>CM057452.1:702585000-703835000 GCA_016271365.2 Neoceratodus forsteri | reverse complement strand
TCTGGATTTCAGCAAGGCCTTTGACTCTGTAAACCTCACAGGAGATTGGTTAGGAAGCTGGAGAATCTGGGGTTGGGGGCCTAGTTAGTTCGATGGGTCAAAACTGGTAGAAGGACAGAAGCCAAAAGATGGTGGTGGGGGGTTCTCGGAAGCTAAGCCAGAGACCAGTGGGATTCACAGGGCTCAGTGCTCTGTCCAGTGTGGTTTAATATTTTCATCAGTGACACAGCACATGAGATCATGGGTAAAATATGCCTGTTTGCAGATTACATGAATATCTGTGGGAGGCTGGACATGGATGAGGAGAGAGGAACTAAGGAAAGATCTGACTAGGTTAGAGAAGCGATCTGGCATTTGGCAACTGGGGTTCAATGCTAAGAAGTGCAATTATGCACTTAGGGCATGGAACCCTGAGATCATACACTGGTTGGTTGGTGCACATCACCAAGTCTGAGAAGAAAAGGACCTGGAGTTTATCATCAAGAGTGACCTGAAGCACTTGGCACACTGCAGAACAGCAGCAAGAGCAAATCTGATGCTGCACTGCATAGCCAGGAGAATTACTAGCAGGAAGGCTGAGGTCATACTACAGCTGTACAGGTAATTGATAATACTGCACCTAGAGTACAGTGTGCAGTATTGGTGCCTTATCTTAAGAAGTATGCCAGCTTGCAGGAGACAGTCCAGAGGAGGGTGACCAAGATGATCCCTAGGCCAGCAGGGCAATACCTATGAGGAGAGACTCAAGGGGCTCAGATGTACTCCCTTGAGGACAGAAGGCAGTGGGGGACATGATCGAGGCCATCAAATACCTTAAAGGCATTAATGGGGTGAATATGGAGGGCCTCTTCAGTTTTAGTTGGAACAAGTCCACTGGGGCATAGACTAAAGCTAGTAGGGGAAAATTCAATAGGAAATGAGGAGATATCTCTTCACTGAGAGGGTGGTGGCCAAGTGGAATGAGTTGCCAGAGGAGGTGGTCTACCTGGAAATGGTAGATTTAGCTTCAAGAGAGGATGGGATAGATTGAAGGAAATTAGCTGGTGGTGGGTGGAGGGAACAGAGGGACCTGCACAATCGAGCAGACAAGATAGCTTGTCAGGCCTTTAATCTGCTGGCATGTTCATATTTTTGTAAGTATGGTAGGACATGGTCTGATAGGGCATGGTATGGTATTGTAGGGCATGGTATGGCATGGTAGGGCATGGCATAGTATGGTAGGGAATGAGACTGCATGGTAGGGCATGGTATGACATGGAATGATCTGGTAGGGTATGGTATTGTAGGACATGGCATGGTACAGCATGCTATGGTAGGGCATGGTATGGTATTGTAGGGCATGGCAGAAAATGTTATGGTAGGCATTATGGCGTGTTGCAGTAGGGCTGGTATGGTATGGTATGTTTTACACTATCACTCTCCATGAAGTGAGTTTGAACTTATGTCTATAAGTCCTTATTATTACTGTATCACTGGTATATGTACTCACTGTTTATCTCCTGGTATCACTATTGTAACCCATTGTTACTGTATATTAATTATTCCTTGTACACAATATAATATCTTGCACTTACTGTATTAATCTTTTTGCAATGTTATACCATTGTTGTCCTATCCATTCTTTGTACCCTTCCCCAGGACACATCTGGAAACGAGCAGTTTTGCTCAGTATGTCTTCCAGGTGAAACATTTAAATAAACAAAGTATGATATGGTATGGTATGGCATGGTATGGTATGGTATGACATGGCATGGCATGGTGCGGCATGGTATTGTAGGGCAAGATATGGAAGGGCATGACATGGCATGTTATAATAGGGCATGGCATGTTAGGGCATTCATGGTACAGTATGGTAGGCATGGTATGGTACCATATGGTTGCACAGTAGGGCATGACATGGTATGGTATTGTTTGTTATAGTAGGGCATAGTATGATACGGTATGATAGGGCATGGTAGGGCATGGCATGGCATGTTATGTTAAATAAGGGTAACTATGAAATATCTGGAAAAGCAGAAATAAGTGCTGCTACTTCTTTTATCATGTCATTGCTCTGTCATGTTATGGGAAGACTGCTTATATTGGATCATTATCAAAAGGATATAGCTTTTAAAGTAGTTTCCAGTTGTGTAGAGGGTGGGTCCACAAGTGCTACAGTAGGCCAAAATAACTCAGAAGTGAGTCATACTAACATACTAATTGCCAGCAGATTAGACCTTATGGTCTATTGAGTCTACTCGAACCTCAGCCCCAGTAGTTTATGCACCTCTGCCATTTACTTACAACTGAGAAGTGGACTTGCTCCCTTAGCACACACGCCCCAATAACTTCTTAAGCTCAAAACATGCAATTATGATACTACTGTATTTAAAGTCACTATACAAGCCATTAATTAAATTCATACTACTGTTTAAAGTCAGACCCAGGTTCAAAGGTAACAGTCTTTCTTACTACCTTTATCATGAAATGTTCCCTCTGGACAGTCATCACAGTCAAAG
Organism: Neoceratodus forsteri; assembly: GCA_016271365.2. Lineage (NCBI taxonomy): Eukaryota > Metazoa > Chordata > Ceratodontiformes > Ceratodontidae > Neoceratodus > Neoceratodus forsteri. Next base: position 703,832,502 of record CM057452.1, on the reverse strand, counting down.
CAGCAGGAGTGGAACCCCAGACTCTTCTTACTTGGCCAGGTAGACAGGAGATGGAGCAGTTGGATGTAGGAACCTATAGAGAAATCAGATTAAATGTTCTTCTGTTATAGCTACTGCACAAAACAACTTGTATTTTCTGTCTTCAGGAGGAACAGAATGGTCAGAGGAGCAGAGAGGTTGCTTATTTGTCAATAAAAGGATTCAAGCAAGTAGCTTATCTACAGTAGTGTAATCAGTTATAACAGTCAGTTGGTGGCCAGCCAAGGAAGTGAGTGGAGGCTTTATGCTGATGCATACCATCTCAAATGCGTAATCGACATTGTGACAGGGTGTGGGGATGTGGGTTGAAGGGTCATAAGCAGGCATGTAGGGAAGATGCCATTATGGGGACATGGGGCCACTACATTACTAAGATTGGATTCATACATTACGAGTCTGGTGATCGGGAGTGGGGAACTCACTATACCACCAGGATGATATTTATAACATGATCAGCTGGGTGATCGGGGTGGGGAACTCACTATACCACCAGGATGATATTTATAACATGATCAGCTGGGTGATCGGGGTGGGGAACTCACTATACCACCAGGATGATATTTATAACATGATCAGCTGGGTGATCGGGGTGGGGAACTCACTATACCACCAGGATGATATTTATAACATGATCAGCTGGGTGATGGGGTGGGGGAACTCACTATACCACCAGGATGATATTTTAACATGATCAGCTGGGTGATCGGGGTGGGGGAACTCACTATACCACCAGGATGATATTTATAACATGATCAGCTGGGTGATCGGGGCCTGTAGACCAGCAGGATGAGATTCAAAACATGACTGGTTGGGTGATCAGGGGTGGGGGACAGTCCTATCACCAGGATGGGATTAAGTGCATGACTAGTCAAGCAATCAGAGGGCAAGGGGACCTCAAGACTTCCAGAATGGAATTAATAATAGACAAGCAGGGCACTCATGGGGCTGTGCATGCTGATAATGAGCCCATAATGAGCATGCCAATGGTCCCTTAAAGCCTTGTATGGCCATTGAACTCATCAGCAAGATAGGTCTGAATATGGCCAACAGGTGCTGTGGCACTGTCTGATTTGGGACATGCTAGCTCCACTGGGCTCCTGTGGGCCATCTTCAGTCTGGAGCTGTGACAGTGCAGTGCATAGTCATTATACACTGTGTTGGCACAGCCCCATATTCAGACAGTTAGCACACTCCAGTTGGAGTCGCTTATTGTCTAAATATTGCCCTGAGTAGGCCGTGTGCTTATTGCCGGCATGGCACTCATGACTGGCTCTGAATATGGGGCCAATAATAAACTAAGGAGAATCCGGATATGGTGGAGTCCTGATAACTGAGGAAGGGCAGAACCATTCAGTGAGGCAGGCAAAATAGCAGAGGTACTAAATAACTACTTTGTGTCAGCATTCAGGCAGTAAGTCGGGTACAGTGTAACAGAGCAGCCAGCGCACACTTGGTAAATATGACAAAATTAATCTCAGCTCATATAGAACTTGCAAAGCAACTTGGATTTATTCCACAAAACCAGAGTGAACATTTGAACCAATGAGGCAAGCACATTTGTGTGATTATTCAGGCAGTAAGATAGGGGCCATGGCCAGCCAGGTGCAAACTATGGGCGGTACAAGGCTACATGGAAGCAATGCTGATCACACCAGAATTAGTACTAGAGCTGTGCAGAATGCCACTAGCAGAATTTGTCGTGAGACAAAATTCCGCTTCAAATGACTTTTGGAATGTCTTTCAATTCCATGGAATTTAAAAAGCATTATGTGATTACATAAGCCATGGAATAATTTTTCACAGATTACAGAGAAGGAATCTGCAGTTTATGAATCCACAAAACACATTCTACATCTGAAATTTTGCCACTGACAGAATTACATGGAATCGTGGAATTTTATGAAATTCCATGGGATTCCATTTGTCGGAATTGAAAATTCTGCATTGCACTAATTAGTAGGTAGTACCTACAGTATATCAATCTGGGAAAATACTAGAGTCCTGATAGTATCAGACTGAGAGTAACAGTGGAGGTAAAAGAGGTTCTGTCTGGGGTCCTCACTGATGTAGAAACATAGAAATTGTCAGCAGATAAGGTCTGCTAGGCCCATCAATCTACCCTTAGGCCCTATACATAGTATGTGGCCACTGACCCTATGTGATCAATGGTTTTCATCAATCCCTCCCTCTCAAGCTCCCCTTGTGCCTGTTCAGGCATGCTTAATCCTCCACTGTGCTTGCCCCACTACCTCTTGTGGCAGACTATTGAGTGTCAATCTACCCTTTCTGTGTGAAAAACATCCTCACATTACCTCTTAATCTACCCCTTCCAATTTCATGTTATGCTCCCTTGTTCTAGTACTTTTCTACATTGGAAAAGGTCCCCAACCTGCACCTTATATATGCCCTTCAGGTACTTAACATTTCAATCATGTCCCACTGCTCTTTCCTCTCCTCTCCTCCAGTGAGTACATATTGAGGTCCCTTATATCGTCATATGTTTTATGGTGCAAGCCCTGCACCATCTTTGTTGCCTTTCTCTGGATAGTCTCCACCTTATCTATGTTCTTGCATAGGTGTGGCCTCCAGAACTACATGCAGTACTCAGATGAGGCCTTACCAGTGTTTTGTACAATGGCATCACCACCTCCTGCCTCCTGCTAGATACCCCTGCCTATGCACCCTAGCATGCCACTGGCCCTCCTGCCACCTTTGTGCACTGCTTTGATACCTTAAGATCATCAGATATGATAACCCCTATGTCCCTTTCCTCTTTAGTGACAGACAGCGTCTCCACCCGCAACCTGTAGCTCACCCCAGGTGCATTATTTGCACTTCTTTGCATTGAACCTCAGTTGCACATCTCTGATAATCTTCGAGCTTCTCCAGGTCCCTTTTAATTTTCTGCACCCTTCTGGAGTATCCACCTTGTTGCAGATCTTGGTGTCATCTTCAGACAGGCAGACCTTTCCTTCCAGCCCCTCTGCAATGTCACTAATGAAGACATTGAACAGGACTGGTCCCAGTACTGATCCCTGTGGTACCTCACTGGTCACCCCCCTCCCTAGATTGTACCACATTTACCACACCCTCGGTGTCTTGTCTGTTAATCAGTTACTAACCCAGTTCACCATCTTGTCTCCCATGCCCAGGCTACCCATCTTGTTAATCAGCCTTCTATGTGGGATGGTGTCAAAGGCTATGTTGAAATCTAGGTAGGCGACATCTACCACCCCTCTCTGATTTACTTCCCTAGTCACCCAATCAAAACAATCTATTAGATTCATTTGACATGACCTTCCTGCTGTGAATCTGTGTTGCCTCAGATTCTAAGCACTGCTGGATTCAGATGTGACACTATCCTTTCTTTCAGCAGTGTCTCCATGATCTTTCCTACCACTGAGGTGAGGCTAAGTGGCCTGTAGTTCCCACCTCCTCCCTACTGCTGCTTTTGTGCAGTGGGACTACATGTGCCCTCCTCCAGTCCTCTGGAACCTCACCCGTGTTGAGTAACTCTTGAAAAGGGCTGCCAGAGGCACTGCTAGTTCCTTCGCAGCTCCCTTAATATCCTTGGGTGGATGCCGTCTGGTCCCATGGCCTTATCCACCTTCAGCTTTGTGAGTTCTGCCAGAACTCTCTCCACTGTGAATGGACTGGTGTCCACTTCTCCCCCACTGCTTCTGCAACGCTTGACCCTCCTCCTCCTTAGTGAATACTGAGCAGAAGTATTTGTTCAGTATTTCTGCCTTGTCCAGATTCCCTCCTTACACTCTCCCTTCTCCTCTTTGAGCCTCACAATCCCCACCCTGGTTTTCTTCTTTCACAGTTGTACCTATAAAATGCCTTATCTCCTTTGTTTATAGACCATGCTAAATCCTCTTCTGTCTGCCTTCGCCCTCCTAACAGCCTTCCCTGCTTCCCTTAGAAATTCAAGGTACACTTCCCTGTCCTCCTCCCTTTGGCTCCTCTTATATTTTCTGAAACTCAACCTTTTAGCCCTGACTTTGTCCCATACCTCTTTAGAGAACCATAGTGGTTTGTTCTTCTTTTCCTTTGGCCACTATCCTAACACATTGGTTTGTTATCTCCACTATGGCTTCTTTCAGTTTCTTCCATTGTTCCTCCACCCTCTCTATTACCCTCCTTCCCCAGGACTGCTTGTATACATCTACCCAATTCAGTGAAATCCAATCTCCTGAAATGTAATGCTTGCCCTTGTGTGGCTTAACTGAGTCCATGTCTCCATGCTGAACCACACCATGTGGTGGTCACTGGACTGCAGCTGCCCTTCCACCTGTATTTCTTCAACTCTGTTTCCATTGGTCCATACCAAGTCCAGAATTGACTTTCCCCTGGTTAGCTGATGCACCAGCTGCCTGAGCCAACCCCTGCAGGGATTCTAGGATGGCAGTACTTCTGGCTGAAGCAGCCACCTGGGTGTCCCAATCCACACCTGACATATTGAAATCCCCAGTAGCAGGATTTCACCTTTAGCTGCCATGTCATGTATGTTCTCCACTAGTTCCTTGTCTACTTCCTCCCTCTGTGTCAGAAGCCTGTAGGTCACCCCTGCATACTGCTGTTCCATTCCCTGGCTCCAAGGTGACCCACATTACCTCAGCCTCCCCTGTCTCTCCCTAAACTTCTGTAGCCTTTATACCATCTCTGATGTACAGGGCAACTCCCCACCCTTTTTACCCTCCCTGTCCCTCCTGAACAGTGTAAAGCCTAGTACACTGACTTCCCAGTCATAATTAGCAGAGTACCACATATCTCTTATTACTGCTATGTCAAGGTCTGCATCTGCCAAGAAGGCCTGCAGGTCTGGAACCTTATTTCCTAGGCTATGGGCTACAGGCATTCGTTAGCATGACCTTCCATGTTTTACAGTCTGCCCTCCCTCTGCTCTTTCTTCTCTCCAGTGCCTTCCCCAGCCCAGTTTCTTATAGGACCTCTTAGTGACAGGGATAGTGCCAGAGGACTGGACAACAACCAATGCCACTCCTATATTCAAGAAAGGGGTAATGTCAGAACCAGCTACCTACAGACCTGTGAATCTTATCTCAGTGCTTGAGTCAGTCATACAAGATGTGGTGGTTCAGCATGTGGAAGAGGCTGTTCTGTGGCATACAATCAGACCTAGAAGCAATCATGACAGAGGCCAACCTGGGTGTTGTGGCCATTACCAAGTTATGGTGCACTGAAACCACGACTGGGACCTGGCCATACCAGGCTATACTCTGTTCAGGAAGGAGAGGGTGGGAAGAAGTGGAGGGGTGTGGTGCTTTATGGGATAGAAAGCATAAAAGCGGCGGTGATACAGGGAATATAGAGACGGGCAGACTGTGTGTCACCCTGTGAACAGAGACACTATTCACACTGGTGTGATCTACATATCTCCAGCAGAGGGAAGATGAGGTACTTTGGATAAGGTATTGGGGAAGCCATTGGCAAGATGACAGAAAAGGGTGAGGTGCTGGTGGGGTGGGGATACTCAATTTGCCAGATATAGATTGGAGCATCCCAGCTGTGGCTTCAGCAGAAGCAGGACATCCTGGACTCCTGCAGGGGCATTCCTCAGGTAACTAGTCAGTAAACCCACTCATGATGGGGTAATACTGAACCTGGTACTCATTAACAGGATAGTGTTGCAGACATCAAAGTGGGAGGTCACCTGGGGAACAGTCATAACCATACAGTGTGGCTCAATATAAGGACAGAAGAATCGAACCACAAAGGGCAAAGGTTCTGGACTTCAGAAGGACAGGTTCTAGAAACATGGGTGAATGCCTCGGATGACCTGGCAGGGAGGATGAACTAAGTGGGGTGGAGGAACAGTGGCAAAGCTGAATGGAGCATGGTGAAGGTGACAAACCTGTATTAAGCAAGTTGGCAAAGGAAGAGGAAAAGAGACTGCTATGGTTCTCAAAAGTGGTGGCAGAAAGGTAAAGACTAAAGGATAGCATTCAGAAGGTACAAGGATACGCAGAGAGAGGATGATAGGGAGGTGTATCGGGGAGAAGGAAGCAGGAAAGCAGTAAGGAGTGCAAAGGTGCAAACTGAAAAGAAGATAGCCGGTGGTAACCAAAGGGGACAAGACATTTTTAGGTATGTAAGCAAAAGAAGAAGACCAGGGAGGATCGTAAGGTTAAAAGGCATGGTGGAGGACTGTGCAGAGGGGCCAGGAAAAGGCAAACATCCTGAACAAATACTTCTGTTCGGTGTTCGAGGGGAAGGAAAGGGATGGAGCACAAAAATCTAACAGGAGCTTTGGAGGAGGTGAACACTAGTTCTTTCTCTGAGAGAGAGAGTCCTAAAGGGACTCACTAATCTGAAAGTGAACAAAGCAATGGGGTGGACGGGGTGCATCCAAGGATACTCAGGAGCTTAGAGAGTGCAGGCTATACCTCTGACAGTCCTATTTAACAGTTCACTGGAAAGGAGTGGATCTGGAGGAGGGCAGATGTAGTCCCACTTCACAAAAGTGGTAGCAGGGAGGAGTCTAGCAATTATAGGCCAGTCAGCCTAACACAGGTGGTGGGAAAGTTAATAGAATTACTGCTGAAGGAAAGTATTGTGGAATATCTCAAATCCAATAGGTTACAAGACCCAAGGCAGCATGAAGCCATGGTGGGAGAGACCACATCAAATGAATCTGATAGATTTATTTGACTGGATGACCAAGGAATTAGATCAGGGTGGAGTGGTGGATGTGGCCTACCTGGATTTTAGTAAGGCTTTGACACCTTTCCACATGGGAGACTTGTAAGCAAGCTGGGTAGCTTAGGAGTAGGTTTAGCAGTAATAAACTGGGTAAGAAATTAGTTAGGGGATAGGTGAGAGGACTGTGGTAAGCAGAGTTCACTCTCAGTGATCAGTGTTGGGACAAGTCCTATTTAATGCCTTTATAGCGACATTGCTGAGGAGCTGGAAAGGAAGGTCTGCCTCTATGTGGATGATACCAAAATCTGCAATAGTGTGGACAGGCGGGGATGGGGTGGAATGGATGAGCAGAGACATGGAACAACTAGAGGAGTAGTCAAGGGTTTGGCAGCTAGGTTTCATTGCAAAAATGCAAAATAATGCCCTTAGGACACAGAAACCCTGGGGTGGAGTACATGATAGTGGAGTGGTATTGACGACCACCAAGCAGGAAGAAGACTGGAGGTAATCCTACTGGATGACCTAAAGGTGCCCAGGCAGTGCAACTAGGCAGTTGGGAGGGTTAGTGGGCTGCTGGGTGTATAAGGTGGGATGTCACTAGCAGAAAAGGGGTGGTGTTGCCCTGTAGATCACTGGTAAGATCCCACCTACAGTACCATGTCCAGTTCTGGAGACCACACCTCTGTAAGGACATAGACAGAGTGGAGGTTGGTCCAGAGAAGGGCAACTAAAATGGTGTAGGGTCTGTATCAAAAGTCCTATGTACACCTTTGAAAAGATGAGGAGGGGGCTATGATAGAGACCGTTAAATGTTTGATAGGGGTAAATAAGGTACAGGAGGGAAGTATTTTCAGAAAAAGGAGCTCAAAACAAGGGGACATGCTATGAAGCTGTAGGGAGGTAGGTTCAGGAGAGATATGAGGAAGTAGTTCTTCACAGAAGAGCAGTGAATTCCTGGAACAACCTTCCAGCAGAAAGGTGGGGTAAAAACAGTGGTGGGGTTCAAGAATGGATGGAACAAGCATAACAGAATATTAGGGAAAGAAGTGGGGAGAAAGAGCCAGAGATCAAGCAGGGTCCGTGGTGATACTGTAGATAGGGAAAAATGGGCAGACTGGGTGGTCCAAGCCATCTTATCTGCTGTAAGGTCTCCATTTTATGTTTCTACAACATGGTTTCACACAAACGTAATTCTTGCCAAACCAACTAGATGACATTCTTTGATGAAGTAACTTGGGAGGTGGATAGGCCAGGTGGTGGATGTTGCTCATATGGACTGCAGCAAGACCTTTGACGCTGTCTGTCATTGAAAAATCATGAATAATGTAGCATAATGTCCTGTCTACAAAGAGTAGAAAGCAAGGAGTGGTAGTGGCCTGTCCCCATTCAGAGTGGAACTACAGTATGTTCTGAGTGGATTGCCTCAGGGTTGAGAAAATACCTTCAAAATAACTTCAGGCTGAATCATATGCACAGCAAACTCACAGTTTATTCATGATTGTTGAGAGGTGTGACACTAGGAACTTGGGATTCCTAGTGTCACACCTCTTATCAATCTTGAATAAACTGTGAGTTACTTCTGTACACCTATGGACTGAGCCTGAAGTTACAGGTGTTGTTTGCACGCATGTGCAAGAAACATAGTGCCATTCATCTGAGTTTTCTGGAAGTGTGTCAGCCCGTCTTTCAATGCAGTCAGTGTGTTTGCAGGTGGGGCCCAGTTCCCCAATCACTGCTGCAGCTGTCTATGACAAGCTGAAAATGCAGTAGCATACAGTTGAAGGGAGAGCTCCGCTTGAGTGAGCAGAGCTTCCCCCACACACACATCTTGGCACAAGCGCACACTGGGCTCATGCACCTTCCCCCCTCTCCCCCACGCTGCTCGGCCAGCAGGGGTGCCCAATCCCCGTCAGCTCCCCCCCAAAGCATCCAGGTGCCACGCTGGTAGCCCACCCCAGCATGGCAAATGATAGTTATGACCGACGGGGTGCCCAATCCCCGTCAGCTCCACTGTCTCCCCATGCTGTCACCGATGGGGCTGCCCAATCCTCGGCTCCACTGTCTCTCACCCCCAAGCATCCAGGTGCTGCAGCAGAGCCCACCCCAGCGTGGCAAAATGTGTTATAGCCGATGGGGGTGCCCAATCCCTGTTGGCTCCAGCCCTCCTCGAACAACCTTTCAGCTGCCACGCTGGGAGTCCCACCCAGCGTGGCAAATGTCCTCGTCATCTCATAAATAAAAAAAAACACCTGTGAATTGAAAAACTGTCCCTCGGTGCTTCTCCTGCCCCTTCCCACAACCCGCACCCACCCACCACTGCACCCTGCCTCCCACTCCCCACCCTATACTTACCTCCGAGCTTGGAGCGACGATCTTCGATGGACCAGGAACACGCCTGCACTCTTCAAAGCCGACCGCGAACTGAGGAAATGCCAGTAAGTTGTATAATGGAATAGATAGGGTTTTTCAACTTTATTGCATATCTCAGGCATTTTTGGAATTTTGACCAAATTTTCAACGTGGGGTTTTGGGACCCCTTCTCATGAATACTGTCACTGTTATGGCGTTACTCGGGCCCGGAGGTGATTTTGCAGCCATTGTGTGAAATTACCTTTCTGGAATGAATAATGAAATGACACTGCCAGTGTTCATAAGGTGGGCTCTCAAAAGCCTATTTTAAAATTTGGTGAATTCCAAAAATACTGATTTCTGACGTCGTTCTGCGCAGTTCCTCACGCGCTCATAAATTCGAGAATGTTCAATATTTTCACTCCACATTTTCAACATTGCCATTTTACCACACCTCCTTATGAGCAGTACAGCTGTCATTTTCACATCCTGTCAAAATGTGTTTCCGCCACGTAGCACACAATGGCGCAGTCGGTGTGCGAACTCAATGTATGGGACACATTAAGAAAATCACAGTGACACTGTTCGATGAGCAGAGGTCTTAAAATGGCTGTGTTGAAATTGATGGAATCCCTAAAATTACTGTTTTACGAGTGTGCATTAGCAGTTCCTACATGCGGCTAATGAGTTCTTAATTTTCAATATTTTCACTCAGATTTTCAACATTGCCATTTTACCACACCTTCTTATGAGCAGTGCAGCTGTCATTTTCACATCTTACCCAAAACGTGTTTCTGCCCATGTAGCGCATACAATGGCGCAGTGGTGTGCGAACTCAATGTATGGAACACATTAAGAAAATCACTGTGACACTGTTCATGAGCACAGGTCTTAAAATAGCTATGTTGAAAATTTGGTGAAAATTCCTAAAATGACTGTTTTCGAGCATGCATTGTGCGGTTCCTACAAGCTAAATAAGTGGCAATTTTCAATATTTGCTCTCAATGACTTCAAATTCCTAAACAGCACATAGAAGCAAGCAACATTTGGCATTAACAAATGCTTGTTTTGAAGATATTTTCCTGCTGGAGTGGGGCCTCTTGTGCAGTTCATCTCACTTTGTTCATCTCATTAGCTAAGCTGTGGACCTTGCAATACGAGCAATACGAGGATTAAGACTTCTTCTGGCTAAGCAGATTTACTGTGTGTTGTTATTTTTATTTTGTACTCACAGGGATTGCTACTGTTTGTTGCTAACATTTCATTGCTTTATTTTCTCTGATTCAAATTGTTGTTGCTGGTATACCTTCTTCTGCATTATTACAAGGTGTGTCTACAGGTGTGTGCTAACAGATTACTACTGCAATCTTACGATTCAAATTGTCTTTTGCAAGGTATATCTTCTGTTACTGCTTTATTTTTCTCTGTAGCAAAGTGTTTCTTACAGGGTATATCTTCTCTGAAATTATTACAGATGGAGCTTACATTTTGTGACTTTTTTATCATTGGGCTAAGCAAAATTACTGTTTGACACTTTTATTTTATTCTTTTTTGTTGAAAAGGTTTGTTGTCTCAGAGGTGTCTAGTCTCTTTCACATTGAAGGAGCTAATTGCTTTCCTCCCACAGCTCTTCCAAAGGATTAGTGTGTATCTGGGGTGGAGCTGGCAAACTGTCAGTAATTTCCAACAGAAGGAAGGGTTAAAAGGCCAGGTTAGTCGATAGCTTGGAGATAAAAGACTTGGTTTGCTGGCCAAGGCACCTAGCTTCACCCGAGCTCTTTCCTTCTAAGATTGCTTGAAAGGCAGAGTACAGAACCTTACCAGGGCAAGGAAAAGGATTAAAACTTCTTCTGGCTAAGCAGATTTACTGTGTGTTGTTATTTTAATTGTGTACTCACAGGGATTGCTACTGTTTGTTGCTAACATTTAATTGTTTTTCTCTGATTCAAATTGTTGTTGCTGGTATACCTTCTTTTGCATTATTACAAGGTGTGTGCTAACAGATTACTGCTGTAATCTTCTGATTCAAATTGTCTTTTGCAAGGTATATCTTATGTTACTGCTTTATTTTCTCTGTAGCAAAGTGTTTCTTACGGTATATCTTCTCTGAAATTATTACAGGTGGTGCTTTACAGGTTTTACAGTTTTATCTAACATTAGGATAAGCTTTCAGGTTACTGCATTTGTTGTTGACTGATTGTTTCTGCTCTTACTTCATTGTTCTTTCGTCCATGGTTTTCTTTTCGGCAGGGAAGGCCCAACCACCCACCCCATCCCCAACCACCCCATATTACACTCCTTTTATAAGATACCACAGTTGTTACATTTCCTGTGGCAGAGCAGGGGGGCGGATCAATGGGGCATTTGCAAGGTGAGCTCATTTACAGGGCACTAGTAATTTAACTTGTTATAACAAGTTATACAAAAACAAAACACAAAATCAAACCATTACTTGCATTTTCTTCCTTCTAATTACTCTGACTAGGTTATAAACCCAGCAACTTATCTGGAATGGATATCATTAACTGCAGGTACTGTGGAACAATTTTCAGAAGGACAGTCTTACAGGATTTAGTACACTGTCCTTCATGCTGGGCCATTGGAGATCTTAGGGCTCAGCTCCGGGCAGCATGGGCAGAGATTGCGCCTCAAATTTCATATTCAAGAGGAAATACATTATAAGAACCACCCACCATTTCCCCAACATCCAACAGAAAAACCTCGACCGCAGAGGGTAGTTGGTCCAGGAGGTTGGCAGGTGGTTAGGAGGGCAAATCTGGTGCCCCATCACTCTCTGCTGTCCAACATATTACCTCCAAAACCATATAAACACTACAAACAGCTATCTGCCTCTATCTCTGAAATCAAACAAAGGGCAGAGGACACTGCAGAGTAGGACACCACAGCACAGAAGCTAGCACAACAAAACTCACCCAAATCAGAAACCAAAACAAAAAAGCAAAAAGAAACCCAAAAACTTCTGATCTTAGGAGACTCCATGATTCGGGAGTTGATACCCATCTCCAGCCAGAGGGTAATGGTCAGATGTCTCCCAGGCACATCAGCGTGGAGACACTGACCACATTACTAAAATTGTTCACAAAGCAGGAGAAAACATTGACATCCTGGTACACATAGGAACTAATGATCTCGCCAGCCGGGTCAGTTGTGGAGACCAAGGAACACCTGACCAGGCTGGGTGACAAACTATCATCCATTTCATCCAGTGTCTCCTTCTCTGAGATCCTGCCAGTCTGTGAGAGGGGCAGATGGACGGAAGGTCAGAAAAGGGGAGATAGGGGAGCTAAACATGTGGCTCAAGGGCTGGTGCCAGGAAAAAGGACACAGATTTGTAGGAACTGGCAACAGTTCTGGGAGCGAAAGTGCTTTAAATTTGATGGACTGCATCTGACTAAGGAGGAGTCAGTGCATTGGGGTAGAAGTTTGACATTTTGCAGAATATTTAAACTAGCAAATGGGAGAGGGTGCAGCACCCATCGTCGAATGGGAAGAACACCTCCCCCTCAGCTAGTGGTCAAACAGGGATTCAGCATGTTTGCAGTTCATTTGCATCACCAGGTAATAAAAAGGTCTGTCTCCCCACACGACGACGGGGAAATGCCAAACCTCACCCAACAACTAACACACCAAAATCTGTCGAATGGAAAATCATGTACACTAATGCTCACAGCCTGGGAAATAAGATCCCAGACCTTCAGACAATAATGTCAGAGGATAAACTGGACATAGTAGCAATTAGTGAGACATGGTTTACCAGTAACCACACTTGGGAGACTTTAGTACCTGGCTATGTATTGTTCAGAAGAGACCAAGGTGCAAAAAGGGGGTGGAGTGGCCCTGTATGTCAATGAAAATATCAAAGCTACAGAAATTCAGAATACACATAAGAAGCCAGAAGAACTGTGGGTCACCCTGAAACAGGAAACGGACAGCCATAAGAACCTGGGTTGTCTACAGGCCCCAGACCAGGGGAGGACACAGACACATTACTGTTAGAAGATATACAAAACATGACAGCTAAAGGGAGGTTCTGATAATGGGAGACTTCAACATGCCAGATACAGATTGGTCAATACCAGCAGGAACATCTGCCAGAACTAGACATGGTGGATTCCTGCAGGGTGGGCCTCAAACAACTGGTACAACAACCCACAAGAGACAGGGATATCCTAGATCTAGTACTGACTAACAGGAAGGGATCACAGATCTCCAGGTAGATGGTCACCTGGGGCCAGTGACCATCACATGGTATAGTTCAATTGTACTACATCTAAATCATCCCATTCCAAGGCAAAAATATGGGACTTCAGAGGAGCTGATTTTGATAAGATGGCCAACAGAGTTAAGCTAGCCCTGGCAAAAGAAACACAGGTGAGGGGGTACAGGCAAAGTGGGCATGCATAAGGATGCAATCTTGAAGCAACATCCCATTGTGTTAGACAGAAAAGGAAGTGCAAAAGAAGAAGGAAACCACTTTGGTTCTCAAATACAGTAGAAGAAAAGTTCAGAGCCAAAAGGCTGGCCTTCAGGAAATATAAGGGAACACAGCAGGATGAAGGTAGGAGGCATACCAAACTGCCCTAAGGGAAGCAGGGAAGGCAGGAAGGCAGGCAAAGTCCCAAACAGAGGAAACACTAGCATGAACAGTAAAAGAAGGTGACAAGACTTTCAAATTCTATGTTTCTATGTGGAATTCAAGCATGCATGGGACAGTCATAAAGCAATTCTAGGGGGTGGGGGTAGAACGAAGTAGGCTGCTGGTTAACTAAGGTCTGCAGCTTATCCACTAGGTAGGAAATGGGCAGACTGGGTGGGCCAAGCGGTCCTTATCTGCTGTCAAATTCTATGTTTCTATGTGGTGAAGGAAAAGTCAGAGGGGTATTACTAAACTCAATGGAGAGAAAAGGGGGCATGTGAGAGGAGGACCCTGAAGTATCTATCCTAAATAGATAGTTTTGCTCAGTATTTACTGAAGAGAAAGTAGGGCAGGGCCACAGTTTAGCACCATGGACACAGGTGGGAGGAGGTGAGCACTACTCCCTTCACAAAAGAAAGGGTCCTACAAGAGCTCGCTAAGCTCAGGGTGGATAAGGCAATGAGACCTGATGGCATACATCCCAGGGTACTTAAGGAGCTAAGGGTGGAACTAGCAGAGCCATTGGCAGAACTGTTTAGTGAGTCTTTGAGCACAGGAGAGGTCCCAGAAAACTGGAGAAGGGCTCATGTGATCCCACTCCATGAGAGTGGTAGCAGGGAGAGGCAGGGAACTACAGACCAGTCAGTCTAACCTCAGTAGTGGGCAAGATTATGGAGGCACTCCTTAAGGAAAGGATAGTGCAACACCTGGAATCCATAGGGCACAGGATCCAAGACAGCATGGGTTTACAAAAGGAAGGTCCTGTCAAACTAATCTCATAGATTTCTTCGACTGGGTAACCAGAGTGGTGGACCAAGGGGAGCAGTTGATGTCACCTACCTTGACTTAAGCAAAGCTTTTGACACTGTTCCGATAGAAGATTGATAAATAAGCTGGGTAGGCGGGGTGGGTCAGAAGTTGGTCAACTGGGTGGCAAACTGGTTGACGGGCAGAAAACAGAGAGTGGTGGTAAATGGTATACAGTCAGAAGAGATGCAAGTCACAAGTGGGTACCTCAGGGATCAGTCCTGGGGCCAGTCCTCTTCAAAATCTTCATTAGTGACCTTGCAGATGGACTAGAGGGTAAGGCTTGTCTGTTTGCAGATGACACCACGATCTGCAACAGAGTAGATGATCCAAATGGGGTGGGAAGAATGAGAAGAGATCTGGATAAACTAGCAAATGGTCAGAAGAGTGGCAACTGGGATTTAATGCAAAAGTGCAAGATCATGCACATAGGAAGAGAAACCCAGAAGCCACCTATAGGCTGGGAGAGGAGTTGCTGGCAGTCACAAAGGAAGAAAGAGACTTGGGCATCATCATCACTGATGACCTGAAATCATCCAAGCAGACCACTAAAGCAGCAGGTAAGGCTAGGGGTATGTTAGGGTGTATTAGTAGGGTATCACAAGTTGTAAGAAGGTAATAATCCTCTTTACAAGACACTGGTTAGGCCCCATCTGGAGTACTCAAGTGCAGCACTGGAGGCCACACCTTCACAAGGACATTAACCAAATTGAGGTAGTCCAGAGGAGGGCAACCAAAATGGTGCAGGGATTGCATCAGAAGACATATGAGGACAGATTAACGGAGCTCAATATGTATACCCTTGAGCAAAGGAGGGAGAGAGGTGATATGATCGAGACATTCAAACACCTTAAGGGCATTAACAAGGTGAAAGAGTCTAACATGTTTAAATATAAGAAAATAGCAGGACAAGAGGACACAGCATGAGATTAGAGGAGGCCGATTAAGGGGAATGTGAGGAAATTCTTTTGCAGAAAGGGTGGTGGATGCATGGAATGGCCTACCTCAGGAAGTGGTGGCTATGAATACTGTGCAGGACTTCAAACAGGCATGGGATAGGCATAAGGGAGCAATACAGATGAGTATGAATAGATAGGCCACTGACAGAGCAAAGGCTGATGGCACATTTGTAAGGCAGAAAGAAATGGGCAGACTGGATGGGCCTTGCGGTCCTTATCTGCCGTCAACATCAACTTCTATGAGCAGACTTGATAGACCAAATGGCCTTCTTCTGCTGGCTTGTTAGTATGTTCGTACAGTATGTCTCACCTGTGGAATGCTCTACCTCATCAGATTTGAGAGTGCCAGACTGCTGACAGCGTTAAATCAGAATTGAAAACTTATTTATACAGCCAGGCATTCCTGGGGAAATTTAACTTAGATACACTGAACTATGGATTTTACACCTGTAATTTATTATTTGTAACTTTATCTGTATGGTTTGGTATTTAATTCTGTAAAGCACTCTGATCTTTTTAAGAGCTGATAAATAAACGATGATTGATTGACTTTTGTTCTGGCCAGCACCCACTGTTACGATCTGAGTACAAGGAGTTGGCGCTTCTCCTCAGGGGTTAGGATCTGTTGCTCTGTAACACATTTAGAAATGACCTTGAAGGTTGGGCAAGCAGAAAGCTTCAGAAGTTTGCTGATGACAAGAATTGTCTAGAAAGATGGATACAGTAGAGAGGGTGCGGTACAGAGGACCTGCCCATGTTAGTAGCTTGGGCTGAGAAATGGGGGCTTAGATTTAATGTAGGAAAGTGCAAGGTAATAGACCTCTGTGCTAAGTAAGTCAATGCTTGGAATAGTCTGCCACAGGAGGTAGTGGGGACAAGCATAGTGAAGGGTTTAAGCATGCCTGGGACAGGCACAGAGAGAAGCTTGAGAGGGAGGGGTGATGAAAGCCATTGATCACATAGGTTCAGTGGCCATATTCAATGTATAGGGCCTACAGGCAGACTGGATGGACCTAGCGGTCCTTATCTGCCAACAATTTCAGTGTTTCTATGATCACACATGCTCCTCGCGTAGTACAGTTGTGGCTAGCACAGCTGAAGACAGGAATCTATTGCAAATTTGGGGCAGTCAGCTGGAGCCAGGCAGGTAATTTGATGCGCTGTCAAGAGAGCAACGAGATGCATGATTGCTGATTGATTGCTTGATTGAACGATTTATTTTATTGATTTTATGCATTTCATTTGACCAGGAAGGTGGACCAGATTAATAACCCATTTCAGCCATGCCTGGGAATGCATGGAATTTCAAAATATGTGAATTCATATTCACAAATTATTATTCAACATGAAAAATTCCAGTACAAATATTGTCATGTAGTAAGACATGACAAAGAGTAGTGCATTTCAGGTGTAACCCCAGGTGGTGCTATCCTAGGTCTACTACCTGTCTGACTGACTTCTGACAGGTTGAGGGACCTAGGTCCAATGGAGGTGCCTCCACCCAGAGGTCAGAGTTGATGCTGTCTGGTCTGACTTGGTCACAGCCCTCTGGGACCTGTAACCCCTTTCTTCCCACTAGTGGCCCACACAATATATCAGAAGTATCTTCACTATTTAAACTTATTCCCAGTACTGGTTTGGTCAGCTTGAATCTGGGGACCCCTGTAAAACAAGATGATGCAA
This sequence comes from Neoceratodus forsteri, assembly GCA_016271365.2. NCBI lineage: Eukaryota > Metazoa > Chordata > Ceratodontiformes > Ceratodontidae > Neoceratodus > Neoceratodus forsteri. The sequence continues at coordinate 703,815,345 of CM057452.1, read as the reverse complement.
TACAAAGCCACAGTGCCATACTTTATCATAAACAGATACCTCAGTCAATGTAACTTTGCAGAAACAAACAGATCTGATTTATTCAAAGGGGCTGTAACAAGGACAGGGAAAATCAGGTTAATTAGATTAGACACATTAATCACAGTACTGTACACAATTTCAGAGTCCCTAAATGTCCTTTCACTGGGTACCCAGGATTGGGGGCTAGCCAGGATCGGTGCAGCTGGTTGGGGCCCTGTGATGGAAAAACACTAGCACAATACCCAATTTGTGATCCGGAGCAGGTTGGCTCAGTTCATGTAGCAAGATAGAAAGAAAATTGATGAAACACTTGCAATGTAAAGGTACAGATGGCAGGAGCTACCCTGATTTTCACTCACTGACCTAACGCTAGATGGCGTCCCCATGAGTGGTGTGGATTACTGGGTGCCCTTCACACAGCAGGGGAACAAGTTTCTACAAGCAAGACACACCCACATTTCTATGTAAAAGAAGTTACCATACCAGGCAGCTGCTCAGGTCCCAAACGCACTTACTGCAACCTGGAGTTAGTAATACAGCTTCACTTTCCTGACAGACCGAGCGTGATAAATCAGTTTCTCCAGTCCTCTACAGGGTGAGCTTGATTCTCAACTATTCCACCTCTCCATTCCTCAGTACAGCAGATTCAGTCCAAATCGCCACGGCAAACACGCCACCCGACTTTAGGCCTCCTCCTGCTTCCGCGTGAAACCATGCAGCTCAAGCTCAGAGCTCCTCCAATCGGCCAAATGGATCTGCCTTCTCAGCCACCAGGCAGGGAATTACAGTCGGACGCCACCGGTCCGATTGATGGGCTTCAGTTGCCAATCACTCCAAACTTCCCAATTGGTGTGAAAAGGCGCCACAGTGCAGAACTTCACTTCCCAGAATTACTGGCTATATCCCCATGGCCAGCCGGCTCCCAAGAGAGTCCTGATCCTGGTTGGTTGCTCAATACTCCATTTTAGGTGCCCTCCTCCTGATTGGATCTAGTCTGCAGTTCAGATCCAAAATGAAGGGCAGAGCACACAAAGTCCCATCTGCAAGAAAGGCAGGTTAGACAAATTACATCTCCACTACCACTCTAACACATCGCTAGCAAACAGTTACATTCCTGAATAGTGCTTACTCTGCCCACTTAGTGATGGCAGAAATGGAGCAACTTGTCAGCAACATTGAGCGGGACTCGAGCAGAGAACCACACAGTCCCCCAGGTTTCAATCCTGCCTGTAAACAGACAGCTCTTAAAGAGACAGTACCAGAGGCTCTAAAAGCGCTCACAAATAAGTGGCTTAAATGCCGAATACCATCCAGGCTGGGGCCTTTAGGCAAGCTATTAGGAAACTTTGGGAATCCCCATTTGCAGGGGTTACACCTTCCTAGCCTGAAAAGCTTGACATCCGCATCAAGTAGATACCCTAAATCACTTTTAGATAGAACGTTGGAACTGCCCTGTTTTTCAAACAGCAATCAGCATGTTAACCTCTGACAGATACGCATACACTGTACTATGCATTCTGCTACTGATCATACAACAGTACATATATATATATATATATATATATATATATATATATACAAACATTTTAACTCAGGTCATTACTTCCTGCACCTGAAACCTGGATAAAGGGGGCCCATCCTATCATCCACCTTGGGGCTGGAAATGGCAGGGGCACCATACTCAGAGGGCAACACAAGTAGTCTGGATTTATCTCCCATGCTTAGTTTGGGCAGCGAGCTCGGGTTACATACACTCCCTTATGAACCACATTGGGGGTAGGTCCACAGGTCTGCCCAGGAACTCTAACTCAGTCATACTACAGGCCTCACTTCTCGACCAGTCCTTCTGGAGGGAATGGGCACAGTTTTTGAATGGTCAGAGTCACTTTCAACACTGTCTGTACTTGCCAAGGGGTCTCTATTGGGGCAGGAAGTTAGAATTCAGGGCATTTTCAGCTCCAGGGTTTACAATTTCTGAGTCCACAACACTTGAATCAACTGTAGAGACTCCTGGTACTGGCAGGGAACTATCATGGCACTCAACACACTGTTCTGGTTCTGGTGTATCACCAGCTTGCTCAAATACATCACTCCTTCTTCTGAAAAGTCAGGCAGTTCAACCATGCACAATGGCTCCACATCCTCTGATTTGATGCTTTGTATTTCACTTTCCGGGAGCATTGGCTCCAAGGACAAAGCTGAGGCTTAGGCAGTCCAGAGACCAGCTTACATCCCTGGGTTGACTAGAGGATTGCCCAGAGCAGTTGACTCAGTTCATAAGAAGAGGTAATATTCAGGATTACACTCACTTATCTTTGACACCGACTGACAATCATGTTCAATTGACACTTGTGGAGGGAACACTTTAACTTAGCTTCTGTAGGTGCAAACTTTCTTGATTTTTCTTACCAGCGGCTCTAGTCACTGGTCCAGAGGGCATTGTCTGGAGGCTCAGATTCTATCAAGATCTGTCCAGTGGGTAGCAAATGATTTCTATGCATAGTTTTCACATTTTTGAATTATTCTGAGGCCGTGCATTGTATGAGCAGATCATCTAGTTTGCCCACTACAATGTGAGGAAGGTGATGCCATCTGTCAGCAATCTTATGCTTCCCATGCAGTCCTAGGTTCCTCAGCAACACCGTTCTCCTTCCCTGAGTTCCAGGGCTTTCACTTTTGTCATACCTTTCTTTATTGGCTAGATTTCTTTGGCAGCCATAGTTTGTGCCAGCTGGTACACATGGTTTAATTGGCCTTTAATTTTTGTACATACTGTAAATGAGTAGCGGCTTGAACCCCATCGGGAGAAACTCAAAGCAAACATCTACTGGCATTCTGGCTTCTCTTCCAAACATTAGTCGATAGGGAAAACCCAGTGGCATCACTTTTGTGCAGCTGTAGGCATGTACCAGTGTGCTAATCTGTTGGCTCCATCTGGGCTTGTCTTTTGGTTGAAGGGTGCCTAACATGTCAAGCAGAGTGCAGTTGAACTGTTCAGGCTGGGGTCGCCCTGGGGATGATAGGGGTGGTTCTTAACTTCGCGCCCCACAATGAAAACATCTCTTTAATCAGACGACTCTCAAAGTCCATCTGATTAGAATGAATTCTTTGAGGGGCCCCATAGTGAACAAAGAAATTTTCTAAAAGCACTTTTGCTACAGTGGATGCCTTCTTATCCTTGGTGGGGAACGCTGAGCATATCGTGTGAAATGGTCAGTGACTACCAGTACATTACTGATATTTCTTTGATCTGGCTCTAGACTCAGAAAATCAATACAGACCAACTCCATGGGTGTACTAGTGGTAGTGTTGACAAGAGGCAGCCCTCTGGGGCAAAGCTTTCACGGTAAGCAGAGACTACAAGTTCAAATGTGTTGTTCCACATCAGCCCCCATTTTAGGCCAATAAAATCTAGATCTCACTAAATCAAGGGTTCTGTCTATGCTGAGGTTTTCCATGTGGTTGTGTAGAGACCTCAGCACCAGTTCTCGAAGGCAGCAGACAAAACTAATTGTTGTATTGGCCCCTTTGTCCATTGTCTCTCTGTATAACAATCCATTCCTCATTCTTTATTTAGGGCCTTCTTTTATAGCAATGCAGTTCTCAGATCAGTGGAGCATAATTTTGACACATCTTTCCTTGCTTGAATGACTTCTAGAGCTGTTTTTATCATAGGATCTCAGGATTGAGCCCACTGAATACTGTCATTATTGAATTGAGGCAAAGCACCAGTGTCCAATGCAGAAAATGGCAATAAGCAGCAGGTATGCAATTCTCGGATAGCCCCAAACAATCCACCATGCAGTCCACTGCGTCCGTGGACATCTTTTCCTCCCTGTCAAACTTTTGGCAGAGTGCTCGAATATCCGGTTCTGACAGTCTGACCCAATTATTTGAAGGGACCGGTCTCTGGGAGAGAGCAGCATCATCATCTATATGGTTCAGGCCTGCTCTATATTCAACAGCATAGTTGAATGTAGACAAGGCAGAAGCCACCTATGGCCCGTGGCATCCAACTTAGCTGAAGTCTGCACATAGGTCAAAGGATTATTGTCAGTTTTACCAGTATCTTCGCTCCATATAAGCACTCATGAAATTGATCAACAATGGCCCACTTCAAAGCTAGGAACTCTAGTTTGTGCACTGGATACTTCTTTTCTGATGGGGTCAGACTCCTGCTGGCAAAGACCACTGGTCTCAGGCCATTTGTGTGCTCTAATACAACACAGCCCCCATCCCTTGCAAGCTAGCATCAGTATGAAGGACATACAATCTTGTAGGATCAGCATAGGACAACACTGGGGCATGGGTAAGTTGATGTATGATTTCATGGAAGCAGTATCACAATCAGGAGTCCAGTGGGCACCAAACACTTCATTCGGATGGAAATACATTTTTCAGTCTCAATGGGCACTGTTTTCTTGTACTTTTGTGGTTTGGGGATACCCTGAGTAAGGTTAAGTAAAGGACGGATCACTCTTGAATAGTCCTTGATAAAACGTCTATAATAACCACAGAAACCCAGGAATCTCTGCAGCTCCTTCAGATTTTTTGTCTGGGGCCAGGTGGTCAATGCCTCAACTTTACTGGGGTCAGTCTGTATGCCCTCGGTGGACACTATATGTCCCACATATTTTAATAGATGTTTGAAAGAATTGACACCTATCAATAGATAGTTTGAGGCCAAAATCTTCCAGTCAGTCCAGCACCTTGAATAACCTGCTTTCATGTTCCTCCAGGAGCTGCCAAACACAATGACATCATCCAGGTTTACTAAGCACTCTAACAAGTTCATATCCACCACTGCACGCTCCATCAGGTGCTGAAAAGTGGCTGAAGCACTCAAAATCCCTTGGGTATCCTCATAGAAACCAAGTGGGCAAAAAAGGCAGTCTTTTCATGGTCTTCAAGGGCCATCAGGATCTGATAGTACCCACTGCAAAGGTCCAGCACCGAGAACCACTACTACCAATCAGGCAGTCAATGCATCCTGAATCGTGGCATGGTGCACTGATCTGGAATGGCCTGCCAGTTCAAAGTGCGATAATCCACACACATCTTAACTGTTCCATTCTTTTTCCTCACTACCACAATAGGTGAAGCATATGGGCTTCTGGACTCTTGTATTACCCCAGCCACAAGCATCTCTTGCAGATGTCGTCTCACATCATCTATGTCAGCAGGTGCCAGACGTCAAGACCTCTCACAAAATGGCCTCTCATCATGTAGCCAGATGCGGTTTTCAGCTCCTTGTACACATCCTACATCCCATTCCTTCAAAGAAAACATCTGGTCTCTCTGGGCAAGCTTCTCACTGATCCTTTCTCTCCATTCATTTGGCAACGGGAGTCTCCGAAATCAAATAAGTCAGGTGTCACTCTGTCACTCTTCCCTGAACTCTTGTTACTGGGCAGGATGCAGTATGCGCACAGTGCACAGTGGCCAGGGTGCAGCCTCGATTTACTCAGATCTCCGGTCAGACACATTGTGAACTTGAACCATTACTGTTTTGGCAAAGCGTGAGCTCAAGTAGGCAGGATACTGGTTTGACCAGCAGCTCCTCGGCAGTTTCCATCCTGGTGCATCCAGCATTAATATTTTGTTCTTTACATCCTTCTTAATGCGGACTTCTCCTTGTAGAACACATTGCGCATTGGATGCCAGCAGCCCCTTTTAATTAAAGCCAGGATTCTGAAGGCTCTGCCAGTCTTGGAATTTTGTTTTCAGAACATAACTGCGCCAGTCACCCAAACATATGTGCATTGGTTCCAATCAACAAGGGGACCCCATCATACAGTCCAGTAGAGGAACACACTAAGGCCAGGGTCTCCACTTGCTCTGCCACTCCAGCCATAGAAGTAGGAAAAGACAACCAAATTCAGATATAGCCAGAGCAGGAGGCCTTCTCACCAAACCCCACATGTAGCCCTTCTAGGGGTTGCAGGGGCACATCAGATAAATGCTTCTGATACCAGTCCTGAAACATGATTGTCACTTGGGAGCCACTGTCTAGTACAGCTCTGGTGGACACCCGTTCACTTTCACAGTAGTCTCCATGGAGGGCCCACTACTTCAGACCATTCAGGGGCATTACTTGAGAGGTCTCTTGGGCATTGGCCCTGGTGGCAAAACTTTCCAGTTGACCCTTCCTGGTGACTGGGCACAGGTTTTTCGATGCCAGGCCACCAGCCTGCTGGTAACTTTCCTCAAGATCTCTGGCAGCCGACACTCAGTCTGAAAGTGTCCATCTTCCCACAATGGTAACAGAACTTAGTATCTTAATTGTCTTTGGAGGAGGGATCTCTTATCTGGTGAGGCACCTCAGGGACTCTACAGGGCTCTTCTTGAATGGGATGTTTACCCATGGTATCTCTGGTTCACCAATTCTATTGGGGAGTGGTAGCAGCCTGTTGCAGCTCCCTCACCATTTTCCATAGGTCTCTAATTTCCGCCTCAAGTTACTCTCAATCCAGGGTCAGGGAAACAACATGCACTCCCACCCACTTTTGGGCTGAGGGGAGCTTGATACAGATCCGGCTCCTGATAAGTCTCTGTCATCCCCTTGATCAACCCTCTCAATTGATGAGTTTCATCTGGCTCACTTTGTTCAGGAGTCTGGCACAGATTCACGGCCCCGCATAGAGGTCCCACCCCTCTTCATCAGTTTTGATTTCACGAATCTCTCTCATCAATTGACAATATTCAGGAGGGTCGCCCTCCAGTCTTGCAATTGAATTTTACAGTATTACACTTGAAAATCTGGCTGACTTCAATATGTGGTCTAATCAGACCTGGTTTAGTGTTTGGTCAGTCACTCCCCTTTTCAGTGGGCCTTTGCAACCCTCTCCATTCTAGTAACAAATGTAAATAATTTCTCATTTCTCCACTGTTTTGCTGACTTGAATTTCTATAACAGATCCTCTCTGGTTTCAGTGCTGCCAAACACTTCCTCTAAAGCGGAAAGATATTCTGCGCAGTTGCCTCTGGACTAGTGGCCCGTAGGAACCGAATGGCTTCCAGTGCGGGACCCTCAAACTTTCCATCAGACATTTGCTCTTCTCCCCTCAAAACACTGCCACTCTTGTACTAAAGGCATAGCATAGTCCATCCAGGTTTCCAAATCATCTTCCCTGAAGGCATGGGCATAGTACCAGAGAAGAGTCTCAACCTCCGATAGGAGTCTAATTGTATTGGAGGGACGACCATAAGGAGTGGGGCTAGTATGAGCTCTTAGATGACCTGGGAGATGTACCTGGGGACGGCAGGGGAGTGTGGTCACCTGAGGTGTCTAATTCCTGTATCAATTCCTGAGCAGTTCTCCCTTCTGCGGCTAACAGTTTAAGTAGCATGTCTTTGAAACTATTGGTCTTAGGGGACCCACCCAGGGTTGCTAAACCACTACGTGCATGAATAACCCTCCATCCTTTCTGGGCACCTTCGGGAAAATCACTGGGGCACCCTCTCAGGGTCTATCATAATACTGCATGAAAGCAGCACTTGCAGGTCTGTTCAAGCAAGTCAGCACATCACCTTTTACTTCCACCTTGCCCAGACATTTAACACGCTCGACAGTAGAGACAATGTCAGCACTTTTAATCCCCAAGGGACATCCAACAGTAATACAGTCTTTAGGAGTCCAACTCCTCCGCCGCCCATCCCATCAATTTATGCACCATCATCTTATTGGGATCGAGTTTTAACTTGGGCATAGCAACCCCTCCATTTTTCCTTTAATTTAGACATAATGGTACTGCCTTCACTGCCACTAGAGGACTTAAGGATCCCAGCGGTGCCTTCAAGATGTAACCCCCAGGTGGCACGATCCTAATGGCTACTACCCCTGCCTGACTGACTTCTGACAGGTTGAGGGCCTAGGTCCAGTGATGGGTGCCTCCACCCAGAGGTCAGGTTGATGCTGTCTGGTCTGACTTGTCACAGCCCTCTGGGACACTGTAACCTTTCTTCCCATTAGTGGTCCACGCAATATATCAGGAGTATCTTCACTATTTACACTTACCCCAGTACTGGTTTTGTCAGCTTGAATCTGGGAACCCCTGTAAAACAAGATGATGCAATACAATAGCCACAGTACTATACTTTATCATAAACAAATACCTCAGTCACTGTAACTTTGCAGAAACAAACAGATCTGATTTATTCAAAGGGGCTGTAACAAGGACAGGGAAAACCAGGTTAATTAGATTAGACACATTAATCATAGTACTGTACACAATTTCAGAGTCCTAAATGTCCTTTCACTGGGTACCCAGGATGGGGGCTAGCCAGGATCGGTGCAGCTGTTTGGGGACCTGTGATGGAAAACCACTTGCTCAATACCCAAGTTGTAATCCGAGCAGTTGGCTCAGTTCATGTAGCAAGATAGAAAGAAAATTGATGAAACACTTGCAATGTAAAGGTACAGATGGCAGGGAGCTACCCTGATTTTCAATCACTGACTTAATGCTAGACGCTGTCCCCAAGAGTGGCGTGGTTTCTGGGCACCCTTCGCACAGCAGGGGAACAAGGTTCTATAAGCAGGACACACCACACATTTATATGTAAAAGAAGTTACCATACTAGGCAGCTGCTCTCAGGTCCCGATCACACTTACTGCCAACCCGGGAGTTCGTGACGCAGCTTCACTTTCCTGACAGACCGGCTGGCGAAGGAAGTTTCTCCAGTCCTCTACAGGGTGAGCCTGGGTCTCCAACTTTTCCACCTCCTTTCCTCAGTACAGCGGATTCAGTCCGAATCGCCAGAGTAAACATGCCACCCAACTTTAGGCCTCCACACATGCTTCCCACATGAAAACTCTGCAGTGCAGAAGCTTGAGCTCCTTCCTCAATCGCGCCACAACGGATCTGCCTTCTCAGCCACCAGGCAGGGAATTACAGTCGGCACCACCGGTCCAATTGGTGGGCTTCAGTTGCCAATCACTCCAAACTTCCCAATTGGTGCGAAAGGTGCCACAGTCCAGAACTTCATTTCCCAGAATTACTGGCTATAACACCTATGGCCAGCCGGCTCCCAAGTGAGTCCTGATCCTGGCTGGTCACTTAATCCTCCATTTAGGTGCCCCTCCTCCTGATTAGATCTAGTCTGCAGTTCAGATCCAAATGGAGGGCAGAGCACACAAAGTCCCAGCTGCAAGAAAGGCAGGTTAGACAAATTACATCTCCACTACCACTCTAACACATTGCTAGCGAACAGTTACATCCCTGAATAGTGCTCACTCTGCCCACTTAGCAACAGCAGAAATGGAGCAACTTGTCAGCAGCTCTAGCAGGACTTGAGCAGGAAACCACACAGTCCCCAGGTTCCAATCCTGCCTGCAAGCAGACAGCTCTTAAAGAGACAGTACAAGAGGCTCTAAAAGTTCTCACAAATAAAGCGGCTTAAATGCTGAATACCATCCAGGCTGGGGCCTTTAGGCAAGCTATTAGAAACTTTTGGGAACCCCTATTTGCAGGGGGTTACACCGGTATTATCATTACACTTGCAGGTGAAAGCATTATACAAACTGTCTTTCAATTTTCACTTAAAAGTTTGCTTTTGCATTGTGGATCATAGCCTAACTCAGCAGCCTTGTTCAGTAATCTTGGGCCACAGTGTGAGAAGGAGCATTCAGTCATCTTAGCTTTAGTCAACTTCTCTCTACATCACTCTAGTACTTCTATTGTACTTCCCTTGGTTTCTAGTTTTTGGTATTGTCCCACAGGCCATAGTCTTTGTCTTTTTTTCATTCAGTGTCTTGTTACTGGCGAACCAAACTTGTAGTTTATTGTAGGTGTTCTGCGGACACTTCTCCAGGTCTGATCCTGTCCTTCCAGCACAATATAGAATGTGTCATCTGCATACATTATGGTTCACTCATTGTTGCAGACTTCTGGCAGGTTGTTGACAAACACGAAGAAAAGAAGCAGATCTAGAGCAGACCTAGAACAGAGCTCTGTGCATGTAGTTAATTCCAAAATCTGAGATTTTAACCATTTGTTTCCTTCTAAGTCATTTGTAAACCAAATTAATGTATAATGTCCACTCCTATATTTGCTCATTTGCTGGCCAGAACAATGTAGTCCACCAGATCGAAAGTCTTGGTCAGGTCAATAAATATTGTACCTCTTAGCTATCCATTATCGATATCATCAAATAAATGTTGCTTGTCAACCTGATCAAGGCTGTCGACATGCAGTATCCACCTTTGAATCAGTACTAGTCAGCAGTAATCAAATTGTTTCAAAATAACTTGTCAGTTGCTCAGAAACAACTTTTCTAGCAATCTTAATAGGACTGCTATAGGCCTATAATTAGACAGCATAAATATTTTACCTGATTTACATGTAAAGCTGATACAACTGCACTTTTCCAGCAATCAGGTACTTTATTTGTGCAGTGGAAGATTCAACAGACAAGTCACAGGTTTTTCAATGTATTTAGCCATTAACTTTTAACAACATTGGATGAAGCTCAACTATTCTTGCCCTAGTGTTTGCTTTCATGGTTGCCAAAAACATTTCCATGTCCTGTTCATTCATTTTAAAGAAATTAACACAGCAGTCCAACAAAACTGTGTAAAAAGTGATCCTCCTTTTTCACTATAAAGGAGTCCAGGCAGTTTTAGTTGGTGGTAAAGAAATTGAGTTCCACCAAAAGTTGAGTGTTTTATAAATGTTTTAACTTAGTTTATTCTAAAAAAAAAAAGATAGCCACCACATTTGGCTTAGAAATAGCATTGTAGACCTGGCAAGGGTTAGGACTGTGAAAATAAAAAAAAAAAAAACACGTCACTGTGCATAGCATAGGTAGTACACAGAACAGTAAATCTGACAGTTTGCTAATATCTTTATTAATTGCAACTCAAACCAGCTTTTGTAAAACAACTTTTCACTGCACTGCTGATTTAATTTTTTGTTTTGTTTGTAGTTCCATTCAATCTCAGACTCTCTACTGTCTTCCTGTGTTTGGTTCATTTGATTCTAGTAACATGTCATGTTTGTGAAAAAATATTAAAACCTTTTGCTACTGACTAGCTATCATTCACTAGCTCTTTGCTTATTTCAATTTTGTCAATCCCTGCATTGTTTGCAGGTTTGCAAAAATCTTTAAAAGAAGTCCAGAAAGTCCTAGGATTTGCCATGTATTTCAGTTACCTTCCTGTGCAATAAATCTGCATAGCTTTTTCAACTACTGTTTTGCAGATATTTCATTATCTACACTGTGCATTTAAAGCAGCAGTGCAAAGGAATTGGGCCAAAAGTTAACCCTATTTATTTTTCACTATAAAGGATTATTGGCATTTTCCAGTTTTATTTGGATGTACTATTTTCTAATTCCACCAACATTTGAGTACTGTATAAATGTTTTAGTTTAGTTTTTTCTCAAAAATAAAGATGGCCACCACAATTTGCCTAGAAGTAACATTGTAGATCTGCTGATGGTTAGGATCAAGAAACTACAAAAAGACTCATGGTGCACAGCATAGGAGGTATCTAGACAAGTACATTTGACAGGTAGACTAATATTTTTATTAACTGTAGTGGAAACCAGTTTTTTGGAAAAACATTTTTATGTCAATGACTGGGTTACTTTTTAAATTGATTCCATAGCTGGTCCCTAGTTCTCATTGTTTAATTAGTTCGGCATTTATCCGTGGAATATGAAGTATTCGGATTAGTATCATCCACTTTTGATTGGAGCATGCTTATCTATAAGACTTCCTATCTTTTTGTTGAAAACTCAGTGGCATCCTACATTTGATTTAAGGAATAATGATTTGTCCAGTCAATACCTTTAAGCTTTTCAACACACCTCTCCATATAAATGTTTAAAGTCCTACTTTCCCAAATTAAAACATTGTTCAATAGCGCCTTCTTTTTCTTTCTTATAGTAAAAATTCAATGGCTGCCCTGATGGTTTAGCATTAGCGCATCATGCTACCATTCAGGGGACCAGAGTTTGGGAGCCAGCTTGGTTCATCCCATTGGGAGGCAGGTCGGGTCTTGGCAGCTGCCATGCAGCAGTGTTTTTGGCTGAGGAGGGTTGGTAGTGAGTGACAGTGCCTCAATGACCCTGTGGCAGGGCCAGGAGCTCGCCACCACACAGTTAGCAGTGTGTGACTGAGGCCTTGGAGCTAGGCCCATGTTGGGGGAGGTGGGAGTGGACCAGCATAAGGGATAAAATCCCAACTTCCATTTAAATGACAGACTGGGCCTTGGGACTCCCTGGGTCCTAGTGCCTACTGTCACTAGAACCAGACTGCCTCGGGGGTGAGAGCTTTCCTCCTGTTGCTCTTGCCATGGAGGGCAAGCTGTGGGGTATCTGTGGGTCACAGGGTCTTGGGGAGCCAGAGGTACCAGACCTGACAAGTTACATCCCTGGGAATCAGGGTATATCCCTGAGGGACAGAGGTGGACTGGATAGACAAACCTCTATAGAAAAAAACATATAAATTGGACAATGGTCAAATTTCTTGTCTGTTTTTAATAACATTGTATTGATTTTTATGACAACTAAGGAGTCACTGGATAGTTTTATACCTTTTATTAGACCAACATATGTCTCATACAAAGATTTTAATGTGGAGTACAGGTTAAGTATGGGGCTAATCTAGTTGCCACCCCTTTAAGAACTCAAGACAATTGTAGCAAGTTAGGGTCATTATTATAATTTGTATGCCAATTTCTGCTTAGCAGGGGCTAGAAACCCCATTAGTCAGTCAGTTAGTCAGGAGTCTGTTCTTGAGCTTCATGGTGAGATGAAGTTACCGTGATGTCTCTACAGTTTATGAATAAACTTGTTTGTTTATTATTTTATGTGTCTGTCTCAGTATTTTGTATGGTCCAGTAAGATGTCTACTGCAGCAGCAACAGATGGGCCTGGCAGAACAGAAAGAATGTAAGGGTCCTTAGTGGCAGACCAACACCACAATGCCACACATGGTGGAGAATATGGCTCTTCTGTCCAGACCCCATCTTGTGTGTCTGCATTGCTGGGTACCCCAAGTCACTTCTCCCAGTATGCCTGAACAGTCTGAAAGTTATTTGTGCCATAGCCCTGGCTGCAGAGATGAGAACATGAATGGTATCCTGCCTTATACAGCAGCCTGCATCCCTCCTACCATATTAAAACTGTCACAAAGGACACTATTCAGCATTGCTAGCCAACTATATGAATAAACTATCAGCAAGTTTTTTCTCTGTCCAAGCTCCATGCTCCACAGAGCTGTGAACTGCACCCCACCCAGCTACCATCTCATGGCAGGGCTTGTTTCAAATTGTTCCTTCTGTGAAGTAAGCTCCTATTCAGCCTCCATCTTTCAGTGGGATCACAACCAAAACAAAAAAAAAGAAAAGGAAAACAAAATTACAAATCAGCACTCCCTGATGCTGCCTCATGACTGTAACTCTACAGCTCCACTCCGTTCCTCCACATCTCGGCTTCATTGCCGTGTGTCTAGCTCCTCCTCAGGCCTGCAGCTTCAGTCCCCTCACCCGACGACTCTCTGAAAGCTACTAGCAGCTGCTCTCCTTCAAATGCAGCTCACCCACGGCTGCTGCCTCTCAACTATGCAGCTCAGTAGCAGCTCTGCCAGCACTGCTACAACACAAAACAAACTAAAATAAATAAAATCTGCTTGCACAAATGCTCCTTCCTGCTTCAGTGGCTCACCTCACTTGAACCAAACCATGGCTCCCCATAGATTGCTCCCATTCCCAAAAGACAGCTGCCATTCAGGACTGCAATTCAGTCCTGCTCCACACTCATGACTCAGCCCTGCTGCCTGACCATTTCAACAGGCTCCTGGCTACCTCAAGGGACCGCTTACCCCGCAGCCCTCCTGCTTTTTAAAATTCAGCTCCCCAGCTTTTCCTGCTGCCCAGCTGCAGCTCAATGCCCCTGCTCCACAAGGTCTCCCTGCTACCATGCAGCCTCAACTTCCGACAGCCAGTCCAGCAACAAGGAACCTGCTACTCCATGCCCCTGCCATAGGGGAAAAATAAATACAATATAAATAAAGCAAAGATGGCCTCTTGGCCCTCCAGCGTGCTCCCAGTCACAGCTCCACTCACGGTCCCATCTGCAGCATGCCGCTGGCCCTGCTCGCAACTGCAAATCACCGGCTGCCCTACTTACAGCCAAGAATGGACTGCCAGTCCTGCAATAACATGGAATGATCAGCTCCCACTTGGCCAAGCTTAAAGGGCCATAAAACACTAAATAAAGAAATAGGAGCAGAGAGTGAAAATAAAGCAGGGTAGTGAACAAAATAAACAGGAGTAACCTGGGAGACGAAAGAAATGAGGCAGCAAAAGTAAATACAATAACGGAGGAAAGCAGGGGAGACCAAACCAAAATGAGAAATAAATTAATTACAACAGGCCATTCAAATAAACATATTCCATAAAAATAAAAGGAGAGAGAGAGAGAGAGAGAGAGAGAGAGAGAAGAGAACAAAACCTGGGGCAGGACATAACATAATTGGAGGACAGCCTAGGGGACCAAAAGAAACTAAAATACAGTACAAGCACAATACCCAAATGGGCAGTCAAATAAATATAGAAATGTCCCCTGCATGTTGCCACTCACCAAAGTAAAGTCCATCATTTTCAGTGGGGAAGAAGCACAGCAACATGGCAATCACAATTTTATTTCTTGCACAGCAGCCTCATGGCAAGAAGCATCCATCTTGCGTGCACCAAAACAATAACACAGGAAGTGACCCTTAACCCCCGCTGGTGGCCATCTTGCTACAGTCAAGGACTACAGGAACTGTATGTCAAAGTTCAGTGGCCATCTTGTGAAGGACACTAAATGACCTCACTCCATAGAAATCAATGGAAAACCTATTGAAATGAATGGACACTGCAACACATAGCTGATTTTTGCACAAAACCTTTGTTCAAATAACAGACAGCAAATAATTCAGTTGGAATTGTTTATTAATATGTCATTTGATGAACTTTGCTTACAAATAATTGTACTTTTGTCTACAATAATATTTTCTTCTCAGCACTTCATCTACTCCACGACGTCCATCTCCTGCATGGCAGCAACTCCTTCTCATCCTTATGACCTTCGCAGTGAAACAAAGCTTGTCTCCGACCACAGTGTCCGAAGACAACACAGACATAGGTCAGAGCATCCAGAGCTCTACCTTCTCCTACCTCAGGGCATGGGGCTACAAAATCAAAATCGTCCTGCACGACATCCAGTTTTCCACCTCAGCTCAAGGAGCACCAGCTATGCAAGCCATTCAAGATGACCTTGCCTACATTAAGACTATTTCACCACAGACCATGGTCCTTACCAGCCTACAGCCAGTACCCTTCTCAGCCTTACCTCACAAAGACGCTGTTGACTGACTCATGCAGTTCCAAGCCTGGATTTCCTTACATGGTTGGACAGATCTTGTGTGTATTTCCAATGCCTTTCACTTGCTTCTGAGAGGACTGCCATTTCCTGGTTCAACGCACTTCCAGAACAAGTCAAGGAAATACTGCCACTCTGTATGCCACCTTCAAAGACCATTTTGTCTAAGCACATTCCCCTGGTTATTGGAACAACAGCTGTGGGAACATACCATGCAACACTCTGAATCTCTAGAAGCCTTCATAGTGGACATTAAGCCTCACTGCAAATGGCTGCAGAAACCTGAGCAAGAACAAACCACAACCTTTGTCCATGGATTGCTTCCCAACTCCATCTTTATATAATCCAACAGAAACCAACAACCTGGATGGGCACTATCCAAGCTGCACGACTTGCACATGAGTCCATATTAATGTCCCAGGTCACCAGTGTACAAGTACCTCAGTCGTTACAGTTAGCCACGCCACAACATGTGTCCAGCAGCAGCAATCAATATAAGAGATGCTAACCACAATTGTCAACAGTCTGCACCTCAGCTCAGCTGCTTCTTCTGCTACCTCTGTCAATGCTCTTCAACCATTTCAACAGCCATCTGATCCACCTCCACCTTCATATGTGAGCCTGTGACCTGCCAGTGATGTGGATTCAGAGGACACACTGCCGTCTGCTGAAAGCTAAAGTATCACAACAGAAATCAAGGGAACCAAAGATGCCCACCACAGCACAATCAGCAAGATGATCACAACTACTACCAGGATCAGGGGAACATTTCAATTGACCACCCATCTGATTCTCATAATTCAAGCAAACAGCATCCTCCAATGGCCAACTGTGGCACCCTTTTGCTTCCAGGAGCAAAGAAACTTGTCATCAGATCACCTCTCCTGGAAAACTATGTCCCTGTACCATCCCAGATTGATCCATGCATGCCTTGGTTGACATTGAGCAGAAATCTCAGTTATCAATAACCGTATTCTGGACAACCAAGCTATTCGTCATTTACGCAATGTCACCCCAGCTAACCTAAAGTACCTTATTGCAGCAAGTGCTGCTATAGTACCTATCACAGGCATGGTCCATCTCAATTTACAGTTTGGCTCACAGCATGTCCCTGTCAAGTTCTACCTTGTGCTGATCTACAACCAGCAGTGATTCTTGGCCTGGACTTCCTCAAAGCTCACAAAGCCATCCTAGACTTTGCATCAAACAAGCTGTCACTGACCCTCGGAGGCAACTAGCAACTTCAGATTCAGTCACTGTGCCTCTTAAGACAGAGATGGTTTTGACTGCCAAGATTTGAGGTGAATCACTTCCACAAGGTATTGTTAGCATTGTCACAGAATCCCTTGCTCTGCATTCATCAGGTCTTCTTCCAGGAAACGCCTTGTTTTCAGTGCATGGTGGCAAGAGTTTTCCAAAATTATGAAATTCTCAGATGAGTTAGTAGTCATCTCAAAGGGAGCCAACATCAGAATGTTTGTCTGCTTGTCTACAGGAGACCAGCTCCATCTTATGCAGAACCTCACCCTGGTTCCATCAGCTCTAGTCCTGTCAGTATTATCTTGACCACTCCAGCTTCATCAGAGTTACCCTCAGTAGTGACTATCCTCTTTAAAACTTCCAGCATCTCCAACAGAGAAACAACAGCTTTTGAAATTCCTGAGAATTACCCAGATGTCTTTTTGGTCCAGATAACAAGCTTGGATGTTGTGACATCCTGCAACACATCATCAAGGTGCAGCCCAACTAGAAACCAATCCATCAGCAAGCCTACAAGGTGGGACACAAACAGAAATAAGTTCTAGAGAACATAATCAAAGACATGCTGGAACAAGACATTGTTGAGAGTCTACAAGTCCCATGGGGGCACCTTGCCTAAAGAAGGACAAGGGTTATCACTTTGTGGTAGACTACAGAAAGCGTAATGCCTATATGGTACAGGATGCTCATCCTTACCTACAACCGAAGATGCCTTAGAGAGTCTTGGTGCAGCCAGTCCAACTTACTTCACCATTCTAGATCTTCAGAGTGGGTTCTATCAAGTCTCCATTGATCCATCTTCTCATCTGTACACAGTCTGGAGCTTCCACTTGAGCCTTTTCCAATTCAAACATCTGCCTATGGGGCTTTGGAACAGTCCAGCTACATTTCAGCATGTTATGGAAGCAATACTACATGGGTTATCTTGGAACTCTTGCTTAGTTTACCTAGATGATGTTATTGTCTTCAGCAGAACTTTGCCAGAGCACCTCCAACATCTCAAAGAAATGTTTGAATGTCTCTGGCAAGCCAATCTCAAGCTTTGTCCAGAGAAGTGTTGTTTTGCACAGCATCAAATTCATTACCTGGGACATGTTGTTAGTTCTCAATGCATCTCTCAGATCCAGACAAGCTCTCAGCAGTCAAAGACTATTCAGAACTTCACAATCTCAAAGACCTTAGAGCTTTCCTAGGCTTGTCTGGATACTTCAGAAAGTTTATTTGCAACTATGTCAAGATTGCAGCTCCACTGTACATCCTCACCAAAAGGGATGTGAATATACATGGACTTCTGAATGCAAAGCTGCCTTTGAAACCTTGAAAGAAAAACTAATCTCTTCTCCGGTATTGACCTACCTAAGGTTTGACCAACTCTTCAAACTGTACTCAGATGCTAGTTCCTTTGCAGTAGGCACTGTGCTGTGTCAAATACAAGATGAAACAGAACAAGTTGTTTCCTCGCCAGGTGCTCCCTTTCCTCAGCTGAACAGAACTATGGTATCACAGAAAAGAATGTCTAGCCATGGTATTTGCTGTGAAGACATTTGACTGTTACCTTCACTACTCCTCATTTACAGCTATTGTTCATCACTCTGCCTTCAGATGGTTATTCGAATGAAGGTGTCAGTAGGCAAGTTGCCCAATGGATCATCATGCTACAAAGCTACAACTCTGAAATTCAGCACCACCCAGGTCAAGTTCACTCCAATGCTGATGCTGTAAGCTAGAGACGATATCCTCCGCATCATCCTCAACAGATGAAGAATCCTGCTTACAAGTGCTTCCTTTCCAAACCACAGATATGCTTCCATGGACACTCCTACAGCACCTCAAGTTGCCTTGCTGCTACCACCTGCTTCTACAGAAAAAACACAAATCCTCACTTATTGCAAACAGCCAAACAGCTTCTCACCTCCTCTACTTCTGATATCTCTGGCAATGGTCAAAATGCAACAAAGGACAGATGCTCAATTCACAGACATAATCACGTAGTTAGAGTCAGGAACCTTATCGCCAAAAAGCAACATCACCAGGATGTACTTTACTTTGCTTCACAAAACTTCCTCAATGACGGTGTGCTTTTCCACATCTGGACCAAGGAAGGAAAGGGCCATCGCATGGATAGAACTCACGTACAGCTAGTTGTGCCAGCCTCGCTAATCAATCAAGTTCTTCAATCCCTCATGCCTCTCCATTTTCTGGGGTCATATGGGAATCTACAGAACTCTCAAATAGACAAGGCTTCACTTCTTCTGGGCTCCCATGAACAAGGACATTGTCCAATTTGTTAAATCCTGCCAGGCCTGCTACCAAAGAAAGCCTTCTGCCAAACTGACAAAGACACACATCATTCCAATGCCTGTAGCTCAGTGAACCATTTCAAAGAGTCAGCACAAAATTTCTTGGGCATTCACACATGCTCTGGCTCCGGCAACAAATACATCCTGTATTTGTGGACTGCCTTACAAAGTATTTGGAACTAACTCCCTGAAAGACATTAAAGCTACCACAGTAGCAAATGCTTTCCTCAGCACTGTCATTTGGCATCACGGTACCCCCTTGTACCAGATTCAGGCAGAGGCACAAACTACCTTTCAACCATTGTGCAAGAAACATGCAAACTTCTCAACATAGACACACAACAAATTATCATCCACAATGCAATGGGCAAAGTAAAAGAATGATGTCTACCATTCTCAACATGCTCTCAAGTATTTGGATGAAACTCATGACATTGGGATCATTTGTTCCTTTGTGCAATTTGCCTACAATACCAGCCCTTGTGTACAGAGATACACCATTTTTCTTAGTCCATGGATGCCACCAAAGAACTCCACTGGACAGAGGATTTCTCATTGCTGGAGGTTCCATAGTCAGCTTCTTCCTTTATTATTCCTATCCTGGAATAGCTTAAACTTGACAGGCGTGTTGCAATCAACCAGCTGGGCCAGAGAAAATCTGCAATGCAGAAAATGTCAGCAGCCAAGTTGCATGAGCCTTCATTTTCCATTGGGGACATTGTCTACTTGTACTGACCTGTCCTAGTTCCAGGTGCCACCAAGAAACTGCTTTGCCCTGGACTGGTCCTTCTACATTGTAGAAAAGCCTCTTGTTCAGCTCCACTTGCAACGCAAGTCCGATGGAAAGCTGGTACACAACAAAGATCCCATCAATCAACTGAAACATGGGTACCTGAGTAACACCCTCCCAGATGATCCCAGTCCCCCTAACAATGAAACTGCACTTGAACCTGCCATACTCTCTGAAGCTGAAATTCTTCAGACAACTTGCATCCAGTTTCTCCAGAACCCCACGTCCTCACACTCTTCAATCAGATCCTGTTTTGCCTGATGAACTTCCTGGGACTTCCCAGTCATCATCTTCTTCTTCTTCTTCTTCCTCCTCTTCCTCTTCTTCTTGACTTGTACACACACTTGCACCAGATCGAGAGGATTCTTAGAAAGAAGTACACAAATGGATCCTAGACTTATCATGTCAAGTGGTGTGGTTTTGACAGAACACACAACTCATGGGTTGCTTTTAATGCCCTGACCCCTCCTGTCAGGAACTGGTGCAAGACACACATGCCTCAAATCCCACTGACTGGAAAAGTAGTAGGAAATGTGAACTTCTGGTAACCTGACTCAGTGGGGTGGTACTTCCTGTGTTCATTGTACATATAACTGTCTGCAACAAAGTTTTTTTTTGCACTTTTCTAAATATTAGTGTTCTGCAGTTGTAAAGCTTCTGATGGTATTTCTGTGTCATTACAAATAACTGTTAATGTACTGTTTAACCAGCATTGCGTATCCTCCAGCTGCTACCCTTCCCTCCTTCCCTTTCCCTTCCCTGCACTGTGGTACTTGTCACCCTGACCAAGCTTCAAGTTCTATGGTGTTCCCCATTCCCAGGCACTACTCTGACTGGTCACCATTGTAGTTCAGATCCTTCCCCCACAGTGGAGTATTGTTTGGAAAAATGTTTTCTTAAATATGGTGAAAGTTCTTTCCATGCTTAAAGTTTTACACTAATTTTTATTGTCATGATGCCATGCTATTTTTGTTCAAGTGGTGCTCACACTCACTGTCCCGGTGGTGATGTGGAGTACAGCTTAAGTATGGGGCTAATCTAGCTGCCACCCCTTTAAGAACTCAAGACAACTGTAGCAAGTTAGGTCATTATTATAATGTATATGCTAATTTTGCTTAGCAGAGGCTAGAACCTTCTTTAGTCAGTCAGTTAGTCAGGCTGTCTGTTCCTGAGCCTCGTGGTGAGATGAAGTTACCTGCTGATGTCTCTACAGTTTATGAATAAACCTGCTTGTTTATTATTTTATGCTTACATCTCAGTATTTCGTATGGTCCAGCAAGATGTCTACTGCAGCAGTAACAGATGGGCTTGGTAGAACAGAAAGATGGTAGAGTCCTTAGTGGTAGACCAACACCAAAATGCCACAGTAATCTTTTATTAAAAATAATGTTGGTCCAATAAAAGGTATCACACTATCCATTGACTCCTGTTTTCCAAAACCAATACAACTAAAACCTATTTTTAATAAAACAACTAGCAAACATATAAATACACTATCTGATTCCACTGGCCAAGTTATCAAGGTTCAAATTCATGATGATACAAATGTATTGAAGTATTGCTTTTAAAGTTATAGGCTCTGGGTTATTGAGGAACTTGGGCTGTACAATCCACAGCCCCTGTGTTTGGTTATATTCTAAAGGCAGAAAAAGGAGACCTGGTGTTGTAGAGTTCCTTCATAGAATACTTATAGTCTCTCTATGTGCCATGGTATAAGCCCACATATACTGTATATATAAGCAATTTTGGCTGATGACACCTGTAAGATTGATTGCTACTTTTACAGTCATGGCAATTTCCTCTGTTCCCACTTATTTTGTATAGGCAGTACAACCCATTGCCCTTTGGAATGGTCATGTTCTAGCTGTCAATGCTGAATCTAGTTGCTGTGTGTTCTAATTGGTATCATGGTTGCCACTGGGTTATCTAGGAATGGTAGCAGGAGGAGGTCAGTTGGGGGTTATCTGGGAATGGTGGGTCGAATGGGGGTAGAAAGTAAGACAACAGTTCTGGGGCTCAAGCATGTGTCCCTTCCCACTGAACCATTGGTCCAATATTGAATCAACTAAGACTCCTGAATCAGTTATATTGTTTGGTCTGTGTGTTAATGTCCAATCAATTGTAGTTTCTCCCTCAGATTTATAATTTTTAGGAGGACAGTAAACATCAGTCCAGGAGGCGATCCTCCCCTGTACAAGACCCTCGTTAGAGCACAACCGAAATACTACATCCATTTCTGGTCACTGTAGTAAAGAAAGGGCATCGAGATGGTCCAGTCGGGTTGTAAAGCTAATTAGTGGTTTAACAGATAAGAGGTACAATGCAAGATTGGACATTCTCAGATTACTCTGCCTAGAGAAGAGAAGACTGAGGGGCATGATCACATTGTTCTGAGTGCTAATGGGTAGACAGAGTAGAGTACACATAAATGTTTGACTAGATGAGTGCAAGAAGAACAAATGAGTTATCCTACGATGAAAACACACGTTAAACTTTACTATAAAGATGTAAAATGTTTAGTAGTGCAGTTACCTGATTGTCTGTTGTATGCCAAGTGATCATGTCCTGGTTTACTTTAAGTTTTCTTAAAGCAGGTTCATAGTTTCCAACAACCTCAAAGGTGAATGTTTGATTTTTCCTCTTCCAAAACCACATCATATCCTGGTGGAGGGTCTCCATTTTCATCAAAATAGATATTTCTGGAGTGCAAAGTGAAGTTGACCTGTTTTAGTTCCTGAAGTAGCTAGACAAATGATATAACAAGGTTGTGGATCAGTTTCAAGTGACCAAGCATTTGATATGCACTGAGCTCACAACATCACAAAAAGAGTCATGCTTTGGAGTGGCCCATGCTCCAGGAGAATGAGAAAAGTCAAAAGGAAGGGGTGTCTCCTCTCAGTACAGTTGCACTGGCTCACCATGTTCAATCCATGATGGGCATTGGCAGATCTGGGCAGTAGTGAGGAAGTTGCGCACCACTCCCAGTGAGCGCCACTATCTGCAAAATGATCACAAGTGTTTAGTCAGGGAAAAGAAGGCTGACAATGAAAACTGTTATTTAGCTACTACTCTAATCAACCAGAGTTATTAGGTGAAACAGTGAGAAAGGTCAAGAAATGGAATGATAGGGCTGGGGGTTCTTATTTTGCTTTTAGTTCCAGAAGTCAAAACCGAAGCTGGAAAAGAGTAGTCAGGCACATTTTGCTGATACTTGTGAATATTGTTAATTTGATTTATGAAGAGTTAACCTATTTTATTATCTTGTCACTTATTCTATGTTTGTAAATTATCATATAAACCTTCACAGGGCACCTGAGAAAACAAGACACTTCTGCATCTCACATGACTTCACTTTCATTTTTGAATACATTCTGTAGATAAATATATTTATCAAAGTAATTGTTGTCTTCAACAAAATACAGCTTAGAGATACAGTATCATTGGTGGGCAACAGGTCATGCTTATGGTATGCCATTCCAATTAAAATGAGTGCATGCCCTACAAGGTCTGTGTTTAAAGCTAGTCACTCATGGTCACAAAATTAAAACCAGTGAGTACTGACAGCCTTTTCAGTACAGCAGATTGGGATGTTTTCATATACTGAGAAAGTGAACTCAAATGGACATTGTATGCCAATGGCTTTGCATACTCCCCAATCATCCAGATGACCTCCAACTACACAGAGTCCAAAGGTACCATGAAACCAATAAACACGAGGGCCCACATATACACTGCTTTACCTAGCTTAGATTTTGTTTTATTTTTCTTTAGATAGCGCTGCAAGTGACCCAAAGTGGGAAGCCTGAAGCTCGATAAATCTAAAAGAATAAAACAATATAAAGGAATGCACCTTCACATATACTGTACATATACAAATACAGTATTCAAATATACTTTTATAACGACTCAATAAAACCTACTGTATATAGAATCAAAAATAAATGTCATACCTTAATCAGATAACTAGCAGTGACCCAATTTCATTTCAGTGGTCATGGACAGAGACAAAGGGACCAAATTTGGACAAGTTGGTAAAACAATTGCATGTGTCAGCGTGATGAAGCACAGTAACTTGCAGTAATGACATGTCATAAAATCCTGCATGACAAGAGGGCTTAACTGCCATTGACTTACAATGGCCCTGCAGTAAATTGCAGTATTCTGTGATATTCTGCAGCATTTCGGCACTTCATCCTGGCTTGACACATCTGTACATTACAAACATCCAGGAGCATAACTCCTTTCATATCCCAGCAATGCATTGTATAAACAAGGACCTTGAAAGGTCTCCTTTATAAATTTGCATTCTTTTTCCACCGCATTGTTTTCTCAGTGCATATTTAGCAGTTTCTTCAGGGTAACAAATTACATAACTTATGTTTGGGGTCACATCACTTTCTTTTTACCATTAATCCCCATGTCACACTATGGCCCAGTATTCTAACACTGGCCTGACAATTATGGTATAAGAATACATACACCAGGTCACTTGAACTCAGGCCTGCCCTCCTTAAAGTTGTTAAAAAGTACAAACAGGTGTTGGCCTTTTATATTTGCTTGTGTGCATGTAATGGAAACATATTTTACTGTAGTGTAGGGCTGTGTAGGTGTGTACTGTATAAGCCAAAGGATGTAGAAATGTAGGGGCTTGCCTCCTAAAGCCAGTGCTGAGAAGGCTGACAATGACAGTGTTCAACTGGCTGGACCGTCAAGTTATCGTATTATAATAATAATCTTTATTTGTTAAGCGTAATTCACAATGTACCAAAGTGCTGTACCAAAATAAGATAAACAATTGAAACTTGGTAGGAATTCTAAAACATAAAAACATTCCAATTCCTAACCTTATCTTAAAACCAATAAAAAATACTTAAAATCTTAACATCTTACTCCTCATCAATTTAAATATATTCAAAAAGCAAGTCCAAAAGATGTGTTTTTAAAGCAGTTTTAAAGCTCTCCACTGTCAGGAACACCCGTATCCGACAAAGGTAGAGAATTCCACAGAGTGGGGGCAGCAAATGCAAATTCGAGCTCCAGACATTTTCAGTAGTACCCTGAGAATCTCCAGCAATCCCTCATCAGCTGAGCAGAGTGATTGGAAGGAACAATAAGGATTCAGAAGCTCTTGCAGATAATTCAGACCCTGTCTGTGTAGGGCTTTATAGGTCAGCAAGCTGACCTTGAAGGTGATCTGCCACTGCAGTTCACGCAGCACAGGTGTAATGTGACTGGATCAGTTGATCCAGACAGCAAGCTGGCCACAGCATTCTGCACCATCTGCAAACGGTGGATATCAACCCCGGAAGCCCTAGGTACAGGGAGTTACAGTAGTCAAGGCATGAGGTCACAAAGGCGTGACCAAAGCTGGAAGGTCACCAGACGGAACAAGGTGCTTAATCCGGTGATGTTCCTCAGATGGTAAAAGAGGACTTGATCACAGCCAACACTGAACAAAGTGTCAGCCCATTGTCAGGTAGCACCCCAGATTCCATGCCTGTTCAGAGGTCCGCAACTAGGTACCCCAAGCCAAAGCCCTGAGGGACATCTGCCACTAACTCCTCTATCCGTGACTCCGGGTTCACCACCAACACCTCAGTCTTGTTGGAATTGCATTTTCACCAGGTGGTATTCATCCAGTCCTGGATTTCTGAGGCAGTTGTTTAACACTGAGAGTGAACTATCCTGGTAAGGCAAAAGTAAAGGTAGAGCTGAGTATCATCAGCATAGCAGTAAAAACTCTGCCCATACCACCTCACAATGTCTCCTAATGGCAGCATATACACCACAAGCAACATGGGGACAGCGCACAGCCTGTGGGACCTCACATGGCGGAGAGGATGAATCAGAGGAACAAATCCTGATACCATTGTCTGTGACCTGCCAGTGAGGAAAGAATGAAACCATTTGAGAACTGTACCAGACAGGCCACAGATGACCCACAGGCACTCAAGCAGCACCCCATTGTCCACAGCATCAAAGGCTGATGAGAGATCAAGAAGCACCAAGATGGAACAGCGCTACTGGTCTCTCGCAATCAGGAGATCATTGAGCACCTGAACCAGAGCAGTCTCTGTGCTATGTCTCTTATAAAATCTGGACTGGAGAGGATTGTAGATATCATGGATGGTAAGCTGGTTCCCCAGATGCAGCGCAATAACTTTAATAACCTTCCTACAAAGGGAAGGTTAGAGACTGATCTGTAGTTAGCAGGACAATCCAGGTCAAGAAGATTTTGAGAAGGGTGTTACCACCGCCTCCTTCAGGAGTTAGAAACACACCCATCTCAAGTGAACACCAGATTAATTCTACAACCGGCCGCTGATATCCATACACCCTATTAAAAGGTGGATAGGGCCCGGATCTAAACTACAGCTGGTCAGCCACATGTCTTGGAGAAGCCACATGATATCCACGATCTCTGGCTGGTCAAACTCCATCCAACAGAACCAAGGGGTAGTGACCTCGCACCAACCACCACTAACCTCCATAGAGTGCACTAAGCAAATCTCCAATCTGATGTTGGCAACCTTATCAGCAAAGAAGCGCAAACTCCTCACACTTAGCTTGAGAAAATGCTCTCTGAACTTGCAGACAGGCTGGATTGCATAGTCTGTCTACAGTTCAAAAGAGCTGAGCTGGTCGGTCTGAGCTGCAGCAATCTCCCTGGACAGGAGTTCTGCCTTCTTATGGGAGATTGCTGACTGATAGTCTCTATAATGCTCCATCAGTCTAAGTCTGTCAGCATCCAGGCCAGATCTATGCCAAACATGCTCTAGCCTTCGTCCAACACATCTCATCTCTCTCAAGGCCCCATCAAACCAAGGGGACCTAGGGTGATGAGTGAGAGGGAGGAACACAGACAGGAGCCAGGGTATCCAGAGCCCCTGTCTCTGCTTGACTATAAGTCTGAAGCAGATTCTCTGGACCCTTGCTTGAACTTGGCATTCCTAATATCTAACACCCACAAAGGCCTTCTGCGGTCACTCCCCAAAGGGTGGTATCGAACCATCTCCACAGGGGCAGGCCTATAAAGGAGCCAAGAAATTGAACCTTATGATGTGGTGATCAGACCATCCAACTGGTTCCACACCAGGTTAGAGGTCTCCATCCCCAGGAGGAAAACCAGATCCAACGAGTGACCATGATTGTGAGTCACAGAGGTAACTAACTGTGTAAACCCAACAAAGTCATAAGTCGGAGGAAGTCCTGACAAAATTGTTAAAGTTCATCATCGATCCAGCATTAAAAGTCCCCAGTACCATCAGCCTGGGAGACTCCAACACCATATTGACAAGAAGCCCATGACTTCCTGCAGGAACAGCTTCTCACCTCCAGGTGGACCGTAGATGAGAATGATCCTGCACCCCACACCTCGACCACAGTACACTCAAAGGATCTGGTATTCTCAACTGGCACATCAACAAGGCCCAATTCCGATTTAAAACAAATTGCTACACCCCCACCCCTGTGATCTGATCTCTCATGGTGTATCACCAAGAAACCGTTCGAATCGCTGCCTCCAGAATAGGACCAGCATTATCATCCAACCAGGTCTCGGTGATGCAAGCCAGATCTGATGACCCAACAAGATCAGCTATAATGACCGCCTTGTTTGGTTTGGTTTTTGTGCCCCCGTGATCCTGGCTGATCCCTCTTTCAGGCCTCTCATGGACCTGCTCACCCAGCCGCCCTGACCCCGCTGCCCCACATCACAGCCAGCCCAGGTAACCCTGATGTATCCCTTCATCGGGAGGGTCCCTACCTTGGTGGGGATGGGCCTTTGCAGCCATACCAATGATTCTGGGTGCTACTGAGGCAGCAGGAGCTCGGCGGTGAGGGTCCAGGAGGCCATCAACCAATTGGCCAGGGTGCCATTTTTCTACTTTTCTCTGGGGAGTGACGTGCCATAAACGCTCAGGCGTGTACATCGACATCTGCCACTTCCAGTCATCTAGACCTGATGTCCTACTGTGCTCCTGGCTCTGCCAGGGCCAGTAGGCACTGGGCCACATCCCACCCTCCCCTGGAGAAGGCGAACTGTCGCTGGACCTCCATCTTTCTCCCCAGCCGGCCCTCCAGCAATCCGGGTCCGTTTCTGAACCGGGCGGCTGACGTGCAAATAAATCCAACCATTGCACTGATGGGCTGGCTTGGTTGGCTTGTTTTTAATAGATCTGGCATTGCACAATACTGTGCAGGTCAAATGGGATATAGGCCCATCGAGTTACCGCCCACTTTCTACCGTGCAGCCCTTGGTATAAGTACCTGACAAGGAGAACCTCGCTCACAATTCCATTTCACCCCAGGGCATCTCCTGGTCCCTACTACCCCAATCCAACGCTCAGCTTCTCCCCTCCCAGGTCCAGGACCCCACTCTCTCCTTCCCACTACCCCAAAAGCCCTACAGTGACCATAAACTGCCACAACTAGTGAGGAACAATTAAAAGGGCAGAGGTCCGGAGCTCGGAGGGAGAGTAACGCTGGCAGGGAGACAACCTTTAAACACATAATTAATAAAATCAGAACCCAGCTCCCAATTAATTCTAAACAAATTCTAATAACCCTAACCAAGTAACATACAACTCCCAAAACTAACTAAAAACATGAAATATGAATAACTCCATGCCCTTCTCCAACCCCAATGTAAATAACCCCAAATTATGTTAACTAATAAATCCTCCCATCCACCAATGACAAATGTGTGTGTGTGTGTGTGTGTGTGTGTGTGTGTGTGTATATATATATATATATATATATATATATATAATATAAATGAGGCAGAGTCAGTCCAATAGTAATCCAGCAGAAAAAGTACTTCACTGAGCCTCTCACCTCAGCAAGCAAAGTCTTTCTACATGTCCAATGGAACTTGATAAAATCATATTCCGTCAATGCTTATTTATGTAGATTATGCACAAAACTTATTTGAAGGTCCTCTCACAGCCTTTATCCAAGGAAAATGAGGCAGAAATAAGTAATCAAACACCACCTCTCCAAATAAAACTTCATCCACTGTCAACACTATTGTTTGTTTGTTTTATTTTAACCAGGAAGTGGACTGGGCACAGCCCTTTTCAGCCATGCCTGACACATAACATTACAGTACAAAAATACATTTACACAACATACATAATAATTAATCATAATTGCAAACAGTATCACAATACAGCTTCTTTAACAATAAATGATTACAATGAGATTCTGAAAATGCCACCAAGACCTACTATATGAATTGGGTCAAGTTTCTGAACTACTGAACATCATAACATTTGTTTTAACTTCATTAAAACCAATTTATTTACTTGAATCCAATTTGTAAAAATATCATATTGTTTTGAAGAGAATCCAGAATTTCATAACTATTTGACCCTGATACCCAAACACACAGTATCATCTGCATACAATAAACTATTGTCCCAGAAATAACTCAGGCCACTGCTTGTTAACTTTTGGATGCTCACTGGCAATTTATTATAAAAGGCACAATTTATTTGTAACACTTACCCAGGCCACCACCCCCACTAGGTGTGGACACTGCAATCCATCCCTAGTTCTACAGTATATCCCTCCCCTCCCTGTTACTCTCACGACTGGGTTCTTTTGACCCCAGCACGTGGTACCTACCCCTGCCCCCTACCTGCCCCTTTTTCCCCATGTTCCCATCCTTCCATCCTCCTCCCTTTTAAATATTCTCCTTGTCTTGAACACCCATCGGTGGGGCTCCAACTAGCCCCTCCAGTACTTGGCCGCCCTTCCTGCAGCCCCACCTAGCCCGTGAAGTGCCCTCTAGAGGCACTACTCTCTTGTGCCACCATTGTACTAGTACCTATCCTCTGTTCCCTCCTCTTTCTTGCTGGGGGTGAGTGGGAAATTCTAAGAAAGAGGGCTAGCTGATGGTTACCTGTCCTTAAATAGCCTCTCAGGACCCTGGCCAGACCCTCCCGCCCCTCCCTTGGCCAATAGCCAGCAAGCTCAGACATGGTCTTATGACCCCCTCTGTGGTCATAGCCCCTCCCTCTGCCCTGCAGACCCCATCCCTCCTCCCTTCCCCTTCTCCTTCTCCAACTCCATTTCTGGCTGGCTCCCAGGACAACCTGGCATGCCTTTTATTGGCAAGCCTCATTGTCCTTGTATTCCCACCAGAAATAACTCAGGTCACTGCTTGTTAACTTTTGAGCGCTTGCTGGCAATTTATTATAAAAGGCTCAATTTATTCATACCAATTACATCCCATTTCTAACAATTCTGTATTTACAATTTTGGACATAGAGTCCCATATCACATCTAGGACATAACAGTCCCATCTTTCCTCTTGTGTGTTCTTCTTCTTGCTCTGCTCTTCTTCCGCCATTGCTTCGGGTCCAGACACCGTGATCCAGCCACCCCTCCATCACCATCACGGGTATCACACTTTACCAGGGCCACTCCCCACCCCGACAAGGTGTGGACACTGCAGTCCATCCCTAGTTCTATATCCCTCCCTCCTCTCCCCTCCCCATTACTCTTATGCCTGGGTTCTTTGTCCACAGCACATGGTACCTACCTCCTCCACCTCTACTTGCCCCCTTTTACCCTTGCTCCCACCCTTCCACTGACCCATTTCCAGCTTACGATGAAAGATGGGGCTCCCCTTATGGGTTAACCCTCAGCCCTTTCTTATTTATGTCCCTGACTAAATCCCCAAAGGGGCAGAGGAGCAGGACCATGCTGAACTCAGTCAGGTGAACCCCGTCCCCAGTACACTGCCTCCTGCTCATACAAGATGTCCCTATGCTGGATGCAAACCCCCATCTCGATCACTGCCCTGGACACCTTTCTGTTCAAGCACTTTCATGCCACATCTATCACCTTTGGCGCCTTCCCCCATACCCCTGGGAGGTAATCCAGCACCAGCCTATCACTGCCCTGGGCCACCAGCTCTTCACCTTCTCCAAGTCTGCAATAATGTCCTTCATCAAGGACCCCAAGGCAATGCCCCTAAGTCATTGCACCCAAATGTACAATAACACAGTCACTGCCCCACTGGATCCACAGTTCCTCCAGCAGGGTAGCAACTGTGACCATCTCATGCCTCTCAGGCCCTTCCATTGCACTGTGTGTTCTCCGCCCCGGGCGCAGCTGTGTCCCTATCCTTGTGGCAGATGCAAACCTCTCCACCAAATATATGAATGAGTGCCCCATGATCCACACTTGCTGCTTGGAACCTGCTGTAGGGAGAGCAAAAGGGGCCATTAGCGATTGTCAGCACCTCACATATCTCTTATAACAGCTTGACTTCCATCTCCCAACCTGCTTAATTTCGGATTCCCTTGCCCGGCTGCAGCAACTTCCATTGCCGCCAATTTGGAAGGAATGGGGCTGAACTCGCAGGGATTCTCACCTGTAAATGCCACCACTTTTTTCAGCACAGCCCCTACCTGAAACCCCATCACTGGGATCTGTCTCTGTGCATGAACCAGGCCCCACTCCTGCAACCCTGTACTCTACTATACTCCTTCATGGCCCGGACTCGCATACTCCCCTCTGCCTGTCTGCATATCTCTATGGTGGTCCCCACCGCTGATCTTTTTGGACCTCCAGTGCTGGATGACTACCTATCCACTTCCAACTGCATGTCATGCTCCTGTAGGCCTTTCTTAGCTCCCCTTTCAGGGGCCACCATCTCGCCGCCTGAAAAGCCCCTCATCACAACAGCGAATATGGCCTGAAACAGACATGCCTTGTTCACTGACTGACAAACTTTGTCCAGTGCCCACACCACCTCCTGGAGTAGTGGGCCCCATATTGATCTCCTCCCATCCTGTCTCCTGCTTTGTCCCCGCTGCCATCCCATGATCATCCGCCTGATGGCCCGGCTGCCTCGGTATCCCCTATCCCTGCTCCTGGCAAGCCCAGCTGATCCCCACCAGCTGCACTCCCATGGTAGTGTGGGCCACCTTCCTCTCACTTTTCCACGATATACCACATGACTTGCTTCTCCTGCACCAATTCTCTTGTCTCTAACCCAAACCTGCTCGAAAGGCCTGGAAGCTCTCCCAGGCCCTTCATAGACCTTCAAGATGTTGGCGCACATGAACCTCCATGCAGTGCCCTGGCTTTCCTCCTCCATTCTCCCACATCCAATCCGGTACCCTGGTCCAGGTAGGTGCGGCCTGTGGTGCCAGCTTCAGAATCGGCCTATCTGCAAACGAGAAAGCTAGTCAGCCACCTCATTCTGAGTCCCTTCAATGTGCTGTGCCCTGAAAGACAGGATCAAGCACAGGCCTAATGACACCAAGCTCCTCAGGACCCATCCACTGACTCCGTGTGGCCACTCTGTCTGTTAATCACCTCCACAACCCCTTGTTATCGCACCAGAAAGAGATGTGCCACCTGCCATTTGCTCTCCCCAAATCTCCAGAGCCACCCATATGGAAAAATCTCAAGAACCGTGATGCTGTTAGTCCATCCCATTCCTTCCACTGGTCTGGCCATACCTCTCAGACCAACTCCCTTGAAAGTAGGTCCCCAACCCGAGGCCCCTAGCCATGTCAGTATACAGTTTGAGGTCCGTATTGTGGTCCCTCCTCTTGTATCGTCACCCCATTTTATGATTCCAAGAAAAAAAACATACTTGGAGTCCTCCCGCATGCCTTTACTGATGTCCACCCAGTGGTGGGGCTGCTTTGGCCTTTTCTGTGACCCTGCCCAGCCTTCTCATAAAGGCCCTGCCTGGGCTTATGGCCTTGCAGGCAAAATTAAGGTGCCCTAGCAGCTATTGTACCTGTACCAGCAGCACCCTCCTCCTTCCCCCACTAGCACCAGCAACCCCTTCAGATGGGACACTTTATTCCCTGGTAGGTGAAAACACTACAGTTCCGTGTCTACCTTAATCCCCAGAAACTCCAATTTCTGGGCTGGGCCTCTATCTACCTGCTGCTATGGGGATCCCAATGACACTGCACATGTCCAGGAAGTCCCCTAGCATCTACTGGGCTGCCGCCTGATTGTCCCCTATCAACAGGAAGTCATCCAGGTAATGGACCACCTCTTATGCCCGTAACGGGACCCGAGCACCCACTGTACCCATGAACTGAACATCTCGAATGTTGAGCACGCCACGGAGCACCCCATGGGCCTGGCTTTGTCAAAATACAGTCCCTTTCAAACTGGAAGCCTAGCAGGTCCCAATCATCTGGATGGACTGGTAAAAGCCAGAAGGTGGATCCGATGGCTGTCTTCCCAGCCAAGCCCCTCAGCCACCCATATTAACTCTACCGCTGATCCAGGGATGCATGAGACCATGCTCAAAGCCCTGGAATCCCTCGATTCACTCGATCCACCCTGGGTATGATACATGGTATATTAGTCGGAACTCACCGGCTTGTTTTTAGGCACCACCCCAGGGTGACACCCAGAAGTCCCTGCAGAGGGGCACGCCATCGGCCCTTCCACCATCTCTGCCCTGACTTCCTTCTTGATCTTGCCTCACACTGTGTCCTCTTTCCCTTAACCACACCCAAACTCTTAGCCCACATACCTACCTGTGACCCCACAAAACCCCAAGGGAGAACCTCCTCCCCTAACAGTTCTGCCTCTCTCTTGACAGGGTAGCCCTCTGTCCAGGCATCCACCACCCCTACATTGATGGGAGTGCAGGCCAGGCGTAGCCCAGCCACCCCTCGCTTGTTCCCACCCTAGTTCCACCCATAGTTGGAGGTGTGTCCCCTC
The DNA here is from genome assembly GCA_016271365.2 of Neoceratodus forsteri. Taxonomy (NCBI): domain Eukaryota; kingdom Metazoa; phylum Chordata; order Ceratodontiformes; family Ceratodontidae; genus Neoceratodus; species Neoceratodus forsteri. The sequence continues at coordinate 703,781,892 of CM057452.1, read as the reverse complement.
TCCCAGGGCTTCCCTGTCCCAACCTAGCTCCCCCACCCACCATGAAAGGGCTGCTCCGCTGACTGCCCACCTGACTGTCCTCCTTGTTCCCCCTTGCCTACAGCCCATCGCTGGGTGTGATCCCTGCATCGTGTGAAGGCATGCTGAAACTTGCAACTAGGCCAGGTGCATGACACCCTGTTATAAGCCCAGTATGCTTTGGCCCCAGACCAGGGTTATCCATTTCCTTGGTCTGCCCATGCCCCCCGTTGAACCCGACAATGTTCTGACCCACAACTCTGCATGGGTACAATCCCATCTCAGGTTGCCTTTACCGCCATTCTCCTTCAGAATGCCTCACGTATTTGAGGCACCCAAACTCCAACTTTGCCCAGTACGCATCCCGGTAATCGCAAGGCGTACGCCAGCAAGGGATTGCCAGGTCCAGTTGTTTTCCAGGACCAGCATGCTGTAAATAATGAAACCCGCTTGCCATGTATCTGTGCTCTTCCTTAAATGGGCTTCCTCCATCTTGTGGCCTACCACTGCCAATGCCACTGCTATCTCCGACTTGCCCACCGAATGTCTCTGTTCATACTTTTTGGCAGTCTCCTTGTTTACCAGCCAAAAATATCCACATACCACCATTCCATATCTTCTCCTTTATTGTAGCTGGACATGGTCGCCCAGCATGAAACTGGGCGGTCCATCATACAGCTTCCACCCCCACCTGTGGTGCCCACGCCCCTGTCCCTGGCTTGCCCCCTGTCCTTAATGGCTTTCAAAGCCCACTCCAGCTTTGACACCCCATCCTCCCATGTTCCCATACAATCCTTTAATATATCTATCGCCACCCTTGTAGAGAGGAATCACATTGGACTCCCTCCACAAGGCAGGTACAATACCTTGTTGTAATGAAAGATTGAACAAGATGTTAAGGGACCCTTCACATACAGTAAGAAGCAAAGTATTTTAGTAAAGTAGATGAAATCATATCTATCCCTCCCTCTTTACCATCCTTCAAATTTAATAGCCATTTCAAAACCTCTGGTTACCCTATCTCAGACTATAATAGAAAAGCACTAGCAAGCAGGCTAGAAGGAGGGTGGAGCAACAATGGGAAACATCAAAACTGCCATCACAAAGGCAACAAGCCTTGTGTGAAGCAAATAAATAAATCAAAATGAAAGAAGAAGCCACTATGGTTCTCAAAAGAGGTGGTGAGGAATGTTAGGAGGAAAAAATAGCATTTAGGAAGTATAAGGAAACACAGAAGGAGTAGGACAGAGATCTATCTAGTTAAGGCAGAAGGAAGCAGGAGGAAGTCAGAATAGTGAAGGCCCAAACTGAGGAAAAGATAGCCAACTCAGTTAAGAAGGGGATAAAACCTTTATAGGTACATCAGGGGTGAGAAAGACAAAGGGCGGGATAGTGAGGCTGAATAGAAAAGACAGTGGGTGGGCAGAGAAGGGCAGTGAAAAGCAGGGATACTGAACAAATACTTCTGCTCGGTATTCAAAAAGAGGAGGAGGGAGGTGCCTAATCTGATTAACAGAAGCACTCTGGATAGGGGGTCAATCCCAGTCCTTTCACAGAAGAAAGGGTTCTGAAAGAACTCCTAAAACTGAAAGTGGACAAAGCAATGGGGCCTGATGGAATTTGCCCCAGAATTCTAAAAGAATTAAGGGAGAACTAGTGACACCACTCATGGGAGGATGGTGTGGTACCTGAGGACTGGAGGAAGGGTTGTGATTCTCCTTCACAAAAGTGGGAGAAAGACAGAGGCAGGAAACTACAGACCTGTCAGTTTGACCTCTGTGGTAGGGAAAGTGACGGAATCCCTTCTGAAGGAAAGAATTGTTGAGTACCTAGAGGCCAGTGGGGCACAGGACCCAAGGCAGCATGTGTTCACAGTGGGAAGGTCATGTCAAATGAATCTAATTGATTTATTTGACTGGGTGACTAAAGTAGTAGACCAGGAGGGGCTGTGGACATGGCCCACCTAGACTTTAGCAAGGCATTTGACACAGTCCCACACAAAAGATTAATAATCAAATTAACCAGCCTGGGAGTGGGTCCCAGGGTGGAGCCTAGGTAAAACATTGGCTGGACAACAGGACACAGAAGGTAATTGTAAATGGAGTCCACTGAAGAAAAAGGGGTTACTAGTGGGGCACCACAGGGTTCAGTACTGGGTCCAGTCCTTTTTAATGTCTTTATAAGTGACATTGCAGTGGCACTGGAAGGAAAAGTAAGCCTCTTTGCAGATAATACAAAGATCTGCAACAGGGTTGATACACGAGGCGGAAAGGATGAGAAGGACTTGGCCAGGTTGGAGGAATGGTCAGAAGTATGGCAGCTTGGATTCAATGCAAAGAAGTGCAAAATAATGCACCTGGGAAACAACAACCCAGGGAAGATTACACAATGGGGGAGGTAGTAACAACAACAAAATGGAAAGGGACCTGAGGTAATCATATCAGATGAACTTAATGTTAGCAAGCAATGTGAGAAGGCAGTAGGGAGGGCTGGGGGATACTGGGATGTATAAGAAGAGGCATGACCAGCAGAAAACAGAAAGTTGTTAACCCTCTGTACAGACAGTTGGTGAGACCCCATCTGAGTACTGTGTCCAGTTCTGGAGACTGCATCTCCTCAAGGACATAGACAGAATGGAGGCAGTCCAGAGGAGGGCAACTAAAATGGTGCAGGGTCTGCAAGAGAAGCCATACGAGGAGAGACTAAAGGAGTTTAATATGTACCCTTGAGGAAAGGAGGGAGGGGACATGATAGAAACTTTTAGGTACCTCAGTGGAATCAACAAAGTCCAAGAGGGTAGCATCTTTCAGAAAAAGAGATGTGCAAGAAGAAGGGACACAATTTGAAGATAGAGGTAGGACTGCTTGGGGGCAATGTGAGGAAGTATTTTTTCACAGAGAGGGTTGTGGACGCATGGAACAGCCTTCCTGAGGAGGTTGTGGAGTCTAAACTGTGGGACAATTCAAGAATGCATGAGACAGACATAAGGCAATTCTTGTGGGGCAGGATGAAATAGGCTGTTGGTAACTAGGATCTGCAGCTTATCCTTGTAGGTAGGGAAATGGAAGACTAGGTGGGCCAAATGGTACTTATCTGCCGTCAAAGTCTATGTTTCTATGTTTCATACCAAATTCAAACCTCCATCCAAAGTCTGATGTTACCACAAAGTCAGAGTAGTGGAAGAGGCCCCACTGATCACAGAAGCTGAGCACCACAGCCCTACGGCTACTACCACTCTGCACCCCACCAGGAGGCCACCCAGCCCAAACCCCAGTCCAGGTAAACTGTTCAAATCTTACACCTTCAACTTGCTGACACAGCCAGAGGAGGACTCAATGATTCAACAATCTCAGTCGATCCAAATAATGTCCACTGGCAGGGCGAAAAGCCTGCACTGCCTTCAAACCACTAGAGACCAAAGCCTGACTCCCGTCAGACCACCAACAGCCACATGGTCTAGGCCCTTTCCACCAAGACCCCATCCTCCAACTGAAAATCCGGCAGCAAAAGACTCTAGCAAATTCCAGGCGCATACAGCCCCCCAACTCCTGTGAACTCAATAGTCACAATCCTTGGGCAATCCACTGGTACTACAACCTCCTGTAGTGCTGTTATCATCGACCACAGTCAGAAACTTCAGACTCCTCTTCATTCATGTTCCTCCACCGTAGAGAAGTCCAAGAGTGGTGGCCTCCGAGAACTAATATGAGACAAGCAAAATGCTTGTTCTCTCCGTAACTGCCTCTAAATGAAATATACTTGTGGCTAAGGATTGCCACAAGCCAATGGATGGAGGTGCAACTGCAACAGTTCTAGCACCTCCCTAGAACAAACTCTGACAAAGTAGAGAAACTATTGTGGCTTTAATGAAAGCTTGTTTGTCTCGGCTAGGCTGAAAATGCAGTCTGCCACACTGCAACCAGACCAAAGTGCCAAGACCCCATAGATATTCTGCAAAATTACCTGGAAATACATTAAAAAGTCAGAGACACACAACCCAACTAACACACATTCCCTAAGCTTCCTCACTTCTTCGACCCTGTCTCTACTTAAGCAAAATAAATAAAAACTAAACGAAAAAGGTTTTATGTGAACTAACAAAATAAAATGGGAAGAGATAAAACAAAATAAAGTATAAAATAGAGCAACAGAGAGCTAGCATTCTGGCTGGCTCATAGCCAGTCATCTTGCTTCTATTCTTAAAGTTCAAAGGTGAAAGCCCCACCAATCACACTGGTTTCCTGTCCATTAGCCAGCTAGCAGACATCATCAGGCTTTGAAGATAAACATCAAGTGCTGTGTGTGTGTGTGTGTGTGTGTGTGTGTGTGTGTGTGTGTGTGTTTCCTTGTAGTTATAGACAGGAGCGCCGATCTGAAAGCACAGAAACAGAGCTGGGAAAAAACAGCATGCAGAATGCAAATATAATAGTTTCAAATATGTTAACAGCATGACAATAATGAACAGAAAACACCAGCAATAGTCAGGGCCCTTGAATTTTGCAATTCTGTGGTTGTGGAATTTTCTGCACAGTTTGCCACAGAATATATATATAGTGCCACAGAATTAATTGTTTTGGTAAATTGTGATTCAAATATACAGTTTTTCCATAGTGTCTGGTTCCCTTCCCCATCTTTTTATCCTGGCGCCCTCTTCTATGCTCAGCATGTGATGTCATTGATGATATGACATTATATTTAGCCATAGCAGTACTACGGGCTGCCACAGAAATAAATAAATCATGCTAGAAATCAGAACATGCTGCTGCATAAACTTGGGAGCCCTGCCACAGAAATCAGGAAAAAGTGCCACAGAGCACTAGGGGCCCTGGCAATAGTGTATTTTTGTTTAAAATTTGGTAACGGAAAGACACACTGAGCAGAGGCTCATTTCCAGGTGCGACCCGGGACAGGGGTACAACACGAACAGAGGATTACAGAGAATCATATACAGCAAACACAAGATCAGGCAGGAGTTACAGAAAATAAGATACATCAAGACAAATAATACAGTCAGTTGGAAACAGTTGTGAGCATATTAGATTAATAAGTCGTGTAATAAAAACTTTCACCAGTTAAAATGTTGGTCGAGCAGGAGAGGCTAGGGATAGAGTGAAGGTGAGACAGAGGAGAAGGAGGGACAAGAGCAAAGGGTGGCAGGAAGGAGTCAGATCAGGTGTTCGAAGGCAGAGAAGGAGGAAGAGTCTGAAGGTTTGGGGGGGACTGATTCAGAGGAGAGGGAGGCAGTAGAGAAGGTAGACTGACCAGCTATAGAGTGGGATGGGGAGGAGAGAGCAGGGGTCACTGGTGCACAAAGCATTAAAGGAAGGTGTAGCAGGGATAGGCAAGAGGAGAGATGTGGGTGGGTGAGAAACCCAAAGCAGAATTTGGCAATGAAAGATAAAGAGTGGATTAGCCTCCTGTGGGATAGGGGTGAAATGGAGAGAAGGGAGTAGAGGGAGCAGTGGTGAGTATGGGGTGGGAATTGAGCAAAGCAGCAGAAGGAATTTAGAGAGTATTGAGTTTGGAGAGGGAGGCAGCGGGGCAATGCAATAGACTACATCAGCATAATTGAAGACTGGAAGTATCATTTTCGAGACCAGCTCCCAATGAATAGGGAGGAAAGACAGTCTTTATTGTGATTGCGTTGCCAAGCTTAGGGCAGAGTTCAGAGCATATGGCATCAGTATGGATGGAGAAGTCAATGTGGCTGCCCAGCCAGACCCTGCAGTAACTGAAACCGGGAACTATTTCGAGAGGGGGGCATACTTGGAGGACAACAACGGAGGGTATGGAGTCTGGCTAGTTTCTGCCTGGAGCCAAGGTCATAGTAACTGTTTTCTTTTAATTACATATCGTTTATGTTCCTTTTAAAGAGCCCCAATACTAGTTTGAAGAAGTTTGAAAATGTGAGAGCTAGACACAATTCAGTTTATCATTCAATTATTTTTGCAATCCTTTTTTTTATATGGACTTCATCCTCCTGCCCATCCCCATTGGTCCCCTTCTACTTTGACCCCAGTCCCTTCACCTTACCTCCAGGGCTTACCCCATCTACTCCTTATGTCATTGTGTGAGTGAGTGAGTGTGTGAGTGAGTGAGTGAGTGAGTGAGTGAGTGAGTGAGTGAATGAGTGGGTGCAAGGATGGAGGTGGTGTGTGCCTTTAGGGTCGCAGCATCATCCTGCAGATAGGGGTTCATTTCCACCTGTTATTCCACTTGAATTAGACCTGGCAGCATGCAGTGGCACACATGTGGACCATGAAGATGATGCATGCTTATGATCGCTTTCAATGCCCCCATCTGACTTTCAATTCTGGTACTGCTGCAATGCCACCTAGGTGGCAGCCAAGCAGCAGTAAACACTGTCCCTCAACCTCAAAGGAGGAAATCCACTGATGGATGCTAAACCCCCCACCACCAGTCGCCGAAGTGACCTTGGTCCATTCCTAAACCCTGGCTGTCGGTGTGGTGAGAGGTGAGACATCCAGCGCCTCAGCCCTTCACATTACTGGCCTGGCTACACGTTTACTGTAGCACAGATCTCCTTGGACAATATTGTTTGTGGCCCTGAGGGGACTGAAGCTGCAACCCACTGTTTTACAGTTCTGTGCTTTTACTCTCGTACCGTCTCAGCCAGAACTTTATTTTTGCAATTCTTTTCTCTTTTTCTTTATTATTGAGAGACGTGACGTAACAAGAGAGATGTGACAAACAAGATTACTGTCCCTTGACTTTATTAGCGTTCACTGCTTCTCTACACATGACATCATAATGCCCTGTTTATGACATCATAATTATCTCCACAGCAACAGACTGAGATGTCATAAACAGAACTGTGACTGCAGAAGTAGGCAAGCTGACAGAGCAAATAGGGTGAAGATCATGTTTCCATGCATAAGTCCTTAGTAATAAACAAATAAGGGTGTCAATTAAAAAAGAGGTGACATTGCTAGATATGTTTTTTCAGAGTTGTCCCAACTACAATACAACAGGGGCTCTTTAAAGTCCTGTCACACTACAAGTAAACATTCGGCATTGACAGATGCCTGTTTACCATAGTACCCACTTGATCCTCCCATCCAAAACTCCTATTTACACCCTAAAGTCAAGCGAAGGGTTAGTATCCATTTATTTTGTTTTCCAAAGCAGATTTCCTTCATTTTATCAGGACTGATTTGCATATAGTTTCCCTTGACCATTCCTCAATATGTTTGATGTCTCTATCCATAGTGCTTTCATTTTTCACAAAAGATGTCTGGAACTGTTGTGTCATCTATACATTTTATACTTTGCCCCTTGTATTCAAATCATTTGTCTTTATATATTTTTTTACTTCTTGTTTTCATGATCCGTGCTCACCAGCTCTCTGCTTCTCAGGACCGCTAGGCACCTCCTGATCCTCCTACCTCCCAGCCATGGCCTCCTACCTCCATGGAGCCTTGACTTTGCCCCCATGTTATGGCAGGATTGGGGATGCCCTCAGACATCTTGCTGTGTCAGGTTGGGCATGTGCTGGTGAGGTGATGGACCCCGAATATTAGGGCCATCTTCATCAAGGAGAAGCTAGGGTTGCGGTATTTTGCCATGTTGCTGTTCCCGGGACGTTGCATGCAGTGATGTCAATGTGTGCAGTGAACACTATGTGGGCATCTCCACACCACTGTCATCAATGTCCCCTCTCCCATGTCCCTGTCCAGCTGCAGTGCCACCTGTGGTCACCCTGAGCCAGTATCGCTGTGGATAACAGAACCATCCCTCCCTGGAGGAAAGCATCCTGGGGACACTCAATCCTCCTGCCCCCAGCTGGCCCCAGCAACTCAGGCTCATTCCCAAACCTCGGGCACTGGTTTCATGAGTGGCAGTGCCACTACTATGCTGAAGGGCCAGCTAAATCATTTATCATTAAAAGGAATAACAAAGGCCTCAGTTTGGTGCCCTGAGGACACCTCCACACACATGATCAGTCTTTGATTTGTACCACTCAGTTTTAATCCATTGTGTTCTTCCTTCCAAAAATCATGAACCCACCTTATAAAACATCTAGGTATTCCAAAACCCACCAGTTTGCTAATTAGAGTTTTGTGATAAATGAAATCAAGCACATTCCTATAGTCTACCAATATTGTTCTAACAAATGACTCATTATTCCATACTCTCATGCTTAACTCTATAAGAATTTCTGGGCAGCATCTGTAGTGGAGGTGCCTCAGGGACCCAAACTGGTTTGCATCCATTACTGCCTCAGTGCATTCCGTACTCCACTTGCAAACCAAATGAGTAAACATTTTTGACATAACACACGTGAGAGTGGTCTAAAATCTTTAGCTATGCCATGTGTGGTAGTAACTTTGGGTTAGGGATCCCTTTGGCTTGTTTTAACTAGTGTGGGATTTTTCATTTTGATTTATTAAAGATGTTACACAACCAGGTGGCTAGCACATTCTCTCCTCAGTTGGGATTTGAATATGGACCTATGGCCTTAATAACTTTAATTTTTTTTCATTTCTTTCACATCAATAACTTGTATTAGATAATTTTCCAGGATAACCAATCTTCCTGATTTTCTTTTGCAGCAGAACTAAATCTCTAATATCACACAAGACCTTATTTAGGTCTGTTCAACATGCTATGCCCATCGAGTCAGTCCTACCGTGTGCTGTGTGGTCCTCAGTTTTATAGATATCTGTCTTGTCTTCTGTTGAAGTCATCTATGCTCTATGCTTCAATCAGTGCTTCAACCACTCCATTTGTGATAAGGGTGTTGGGCTACCTTGAGGGACTCCATGATTGGTCCCAGGAAGGTGCCCACTGATTGACTAGTGGCTGGCATCATAATCTTCGACCACAGCAATCAACAACAAGACTTGCTAGTTGAGTCTCGCACAACCCCAGCACATGTTGCTCTCCTGGTTCCCTATATCTGTGCGCTAACCACTAAACCACACTGACTCCCTACATTTTGTTTTGCAATTCTTTATTTATTTACCCAGGGTAGCCCAGCTGAGAAGCAACATCTTGTTTCTAGTGGGGTCCTGTTTCTACCCATTTATGCAGCTGGGTTGACTGAAGCATTGAGAGGTTAATGCTTTGCTCAAGGTTACACAGTGTATTTGGCTCTAGTGGAGTCTGAATCTAAGATCTCCCAGTTCCTAAGCCTGTGCTCTAACCACTAGACCATACTGCCTCAATATACTCTTGATTGCAGATTCCAAAGAAAATAATTCCTGCTTGAAAATCAGAAGCCAGGCCCTTTACAGCATAACAGAAAGCATGTAGCCCCACAACGCTCTGAAAAATCAGGTTCCTCTGTTCATTTAACTACATTACCAGGATAAAAAGGTTAAGCACAGAGTAAACCTTAGGCAAAATAAAACATTTAACACAGTTAGAAAAGATGATCATATTTTAGAGCTGACTTAAAACTACTTTTATCATGATAACTGTATAAAAGTCTGTATTACATGTAACTGTAAACAAATGTTTTGTGTTATTACATTGATAAGCTTCAACCCAGCACATTACACATTTCTGTATGTATCTTCATAAGCGTGATCTACCAAATTAGTAAAAGAATTCATGCAAGGGTGGGGCAGACAAATGGGCCTGGAGGGATAGCAGGGAGCATGACATGGGGTAGGGGAGTGAGTGACCACTAGGAGGCATTCACATCATACTATAGGCATTGCAGGGACTACCCAGTTAGAACAGTTGCTACAATAACAGCACTGCACAGAACAGCGCGGTCTATACAGTGCTTCCACGGAAAGGGATGGGGAATAACAGTGCTATGTAGTAAGTGCTCCCCAGGTCGCTGTCCATGTTGCTAGAAAAGACCACAGGAGGGGAAATCAGGAGGCTGGCTGAGCTGCTCCTGTGACATGGAGTGCTAAAGTGTGAGCAGCTTGGCTGGAGTGGTGGTGGAGACCAGGGTTCTAATCCTGGTCTCCAGAATTTAATTTTTCCCTGTAATCCAACTCCGACTCATAGTTGATTATTTTAATCATAGGGGAGCAGAGCCCCTCTTGAAAAAAATACAGTTTAGCAGTGGTAGCAATCGCAAACCAGACTATGATCACTACTAGTGGTGCTGTGTTCGTTAGCGCATTTGTTCCTGCCACTTTTTGATCGGCCTGTTATTAAAAGCACTGTCCATACAGTCACTGTTTAGACCTAGTGCCTCACAGGGCAGACTAGATAGGCCAGTGGGACATTTTCTGCTATTAGTTGCTATGTTTCTATGATGTTCCAGCTATTAACCATTTATTAAAGAATGCATGTTTTTAATGGTTAATAATTAACGGTTTCACGGAAAACTGTGGCGTAATTTGCTGTTATTAAAAAGTGTTTATAATGGCAAACACATGCTGGGTTTTCCTTGCTCTGTGCATCCCCTCCCCAAGCTCTTCCTTGATCTTCGTACTCACCGCCCTGCCTTATGTCTCAGAAACTGCACCGCCACTTTGACTGGGCGGTAAGTTATTTTTTAAATAGCGGAGTGGCTGATGCCTTTACTGTGTTTGAGTTACACTTTTACTGTGTTTGAGTCACAAACCAAACAGAAAAAAACTGTAAGCAAGCGCCAGACCACAGACCACAGTAACAGAAAAGCGGACCCACAGCCACACTGCAATGTCTTTTATTTTATATAACTGCTATGGCCAGAAAGCAAAACCCAGCATTATATAAAATAAAATATGGCAGAGTGTAAAACTCAAAGTTTACACACTCCCTTGGTGTTAGATGCTTTAATAAACCTCTTGAGCTTCGGTCTCTGGTTTTATGTAGCATCTAACTACCTCAGAAGATATAAACGTCTCGTTTACACACACCCATACTTTATTCTATTTGCATTCTTTTCCTGGTCTGCAACATATTTTTGTAGGCTATTCGAAAGTCTTATAAAAGTATTTGCCTATCCCAAGTGATCTCATAGTGCCTTTGTTTATAACATCATTGTGCTTACCATGACATCAGACTGTGATACCTCAAACAGTAATGATGAGGTCAGTTGGGAAAGTCGGATACTTTTGAAAGACTCCATGGAATATGGACTACCTTACTGAAATATTTAGTAGACCAACAACTGCTGGCAGTAAATAACCTGGAAAACATTAAAGTAACAACCGCCGGCAGTAAATGCCCTAGAAAACACTAACGTTAAACATAACAATTAAAAATATAAAAGCTTCATGGTTTTATTTTACTATAGAGACACTATTTAAGCACCTGCAGCTAAATATGGATATGGTAAAGTGCAGTACAACCTGTTTCATTCATGGGAGAATCTTAGCCTGGGCCTCAAGGGTTATACCACTGGTAGGGCTGCAGAATGCAAGGAGGCTGGGGTCTTTATAATTCTACAGAGGGATAGGCAGACAGACATATCAGCACAGTTTTCAGGGTGGAAATAGTTGCCAGTGCTCTCTACCTTCCAAGCATAACATCAGCAGATTTGTTGCAAATGCCTGAGTCACAGTCGAGTAGCTGATGCAGAGCGTGAGCGACAGCATACACTGCAGAGTAGGCATTAAATGAGATCGCCTTTCAGGGAGTTGCAGTAGCGATTCCAGTGTTGCCTGGGACAAGGACATACATTCGCTACAAATCTGGTTACACTCTCTCGCCGCTGGCGTGCGATATGGAGGACACTCCATGGAAGTGTTCTGAACCTGTTGGACGATCCTCAGCCTGGATGGCCTGGGTCAGAGGCCTCTGGGAGTCAACAGTCTTGTACACAAACTCATCAAGTCCTGGCATGTTTGCACTCGGACAGCAGTCCCTATAACTGTACCTACTCTGTTGACATTTGTTAGGTCAGCAATGGCCTTGACTATTACCCAGTTTTCACTTCCTATCCACACTTTATTGGTGACATTGAGTTCAGACACCACCTTCAGAAAGCCCTGAGCATATGTGAGTTCAGAAAATAGAACAATGACATTTACTCTGGTCTGAATTATGTTATTAATAATGTTTGTCAGCTTGGCTTGAGACATTCCAAAAGGGATTAGGTCTTTATAAGCTACGAGATACCCTTTGCAGACGATAATGCTGCTACTTTTGTCATTCCCTGTCGACCATACTCTGTTTCTGTACCAATAACTGCAATCCAGTTCCATTTAAAGTGCTCAATCAGTAAAGCAATCGCCTCTGCTTGATAGTTATCACTTGAATTGTCCTCAGAAACGCTGGAAACCTCCTCTTATCACTTAAGGTGGCACTTGAGGCTTCATAGCTAATCTGCAAAAGGAAGAACATGAAAACTTGCATAACACAGTATTGTGAAAGGTTCATCATATCCACCCTTCTGCCACACAACAGTAACTGTACCCCAGTGTGAGTACAGACGTACATCCAAACTTTTCAGCTGAAACCTACCGGCCCTTTTCTGCCAACAAATTCTAGGTTTCTATTAGGCATGTTAAAATAGGGCCGCTTAAATGGTTCTACTGGTCCTTTTCTGTTAAAAATTCTATGTTTCTATAACACAGGGAAAAACAGGGCAGACTAGGTTCTTTTCTGATGACAAAACACTTCTGTGTTTCTAAATGTACCCTACTCATTCTGGGTAACACCTCAATGTCATTATTTCTCTGTATTCTCTCTAGTCTTGCTTTGAAAGCCTGAACAGTGCTAGCTTCCAGTACCTTACCAGATAGACTATTTCACATGTCAACCACCATTTGTGTGAAGTAAGGCTTTCTGGCTGTAAGCAACCTTATGGTGGATTCCTGTCAGTCCACCTCTTTGGGGATTGCATGGATTGTCAAGTGAAACAGAGAGAGTGTAGCAGTGCCTGAAGATCCTTGTCAGCCAATCCCTTTTGGGATATCAGGGAGCACCTATGAGTACAGCGTTGTAGGAGGAAGGGAGCCACTGCCTCATAGAAAGGACACCGTCCTGCTGAGCTGCAATCTACAGTGCACTTGGGTATCTTAGCCCAGGAGGACCACAGCAAGCATGGATCTCAGAGTGGAAGAACTGGTTCCAAAGGAGTCATTTCATTTGTGTGTCAGCCTCGCCACTCTGAATTCCCTAAGGTCTGTCTCTGGCCATGAAAAGATACTTTCCAGTTGCAATCAGTCAGACACCTATGAACACTGAAACTGCACCTCGTCCATGAGTGTTGAAGGTATAAAATCCACAAACCAGTGAGCTTGGGATTCTGGTCTTGATGTACGTACTAAATATACAATGATGGAATGTGTCTACTGGATGTGAAAGGGAAAGGGAGATTGTTTAACCAGGAAAGGCATACTAAGACGAAACGTGTTTCCAGGTGCGACCTGGGAGCAAAGGAGAATTAATTGACTTGCTCAGGGTCACACAGTATGCAAATGGGGGCTGTAGGATTCAAACCCCAGGTTTGCAGCTCAGAGCCCTAAACCATAGCGCTATACTGCTTGAATGTGAGTTTAACTTTAGATTCCAGCAGGCATGAATAATTTGGTATCAGGACTACGCTTGCTTGTTGAGCTTGGTACACTGAAAATTAATGAAGTGGATCACACATTTTATCTCTGTGTGACTGTGTTGTACCATTAATAACTGTCAGGATTGCTGGAGAGTGCTATAGTAAACATAAGGCTGCTGTGTATTAATCAAAGAAAGTCTCCATATCATCTTTGAAGTAGTCACCGCACCTCACTGAGCCAAAGACAGGGCACAGAAAAGCTAAAACTATAGAAGCAGGATTTTCAAAATGATCTGTCTGAGACCTGCCAGTCACTATTTTTTTTTATTTAATATGCTTTATTGAATATTTGAATACAGTACATTCATACCAGAGTACGAGAATGAACTTACCAGTTCTAACAATGTCCTGTCTACTCTCCCACCCTCCCCCAACCCCTATGCCCCCAACCCTGGAGTGTGTCATTTAGTCAGATATGATGTTATTAAGATCTTGATTATTATAATGTAAAGGGCTAGTGAGGAGCAGGAGAACCTATCCAAAGGGATCCGCCAGGTACAGGGCATACAGTTTTGTCCATTTGGTATTGAAGATGTGAGGCTTATTACGGATACTTGCAATCATTTGCTCGGTTCTCAGGTAAAAGGATAGTTCGTGTAGCCATTCTTTATAAGAAATAGGAGACTGGTCCATCCATTGCTTGAGAACTAGCTTTTTGACAGCCATAGAAATAAGTGAGATCGGTATTTCCTTTCTCAAACCCTGATTTGCAAAATATCTCCCAGGATACAGATTAAGGGAGTAAAAGTCTTCCAGCCCAAGTAGGGATTTATCAGGATTTGATCTTGGCCCATAGTAAAGACACTTTTCGCAATCCCAGAATATGTGCAGGAGAGTCCTCTACCTAACTGCATCTTGTAAAAGCTAGAGAGGCCAGGCAACCCATCTTTACTGGCTTGACCGAGTGTAGTACATATTGTTTAATATTTGTATTGCTAAATTGAAGTCTATGTTGTGTTTGGAACTTATGTAGGTCTTTCCAAATTTTGGCCCATTTACACGTGTGAGACCTTCTCATACTTTAGAGCCCTGGAAGTGTGTTGGCAGTGTGTTGCAAGGAGAAGACTGTATAGGAAGCAACTCCATGTGGTTGATTCACCAGGGTTTTTATCTGATTTATCACTGGGGACAATTCAGAGGATCTGGGGCTAGGCCAAAGTATTTCAGGAGAAGGTGCCGTAACTAATAGACCTTGAGGACATGTAAGGTGGGAATATGTAAATTGGTTAGTATATCTTTGATGGAAATCAGGAACTGGAGCGGTATAAATTGGATACATGAAGCAACCATTCTTGGATGAGGATGCCCCCCTATTTTCAGATTGGGATTTGATAAAACCGGCTGTGCAAGATCTTTGCTGGGACATCTGTGAAGAAAAGTAAATAATTGAGAGAGCACTGTTATTGATGTTCCTATTATAGAGCTTCAGAGATGAGATGGAAGAGCTGTCTTAGAAGTAAAGAAGGCTACTTACAGGGAAATACTGGAAGAAGAAGAAAACAGAGTAAGTTCTATTTGTAGCCAAATAGGGGCATAGCTCGAACTCTAAAGGAAATAGGAGTAGTGAGTCATTTTCCACATTTCTGGAGATGACTGGCCCAATAGTAATACAAAAGCTGGGCAGTGAAGACCTCCCAGTTCTTTTGGGGTGTCGATTTGGAATATGAACGTCTAGGCAATTTATCAGACTACACAGATTTAGAGAGAGCGCATGAATTCACTTAAAAAATATCATGGGGAGCCAAATGTTTAACATGTTAAGTGGGTAAAAAGCCTTGGAAGAATGTTCGTTTTCACCACACTGATCCCATTTCACTAAAAATACCTCCAACAGCTTAATCTGGTTCAATTTCAGTTGCTTACCATCTGTATCCCAGTGCGCCCTGAAAAAGGACTTCTAGGCTCAGTGGGCTTACAGGTCAACAAAATTCAACAACAACAACCCCATAATGATAAAGGAAGACATTTCCATCTTGATAAATCTTGCTGTATGATTGAGATAAGATCTTCTAGGTTGTTATTTCAGCAGGGAAGACTCAGTGGTTAAATGAATTCCCAGATACTTAATAGAGCGAGGCGACCAGCGCATGCCAAAACTGGAGAGTTCAGTGTTATGCATATAATGATTCAGTGGGAAGATCTCTGTCTTGGTACAGTTTAGTTTATAAGAAAACCAGCTATAAGCTTCTATTATCCTAAGAACTTCTACCAGGGAGACAGAGGGTTGAGGAGCGAAAGAATATTGTCCGATAAACAGAAATGGCTGGGGAAATATTACCAGTCGAGATACCATGATTCTGAGGAGAAAGTTGTAATTGTTTGAGTAGGGGTACTAAGTAAAGATTGAAGAGAAGAAGGGTGACAAGGGCAGCCTTGCCTAGTACCCAATCTGAGGGGAAAACTTGAGGAAAGTACCCCACTGCAATACATCTTCGCAGTGGGAGAATAGTATATCGCTTGGAGACACTTCAGAAATAAGGGAGGAAACCACATTTTTGAGTGTAGCCCAGAAGAACTCCCAGTCCACTCTGTCAAACACCTTTTGGCATCAAGGGTGATCAGGGCCATGGGGATGTCTGCTATTTTAGCAAATTGAAAAATATGAGCTAGCTTACGTAGATGATCTGATGAAGATCTTCCGGGAACAAATCCGACCTGTTCTGGGCTGAGAAGAGGTGACCATATATTCCTAATCCTGGAAGTTAGGATCTTGGTTAGAATCTTAATATCACAGTTCAGAAGTGAGATAGTGCAGTAACTTGAAGGCTGTATTGGGGCTTATCTGGTTTTAGTGGTAGTACAATGGTGGCTTCAAGAAGCGAGGGTCCAGTGATTTGCCCGACAGAAGGTATTGAAAGAGACAGAGTAATAAAGGAGATAATTCTTTAATGAAACATTTATAAAATTAGAGGAGAACCCATCAGGTCCAGGGATTTATCGGCGCCAGACTTTTGATGGCCTGTTCTATTTCATGTAGAGAAATAGGAGAGGATAGGAAGGTCTGTTCGTCTCATTCAAATAGGAAGGGGATCTTAGCTAGATAGTTTTCAATTTCCAGCTGAGAGGAGAGGAATCTCTTTTATTGTATAGTGTTGCATAGAAACGTTCAAAGACCTGCACAATGTTTCTCAGGTGGCTATGAACTCCTCCATCTTGGTCCTCTATGGAGTGGATTATCCATAAACTTTCTAATTTTCTTAGGCGAGGGCCAGTAAACAACCCGCTTGTTCCCCTGTTCTATGTAGGTGGATTGGGTTTTGAGAATAGCATATTTGCTTCTTTTTCTGTAATAATAGG
Source organism: Neoceratodus forsteri (assembly GCA_016271365.2). Lineage (NCBI taxonomy): Eukaryota > Metazoa > Chordata > Ceratodontiformes > Ceratodontidae > Neoceratodus > Neoceratodus forsteri. The sequence continues at coordinate 703,765,103 of CM057452.1, read as the reverse complement.
AGCTAATCATTTCTTAATGAGACAGACAGGTAAGGAATCCAGAGATGAAGAGGGATAGGGCTCTCTCTAAGGTACTTAGTTGCTCTAGCAGTGCCTTAGCTTTAGTTTCTTGCATACTTTTTCTTTAGAAGCTATATGTATAAATTCACCCTTAAGTAGCATTTTAGAGTGCACCATACATGATCAAATCTAGGACTTGAGTTTAAGTTGGACTCTAAGAAGTCCTGGATTAGGATTTAACTTTCTTAACTATAGAATCATCTTTAAGGAGTTGTGTTTAATCTCCATGTCGGATCTAGTATAGTATCATTAATGGGGAGAAGACTGAGCCAAACCACAGCATAGTCAGAAAGGACTATTGGATCAATACCCCATCTAGAACCTTAGGTAGTAAGGCCAGACTGGTTAATTATAGTCTCTTCTGGATGATGTAGGTGCACTGTGGAGTAGAACAAGAAAACCTTGGCGGATGGATTTAAAATTCTCCGGGGTCACAAACTCAAGCAACTCTTTGAAATCCTTGAGTGCTCGCTGAGCGGAGATAGTAGTTGAATATGTTGGGATGAATGGTCTAGATCTTGGGAAGGAGGAGATTCCAGTCTCCACCCAAGACTAGGGGCTGGTAGGAGAGAGGCAATTTGTCCGCCAGGTCCATTAGAAAAGCAGAGTCTCCTCCTACTGGACCATATATGCTTCCTAAGATGATTTCCATTCTGTCCAGAATCCTTTGACCAGCAGAAATCTACCTTGTGGGTCAGAAATTGACTGGGCAGCTTGAAATGCAATATTTTCAAAATTAAAATAGCTACCCCCACCGAGGTGGACTCTCCTGCTGCAAATACTTGATTGAACCCTTGTCTGCAGGAGCCACTGGGATTCCTGAGACAAGAGATGGGTTTCCTGGAGAAGAGTAATGGGACTCTGATCACTCCTAGATGTTTAAAAATTTGATACCATTTAAGTTGTTCTCTTGCCCTTGTACATTCCAAGATATAATTTTGATTGGTTGGCTAGCCATTGTCTAGTGTAACTACAGACAACAAGTGAACAAGAGCCATCATTTGACACACTCCATCCCTTCCTCCAATCCCCCATCCTGTGATATTTTAACAATCCACCAGTATTTAGCAAAGAGTGAGCAATAATACACAGATTAGGAACAAAAGAAACAAAATGCCAAAGCAGAATTGACTGTAAACTAAAGCGTAGCTTATAACAAAGGGGTTGCATTCTTACCTGGAAACATTTTACACTCCTCTCTCCGGTTCCTGCCTACCCCTCTCTGACCGAAATTTAAATGTGACAACCAGTATTCCCATCCCCAGGAGCCGAGAGTAATTGAAGTAAAGTCATAATCTTAGCTACCCCTCCCCGTCCCCCCCCTTCCCCATCCATCTCCAACAACTATTTACAAGGGTCCTCCTGTATCCTGTGTATCCCACCACCCTATAGCAATTAACAAAGGGAGGACCAACCCTTTGTAGCCCTTGGCACCACCTTGTCCCCTGCCCAGACCAGTGAATTATGTAATTCTCCTGAGTGGCAGATGCCATGATGTCATGAGGCTCTATATTGGGAGCCAAAGCCTTTTGCTCAAATAGGAGAAGGTGGCAAAGAGCAATCCCCTATTGCTTAGTACACTGTGCAGATCCACCTTGAGCTCTGCATAACCCAGAGCCTTCCCCCACCTCCCCACTGCTTGTGTCCCTTTCACTAAATGCCCTCTTAATGGGCCTTCCTTGGGTAACCAATACTATTTAAGTAAGACAATCTAATTTTATCCTGGTTCAAGAAGTAGCCAAGCCAGTACAGGTCTGTCTGTCATTCAAGTGTATGGCTTAGCTGGCATAATTATGTGCAACAACAGGGGTCACATCCAACAGAGTGAACCGAGTCACCTCAGAATTAGCTGAGCGCCTGAATCATACTTGTCTGCCATTGGTTGTCACTCTAAAGAAAGTAGCAGTCTGTCTGGTTATCTATGTTAAAATGTTCCGTCCATGATCTTGTTCATAAGTACTGCAATGGACCTGGCAGAGATATCGGACCAGTAAAGTAATGTGTCACCTACTATTAAATGGTGTCTTACTGGGGATAGGGCTTACAACGATACAACCCGCTGGACCAGGGTTTAAGAATTTAGTAACAGGTGCCAGCCAAGCTGCACACTGATTAGCCAGGCTATTGACTTAGATAGGGCTAGACCAATTTATATCCCCCATAACTGAAGGCAATAGCACACTGTGCAGGCATTGAGATTATTTAGGCAAATACTTGCTAATTGATGAAAAGTCCTTATTGTTGCCGCTGTCTGGGTGTGTGAAGTCCTGGGGAAGCTAAGGTCTGTGGGACCAGACCTTTTCCAAGGATAACACCTCCCCAAAACCAAGCCTACACAATTGGTTCCTATTCAGGAGTCTGTGGCAGGACTGTTCACTTCAGCTCGGGAGGATGAGGCCTAGTCATAATGGGATGCCAGACTTCCATCTTCAGCCGAGAAGGCCCCAGACACTCCAGAAGAACCAGTCGGTGAACCAGGTACACTGAAAATGATTTTAAACAAGAAAGTCAGGAGGTAATTCATTCCTAGCAAACAATAACCTTGATTATTTCCCAGATCTGAAAGTCAGACAGCTTTAAAAAGGTCTGGAAGCTTAGTAGCCAGATCTGCTGCAGCTCATGCGGGGCATATATGAAGCCCAGGTACCTCTATGGAAACTTGTAACTTTGTGGGTAGAGCATCTTGAAGGGAATTCCTGCCACAATTAGCTTACTCACTGTGGGGTGGAATGATGATCTCTTCTGGCATGTTTCGTAAGGCAGATCTTGAGAAATTCTCAGCTTGGTGCCCTCCATGTTGTTGCTTGCAACTCCTACACTTTTGTAAGGCATGTTGCTTCTCTAAGAAGCTTAGAAATTTTAGAATTATTGGTCTGGGGGCTTCTGGTTGTGGTCTTGGCCTGAGGATCTGTGGGCACACCCAATTTGGTATGTCAGATTTAGTGGGAAGAGCCCACGACTTTCAATAAGAACTTCTGGAGGAAGGCTCTGGTGTTAGGCCCCTCTTCTGATTCCAGCATGCCCATTTTCAGGATATTGTTGCACCTGCTTATCCCCTTGAGATCTTCTGTTTTGAGCTGCAGTTCTTGTATTTGTTGATGAAGCAGCACCACCTCAGGGTCCAGCTTTTCCTTCCAGCACTCAAGTGAGGCAGAGCAGGCTTCCTGATCCCCACTCTGCAAGTCAAATCTGACATGTCTTCCGCATAGATTTTAACTCGGAAAAATTTCAGATAACATTTCCTGGAATGGCAATAACTCCTGCAAGAAGTGATCTTCCGTGAGTGGAACTACCTGGGAAACTGTGGAAGCACTTTTGTTAGCCATAGCTCCTGGGCCTTTGATTTTGTAGGTATTTTCTCTGGCCCGAGAATGAGGCGTGTGTGCTTGAGCGGGTCTACCTCTTATCAGCATCCATCGCAGTGCACAGGACCAATAAGCGATGTAATTGCTCTCAAAACAAATGCTGTAGGTAGGCTCGAGATTTAGTGCAGGTATGTCTGGTTTGGTTGCCAAAATTTAGTTTAAAAGCATTGATAGGAGGTGAAGATCAGGAGCTCTGAATCCTTGCTGCTGCTAGGTTGCCTGCATCGTGATCTCTTGCCAGCAACTATTTTAAGGGAAAATCCATCCACACTGTTAGACCACATGCATTATAAATGGCCTAAGTACATATGAATTGTGCATCAAAAAGGCAAAATGGGCAAAATAAGTCACAAATCATATTTGTAACAGTTTTCACCACAAACTGTGATTTTATTTTCTTGCAAATGGGTACGTCCTTTTGAAACTAGAAGCCAGGCTCTCAGATGCAATCAGGCAGATGCAGGTGCACCATGTGCTTGCATCCACATCTGACCCTTTTGGAAATCCTGTCCCAAGTGTTTAGCTCTGCATCACATAAGATCCCTGGATGCAGGGATCCTGCACCCTTCACTGTAAGATCAAACGGATTCCCCAGGTTTGAACAACTGCCTGGTTTTGGACCACCCTCACCTGACACACAGGGGACCACAATTACATGATATTTCTTGTTATACTGCACTCCTCATCTGCATGCATGCCCTCTTGTAATGTTTGCATGCTCCAGCTCAAATTTGCCTTTTTATACAATTTAGTTTTTCTCCCATTTCACTGCCCTCTTGAGTCAGGGTTGATGCTTCCTTCCTGTCTCCCAAGTTCTCATCCTGTCCAAGTAAACTTCCGTAAGTGCCTACCTCACTGGGCCTGTGCTCATCCCTCCCCTGGCCCCACCACAGAGGAAAATCACGGGCAGCTCAGTTCCCAGTGTGACGAGAGATGCAAGTGATAGTCATGAGAGGGGAACAGGGTTGAGAGCCTGCCTGCCTCAGGAGAAAAAAATCTATGAAAAAAGAAAGCAGGAAAGGTATTTGGAAGAAGACAGAGTGTGTCGGATGTATCAAAGAATGTAGGAAAGGCAGTGTGGAAGATAAGGAATGTGTAGGGTCTATAAAAGAATGGAAGAAATGCAGTTTGGAAGAAGGGGATTGTGTAAGATCTATAAAATAATGTAGGAAAGGCAGTTTGGAAGAAGGAATTGTATAGGATCTAAAAGAATGGAGAAAGGCAGTTTGGAAGAAGGGATTGTGTAGGATCTATAAAAATGGAGAAAAGGCAGTTTGGAAGGAGAGTGTAGGCTGTACAAAAGAATTCATAAAAGGGCACCCCAGGTGCCCCCTCCAGAGGGCCCTCCATGCCACCACCACCAAAAGAATATTGCTGCTGTTATTCCATTTTGTGAACTTAAAGGTGTACACGGTGGGCTTTTGCTGCAGCAAATGTTTCAATAATATCTGAAAAGTTTACTTCTCTTGCAAGTATATTTTCAATCAAAAGTACACCCAATGCAGACAATCTCTCCTGTGACATTGTGGAGTGCAGGTAGTTCTTTATCAGGACAGTTTACTGAAAGAACGCTCCAGCACTGGCAACTGTAATTAGAATTGTAAGCAGTACTTGCAGTCAATTTGGGTGTTTGGAAATCCGCTGCTCAGTCTCTCTGTACTAGGTACTGTAACACTTCAAACAGACATTTCACATCATCAGGTAACAGTCGAGTCAGCAAGGTAATTTCCCTAGACATGTCCAAACCATCTATGTCTCCAAGAAATTGAGCCAACTCTCTGCATGCCACTTCTAGGTTTTCATCATGTCCAGATGTTTTTATGCTGAACAGAAAACCAAAAGTGACTGAAAGTCATGGAGAAATTGGAATTGTTCCTCAGTTTCCATCAGTACTTTATCAAAAGGCAAAAGAAAAATTTACTTCAACGCTTTCTTGGACAGTTAAGGGTTCATCTGCGGCAAGCTCTCCTGGCATGTGTTTTCGCCATCTGGTGCATTTTCTGGAAAAGTCGGTTTGATCTCCATGGTTTGGGCTAGCAGCTTTGCTTCCTCTAACACTCTTCTGAATCCCTGTCTTGATAATCAGACAGTTGTTCCTTGATGGAGAAACCACATTTATGGCATTTGGAAGATTTAAAGCGGGTGACTGTAAAATCACTGTCCCCGATTGATGGCACTAAGCACTTCATTCCACACAAGTAAAGATACAATAAATGGAAATGATTCCAGTGTTTTCACAAGGCCTGTGATGTCAGACAGTGTTTTGCTGTCACAGTTTGCAGTTTCTGATACTTCCAGAAACAAATTCAATAATTCAGGCAGTTGTTCACAGACTGTCTTTGCACCATCAACACGGGCACTCCATCAAGTCTCTGAAAGTGGCTTGAGGGTATATCATTTCATGTATTTGGCGAGGATGCCGACAGCGTTTGATGGACCCAGAGAAGATTCTGTAAACCCGCAGTAGTACTCCAAAGAAATTCTTTGCTTCCAAGGATAATTCAGCTGCATGTTCTAATACAAGGTTCCAATTATGAGGACAGCAAGGGACGTATGCTATACGTTCATTCACCTGTCGTATTCTCGCTTGAACTCCTCGATGGATACCTCTATGTTAGCCCCTGCTTATCATAACACTGGCCCCTTAGACTTCAATGTTAATGCCATGTTCAGTAAGTCGATTTAGCAATAATTCAGCCAAAGCCTCCTTGTTGTATTTTCAACATGGAGAAACTCCAGGAAGCTCTCTCGCATTTCAACTTGATCACTATTGATTTCAACATAATGAATCATTAATGATAACTGCTGCCTTGTGAGAAATATCTGAGTGCAGTCCATCAGCACACTATAGTAGTGAGCACTGTATATCTTGTTCCTAATCTTATTAGTCACAGCCTTGGCTAACATCTGCATACATTTGTTCTGGCTATCTTTGCTTAAATAATGAACATTTGTTCCTCTCTGAACACATTGCAAGTGATCAGCCATAATATGGTCATACCTGGACAACAGTTCCAACAATTTAAAAAATTACCATTGTTGTCCACATACAAACAGTCTACTGAACCCCTAAAGGCTAAGTTTTGGCCTGCTAAATATAAAACACAGTCCAAAATTCGACAAAAGCACAGCATGCCATTGTTTCTTTTCATTATTCAGCTTTTCTTGCAAACTCCTGTCTATTGTAACCCTTTCTCTAACCCTAATTCTAAATGTTTCCATTTGTAGGAATTTTCCATGTGTGATGGGCATGCTTCATGCAGACTCAGCCTTTGTGATAATTCTTGCCAGTTGGAGAAATCTTGTGTAAACATGCCCTATCCTCACCAAAAACTTACAGCAGAAACAAAATACAACATCTGCAGACTTGGAGTAAACTAACCAAGGCCTGTAATCTTTGTGGATCCCACTTTATGCTCATAGGTTGCTGGGTAAACGGCGACCAACTGTTTTAGGGAACTCAATGTCAGTTTCCTTCAGCTGAATGGGTTTATGCTGCACAATTTCAACCCTGAGGCTCGGACTCTGAACTAAAACTTTCAGGACGGGTAGTTGGGTTGTAAAATTATACATGAAAGGTGGTTAACTGGGTTCAGAGTTTATGTCACAACCTGATTCCAGTTCAACACATTGTTCTATTTCTTCTTGCTGTTCATTTCTTTCATCATCATATATTTCTTCTAGGTCTAGCTGTACATTTCTTTCTGAGTTGGAGTCTGATTCATCATGGTTCCAACTCCACCCCAGTCGTCTTCCCTCTACTTCTACCTCTACAGCTGTTTCATGTGATGAGGTTGATGGTTCTTGCTCACTTGTGCTTTCACCAGATCGACGCTGTTGCAGCGGACAACTTAACCATTTACAAAATATTTTGTTAGCATTTTCTGCTTCTTTCTGAGTCAACTCTAGCTGTCTTTTTGTTCTTTATGTTTTGCAGAACCAGACTTGTACTTTGGTAGTGCTACAGGATTCAACATCTTGTCAGTTTTTTCTTTCCTTGTGTTTCTGTTATGTAAGGTTTGCCTTGCTAGCTAATCTATGTTATTTTTTTATGAATACAAAATGTACTTTTGACTAGACTACTTTAGTTAAAGTTCAATAATATCTATGAGCTGCAGCAGGTGTCTCACTTAGCACTAGCAGACAGGCACAAGAGCAGGTTCATTTGTGTAGAAAATGTATAGATGCACTGCTCCGGAGTAGTCCTAGGCTTGCAGTCTCTGCCTAAGTCTAACTTTGAAGCAGCAAGCAAGAACAGAGCCAGTCAAGAAGAGAATGTATTGCTGTTCTTTACTGAGTCCGCAAAATAAAGTATTTTTGCAGTAATTATCTGGATGTGTTGCTTTCTTTCTTGTCAGAAATTAAAGGTTAATTTCTCTCTCTGACAAAAACTTTATTTCCAGTACAAGTAAAGTTCACACACACACGCAGAGACAGTCACAGAAAGAAGACTTTTGTTGAATGAATATGAGATCTATAATAATGCCAAAATTAATGGCACAGTACTAGGTCTGATACAATGCTTGCTGGCATACTCTGAAGAAGACTAGGCAGGCCGCAGCAGCAGAACCAGAGAATATCTTGCTATTTTAATGCCAAACAGTGACTCCTACAGACACAGTACTAGGCTGACTACAAAGCTTGCTGCTGACACACTCTGAAGAAGACTAAGCAGGCATGGCAGAACCAGAGAGTATCTTGTTATTTTAATGCCAAAAGTGGCTCCTACAGTCAGTACTAGGCTGGCTACAATGCTTGCTGCTTACTCTGAAGAAAACTAGGCAGGCCGCAGCAGCAGAGCCAGAGAATATCTTGTTATTTTAGTGCCAGTGACTCCTACAGACACAGTACTAGGCTGGCTACAATGCTTGCTGCTGGCATACTCTGAAGAAGACTAGGCAGGCCGCAGGCACAGCAGAGCCAGAGAGTATCTTGTTATTTTAATGCCAAACAGTGACTCCTACACAGTCAGTACTAGGCTGGCTACAATGCTTGCTGCTAGCTTACTCTGAAGAAGACTAGGGCAGCGCAGCAGCAGAGCCAGAGAGTATCTTGTTATTTTAATGCCAAACAGTGACTCCTACACAGTCAGCACTAGGCTGGCTGCAATGCTTGCTGCTAGCTTACTCTGAAGAAGACTAGGGGCAGGCGGCAGCAGCAGAGCCAGAGAATATCTTGTTATTTTAATGCCAAACAGTGACTCCTACACAGTCAGTACTAGGCTGGCTGCAATGCTTGCTGCTAGCTTACTCTGAAGAAGACTAGGGGCAGGCCGCAGCAGCAGAGCCAGAGAGTATCTTGTTATTTTAATGCCAAACAGTGACTCCTACACAGTCAGCACTAGGCTGGCTGCAATGCTGCTGCTAGCTTACTCTGAAGAAGACTAGGGGCAGGCAGCAGCAGAGCCAGAGAATATCTTGTTATTTTAATGCCAAACAGTGACTCCTACACAGTCAGTACTAGGCTGGCTGCAATGCTTGCTGCTAGCTTACTCTGAAGAAGACTAGGGCAGGCCGCAGCAGCAGAGCCAGAGAGTATCTTGTTATTTTAATGCCAAACAGTGACTCCTACACAGTCAGCACTAGGCTGGCTGCAATGCTGCTGGCTTACTCTGAAGAAGACTAGGGGCAGGCGGCAGCAGAGCCAGAGAATATCTTGTTATTTTAATGCCAAACAGTGACTCCTACACAGTCAGTACTAGGCTGGCTGCAATGCTTGCTGCTAGCTTACTCTGAAGAAGACTAGGAGCAGGCCGCAGCAGCAGAGCCAGAGAGTATCTTGTTATTTTAATGCCAACAGTGACTCTTACAAGTCAGCACTAGGCTGGCTGCAATGCTTGCTGCTGGCATACTCTGAAGAAGACTAGGCAGGCCACAGGCACAGCAGAGCCAGAGAATATCTTGTTATTTTAATGCCAATACAATAACTCACTCAGAAGAAACTGAAAACTTAAGATCTTATATTCTTGGTCAGACAGTACAGCCCAGACTGAGTGACTAACTTACTTGCTACTCACACTAACTTCACTCACTGACTCAATCAATCACTGATCATTCAGTTGATCCTCCTGTCTGAAGAATTCTTGTTAACTTCACAAATAAAACAAATTCAAGACTGCAGCAGCCGTATGCATAATGATGAGACAAGAGGATTGAATAAAATATATTTTATTTTACTTCTTCTCTCAAGTTCTCCTGACTACTAACTCCCTGTCTAACCTGCCTGCCTGAAGTTCTTCATCATGTTTGAGGTAAGGGAGGAGGGATAGTCTGCAACACAGACAGTAGAGTAGTAGCCCTAGCCCCCAGCAGTCAGTGTCACAACTCAGACAACAACTCTCTGGGATTTGATTTATATATTTATGAATTTTATATATTTAATATGAATTCTTCTAGTTCTTCTTGAGACTTGATTGACCCAGCCTGCCAACCGCCCTTCTGCATACCACCGCTGGGGGCTAGGCTGAAGCAGCCACAGTACTCACTCCTTCCTGTGGCTGCTTGCTGCCAAGTAGCTATTTTTCCTGAGTTTTTAATTCTTTCAGCCCCACCAAGTGTGTATTTTAATGTGTGTGTCTAGTTTACAACAAGACAAATTAAGTTGAGTTCAGCTCCTCCACGGGTGCTGCTTGATGTGCAGCACTGCAAAGTCTGCCCGACCCGATGCCAGCCGCATCCACTCATTCATCTGCCCTGCCTGCCAACTGCCACAGACTGTGAAACTAGAATCGGAGAGACAGGATTTCCATGAGATGCTCCGCCTCCTCCTCCTAGCCCTGGGCACCGCCCACAACAACAGAATATTTTAATATAATTATGAATGACTGACCTGTGAGAGCTGCAGCCTTTTGAGTGAGTGCCTCAGGCAGCAAATCAGACTAGTCAGAGGCTAGGAGGACACAGGGACTGGGAGGAGGCAGGAGCAGGGAAGGAGCAAGTCTGAGTGGCGAGTGGCGTAGCAGCGTCAGGAGGGTGACGATGGGAGCAAACACAGTCAGAGAGGAACAGACAGTGAGACAGACCAATGAGCCAGTGGGCTTACCAGTGCCAAGGATGGGATTGAAGCATTGCCACTTGCCAATGCCAGCATGGAGGAGGAGCCACCGAGAACATCCAGTGTGATGGTTGGATGGGATCGAGGAGGTGGAGCAGCTGCGACTGCCTCACAGGTATGTCGAGGAGGATGCGAGCCTACAGTGCAGGAGAGGTTTAATTTTAAATGTCACAGTTTGTCACCAACCCGACTCCAGACCTCAGTCCACATGCAGCCACACACTGTTCAAGACTCTGAAGGGGTGGTCGGGGACCCACCGGCGTGGGTCTCAGGAGGAGGCTGGTGGCAGCAGCTGATCTTCTCCGGCACTCTGTGAGTGTGAGCAGTTTAAAACAAACAAAAAAAGGATTATTCTGAGTGACTTCAGACTTAGGGGCCATGGCATGGCCCCCGTGCTCTGGGCCCTGGTGCAGTCACATCCCTTGCACCCCTGATGCCGGCCCTGAGAGCATGGGGAATGAGTTTTATAGATGTTAACAGGAGCTGTCTTTCACTAAAAATGTTTAATATTTTAAAGGTCTGCAGGGGTCACATAAAAGCCACCAATATACTAACAAAGGTCTTTTCAAACTGTTTCCTTCCTGCTGTCTGCAGTCATCTGCTAACTGAAGCAGATAAAATCCCTACTGTAAACAAGCATTTGTCAATGCCAAATGTTGGCTTGCTGGCACTGGCATTAGTCGTGCAGGTGTTAGAGAGATGCATAATAGGAATGGCAGTGAAGTATTGAACTGAAGCCAACCCCATCCCCATCCTGCAGAGACTGATAGGCATTGGGGTGTGCCTTTGGGTTGTCAGCCATAACGCTTATGCCATTTCACCTCACACTACCCTGCACACACTGACAAGTGTTGCAGTGTGCCTTGGGATCTTTGGGCCTTATGCTCACCCCATTCCATAAAAAATACGCTGAGATGGGTGCAGTATAAGAGAATGGGGTGACCTTTGTGCCGAAGACCCAAGGCACACTTTGATGCCTGTCACTGGCTGCAGGGTGGGGGGGTGTAATGACATGAGCATTACAGCTGACAATCCCAAGTCACACCCATGATGCCTGTCAGTCTCTGCAGGGTGTGGTGTTGGGTTGGAAATCCTAATACCCTGGATGTTTGTTGATTTTCACTCCAAATTTTCAACATGGGCTTTTTGTGACCTTACCTCAGGAACAGTGGCACTGTCAGTTTGTTAGCCAAAGGTGATTTTGCAGAGTGACTGCGCCATTTGGTGCCACAGGTGGAAAACACATGTCAGGCAGGATGTAAAAATGACAGCTGTACTGTTCATGAGGAGGTGTAAAAATGGCAATGTTGAAAATCTGGAGTGAAAATATGATAAACTGGTGAAGTCACGAGCATGTATAGAAACTGCGTTACTCACGTCCATAATCCAATTATTTGGGATTTTAACCAAATTTTCAACATAGGTATTTTGGGACCTCCCTCATAAACAGTGGCACTGTGATTTTGCTAATCTGTCCCAAAGGTGATTTCCTACAGTGACTGCGCCATTGTCATACAGGCACAAAAACACATTTTGGGCAGGATATGAAAATGACAGCTATACTGTTCATAAGGAGGTATGACAAAGGCAATGTTGAAAATCTGAGTGAAAATATTAAAAATTGTCGAGTTACGAGCGCATGGAAACTGCACAACACACGCCAGAACGCAGTCATTTTCAGAATTTTTCACCAGATTTGTAACATGGTTTTTTAGATCCCCACCTCATGAACAGTGGCACTGTTGTTTCATTAATCTGTCCCAAAAGGTGATTCCATGCAGTGACCATGAAATCAACTTTTGGGACCCAGTAACTAGATGACAGTGCATGTGTTCATGAGGTGAGGTCCCAAGAATCCCATGTTGAAAATCTGGTACCAAAATTCCCAAAAATGGCTGAGATATCCACCTAAGTTGACCCCCCTCCCTTGCCTGCCATTATAAAGTTTACGCATTTTGTTCAGTTCCGGTTGGCTTTTGAAGAGTTCAGGCATGTTCCCACTCCACAGAAGATCCAGCGCTGGCCTCGCGAGGTAAGTATGGGGTGAGGAGGGGTGCAGGAGGAGGGTCGGTGTAGGTAGTAGAGGGCAAGGCAGGACAACGAGGGATCATTTTTTTACAGTTAAAAAAAAAACGGACTTTGGGAGATGGTTTTCTTTATTTATAGGTAAATAAAATGATTTGGGGAACACTAGGGTGGGCTCAAAGTGTGCCACGAGTCTGGGGGCATGATGTCAATGGGTAGGGCTGTAAGTTTGTCATGGATGAGGTTTTAATGACTCATTGTTTGTTCATGAAATCATTAGTAAACAGTGGTAAATATTGTGGCACTGTCATCATTGCTACATTCTGATGACACTCGTGAAAGTCATGAAGTCCTGAATAAAGATCAAACATCATGTAATCAATGGCGTGTATGACTGCCATGACAAACTTACATCCCTACCGATGGTATTGGTCACCCCATCAGCAAAGAAAGAGTGTGTGTGGGGAACATGATGCCAATAGGAATTGGGCACCCGTCTGCAAACAAATTGAACTGGTGGGAGGGACATGCCGACACAGGAATTGGGCATCCTCGATGTCGGCTTTGTGGAGATTGTGTGGTGGGTGGCAGTAGCCGCCATATTTATTGGAATATTTCACAAGGAAAAGGCCGCGTATGAACCTTGTCATCTGGCCGCTCAATGAGAAACACTGCACCTCATTGGGCGACAGATACTAAGTTCCATGGCTCTCTTTGAAATTGCTGTAGTTGCCAGCATGCTCACTGATTGGCGGCTGAGGGATGCACCCACTAAAGCATTCACTGCATTCACCCACACTAACACACCTCTGAATGTGCTATTACCACAAGATGTTGCTTAGCGCGCGCATGACAAGATAAAGAGAGCCGTTTAAAAATTGACATTACATATCTTCAGACTCACTAAAATGAAAGTGTTTCCCTTTCAACAGCCACAAAATACTATTTGAAAAAAGCAAACACTTACCTGCAAAAATGTATGTGTAATCAGAAAAAGTGAAGTTTGACCAAAAATGTCAGTCTTGTGTTGTAGTCAAAAATGTCTTCCACAGCCCTTTTAAAACTGGCGCACACATTGCAGACTGTAATATTCATATGCTTATCTTTAAACAACCACTAACTAAAACAGACCCTTTTAAGTAAAAATGAGTCAACTCACCAAAAACAGAAGCTGAGGAATGAAAAACTCATAAATCACAGAAACTAGCTGTAGCCATCTTCCACTCCCTCACAATCACATGACGGAAAGTCATAGCAGTGTACCTGTTGTACCAAAAATACTAGAAGCTATAGCCATTAAACTGATGCCTCTAATCTTCCCATGCTTGTTAAGTAATTAACTCCTTAACTGTTGGAATTGTTTTAAATCTCTAAAAAGTTAAAGTCTTTTTGACTAATCAAATGTATTATATAAAACAAACAATGGGAAAGTGTAGGCTGCTCATTAAATGATACCATCTCAGTGAGCTCATGGTTTGTAACCTCATTAGAACATCTTGATGGTATTAGTTTTTTGTACCCTACACTTCTGGATTGATGGCTAGATAGACAGACAGACAGACAGATAGGAGCAATAACATATAACAGGATATGCATTCATTGGGAGATCTAGGGTACCTCCAGAGTGCTTAGGCATGAGGCCACAGGCTAAGTGTTCCTCAGCACACTTTAGGGAATGCCATTTCTCTTAATGAACATTACACCTGAATGTGTATATTGCACCTATACAATGGTGTAGTATTATAAATGTTGGCATACAAAATGCAGTACCATGCATTTATAAGATACAGGCTTGGCATGTGACCTGGAAGCAGTATTCGTGGCAGTCATCTTGAAACATTTTATATATATATATATATATATATATATATATATACATATATATAAGGATATTTATGTGCACATATTGGTGATATTTTGCTCCTCAGACCTAAAGTGAGATTCTAGAGGATAATGTACTGTATGGGCATCAGTGAACAACAATGCTGTGTTCACTTCCATAATCGACATGACAACCTAGTATGGTTTAGGGATTCTACAATGCGTGGGATAGGCGTATGGGAATTATCAAGCTGGGGAAGGGGGACTTGTAGCATCTAGAGTACCTTAAGCATTAGAAAGAGGAATAGGGCAGACTGGATGGGCCACAAGGCCCTTATCTCCAACAACATCTATGTATCTACAGTATGGTAAACCTTGAGAGTGCATCTTGAGAGGTTTACCGTTGTTATGACAATCATGAGGCGTGAACTCAGTGTTGTTTGTTCACTGATGCCCATACATTGTCTTTTATAGTGTATGAGCCCGATGAACAACGCTAGCACTTTCTAGCTCTTTAGTTCATGAGCACAACACAAGAACTCGCTAACACATTTGTGTGCTAAACTGTCCCCTTGTCTGTTAGTCACATTCATTATACTTCCTCTAAGAGATGGTCAGAATAGCAAATGCTGGTCACCTGCTCCCTCAAAGCTGTAGGTGGTCTGCTTCTTGCCATCACCCCAGGATCACTGTATCCTTAGCCAGTTATGAGAAACTGTTAATATGCCTGACCAATCTCCCACTGTCCTCATGCAGCCCACCGCTCCACCAGCACTGCAGAGTAGCAGTGGCTCTCTGGACTGCCCCATATCAGACTGGGCTGCAGACACACTTTTAAGAGGAGAAGCAGTAAGAGTGTTGGAGCAGAAAGGAGATTCAAAGGCTGCATGGCTATTCACTGGCTGCTCTGGGTCAAGGCAAGGTATAAAAAAACACAGTCAGTGCAGCCTTTTAAATGTCAGTGTTTCTGTCTTGATGTTTTGCTGTTCATTTACTCTGATCAGTTTTAAACTGGTATACATGGGAAGCCATTGCCGATCACTCTTTTCAACTGAAACCAATGAAGGGGAAAAAAGAACAACTAGTATAGCTGTCATGGTTACATACGCACCAGGCCATTCTATGTTGTTGTACTATTGATGTGACATACTCAATGTGGTACAACACTTTGACATCACATCGATGGTACAACAAGCCTAAGAATTCATCAAATTCCATACTTAATAGTGCTCTCTCATGCACTATATCAAATTATACAATGGCAAGAAATTTCCTTCCATTTGATTTATCTGTGGGTGCCTGGAACAGTGATGTGATTTCACAATAACATCACTGAATAAAGTTCAGAACCCTGATGACATCATATAACACATGAAGAAACCACGACACCGCTACTTCATTACCGCTGCCCCTCCTCGAAACCAAGCGGCTTCACTGAATCATGCAAACTGTAACTGCTGATTGCACTTCAGTGACACCACTTGATTTGAGGTAGAAAACTTGTAAAAGTACTGTACACTATTAGCAATGTTATTAAAACACAATCTGCCCAAATATTTTAAAACATAGCTCAACCGGCTTTTCCATTCCTCAACATTGCAACTATGACAGCATGTGCATGTTTCAACGCCGCAATGCACAGCTGCTCAGACCAAGTCATATTCTTCAATTCTCTCATGCCCCTCACCTTCTTTGTCCAGACAGATCAGAATACTTAACACAAAAAAGGCTACAGACAGCCCTTTTTCTCCCACTGTGTCCTAGGTCCAGATTCCACTTTCACCCGATTTGACTGTAGTACTCAGATTTAGTTTACTCTATCACTTCATTGAAGAAAAAATGGCAAATTCAAAATGAAAGGCAGGCACTGTCTACACAGTCACTGTCTCTGTAATAGTAGGGAGAAACAGCAGCAGAACAAGGTGAAACAGACAGTGACAAACACAGTAACAGAGCCACAAAGAGAAAACTAAAGAGGAATGCAGAGCAGCCAAGTAAGGGCAGCACTACTTACAGAACAAGGCAGAAACGATGGATTTTTTATAAATGAACCAGCCCTAACAAAAGTAAAAAAGAAAGTATTTTAAACATATTTTCCCCTTTTCTTTTTCTAAACAAATAAGCCATTGTATAATAGCAATAAGGCACTCTAGGGTGTGTGTTATTGTGTAATAATGCCACTCCTGGGGTGGTGGAAGCACTCAGCTTCACCTCATGCTTTAGCCCACCCCAGGCATGACATTATTACACACATACCCTGTTGTGCCTTGTTGCTTAAATATTCTCACTCTAGGTTGTTATTCTCATTCTAGGTCCCAATATCCTCACTGTAGCTTTTGAATATTCTCATTTAGAATGTATGTCCTCCGTAGCAGAACTTACCATATTCAAATGTAAATAACTTTAAACTAAAAATGATAGCATGATACTGTCAGCACGAAATTTGTTCAGCACAATAATATCTACAAAATGAGTGGTATTTCATTTATAGATATCATTTAGGTTTTTTTATAA
Source organism: Neoceratodus forsteri (assembly GCA_016271365.2). Classification (NCBI taxonomy): domain Eukaryota; kingdom Metazoa; phylum Chordata; order Ceratodontiformes; family Ceratodontidae; genus Neoceratodus; species Neoceratodus forsteri. The sequence goes on along the minus strand of CM057452.1, from coordinate 703,748,265 downwards.
TTAGCAAAGGAAAACAGAAGAAAATTAAATGTTTTCATTTTTCGACAGACAAATGTGAATACATTTAAAACAAAAACAATAGCATGGTACTGTGAGAACGAAATTTGTTCAGCACAAAAATATCTACAAAATGAGTGATGCTTCATTTATAGACACCTTTTAGTTTTTTATGATTAACAAAAAAATTGCAACAAACAAATGCAAATAACTTTAAAATGAAAATGATAGCATAGTACTTTGAGCCTTTGAGTCAAAAGCTGTTCAGCACAAAATATCTACAATATTTGTGGTGTTTCATTTATAGATACCTTTTAGATTTTTATAATCAGCAAAAAATCACAGGAAAATCAATTTGTTTCACTTTTTGGAGGTATGGCATAAATGGAATATAGTACTCCCAAGCGTTGGATAAATGGAACATATGACCGTGGGAGAAATATCGGCATATTTCTCACTCGTTTTGTTTGACCTTTGTCATCACCGTGGCTTCACCTACTCATGATGTCAAAGGTCAAACAGCACTCGTGAAAAATATTGCCAATATTTCTCATGGAGCCATGGCAAATCCATCTATATATATATATATATATATATATATATATATATATATATTTATGATTATGACATGGCCAGACTGAAGATACCATATTTATCTTCATGAGAGGCCAATGATATAATGATATCTCATGATATAATAATAATATCTCATGAGTGAGAAATTTTAATATCATTGGCCTCAAATGAAGATAAATGTGATACCTTCATCAGGCCATGTTATGTTCGGTTTATACAGACAAATGTTTTGATAAATTTGATTGTAGGTGTTAAAATGTGCCATTGAAGCCAGCCCAGTGGTGATGAGGGTTGAGGAGCTGGACGCCACACTCGCACCATGCCAGTGACCCGGGTTTGGGAACAAGCCTCAGAAGCGGGGCTCTGCAGGGGAGGGAAGGATTGAGCATCCAGAGTCACTCCTTCCATCTGAAGCTTGATCAGCACCCTCTGTGTTACAAGGAAGGAAGGAAAGTCATAGAGGAACTTCCTTTACAAGAGAGGAAAACTCATCTGCCAGAAAACTCCAGGTTCTGGAGTGAGCAAGCAGAAACACGGCAGTTGTCCCAGTATAAATAAATAAATAAGGCAGTAGGATGCTGGGGTACATAGGGAGGGGTACCACCAGCAGAAAAAGTTGTAGTGTTACCACTATATAGATCAATTGTGAGGCCACACCTGGAGTACTGTGTCCAGTTCTAGAGGCTCCATCTCAGGCCCTATCTCAGGAAGGACATAGACGGGTGGAGGTGGTACAGAGAAGACAGCAAAATGGTGCATGGCCTGTATCAGAAGCCCTATGAAGAAAGACTCAGGAATTAAATATGTACTCACTGGAGGAAAGGAGAGAAAGGGAGACATTATAGAAACATTCACATTCCTCAGGGGTATCAATAAGGTACAGGAGGGTGGCATATTGCACAGAGCTCAAGGAGGAGGGGCATGTATGAAGCTGGAATGGGGAGACTTAGGGGGATATGAGGAATTATTTCTTCACAGAAAGGGTGGTGGACACCTGGAACAGCCTCCAGCAGAGATGGTGAGTATGGAAATGGTAACAAGTTTCAAACATGTATGGATAGACACAGGGGACCTTAGTAACACAGCTGGGGGGCAGAGATAAATTAGGGTCTATGGTAGCACAGTAGGGACGTTAGGCCAGACTAGGTGCAAGTGGTCCTTTCTGCCAACAGCTTCTGTGTTTCTATGTTTAATTCTGGAAGGCTTACAGACCATACAGAACTGCCCTTATCTCCAGGGGTTTATGTGGAGAAACTCTCCACCATGGTCCTTGTACCTTGGGTCTGGTAAGGCCCCAGATGTCCCCAAGCCCATCCCGAAGCATCTGTGGTGAGGATCTGAGAGGGCAGGGATCCGAAGGAACCCCTTTGAGCAAATTGCTGGGTTCCATCCACCACTGAAGCACCTCCTTTACTGGTGAAGTTACTAGAACCTTCTGTTCTAGATCATCGGTTTACTAATCCCATTGGCCTCTTAATGTCCATTGGGGATCTGCATGTGCAGCCTTGTTAGGAACTGTGACAATGGCTGCTGCCATCAGGCCCAGTAGCCACAGGAATGACCTGGCTGCATGACACACCAGTTGTAGTACATGAGCTGGGCTCGCAGCAGTCAGTCATTCTGCCCTGTTCCGGGCAGAAAGGCCTCCTGGGTGGTGCCCAGTATAGCTCTGATATGCTGGAGGCACTGGCAAGAAGTGAAGACTGACTTGGGCAGAATGACTGTCATCCCTAGAGCATTGAATAGATGTCTGGTATGCACTAGGGTGTGAGACAGTTTTGATTTGATTTGATTTATTTGTATACGGGTTAGTACACTGGGAAACAATCCCTTTAAAGGTATAACCCATAGTCAGTAATAAAATACAATTACTCACAACCATCAATACAATAACATACACAAATCACAATTACAAAGTACAAATGACAACATACAATAATACATATAGTATGTGGTTATCCTTCAGGGTTTTATTTAACTCTAAAATTGATTAGAGTTTTGCTCATAAAAGTTCTAAAACATTGTGAAAATGCATAGCACTTGCCTCACTGTGTTTAACAAACATAACACTTCTAAAACACCTATATAAATGCTTTCTGTACAGTTAGTATTGTCCCAAGAAAAAACTGCTAATCAATTATTTAAAACCCTGCCCTTTATTATATAATCAGCCTGCTCAAAATCCTTATTCACATTCTAAACCATTATGCACATTCTAAAGTGTTGTTCTGAACAGTTGTTATGCACAGTTCAAAGGTCATACAATTTTAAATTTCTCGTTTATTCTACACCTAGCTACTTACTAATTACCCAGTGCCCAAAGTTATACCTTTACCTTTCAAAAGTCTGGAAATTTGATTTTGATATGGAGTAGAACAAAGAAATGGCAAGATTTTTTTCACTTCAGTGGAGCTCTGTCACTTTAGTGTAAACCATATACTATAAAATAAAATATGGTCAACCACACATAACTTAGCATGTGTTTCCATCTCGGGGTTGAGATGACAGCATGGACCTCTTGAGCTCGCTCTCGAGGTTCATATGCTGTCATCTCAACCCTCGATGGAAATTCAGCCTTGTTGTGTATGGTTACCCATAAATTATTCTCTATATTATATAGAAATAAACATTCCATGTTATCAGTGAGGCATTCATTTTAAAACAGCCACAATTACACAAGGTTCTAAAATATGTCTTTAGGGTTTTAGCAAACAGACCACGACTTTTTATATTCCTAATATGAAAGGATAAACTGCTCCAAACTGTAGGTGCAATATAACCAAAAGTACACTAACCATTAGGTGTACGTTTGAATGGGACTTTAACAATGTTGTATCACAAGTTGATCTGGTATAAATTTCATTCTGTAATGTCATAAGTTGAGTTTTCAAACTAATGGGTATACCTGATTGTAAAATTTTAAATAAAAATTTAACTAAACTAAGTTTGTATGACTGTTTTATAGTTAACCACCCCAATTCATTAATGATATCACAGTGGTGTGTGTATTTGGTGCCAATAAAACAAATCTCCCTATCTTGTTTAGTAACACAACTTTCCAATGTACTGTACTCTCAGGGAATTATCAACTATAATTGAAGCATATTGTAATATTGGCAGTAAGCATTGAGATGCGATTGCCAAACATGCATCATAAACCAGATAACTGTGAAGTCGGTATAAGAAACTAAGCTTTGCATGAATCTTAGAAGTAATCATCTGTGTATGAGATCCATAATTAAGGGTAGGGTCCAATATAACTTCTAATATTTAATGTTAGTCACATTCTCGAACATTGTACCATCTAAAAACTAATATGTAACTTATGACTATTGTCTTTTAACCTGGCTGATATCCAAAAAGCACTGTCTTGGTTTTCTGAGTATTCATCACCATTTTGTTTCTAATTAACCTCCCTGCATTATATTAAGTTCTGCCGTTAAAATAGAATTTATATCCAATACTGATGCACTTTGGCAATACAGAACCACATTATCTGCGTCAGTGTAAATCTAGCATTTTTATGAATGATGTGACAGAATTAAAAAATAATGAAAATAAAACAGGTCCCAATATGGAGGCTTATGGGACTTCACATTTTACTAATGCCTTTTCAGAAACTCTACCCTAAATTTAACCATCTGATATCTATCTGTCAGGTAATTAACAAACCACCTTAGGACAGGTTGTCGTACCTCAATATGGTCCAGGTTTTCTATTAACAAGGAATGATCAACAAGGTCTCGTGCCTTGGTTAAGTCCATGAACGTTGCCCCAGTCAGGCAACCACCCTCCATGCCTTCCTGGACTGTGCTCTGTGAACTCGACTCAAGGCAGTCTCTGTAGCCCCTTCTGAAAGCCACGTTGACTTAATGACACCAAATTGTGAGTTTCAACATAGGTAATCAGCTGACCATAGAATAACTTTTCTTGTAATTTAGATAAGGCTGACAGTATAGATATAGGCCTATAGTTGGAAAAATTATCAATAGGTCCTGATTTATATATCGGCACAACAAATGAGTGCTTCCACAATTCAGGTACCTCCCCAAGCAAAAGGACAAATTTAAGATAATACTTATTGGATGCGCTAATTCAGCAGATGCTAATCTCAGTATTTTAGGGACAACCCATCAAATTCACTAGACGCAATGACTTAAAGTTGTTTCAATAGTTTATAGACTTCATTCCTTGAGACTGTCCTGAGATAAAATATAGGTCTACCCAGGGAAATACATTTGCCCTTAGTGGACACATTTATACCAGGGTCAGTCATGTAAATCAAGTCAGTAAATATTCTGTTAAATTCATTAGCAATGTCTATGGGGTCAATCAAATCATCACTTCCTTTATCATTGTTACCTTATTATTGCCCTGGGATTAACCAAACTGTTAATCATGCTCCAAAACATTTTATTATTTGTCAGTCCTTCAGTTTGTTGCTGTCTTATGTAGTCAACTTTTGCACTTTTAATTTTGCTTACATTTATTTCTTAAATGCCTATAATTCTGCAAATTAGCTATTGCTTGAGTACGTCTATACAGTTTTCAGGCCTTATCTCTTCCTTTCATAAGTTTAAATAATGATGGAGTTAACCACTTGTAAATCAGCACCTCGAATGCATATTTTTATAACTGGAGAATATAATAATAATATTTTTATTTATATAGCGCAGTTCAGACATCAAAGCTCTTTACATACAGAACATCAACAGGCAATTCATTAAGGTCACATAAAACAACTTCAATTAAAATCCTCAAAGTTCCTAAAACTTCAAATATTAAAAGCCAGTTTGAATAAATAAGTCTTTACATCCAATACTTTTGTAAACTCCCCAATAAAATAGTCTAAGGCACAGTTAATATCCGGTATTATTTTAAATAGGACCCATCAATGTTCAGAAGCTTATTTCTAAACCTGCAACATCGAACCTCAGAAATTTCTGAAGTCTATTATTCTTGGGGCAGCATTTTGCTTGGTACTGTGTTTCCAAACACACAATACAGGATGAGTGATCACTAAGGGAATCTTAGTTGCTCCTGGGACTAAGCTTTGAGTAACTAGTCATCCAGATAGGGAAAGAAGTACAGTCCCTCCCTCCTGAGGCTGCTGCCACCACTGCTAGTCATTTGGTGAAGACCTGTGGCACAGATGACAAGCCAAAGGGCAATACCCTGAACTGGTGGTGTTCTGCTGGAAAAAGGATCCTGAGGTACTTCCTGTGGGAAGTGCAAACTGTGATGTGCAAGTATGCATTCTGCATGTCTAGGGAGCATATCCAGTCTACCTTTGCAGTAGGAGCAACAGGCCTTGCAGGGTGACCATCCTGAACTTTTTGTGTTGAATATAGAAATTCATATTTCTCAGGTCCAGGATGGGCCTCAATTCCCCTATGGATTTGGGAACTAGAAAGAAGTGGGAATAGAACCCTCTGTTCCTCTGATCTCCTGGAACTGACTCTATAGCCCTCTTCTGCAGCAGTATGCAAACTTCTTCCAGTAACAATAGTATGTGGCCTGGAGGGTAGCTTGAATGAGCTGAAGAGAGGTCTGGAGGTAATTCAAGTTCTAGAGTGTGGCTTTGCTCTATGAGTGACAGGGCCCAACATCTATTATGATCTCCTTCCACCCATCCAGGTGGAGGGAGACGTGACTCTCTGCTGCCACCTCCTGGAGTACTGGAGCATGGGGTCTAGCAATGAGCCAAGCTGAAGCAGAAACAGTGGCTGGGGCCACAACTTCACCTCTAAGGACTTTTCCTGTGGTGGAGGTAGGGGTAAGCAAGGCTGCATCTGTTCTGCACTTACCTTTGCTGTCGGACTCAGACATGGGTCTGTGGGTGGCCAGCAAAAGGGCACCTCTGCCCACTTTTTGACTTGATGTGGTAAAGTGAGTGGACTGACCAAATAGTCCTTTCTGAGGCCTGTAGGTCAGAAAGGATATCCTTCACATCCATACCAAAGAGTTTGTAACCTCCGAAGGGTGCATTTAGGATGGACTGCTGTATATCACTAGCAAATCTGACACCCTGAGCCAAGAATTTGGTCTGAGACAGATGCCAGCCACAGCTGCTCTGGTTGAGGCATCTGAGACAGTATAGGTAGACCTCAATAGGTGCTTCCTTAAATCAGCCCCAGTCTGGAGACCTTAAGCATCTCCTGTATCTGGGGACTCTCTGGAAGGGCCTGGAGTGCAGCTTTGGCCTTTTTCCAGAGAGTGTTCTGGAATTTAGTATATGGGCCTGTTAATTGGCTATTCTGAGACCCAGTGTGGCAGAGGCAAGGTCCTCTTGCCCATAAGTTAGGGCCACTGGAAAATTGCATTGCAAATTTTTGTGGAATCTGCAATTTTCACCACTTTCCACAAAACTGACATGTTCTGCAATATCTTGCAATTTTGAGTTTTTATATTGAACTGTGTAAAAGTATAAACAGTATTAATAAAATACTCTCAAACATATTGACAAGTTTGCATTCAGACTTGGGTTTGACGAAACAATGCAGTGCAAGGGTTTTATGTGACACTGATTTCTTTTGAATCCTTGTCTTGTTTGGTTTCAAACTCCACTGGCCAAGCATAAGTACACTTAAGCACTTAACATTTGTTTTGTATTGAAGCAGTCTATCAGAAAACTTTTTGTTGCCACACAGACTGAAACAAAGATGGGAGAAAAGGTGCAAATGATTCCATTCACTTTAAATTGGGTGCTAACTATGAAGCCTTTTGTAAGTGGCAGGCAAAGTTTTTCCTTGTCAGCATACTTTCATTCAGACTAGTTTTGATTCAAACAGCTGAGGATTTTGGATGGTTGTGCCTATTCTAGTTGCTAACAGCGATCTCACTCTTAGCAACTACCCCCTAGATGCTCACAGGATACATTGTTGAAAGTCTCGAAGGGTAGATATATCAGTAGGTCAGAAAGAGGTGATTCAGGAATGCTCATGAGAGTAGTACATCGATGAGTTAGAAACGTGTCAGTAAATATTCTGGATGTAAGATCGGAGATAGTTCTTGTAAAACATAAAACATCCATTTTAGAAGCAGGATGCTGAGATGGAGGACTGCCATTGTCAAGAACAGAACTCTTTTAGACACATGAATTGAACATGAGTGCCATGATGACAGAAATGGAAGCTAGAGCCCAGGCAGCCTTTGTCAATGAAGTTATTGCAATTTGGTTTGCTTTCTGCAATTTAATGAGTCCACCCATATAATACAGTTGGGGAGGAAGGAGGCATTAGGAAGATCCATATGCGGGCAGCCTCAAAGAGTGAAAAGAATGTGAGTTGTTCCAGATGATCTATACTCTAGTTGAATGGTAGATGGTGAGACATCAAATGGAGTTATGAAGCAAAGGGAAGCGAAATAGACAAGAAAGCAGCACAACAGGCAGGAGTAGGGTTGCTGCCCAGCACAATGATGACAAAACTGCTCATTATTGAGGATGACCCTGTACAGCTTGTATTAAAAGAAGCTTAGGCAGCTGCAGCTGTGTAGAGGACCAATGATAATCTTAGAATTGGGTCCCTCCATATCGATGCCTGGATTGACCTAGAGATATGAATACAAGTCTAGTTCCTTGAGTTTAAACTGAGTTCTGTTGAGCTGGTAGCTCTGAAATTGATGGAGTGTTTATCATTGGCAAAGTACTAGTAGATCATAATGACTGATAAATGGAAGAGCTTCAGGTATTGCAAAGCTGGAGGCTGGAGTAAGTTATGAGGAAGGCAAACTTTGAGAAAGCTGTACAAGACTGTAGCTCCAGTACAAATGTCACAAGCTGTGACATAAATCCACAAAGCTCATATGAGACTGCAGAAAATGGCTGTGAATGAGCAGGCTAGGGTGTAGGACCTGGGAGGCTTAGGGTTTAACAGCTATAAATAAATCAAACAGCCTCTGTATCTGAGCTAAAGTTGTAGATAGAGTATGAGGTTTTCAATGCAGAAAAAGGAGGAGAACAGTCTAGTCTTTATGGAGTATGTATTTGAAGGTCTGTGCAAGATGGATGCATATATGAAGAAGTCTGAGGGTAACCATGAGGACCTTCTTTGCAGTCTAAAGATGTACAACTAGAAAGAGTGGTAGAGACTTCAAGGTGCATGGATGTGAAGGTTTTTAAAGATGGATGTGTGTCCAAAGAAGTCTGAGGGAACCCTAAGGATCTTCTTTGTCACCCGAATATGAAGAACCCATAAGGGGTTGTAGAGGCTTCATGGAGTGTGGAAGTGAAGGTTTTATGAGATGAATGCATGTCTGAAGAAGTCCAAGGGGAACTTTGAGGATGTTCTTCACAATCTGAAGATGAAGAACCAGTAGGAGTAGTACAGACTTCATGGAGTATGGATACGAGGTCTTTTGCAAGATGAATGTGTGTCCAAGAAGTCCTAAGGGAAGCCTGAGGGTCTTCATCAGAATCTGAAGATGTAGTCCAGTAGGGGTGGTTGAAGCTTCCTGGAGTATGGATGTGAAGGTTTTGCAAGGCAGATGAGTGTCTGAAGAAGTCCAAGAAGAACCCAGAGGAACTTCTTTGGAATCTGAAGCTGTTGAATGGGTAGAAGTGGAAGAAGCCATAATGACAATATGCCCTTCATACTGCACTTCAGAGGAATGAACCCCGGTGGAGAAACACAGACTTTTACAAACCTTGGAAAACAGGGGCAATATACTCTCTCATAATTTTGTTGAGAAGCATTACCACTGGTGGCACTGGGAAGGAGAATGAACCCCAGGTAGCTAGGGCCAGTTACTGGATACTGTCATGGACAAAACTACTCCAGAGGGCTGCATTTGAATTTGAGCCTGAAGGTTGCAGAATCACACCTCTGGCTGACAATGTTGAGCACTACTGCTCATATCTGCTGAAGAACTACTGGAATGAGTAGAGATGTGGATCTGGTGCATTGCTGATGGATTTAAAGATGCAGATTTCCATCTCTGTGGATGAGTATGAGCATACCTGCACTGCAGACCTGCTGAAGATACAAGTTAGAGAGATGAAGTCCAGTAGTGCTGGTGGTGAGGATTATTGTAGAGTAAAGAGGTGGCTGTTTTGCCAGTTACATTGCAGGCAAATGAGTAGTAATGGAGGTCTGGGGTAGAAGGAAGCTGAAAGCAGAGTAGGAGGAAGAAAAGGAAAACAGCAGAAAGTGCAAAGAAGAAAAAAGGAAGCAAACTTGTAACTTCAGATATGACATGTTACCACTATGAATATCCAGGACAGAATGTTTTCTTGAATTGACAGTCCTTGCAAGTGAAGCTGCATAAGGCTAAGTAGTACACTAAATCAGATTAATTAACCGGATGGCATGATTGTCTTTGTTTATGTTGTAGGTCAATTACATGATTGTCTTTGATTTATGTGTAGGTCAATTACCTTTGGAATATGCACAGGATTTAGGACTCAGACTTGTTTGAGCAGCTCTGCAGCATTTGAATAACCCTTGTCATAATGAATAGTAAAACTAGTCAATGCTTATCTGCAATTTAAAAGCAACTGATACCAAATTAGTAGTAGGATGAGAGCAGATTACTCTTTACAGAGGTATGAAGGCATGGGAGCAATTACTATGAGGACCTGTAAATTAACTGGCAGGTACTGAGTCAAGTATCATTCTATAACTCAGATGTTCCAGGACTAGAGGGCATGGGACAAAGTTGGAGGGAGGACGATTCAGAGGAAACGTGAGGAAGAATTTCTTCACAGAACGGGTGGTGGACAAGTGGAACACCCTGCCAGAGGAAGTAGGGGGCTGAAACAATCACGGATTTAAGAATGCATGGGATAGACATAAAGAATTCTGGAGGCCAGGGGTAAGGGCAACAGACTTCTAGGAAAACATAAACTGAACTTAGAAACTTAAATGGGCAGACTGGGTGGGTCATAGGCCCTTATCTGCCGACACTGTATATGTATCTATGTATCTATGTCTATGAATTTTAGTGCTGCAGCTTTAAACCTGGGCAGGGACGCTAGTTATATAATGCACCCAGAAGAATGGGATGACTCCAAGAATGAAGCGAAGAGAGGAGGAGCAGCAGTGTAGAAGGAGGAACCCCAAAAGAAATCCAAGAGGCAGCAGCAAACGGGAGAAGGGCACAGACCAAGGAGGAGGAGCCAGAGAGAGATGAGCTTAGAGGAGGAAGGAGGTACAGGAGGGGCGGCAGGAGGACCAACGACAAAACACCAGAGTGGTGGCTGAAGAGCAGGCAATGGCATGGAGAGATAAAAACAACAGGGCAAACAAGAGAGGAAATGAACAGAGGGAGGAAGGGGTGTGAAAGCACCATGGGAGGCTGCCACAGTGGTGGAGGCAGCAGGAAGGACAACAAAACAGGAAGACAGAAATAAATTAAGCAAGAGAGAGAAAGTAGCACAACCAACACACCATGCAGCAGCCCAGGTGCTCAAAAACACTCTGAGCATGGGTTGCTGGGAGAGGTTGCCTTTTATTTGGAATGTGGGAGGAGTTTATTCCCCAAGTTGAATCTCGGGCAGAGCCCTCTAAATAATTGCAAGATAAACCCAAGGATTGGGCAGTCTAAATATGCCTTTGTCTGCCATCATTTTATGCTTCTATAAACGTGTTGTCATGGCAACCAACACATTAAAAAGTATAGGTAATTTTGCAACCTGGGTATGTCATAATCACTGTCTTGAAAGTCTGGTACATCGTAATGGACTGCTGAACCAATCAGAGACAGAAGGTACACCCCAGAGTGCAAATGCCTGGAAAAAAGACACACAGTATACTGAGGCTCAAATGCAGAAAATCATTTACTCGTGAGCAGGTGCCATCCCCTGCTATTAGTGCAAACTACAGTACAGGTGATTCAAATGTGTAAAGGCTAAAGTGCTGCAATACTGAATACACCTTAATGAAGGCATAGCATTTAACAGGAGCTGCTACAACAAGCATTGCCCAAAGCCACTAATAGCTCTTGCCCAATTGTGAGCCTCATTTAAGGAATGTCTGGCATTACATCACTTTTGTCTTCTGGCACTTTTGAATCTCTTTGTATTATGCACTAACATGTGGATGGTACCATCATAAGTAAATGGTTTTCTGCATTTGAGTCTCAGTGTGTTGCTGCATGATTTGCCTCCATGCATTTGCACTTTGGAGTGCACTGTTTTTCAAGTTTGATATCTGGGTTACTCTCCCTGAGGGCACCCAATCTTTGTATCGCAGGTGTAATCTTACTTTCTGTATAGTTTGGAACCAGTTTACCTGATTCCAGGGGAGGAGGAAGAGACCAGATAAGCAGGCAAAGACAGACACAGTGAGAGACTGAAAGCCAAGCCCTGCTATCAGTGAGCAGGAGATGGGCAGCACAGGCAGAGCCTGATATGGGGTGAGGGGAGGAGTTAAGGAGGAGACACCAGATAAGCAGGTCCTGCTACAGGAGAAATAGTGTTTGAGAGTTATTTGCTAAAGGGACAAAAAGAACAAATTCTGGTCAGATCCACCACGGCTGCATAATGAAGATCGTGAAGCTGTGTGAAATTGTTAAGGAGGTATGGAGAAACAACATAACGATTTGTAAGTAGAAAGATTTGTTTTAGTTTCTGTTCTAAGGAAGGCATACATGGAGGTGTACATTTTAATGGAAGGAATAGGAAGCAATATAGGTTTACAAAAGAACCCCAGAGCAAATGCCACTAAAGTAAGTGTTATCCCGGATGATATTGGATGGACAGCCACATTTTCAAGAAAACACAATTGCACATACCCCAATGATGCAAAGCATCATGTGAAACATATGCAAATCCTCATGTTGGTGCAGAAGGTGGCAGTACATGAAAAGTAATGGCTGGCATATGTTCAGCCTCAGGATTATTCACACAGTTTTTTAGGAAACAGGGTTTTTGTCCATGAGGTGATGTAAGTTATATTTAAGCAATGTGTTGATGTCAGGAAGTCAGGTGTAATGATAATGGACTGATAGCAGAGAAAATGTGATAGTAACTTTCAGAGGGGTTGCTTTTGATAAGGGCAAGGTAGTTATGCTTGTGATAATGGGAATATTAGGAAAGTATGAGGTTTATGCAGCAGTGGAGTACAAATATGCACATTTTCATAGTACGTGCTCAGAGTGCAGGCAAATGTAATATGCATGTTTATTTTAGAAACAGGTAAAAATAGGGACACATGCAACTGATAGAAAGATAGATAATTACATGAGACATGTAGGCCCTGTCCACACTACATTCAAAAAGCTGTAATGGATTCAAACCGTTACAGACTGTAAATGTTACAGTGTGTTCACACTGCCAGTGAACAGTGTGGATAATGGTTTGAAAACATTACAGCCTGTCCACACTGAGTGCGAGTAGTGTGTGGTCTCAACCCTACAGCAGCAGTGCACATCCCATGGTGCACTCGGTGATGACAGCAGCATTTTGAGATGCCCTCCTACATGTCCTATGAAGTACTGTATATGGCACAGTCATATTATGTAAATAACCATATTTCACTGTTATGAGAACACATATGTTGTGGAGGTGACAGAGAGAGGTTCGAGGAGGGAGATCCGTATGTTGGAATCGGAGACTACATCAGTGAGAGGGAGGAAGGGAAGAGAGGGAGACATGTCATCAGTTCTGCCAGTATTAGGGCACCTGGGCACAACAGACGTCATGTACTGCTGCTGTATGGCTGAAGGTGGACCCTCTACTACTGCCTTCAGTGTTCCCCACTGCTCCACTGTACACAGTGCCACACATCTATTGCCCACTGCAGCGTCTCGCAATGCACTTAGGAGCTCCACTAATGTATGTGTTCACTACTGGCACTGCTCTACAGGTAGTATTGCTGCCACATCACACATGGGTAGGCAGGGTACTCCCAACACTCAGCACAGTGAGAAGAGTAATCAAGGACAGTACACAGATACCATCAGGAGGTGGCCCTCAGGGAGGCAAGTGCAGACAGAGAGGTAGGTTAGGTGGGGCGATGGGGGTACAGCCAGGGATGCACATACAGCTATCAGATAACTGTGGTATGGAGGCATCCCAGTATTGCAGCCTACATTCATGCTCTACACTGCCATCTGCATATGCCCTGGTAGCCTCTGACCTCCCTGCATGCAGTGAAACAGTGCTGCAATGCATGCAGGTATAGTGGGAGACTGGAGGCTACACGGTGGAGCATTTAGACACAATTGCAATTAAAACTGATAAAGGTATAAAGCTGTAAATGAGAGTGAAATAACTATGCTGGTATGCACACACATAAAGTGACTCTTGGAAGGATACAGATTGGGGATGGTTCAATTAAAGGAGTAGTCCACCCAGAATTTTCAAAAACATATGTTATGCTGAGTGTTTTGATTTGCAAGTAAAGTCCTAGTGTGTCCTTCCTCTGTCTGCTATTAGGAGTTTTTCCTAAATTAAGCTGCTAGCTTTAGGGTACTTTTATGACCCCTGGGGATCTCCATCACAAATAGGTTTATTGCCTTCTGCCTCCTGCAATGTACCCTGTCTCATGTGATAGTGATGTAGGCAGACCCATAGATTTAGCATATGCAGTGCTTTTTAAATCAGTTCACAACAGCAGAGCTTTGTAACTGTTCTTATCCAGTGAACACAAATGGCAACAATTACAATTTAGCAGATGCCTGAGAGCTACCTAACTGGGGCTTCTGTAGAAAACAACTACTAAATAGCTCTAATTCACTATTTGTGTGTTTTGGGTGTGTCATGTCCAGTTAGCAGTAATATGTGTTTTAATTTTAAATTTAATTTAATCAAACTACATACAACAATAAAAAGCACAGAAATTGCCCCAGATCATCACTGCTATGATTAGTAAAGACTATGGCAGTTTCTCACAGAAAACTCACTCAGTAAGCTCTAAAGTATTTGCTAAACTGTTGTTGTAGGTACCAGCATTATTTTTTTAACCAAAGAGACACAATAAAGCTTGTTTGCAGGTGTCATCTGGGAACACAAGGAAGTTAAGTGATTTGCTCAGGGACACACAGTGTGCTCATGGAGGCTATGCAATTCAAACCCAAGACACCAGGTTTGCAGCTCAGAGCCTTAGACCACTGCACCATACTTCCTTATCTATTCTAATAGGTAGAACTGGCAGTTAGTGCTGATTTTGCTCTGTAACATGATTTTCAATTTTTTTGGGTTACAAATGTGAAGTATTTATTTAATAAAGTATAAAAATATGCATGTGAGTTATTTAGTTTGGCTAATATTTGTTTTATTATTTGAAAAGTGGGATACACTAAATGTGTAGTGCAAGGAACTATTGTAAAATGGGATCGAATGTGTAGCTGAAATAGTCACTGTCGTCCTGTTGTTTTTATGCTATACCACACACAGGAGAAAATGTGACCTTAAAGTATTTTGCAGTTTCTAGGCTGCAGGTTCATACCATACACCCCATTTGTAAAAAAATGAAAATCATGTCACAGAGCAAAATCAGCACGAAATGCTATTTCTACCTAAAAGAATGCTGGTACCTACATTTATAGTTTAGCAAATACTTGAACTCTAACTGAGTGGGTTTTCTGTAAGAAAAAGCTACAGTCTTTAATTATAGTGCTAATGATCTGGGCAATTTCTGTGTTTTCATGGTTGTGTATAGTTTGACAAAATTAAACGTTTTAAAATTAAAACACTCCTGCAAGCTAGACCTGACACACTAGAAACAGCAATAGTGAATTGAGATTAATTTAGTAGTGGGTTTCTTTCAGAAACCCCAGTTAGCTAGCTCTCAGATATCTGTTAATAGCCTAATTTAGGAAAAACTCCTAATAGCAGACAGAGGAAGGACACACTAGGACTTAACATACAAATCAAAACACTCTGCATAATATATGTTTTTGCAAATTTGAGTGGACTACTCCTTTAAAACTGCAAGCCCAGTAAAATACACACTGCAGCCTCTTGCTATACTGATATGCTTCAGCTGATGCAGAATACAGAGTAAGGTGGTGGGGCAGGGTTAGAGGACAGGTCTGAATAACACCATATACCCACCAGGAGGGACTTTCCATCTCTTGGAATGTATTTGTGAAAATGTGTGACCAGGAGGCGGATGTAAGCTGAGCCAAGGCTGTTTAAACAAGTGCTGTATAAGGATACAGTTTCAGGCTTTTTCTTTCCTTCTGAAGCTTAAGCTCTGATGCCCCAGGCAGCTCTGATAGTTAATTGTTCCAGCATGAGAGCCACCCCATGTCCCTCCCACATGAAAAAAAAGAAAGATGGGTGGATCTTCAGGAGCTTCTTGGGAGGAGGTGGGGTGGATCTTACTCCTCCCAAAAACTAATGCTGCCTCCACTACTCAGGTTCCAGTTCTTGTACTTCACACTGAAGAAAGAAAATAGTGCACTGCAAACCATTGACTAACATGAAAGCGTATTTATTTGAGGGTGGAAAACATGTCTTGGAGGAGGGTAAGGCAAAGGAGACTATTTACACCTTCAGTAAGTTTCTAAAACAGAAAACATGACTTCACTTCTTTTGTACATGCAAATGTCTGCAGGCTGCACCTACTGCAGCCATAAAAACTGAACAGGTACACCGAGAGGATTGAAAATCTGGTCTAAATACAGGATAGAGACCTACCAAACAGGAAAACCCAGTAGAAGAGAAAGGAAGACAGAGATCAGACAGGCAGGCCCTGTTATGGGACAAAGAGAGAGAGGCAGAACCCCTCCCCCAAAAAACAGGAGAGGGAGAAAGACAGAGACCAAACACGCAGACCCATTACAGGAAAGCAAGACAGACCAGACAGGTAGAACCAGCTACAGCAGTGAAAGACTGAACAGGTAGGCCCACAACATAAGAGATTTTCAGATGAGAGACTGAGACCCAACAGGCAAGACCTGCTTTGGGTCGGGGAGAATAGAGAGGCAGTGACTGAACAGACTGGACTGCAACAGGAGAGAGAGAGAGAGAGAGAGAGAGAACATGCAGGCTTGCTAAGAGACTAAACAGGCTAGCAAGCAGGCTGGAGGTGAGGGCTGCAGAAACTGGACAGACCATGTCATATCACCCAAGAGACACAGAGAGACGAATAGGCAGGCCTGCCACAGGAGAATAAGTGAGATGAGACAGACAGGCCCCACTACAGAGAGAGAGTCTGACATTCGGGATCATCACAGAAAAGAGAGACTGACAGAATAGGAGGTCTGCTGCAGGAGAGAAGGAAGGGAGGAAGGGAAACAGACCATGCACACCTAAGAGTGACAGGTTAGACAGGAAGGACCACAGGAGAGGGAGAAAGACTGACAGGCAGGTCCAGTGCAGGACAAAGAGACATCAGACAGGCAGGCAGACCCACCACAGGAGAGAGACAGACAGACAGACAGAGAGAGAGAGAGAGAGAGAGAGAGAGAGAGAGAGACCAGGCTGCAGGTCTACTTCAGAAGAGTGAGAGAGATTGGACAGACCCACTACAGAGGCGAGTGAGAGAGAAAGAGACATGGCAGGCTGACCTGCTACAAGAGTATAAGCAAGATGGACAGGACAGGCATGTAACCCCCAAATGATGGTGGCTTACCTGACTTTTTCTCTTTGCCCCAAGAAAGACTGCCTGATGCATCTCTGTTTGTTCACAGGAGGACTGCTAGTATCTACAATGGAGACTCCAACCAAGACATTAATTCCTAGCAATATTGCAAGCACCAATAAGCATGTGAAACAAGAGATGTTTATAGCCTAGCTGGCCCGTCGGCAGCGAGTTGAATTTCACTTTGACGCCGGTGACCTGGGTTCGAAACAGATCTGGGACCGTCGGAGGGCTGGCCGGGCAGGAGATGGATAGAGCATCCCAGGAACTGCTCTCCTTCTCCGGGAGGCAGGGTGTATGTCCGCATTTGACGGGACCCCTGGTGGAGGCCAGGGGTACCACAGCGACTGGTGTCTGAGAGTTTCAGGGAGGCGGGTGGATGCTGGAAGTCATTGCATGTCCCCGCCTTCAGAAAAATGGGAGAAAAATCTGCGCCTCACTGTCTCAGTGACGCCTCTGCCCCAGGCCTCAATTCACCTCTGGAGCCAGCTCCCCAACCAGTTACTAGTGTTGCGGCACAGGTAGGGAACAGTATCAGAACCCCACCCTCTGGGCAGCAAGCCGGGGTGTCCAGGCGAGCCCAGCAATACCAGAGGTGGAGGTACAGTGGTCCATGACTGAAGCTGATGATTGACGTGCAAGAGCAACATAAAGCATACTAAATTAAAACATTTTAAAAAAGAGATGTTTATAGCCTGTAAGCTAGACTGAGCCTTAATGAGTTATGTCAGGCTTCACTAGCTGATACCATGGTCAAAGATAAAACTGACACCTGGCCTGAAGAAAACAGGAGTTTTATTATCTTAAAGGAGAGAATTCCACTTAGATGCTTTTAATTAAAAAGACATGTTCTCACTACTCTTTGTTAGGATATCTGACATCATGCTCCTTGGTCCCGCACTTTCTGCTGTAGTGGGAGGGTCAAGAATATGCAAATAAAGATAAGTCTCTGAGATAGCGTTGAGAGGAGAGAGAGGCAGTCAGCTGTTAGCGCCACAGAGTTAGGAGGGCTAGGGGCTGCTGACCCAAGCTATCAGAGGAAGCATACCTGGAGCTTCTATAGCCACTCATTAGGAGGTGATGTCAAGGTTTCTACAACCTTTAAAGTACAGAGACCGAACTGTGTGTTTGCTAATTGTGTCAGAACGACATATTTTGGAAAAGAGACTGTTCCTGCTTTTCCTATGAACGGAGGCAAAGCTTGCTGATCCAGTAAGTGTATCCCAGCTACCAGCCTGCAGTATGGACCTGCTAATGTGTTTGAGTACTGCTGTGTTTAAGCCTGTGTTAGGAGACGGCCAGTCAGTGTTGTAGCTAGGCACTAGTTAGCATACCAAACTAGGGTACAGAAACCTAGGACGTGTGTGTGTGTGTGTGTGTGTGTGTGTGTGTGTGTGTGTGTGTGTGTGTGTGTGTGTTTATTTATTTTTTTTATTTATTTCAGTCCTGGAATTAATACCTTTAAACCAAAAGCTCTTTTACATAGGCTCCATGTCATATCAAAGAACAGAAACAAACATTATAATGAGAAAATACATAGTGATCCTGGGAGTAAAGGTAACAATAAAAGAAGCACATATGGATTTAAGTTACAAAAACAGGTATTTTGCAGACATACAGCAGCTAAGAGTAACCTTAACTAGCAAAACAGGCTTTAGGGTTGGGATCCAGCTACAGGAGACAAAATGAGGAAAGACAACAACTAAGGACATGGTCTTACAGGATAGATGGAAGCTAAGGACTAGGGCCATTCCAGAGTAGAGATATAGCCAAAGGCATTGTCTGAGCGGGGGGTATTGCCAGAGAGGAATATCAGCAGACAAACGTGGGCAGTGTCATTCAGTTTAAGAGTGCACTCCAGTGGGGCAATCAGTGCAGGAACTGATGATGCCCTCTGTGGTGCAACAAGCGTAGTCTGATGCTGGAATTGGTTAATGGGGACCTCAGGAAGGCAGATAAGTTATAGGGTAGCAAGGGTAGGATGGTAGGGTGGGATAGGTCTGGGCAAAGAAGAGGAAACAGGCCCAAGTTGTTTTATGCACGTCAGTCAGAGGCATTGGCAATTAGTTCTTGGCACATATCTGTGTGTGTGTGTGTGTGTGTGTGTGTGTGTGTGTGTGTGTGGCCTGCTTCTTGACTAACCTGTCCTGCAGAGGAGGAAGAGGGAAGAGCCAGCAAGGTCCAGAGGACTGTGGACAAAGACAGCCTTATCTACATTCAGAGGTACCTGAGACCTGCATCTTCTAGCGGCCCCATCTGCACCAACTAACCCATCAGCCTGAGAGAATCTGCAACTGCAGGATGGAAGAGAAGAACCCCAAGTTGACAGAGAAGCTGGTGCATCAGAACCATGCATACTCTCAGGAGTTGCCCTGCAACTGGGAAATATGTACAAAGATTTGCCACAAATCCATAGATTTGGCAAACAGGCCAGCAGTTACAAATACCTCATTTGGAGGTTTTGCCATTTAAGCAATTGCATAGCCTGTTGGGTTTGGGGTTTAAAGATCATGTGCAACAATTTTACATATTTTATAAAAGCTTGAAAAGTTGAAACTTAAGTCCCTGTGTCATGATTAGTGTTTCCTGAAAATGTCATGCTGTTTGGTTTTGTGGTTTTCTTTTAATCAGCATGTGTTAACTTGCTCTACAGTGGCTGAAAACAGTGGAGTTATTTCTGTCCTCTCAGTCAAACTTAGAATGCGATGCCATCATTTTGGAGTAGCTTGCTGTTTCAGATTCCCAATCAAAGAAGTAGTTTGTAGAGTTAATGGTTTGATGAGCTCTCCAATTTCTTGCAAACCCACTGTCTGATTTGTGTTTAGATAGATCAGCTTAAAGTATATCATTCTCTTCCTTTAAAAAGCTGATCATTTCATTTTCAATGATGAATTGAAGTAGTGGAAATCTTTTCTGTGAGAAACCAGCTTGTCTGTCACAGCTCTTAGTTCTTTCTAATCAAAACTAATTTCCTTTTTCTAACTATATAACACTGGACTATTAAATGACTATAAAATAAATCTAAATTTTGT
Organism: Neoceratodus forsteri; assembly: GCA_016271365.2. Classification (NCBI taxonomy): domain Eukaryota; kingdom Metazoa; phylum Chordata; order Ceratodontiformes; family Ceratodontidae; genus Neoceratodus; species Neoceratodus forsteri. The sequence continues at coordinate 703,728,128 of CM057452.1, read as the reverse complement.
TTATTCACAGAAACAGTATGTCTTTGATGTAGCCTTCAAAAATACATTAATGTAAGAACATTTTTCATGTCAGATTGACAAACAGTACATGTGCTTGAAATACTGTAGCAGAGTGTGACAGGCACCTGTCAGAAATCACAAATTTCAGTTCTTTGGTGGTTTCTGTGTCAAAATACATCATGTATGTGTATAACTAGGAACACTATGTGGCATCCCGATGCACCGTGTCCCTGCCCCACCGTTGAGGAAGCTGCAGTCTACTGCCACCAATCCCTACCCTACAAGCCCCTGCCTACTGCTCTACATTCAAGGCTGCTGCACCCTGCTGCCCACTGTGTTCTCCCTCACAATCAGGGATTGTGCATCCTGCTGCCTCTATCCCCTGCCCAAAGAATCAGGACTACTGCACGCTGCCACTTCCTACCCAAACAACTGGGGTTGCCATCCTGCTGCCCTCTCTCCTCCACCCTCACAGTTAGTAATGCTGCACCTGTTGCCCCCTGTTCCTGTCTCCACAGGCATACTCTGCTACAGTATTTCAACCACCTTTAGTTTTGTATGGAAGGTATCAGGAATCCCAAAGTTCTTACTGTTTGAAATGTACCAAACACGTTTTACAACTGTTACCAAACAATGCATTAGCAATGCCTTTGTTTTATATTGTTGGTTTAATTTGTATTTTCCTGATATTAGATGAGATGTTTATTTGAGCCCAAACTGTGCACATTGCTATATGCTGAGACAAATTTACCTGTTTGGGGAATGCCTGACTCCATGTGCTTTGGTTTGCTGGCGTCCATTTGTGGATTACTATGTGCTCAGGCCATTTGAACTCTGTGGGTTTTATAGAGCTCTAGCATGAGGGATTCTGGGACCAAGAAAGGTGGGATTTCCTGCCAGGAAGTTCCTTTTTTATCTTCTTATTGCTTTATTTTTTGATTGTTTAAAATCTGATATGTGTTAAAATATTGTGTTTCATGTTGCAAACGTTTAACTAACATTTAAGCTATGATTGACAAGTCACATGATCTCCAGTCCTATAAAGGCACTGGCTCAGCACAGTCTGACAGATAAGATCTTAACTGTGAAGGGAGCAGTGCTCTGCAGGAGTGAAACTGGCTGATGCAAGAAGGGAGTAGTTGTTGCTGGAAGTGGTCCTCAGAACGACTGACCAGTGGTGATGCTAGTCAAGGCTGGGATGTTTTGAACCAGAGATGAGTTAAGAAACTAGAGGGTAACTGGTCTTCATAAGTATTGGCTGCAAAACTGCAGGTACAAGTAGAACCACCCTCAGGCACTGGATTTGTCCCTGTGAGCCTACTGGCTGAGTGGGAACCGACAGCACTATAAGCCAAGTTTTATTACAGTTGCTGAAGATCATCCCGACAAGTCAATCAGTATCGGCAACACAGACATTCCAGATATGCACTGTTGAACTGTTTATGGTATTGCCAGTTGTGAAGTCCTTCTGTAATAAAGTGCACTGCCTTATGGGACATTTTAAAAGAACTTGTCTCACCTTCTGTGTCTTCATCCAACCTGCCCTCCCACAAAGAGTTAATGAGTTTCTGTCAAAACAGTTTTGCTTTGTATTCCCCAATGTTTTGCGAATATCCATCCCATTAACTATTTTAATAATATTTTACATCTTATCTCACGAGCATATTATTAGTTTTACTGGCCGAGCCTAGTCAGGCACTTAATTTCAGTCCTGCAACAAGAGTTAACTTGTTTCTGCCAAAAACAGTTTGTATCATGAGCATATTATTAGTGGTAAGTCACTTACTGCATTGTTGAATTTAAGGTTGCACTGTGATTTTCCATCTGTAGGGGACACTGTGAGGAGGTAGGTAGGTACTGCATCCCAGGGTGTACTACCACTCTGACACCAGGCCCACTTAAATTTTATTCTGGGTGGAGGCACCACACTAAACTTAAAAGATTTGGATTTGAACCCCCAAACAGGGAAATCAGAATCTAGGCCCCTCAACCTTATTTGAGCCCACTAGGCAGGGTTGGTAACCACAACATCCATGGCGAACCGGTTACAACTTTAGAGGCACTGCTGGAATCTTTTACCAGTCTAGCCCCACAACTGAGAACATTTTGGTTCCCTAACCTCAAAAATAGTACCAGACAGCATGGCATGTGAAAGGTTGATCAGCTGGTGTGCAGGTGAGGATTTGGATCCTCTGGAAGCCATATTGTTCTTGGAGTCCCACCTGGGACTGATATTGAAAATAATTAAAGAAGTTCTGCCTGGAATGGAGTGTCTCAGCAAAGAAAACTGTACAAGGACATTGCCTGGAGAGCAACACCAAAATTTCATAGTAGTGGTAGAGTGCCACAATGCTGTGGATGCCACTGGGATGCTTTCGATGTACTGCACCCAGATGGAGGCAGTGCTGGGTGGACCACAATGACACATGCTAGTGTGAACCTCCCTAAGCTAGAAGCCCAGCCCATGAACAGTAGTTGTGAGAAAAGGTTCTGCAATTGGCTACAAGCTGAAGGGAAGTTAGCTGGTGAAGTCTAGATATTGTTAGCTGACCAAGAGAGTACACCACTTAGACATAGGAGCCAGACCCACCATGTGCAGCCCATATCCGATTCACATAGAAGAGCGAGAATCTTCTAAGGAGTGAAGCCCAATGCTGTTGGAGAAGATGACCTAGAGACTTGGATGGACTATGCTAATCCATTGATACAAGATTGGCAGTGATCAGAAGCTGAGAAAAGAAAATTACTTGGAGAAAGCCTCTGAGGGCCTGCATTAGAGACTATTCCTCTGTTGAGATCCACAGATCCAGACACTCCAGCCCAAGAATATCTGACTGCATTGAGAGTGTCTTTAGAATCATAGAATCTGGTAAAGATTTCTTGTGGAAGTTCAAGACAATAAAACAATGGAAGGAGAACTATTTGCAGCCTTTCTGAATGGCCTAGAAAGGGACTTGCAAAGAGCATTTCAGAAGGGGGTGGATCCCAGAACTTGAACCAGATGAGACTAGAACATGTGCTCAAGGCTGTCTGCAATTCCACATTGCTGATTCTCAGGTTACACTTGGAAGAGAGAAAAGGCAACCCTCCATCTCAGAGTGCTATTGAGAGACATCTGTGAAGCTGAGGAAGAAGAGGAACAACGAGGACCCTAACTCGCCTCAGCAGCTATCATGAAAGTAATAGATAATGTACACTCTATAGAAACTCAGAAATTGCAAGAACCATTGAAAGAATACAAAGAAGTGATTGACAGAGCCAAAATAGCTCCATATTGTGGACATGATGCCCAACAAAGCCAAAGTGTCCTCCAGTTAACCAGAATCTCTCTCTCATGGAAACAGAAGTGCAAGCACAGACGCCACCTGTAAACTGATCTCCAACACAGGTCAATCAGTTGCACAGTCTTGTAACCCAATTAAAGAGACACAATATGCAGTCCAAGTCCTGGCAGAGGGATAGAACCCCAGAGTGAAGACAAGCTGTAATCAGTGTCTCTGTCAGACCCCAAATGCATATCCTCCAAAAACAAAGTAACAAAGACTGAAGGCCACCTCCTGAAGCACCAGCCAGATCACATCAGTACAAAGAGGCTATGTTCTGTTACAGCTGTGGAAAAGATCAACACCTGAAGAGAGACTGTTGGTCACAGGAAGATCTGTGGAGAGGTAATACCAAACTGCTTGAAAGAACCAGAAGCTGGAAACTTTCCCAAGGCCCAGCAAGGAGCACATTGAAGTCCCATCTGCAAGATGCTCCAAGCCTTCGGTGAAACCCACAGCAGCCAAGTCCACTGTCAAACCACAAGAGCCTTTACTGAAGCACCTAGACAACTTAGTTGGCCCTTCAACTGAATCCACAATCATCATCAATGGAGGATCAACATGAGTTGTTCAACAGTGGCTCACAAGTAGGCATCATTTTCAAGGACTGGTGTGACATGCATCTGACTAAGAATTGTAAGCTACAACCATTGGAAGGCCTGAACTGTTGGGACTGAGTGACAAGTCTTATCCCTACCTTAGTTACTTGAAAGTCTGGATTGTTTTCTGTCGACAGTAGCTGGAATGGCTGATGCAGTTGAAACATTGGAATTAGCCTGCCCACAGTCAGGAATGTTTGACAATGTGCTCATCCTCACTGGAACAAATGCACAAATGTTTGGAAGCCTAGCCTAACTTTGCCAGAAGTGAGAGGTGCAACAGAATGGAAAAGCACTATGGAGTACATGAACTAGTGAAGAAGGCCTACCAAAAGCAGCCACAGAAGAGACCAGAAGACCAGAAAGATCCTGTTGGCACTGTCTGGTGCCAAGGGCCCAAAGAACTTGACTTACCCCTGAATGCCGAGTGTAGCATCAGTGGAGTGATAAGACTAAAACAAGACATGAAGAACCAGATCCTGAGGATAGATGCCCCTGAAGAACATGGATTGCAAGAAGGGTTGCTGGTCAGACTGAAAACTGAGTATGCTGCCTGTGAAAGCACATGCCTGTGTGAGAAGAATTACTATCCAGGTAAAAATATGACTGCTAGAGACATCATAGTAAGAAAATGTCAAATGTTGACCTGAGTGCACTGTGCAGACACAGCAGTACAGCCCCAACCTAACCTAGAAGACGAGAATGCTGGAATTCACTGTGAGTTCTTGGACTTTGGAGAATCCAAATAGCAACAAGGAATCCATCAAAAGCTTATTCAGGTGTGCTGAGAAAACCATAAGAACTAAGAAGCACAACATTCCAGCACCACCACTGCACAGAGGGTCAGTCCACAACAGTGAAATTCAAATCAAATAACAAAATATATTACCAGTAGTGTACAGCACACCTCTCACAGGAGAACAGGAACACCAACACCTCCTACCGATTTCGCTGTTAAAGCGTCATCAGGAAGTGATGGTATACTACTGGTAATATATTTTGTTATTAGCATACCAAGCTAGGGTCCAGAAACCTGGGGGTGTGGCCCGGCTCCTTAGCCTGATCTGTCCTGCGGGAGGAGGAGGAGGAAAGAGCCAGAAAGGTCCAGATGACTGTGGACACAGAGAGCCTAATCTACATCCAGAGGTACCTGAGACCTGCATCTTCTAGCTGCCCCCATCTACACCAACTGAACCATCAGCCTGAGAGAACCTGTAACTTCAGGATGGAGGAAGAGGACCCTAAACTGACAGGGAAGCTGGTACATCAGAACTTTGAATTGCCCTGCAACTGGGAAATTTGTGCAACGTTTTGCCACTAAATCTACAGATTTGGCCAACAGGACAGGAGTTACAAATACTTTTTTAAAGGTTTTGCCATCTAAGAAACTACATAGCCTGTGAGGTTTTGGCTTTAACTGGTCTGGGTGTTTTAAAGTGCACCACTTCCATCACCCAGCTGCAACATTACTGGGTCTGCACCATTCCTATGGCTGGGTATCCAGTGAAGCACAAGGAGCTCCTTTAGGAACTGGTACCAGTGAGCAGTGCCCCCAGTACAGGTGGGCTGATAATACTTAAAGGTTTACAGTCTTTTTGCTACTACCTTGTCTTGAAACATAGATTTTGTTGGCAGAAAATTACTTTTAGTTCCATGCAGCCTGCCCTCATCCATTCCTATTTCATCACCACTGACCATTGTTAGTCATAGGTGTCACTACCTGCCCCTATTCCTCTACCTAATATGTCCATCTGCCTATCCATGCATGCTTGAGCTCCACAGTCTTTTCTCCCATTACATTCTCTGGCAGGCTGTTTCAGTTGTCCACCACCCTTTCCTTGAAGAAGTATTTCTACACATCTCCTAAACTTCCCCTCTTAGCTACATGCATGCCCTCTTGTCCTAGTGCCTTCCTTTCTCTGAACTATATCCTCTACTAGCACCTTGTTCACTCTGTGAGGTACTTATAGGTTTCAGTCATGTCCCCTTTTTCTCTCCTGTATTCCAGGGAGTACTCTTGGATGGTGGGAGGTGGACACTGTTATCATTCCTGTTACTTTGTTTTAAAGTGTCTTGCTGGCCAACCTAGTCAGGCACTTAATTCTGGTCCAGCAACAAGAGTTAATGCATTTCTTCCAAAACAGTTTTGCTTTGCATTCTCCCAATCCTTTGAATATTTCATTGATATTTTACATTTTGTCTCATGATCATATTTATTTATGTATTGATTTATTGAAAAGTTTCACCAGGAAAGGCACACTGAGCAAAAAATGCTTGTCTCCTGGTACATCCTGGGGAGAGGGATAGGAGTGACATCATACAGTGCAGCACACTTGCCAAGGTGCGCATCACACAGTGCAATACAATTGCCAAGGTGAGCATCACACAGTGCAATACAATTGCCAAGGGAGCATCAAAATGCAATACAATTGCCAAGGTGAGCATCACACAGTGATACATTTGCAAGGTGAGCATCACACAATGCAATACAATTGCCAAGGTGAGCATTGCACAGGGCAATACAATTGCCAAGGTGAACATCACACAGTGCAACACAATTGCCAGGTGAAGTACTCACATTGCAATACAATTGCCAAGGTGAGCATCACACAATGCAATACAATTTCAAGGCGAGCATCACACAGTGCAACACAATTGCCAAGGTGAGCATCCTACAATGCAAATACAATTGCCAAGGTGAGCATCACACAGTACAACACAATTGCCAAGGTGAGCATCACACAATGCAATACAATTGCCAAGGTGAGCATCACATAGTGCAATATAATTGCCAAGGGCGAGCATCACACAGTGCAATATAATTGCCAAGGTGAGCATACATCAATACAGTATAATACATACAACAACAATTTTGAGAAACAGTAGAGATGATGTGCAAACTGTTAATATACAGCAGTTGGATACCATTAGCAATCAGGTAGGTGGAGAGAGAGAACAGCAACAATCTATACATTTGTAGACTAGAATTATATATGCATTACATACACAATAACTATGTACAGACATAAAGAAGTACTATAAGCAGATTCACGTATAATTCACTCAGGGAGGCTGTGAAACTAGCTGAATTTTGGAGAGAAGGACCAGTAATGTCTCCATGAAGAAAGGTGCTGTGAGTAGCAGTCTTCTGGGAGACATTCTGGAGGATGCAGTGTTGTCTCATCTGCAGGCACCTCTCTCAGCTGAGGGAGGAGGCTGCTCAACCCAGGCTGAGTTGGCCAGGATTTGTGGGACTTCCTCCCATCCAGGGACCACCAGGATCACTGCCGTTGCCTCACAGGTTGCCAAGAAAGAGGAGGCGGTTTGGACCACAGTGGGCTCAGGGAGGGTGAAGGTGGTGGAACAGAAGCACATCCTCCAGTTGTACCTCCACAATTCCATATGCCTTTCTGGCAAAGTGTGGTTCCTCTATGGAGGCACCCGAGGGAGACCAAGGAGGATGCTCGAACCTCCACAAGGAGACCCACAGAAGGGTGGCATGGAACTCCACAGGGACAGGAAACAACTCCTGGTGGGGACTCCACTGTTAGTAAGGTAGAACTGGGGGAGGGAGGAGGGGGAGGGAGGTGCCTGCCTGGCACCATGGCTTGAGGACAGGGAGTGAATCTTCAGGATTGCCAAAGCAGCTGCACAAGGAGGGATCTGGATGTCATTGTCCACTTAGGGACAAGTGATCTGGCTAAAGGATCAGAGCAGTGCAGCAAGAGTTTGTGGAGTTGGGGAGGGCCTTAGACAAGTAGCATGCACGGTAACCTTCTCAGAGGTGCTGCCTGTCTATGGCATAGGTGAGGTTAGGGTGCTCCACACCATGAGATTCAATCAGTGGTTGAAAACTGGTGCAGAGCTCAGGGATTTGGCTTCATTGAGACTAGGGTCCACCTGGAGTAATGCAGGCCTATACTGGTGGGATGGTCTTCATCTGTCCAGGAGGGGAACCAGGATCCTAGGTGATAGGTTTAAATGCTTCATTGGCAAGCATTTTATTTATTTATTTTATCTAGTTTTTGTTGACCGGTAAGTGCACTAGACAAATCCTGCCTATTTTCAGGCACAACCCGTGGGAGGGGATACAGATGAATGCCAGCTGACCTTGAACCAGATTAAGCTGTTGTTGGTATTTTTAGTGAATGAGGAAATTTGGCCAGGACACCAGGGAAATTCTCAACTCTGTAGACAGGTGGCGCTGTCCGTCTGTCTGCAGGAATGGAGGACCTCAGTCGGACAGAGGTGGTGGATGAGGAAGGTTGTGTATCAGCAGCTCAGAACTCACCACGTTGATAGTGCGATGGGAAATGGAAATCTTTCAGGTGATAATAATGAAGCTGTGGCTCTGGTGTCTATGGACTCTGCACTGGATTTGGATGTGGACAACTCTGCAGAAGTACTTTCCAGGAAGAACTTGATCGGAAAAACTGCAATTAATGGACCTAATTAATACAGCGGAGCAGGATTTTCAAACTTGCCAAAAGAAACTGGACACTGAACGCAGTAAGAGGAAACGTTCCCTAATAGCCCGCTTAATACTGGAGGGAAACGCTTGGACAACAGGACTGTGGCAATGGTGAGAAATTACAAGCTAAGTCTGCCCAACATGAAGACGGCAACCCAGTGAATAAGGCAGGACACTCCAGCGCTTTAATGGAGTGGTCTCCGGTGATGCTTTACAGCAAGCTTGGGCTATGGTCTGGTGAAAAATGGGTTCCAGACCCTCTATTCCTGTTCCCAGGGTACTACTATACAGATACAAGGTCTCAAAGATGTGAAGCTCTTAACTGGAAATGAAAAAACTTTCTAAGTCTATGATTATGGGCAATGAGGATGCGCAATGCCAAGGTGAGGCTATTGAATTCTTAGGTGCGAAGACACCACTGTTAACCCTTCTCCCCAATCTCCCAGTGTGGCTATTAGTTCTTCTTCAGGTATTCCTACTTCGGATTTGAGTTATAACGATTGAGCAGTCCTTGCCCACCGCCTTTGGTTGAAGGGACTACAGCGGTAAAACTGTGAGTACTGTGAGACTAGTTGGTTTGGTGTTAAACTTTGCGGACTGTTTAAAAACCTGTAGAATCAGCCAAATGCAGGTTCTTAGTTCGCTGAGATATCGTGGACTGGCACCTACTGCCCGGACAGACTTTGGGTGGGAAGATTTACAGATCGATTCTATGGGTTTTTCCCAGCAAGTATATGATTTATTCACCCCCAGGGATAACTATTATGACATCAGTTTTGTTCAGTCATTTCATTAGACAAGTTTTGGAGGTTGTACTATGACTTGAAGGATCAGGAAGATTGAAAGATTTTCAAGCCATCCCTATTACGAAGCCTACAATTAAAACTGTAATAATCCTTTTAGGAATGGAGGAACATAACGAATATTTTGTTTTGTTAGAAAAAGATGTTTTGTACAAGACAAACCTCGTCCCATTTTAGATGGGAATGGCTTTTGGACAGGGGGTTGGACTGTAAAGTTCAATTGAAACAGGATGATGAGGGTATACAGCATTTACCCAGTTCTTTCTTTCTGGTAGAGATAGGGAATAATTTTTACGCTGGTCAACCAAAAGCTGTTTCAAATGTGGGTCTTTGTCACATTTGAATACATCATGTGACCAAATTAAGTGCTTCCATTGTGGCATGTTGGGTCACTAGCAAATGATTGCATTGCACCTTCAGTTTGTAACTTATGCAGTGAAACTAACCATTCCTTTTCAGATTGTCCATGGAAAGATACAGACACAGAAGAATCCTCTGATCAGGAGCATTTTTAACACAAGCTAGGAATCCCACCTTGACAAGGAAGGGATAGAGATTAGGCCCATGTATCGAGGTAGACGTAGAGGTAGGGAGGGGTGGATTTTCTTTGGAGGACAGGAATTCTGGTTTCAAGATGCTCCTAACTTATCGGTTTCTGTGAACCCGATAGAGGAGGTTTCATCAGTTGAACGATGATAGTTGTTCCCTTAGATTCTATCTCAGAACCTAGTAAGGGAGAAAGGAAACTCCATTTGTGACACCTTTAAGGTCTCCACAAAGGGCTTCTGCAACACTGGGTACAGAATCTTGTTTTTGTCCAAAATTGTAGGCCCGGGTAAAGAAGGGAAACATAGATGCACATGTCCCTATCTTTAGTTCAGTTTCTCCTGAGAGGAGTGGTAACAGTGTTCTGCCTGTATCCCCTCTGCTTTTGGAAAATAGATTTTCCCCTCTCTTCATGGGGAGACCAGGTAGAAGTTGCCCTTCCTATTCTATTCCTAATCATGTTAACATGATTGTTACAGCTCCTTTACCCTGTCCTGAGCAGTTCTACAGGAAATAAACAACCAGAAGCCAGAAAACGGGTTACTAGGTCTAGTAACAAGCAATTTAAACCCCTCCTTAAAACCTTTTTCTTTATCAGTTGCATCCTTAAATGTGAATAGTATAAAATCACATACCAAATGTTTAACAACGATTGGTATCCTTTCTTTATTAGGATATGATGTTTTTCTGCTACAGGATACTGCTTTTCATACAACTTCTGAGATAGTTAGGCAAGTAAACAGTAGCATTGGGGACCTACTTTCTGGTCATTTGGGAAGAAAGATGTAGTGGAATTGGCATATGTTTTACTACGCCGGATGTTCAACTCATTAGACTGGTTGACATCGAGCCTGGTCGAGCATTGTTAATAGCTGTCATTGTAAATGTTTTTCTTGTCGGTTGATATCAATCTATGGTCCACAGATGAAATCATTGAGGATAGAGTTATTGCAGAAGATGCAACCTTTTTGCATACGGGACTGTATGTATTTTTGTGGAGATTTTAACATAAATTTTTGCAAAAATGTAAAAGGAAACAGTATTGTGATAAGTCCTGTTTGTCAAACTTTATCTCTTTAGCGGGTTTGAAAGACTCCCATCAAATTGGGAGGAATTCAGCAAAGCCCACTTTTTAAAGGTGGTTTAGCATCTCGTATTGATTTTATTTTTGTTACAAAATCTCTGCTTATTAATAAGCTACTCTATGTACCAATTGAGACTTCAGATCATATTTTGATTGAATAACAATGGATTCCTGCATATAGGAGGAAAGGGCTGGGATTTGGAAGTTGAATGCTTCTCTTAACTGTTCCATCGATTATAAAAGACCTGGAGATGATTATACAGGATCACATCACTACAATTGATTTGTAGAGGATATGGTGGGATGGTGGAAAGCCTTTAAACTTTGTTTAATAAGATACTTTCAGTCCCAGGGCCATTTATTGGCAGCATCAAAAGAAAGGAATATATGTCACTTTGCCATTCTTTGCAATTATTAATATTTATTTATTTATTTAGCTTTGTTGACCGGTAAGTGCACTAGACAAATCCTGCCTATTTTCAGGCACGACCGGGGAGGGGACAGATGAATGCCAACTGACCTTGAACCAGATTAAGCTGTTGGTGGTATTTTTAGTGAATGAGGGAAATTTGGCCAGGACACTGGGAAATTCTCCTCTTTGTCGACAAGTGCCATGGGATCTTTAACATCCACCTGAACTACCACCAATCCAGGCAGATGGGACCTCGGTTTAACGTCTCATCCGAAGACGGCACCTCAGAAGTGCAGCACCCTCTCATGCTTCACTGCAGTGTCAGTACTGGGATATTAATCCAAGTGCCAGATGTGGAACTGAACCCACAGCCCTCTGATCTCCCGCCTCAGAGGCGAAGTGTGCTACCTACTGAGCCACTGACACTAAATATCTAGTCAGAATGACTTTGGTTTAGATTTATCTAAAAGTATCACCCAAACTAAAATTTTAATGTTACCATTTCAATACAATCGTATGGATTCTCTAATTAGAGAACAATCTTTTGGGACCCAAGGGAAAACAGCTCAAGTTAATCCCTTTTAGCTTGAAATCTAGAACAGATAAACGTCTCTTTTCTAGTTTAAAAGGAACGATAATATTTTATTATCTGATAACAAAGGTATTATGGATTTTTGGATCATCATATTGATAAGGTTTTGGGGTTTTGCATTGTGATTCTAACTTACGCGCAGCTGCTAGCAGCAGCTGATCTTCCACGTGTGGAACTGGATTTACAAACTGCAATGTTAGCTGATTTTTCAGAGATGGAAATGGGGTCTGTAATTGCCACACTTAAGAATGGGGTTTCTCCAGGCTCCGATGGTTTATCAGGAGAACTGTATAAACTTTTATGGAAATTAATGCCAAAAGAACTATTGGCATTATATAATTCTTTCCTTTCTGACATGATTTTGCCGACTCAAATGTACGAAGGATTACTAGTTTTCTCTTTAAGAAGGAGATCACACTGATATAGGTAATTGGAGACCTTTGACTTTATTAAATGTGGATTTTAAGATATTTTCTAAACTTTTAGGGAATCGTTTGTCTATGGTAATGCGGATTTAATTAACGACAACAATTCTGTGCTGTTCCTGGAAGGAAAATAACTGATGCATTGATTCTCCTTAGGGAAATCATGTATTTAAAAATGAGTAAAATTGAAGGACTAGATGGTTTCTTAGTGAGCCTAGACCATGCTAAGGCTTTGATGAGGTATTGCAGGATTACGTTTGGGAGCGTTTGACAGCTTTTGGTATACCAATGCAGTTTGTGCAATGGGTGTAGATGTAGCATGCACTGGCCAATGTGGTTCCCTTAGAAAATGGATGGAAAGGGAGGACACATGGAGTCATGAGGGAGTTAGACAGGGTGCCCACTTAGCCCTTTATTATACGTTTTGGACCCATTATTGCGGGTACTTAACAGGTCCCCTTTGATAAGAGCCATTGTTTGGACTCTATATATTTGCCTAAATTTATTGCTTATGCAGATGATATATGCCTTATACTGCCTGATGAAAAGCAATAATGTTAGCTTGTGATACAATTACTAATTTAGGTTCGATCATGGGTGCTCGTATTAACAGGGTAAAAATTAAACATATTAGTATTTCAGGGTTTCTGGAAACTCCATCTAAAGTGGGTAACTTTTGGATTGAATGCCAACCTTGCAAAATTTTAGGAATATATTTTGGGGGTAAAGATGAAGCAATGGATAATTGGAAATTGGCTTTGCAGGAGGGTAACAATAAAGTGGCTAACTGGAACAGAAACAAATTATCTAAAAGAAATGGATTTATTTAATTAAAACTTATTTGACACCTGTTTTTATTTTTAAGTAATATTTTTTAATACCTAGGTCAATAGAAACTGCTTTGATAAGATATTTCTTTTGTGGGGTGTAGGGCAGCCGTCTTAACCTATTAGGAGAAACATTTTGTATCTGGCTGTAAAGATGGGGTTTGGGAATGATAAATCCTGTTCTGTTCTTCTTTACGACCCTTTTATACCTAAATTTGCTTCCTGTCGTAAGAGGTTGTTCCAAAATGTGGGACGTGTTACTTAAAAAGCATTTACTGGGTATGTTATGTGAATGGAGAAATGGTGTGTTTCTCCACTAAAATAAACATTGCCCTCCATTAATGTGTGTTGGAAGATGTGTTTGATAAAATAAAACGTTGGGGTATAACGTGGGGAGTAGTTGAGACATTATCTAGGAAAGGACTGTATAACTCAGTTTTAAGGCAATTTTTTTACGACACACCGTTTCAACTCTTTCTATGGAGATAAGTTTAAAGATCTCTGTTTACATTACTAATCCCCGAATTCTGCAAAATATGTGGATATTTCTTGGTTATATTCATGGTAAGGTGAACGTCAGAGTAATCGGAAACATAAGTCAATGCGGGAGCGTTTCTGCCTGAGAGAAAATGTGAATCTCTTCTTGAAACTATGGACCATATGTATTTTGATTGTTACTATGCTAAGGAATTTTGGGATATACTGAAAGAACATTGGAAGAATGATCTGTTGTTTTCACCAATGAAAGAAAGCTTATATTATGGCTTCTTTCAGATAGGACTGCCTGAGGGTATGTATAGCACTTTACAAGTCTAACATTCTTTTTTTGTATTGGATTTGGATTGGCAGATGTAGATTTTACTACAACAACAGATCATTACTCCCTAATTTGGTCTGTATAGTAGAGTCCGAAGTGGGAAATTGAAGATTAAGGAAAGTCATCAACTTTCAGCGTATAGTTGGGGATCTTTATGGAATGAATTCGATTATTTATGAATATTCCTGTAAAACTTCTTCAACCTTGATAGATGTATGTTGTTGAGAAATTATTTAGGTAGGTTATTGAATGTGAAAAAGGTAAACAACTCAAAATTGTTATGGATTTCAATAATCTTTTTAGTCACAATTAATTGCAAGCAATAATGTTGTTGGCAATGTAGTTGAACTACCTGCAAGACTGTTGTTATGTTTTCTGATGTAGTTATGTACAATTTCCCTATTTTTCTTTTATGTATTATTGTAATACTTAGCTGCTTTTGTTGTGATATGTACTTTTCCTTTGTGTGTAGCAACACAGTTTTGTCTTGATTTGTTTTGTTGTAAAAATTCCCCTACTCTTATAGTGGGAAGGGAGGGTGGGTTATATTGTTTTTCTTATGTTCAGAGGTTATTGTATGAATTAATACGTATTTATGTTTTGTTTCTTTCCTTTTTATGGCTATGTATGATGTAAGATTGATTTGCATATACTTTGTTATGATTTTGTTCAGATTTCAATAAAAATTCCCCAACTCTTTTAATAAGTGCCATGGGATCTTTAACATCCACCTGAACTACCACCAATCCAGGCAGATGGGACCTTGGTTTAACGTCTCATCCGAAAGGCGGCACCTCAGAAGTGCAGCACCCTCTTATGCTGCACTACAGTGTCAGTATTGGGATTAACCCAAGTGCCAGATATGCTAACTGAAACCACAGCCCTCTGATCTCCTGGCCTCATAGGCAAGTGTGCTACCTACTGAGCCACTGACACTAACTCAACTAGCCAAGGGGAGGCACTGGAAAGGAGTAGGAAATCCTAGCCCATCCCCAAAAATCAGGGTAGTAAGTGAAGGAAACACCAAGCTAGAGATGTCGATAGGGAGAAGGGCAGGGTAAATGGAGAAAGTGACAAAGGCAATAAGGACAGGGATGGGCAAAAGGGGTAAGGCCATCAGAAATAGAGGATAATGAGTACCAATGCCCATAGTCTGGGCAACAAGCTCCCTGAACTGGTGGCCTTGATGGAAGAGGATGCCTGGATATCGTAGCAATCACAGAAACATGGTACACACAGAACCATGACTGGGATGTTAACATACTAGGGTACACAACCTACAGGAGAGACAGGAGGGAGAAGAGGGAGGAGTAGGTCTCTATGTAAGGAAAGGATAAAAGCAACTGAACAAAAGAGTAAACAAGGAGGAGAGGAGGCACTGTGGGTCATCTTAGGACTGACTGGAAATGGCACCACAATCTGCACAGGTTGTATACAGACCCCCATATCAGGGGAGGAAATGGACAAGGATATGATAGAAGGCATTCTTAGGATGGCAGAGAAAGGGGAGATACTGTTGATGGGAGAACTGAATATGCCAGATGTTAACTGGAGCACATTTGCTGCAGCTACATCCAAGAGCAGGGCCTTTCTCGATGCTCTACAGGTGGCATGCCTCAGATAGCTAGTTTTGGAACCCACTCATGAGGGAGAAATCTTAGATCTCATACTCTCAAATGGGGACAGTGAGAGGATCTCAGATCTAGAAGTGAGTAACCATCTGGGAACAAGTGACCACCAAACAGTGTGGTTCACAATAAACTCAGCTAAAGAGTCAAGCCATACAAAAGTGAGGGTACTGGACTTCAGGAGGGCTGACTTTGGCAAGATGGGACAGTGCCTTAGAAAAGCACTAGCAAACAGGCTAGAAGGAGGGGTGGAGCAACAATGGGGAAATATCAGAACTGCCATCACAGAGGCAACAAACCTTTGTGTGAAGCAAATAAACAAATCAAAATGAAAGAAAAAGCCACTATGGTCCTCAAAAGAGGTGGTGGGAGGGCCAGGGAGAAAAGATAGCATTCAGGAAGTATAAGGAAACGCAGAAGGAGCAGGACAGAAGCTGGACCAGTTAAGGCAGAAGGAAGCAGGAGGGAGGTCAGAATAGCAAAGGCCCAACCTGAGGAAAAGATAGCTAACTCGGTTAAGAAGGGATAAAACCTTTTATAGGTATATCAGGAGCTTAGAAAGACAAAGGGAGGGATAGTGAGGCTGAATAAAATGGACGGTGAGTGGGCAGAGAGGGACAGTGAAAAAGCAGGGATACAGAATGAATATTTCTGCTCAATATTGACAAAAGAGGAGGAGCGGAGGTGCTTAATCCAATTAACAGAAGCACTCGG
Source organism: Neoceratodus forsteri (assembly GCA_016271365.2). Lineage (NCBI taxonomy): Eukaryota > Metazoa > Chordata > Ceratodontiformes > Ceratodontidae > Neoceratodus > Neoceratodus forsteri. Next base: position 703,711,887 of record CM057452.1, on the reverse strand, counting down.
ATGGGGTGATCCCAGTCCTTTCACAGAAGAAAGGGTTCTGAAAGAACTAAAACTGAAGGTGGACAAAGCAATGGGACCAGATGGCATTCACCCCAAAATTCTAAAAGAATTAAGCAGAGAACTAGTGACACCACTGACTACCCTTTTAACAAATCATGGGAGGATGGTGTGGTACCTGAGGACTGGAGGAAGGCAGATGTGATTCCCTTTCACAAAGTGGGACCAAGACAGAGGCAGGAAACTACAGACCTGTCAGTTTTACCTCTGTGGTAAGGAAAGTGATGGAATCACTTCTGAAGGAAGAATTGTTGAGGACCTAGAGGCCTGTGGGGCACAGGACCCAAGGCAACATAGGTTCACAGCGGAGGTCATGTCAGACGAATCTAATTGATTTCTTTGACTTGGTGACCAAAGCAGTAGACCAGGGTGGGGCTGTGGACATGGTCTACCTGGACATTAGCAATGCATTTGACACAGTCCCACACACAAGATTAATAGTCAAATTAACCAGCCTGGGAGTGAGTCCCAGGGTAGTAGCCTGGGTAAAACATTGGCTGGACAACAGGACACAGAAGATAATTGTAAATGGAGTCCACTCTGAAGAAAGAGGGGTTACTAGTGGGGTACTGCAGGGCTCAGTACTGGGTCCAGTCCTTTTAATGTCTTTATAAGTGACATTGCAGAGGGACTAGAAGGAAAAGTATGCCTCTTTGCAGCTGATACAAAGATCTGCAACAGGGTTGATACACAAGGAGATGGAAGGGATGAGAAGGGACTTGGCAAGGTAGGAGAAATAGTCAAAGTATGGGAGCTTGGATTCAATGCAAAATAATGCACATGGGAAACAAAACCCAGGGAAGATTATACAATGGGTGGGGTAATAGTAACAACAACAAAATGGAAAGACCCCTGGAGGTAATCATAGCAGATGACCTTAAGGTTAGCAAGCAATGTGAGAAGGCAGTAGGGAGGGAGGGCTGGGGATACTGGGATGTATAGGAGAGGCATCAACAGCAGAAAACAGGAAGTTGCTATCCCTCTGTACAGACAGTTGGTGAGACCCCATCTGGAGTATTGCATTCAGTTCTGGAGACCCCATCTCTGCAAGGACATAGACAGGATAGAGGCAGTCCAGAGGAGGGCAACTAAAATGGGGCAGGGTCTGCAAGAGAAGCCAAATGAGGAGAGACTAAAGGAGCTTAACATGTATACCCTTGAGGAAAGGGGGCATGATAGAAACTTTCAACTACCTCAGTTGAATCAACAAAGTCCAAGAGAGTGGCATCTTTCAGAAAAGAGATGTGCAAGAACAAGGGGACACAATTTGAAGATGGGGGGGTGGTTCAGGGGCAATGTGAGGAAGTATTTTTTACAAAGAGGGTGGTGGACATATGAAACAGCCTTCCTGAGGAGGTTGTGGGGTCTAAAACTGTGGGAGAATTCAGAATGCATGGGACAGACATAAGTCAATTTTGTGGGGGTAAGAAGAAATAGGCTGTTGGTTAACTAGGATCTGCAGCTTATCCTGTAGGTAGGGAAATGGGCAGACTAGGTGGGCCAAGTGGTCCTTATCTCTCATCAAAGTCCATGTTTCTATGTAGTGAGTGGGAGGTGGGAGAACTGAAAGCATTTAGAAGCAGGAGCAATTGGGAGAGAAGAAGTTGTGTAGGGATGAAGAGAGGAGAGGAAGAGAGGAAGAGGAGTATTTAATTTGAAGAGGCAGTTGGTTTTGGGAAGCAGTATAAGAATGCTGACTGACCAGCTGAGGTTGATCATTAGTGACAAGTCTCTAATTTCATTTTTGTTGAATTTAAGGTTGCTCTGTGATTTTCCATATGTAGGGGGCACTGGGAGGTGGGGCAGGTACTGCATCCAAAGGGGTTGTACCACTCTGACACCAGGCCACTAAATTTTACTATTGATGGAGGAACTATGCTAAACTTAAAGATCTGAATTCAAGAAACCCCAATCACGAAAATCAGAACCTAGGCCCCTCAGCCTTGTTTGAGCCCACAAGGCAGGGGTAGTAACCGCCACATCCATGGTGACCTGGTTACAGGAAGGCCCACCACAGGGAAAGATAGAGACCTGTAGAAAGACCCTGCTATAGGACAGATAGACCAGATAGCCAGGCCCTGTTACTAGAATGGGAGAAGTGTAGGATAGGCTGACTCAATCACCGAAGGGGACACGTTAGAGATTACTGTATTTGTTTTGGTCCAGTATTCTCCTTCCCCAACAATGAAGATGTTGCATACTGTAGCGATAAAGGCCAGGCTGTCATATTTTGGTCCAATATGGCAGTCGATACAGTCTGAGAGACAAGTGTCATGTTTGTTTGAGTGACTGAGTGGTGAGCACTGCTCAGCATTCAGAGCTGGCCTGGCAATATTTAAGAGCCTGAGCCAAACCTGGCAGTTGGGTTAAAAATTATAGGAGGGTATGCTGGCCAACAGGGACATAGCTACATAGATGTTGTCGGCAGATAAGGGCCTATGGCCCACCCAGTCTGCTATTTTGTCTTGCAAACAGGACCAGGGTACTGCTGTTTGTTTTTGCTCTAAGGCCTTCCTGACCCTAGTTCTCATCACTTTACAACCAGTCCACTAGGCATCTTTTTAAATATTAGATTATATTTCATTGAGCCAGCCTGTCAGTGCAGTGGTAGTGCTACCATTTGCAACGCTAGTGACCTGGGCTTGGGAACGAGCCTGGATCATCAGGGGCTGGCTAGGGAAGGAGGCCGAGCATCTCTGGGATGCTGTTCTGTAGGGATGGAGAGGTTACACCACTCCAGCACTGCCACCTGTGGATGCATGGGTGGAGATGCAAGGTTAGTGATGTAGGGAAGGAGGACTCTGTTAGGTGCTTGGCTGAGGCTTGCATCAGCATGCCTCTAGCAGGGACATATGTCTTCTTGCCAGCACCCTCAAGGGGGCAAGGCAAACTAAATGGTAAATCCCCAATGGCGTGACTCCATGATGACCACTATCCACAGCGGTCATGAAAGACGGTATATCTGTTGGTAATGCCAGCAAGGAGCAAAGGTGTATTTGAAAAATAAAAAAGATTATATTTCATTTAAATTTAATTAATTTCCTACTTCACTTCCACTCCTTTTCTTATGCCCAGACCACTGGCTCAGCTCAGCTCTGATAATGGAGGTTAAGATGAGCTGGCAATTTAGGCATAAAAGAAAGGAGAGGATGCAGGAAATAAATACATTAAATCTAATTTTGAAAAGATGCCTGCCGAACAGTTTGTTAAAGGTGGAAACAGCATTAACATCAGCCCTGTGCTTAGTAGTTGTAGGACAACACTCCAACACACACCTCTTGAGAGAAAGAACCTTCCTAATCGATCCATCCTCAGTAACACTCCTTTCTGCCCCTCAGAGGCTGCATCCTTTCCTGAGCCCCATTTGGCAGGATCCTCCTGTCCACCCCCTAAGGAGAGAGGGTCTTCCTTTACTGAGTTGTGCTTGCCTACTGATTCTGTCTGCCCCTTGGTAGAGGGCATCCTTTACCAAGCCACACTAGTTTGGTAATTATGTCTGCCTCCCTTGCTAAAGGGGCATCCTTTATTGAGTCACACTCGGCCAGTGATCCTGCCTGCACCCCCATGGAAGAGGGGCAATGTTCATTGTGTTGTGCTCAGCCAGCACTATTCCCCCTTTGTAGAGGGTGGCATCCTTTACCAAGGTAAGAAAAGGTTTCATAGTTTAATATATTGTGGCTTTAAATATGCTCAGAATTTGAACCCATGGTTTCCTCAGTGTGGCAAGAGACAGAGAGAACAGTTTTGCTAACTTTTCATTTACTACCTGCTCCCAAAAATAATTAATGTCCTCGCTTTTATGCAATTTTAGGCTGACAGCAGAAAGGATAATTAGAGCCATAATAAAATCCATCTGGAGACTAGATCAGATAAGTATTATTTTATATTTAACCTATCATTCCTGGTCTATTTTCTCCCTAAAGAAGTATGGTTCCTTTGTGACCCTGTCACTGTTCTTAATTTACAGGTACAACTGGAAGTCACCCCAAGACCCCCATCCCAAGCTCTCCAGGGCTCAGGTAACAGATCCCCAACTTATCTATGCTAGATGAATAAACTGTAACAGTACTGTTACAATACCCTGTTAACTTTTATTTTTAATTGCAAACACTGCAGCCCAACCCCAATGTCAGTGTTGACTTTTTTGTTAATGCCAACACCAGAAGCTAATTTTTGCTGTTAGCATTTCCTTTTAATGTTTGCTTGTGCACACACAGCACATGCACAAGAAACATCTTGCAACAGTACCACATTTCAGAGATCGTCAGTGTTGTGGCCAATGCAGCGGATGCTTTACTGGGTGCATCCCTCGACACCAGTCAAGGGAATGCGCGATGACAGCAGCTTCAAAGAGAGCCAAGGAGTTGAACAAATCTGCCACTGCAGTCACTGACAGGTTCACACTGCAGCGGCACCTCCCTCCTCGCTACCTTGTCGGCTCCCCAACCGCTCTGTCCCTGGTCCTTGTTTGGTTAACAACTTTTGTTCTGTGAGCCTTTTCTGGTGAAACAAGAAACAAGCCACGGCTCCTGCCACCCGTCACACACTCCAAGGAAAGCCGACATCTGGGTGCCCAATCCCTGTGTTGGCATGTATCCCCTCCCACTATTAATGCGCACACTGGGAGCCCACTCCAGTGTGCCAAAATGTTCTGACACTGGGATGCCCACTCCCAGTGTCAGATGCACCACAAACCCATCTATAATCTGCTGACATCAGGTGCCCAATCCCCATGTCAGCATGCCTCCCACTACCACTATTGTGGCACAATGGGAACCTACCCCAGTTTGCTGAAATTTTTTTAAAACCTATAAAAGAAAGAAAGAAAACACCCCCAGGAGTTTTGTTTTTTACCTGTAAAAGAAAATGATCCACGTCGTCTCACCAGTCCCTCCCCACACTAAGCACTCACCTCCCACACACCCCATACTTAACCTCGGAGGTTGGGAGCAGCAATCTTCTCTGGACCTGAACTTTCAATTGTGGCTAAGAAATTTTCAACATATGGGGCTCTTAAGACCCCACCTCATGAACATGTCACTGTCATTTCGTTACTTTGTCCTGAAAGGTGATTTTGCGGGTCACTGCGCAGAATCACCTTTCAGGACTGATTAACAAAATGAAAGTGCCACTGTTCATGAGGTGGGTCCCAAAACCCGTGTTGCAAATTTGGTGAAAAAATCCAAGAAATGACTGCAGCACGGCTGTATGGTAGTTTCTAAGCACAGACTAACTTTGCCAATTTTTAATATTTGCACTATAGATTTTCAACATTGCCATTTTTTCACACCTTCTTATGAACAGTAAGCTGTCATTTTTCATATCCTGCCTGAAACATGTTGTCACATCTGTGCCGTAGAATGGCTTGGTCACTGTGGAAAATCAACTTTTGGGAGATTAACAAAATCACAGTGCCACTGTTCATGAGGAGACATCCCAAAATGCCCATGTTGAAAATTTGGTGAAAAATTCAAAAATTATTGCATTATGGGCATGTGTTGCGCAGTTTCTATGCAGCTAACTCACAATTTTCATATTTTCACTCCAGATTTTCAACACCTTCTTATGAACAGTACAGCTGTCATTTTCATATCCAGCCTGAAATGTGTTTTCCACCTGTGGTGCAGAATGGCATAGTCGCTTAGTAAATCGCCTTTCAGGATTGAGTAACAAAATGATAGTGTCACTGTTCATGAGATGGGTCCCAAAGGCCCATGTTGAAATTTGGAGGAAAAATACCAACAAACACCTAGGGCAGCTGTAATGCCACACCGTAGAAATGACAGGCATCGGGGGTGACTTGGGATCATCTGCCTTAATACTCACTCCTTTCCACCTCACCCCCCAGCAGCCAGTGACAGGCATCGAGGTGTACCTTGGGTCTTGGCCCTAATGTTCACCCATTATTCTATACAGCACCCATCTCAGCTTATTTCCTTATGGAATGGGGTGAGCATAAGAACTGAAGACCCCAAGCACACCACAACACCTGTCAGTGTCTGCAGGGTGGAGTGAGGGTGAAATGGCATAAGCGTTGTAGCCAATGACACAAAGGCACACCCCAACACCTGTCAGTCTCTGCAGGGTGGGGGTGGGGTTGTCGTACTTCAATACTTCACTGCCATTCCTATTATGCATCTCTTTAACTCCTGCACTACCAATGCCAATGCCAGTAAGCAAACATTCGGCATTGACAAATGCTTGTTTAATGCTGACACCAGACTCCTGTCTCTAGTGTTAGCTTTTAACTTTCAGTGCAGACACCTAAAGCCCAACTCAGATGTTGCCTTTTGCTGTTTTTTTTAAAATGGCCAACTGACCAGACTAGCAGTTAATTAAGTTGGACAACTGGTGTCAAAGTTCAGTGTTGGTGCAACCAAAACATAAAGTAAAGTAAAGTTTGAACTGGACAGTGTATTTTTATTTTATTTGAAAGTACTGGTAGTCAGTGTATCTACTAAATTAAAGGGATTACTAATAGTGCTCTCAAGTTCTGTATCAGGAACTACTGTTGTTCAGACAGTAGGTAGAAGCAGGATCCCACTGGAACTGACATGTTGTAACTCAACTGGACTATCCTCTATAAATAAACTAGAAAAAACCCACATTGCCTACAAATTCTGGCCTTTCAGATCTCCTTACAGCCATTGGAGGCAGTACATTTTAAAGGTTATAGCACTGCTGAAAATGGGGAATCACGGGTTCAAACAGCACTAGACCCAAATACTTACTTTATAACCCTGAGCATTTTCATTACCCTCCAAGTCCTCCCATTATTAACAACTACAGAAACGGGCAGAATCAAGACCCCACTGAAAATGAGATGTTACATTTTAGCTGGGCTATCCTAGGAGAACACATTGTTAAAAAATAAAACTGATAGAACCTTGCCAGCAGTCACAGCCTTTCCCATGCCACCTACCAACCCTCACAGCCACTGGAAAAGCTGTGATAGAATAAATAAGGATACGGGTGGTATATAAGGATGTAGACCTATCAAGGGGGCTAATTAGGGCTGTAAGGCCACAAGCCCTAATGGTGAGTGGTTTTATTGCCTAAGTATCCCCTGAGATGGGTATACTTCAGACTGTATACCACAATTACCCATTATTTACTTTATATGACACATTGGTATGATTACTATTTTTATACCTGCAGGTCATCATTGTACGGTACAGAATACTACCTAGGTTAGTCCCCGGTCTTTCTGTAGTGTAGTGTAGTGGGATTTTGCTTGCTTTTTTTTGTCATGTTTGGGTTACCATAATGTAGGGCTCCTCACATAAGAGGGTGTTTCTGGCGGTGCTGCCTTCCTTAGCTCAGTGGTGGTATGTGGATTCCAGTTCTGCAGTTCTATGGTGTGCAGTCAGGAGTGTAATGCATTTTGCTTGGGGCAGCTGAAGTGGTGTGGGAGGATTGTGCTGGGAACAGCTGGAGTGGCACATGAAGAATGGTGTCGGTGGAGCAGGAGGGCATTCAAACAGTATGGTCTGGAGCATGGATGGACAAGCTGCAGAGTGGAACATCTAGTGAACTGAGGTTTGATGGACAGGTTTGTTTTGCAGGCTGTTTTCTCCCTTGTTCTGTACTGTTTCTCATAGTTTTGGGGCACAGGTTGTTTTCACAGAAAGGATTTTAGTGTTATTTTGTTGTGTTATATTTTGTTTTTGTTTTTACAGGTGGGGAGCTTTCTAGGTGTGTGGATACGTGGTAATTGGTTAATAGGTTAGTTAATTGGCTGGTAATTAATTACTGTTGTTCCACAGGGTTTAATGTACTGTAGTATATACTTTTAATTGGTGTGGTTTATACTTTTAATTGATAGGTTTGCAGAAAAAAAAAATGCATTTTCAATGGAGAAAAAATTCCATCCAGTATTATATTGAGAATAAATGATGACAAAATCGGTATACATGAAAATAATACCACTGAGGGTCAAACAAGCCATAAAACCATGATTCCAAAGGGTGAGTGGCCTTTATAAGCATGTTCGACTCTGAGATGGTATTATTTCATGAGCATGCCAGACTTTGCCATCCTTAATTTTATATAATGCATTGGGTTGGACACTTTTGCTGTTTCATGGGGTGTAGTTATTTTCTATGGTGTAGTGGTCTATTTTAGTGTTTTTCTGTAGTGTAGAGGTTTTGCATAGTGCAGTGCTATGTACCTTTCATTAGGTACTTAGTGTTTTCCGTAGTGTAGTGGGTTCTTAAGGGACTGTTTTGTTGCCTCAGTAGTGTTTCTGTGCTGCAGAGGCCTCCTATAAAAGGAGGCATGGCTCTGGTGGTCTTACCTTTACAGGACAGGTGGTGAGCTGGTCTTAGGGGTGTGTGTGTGTGTATGTGTGTGTGTGTGGTCAGGCAGTCAAGCAGCATGGCTTATGGTTGGGAGCAGGCCTGGAGCAGCTGTGCAGCTGCCTTTTAAAACAGGGCACAGGCAGACACTGGGAACATTGTGGGAGCTGCCAGTATGTCTGAAACAGCAGTGGCAGCAGCAGGAAGGGCTTTCTTGGAAGAATTAAGGATCCACAAGTCTTGGTGCAAGAGATGGGAAGGAGGATATTGGATGAGTGTTTACTGCAGGGTAGTTTTCTGCAGGTAGAGTTGGGAGGTAGATTGGCTGTTACCGTGTACCATTAAAGGGTTTATTACATGTGTTATTAAGGGGCTTGTTATTTGTGTATTTAGAAGCTTGCTATGTATTATTGGGGTGATACATAGTGAATTGGGTATTAATGTTATTAATGTGTTAATGCGCATTAATATGGTGTAGTTAACTAACTGGGGTCATAATATCCTAATTGGTCACCATCATATATTGGAAATATATGATGGCTTTTCAAAGGGACGAGCCTAACTATACATTATATATATATTAAATATATATAGATATATGGGACATAGCATGGGTGACAGTGAGGTAGTAGAAATATCTTCACTAGCTGTACTTGGTCTTCTAACCTCATGGTGATGAATCATCCATGGCCACTCCCATGGCAACAGCACACAAATCGGTCTTACTTCACCAAATAATCCCACTAAATGTAAGCACAACAAAACAAAGTGTTGTGCCAGTGTGGCTGAAAACAAAAGAAAATGGTAATATTAAACGCACACTGAAAATTGAAAACAGAGTTACAATTGATGCTTCAACCATAGGTCTTCTTCAGAAATTATCTAAAGAGAAAAAAGCAAAGTCAATGGAAAGGTAAGGGAAATTAGGGATATATGAGAGGAAAGAAACTAGGGGAAGCTAAGAGAAAAGTGATAATAGGTAAGAAACTGTAAGAAAAGAATCTGGAAAACAAAAGGTGATGATGGGAATGAAAAGGCACAGTAGGAGTGAAAGAGCTGAGGATTCTTAAGTGGGGACTAATTAACAGGGCCTAGCAAGAAGGCTGAAAGGTGACAAATGTGGGTGAAGGAGACAGAGAGAAAACATCTGTGGAAAATGAAAATAGATGTGCACACCTAGCTGGAATGCCTGTGTTGGTATGCCCCCCTGTACAAACAAATACACAATGGATGGAAGTGTACAGGCATACCCACATGCAAACATACTGTACCATGCACATATGCAAGCAAACATATGACAGGACTGGGGGTAAAAGATGGACTACTGTGGTAAACCCTAAGGTGGCTGAAAGTTGTTAGTAGAAAACAAGTCTGTCATTTAAACTGGAGGGCTGCTGGGAGCCTAGGTGGATGATCAGCTTGGTTTCCATATTTTTAATTTGGTCAGCATTTCTGAAACCCTACTGAAGGACACAAACAGAAAGACCACTGGCACTGTGGTCAATGGAGGTAAAGCAGGATACAACGAGTTTATCAGTGTCTCCATTCCTGTCTGCCCTGTAATGTTTCCTGAATCAATCAGCCAGGCATTTGCCAGTTTCTTCGATGTAGACAGCTGCACACTTTGCAAAGAACACAATATATTCACATTACTGGAAGTGCATCAATTCCTTGGTGATGTGAAAAACACCAGTGGGACCTTGAATTTCAGTGATATTATATAGCAATGTAAGAACATAAGAGATTGATGGTAGATGGGGACCGAGTGGCTCATGTAGTCTGCCCATGAAGCTAACCCCTCCCTATATTTTGCTGTTTTTATGTTTGCTTGCGCATGTGCAAGAAACATAGTGCCTTCATCGGAGATTTCGGAGTGTGTCACCTCCTCCTCCAATTCAGTCAGTGGGCTGGGCGGCGGCCTGTAAGCCAATGCATTTTGGAGCTGTGTATGACACGCTCCAAAATGCAGTAACACTACAGTTGAAAGGGGGAGCTACGCTTGGTGAGCACGATAAGATGTCGGCTGCTCACGACGCAACACGCGACAGACAGGCGTCGCGCCCCGTGCCTGTATAGCCGACGGGGTGCCCAATCCCATCGGCTGAGCTAATCCCACCCCCAGTTGTAGGTGCCACGCTGGGAGCCCACCCCAGCGTGGCAAGCACTGCTCCTTTGGCCAGCGGTGCCCAATCCCGTCGGCTGAATGCCCCCAAGTCCTTGTGCCACGCTGAGGCCCACCCCAGCGTGGCAAAGCAATGCGATTTTTGTATTTCGCCCGGCGGTGCCCAATCCCCCATCGGCTGAATACCCCAAGTCCCTTGTGCCACGCTGGAGCTCCACCCCAGCGTGGCAACGCCCCACAACGCTTTTTGTTTTTTCTCTGTAAAATAAAACCGTCCCGCGGCGTGTCTCCCAACCCTCCCACAACCCACACCCACCACTGCGCACCCAGCCTCCCCACCCTCCCCACCCCATACTTACCTCCGGACTCCGGTGCGGCGATCTTGTGGACCGGGAACACGTCTGCACTCTTCAAAGCCGACCGCGAACTGAGAAATGCCGGTAAGCTGTATAATGGATTACATAAGGGGTTTCAACTTTATTGCATATCTCCAGGAATTTTTGGGAGTTTTTGCCAAATTTTCAACATGGGGTTTTGGGACCCCTTCTCATGAATTATGTCACTGTCATGGCGTTATTTGGGCCCAAAAGGGTGATTTGGCGCAGTGACGCAGTTTTCACGAAATCACCTTGGCAGGCTGAATACCACCATGACAGTGACATCATTCATGAGAAGGGTCCCAAAACCCCATGTTGAAAATGTGGTGCCAAAATTCCAAACAATGACTGTTTTACGAGGGTGTGTTGTGCAGTTCCTACGCAGGCTCGTAAGTTCGCGAAATTTCAATATTTTTACTCCAGATTTTCAGCATTGCCATTTTACCACACCTTCTTATGAGTAGTACAGCTGTCATTTTCACATCTCACCCAAAATATGTTTCACCCATGTAGCGCAGAATGGCGCAGTCGGTTTCTTGAAATCAATGTACGGGACAAATTAAGAAAATCACAGTGACACTGTTCATGAGCAGAGGTCTTAAAATGGCTATGTTGAAAAGTTGGTGAAAAAATTCCTAAAATGACTGTTTTACGAGGGTGCATTGCGCAGTTCCCACGCTACACTGTAAGGTCGCTAATTTTCAATATTTTCACTTCAGATTTCCAACATTGCCATTTTATCACACCTTCATGAGCAGTACAGCTGTCATTTTCACATGTCATCAAAATGTGTTTCTGCCCATGTAGCTCACAATGGGCGCAGTCGATTGATGCTGAGATCAATGTACAGGACAAATTAAGAAAATCACAGTGACACTGTTCATGAGCTCAGGTGTTAAAATGGCTATGTTGAAAATTTGGTGAAAAATTCTAAAAATGACTGTTTCTGACGTGCGTGCACAGCTCTATCTGCCTTTCGTAAGTTCACGAATTTTCAATATTTTCCTCCAGATTTCCAACATTGCCATTTTACCACACCTTCTTATGAGTAGTATAGCTGTCATTTTACATCTCACCCAAAGCGTGTTTCCGTACATGTAGTGCACAATGGCACAGTCGGTGTCTTGAAATCAATGTCTGGGACAAATTAAGAAAGTCACAGTGACACTGTTCATGAGCAAAGGTCTTAAAATGGCTATGTTGAAAATTTGGTGAAAAATTCCTAAAATGACTGTTTCTGACGGTGCATTGTGCAGTTCCTACGCACACTCGTAAGTTCACGAATTTTCAATATTTTCACTCTAGATTTTCAACATTGCCATTTTACCACACCTCCTTATGAGCAGTATAGCTGTCATTTTCATCTTGCCCAAATGTGTTTCCACCCATGTAGTGCACAATGGCGCAGTATGTGCAAAATCAATGTATGGGACACATTAAGAAAATCACAGTGACACTGTTCATGAGCAGAGGTCTTAAACTGGCTATGTTGAAAATTTGGTGGAAAAATTCCTAAAATAACTGTTTTTACGAGCATCGTTGCGCGGTTCCTATGCATGCTCGTAAGTTTGCAAATTTAATATTTTCACTCCAGATTTTCAACATTGTCATTTTATTACACTTCCTTATGAACAGTACAGCTGCCATTTTTCATATGTCGTCAAAATGTTTTCGCGACATGTAAAGCATAATGGTGCTGTTGGTGTGCGAAAGCAATGTTTAGGACAGATTAAGAAAATCACAGTTACACTGTTCATGAGCAGAGGTCTTAAAATGGCTATGTTGAAAATTTGGTGACAAAAGTCCATAAAATGACTGTGTTACGAGTGAGCAATGCGCAGTTCCACGCACCCTCGTAAGTTCATGACTTTGTAATATTTTCAGTCCAGATTTTCACCAGTGGCATTTTTCACACTTCCTTATGAACAGTACAGCTGTCATTTTTCACAACATGGCTGAAGTGTGCTTTCACACTTTCAGCGCTGAGATGCATGGTCACTGTGGGAAATCATTGTTCGCACAGATAGAGAAAATCACAGTGACACTGTTCATGATCGGAAGCACCAAAATGCCTGAGTTGACAATCTGCTGTAAAATATCCCCAACCTAATTATATTACATTATGCGTTGCACAGTTTCTATGTCTGCTCATGACTTCACCATTTTTTAAATATTTTTACTGCAGATTTGCAACATTGCCATTTTAACACCTCCCCATGAACAGTACAGCTGTCATTTTTACATCCTGTTCGGAATGTTTTTGCACCTGTGGTGCTAAATGCAATACTCGCAGTGCATAAGCAGCTTTAAGCCTAACAAACTGATATTCCCCCTGTTCATGAGGTGGGGTCACAAAAAAAAAACATGTTGAAAATTTGGGTGAAAATACCAGCGAATGCCTGAGGTATTAGGGTTTCCAACCATAGCCAACACTGTAGAGAATGACAGGCATCAGGGGTGTGACTTGGGATTCCTGCCTGTAATGCTCATACCGTTCCACACCCTGCAGCCAGTGAGAGGCATCGAGGTATGCCTTGGACTCTTCAGCCCCAAAGTTCACCCCATTCTCCTATATCGCACCCATCTCACCGCATTTCCTAATGAAATGGGTGCGATAAGGCCAAAGACCCCAAGGAACACCGTGACACTTGTCAGTGTCTGCAGGGTGGGTGTGGTGAAATGGCGAGGCCGTTATGCCTGATGACCCAAATGCACACCAATGCCTGTCACTCTCTGCAGGGTGGTGGTGGGGTTGGCTTCAGTTCAGTACTTCACTGCCATTCCTATTACGCAGCTCTGTAACTTCTACATTACCACTGCCAATGCCAGCAAGCAAACATTCGGCATTGACAAATGCTTGTTGTTTATACCGTAGTGCTGGTCCCATGCATGTTTAAATGCTTTCACTGTCTTTGCTGCAACCACCTCTGGTTGCAGGCTGTTCCATGTGTCTATTATCCTGTCTGTAAAAAGTACTTCCTGATATTGCCTCTGATTCCTCCTCTCAGGTGTAGGTCGTGCCCTCTTGTACACGCCTCCATTTGCATGGAAGAGTCTGTCTACCTGAACAGTGTTTACACTTTTGATGAATTTGAGCATTTCTATCATATCCCTCTGTTCCAGGGAGTAAAGTTAAGTCTTGGAGTCTAGACTCAAATGGCTTGTGATGGAGGCCCTGCACCGTCTTTGTGGCCTTCTCTGAATTTATTCAAGCGCTTTATGTCCTTCTTCAGGTGGGCCTCCAGAACTGGACCCAGTACTCCAGGTGTGGCTTCACCAGGGATCTATACAGTGGAATGATCACTTCTTGTTTCCTGCTAGTTATTCCTTTGCCTAAGCATCCAAGGATACTGATTGCTTTTGTTGCCACTTTTCACATTCATTCCGTGCTTTAAGGTTGTTCAATATGATTATGCTTAAGTCCCATTCAGTCCTGGTCTCTTCAAGTCGATTCCCATCTAGGAAGTACTGAGTTCTTGGGTTCTGTTTTCCCAGGTGCATCACTTTGCATTTTTTAGCATTAAATTTAAGTTGCCAGTCACTGGACTACTGTTCAAGTTTCTTGAGATCCTCCTTTATACTAATTGTCCTCCCTATCACATAGTTTTGTATCATCTGCAAACAGGCAGACTTTACCCTCAAGACCATCAGCAATATCTCTGATGAATATGTTGAAGAGGACTGGACCCAGCACTGATCCCTGAGGGACTCTGCTGCTCACAAAACCCTCTTTGGACTTAGCGCCACTTATTGTGACGTTCTGAGTTCTACCCTGCAGCCAGTGCACTACCCAGCTTACTATTTATGACCAACACCTGTGTGTTCAAGTTTATTGATCAGCCTCCTGTGTGGGATGGTCTCAAAGGCCTTCAAAGTCCAGGTACACCACTTCCACTGCCCCAGTCCACTACTTTGGTCAACCAATCAAAGAATTCAATCAGGTTAGTCTGACATTATGTACCTGCGGTAAATCCATGTTGTTTGGGGTCAGATTTTCCTGCCTGTTTTATGAAGTCTGCTATCCTCTCTTTAAGGAGTGTCTCCATGATTTTACCCACCACAAGGTCAAGCTGACTGGTGGTAATTTCTATCTCCTTCCTGCTGTCACTTTTATGCAGTAGTCCACAGTAGCCCTCTTCCAGTCAAATGGCACCTTGCTGCTTTCTAGAGATTCATTGTATAGCTCAGCTCATGGTGCAACTATTTCTTCTCTGAAGCTCTCTCAGTATTCTTGGGTGAATTCCGTCCAGTCCCATGGCTTTGTCTGTCCTCAGTTTTCTAGTTCTTTCAGCACCCTTTCCCTTGTGAAGGGGCTTGTATCTGCCTCCTGTGCAGGGTGCTCTGTTCTGTTTAGTGCCAGACCGCTACGGTTCTGCTCATTTGTGAAGACTGAGCAAAAGAATGCATTGAGTGCTTCAGCTTTGTCTTCATCTTTTTCCACTACCTGACCATTGCTTGTTGACATTCTGACTATCTCTCCTATGCTCTTCCTTTTTGCTGATGTATCTAAAAAGGTTTTGTCCCCTTCTTGATTCCCAGTGCTATGTTTTCCTCCATTTGGCTTTTGCTAACCTGCTAACCTTTCCAGCCTCATTGAGCTTCTCCTTGTAGAGCTCCCTATCCCTTCCCTCTGTGACTCCTTGAACTGCCTAAAGGCTTGTTTCTTTTCTTTAATCTTTAGTGCTATCTCTCTAGTAAACCAGAGGGTTTCTCTTTCTTTTAGATTCAGGTACTAGCTTTCTGCAGTCTGCTGTTACCATGTTCAGTGAGTCTTTTAAGTTTTTCCCAAGCTTCTACATCCCTGTGGATCTGTCTCTCAGCAGTGCATTAATGCGGATCTCATTTTCTGGAAGTCAGCTTTTTGAAGTCGATAACCTTTAGTCTGGTGTGTCCTGGAACCACCATATTATTCACTTGTAGCCAGACAGACTTATGATCACTGGCTTCCAGATTGACACCGACATGGACGTTAGATACTCTGGGGCTATTAGTGAGAACCAGGTCCAGGATTGCTTTATCCCTGGTGGGTGAGTCCACTAGCCAGTTCAACCCAGCTTCCTTAACAGTGGTGAGAAATGATCTGCTCTTTTTTGTGGAAGCTGTGCAAGTGGACCAGTCTATGTCTGGTAGATTAAAGTCCGTAACCAGAAGCAGCTCCCTTTGTCAGCCATTGAGTGAATGGGCTCAAGGAGCTCCTTGTCAACTTCAGAGTCCTGGGCTGGGGCCTACACACGATGCCCGGTGGATGGAGACCTGCCCCAGCACCTACAGTGACCCATAGGCCTTCTGCATTGCTGTGTTCCTGTTGAATCTCTGTTTGCTTTATTCCTTCCTTGACATATACCACAACCCGCCCCCTCTTATTTTCCGGTCCTTACGGAAAGTGCGTAGCCAGCTATGCTAATATCCCAGGTGTGGTTATCAGAGAACCATGTTTCATTGATTGCTACCAGTATGTTATAAAGCCCTGAAACTACTACCAGTGGCTATTCAAAATTTCAAAGTTTCCCATTTCTCACTCAGCTTTCAGTATTCTTTGTAACTACACATTTTAAAAGGGCACCAACCAAAATTAAATAAGCATCCATGGTGCTAAAATGGAATTCAGCCATTAGGGGCCCAGCTCAACTGAATACATCACAGAAGGCAGAAAGACACTGCACACAGCTTCAGGCACATAAATACAGCTGGGTACCAAAATTGCACTAACACTTGGTATGAAGTTCCAGTGCTGGCAATTTTATGTATTAACATAGCAAAGGTGATATGCACCACACCAAGACACAACATGCAAAAAACAATAAGGTACAAGGTTCACACCCACTGGATGCCCTAGAACACAAGCCAGGTACCCGATGCTCTCGCTCTCTCAATCTTAGTCAGGGCCTTGTACCTCTTGGTGTGCTGTGTCGCTACATTGATTTGACAGCATTTGAATTTGATACCAACTCTTACTGCAGTGTTTGTTCTCAGCTATTGTTCTGTACAGCACTGGGTCACAACATAGCCTGCTACAATAACGTGGTCAAGAACTGCATGGTAAAAATGCCCTACTTTTATTTTGCAGGGGTTCTGCCCTCCACACACCCCCAAACTAAATGATACCAAATCCAGGGGAGCGGATCATGGGGCAAGATGAAATTTATGGGGCTGTGGAATACTCATTTCATGCCCCTTATATAAAAACTAAGTCCGACAGTTGCAAAATCAACAGAGACCAGGATTAGAATCCTGGTCCCACTACCTCCTGGTCGAGCTGCTTCACACCTCAGCCCTCCATGCCATGGGAGCAGCTTGCAAGCCTCTGGATGTCTCCTACCCATGTCCTGTGGTAGCACCACAGACAGCGACCTGGGGAGCACTTCTGCACTCATGCCTGTCATTCCTTCATCACTGTCCGTGGTTGTGCTATACAGACTAGCCTCTGTTGACTGGCGGTATTTATGTAGCGCTATTCTAGTGAGTTACCTTCTGTGCCTGTGTGCAGCATCTTTCTGTGTTCCCTCATTTAGGACTGTCTTTCTCTCTCCATAGCACCAGCCAACAGCTAGTGGCCACCACTATGCTCATTGGTTGCAAAGTTTGTGTTTTGGGGGCTGACCCACTGGCACAGGAGTAGTGCATTGCATTGCCACCTGGAATATGGGGGGTCATAGCTAATCCCTGTAAGGTAGGGTACTGAGCTGCAAAATAAAATGTTTATGCCTGCAGTGCTGCCATCTGTCTTCCCTCCTATGGCAGGGCACAGACCTGCCCCCAAGAGGACAGTTATTCCTACTACACTTGCTCATTAATAATCATAAGCTTTATTTATGTTCTCATTCTTAATAAATTATTTGTCGAGTGATCAGGATGTTTGCTGATTTGTCACATTGTCAGCTGCGGCATTGTTAACTTCAGTGCTTAGGACTTTTGAGGTTGCTGCGGTTTTTCTCTCTGCCCACTTCTGCTCCTGCTCCTCGGTTTCTCGCTTTTGCAAATATAATAGCATCAAATCTGTTAACAGCATGTCAATAATGAACAAAGCCACCAGAAATACTTGCTTTCAAATGTGTATTCTTTATATTCCCTTTAAACCTTTTAACACTGCACACAAACATTTGGCATTGACATATGCTTGTTGTGCTACTGGTGAGCATGCAGGTCTTAATTTCCAACTTGTAGGGGCTTTCAAACTTCTAGAACTTTTAATTGCTGAAATTAACCCATTACCAAATTCTGAGGACCCAGATATCTTGGCACAAAGCAAACACCTGCCACATTTAAAATGATTTTGTCCACAGACAGTTGTGTTAGCAGGGTATAAATATCAATGTTTACTCATTACTTCCAGTAGCCTTCGTTTGAAGTCCGAACTATCCATTACTTAACCTGACACAAAATGGCCACCCAGAGATAATGAGCTGCCTACTCAACCCTATGCAGGCACTACCATGCCTGTATAATTACCTAACACAGTAGTGCCACTACAGTTAGGGTGAGGAGGCATCTCTATATCATACCCAGTTTTGCACATGACACGCAGCCATCCTCAAGCAGAATAATCCAAAATTTGGCATGTACATTCCTGCACTCAGGATCTCAGATTCTGGAAATTCTAGGACCTTTGGTGCTCCTAACCAAGCAGCCTCCAGCTAGGACAAAATAACAGAAAATGGCATGGAAAGCACTCGGATGACTGTAAACTGCCTACTTAAAGTTTATTAAACTACATGTGATTTCAAAAAGTAAACAAAAAGCAGGCTTACAAAGCACTGCAGGGCAGTAGCACAGGACAAATAGCCAGCCTATTCCACCAATGTTTCACCTCGAAACTGTAGCTTCAACAGGAGGGGCAGTCAAGGTCTGCATTGTAAATCCTTTTATTGCAAAGGTAAGCCTAGTGATTCAATTACAGACTGCAGAAGCCTCATGTGATGCTCACGACCGACTATAGCACTATGGTCAGTTGCATGTGAGACACTCTTAGTTCCATAAAGTGTCTCACGCACAATACTGCAGATAACGAGTTTCCTGCTGACTACTTGTGCCAACAACATTTTGAAGAAAGAAAATGTAATTTATATAAAAGTTAGCATGATCTCTAATAATGTTATGGGTCTGATATGAGGAACTCTTATAGACTGCACATCCATAGGATGCCAGAACTACTTACCTTGAGTATGAAGTCTCTCACCTAACAATGTGCAAGGTAACACTTGTCTGCATAAGAGGCCTTCCAACCAGACCCATAAACATATATTAGCAATCAGTTGGTTACCTACCATGGCTATATATTGTTCCAAGATTCAGTGCTGGTGCTACCATAAATACTAATTGAACATTCCAAAAAGTGCTGTACAAAAGTGAACATTTTAAAACCATTTGTATTTAAACTTAAAAACAAAAGAGAAGAGAATGTGACCCATCAATTACAGCTATCACATTAACATTATATACAGATCCATATAAAAAAAATGGACAATACTAAATCCTAATCAATATAGATTGCCATTCTTCACTGATCTTTCACTGTAATAATTTTTAAAGTATATGATGTTATTATGGAATGTAAATTCTGTAAACCAGCTAATGGGCGTAAGAGACAACATTAGAGTCTCTTTTGCTCCCTTTATCCATTTCACATGAAATTTACGTTCAGTTTGAGCATTAAATACATTGAAAAGTATTCTAAATGAACAGCAGAACAGGCGGAGATGGGTTAGAGAGCCCAGGTGGGTGTGGTCGGGAAGGGACTCCCTCGGTCACCCTCCCTTTTTGCCCATATCCCACCCTTATCTGTCCCTCCCATGGATGTGTTCCTGAGGGTGAAACAACATAGTTAAATGGGTGTGTGCCAATGTAAGGCCACTCTGTAAAGGAGCAGTCATTCATTCCTCCATGACATTCCTCCTTGGGTCACCAGGGGTGGTCATGCACTGGATGGTAGTGCCACTGCCCTCCCTCCCCAAGGCAGGGGTCCAAGATGGACCTTACTGGTCATCAACAGATGCCCCAGGTCACTGGTTTGTAGTTCTTTGCTTTAACTCCTCAACCACACTGCACCAAGCCAGAAGATTCTGCTTTCAGTTCTAGAAAAGAATTAATACTGTTTCCATTTACCAAAGGAAGAAGGTAATAATTAAATATTGTTCCAATCGCTACTGAGATTTCGAAGAGTGGGGACCAATGACAGCTATTGCACATGTCTTGGCATCCAAAGGGTTCCTTTTACTTTGACATGATGAGACTCCATTTCGGATACAAACTGAAGCGCAGCCTGAATGGCGACAGATTCAAAACAAGTGTCAAAGATCTCATAGCCCAGCATCACATTGGCAGAAGTACACTGGAGTTGTTGATTTCTTCAATTGCGAACCTCATCGCTTGGAATCGAAGGAAACCATTAGGAATAAAGCTAAGAAGGAAAGCACAAAATGTATACGCTGTCATCTTTCTTGTTATATCCTACATTTCACATAGACAGAATGTAGTTTTTTGGAAAGGCAATACACCAATTTTATCCTGAAAATGTGGGACATTGGTATATGAGGAAAGGTATGTCTGATCCCATGTGGGGAACTGGAGTTTTTGTACAGAGCCTGGGATCCCAGTGAAAACTGGAAGAGTGCCATCCCTGAGTGACACACAATGCCTCTGAGGCGAGTCTGGCATCAGTTGCCATAGAATCATAAAAACTAGAATAGCAATGCTCTGACATCATAGCCCACATGACTTATTTCCCCTAGACAATTATTTGTCACCCTTATGGTAACCATAGAAACATAGAATTTGACAGCAGATAAGGACCGCTTGGACACATGTGCCCCACTACCATTGGTGTTCTAGTCTTTATAATCCTATGCCTGCTGCTGCCATGTTGACCCTGGTATTCCAGAGGTGGGTAGGAGTGAAGCAGGGCAGAGTGACAGACCCCTCCACCATAGCCGCTCCCCAGTGTTCAGCTGGTGCTAGGACTGGAGCCATTAAGATAGTCCTTACTCACTTTATGTGATGATGTCAAGCACAGCGGCCTACAACATATCAGACATGTCTCCCTGACCAAAAACAACAAGCGGGTGTGCAAAAGGTGGCAGTGGAAATGGCTCATTTAATTATGCCAACAAAACAAGACACCAAAAATAAGGTCACTAAGCTCCCCAGTGCTTGTAGATTCTCTCCTTCTTCCGAGGAACAATTCCTCGTAAATAATCCCGAAACCTATTTATATACCAGTTGCTGACGAAACATAGAAAACTAAACAGTAATGGTAGAAAAAGCCCAAATGTCCATCCCTATTTGCCCTGGGATTTATTGTCCTTATGAGGTTTTATCCCTCCCTGCCCTCCCCACTCTCTTCCCTACTGCTACTGACCTGAGCAACCACCAAACACTGTCCTCTGTCCAAGCAATGCTTGAAACCGTTTACAGTCTTGGCCCCCACCACCTCAAACTGCAGACTGTTCAGCATAGAGCAGGTGAAATGTATAGTACTCTTGTGAAATTGCTGATTTCGCATTGCATAATTTCACATTTCATCAAAATCCAGTGCAATTTTGCTTTCTGATTTTTCATTAAATTGCAAACTTTTCACCAAATTGCACATTTTAAAACATGAGTTAGTAAAAATGTGTAATTTCAACAAATAATACCATTGGCTGAGCACAGACAAATGTTTCTTTTAATATATGACTGCTAACACAGTTTGCCTGTACAATTTCTGATGGCTGTCCTGCTATATAACATATTTTAGTGCTGATACATGAGAATAACAGCACTGCATGAGTACTATGCTGTGCCGCACAATGCAGGACCCTTATATATAAACGGGCTATTTTACTGCTACTGGCACCACAAACAAAAAACATACAATTTTCCTTTTAATACACACCTACTAGCACAATTTCCCTTTGCTCAACTTCTGCTGGCTCTACTGCTACAGTATATGGCAAATTTCATTACTGATGCATGAGAATTACAGCACAATACATATGCCCGTACTGAGGATGTATGACTCAGGAATTCCTTATGGATCTACACTAAATTATAAGCTCAAAAAAACTGTTCCTTCCTTCCTTGACTATTTTGCTATGGCAAAATTAAAACTTCTAAATGCACCCTATCAACTGAAGCACAGCAAACACATTAACGATGGATTGGCAAGTAATTTCTTTCAGACTGCAGAAGAAAAATAGATTTTAAAGTTCATTTTATCGAGGATTGCCCTATGTTGCAGCACTGCAGGGCTATGTCTTCCAACAACTATTTCTACACTGGAGCATGCTTAGTGTAAGCCAACCAAGAATCATGGGAAAAACCCTCTCCTTCCTCAGAAGAAAAGTACCATTTGGTTACATTGCCCTAGTATTCCTATGTAAATGCTGCACACTTTCAAAAGTTCTCATTTTTAAAAGCCTTAATCTGTAAAATTGGACAAGTTCACCCATTTGCACAAAACACTGCATGGCATTGTATTATACTGTACCATGTGGCTTTTTGCACAAAATAAGCAAACTTGCATAATCTCAGAGATTAAGATTTATAAAAATGTGTACTTTGAAAGTGCACAATATGTTATACTGTGATCAATTTGCAAAAATATACAGCAAAAGGGTGCAATTTCACAAAAAGTGCACAAAATGAATTTTGCATTTTGACAAACACTATCCACATTTCCACCACCCTTTCCATGAAGAAGAATGTCCTCACAACCTCTTAAACCTTCCCCTGCCAGTTTCCTCATGACCTCTGGTTCTTGACTCTATAATCCTGGTAAATAGTTTCCACAGTTCATCTTGTTTATTCTGTTCAGGAACTTGAAGAGTCTCTGTCGCCCCTCTCTCACCTGGTCTCCAGGTAGTACACGTTCCGTGCCTTGAGGTGATCTTCAGCAGATCTGTCCTGTTGGCCTGGCTCATCTTGGTCACCCTCACTGTACTAACTCCAGCCCGTCCCTGTCCTTCCTTAGGTGAGGACATCAGAACAGAGCACAGTATTCTAGTTCTGGCCTCACCAGTGACCTATATAGAGCTAATAGCATCTCCTTTTCCTGCCAGTACTCCTTCCGATGCACCCCAGTATCCTATTAGCCTTATTATGAAGCTTGTTACACTGGCTTGATTGTTTGAAGAAGTCACTAATGATAGGTCCCTTTCATCTGCCGTAGTTCTCAGTTTAATCCCTCTCATCCAGTTCTTTGTCATTTGTTTTTTTTTACCTTGGGTGTATAACCTTGCATTCTCTGGCATTGCCTTTCAACAGTCAAACTCTGGACCACCTCTCTAGACTTTGTAGATCCCTCTGTATCTCCTTGATCCCTTTATCACTGTCTACCCTATCACAGAGCTTTGTGTTATCTGTGAAGAGACACAGCCTGCCCTGGATGTCCTCTCCAGTGTTGCTGACTGAATATATTGAAGAGGACAAAACTATGAACAGATCCTGCGACATCCAACTCATGATCTCCTCTCTTCTTATCAGACCCATTTACCACCACCCTCTGCTGTCTCTCCTTCACCCAGTTTTCTACTCATCTAACTATGCCCCAAGCTGCACCCAGATCCTCCAGCCTCCTTAGTAATCTGTGTGGCACCGGTTGAAAGTCTTTCTGAAATCAAAGTAGAGTACTGTCAATCCGCATTGTGGCTCTTATCTACTACACTGCATTACCTAGTCAAGAAAACTATCAGGTTGGTTTGATGAGGCCTCCCTACCACATACCCATGCTGTTTACTGTCCCATAACCTGTTACTCTCAGGTAAAGTCCAACAAAAGAGTCACTTCCCAGTCTGTGTTGCCAATGGTGAAACATATATTGACACATCCAGATGAACACGGCACACTTAAACACCCAAAGAGGAACTTAGAAAAGTCAGTGCATTTCAAATCCTGTATTTCCAAATTCAGCAAAGATAGCACCACAATCACCTCTCTCAACTGACCCAGTAAAAGACCAGCGTTTCCTACCAGCCTTCTGCTTTGTCAAGAGTGCAAATAAACAAGCATATGCATTTAAATAGTATCCTACTAATTACAATCAATGAATCAATTTAAAACAACTGTGCACTACAATGCTATAGCCAATAGGACAATGAACTTCAGCCAAAAGGCTGTACTTACTTTTCATTTTTATCATTTATTCATTTATTTATTCTTAAAGCATACTGTGACTTAAATTCTCATTAAATGCTGATTACAAATGAGTAGCTCCACTCTATCATTCAGTCAGGAAAATGCATAGCTTGGATTTTAAAAATTCAATCATTTTCTCTCTTAGCCAAAATAAACATATATCACCTCCACGTGGACCCATGCCTATTTTTAAATTCCTGTAAAACCCATCTATATGCGACATTATTTCTCATAGTACGAACATGTCTAGCTGTAGCATATTCCATACTTGCACTTGTAATCAGTCTAATGTGCTCTCCCACACGCTCTTTCAATTTCTTTTTTGTGCGTTCAATGTAAAAGCATCACATAAACAAGTTGCTATATAGACCACATAGTAAAGTATCACAATTAATAAATTATCTTATTTCTATATCTGTACCATCAACTGGATTTAAAATTGACTTGGTACAGTTAATGTTAGTGTGCAATTTACATCAGTAGGCATTTAAAATAACCTTTAGGTAACACAGGCAACCAATTCTTAGTGCATATTTGTGCACTAGTCTGATTCTTATCTACCAGTGTGAATGCTGGGGAGACCATATTAACTGTTGACTCTGTATTAAGTCGAGCAGGTTGATAGCTCACTACCATGTCGACTTTAAATCCAGTTGATGGTACAGATATGGAAATAAGAGAATTTATTAATTGTGATACTTGCTATGTGGTCTATATAACAACTTGTTTATGTGGTGCTTTTACATCGGAAGCACACAAAGAAAATTGAAAGAAGTAGGGAGAGCACATTAGAGTGATTAGTACAAGTGGAAATATGAAATATGCTACAGCTAGACATGTTCATACTATGAGAAATAATGTCGCACATAGATGGGTTTTACAGGAATTGAAAAATAGGCGTGGTCCACGTGGAGGTGATGTACAAGCCACTTTGGCTAAGAGAGAAATGATTGAATTTTTAAAATCCAAGCTATGCATTTTCCTGGACTGAATGATGAGTGGAGCTACCTCCACATTTGTAATGGGCATTTAATGAGAATTTAAGTCACAGTATGCTTTAAGAATAAATAAATGAATAAATGATAAAAATGAAAAGTAAATACAGCCTTTTACTGAAGTTCATTATCTTATTGGCTATAGCATTGTAGTGCACAGTTGTTTAAACTGAGTAATTGATTGTAATTAGTAGGATACTATTTAAATTCATGTGTTGTTAATTTGCCTCTTGACAAAGTGCAGTGAGTCTGCACAAAATGTTAGGTCTTTTACTGGGTCGGTGAAGAGAGGTGGTTGTGGTGCTATCTTGCTGAATTTGGAACTAAAGGATTTGAAATGCATTGACTTTTCTAAGTTCCTTCTTTGGGTGTTTACATGTGTGCGTGGTGCATCTGGATGTGCTCTCAGGTGGTCCCCAAGGAACTCTGTAATCAGTGACTCCATCAGTTTACCCACTACAGAAATAAGGTTGACAAATCTGTAGTTCTCTGGTTGCTCCTTGTCCCTCCTTTGTGTAGCGGTACTATGACTGACACCCTCCAGTCTTCTGAACTACCCTCTCTATACTGAGCTACTGAATAGCCCTACTAGGGGTTCAACCAGTTCCACAGCTAATTCCTCGAGCACCCTTGGGTGCATCCCATCCAGCCTTGGGGCTTTATCTACCTTTTAGGGCTTCAAGCCCTTCTAGACCCTTTCTCTGGTAAATACTGGCTGTCTCATTTCAGAAACGCTCCTGACAGCTGTCTTGATGCCATTTTGAGCAGAGGTCCAGTGTCTTCCCTTGAGAAGACAGAGCAAATTAATTGTTCAAAATGGCTGTCTTTGTTAATCTTCTTCTAGTACCTGCCCTCCCACCTTGTAGCCTAACAATACCCCTCCCCTTCCTTTTTCCTTAATATATCTATTTATTTTATTTATTTATTCTAGGATTACAAGTACCTTTGAGCCAAGGCTCTTTACAAAGGTTCCACATCAGAAATAACAAACAACAAGGACGCAACAGTGAAATAACAGTAAACAATTCGTGTACAACAGTGCTATTGAAAGGGTCAATTATAGGAAGAGTAAGGTGTAGAGGAGAGAGGTGTAGGTAGTTAACAGAGGCAGCTATAGTAAAATGGTGAACACAGCTAGGATGCATATGCCCACAAGGAATGGTAGGATCAGGCACCTGGGGTTGCCAGAGAAACAGGGATGAGAGAGAGGGGAGGATGAAGATGCAGCCGGAGGCATTTGTCAAAAAAATAAATGGAAGGAGAAATAGAAAGAAAAGGAGGCAGGGTGAGAAGGAAATAAGTGCTATAACAGGGCAAGGAGAGACTAATGAGGTGGTATGAAGACCTGAGATTTGAAGTGGCGCCTCAGCTGCTGGGGAGGGGACTGGGGGCCTGGGGTTAGGCAGTATATAAGTTAGGATTAAAGCTGTGTAGGTCATCATGTAAGAGAGGCAGTCACAGGAGCTAGAGGCAATGAGATGGGCCTGGAGCCTGGTTTGAACAGACCTAGTGTTGAGGCAGAGGAGATGGTGTGGCTGAGACCATTCATCCATGAGGAGCCCTATAGGCGAAGGGCGTTGCCCTGCGTGGTTCAACAGTGAGAACATGTAGAATCTGGGTTGTTGAGCTACTGGTGTTCTGTCAGTTAGTGTTTTGATGTGACAAGGCAGTAACACCAGGGGTGTGAGGCCAAGGTTGATTTTCCTGCCATAGCACATGTGAGATACTTTATACGGTTGGAGAGTTGGAGCCATCCGGTGTTCATAAAGGACACAGGTGTGGGTGGTGGGTGGGCACCAGTTGTGAGTTGGCATGCTTTGTTAAGTGCAATTATTATCGTCAGAGGGTGGACGTCGTGGCGGAGCCAGAGATAATGAGGCCATAATCAATAATTGACACCACAGAGCTCTGACGGCAATCTTCAGGACCTCTGGGGTGAGGTGCTGCCTGTGCTTGTAGAGTAATCCAAGGCATGTGCTGGCAGCTTTAGCCACACTGTCAATGTGAGCCATATAGGAGAGACTGGGGTCAAGCAGAATCCTTAGGTATTTGACAGAGTAAACTTGTTCGAGGACAGTCTCCTGCTTGGTGGAGATGGTAGGGGGTGTTGTTGTAATGGTTATGTGAACTGCAGAATAGCAATTACTTGGTTTTCTTGTGATTGAGGACTAGTTTATGATTGGAGAACCATGTTTCAAAGACACTGAATCTGAGTTGGAGGCTGTGTTGTAGTGGTGAAAGGTCCTTGTGCGTGAAAAGACAACAGCATCATTGACAAACAGGATGATTTGTTCCAAGCAGGATTGTGGTAGGGAGTTTAAAAGAGGCTGAAAAGGAGAGGGCCCAGTATGGACCCCTGAGGTACTCCGAGGCGGACAGGCAAGGTGTCTGAAATAGCACTGGCAATTTTTACTCTTTGAGAGCGGTTGTCAAGGCAGCTTCTGAACCAGCAAGCTGAGTCTGGAGCGAGGCCAGCAAGGAGTAGGTGGTCATACAGCAGCCAATGATGGACCGTGTCAAATGCTTCGAGAGGTCGATGAAGACAGTCCCTATAAGAGTTCTTTATCAAGGGAACTGCATTGCACTGGTAAATTCAAGCAGGGCAGTGGTGGTACTATGCCCTTTTCTAAAACCGTGCTGTTGCGTGCACAGAATATTATATTTGTCAAATAATCAGTGAGCTGGTCCATAACAATACAGTCTAGGGCCTTGGATAGTGGTGGCAATATGGAGATTGGGAGATAGTTAGAGTGGCAGGTCATATCCCCAGTTTTGTGGACCGGGGTCACAGTGGCAGTTTTCCATATTTCAGGGAATGTACTGGTGTGGAGAGAGAGAGAGAGGTTAAAATTTTAGTTGGGGACTGAGGACCTCAAGTGTAAGTGATAGCAGCTTAAGGTCTAGGGTGTCACTGCTGATTCTGGAAGTGGAGATGGCTGAGGCGATGTGGTGGTGAGCTTCATTCACCTTAATCTCCCTGGGTAACAAGCATTTGTCAATGCCGAATGTTGATTCGTTGGTGTGTTGAGCTCACTCACTGCCCCTCTGTCACTCGCTCAGTCTGTTTCTCCTGGTGCTGCATGCTGCTCTTTTGTACTGGGCTCCTGCCTGCATTGGCACCTTGTTCTGCCCACTAGAAATCCGCAGCTGTCCCGACAGAGCTGCATTGAGGTGGCTCCTCCCCTCTCCCTTCGCTCATTCCGTTTCTCTTGGTGCTGCAGGCTGCCCTTTGTACTGGGCTCCTGCCCCTGTCAGTGGCTTTTCTTGGCCACAAAGAAATCTGCAGCAGTCCTGACTCAGGTCTGTTGAGCCTGCTGACTCCCTGTCTGTCAGTCACTCGTCTCTGTTTCTGCCAGTGTTGCAGGTTGGCCTTTTGTACTGGGCTCCTGCCTGCGTTGCGCTTTTTCTGCCAACAAACAAATCGCAGCAGTCATGATGAGCTCCATTGAGCTGCTCACTCCCCTTTCTGTCATTTGCTCGTTGTGTTTCTCCTGGCACTGTAGGCTTCCCTTTGTACAGGGCTCCTGCCTGCATTGGCACCTTTTTTGCCCACAAAGAAATCCACATCTGTCCCGACAGAGCTCCGTTGAGGCCGCTCACTTCCCCTGTGTCACTCACTCATTCTGTTTCTCCTTGCACTGCAGCCTACCCCTTTTGTACTGGGCTCCTGCCTCTGTTGGTGCCTTTTCTGCCCACAAAGAAATCTGCAGCAGTCCTGACAATGCTCCGTTGAGCTCGCTCACTCCCCTTCTCTTACTCGCTCATTCCATTTCTGCCCACGTTGCAGGCTGCCCTTTTGTATTAGGCTCCTGCCTTCATTGCCGTCATTTGCAGGAGTTACAATACAGCCCGCTGAGTCACTACCCCCCTCTCTCACTCGCTCATTCTGGTTTCCCTGCCACTGCAGGCTGCCATTGCACTGGGCCCTGTGTGTATTGCTGCCTTTTTCTGCCCACAAACAAATCTGCAGCAGTCCCAACAGAGCTCCGTTGAACTCCTCACTCCCCTCCTCACTCGCTCATTCTGTGTCTCCTGCCGCTGCAGGCTGCCCTTTGTACTGGACTCCTGCCTGCATTGGTGGCTTGTTCTGTCCAGAAAGAAATCTGAAGCAGTCCGACACAGTTCCATTGAGCTCGCTCACTCCCTCTCTCACTCACTCATTCCGTTTCTGCCAGCGTTGCAAGCTGGCATTTGTACTCACACTAGAGCTCAGTTGAGCTCGCTCACTACAACTCTGTCACTCCTCATTCTGTTTCTCTTTGGCGCTGCAGGCAGCGCTTGTGTCTGGGCTCCTGGCCCGTTGCACCTTTGTTTGTCCACAAAGAAATTCACAGCTGTACCGACAAAGCTCCGCTGAGGTCGCTTCAGTCTCCTTCTGTCACGGCTCATTCTGTTTGTCCTGGCGCTGCAAGCAGCCCTTTTGTACGGGCTCCCCTGCATTGGTACCTTTTCTGCCAACAAAGAAATCCACAGCAGTCCTGATAGAGCTCCGTTGAGCTCACTCAGTCATAGACTTTGACGTCCCCTGTCTCACTCACTCGTACTGTTTCTCATACCACTGCAGGCTGGCCTTTTCTACTGGCCCCTGCCTGCATTTATGCCTTTCCTGCCCACAAAGAAATCCACAGCAGTCCTGACAGCGCTCTGGTGAGTTTGCTCACTCCCCTCCCTCACTTGCTCTCTCGTTCTGTTTCTCCCAGTGCTGCAGGCTGCCCTTTTGTACTGGCCTCTTGTGTTTGGGGCCTTTTCTGCCCACAAACAAATCCGAGTAGTCCTGACAGAGCTCAGTTGAGCTCGACACTCCCTCACTCATTCCATCTTAATCTGTCCCAAACACTGATGCCCCACAGTGACCGTGCTATTCTCCATCAGGAGTGCAAAACATATTTTAGCCAGGATGTGAAAAATGACAGCTGTACTGTTCATAAGGAGGTGTGAAAGAATGCCGCTGTTAAAATGTGGCGTGAAAATATTATAAATTTGTGAAGTTAAAAGTGCGTGAAAACAGTTGAGCGTGAGCTTGTAACACATCATGTTATGGAGTTTTGTCACCAAATTTTCAACATAAGGATTTTCGGACCTCTGCTCATGAACAGTGCCACTGTCGTTTCTGAATCTGTCCTGAACACTGATTTCCCAGCGACCGCATTATTCTGTGCTGCAACTGTGAAACCACATTTCAGTCAGGATGTGAAAAATGACAGCTGTGCTCATAGGAGGTGTGAAAAATGCCATTGCTGAAAATGGGGCATGACAATATTACGAATCTGCAAAGTTACAAGGTGTGAAAAGTGTAACACACTTGTAACACACTCATATGATGGGCTATCATCACCAAATTTTTAACATAGGCATTTTAGGACCTCTGCTCATGAACAGTATCACTGTAATTTTATTAATCTGTCCCAGACAGTGATTTCCACAGTGACGCTCTATTCTGCACGGAACTGCAAAAACACATTTTGGCCAGGATGGGAAAATGACAGCTGCACTGTTCATAAGTAGGTGTGGGAAAATGGCAATGCTGAAAATCTGGGTAGAAAATAATATAAATTCGCGAGATTACTGACGATCGTACAAACTAAGCATGACGCTCATAACACAGTCATTTTATGATATCGTTACCAAATTTTCAACATAGCCATTTCAGGACCTCTACTCATGAACAGTGTCACTGTCATTTACTTAATCTGTCCGAACACTGATTTCCAACAGCAATCGTGCTATTCTGCTCTGGAAGTGCGAAACACATTTCCGCCAGGATGTGAACAATGACAGCTGTACTCTTCACAAGGAGGTGTGACAAAATGCCAATTTGAAAATCTGGCATGAAAATATTGTAAATTCATGAAGTTACAAGCGTGCATAGCAACTATGCAGTGCGCATAAAACAGTCATTTTTGATTTTCCTACCAAATTTGCAACTAGGCTTTTGAGAGCCCACCTCACGAACACTGGCACTGTTGTTTCATTAATCGGCCCCAAAGGTGATTCCACACAGTGACCGTGAAATCACCCTTCAGGCGCGATTAACGCCATGGCAGTGACAGTACTCATGAGGAGGGGTCCCAAACCCCATGTTGAAAATTTGGTATCTAAATTCCAAAAATGCCAGAGATATGCAGCAAAGTTGGAAAAACCCTATTTATTACATTGTACAGCTTAACGGCATTTCCTCAGTTCACGGTCGGCTTTGAAGAGTGCAGACCTGTTCCCGGTCCACAGGAGATCGTCAGCCCAGTTCTGAGGTAAGTATGGGGTGGGCAGTGTTGGGAGGCAGGGTGCGCAGTGGGTGGGTGCGGGTTGTGGGTGGGGGACGAGAGACTATGAGGACAGTTTCCTTTTTCAGGTACAAAAAACTAAAGACTTCATAGGACCGTTTTCCTTTACAGAGCCACATGGCATGCTGGGGTGGGCTCCCAGCATGCCACTGTCTTTTCTTTTGGGGGGCCAGCTGTAGCCACCGGGAGATTGGGCACCCCATCGGGCAGACTTTTAAACGAGGGGATTCTTGTGCCGACGGGGACTGGGCACCCTGTCAGCAAACAACAAAGGAGGAGTTCCTTTTTGCCGACAGGGATTAGGCACCCTGTCGGCAGACAGTTAAACAGGGGAGGGCTACATTATGCCAACGGGAGTGGGCACCTCCACTGGCAGAAAAACATGGTGGAGGGTTAGATTATTGTGAACATGGCGGCAACCCGCCGCCATGTTCACAAACAATATCAGGGTTTTTACATCCCGCCTGCAATGACAGGTCACCCCTCATTGCAATGGATGGCTTACGCTGCAATGACGAGGCAGCCCTGATTGCAGCAGCTAAATTGTCACAAGTTGGTGCAAACATTCCAAACATGTTCCTAGCAACCTGCCACGTCATTGGAAGTGGGACAAGCCTTTGTAGGCTGTGGGGCATTGACCAGAACAGTGCCCGTGCTCCTGCCTCAAAGCCTGCTTCTCAGCAAGCTGTCCCAATATGTTTCTTGCACTGCATGCAATCAACATAAAAATGAGGTGGTTTGACAGAGTGCAAGTTGTGTTAAAGGGGTGTGACTTGCTGTGAAGAAATCAGGTGGTAGAACAGTACTGAAGCCAGTAAAGCCATGTTAAAGGTATTTGCAATGACCATGGGATCAAGGGTAGTGGACCCTTCAACAATTAACATGGCGGAGGGGACTTTGATGGTTTCCAGTAATGTTCTTGATATTGATATCTGAAGAATTGTTTTTCCCCACTCTTGACCCCTCCACAATACACGCTCCATGTCTCCTTGCCCTCTGACTGTCTTCTTTGCTTTCCTGCTTTATATTTGGTACTCTCCCTTCCTTCTCCTCTTGCTTTTCTTGTACCTGGTGAAAGCCTTTATCTTGGGCTTTACTGCTTCTCTGAATCCTTCCGAGACCATTCTGGTCTCTTGTACCCATTCATTCTACAACAATTCTTGTACCTGACTTTGTTGCCTTAAGAATGATGTTTATTTTATAAGTATTTTTCTTGATACCAGTATTTAATTTTTGCTGTACATTTTGCATTTTATTGTTATGTACAGTATTCCACTGTACGTTTTTGTAGGGCACCCTGAACCTTCAGGGTAGGACACCATACTAAATAAACTCCACTACTACCACTTCCATATGATTAAAATTAGGCATTTGCCACTGCCATCTTCACATGTGCTGTTTTTCGGTTTGGTTGTTAGTTATAACCAGGTGGTCAAAAACAGGACCTCTCCACTACAGCAGAGTTATAGGGAGTGGGTAATGGGTGCTATGGATGGAGCCTGGGTCTTTGAGGAAATGAAGGAGTAAAATGAATATTGAAAAAGGAGAAAATGTATGAGTTATAAAACATTTTCAACTTTGATTATGCAAAAGATTATTTTACATAACTGGTAAATGACTTTCTTTCTTCTGTAAGCAGAAAATGCAGTCTTAAATTAAGATATGACCGTTGTTTATCCTCATCACTAAAGCACTAGCCATTCATACATATGACAGTCTTTTATTTCTAACAGTCAAGCATTTATCCCTCATTTAATTAATTTGTCAAATATTTCAGGAAGCATGTTGGCTGGCTAACTGCTTGTCAGTCAACAATTATAATTAACATTGCCTAGGGAACTTTGTAAATGAAATGGTAGTTCTTAAAAATCGTCTTCCTCTATGAAGAAATATAATAATAATACTATTTATCTGCCACATTAAAGTATAACAGAAATACAGTCTTTTATCCACCTCATTTCAGGATTTGCATTAATAGTGCTTCTCCTGCTCACCTCACAAATAATAAAGAAAGACAAGTAAGCTGGATCGAGATTATCTGATAAATAAATAAACAAATTTTTATTTGTAATTATATTTACCAGATCCAGTGCTCACTACATACATGCCTCACAGCTACAATTTCACTTTTGGTCTTCTCTGTAGTCTCCACCCCATAGTAAAAGATTTCAAGCAAAACATATATGTATCAGATAATGCATGGGTGCTTGAACTAGGGGTCATTTCATCTAGTGACTGGGGCACAATAGTTGAGTAGCTTAAGCCCCCAGCTTCACAAGATACAGTTTTGACTGAGCTGTTCCCATGTTTTGCTGGATACTGTTATATTAGATGGTTTGTGGCATACTCAAAAGGTCAGACATGGAAGTGAATGCATGCTGTGTCTGCATCTGTGTATGCTCCATTGCGTCTGGGCAGCCCACTATTTTCAAAAGATGCATCCATTCCCCCAAAAAAGTTGATTTGCTAGTCTCAGTGGGCCTACCCAGTCAACAAAATTCAGTAAAATAAATAAATAAAAATAATTGTCACAAACACAATTTGCATCATCTAATAGCTGATTTCCTGTTTGAAAACAGCAGAAGATGGATTTTAGAGCAAATCAGTTAGAATATCATGCCCTTAAAGTACCAAGTGCAGCAGTTTATACCTTGTTATTCACAGTTCACCTGAGTGTGATGTCACACCCATGAATAAGACAGTGTGAACTGTGAACAACAACATTCTAACTTTATTGAAATCAATGGGAAATAGTATCAACCATGCAATACATATATTTATAAAATGGCTAGAAAAGATCTAGAAATCTCATTGGCTGAGAACATCACCTGACTGTGCATTAAATTTCTATAAACATATGGTCAGGTGCCATATCTTATCTTCCTCCCCTCAAAAACTACTGAGAGACATTTATAAGCTTAGAAAGCCCCTTCAAAGTGTGCATCATAGGATTTTAATGCACTTCCCAGGGTATAAGGACACTTGGCATTCGGCCCTGTCGTGGCTTAATACTTACTTATATGTAATACTGTAAAGCCTGACCATGCAATACTAGGAACTGAATGTGCAGTCAGGTGACATCTCTTGACCAATGAGGTTTCAATATTTTCTTGCAATTTCATTGTGATAGTGTATATTAATTTAATTTATAAAATGGCAAGAAAAAATCTTAAAACGTCATTGGCCAAGAGATGTCACCTGACCACACTTTAAATTCCTAGCACTGCATGGTCAGGTGCTGAATCTCATTACCAAGGCAAAAAATCTATTGCCTACACAAATCAGGAACTAGTCTATGTACCGTATATCTTTTGTTATTTAAAATGTATTGAAACAAATGATTAATATTAAAAAAGACAATTAAGATGTTTCTCTTGTTATATAATTCAAAACAGCAGCAAACCATTTTATAAGCACAATAAACCACACCAGGATAAACATTTAAGCATTAGAATGCATTTCCAAGAGGTACAAGGACACTCAGCCTTTGGCCTTATGCCTCACTCCTGGGGACGTACATTATATATAAAATAATACATGGGCGGGAGTGTATAATAAGAATTTAATACATACCAAAGGTGTGGGATGCTACATAAATCCCAAGGCGAGCCCGGGTTTATCAAAGCATCCACACTGAGATGTGCATTAAATTCAAAATTGCACCCCATGTGTAGTTTTATATAATTACTGGGGTCATTTTTCTCCAACCATATTTCATTGATTAAAAACATGTCTTTGAAACAGGGTGTTGTGTCTTAATGTTTACTCATCAGAACAAGAGAACATTAAACAAGAAATTGAATACAGATTGGAATAGTGTTTGAACATCGTAGTTTAGCAGAAACAGAAAATAGAAACAACATGCTTTCACTCTCAGACTGTGAGAATACTGTACATACAAGAGCATTGATCCCAGTTTGAAAACAGCAGCTTGTGAAAATATCAATAAGGAAAGCACTTAAGAGTTGCAGAACAGTTCTGTATGTAAAGAAACATGCTTAAAAATGTGAACTTTTTGATTTAGATTTTAGTTTCAACTGTTTTATGTTTGCTTGCATGTGCAAGAAACATAGTGCCATCATCCGAGTTTTCCACAGGTGTGTCAGCCGTGTTTGCAGGTGCGGTCGCATGTGCTAATCACTGCTCCAGCTGTCTATGACAGCTGAAAATGCAGTGGCATACAGTTGAAAGGGAGAGCTCCACTTCCAGTGAGCAGAGCTCCCCCCTCAACTGCATGCGCATATTCGATCGCGGTGCTCCCCGCACGCCACAGTATAGCCGACGGTGTGCCCAATGCCTCGTCGGCTCCCACGCCCTCCCAAAAGCTTTCCTGGTGCCATGCTGGGAGCCCACCCCAGTGTGGCACATGTCCATGTAGCTGGCGGGGTGCCCAATCCTCTGTTGGTTCCAGCCCCCAACAGCCTTACAGCTGCCCACTGAGGCCCACCCCAGCATGGCACTAGCCCGTATGGCTGGCGGGGTGCCCAATCCCGTCGGCTCCAGCCCCCAAACATCCTTTCCAGCTGCCACGCTGGGAACCCACCCAGCGTAGCAAACATCCCGTGTCGTCTTAATAATTAAAAAAATATGTAAATTAAAAAGCGGTCCCTTGCAGTCTCCCTGTCCCCACCACCACCCACTGCGCACCTGCCTACCCACACCCCCATACTTACCTCTGAGTCTGGCGCGACGATCTTCGTGGACGGGAACATGTCTGCACTCTTCAAAGCCGACTGCGAACTGAGGAAATGTTGGTAAGCTGTATAATGTAATAGATAGGGTTTTCAACTTTGCTGCATATCTCGGGCATTTTTGGAATTTTGCACCAAATTTTCAACATGGGGTTTTGGGACCCCTTCTCATGAATGCTGTCACTGTCATGGCATTATTCAGGCCCAAAGGGTGATTTCACAGTCACTGTGCAGGTCTTAAAATGGCTAGGTTGAAACTTTGATGAAAAAATTCCTAAAAATGACTGTTTCTGACGTCGTTCGCAGTTCCAATACTTTCAGTAAGTTTAATAATTTTTCAATATTTTCACTCCAGATTTTCAACATTGCCATTTTACCACACCTCCTTATGAGCAGTACAGCTGTCACATTTTACATCTCACTCAAAATGTGTTTCCGCCCATGTGGCGCACAATGGCACAGTCGGTGTATGAAATTAATGTACGGGACACATTAAGAAAATCACAGTGACACTGTTTATGAGCAGAGGTCTTAAAATGGCTATGTTGAAAATTTGGAAAAATCCTAAAAATGAGTGTTTCTTAACATGCGTTGCAGAGTTCCTCATGCGCGTCGTAAGTTGCAAATTTTCAATATTTTCACTCCAGATTTTCAACATTGCCATTTTACCACCTCCTTATGAGCAGTAAAGCTGTCATTTTCACATCTCGCCCACAACATGTTTCCGCCTATGTAGCGCACAATGGCACAGTCGGTGCAAAATCAATGTATGGGGCATTAAGAAAATCACAGTGACACTGGTTATGAGCAGAGGTGTTAAAATGGCTATGTTGAAAATTTGGTGTAAAAATTACTGTTTTAGGAGTGCAATGTTGCAGTTCCGACAAAGACGCTGGCAAGTTTGCAAATTTGGTAATATTTGCACACCAGATTTTCAACAGTGCCATTTTACGCACTTCCTTATGAGCAGTACAGCTACCATTTTCACATCTCGCCCAAATTTGTTTCCACATGTGGCGCTAGCGGTATAGCCGGTGTGCGAAAACAATGTTCGGGACAGATTAAGAAAATCACAGTGACACTGGTCATGAGCAAAGGTCTTAAAATGGCTATGTTGAAAATTTGGTGACAAACTCCATAATGACTGTGTTACGAGTGAGCATTACGCAGTTTCCACGCACTGTAAGTTCATGAATTTGTAATATTTTCAGTCCAGATTTTCACCAGTGGCATTTTCCACCTCCTTATGAACAGTATGGCTGTCATTTTCACAACATGGCTGAAATGTGTTTTCACACTTTCAGGCGTAGAAATCATATTCGCTGTGGGAAATCATTGTTCGGGACAGATAAAGAAAATCACACTGACACTGTTCATGATCGAGGTCCCAAAATGCCTGTGTTAACAATCTGCTGTAAAAATCCCCAAACTAGTTACATTACGGTGTGCGCGGTACAGTTTCTATGAATACTATGATTTCGCTAGTTTTTAAGATTTTCACACCAGATTTTCAACATTACCATTTTTACACCTCCCCATGAACCGTACCTCTGTCATTTTCACATCCTGTTTGAATGTGTTTTGCACCTGTGGTGCCAAATGCCGTAGTCACTGTGCAAAAGCAGTTTTGGCTAACAAACTGATATTGCCACTGTTCATGAGGTGGGGTCACAAAAACCATGTTGAAAATTTGGAGTGAAAATACCAACGAATGCCTGAGGTGTTGGGGTTTCCTACCATAACGCCCCACCCTGTAGAGAATGACAGGCATTAGGGGTGTGACTTGGGATTCTTGCCTGTAATGCTCATACCATTCCACTCCCACCCACACCTGCAGCCAGTGAGAGGCATCAAGGTGTGCCTCAGACTCTTGAGCCCAAACGTTACCCCATTCTCTATACCCGCACCCATCTCACCATATTTCCTGATGGAAATGGGGTGCGATAAGGGCCAAAGACCCTAAGGCACATCGTGACACTTGTCGGTGTCTGCAGGGTAGGTGTGGGTGGAAATGGCGTGTTGTTATGCCTGACGACCCAAAGGCACACCCCCAATGCCTGTCACTCTCTGCAGGGTAGTGGTGGGGTTGGCTTCAGTTCAATACTTCGCTGCCTTTCCTATTATGCAGCTCTGTAACTTCAACACTACCAATGCCAATGCCAGAAAGCACACATTCGGCATTGACAAATGCTTGTTAGTTGCTGCAGTTTGTCATTGCCAAGGAGATAGTGTAATGAGCTGCAGAGGTCAGAGTTCATGGTGGTTTCCATGGAGAGAAGAGAGAGAGAGAGACAGAGAGAGAGAGCATGCTGTCTGGAATCTGGCCATTAAGTCCACAAGTCCCTGGTGCTGATTAGCAAGGCTACTGAGGTTGAGATTTATTTGGAGCCTTCTCTTTTAGTTTTGTGGCGAATTTCTCAGTGGTTGGATTCTTTGATGAAGACTTTCTGTGACTGCTGATTAACGGCACTTGTGAGAGGTTTGTAAGTCAGAGCAACCCGGCAGAGGAGAAGCTGGCATGTGTTCACCACTATAACCCACAGGTTATGATGGCAAATTATAACCAGCTTCTAATATGAGAAAAACGCACCCAGTTATTATAATCCTTTAATGCACACTCTGTTGTGGCTTATTGCTTATGTAATTCTGATTGTATGGTTATTTTGAGTCTGTCTATATGGCATCCTGACTAACCTGTGGGACAGGATGCAGGATAAATAATATCGCCATGCCTTGCTTTGTGTCTTTAGGTGCAAGAAACCTCTCGGAACCTTCAGAGCAGGTATTTTCTCCATCAGCATCCAGTGTAGCTGATGCTCTACCACTCATCATTTGGGCCTTGCCCAACACATTTTATTTATTTATTGTTTCTGCTCTTCCGCCACAGTGTGGCGGGTGTACCTTTTACAGATGAATATTCCAGCCTTCATGGAATTTATGGGACAGTGAAATTTACCATATTGTTTCCTCTTGTTCGTTTGTGTGCTCACCAGGGCGCCAGCAACCGGAACCTAGGTTCCCAGCATTAGGCGTGCTAACGTGTAGCCCATCAACACGGTGCACGACATCCCTCTCTCCCTGTGTCCCAAGCTGCTCTGCCACCCACACATCTACAGGTGGCAGTAGTGCTGCAGGCTGTGGCTTACCCCCTGGAAGATGAGCATGTCCTTTGGGATTATCAAGCCTCCTCCTCCGGCTGGCCCCCCAAGATCCAGGCTCGTTCATAAACCTGGGTTGCCAACATTGTGAGCAGCAGCTCTACCACTGAGCTGACAGGCTGGCTCTACCTATCAGAACTTTGTCATTATTTTGTCCGGCCCTTTGGGGCAGTATTACACCACCACTCTTGATGTTGGCAACTCAGGTTTGGGAACAAGCCTGGGTCATCATGAGCCAGCGGGGAGGGGGTGGATCCAATGTCCCAGCAGATGCTCTCCTCTAGAGTGAATAGGTCACAGTTGCCGCCATGTGAGCACTGCCTGGGTGACCACAGGCGAAACTGCAGGCAGCACTGCTTGGGAGGTGGGACATTGGTTGCTGCCACACTAGCATGCTTACATGTATGCTCGAACACCCTCAGCCACCAACATCTAGAGGAGGGGACACAAAAGTGGAAAGCCCCAATGGTAGCAGAATGAGGATGGTTTCCCATAGGTCTTGCACAGTCAACCTGGCTCCTGCTTCTACCTAAATTTGGTCTCCACAGGGGCTTGGGTCACCTCATGTGGCCCCACCAGGAGGACAACCCCAGAGGAACCAGGGTAGGGGAGTAAGTCCAGGAGAAGATAGGTGATTATGCCAGGAGTCAACTGGATAGGGGCCGGTCAGTGAATATGGGGAATGAACATATACTGTGACAAAAAAAAAACAACACTTTATTTGTTCAGTTAGTTCACTGGCACTTGACGTGATGCATACAAATATTATTACTGTGATGGCTGGTAACAATTCATTGTTCGTATTTGCATAATGTGTATTTAAAATCTTCCACTGTTTGTTTTTGTTTTTCTTGTGTGCACTCTGAGATACTGTCTGTATGAAAGATGCTTATAAAACAGTCATGCATTGTATATTGTAAAACTGTAAACTCAAATATAGCCTTTTAATTGGCTGTAAACCACGTGATTAACACATGACAACCACATGGACTGAACGCTTTCGTCCTACCAGAAACTAAAATTCAGTGTAGTCTCCCTTCCCCGCTGATTGTGCTGCCTGCTTTGTGGAACCTGACTTCTGCTGCAAGTGGAGTGGGTGACATACCTCTCAATCTTTCAGCATCAAAATGCATAGTGCTGGCCTTAAAATTCAAAGCAAATAAAGAATAATATGTCTATGAATAGTGGGCCCTATATGTTTAGTGTTAAGTGATGCTTCTATCAAGTTAATTCAATGTTTTAATAGTTTTGGGGTAAATAAATAGCTCTAACATTATGAGGAACATCAGTAAACCTTTGTGCAGACAGGGTAAACCTTTGCAGAGCCAGGGTAAAATTGAGTGTAAAAATCATAGTACTACGCAAAAAGGACACAGATTTGTAGGGAACTGGCAACAGTTCTGGGAGCGAAAGTTCTTTAAATTTGATGGACTGCATCTGACTAAAGAGGGAGTCAGTGCATTGGGGCAGAAGTTTGGCGTCTTTGCAGAATATTTAAACTAGCAAATGGGAGAGGGGTGCACCCCATACGTCGAATGGAAGAACACCCTCCCCTCAGCTAGTGGTCAAACAGGAATTCAGCGTGTTTGCCATTCATTTGCATCACCAGGTAAGAAAAGGTTTGTCTCCCCATACGATGCACAGGGGTAATGCCAAACTTCACCCAACAACTAACACACCAAAATCTGGCCAATGGAAAATCATGTACACAATGCTCACAGCCTGGGAAATAAGATCCCAGACCTGCAGGCAATAATGTCAGAGGCTAAACTGGACATAGTAGCAATTAGTGAGACGTGGTTTACCAGTAACCACACTTGGGAGACTTCAGTACCTGGCTATGTATTGTTCAGAAGAGACCGAGGTGCAAAAGGGGGGAGGTGGCCCTGTATGTTAATGAAAATATCAAAGCTACAGAAATTCAGAATACACATAAGGAGCCAGAAGAACTGTGGGTCACCCTGGAAACAGGAAATGGGACAGCCATAAGAACTGGGGTTGTCTACAGGCCCCAGACCAGAGGGAGGACATAGACACATTACTGTTAGAAGATATACAAAACATGACAGCTAAAGGGAGGTTCTGATAATGGGAGACTTCAACATGCCAGATATAGATTGGTCAATACCAGCAGGAACATCTGCCAGAACTAGACTCATAGTGGATTCCCTGCAGGGAGGGCCTCAAACAACTGGTACAGCAACCCACAAGAGACAGGGCTATCCTAGATCTAGTACTGACTAACAAAGAAGGGATCACAGATCTCCAGGTAGAAGGTCACCTGGGGTCCAGTGACCATCACATGGTATGGTTCAATTTGGCTACTACATCTAAATCATCCCATTCCAAGGCAAAAATATGGGACTTCAGAGGAGCTGACTTTGATAAGATGGCCAACAGAGTTAAGCTAGCCCTGGCAAAAAGAAACACAGGTGAGGAGGTACAGGCAAAGTGGGCAAGCATTATGATACAATACTTGAAGCAACATCCCATTGTGTTAGACAGAAAAGGAAGTGCAAAAGAAGAAGGAAACCACTTTGGTTCTCAAATACAGTAGCAGAAAAGGTCAGAGCCAAAAGGCTGGCCTTCAGAAAATATAAGGGAACACAGCGGGATGAAGATAGGAGGCATACCAAACTGCCCTAAGGGAAGCAGGTAGAGGCAGTAAGGCAGGCAAAGTCCCAAACTGAGGAAACACTAGCACGAACAGTAAAAGAAGGTGACAAGACTTTCTATAGATACATTAGTGAAAGGAGAAAGTCCAGAGGGGTATTGCTAAGCTTAATGGAGAAAAGGGAGCATGTGAGGAGGAGGACCCTGTAAAGGCATCTATCCTAAATAGATACTTTTGCTCAGTATTTACTGAAGAGAAGGTAGGGCAGGGCCCACAGCTCAGCATCATGGACACAGGGGAGGAGGTGAGCACTACTCCTTCACAAAAGAAAGGGTCCTACAAGAGCTTGCTAAGCTCAGGGTGGATAAGGCAATGGGACCTGATGGCATACATCCCAGGGTACTTAAGGAGCTAAAGGAGGAACTAGCAGATCCATTAGCAGAATTGTTTAGTGAGTCTCTGAGCACAGGAGAGGTCCCAGAAGACTGGAGAAGGGCTCATGTGATCCCGCTCCACAAGAGTGGTAGCAGGGAGGAGGCGGGAACTACAGACCAGTCAGTCTTACCTCAGTAGTGGGCAAGATTATGGAGGCACTCCTTAAGGAAAGGATAGTGCAACACCTGGAATCCATAGGGGCACAGGATCCAAGACAGCATGGGTTTACAAAGGAAGGTCCTGTCAAACTAATCTCATAGATTTCTTTGACTGGGTAACCAGAGTGGTGGACCAAGGGGAGCAGTTGATGTCGCCTACCTTGACTTCAGCAAAGCTTTTGACACTGTTCCACATAGAAGATTGATAAATAAGCTAGGTAGGCTCGGGTGGGTCAGAAGTTGGTCAACTGGGTGGCAAACTGGTTGACTGGCAGAAAACAGAGAGTGGTGGTAAATGGTATACAGTCAGAAGAGATGCAAGTCACAAGTGGGTACCTCAGGGATCAGTCCTGGGGCCAGTCCTATTCAACATCTTCATTAGTGACCTCGCAGATGGACTAGAGGGTAAGGCTTGTCTGTTTGCAGATGACACCAAGATCTGCAACAGAGTAGATGATCCAGATGGGGTGGGCAGAATGAGAAGAGATCTGGATAAACTAGCAAAATGGTCAGAAGAGTGGCAACTGGGATTTAATGCAAAGAAGTGCAAAATCATGCACATAGGGAAGAGAACCCTGAAGCCACTTATAGGCTGGGAGGAGTTGCTAGCAGTCACAAAGGAAGAAAGAGACTTGGGCATCATCATCACTGATGACCTAAAATCATCCAAGCAGACCTCTAAAGCAGTAGGTAAGGCTAGGGGTGTTAGGGTGTATTAGTAGGGGTATCACAAGTCGTAAGAGGGAGGTAATCCCTCTGTACAAGACATTGGTTAGGCCCCATCTGGAGTACTGCATGCAGTATTGGAGGCCACACCTTCACAAGGACATTAACCAAATTGAGGCAGTCCAGAAGGGCAACCAAAATGGTGCAGGGACTGCATCAGAAGACATATGAGGACAGATTAACGGAGCTCAATATGTATACCCTTGAGCAAAGGAGGGAGAGAGGTGATATGATCGAGACATTTAAACACCTTAAGGGCATAAACAAGGTGAAAGAGTCTAACATGTTTAAATATAAGAAAATTGCAGGACAAGAGGACACAGCATGAGATTAGAGGAGGCCGATTAAGGGGAATGTGAGGAAATTCTTTTCACAGAAAGGGTGGTAGATGCATGGAATAGCTTACCACAAGAAGTGGTGGCTATGAATACAGTGCAGGGCTTCAAACAGGCATGGATAGGCATAAGGAGCAATACAAATGACTATGAATAGATAGGTCACTGACAGAGCAAAGGCCGATGGCACATTTATAAGGTAGAAAAAGAAATGGGCAGACTGGATGGGCCTTCGGTCCTTATCTGCCGTCAACTTCTATGTTTCTATGTTTCTAAATTCATAGCTGTTAAGAGGTACTGTTGATGGGTGACCATCTTCTTTGAGACCTCACCAAGTCCCACTGGTTGCTCAGCCCATGAGGAGGGGATGGTGTTGAAAAACCATGTGGCATAGCCCTCTATCCCAACAAGTGCA
This sequence comes from Neoceratodus forsteri, assembly GCA_016271365.2. Classification (NCBI taxonomy): domain Eukaryota; kingdom Metazoa; phylum Chordata; order Ceratodontiformes; family Ceratodontidae; genus Neoceratodus; species Neoceratodus forsteri. Next base: position 703,668,116 of record CM057452.1, on the reverse strand, counting down.
TCACTTGCATGCCATGCCTGCTGTCCCTGGCCAAGTGTAAGAGACCAGAGGTCATTCACAAAACTGGCTTCCCCACCTGACCTTCGATGAAGTGCCTGTGTGAGAAGCATGAAATGCATCAGGTGACCAGTGGGGGCTCCTGTTCCACATTGCAGTTTGTACACTGAGTTCAATTTGCAAATTAAAGATAATATTTCAGGTAAATCCTGCTTCTTTTCTATTGTGCATATACTGACAGTTTTACGGGCAACTCTTCAGTTTGTTCGTGTTTCTCACAATGAGATGTGATGCCAAGTTCCCTATAGGCTTCTTTCTGTGTGTTGTTTTTGTCTACCATTGGACAGTGTGATGCAGCCCTATTCCCACCCAGTAATGGAGCCTGTATTGTGGAATTCAGCATCTGCAGTGGGGAGTACATGACCATCTCCAAAACCCAATATTTTCTCAGTTATGGAGGTGCTGAAGGGTGATGTGGAACAGCCTTCTCTCCCTAGAGGACATGCCCATCAATGCCATGATGCCCCAGTCCTCTGCCACACAACTGGGTGATTGGCCAGAGGTCATTCATAAAACTGGGCCTCTCACTGACCAGTGTAGTGAGCTGCCTCAAGCTACTGCCAAACCATTTCCCCACACATCAAAGATGTTTCAGTTTCCTCCAAAACGATTATACTTAGCATTTGTGAGACTCAAATCTCAAAACATTCAAAAATGAATTTCAGTACATTCATTTCTTTATTACTAATGATATTTGCATGAAAGTTTAATGTTTTCCTTGGACTTCATCTGTTCCTGCTGATTATACCCAACTTGAAGTCATAACCCTCTGCGTATGGCATCAGAATAATTTCCACAGCAAACAGATCTTGCTCTGTCATTCGCCATTGGAGCCAAAATATCTTTTTTAATTTTAAAACTGTTTGGCACAATTAAATAGAGCTGATCATAGGGCTTACCTATTATATGGGAAAATTGGGACAAAGATATTGGTGCGAGAAAATTAAAAAGCCCGAGACAGTCCTAAGCAAGAGATTGTCACAAGCAGAGATTGTGACTTTGACAGGTATAAACAGGATGAGCTGATGAAGCCTAAGATTAAAAGAGTCTTTTTTTTCTTTTGTGAAACTGTCTTCAATTACTGTACAAGAAAATGCAATGTCTGGAGATAAAACATTATAAAACAGTGTGCAATTGGGTGCTGCTTATACATAGAGTTCTGTGAGATGTTTGGTAGAAATTGGGAAAATCTCTTTAGGGGAACTGCCTTGTAGAAATAATTAAGGTTTATAAGGAAAAGACAACAAACAGAACATTTCAACAATGGTTCCAAAAGAACACGTCTGCACACTATCAAACCTGATAAAGACCAGCAATGAGTATGAGGTGAACAACAGCAACTGCTTTCTTGTATAACATACCTTTGGCATTTTGGAAGCACAGGTCGGATCGACTTAAGCTGGAATCAATGGTATGAACTGCAAAAGGCCACCAATGAGGAAATCCCCAGGCAGCTTAAACTGTGCAGTTTCTCGACTGTCTTGGCTGAGCACATAGTCTGAGCTCTGAGAGCAGCATGTAGTAACAAGAACTGCGGTACCAACATCTTCTTGAAGCCCAGCTGACTGCCTCCAGCAGCTCTGCAAAATAACTTTTATGGTGCCAACAAGGAAAGGTTGATATTAAAATGAGTTCATGGTTTGTGAAATATTTGCATTTTGTAAAAGTAACTAGGTGGTTGCCACTGCTGAAGTAAACACTTTTTTGTCTCCTCCTGTTATGGTCCATTTACTAGAGTCTTCCTAAGCCTGTTTACTAGTGACACCTGCCTCTTCTTTGGTGCTCCACCTACCTAGACCACAGAGACCTAAGGGTACCCATAATGCACTACTGTAATGCCATCCTGGTTTACCCGCTTCCGACATAGAACCCTGCTTCTCAGCATCACAATAGGTGAGTCCCTCACATATTCGCTACAGTTTTGAAGCCCATTTTCACTGGAGCCAGAAGGAAGGAGCCCAGTTAGGACATTGGGGTTGTGTGTCATTTGCCCAGCTGATAAAATCTTTCTCTTATTTTCTTTTCCCTCCCACTACCCTTGGGGCAGAGCACATTGCAGTGTCCTGGGCACAGGAGCACAATGGCACATAGTCACCCAAACCACCAAGTACTCCTACCAAAGCATCATCAGAAGTTGTTACAGGAGGCGTCTTCTGGCCAACCTATCCATTGGGAAGAGAACGACCACATATATGCTCATAGGAAACATTCATGTACTGTGGCTGCCACAGTTTGAAAGACATAGAAAAGCTTTCAATGATATATTGCGCCATCTGTAGCTGGAAGCAGTCTAGAGATATACTGGAGATGACTGAGCCTATTTAATTAGTACTATATTGCAACCCTTTTAAGAAAACTTGGGATGTCATCAAGGCACAGGCTGTGCCTACCTACACTGAGTCAAGCACAGCTTGTCCTCGATGACATCCCAGTGTTCTAAAAATGGCTCGAATGTAGTATTAATAATAAACAGACTCCGTTATCTGTATCTCTGCAGTGCTTCCAGCTCGGATATGTCTACCTCGTTTGAAATAGCTTTTCATGGGCCTCACTATCATGGCCACTGGGCATGAATGTAACCTTTAATGCTCCTGCCAGCCTCCGCTCTGTCCTTCTGGGCTATGCCGCAAACTTGGGTCACCTGAGCACGTACTACAACTTGGCAAAACAGAGCTGTTCGTAAGAAGCCCTTTTGATAGTTATTTTGTATCTAGGGGAACTAGAGGAGTGATCAAAGGTAAGGCAGTTGTGGTCAATGCCAAAAGTGCAAAATCATACACATAGAGTATAGTAACCCAAGTACTGAATTTAGGATGGGGAGAGGGGTGTTTGCAGCCACTAGACAGGAAAGGGACCTCAGAGTTATTTTTCAGAAGACCTCAAGGTGGCAACACAGTGTGACAAGTCTGGGGGCAGCACAAGTGGAATGCTCGCGGGGCACAGGGAGGGACATCATCAGAAGAAACGGGGTGGTGTTGTAATTGTACCGCTCTTCAGTATGCCCCAACCTGAAATACTGTTTCCGATTCTGGAAACTGCACCTCAGGAAAGACACAGACAGGGTGGAGGCATTCCAGAGAAGGGCAACCAAGGTGGTGCAGGGGTTTCAAGTGAAGCCTCATTTGGAGAGACTAAGAGATCTCAATATGTACGTTCTGGAGGACAGAAGAGCAAGGGGTGACATGATCAAGACCTTCAATTACCTCACAGGGCTGAACAGTGTGCAGTGGGGAGCCTCTTCCAAAGAAGACAAGCTCCAGGATTAGGGGCATGCAGTGAAATTGGAGAAATTTCAGGAAGGATATAAGGAAATATTTCTCCACAGAAAGGGTGGTAGAAGCATGGAACTGACTGCCAGTTGAAGTTGTGGAGCCTAAAATTTAGTAGCAGTGTCAGTGGCTCAGTAGGTAGCACACTCACCTCTGATGCTTGGAGATCAGAGGATTGTGGGTTCAGTTCCCATCTGGCACTTGGGTTACTATCCCAGTACTGACACTGTAGTGCAGCATTAGAGGGGTGCTGCACTTCCGAGGTGCTGTCTTTGGATGAGACGTTAAACCGAAGTCCCATCTGCCTGGATTGGTGGTAACTCAGGTGGATGTTAAAGATCCCATGGCACTTATTGAAAGAGTAGGGAATTTCTCCAGTGTTCTGGCCAAATTTCATACTAACATACTAATTGCCAACAGATTAGGCCTTACGGTCTATCGAGTCTGCTCAAACCTCAGATCCCTAGTTGGGTACCGAGGCCCTCCCTCCTTGTGTTCCAGAAACCCTGTCATCCATCCCCACCTCCCTGGGCCAGGCCATCATCTGATACATCTGTTTCCTGTGTCTGTCCCACCCTCTCTTGAAGCCCTCCACTGTGGATCTCTGAACCAGCTCACCAGGCAATGCGTTCCAAGGATACACCACCCTTTCAGTGAAAAACTTCCTCCTCTTCCCTCTCTCACCTTCCACCTTTCAACTTCAAACTATGCCCTCTGGTGATACCTCCCTGCTTTAGTCTAAAGATCCTCAGTGTTTACCCTATTTATTCCTTTGAGGTACTTGAAGACCTCAATCATGTCCCCTCTCTCCTCCAATGAAAACAGGCAGAGCTCCTCAAGTCTGTCCTCCCAGTCAAATCCCCTAGTCCTCATATCATCTTAGCTGCCCTCCTCTGTACCCTGTCCAGGAGCTGTATGTCCCTCTTCAAGTGTGGTCTCCAGTACTGTACACAGTACTCAAGGTGTGTCTAACCAGTCCATTGTACAGCGGCAGAATCACTTCCTGCTCCTAGAGGTGATCCCCTTACAATGCATCCCAAAATCCTGTTTTGCTTTGCTAGCCGCTCTCCTGCACTGCTCGGAGTTATTCATACATGCATCCATCATGACCCCTAGGTCTTTTCTCCTGTTGAGACCTCCAGCGCCTCCCTCCCAGGGTGTACCTGTGTTTAGGGTTTCCCTGCCCAAGATGTAACACCTTGCACTTGGTGATATTGAATTTTATTTCCAGGTGTGAGACCAACTTTCAAGGGTGTCCAGGTCCTTTGCAGGGCCAACCTCCCTCTTCCCCTCAACTACTGCTCCCATCTTGGAGTCATCAGCAAAGAGAATAATTTCACTCCCTATACCCTCCCTGATGTCCGAAATGTATGCATTAAACAGGATTGGACCCAGGACCAAGCCCTGCAGTACCCCACTACAGACCTCTCTAGGGTTTGAGAGCTCCCCACCGACCACTACTCTCTGAGTGTGTCCAGCTAGCCAGTTTTCAATCTATCTGACCATCAAAGGGTCTACTCCCAATCCTGTCAGTTTCTCCACCAGACCATTGTGGGGACAGAGTCAACGCCTTGCTGAAGTCCAAGAATAATACATCCACAGCTTTCCCTGTCCAGTTCTGATGTTACCCATACGTAGAACTCCACAAGATTGGTTTGACATGATCTACCTGGCACAAACCCATGTTGCCGACTATCCAGACTTCCCTCCTCCAAGTACACCCCAAATCATTCCTTTAGTATACTCTCCATTAATTTTCTCACCACGAGGTCAAACTGATGGGTCTATAGTTACCTGGTACTTCCCTCGATCCCCTTTATGGATTGGCACCACATGTGCCTCGTCAATCCCTAGGTACCCTCTCTGTCTCAAAGCGACCTGTTGAAGAGCTCTGCCAGAGGTGCAGCCAGTATATCCGCCAGTTCCATAGTACACTCGGATGAATGCCATCCGGCCCAGGAGATTAATCTTTCTTTGGGCCCTTAAGGGCTAACCACACCCTTTCAGTGGAGATAGCATCATCCGTCCCCTAATCCTTACTGGCCTTTTATCCTTATCCTGATGTGACACCCCTGAGGTACCTCTCCTCCCTCTTGCTCCATTTCTGTTGCTCCTCTGATCCCACTCCTACCGCTTCTATCCCCATCGTGCCTTGCTTTGTAGATATCCCATCCCTCCCTAGTGAACACAGAGACAAAGTACTCATTTAATATCTCTGCCTGGTCCCTTACCTCTTCCACCCACCCTCCTTCTGATCTCAACCTGCCAAGATGGCCCTTAGTTTTCTCCACTCCCAATGTACCGAAGAACCCTTTTCCCCTCCCCATATCCCTGTGCCAGCCACTGCTCTTTACTGGACTTTGCCCCTGCACCATCCGGGTGACTTTTCTAGATGCAAGATGGTACATTTCCTTTTCCCTATCCCTTCTCGTTGTTTTATTTTTTTGTAGACAGCCTTCTTTTCTCTGACCGCTACCTGAACCTTACTGGACCACCAGCATGGTTTATGTGACCTTGCTCCCTTAAGCTTCACCTTAGCGCAGGTCCTGACTGCCTCATGAAGTCCCGTTTTATGACCTCCTATCTCTTTTCCACATTTGTCATTGTTGTAATCTCCTTCAAGTGATCCTTGAGAATATTTCCCATGCCCACAAAGTCTGCCCCCTGAGTCCACTGCCAGTGTTCTAGATGTCTCCCCCATGCTTATTTGAAACCAGACAGTATTGTGGTCGCTCCCCAGTCAGGGATCCTCTACAAACAGGTCCCTTACCAGATTCCCATCCGCTAGAACCACATCCAGGAAATGCACCTCCTTGTGGGCTCCATCATGTGCTGTGTTAAGAACACATCCTGGAAGCCATCCAGCAGCCTCTGCTCCTTGGCCACCTTAGAGGACATGGTTCCCCAGTTTGTACCTGGCATATTAGGTCCCCATCAACACCACTCCCTCCTTTTGGTCCACACTGGGCAATGATGTTGTCCAGCAAACCATCCTCAGAACATCACCCAGAATTTCCCTCATTCACTAAAATACCACCAACAGCTTAATCTGGTTCAAGGAGAGTTGGCATTCATCTGTATCCCCCTCCTCCGGGTCGGTACCTGAAAATAGGCAGGATTTGTCTAGTGCACTTACCTGGTCAACAAAACTAAATAAATAAATAGAATGGTGGAAGGCTTGAAGCATTCTTGGGACAGAACATGGACATATTACAGAAACAGGGAGGAGGATAGGGTCCCGAGGCCAGTTAGGGTCTGCGGAGGTATAGTAGGCAGGGAACCCTTAGGCAGATTGGAGGGAGGGGAGACTAGCAGTCCTTACTGCCAACAATTTTCTGTGTATCTATGTGTATTCTATTTCATTTTCAGACTGGCCAGGCATAGAAAGTAGGACTAGACAGAATGGGAGAACTGTTATTTTGGTCCAGTGAACTTACCTCGATAACAAATAAATAAAATAAAATTAAATGGCACAAAAGTGGGCCCAGTGGCAGTGAGGGCTGAGGTGCTGGATGCCTTGCCTTGCATCATGCTGGTGATACGGGTTCAGGGAATAAGCCAGGATCATCAGAGAGCTGGTACAAGGAGGGGGAGAGAGGCAGGATCGAGCAGCCAAAGGTGGCTCTCCGCTCCTGGGAGAGTCCCATCGCCACCGTAGTTCTGCTGCCCCTAGATGGAGGTCCAAGGTCAGGCAGGCGGCAAGCAGAGGGAGGGTGTTTTGGTACTGTGGCGTATCGTGCCTCCACACATGAGCCGCGGAGACAGAGGACAGGGAGAAAATGAGGGCCAAAACGGGGTATAGAAACATAATAGAAAACAAAAGAATTAACTGTCGTTGATGGCTACACAAAATGAGAAGGGTAGAATTCCAGCTTGAATGTGTGTTCATACTAGATTATAGTTATGGCAGGAGGCCCCTAACAAGATGGCCCTAACGAAACATAGAAACAGAATCTGATGGCAGATAAGGACCGTTTGGCCCACCCAGTCTGTCCATTTTCCCTACCCACATTATTATCACAGACATGTACTTGATCTACAGCTATTTCTCCCTCCTCCCCTTCCTTTCCATTATTCCCTTGTGCCTATCCCATGCAGTCTTGAACCCCACCACTGTTTTCACCCCCACCACCTCCACTGTAAAACTTTTCCAGGAATCCACAACTTTCTGTAAAAGTACTTCCTCATCTCTCCTGAATCTACCTCCTCCAGCTTCAAAGCATGGCCCTTGTTCTTGAGCATCTTTTCTTCTGAAGCGTACTTCCCTCCTGTACTTTATTTACCCCTGTGAGGTATTAAAAGGTCTATCATATCTTCCCCCCTTTCAGGGTGTACATATTGCAGTCCTTTAGTCTCTCTTCATAGGGCTTTTGATGTAGACCCTGCACCATTTGAGTTGCTCTCTCTAAACCGCCTCACTCTGTCTATGTCAGTGATGTACAACATATGGCCCAGGGGCCATAATGGCTCCCATTGCAGCTGTCTGTGGCCCCTGAGGACCTAGCAGCTTCCTCTAGAGCCTTTATTTGATTTTTTTTTAGTTTTAGTAACATGTGGATAGGTAGACAGACATACAGCTATCTAGATAGACAGACAGACACAGATACAGACAGACAGACAGACAGACCGATAGACAGACAGACATACAGATATTTATTTTATTTATTTATTTATTTCAACAATTTGGATTTATACCTTTGAGCACTGAGGCTCTTTTACAAAGGTTCCATGTCAAGTGGAGATATAAACAAAAGGTCAGAGTAGACCCAGTAATGCACAACACATGGGTAAGACAAACTGGGTTCTAGGAACTAACACAGAAATAGTATTAACTAACAATGTATAAATAAGACATCAAATATTGATAAACATTTTATCAGTATCATAAGATTTACGATTATTTTGCAGTTTATTCCATACACCAGTGCTGAAAACCACTTAGAAAACTTTTGGTATGCAGCCTTTGAGGGCAGAGCACAAAAGATTAAGAACTAGGGGAAGAAAGAAAAACAGTAGCTACCAAGAACAGGTGTTGTCAGAGGAGGGCAAAGAACAGTATGAGTAATCAACTTATTTCATCAAAGGGGTAAAAGTTAGAGAGGAAGAGAGACCAGGGTAGGGAGAAGTGGGTAGTGAGCTTAGGGACTTGTCCAGATCCTAGCCCTTGACTGAGCTTCACCAGCCCTCCGTTGCGCAGTCGCAGTTCAGGAACCAGCTACTCTGCCGCTCACCTCCTGGCCAAATTTCAGAACCACACAGCGGATCCTACCACTTGACTGGGCTTCACCAGCCCTGTATCGGTGTGGCTGCAGCTCGGGGAACCAACAGCTCTGCCACCGCCTCCAGGCCAAATTTGGGAACCACACAGCCGGAAGAAGTACTTGACTGACCAGGAAGCAGTGAGTGCCGCCATTGCATTCAACGTGACCCATGGTGAACCCTGCTTGGACCCCTGCCTTTACACTGAGCCATTATTGGCTGCTTCTCCTGCTGTAACTCTTACTTGATTCAGGGCCATTGCGCCCATTGACTTTAGTGGAAAGCAGACAAAATTTTACACCTCCCCCTCCCCCACCTTCCACCTTAATTAAATAGACCTTTCACCATGCCCTCTTGTGCGCCTCCCTACTCACTCTTTACAGGTTCCTGACTGGTCTGCCCCTCTGTCACTCCATCCCCCTCCTCCTCCCACTCTCAACCTTGCCTGTCTGCTGCTGCTGTCTGCCTGGCCTCTCCTCTCCTCTCTCTCAGTTTAAACATGTGTTCCACCCCTCAATGTTCACCCTTCTCCTCCTACTCTTGCCCTCCCCTCTGCTCCACTTTCCTAAAGCCTGCTTCCCCCCAAAGCTATGAACTGAATATTACCTGTTGTTACACTGGCACTATTCCTCATGATGTTAACCCTGCCCCAGAGGACACCCCTCACAATAAATCTGTACCTTCTGCAAGTGAGCACGGGCCTTTATCTACCATTGTCAACTCTCCTGCTGAACCTTCTCATCCACCATAGCACGTTCCTACTTTAAAAGGATTGTAAGCTATTCCTCAGGGAATTATGCCTGGCTCCTCCTCCTGCTGCTATCGAAATATTCATCCCAAACCTGGCCTGAACACAGCCAGGGTTTCCACCAGACCAAACCCTCTGGTACTCTCTCAGTCATATGCCTGAACATCTGCAGTCTACTCCCAAGCTTGACTCACTGCAAGCCTTTCAAGCCTTCACAACACTGATATTTTGGCAGTGGTCGAAACCTGGCTCACCCCTTGGTGCCTGACCAAGCAATCACCCTCCCAGGCTACAATGTCTTTAGGCTTGATTGTAAGTCAAAGAGGTGGAGGTTGTGCGTTGTACCTAAAGACAATCTTCTGGGACACCCTGTCAATGCTGCCCTTCCAGCATCCTCAGCGCAGATTCTGCCCATCAGAATCCTACTAGGTGCTCACAATAAAACCCTCACAGTCATTACCATAAATATCCCACCTAAAGGTAAGAACCAGCCTACCAGCTGTACTGGACCTCATCAGATCACTACCACCTCACTGCGAAACCATCCTGCTCGGTGACTTCAACGTAAACTGGCTGGCAGCTGAGGCCGGGCTGTTAGGGATTCTGTCATATTGGCTAACCTTACCCAGATGCTGGACTCCCCAACCAGAAAGAACTATAAAACTGGAACCAGCACCCTACTGGACTGGATCCTGACCAGCCACCCTCTCGCCCCTCTCGGATCACTAACTCCACCATCCTTCCTGACTCTCTCAGCGACCACTCCCCCATCAGCTGTACCTGGTCCAACAAATTCTGTAAACCCCCAAAAAAAAATATCATCTTCAGCAGAGTTCTACCTCATGGTCAGTCAACTCACCTCAAATCCACCTACTCCATCAGGACTGGTCTCCATCCTCAGGGCCACTGACATGAATCCCGCTCTGAACCAATTCATCCACATCTTTAATGAAGCCTGTAACATATAGGCTCCTCTCAAAAAGTGCAAAGTTAAATCTCTCTGCAACCCATGGCAATCAGGTGCCCTCCTAAAAGCTAAAACTCATGGACCACCTTTGGGAACTGGTTAGATCCACGGTAAGCAAGTTGACATCCAAAACTACAAACGCGCAGGGAATGATTGCACTAAATCCTTACGACAACAGAAATCAGACTACTACAAGAAAATGCTCACTGACACATGGGAAAATTGGAGATTTCTGGAAAACATAAAAGATGTCACTGGAAGCAGTCAAATCACTGCCAACCATGCTCAAGGTCAATGGGATTACCACACTGGACCATAAAATCATTGCTGACACTTTCAACGATCGTTCACTGACCTTAGCAGTGTTCTCCCCACTGATTTTTCAGTGATGATGATGCTCCTTTATGCACCGACCCCTCCTCCCGTCAACCCCTTCTACTTCAAAGCAGTCAGAAAGAATGAAGTTCACAAGTACACCACCAAAGCCATCAACAAATCCAGAACTAGCAATGATACACTTGACCTCAAGCTTCTATCTCTCACTCTAGAAGAAGTCCTGGGGCCTCTAACCAGGATTTTAACCTCTCCCTCTCACTTAGCCAGTTCCCGGACAAATGGAAATCAGCTACAGTCCTCCGATCCACAAAAGTGGTGACAGGACTGCACACAGGAACTACTGCCCAATCTCTATCCTACCCCCCAAAGGCACTGGAGCGGATAGTAGCAGACCAGTTCACCGACAATCTGGGCAAATATAACATCTCTGCCAGCAGCAACATGGCTTCAGAAAAGAGCATAGCACTGCTACTGCCTACTTGAGTTCACTGGTGCCATCCACAGCTCTCTGGACAACGGTCTACTAACTGGAGCAATCTATATTGACCTGACAAAGGCATTTGATACTGTCCACCACGCCTCCTGCTTGGCCAACTACAGAACTCTGGGCTCTCCACTGAATCTGTTGCCTGGTTCAAAAGCTCCTTGAAAACCGGTCTCAATGTGTAAAATTGTGGATGTGCTCTCCGATGCTAAACCGGTCCGCTCTGGTGTTCCCCAGGGCTCTATCCTGGGCCCACTACTTTTCAGCTTGCTCCTCAACACACTCCCGGACTCCTGAACTCAACAAATCACACTTGCGCTGATGGCGATCATCCTTTCCTCCCATCAGCATCCAAACCACCTGCAAATAAACCTTCCAGGGCTTCACCAGTTGAGAACTGGCTTATAAGCATAAGCTGATCCTTAACCAGAAAAAACCAAGACCATGATCTTCAGCAGCTCCCATAATAATCATAAACATCTCCACCTCTCCATCAACACCAGTCAGGTGGCCCACTGGATCAGGTCCAAACCTTCAGATATCTTGGGATCGCCTAGACTCTCACCTCTCACGCTGCCCACATTAATAACATTGCCAAAGCTGCGAACTCCAGACTGGGCCTGCTTTTTCACCACAGTTGACACCTAACCCCTGAGACCCTGGTAGCTGCTGTCCAGAGCTCCATCATTTCCTCGATAGACTATGGCCTTGCCATCTACAGCTCCGCCACTGCTGACTGCATTCAGGCGGGTAACTACCACCCTCAAAAGGCCTGTCGACTAGTCACTGGCGCTCAACGTCTTACACACACTTTGACCTTTACACTCAAACAAATTGGCTGCAGCTTGACAATTGAATCAAATACCAAACCTGTGTGGTTGCAAAGAAAATCCTGATGGGTCTTGCAACACCTGGAGTCTGTACCTCCCACAACCTAAAACCAGCAGTCGTAACACCAGGAGATCTAAGCCACAGCTCTTTCAAATTCTCTCTCTGCCCACACAAGGCCAAAGATATTTTGCCTATAGGGCCCCATCTGGCTAAATGGTCCTGCTAGTGACACCACCTCTACCGCTTGCTTGGTGCCTTCAATCCAGGCTCACCACTCACTCATTGCCTCCAGCACCTGTGACTGCCTTGACTAACCAACAGTACTCCCTCCACCTGTGTCTACCTTGAGGGGCCACTGCCTCCTTCATACTTGCCTACACCTGGCCCCTTTCTTATGCACTTACCCCTGACAACACCACCTTGGCTGCAATCCCCTTGTCCCTACCACCTCACCCTTCCACCTCTTCCCTTGTTACCCCCGGACCTCCTGCTACCCCTCTCTTCTCCTCTCCTTCCAATCACTAGTTCCTTACTCAGTTTATATGCTGCTTATGTACTGTCTTTGAACCAACCTTAATGTTTATACTGCCATTCATGTTGTCTACTGTAACTTGTGATGTGGAACCTTGTAAAAGAGCCTTGGCTCAAAGGTATTTGTAATCCTAGACCAAATAAATAAAAAATAAATAAGATTTGTGGTATGAAATGGCATTATGAGTTCCAGAAGGTAACTGCTATATTGCAGGCATTGTCAGAGGAGGAAAACAGGGCCAAGGGGAGTGGGGAGAAGGAGGGGTGCTAACCCGATAGTCTTCATATGGCTAGTGGTGTGTTGAGCACTAAGTCACAAGGGTTCATTTGGGCCAATAGTCTATGCAGGTTCTTCTTGAAGGTGCTAACTTTTCACACTCAAACAGCAATGCAGGAAGATCATTAAACCATTTAAGACCCTAAATGAGACAGCACACTGGGCAAAGGTAGTGCACCTAAAGGGTATCTGAAGTACTCCTTTAGCCGTTCTCCATGTTGCCTTTTCAGATATAGTCCATTTAAAGATGCAGGCTGTAGAGGTAGATGTAAGCCCTAGTAAGGATTTCTTTCAAGTAGAGCAGGCCTGATAAATGACTCTTTTGTTACAGGAGGCCACCCAGTTTCTCTGTAAAGCTGACAGATGTGGGTAAAGGATCAATTCCCAGGATGAGTCTGACACTCTATTTCATTTCATTTTTTTTATACTGGTGGGTTTGTGGGACAAGCCCATTTTCACAAATGTCCAGTTTTTACAAAAGATACAGGACAGACTTTACAATACAATTGACCATCAATATAAATTCATTAAGTAAAACATTTACAAATTGAATTTGCTAGCAAATGATTTCTAAGAGCTGTCTTAAAATTGCTAACTTCTATTGACTAATAACACTACTAGGGAGACTATTATACAACCTAGCAGTAGCAAATCTTAATGAGTTTTGACCAAATGCTGTGTGAAAAAAGGAATCACAAAACCATCTCTACTCTGCAATTTTGTACTGCCAGATTTTAAGATCCTAGGAAATAGACTAAAGATACTTCACAGCATTATACCCAACTGAACCCTATGTAAAAACATCAGCGATCTAAAGTTGAAACGCCCACCAATGACAAACAACCGAAGTGTTCACAGAGAAAACAATGATGCATTAACCTAGAGTGTCCAGTAGCAAACGGATTAGAGTGAAATGTAGTCTGAAGTTCTGATAGAATTCTGTCAGAGTATACTGAATATACTATAGACACATAGTCAAATAAAGAAAATAATAAACTATGTGTAAGTAGATACCTAATATCAACTGTTAAATTGCCTCTGATTCGATAAAGAAACCCTAATCTTTTGTGTAATCTATTAATTAAATCCAAAACATGAGACTCATATGTTAGATGACAATCAATTAGTATACCTAAACATTTGAACAATTTGACTTGTTCTATTACAGTACCAAGTTGTCAAAGATATCCATTATTGGTGATCTCCTGGGGTGAAAAATACCATAATCTTGGTTTTAGCAGAATTTAACACCAATTTATGTTTAGCAAACCAGTATTGTAATAAATTAAAATCATAATGTAATATGTTTTGAAGAGTGAATAAATTAGGACCGAACAAAAAGAACTGCGTCATCAGCGTATAATATTAACTCAGTATTTGTAAAATTAACGATAAAGAATTCACAAATAATGAAAAAAGCAAAGGACCCAATATGGAACCTTGTGAGACTCCACATTTTAACATTGCTGGCTCAGATAATGTTCCACTGATTAATGTCTTCTGGTTCCGATTAGATAAATAGTCACCAAACCAGGAGATCACCCCATCTGATAAATGTACACCCAGATAACTGTTTCAGAAGCACATCATGGTCAACAAGATCGAAAGCCTTGGTGAGGTCCATAAGCCACAGCAACAAGATTTCCATCATCTATTGCTTTAGTAACTTGGCTAGTGAAACCTCACCAAGGCTGTCTCGTATTATGGTTAGGCTTGAAACCATGCTGTGAGTCAGACCAGAGGTTATATTTTGTGAAATGTTCAGTCAATTGAACTGATACTATCTTTTCCAGGATCTTAGAAAGGGTAGCTAGCAAATAAATTGGACAATAGTTGTTAAGATTAGATCTTAAACCTGTTTTAAAATTGGCTTTACAACTGCGCTCTTCCACACATTTGTATAAACTCCTTGACAAAGGGAAATTAAGTAATTTTGTTAACTGAGTAGCCATAATATTTATGATCCTTTTCAAAATCCTAAAATCAATATTATCTGATCCGTTAGTGGGCCTAGGGTTCATTTGGTAACAAAATCAACTATATCCTTAGTTTGTAAAAACAAAAATAAAAATATGGCATAGTATAATCATTAGCAGATTTTTAATGGGGTCTTTATCCTATTTAATGCTGAGTTCAAGGCAGCACTGTAAATGGTAAGCCGTAGTCTATCAATGAGAGAATTGAGCTCCTTGTAACCATGTCCAGTGCCTCTGTGGTCATGGAATGCTTGTATCTGTGTAGAATACCTAATTTGATATTTGCCAATTTGATGTCCTTGGGCTCAGATATTCAAACTGTGCCATAAAAGTAGCGCAATAATAGCAGGAGCAGGTGCAAGTGCAGTGCGCCCAAAGCGCAACTGTGCGCGATATTCAAACACAGTGCAGACCAAGATGCACTTGTGCAACACAACTGAATATCCGCCAACTGCGCCATGGCGCAACCAGGGATGTGCAGTGGTGCAGGACTGATGTGCAGTAGCACAACCAGGAATGCGCAGTGGAGCAGGATAGCAGCGCAGTAGCACAACCAGGGATGCGTGAGGGACAGGATGCAGGGGTGCACCACCCATGGAAGACATGGGCAGAGGAGCACGCAGCAGACCAGACAGTGCCCCCACACCCCATGAACTGCACAACCTGTGGCGAGCTGGATGAACCACCAGCTCATGAACACCAGCACCGAATCCACAGCTGGGGCATGGTGCCTCAGCACAACCCCTGGCAAGCAGTGACCATAACACAAGGAGGTCTGGCCACCATGTGCCACCACATCCCACCAATGCAGAGCACACCCTGCACAGCGATCCCCAGACACCCTTCCCAGGAGCAGTGCCCAACAGTGCAGACTCTGTATGCATGCCACCACCCCACTGTGACAATGCAACCCTGTGCACCATGCAGCCATGCATGGCAGCCCCACCGTGAGTACCCCACAGAGGGTGACAGCACCAGCCACTGATGCAACAACTGCAGACACAGTACCACCCTGCATGGACCCCCATGGCACAGCCGAGAGGTCGACCCTGCCCTGGACCCCAGCACCAGCAGGACAGCACCCGCACACCCACCCAAGCACACACTGTCTCAGCACTGGCCCTAACAGCCAGCACAGACACCCACAGGGTGCATGGAGACATGTGCCACACAGGATGTAACACAGGGCATGGACAAACACCCACCCAGACCCAAGGGCACCCCAACACAGGGTCACAATAGTGGGAAACAAATCCCACTGGCATCGACCACAGCAACCGTGTACCCATGGCCAGCACCCACCATGGCACAGGTGTACCAGTCATCCTGTGCATGCACCATGAAACCACCTGCCACCAGCATGTGTCCGGAGCACAAGTGACAGACATCGAGCACAGACCCTGCAACAGACACCAGCGACAGCATGGAGGGGACAACAACAGCAGAGGCCACAGTGCCACCAGAGGCAGATGTTCACCATACGGTGACAGGAGGCAAGCCGCCATTGGCGCCGGGTCCAGAGGGTGGCCAGCATGGACAGCCACCACTGACATGCCAGCAGACCATGCATAGCACAGACATGCAAAGGTGTCAGCTGCATGAGCTATGGACATACTGACAGGGACACCATGGACACAGTGCATGCACCAGGGACCACTGCACACAGGCGTCCAGTGCACAGAAACAACACACATACCACAGACAGGGGACCGAGTCCCCACCCACACCATAGGTGGGTCCCTGCCAGACACACACATGCCCAGGGCCTGCACCACCCCGACACCATGCACACCACTGCAGCCAAGCACCATTAGCCTGCTGCAAATCAGAGACCACCACAGTTGTCATAACAAAATGGATATATTAAAGGTGTGAAATACAAAACATATTTACAACTATATACAATGGGGAGGGCCACAAACCAGGTGGGGGTGGGCACTGGGCAGAGTGAACAACTGGGAGAGGGATGAATGGGTGTGAGGGTTAGTCTGGGGAATACAAAAAAGGGGCATAGAGGGCCTATCGCCGGCCCCTCTCTCCACTTCTGTCCCGCGCCGTCCTCTGTGCCGCCATCCTCTGTCCTTCTCCAGCCTCTGCAGGAGCTCGAGGTGGCCCTCGTGAGCTGCAGCAGCTCCTGCACACTTCTTTCAAGTGCCATCCATCATTGTCCACCTAGGACAAGGGATCAGAGTCATTCACGCGTGACTGGCCAGACCCCTTCAGCCCACCAATTATGCACAGCATACAGCCATGGGCCACTTCCATGTGATGCATGCATCACCCACAGTGACCGCGCCACATGACCCACCTACCAGGCACCCACAGCCATGCAGACCACTGCACACACCCACCGTCCATGTCCAGCACGGCACCACTGTGGCCATACAGTGACATTGCTATGCTTTGTGAAGGCAGTGGCACAGTGGACTCTCTGCTGGGACTAAAGAAGAAAACTTTTGTACTTGGACCTTTAATTTAGAGTAAAAACTAACAAACAAAACAAAAAAGTGTGTGTTTGTCTGGGTTAACTGAACTGAATGGGTATCTGGACAGTTATCTAGGTGTAAATCTCAGGTGATTGAAAGGACTTAATAGCTGTGAGGTTTAAATTACTTGTAGAAAGATCTAGTAAGTAGGGGGGAAGGCTTAGCTAGAAGGAAGCTACATTTAAAGACTGTCTTAGAAAGATTCTGCTAATAGCTTGGCAGAAGACACCAGGAGAAAAGGACTGCTGTGTGACTGAACTTCTGTACTGGGACTATATTGCCCTCCTTCCCTCCACCCAAAGCTAGTTCTATTTTTATAGGCACAGGATTTGACTGACAACAGGAACTTCCTGTTTGGGAGCAGGAAGTGAGTGATCACAGAACCACAAAGACCCACCATCCTAGAAGGGCAAGAGTAGCTCTCCGGCCCCCTCTAGCTGCTGGAGGTCTGCCTCTGAGCAAGTAAGTGGTATACTGAGAAATATAGGATATTTTTGTCTCAGAACAGGACAATCAGGAGCTTAAAGGGCACACAGGCAGAAAGAAAGTAAGGAGAGAGAGAAAAATCAGAGGAAAGAGTAAGGATTGCAAACAGTTAAGGCCAGAAATAAGACATGATTGGAGTGGTGCAGTGCAGTGGCTGTGGAGCAGCAGTCTTCCGGGAGAAGTTCTGGAGGATGCGGTGTTGTCCCATCTGCAGGCACCTCTCTGGGCTGAGGGAGGAGGTTGCTCATCTCCAGGCTGAGTTGGCCAGGATTTGTGGGACCTCCTCTTCCATCCAGGGACCACCAGTGCCACTGCCGTTGCCTCAGAGGTTGCCAAGAAAGAGGAGCGGTTGGACCACAGTGGGCTCAGGGAGGGTGAGGTGGTAGAACAGAGGTGCATCCTCCAGTTGTACCTCTCCACAATTCCTATGCCATTCTGGCAAAGTGTGGTTCCTCTATGGAGGCACCCTCAGTGGAGACCAAGGAGGATGCTGGGAACCTCCACAAGGAGACCCACAGGAGGGTGGCAGGGGACCCTGCAGGGAAGGAAACAACTCCTGGTGGGGACTCCATTGTTAGGAAGGTAGAACTGGGGAGGAAGGGAGAGGAGGTAAGGTGCCTGCCTGGCGCCATGGCTTGGAGAGACAGGGAGAGAATCAGGATTGCCAGAGCAGCTGCACAGGGCAGGGAGCTGGATGTCATTGTCCACCTAGGAACAAATGATCTGGCTAAAAAGGGATTAGAGAAGTGCAGGAAGAGTTTGTGGAATTGGGAGGGGCCTTAGTCAGCAGCCCTACGGTAACCTTCTTGGAGGTGCTGCCCATCTATGGCGTAGGAAAGGCCAGGGTGTTCCACACCATGATTCAATCAGTGGTTGAAAAACTGGTGTGAGCTCAGGGATTTGGCTTCATTGTGGACTGGGGTCCACCTGGAGTGAAACAAGCCTATACTGGCATGATGGGCTACATCTGTCCAGGAGGGAACCAGAATCCTAGGTGATAGGTTTAAATGCTTCATTGGCAAGCTTTTAAACTAGCCAAGGGGAGGCACTGGAAAGGAGCAGGAAATCCTAGCCCCCAAATAATCAAGGTAGTAAGTCGCAAACACCAACATAGAGGTGTCGATAGGGAGAAGGGCAGGGTAAATGGAGAAAGTGACAAAAGCAAGAAGGACAGGGATGGGGCAAAGGGAGTAAGGCCATCAGGAAATGGAGGGTAATGAGTACCAATGCCCGTAGTCTGGGCAACAAGTTCCCTGAGCTGGTGGCCTTGATGGAAGAGGGATGCCTGGATATTGTAGCAGTCACAGAAACATGGTACACAGAGAACCATGACTGGAGTTAACATGCCAGGTACATAACCTACAGGAGAGACAGGCAGGGGAAGAGGGGGTAGCTCTCTATGTAAAGGAAGGATAAAAGCAACAGAACAAAAGAGTGAACAGGAGGAGAGGAGGCGGCACTGTGGGTCACCTTGAGACTGGAAAGGGCACCACAATCCGCACAGGGGTTGTGTACAGACTCCCATGTCAGGGGAGGGAATGGACAAGGATATGATAGAAGGCATTCTTAGAATGGCAGAGAAGGGAGATACTGTTGATGGGAGACCTGAATATGCCAGATGTTAACTGGAGCACATTTGCTGCAGCCACATCCAAGAGCAGGGCCATTCTTGATGCCCTACAGGTGGCAGGCCTTAGACAGCTAGTTTCAGAACCCACTCGTGAGGGAGCAATCTTAGACCTCATACTCTCAAATGGGGGCAGTGAGAGGATCTCAGATCTAGAAGTGGGTTGCCATCTGGGGACAAGTGACCATCAAACAGTGTGTTTCACGTTAAACTCAGCTACAGAGTCAAACTATACAAAAGTGAGGGTATTGGACTTTAGGAGGGCTGACTTTGGCAAGATGGGAGAGTGCCTCAGAAAAGCACTAGCAAACAAGCTAGAAGGAGGTGTGGAGCAACAATGGGGAATTATCAAAACTGCCATCACAGAGGCAACAAGCCTTTGTGTGAAGCAAATAAACAAATCAAAATGAAAGAAAAAGCCACTACGGTTCTCAAAAGAGGTGGTTGTGAAAGTCAGGAAGAAAAAGATAGCATTCCAGAAGTATAAGGAAACACAGAAGGAGCAGGACAGAGAGCTGTACCAGTTAAGGCAGAAGGAAGCAGGAGGAAGTCAGAATAAAAGGCCCAAACTGGGAGGAAAGATAGCCAACTCAGTTAAGAAGGGGGATAAAACCTTTATAGGTACATCAGCAATCGAGAAAGACAAAGGAGGGATAGTGAGGCTGAATAGTATGAACGGTGGGTGGGCAGAGGGGACAGTGAAAAAGCAGGGATACTGAATGAATATTTCTGCTCAGTATTCACAAAGAGGAATGGGAAGTGCCTAATCCAATTAACAGAAGCACTTTGATAGGGGGTCAATCCCAGTCCTTTCACAGAAGAAAGGTTCTGCAAGAACTCCTAAAACTGAAGGTGAACAAAGCAATGGGTCCTGATGGAATTCACCCCACAGGTGTCTGAGGGACCGGACCAGTGCATACCTGCCTGTCTGTCCAGACTGAAGAGGGTGGTGCGGTGCGGACGCAGGCCCCTGCCTGTGTCCCAGCCGCGGACAGCGCCCACGGTCTCCAGCATGCTGGGACATGGATTAGTGCCAGATCTGTGCCAGATCCAGCACTGATGATGATGAATCACATGTTCCAGACAGTGATATGTGTGGACGCCGGATGGTCCCACAGCAGGCAATGGCATGGGTGTTGCCATGGGTGGTGCCGCCATGGAGGCCTGTGTAACAACACAGTAACAGCCTGTGCCTGTATGCCCCAATGGGGCAGCACTGGTGCATCCAGGCCGGTGGGGCTGTTGCGGCCACTGCGATGGCACCAGTGAGCCCTGGCGATCGCCAGCCAGAGGGGCAGTGCCAGCAGTCAGCCAATGGCAATGGGGGACAGTGTCGGGCGGTGGCAGTACACCATGTGTGGACGTGCTCCGCATGGCTCTGGGGTGCAGTGCCCATCATCAAGGGGTGCTGCCCAGCCAGGCCAGGAACACCACGAGGGACAGCATGCCAGACCGGGCGGATGACCTCTTTGACGAGCACAGCCATCTACTCCAGGCTTCAGTAGATCAGCAGTTGCGGCTTGTGACTGCAGTGGATGCACTCAGTGCAGTTCTGCTCCAGGCAGAGGAGCGGTGCAGCAGAGACCACGGTCTGCTCCTGGCAGAGATGGCCCGCAGCAGGAGGATGTGACCGCTGTCATTGACAGGCAGACAGATGCATTCACAGCTGGCATGGCCACATTGGGCACCCAGTTTGGTGCCCACGTGCCCAGAACACAGCGCAGTGCCATGTCCACTCCCCATTCCCAGCGCCGTGTGACACCTGCTATGTCGACACCAGGTTTGGCTGTGGGAATACTGAGCATGCCTGGGCGCAGGCATGTTCGGTGAGCTGCAGACCCCTGCGTGAACACAGTCGTGTTCATGCAGTGTCACTCTGAGGACCATTGGTACCACCCCATGAGGCCAGTGGTCAGCCTGGCATGGCTGGCAGGTCTCGCAGGGTTCCCACTGCATCTGTGGTGGATGTGGCACTGTGCCGCGTGACTGACCTGTCTCCCACCATGGCCACTGTCTGCCACTGCCCTATGTGCAGTGTGGTGTGCATCATGCGACACACGGTGGGGGTACCTGGCCCTGCACACAGACAGTCCCTGTGCACACCTTCCTGGCTGCTGGCCACTGTGGCATTTGCATGATGATGCCTGTGTTGCACTGTCCGCCAGTGTGCAATGGTGCCCAGTGTCTGAGGCACGCACAATGATGGCCACTGGGCATGGTCGTGTGTGAACCTGTGTGGGGTAGGGGTGGCAATTGGGGTTTGGCGTGCTGTCTACCCCTTGTGCATGTTGTGTGTGTGTGTGTGTGTGTGTGTGTGTGTGTGTGCACATGACGTGTTCAGCTTTGCCCATCCCCTGCGCTGTATGCGGTGCCACACTCAGACCCATTCCCTTACTGCCATCCACACCTGGGGTTCTTCCCTGCCTGTCTGTGGGCTGTGCCCTTGCCATTGGTGGTTCGCGCATGGCCCGTGACCTACCTGTGTTGACCAAAGTGCTCAGCTGTGACATCCGGATCAGGCAGGGGTCCCTTCACCCAGGGGTGGCTGCCCATCACGGATAGACCGGCATCCTCATCAGTCCGCACCGCTGTCCCCTCTTTGACCTCTACAGCTATCCCACAGTCATTGGCCATGTTGTGCAGGATGCAGCAGGCCAGGAATAGCCCACAGACCTTCAAGGGGCTGTACACAGGGCACCACCAGATGTTTCCAGGCACTGGAAATGTGCCTTCAGCATCCCGAGCACCAGCAGATGACATTCCATGTTGTGGCATGTGCCTCATTGTACCGTAGCTGTGATGGGGTCGTGGGGCACCGGTATGGTGTGAGCAGCCAGGACAGAGTGGGTAGCCACTGTCACCTGTGTGTAGAGGGTGGACATTAGTATGGTGGTCTGCGTCAGTTTGCCATGGGCCAACAAGGCCAGTACCCATGGCACCTCTGACTATGCACCCCCACGTCTGCTCATGTCATCCCACGTGATATGCATACTCACCCACTAGGTGGCCAGTGGGGATGTCCCCACTCTCAAACCTGTGGCACAGTGTGGACTGGTGCCAGATGAAGGCATCATGTACTCCCAGGGTGTGTGGCACAGACATTGGTAATGCACCCCTGGCCGCACACCACCTGGCAGTTGATGTTTGCATACCCCTTCCGGTTGGAGTATGACACACCGTCCTGGCCAGGTGGCTTGCAGATGGCCACATGGGTGCAGTCAATGGCCCCGAGCATGCCAGGCAACCGTGCTACTCTGTGGAACTCTGTATGTGTGCTGTGCACTCCACCTGTGTGCTGGGGAAATGGATGTACTCCGCAGCATGTGGCAGCAGTGTGCTGAGGAATTGTGTGAGTAGGCATGGCAGCTGCCTGGGTTATGCCTGTTGTGTCCCCTGTTGGTCTCTGGAAGGTGCCCGTGGTGAGCTGGCACATGATGGCTGTCACCTTCATCTCCAGTGACAGAGCATGGCTCCGTTGTGTGGGTGCCTGCATCTCATCACTGCATAGCTCACAGAGCCACCTCAGGATCACCTGGTTCAGGCGGTACTGGCCCACAATCTCTGTGTCAGAGTAGTGTTTGAAGGTGGTGCAGGCTCAGTACTGCCTGTTCTGGGCATACCACCAATGGGCCCTTCCATGGCCGTGCCCCCTGCTGCCTGCCTTCTCACACCCCTCATTACCGCCTCCATCTGGAAGGTGGTGCTGGCCATGTCCCTGGCTGGTGTTCCCCGGGCTGTTATCCCGCCTCCCCAACTGTCCATTTCTGATGCTCCCACTGGGTACACCTCCAGCCTTTGGCTGTGGCTGTCCTGCCTCCTGTCACTGCCTTCAGTCCACTGTGGCACTTCACTATCTATTCTGCACCGTGGCACAGGATCCCCACTCTATCCTGTTCCTGGCTCGGTTCAGGTGTGCCCTGTCCTGCTCCTGCCCAGTCCTGCTCACTGCTACCCTCTGTACTGCCCTTGTGTCTGTCACCACACTCCCACCTGTGGCTTCCTGTAATGTTCTTGCACCTCTCTCGCTCCTTTTATTTTGGATCATTTCGCTGTCGCGCAACTTCCACTAGCTCCCTATTGGCATGGCGCATGCTGTTGAATATTGCACTGTGCATGTTATTCATGGTTCCACCCCGCAGTTAACATACATTCATTGCTATTGCGCTCTTCGCGCTATTGTTACTTTGCGCAGCAGCTCCCACTGAATATCGCGACAATGACGATTTCCATACTTTGCGCGCTTGGTGCATCCCTGCTTGCATGGAGCAACCCTTTCAATATCCGAGCCATGATGTATATGTTCTGTGAAGGTTAGAGTATCATCAGTATGAATTTCCAAGTACTTAAAAGTGTGGACCTGTTCCAGAGTGTTGCCCTTACTACTAAGGATACACAGGGACCTGCTTTCTTTTTGTTTTGCAGGGAGAGAGAAGTGCATTATTTTAGTTTTTTATAGTTTAGTAGCAATTTGTTTTGGCTGAACCATGCCTCAAGGTTTCTAAAATACTGCTGAAGAGTAGTATTGATGATGGAGGTCTGGACTCGAGGGGCAGAGATGACAGTATCGTCTGCATATAGGACCATGTTAGCAGGACAAGCAGATGGCAATGATTTTTTTTTTCATTATTCTTTTATCTTGGTGAGTTCACTGTCAGCCCTCAGCTCTGGTCATGGCCCTGGGACTTCCACCACCATCTATAGCCACTTCTCCCCAGTTACCCCCAGCTTACTCCCTAGAGTGGGGCGCAACATCGGACCCCCATGTCAAAGCCGTGGGACCAGTAACTGGTCAGGGAAGTATGTGGCGATGAGTAGCTAATCAAGCCGGGGGGCTTCATTTAGACAGTGGACCCACCCGCCTGCTCCTTTTTCCATTTTCCTGGAGGCAGGGACATGCAATGGCGCCAGCGTCCACCCCGCCTCCCTGTATTACGAGCACTGGTAGCTTGAGTGACTCCGGCCTCCGCCAGGAGTCCTCATTGTGATGGGCATTACCCCACCCTCCCCCAGAGAAGGAGGCCATCCATAGGACACTCCATCCTTCTCCCCAGCTGGTCTTCCAACAGTCCAGGTCCGTTTCTGAACCGGGTCGCCGGCGTCCTGGCGGAAATCTGACCACTGCGCCAGTGGGCCGGCAGATGGCAATGAGTTCATAAAGAGGCTAAACAGCAATGGACCTAGTATGGACCCTGCAGTACCCCAAGTAAACACATTTAAGGTCGGCTATAGCTCCAGATATTTTGACGCATTGTGACCTTTGTGACAGATAGCTGCCGAACCAATTCACTATTTCATATGACAAGCCTATCAACACTAGGCTGTCCAGAAGTACCTGATGATTTACAGTGTCAAAAGCTTTGTAAGATTTATAAAGACAGACCCCACCAACTTGTCACTATCTGGGCATCATACAGGTGACTGATGTACTCACAAGTGCAGTGATGGTGCTATGTTTTTTCTGAAACCATGCTGTTGTTCATGCAAGAGGCTGTATTTGTTAAGGTATTCGACTACTTGATCTGCTACTATTCTTTCCAGGGCCTTCAAGAGTGGGGTAGAATTGAGAAAGGACAGTAGTTATTCAGTTGTGTCCTGTCCCCATTTTTGAATACTGGTGTGACATGGGCAACCTTCCACTTGTCCAGGAAGATTCCTGTCCTCAGTGAGATGTTAAACAACTTGGTGAGGAGGAGGGCAATTTAATTTAGGGTGAGAGCAATGAGTTTTATGTCAGCATATCACTAGCAATTCTAGTTTTGCCAAAGACTCTTTTAATGTATTTTAAGGCTTTCATACTGAGTTACTTCCTTGAAACAGAATAGTGGTTTACCAGCGTCTCTAGCAGGATGAGAATCATAGTTGCTGTACTTTCTAGTGGGTGGGCTTGCTAGATACTCCGGTGGCAGAACTGAACTCAGGTCCGTGAAGGCCAGATTGAATTCATTTGCTATATCTTTTGGATCCTGTAATATACTAGACTCTGTGGTAATCAGTTCAGGTGGTGCCTTGGAGATCTTGCCAGTCAGGGTTTTCAGGTTGTTCCAGAAAAGTTTCCACTGCCCCATGTACTGCTCAACTGTTCTCTAAAGTAACTTGCTTTGGCATTCTGGACAAGACTTGTATATTTGTTTCTTGCCTCTCTAGGCATTAAAGTCACCCGTCCTTCCAGTGGCATGGGCCTTGTGCCAGAGATTATCCCGTTGTTTCATAAGAGCTATGATGGGGCCAGTTAACCAAGGGTTGATGGGTCCCTTTGTTTGGATGATTTGTAGGGTGCAAAATGTCACAGGCATTATTAAAGATGCGAGTAAAGTACTCAAGAGCCTGATTAGCATCTTCAGTATAGTCCAGTGGCGTCCAGTCTGCATTTTTTAGTAAGAGTTTGAAGTTATTTAACTGTCCTTTTAAGGGACCAGTTTCTTGCTAATTTAGAGTGGTTTTCTGAAACTTATTAGACCACGTAAAAGTCACTGGCAAGTGATAATTTAACGAGTCAGGAAGCACACATATTAGTTATGTGCTCTGGGCATGAGGAGAGTAGCCAGTCAATTAGTGTACAGGTGCCAGTTTGATAATTTCACCTGGTTGTCTTAGTCACTAGTTGTGAGAGGTACAGGCTTGCTATCTGGTCCCTGGTTTCCACGGTATCCTGTGCTAGCCAGTTCGTATTAAAATCTCCAAGAATAACGTGTTCCCAGTTTGATTTTCATTGCTTACAGAAGTTAATAAATTGCTCCATCCCTTTCCATGATCTCCAGGTGGTAAGTAGACTGTGGAGAGGAGGAGGTTTTTCTACCTACCTAATGTGAGTTTAAGGGACAGTATCTGGGCTTCCTTGCTTGAGAGACTGTGTGACATCATGTGACCCTGGAGATCATTACGCAGGTACACCAGACATCCACCCTCTCTCTTAGTTCACCTGTCAAGGCAGAAAATGCTATAGCCATCAAGGAATACCAAGGAATCTGGTATCTTTGGGGACAGCCACAATTCTGTAATAGATATAATATCTGAACACTGCTGCACTACAGGCCTGGAATTGGGGATTTAGGCATCAAGCACCCTATGTTGATAGAGGCTATTGTGATGCTCCCAGGTGACCTATGGGTTGTTTGGTTTGGCGGCCATGGTTAGGGTACACATTCCCCGATAGTAGAAGTAGTATGATTATCATTCTTTTATAAGGTGTTTCCAGTAGATTTGGTTCTTATGGAGTTCAGGTGACTGTGATAGCCATGGCATTTGACATATCCAGTGAACGAGTAGTTGCAGCAGTTTTGCAGCGGTTGCAGTGGCTATTTATTTATTTATTTAGCTTTTGTTGACCGGTAGGTACACTAGACAAGTATTATGCCTATTTTCAGGAACGACCGGGAGAATACAACATGGGGAATACAGTCAATGTACAAACAGGATGATAGTACATTATGCACTAGCAATGGGCAGGAAGGAGGGTGGAAGAACAATGGGAATAATAAAACTGCCATCACAGAGGTAAGGAGCCTTTGTGTGAAGCAAATAAACAAAACTAAATGATGTAAGAAACCACTGTGGTTCTCAAAGGAAGTGGCAGTGAAGGTTCAAGAGAAAAGAAAGCATTCAAGAAGTACAAGGAATCACAGAAGGAGCAGGACAGAGAACTGTATCAGTTAAAGCAAAGGATGCTGGAAAGGCAGTCAGAACAGCAAAGGCCCAAACTGAGGAAAAGATAGCCAACTCAGTTAAGAAGGGGATAAAACCTTTTAGGTACATCAGGAGCGAAGGAAGACCAAGGAGGTTAGTGAGGCTTAATAAAGGGGAGGAGGGTGGGCAGAGGGTGACTGTGAAAGGCAGAGATACTAAGCAAATATTTTTGCTCAGTATTTACAAAGGAAGAGGAGGTACCTAAAACAAACAGCAGAAACACTCTGGATACAGAAGTTGATACCAGCCCATTTACAGAAGAAAGGGTTCTGAAAGAACTCTTAAAACTGAAGGTGGACAAAGCAATGGGGCCTGATGGGATTCATCCCAGAATTCTAAAAGAACTAAGGGTAGAACTAGTGACACCACTAACTACCCTCTTTAACAAATCATGGGAGGATGGGGTGGTGCCGAGGACTGGAGGAGGGCAGATGTGATTCCCTTCACAAAAGTGGGAGCAAGGCAGAAGCAGGAAACTACAGACCTGTTAGTTTAACCTCAGTGGTAGGAAATGATGGAATCACTTCTGAAGGAAAGAATTGTTGAGTATCTAGAGGCCAGAGGGCACAGGACACAAGGCAGCATGGATTCACAGCGGAAGGTCATGCCAGACAAATCTGATAGATTTCTTTGACTGGGTGATCAAAGTAGTAGATCAGGAGGGGCTGTGGACATGGCCTACCTAGACTTTAGCAAGGCATTTGACACAGTCCCACACAAAGATTAATATACAAGTTAGCCAGCCTGGAGTGGGTCCCAAGATGACAGCCTGGGTAAAAGAATTGACTGGAGAATAGGACACGAGAGTAATAGTAAATGGAGTCCACTCTGAAGAACGGGGGTTACTAGTGGGGTACTGAGGTTCAGTATTAGATCGGTCCTCTTCAATGTCTTTATAAGCGACATTGCAGAGGGACTGAAGGAAAGTATGTCTCTTTGCAGATGACACAAAGATCTGCAACAGAGTTGATGCACAAGGTGGGGTGGAAAGGATGAGAAGGGACTTGGCAAGGTTAGAGGAATGGTCAAATGTATGGCAGCTTAGATTCAATGCTAAGCAGTGCAGGTAATGCACCTGGGAAACAAAAACCCAGGGAAGAGTACACAATGGGGGTGAGATACTAACAACAACAAAATGGAAAGGGACCTGGGGTAGTCATATCAGATGACCTAAAGGTGGGCAAGCAATGTGAGAGGGCAGCAAGGAGGGCTGGGAGATACTGGGATGCATAGGGAGGCATCACTAGTAGAAAACAGGAAGTTATTATCCCTCTGTACAGACAGTTGGTGAGACCCCATCTGGAGTACTGCATGCAGTTCTGGAGACCCAATCTCCGAAAGACATAGACAGGATGGAAGCTGTCCATAGGAGGGCAACTAAAATGGTGCAGGGTCTGCACCAGAAGACATATGAAGAGAGCTTAGGAGCTAAATATGTATAGCATCGAGGAAAGGAGGTGAGGGGTGACATGATAGAAGCGTTCAAGTACCTCAAAGGAATCGACAAAGTCCAAGAGGGGCATCTTTCAAAAAAAAAGAGGTGTGTAAGAACAAGGGGCACAATTTGAAGATAGAAGGGGGGCGGCTCAGAGGTAACTTACAAAGTATTTTTCACAGAGAGGTTGTGGATGCATGGAACTGCCTTCCAGAGGAGGTTGTGGAGTCAAAAACAGTGGCGAATTCAAGCATGCATGGGACAGTCATGAGGCAATTCTAGGGGTGGGGTAGGAAGAAGTAGGCTGCTGGTTCACTAGGATCTGCAGCTTATCCATTAGGTAGGAAATGGGCAGACTGGGTGGGCCAAGCGGTCCTTATCTGCCGTCAAAATCTATGTTTCTATGTTTCTATATTATGTCACAATAAACGAACATATAGGAAAAAAATACATCATTTGACAATAAGAGAAACATATATTAGTGGAGCCCTATCCAAGGAATGGATTGGTCATAATATAACTTATAACTTTATAGTTGGCACTCCTAGGTTGCTAGGTTCACTGACAGATTATTTACAGGTCATCACATCATCTAAGACATACAAGTTAGGCAGTATCAGGACACCTGGAGTAGGCATTCCTACCTATGACCGTGGTGCAATGTTGTGGTCAATAATGCCCACAGTTTTAGAAATGGGCAGTTGAGAATGGAGTAGACAGAAATCACTGGAACCTCAGGAAGTATCTAGCAGCTTCAGTGGAGGCAGCTTGGGAAGTTTAACCAACAGTTTGATACATTACTCTAGGGAGGCTTGGGGCAGTCACAAACTGAGGCTAGTTTTAGGAAACACCACAGGGAATGCGAAAACTCGGATAGGAGGGGGCTGATCGGATATCCCATGGAGGGAGTTCCAGAGTCTGGGCGCTTACAGCAAAGTCCCGATCCCCATGAGTGCAGGTGAAAGGGACTTTGAGCATCCCTGATGTCCAGAGACCTAAGATGGTAGGGAGTAGGATCCATTTTGGTAGAAGCAGGCCAGCCCTGGGGATACCGGTTCTGATCACTTTCCGAGAGGCATCCACCCCAAAATCAAGGTATCTGGCTGGGAGAGCCAGCAGAGTTTCTCATATAGCTCACATCGGTGGGTGAGGTGGGGGGCAGGCAAAGCAAAATGACAAATGTTATATGATGTGTACCCCGAGTGAGATGAATCTTTGGGGAATGAGCAAATAGGTGCAGACCATAGCTGATGGAGGGAAGAAGCACACCTCGCAAGGCAAGTCTGGCTGCCGTAGTAAGGTTGTACCTGGCCCTATAGGCCAGACCCAGTTTGCAGTTCACAGCCCTGCAGATGTTAAGGATATGATTCCCCATGTCAAGTTGGGGGTTAAGTGTTACCCCAGGTATTTGATGGAGTTCACTACGGTAGTGAGGGTCCATCTGTGCTGTGATGTTTAACAAGGCCGACGAGGCTTTGATTTTGGCTGTTGAGCCAAAGAGCATAGCCTGCGTCTTTTCAGGTTCAGGACCAGTTTGTGGTTAGTAACCCAGGACAATACATTGTTAAAGTCATCAGACAAGCACTGGTTTAGGGTAGTGGCATTCTGGGAGTGAGCCAGAATTACCAGGTCGTCTGCATACATGGTGGCTCTGTAGTTGGTAGTCACCATGGGTAGTTGATTGATAAAGAGGAGAAGAGGTGGACCCAGTACTGAGCCCTGAGGCACTCGGAGGTCACCGTAGGGTCTTGGAGAGGACTTTATTGAAGCAGGTACATTCCTTTCTACCATGCAGGTAGCCATTAGCCATTTCATGGCATGGGGAGAGGCCAAGTGACCACAGCTGAGCACCAAGCAGTTTGTGGTCAACGAGGTCAAAGGTTTTGGACAGGTCGACAAATATGGCACCAGAGAGTTTGCCCTGGTCCATGGCTGTCCTGATACTTGATGTAACTGAGATCAAGGCTGTGGTGGTGCTGTGTCCCTTTCAAAAACCATGCTGGGCCAGGGACAGCAGCTCATGAGAGTGGATATACTCAAGAGCTGCTCAGCCACTACCTTTTGAGGAGCTTGCTAAGGGTTGGGAGAATGGCAGTCGGACGATAATTATCCGCAATTTAGATTTCCCTGCTTCAGTACAGGGACTATCCTCGCCTCTTTCCAGATATCGGGATGGTCTCCAATCCGAGGATAGATTAAAGATGTAGGCTACTGGTGAGGCAATGTGTGCAGCACCAAGCTTTAGAAGCTTAGGCTCCAGGTTGTCTAGGCCAGAGCTAGAGTACTGGGAGAGGCCGGATAGGCATCTCTGCATGTCCTGGACTGATACAGCCTGAGGTAAAACATTTGCTGAGGAGGGTGATCCTCCTGCCGAGTGGAGGGAGGGGTGGAGCAAGCTCTCATCATATGGGAAGAGGGCAGTGAAGGCCGAGCTAGCCTAGGGGTTTGCATGATTTGCATATTGAAAGGTTGCTCAAAATGAGTTTCAGCAGGGACATGGTTCTGCCTTGTGGCTTTAATGTCATATTTATAACAGAGGGCAACTCAGGAAAAGGTGGTGGGTGATGCTGCATCATTCATCTAGTCTCTGCTAGCTATTATCATCAGCAGGATTAGGCTGAGTAATCTTGTTTTCCTCCAGAGCAAATACATCATGTTTGGGGGTTGCATTAGGCACAGTGGCATGAAACCACAAGAATGTCTGCTGCTTTAAATGTAGGTATGTGTCAGTGTGTCAATCACAGGGATGGGAGGTGTTAGGTGAGGTCTGGGGGAGGAGGTGTATTTAATTAGTGCTGGGGTGTGAGAGGGCAGGCAGGCCTAAAAATACTGCCAAAGAAACAGCAGAGAAACAATTAAGGCGAGGGCCATGGTTCTAAACCATTTCAAAAGTGGAGCCGAGGTGGTAGCCAATCCTCATTCCTCCGTCTCAGTTCAATTGTCCTATCAGCAGTGCAGTTTTCAGTCTCAGCTCCTGCAAGCAAGCTCCGTTCATACCTGGATGCTTTGGTTGCGCTCGTGGTCCTTGAAGCAGAGCGGGCAGCCAGCAGTTTTCACAGCTGGCTCTGCCGCTTGGTGGAGCCCAATCGTGGCTGTCTGGAATGCAAGACAATACAACAGAGGGTAAGGACTTATACCATAAGGGGCACACTGGCTTAACTAACAAAGAGAGGACCATAATCTGAGGAGGGTGTCTGTGCACTAACAATGAGCAGTGATTAAAGTGTAATTACAGGCTGGGGCAGCCAGAGACAGCTGAGAGGGACGTGTCTGTGCTAATTGCCCAGGGAAGGGAGGAGTGGAAACTGGCTTATCCAGGCCCTGAGATGGTGGACTTTTCAAAAAATTGGGGGATGAGGAAGAGAGGCTTGCTTAACATGGCCCTGAAATGGCAGACTAGGGACTAGTGTGTGTGGTGAGAAAAGGTGAGTTTCACAAGGGGTCCAAAACAGTAGCTAACGAGTGTTAAAAATCCTCTAAATAGAACAGGGGAGCCACAATACAACAAACCCAGCATTGCAGTAAAATCATACTTCTCTTGCTTTAACTGCAGAGGCTAAGGAGATGTCCCCACATTTTAACACATTACAGTCTAACATCCCAACAATAACAGTATAACAGTTTAGCGATTAACACTAAGTTAAAACAGACAAAAATTACTGCCAGAGAAGCAGCAGAGAAACAATTAGGCAGGGCCGCAGTTCTAAAAACCAGAGACATTTCAAAAGTGGAGCAGAAGTAGCTGACCCGTTCCTCTGTTTCAGTTCAATTGTCCTGTCAGGAGCACGGTTTTTAGTCGCAGCTCCTGCAAACAATATCTGTCCATACCTGGATGCTTTGGTTGGGCTGCGGGTCCTTGGAGGCAGGCAGACAGCCAGCAGGTTTCACGGCTGGCTCTGCCACTGGGTGGGAGCCCGGTTGCGGGCTGTCTGGATGCTTTGGTTGGGCTATGGGTCCTTGGAGGCAGGCGGCAGCCAGCAGGTTTCACGGCTGGCTCTGCTGCGGTGGGAGCCCAGTTGCAGGCTGTCTGGATGCTTTGGTTGGGCTGCGGTCCTTGGAGGCAGGCGTGCAGCCAACAGGTTTCACGGCTGGCTCTGCCTCTGGGTGTGACCCGGTGTGGGCTGTCTGGATGCTTTGGTTGGGCTCGGGTCCTTGAGGCAGGCGGGCAGCCAGCAGGTTTCACAGCTGGCTCCATTGCTGGGTGGGAGCCCAGTCACAGGCTGTCTGGAATGCAAGACAATACAACAGAGGATAAGGACAGATAGATAGATGCTTGATTTATTTTATGCGTACATTTAATAATGTCTTGTGACATTTGTCACCTTGGGCCTTTCTACAGTGGCCCTCAGCCAGTATTATAGCCTAGGCCTTGACTCAAGTTTCAGTCTGGCCCTCCACAAAAAGTTGTGGACCACTGGTCTATGTCCTTCTGGAGATGTGTTCTCCAGATCTGGACACGATACTATAACTGAGTTCTTACTAGCAATCTATGCAGAAGCAACACCACCTCCCTCTTTCTATTGGTGATACCCTCCCTATGCACTCTAGCCTCCCACTAGTCCTCCCGACTGTCTTGTCATACTGCCTTGCCACTTTTAAGACATCCAATATGATTACCCCATGTCTCTTTCCTGCTTGGTAGTCATCAGTACTGCTCCAGCCATTTTCTACTCTGCCACTGGGTTTCTGTGCCCTAAGTGCATTATTTTGCCCTTTTCTCACTGAAACCCAGCTGACATACCCTTAATCATTCTTCTAGTTTTCAGGCTTCTGCTCATTCTTTCCACTCCACTGAAGTGTCCACCCTATTGCAGATTTTGGTGTCATTCACAAAGAGGCAGACCGTCCTTCCAGCTCCTCTGCAATATCACTTAAAAGACATTAAACTGGACCAGTCTCAGCATTGATTCTTGAGGCACCCTGCTGGTCACCCTCCTTTCCTTAGAGCGAACTATGTTTACCACTACCCTCTATCGCCTGTCCCCTAACCAATTTCTTACCCAGTTAGCACCTTTGTACCCACTCCTAACCTACCCAACAGACTTACTAGTCTCCTATCTGGAATGGTGTTGAGCGCTTTACTGAAATCTAAGTAGGCCATGCCCACTGCTCCACCCTGATCTAGTTCCTTGGTTACCCAGTCAAAGAAATCTATCAGATTCATTTGACACGACCTCTCCTTGTGGAAACAATGCTGGCTTGGGTCTTGTAACCTACTGGATTCAAGATATTTCACAATACTTTCCTTCAGCAGTGATTCCATTAATTTTCCTACCACTTATGTCAGGCTGACTGGCCTATAATTGCCACCTTCCTCCCTGCTACCACTTTTGTGAAGTGGGAGTACATCTGCCCTCCTTCAGTCCTCTGGAAACACTCCTGTTTCCAGTGAGCAGTTCAATAGGATGGTCAGAGATGCCGCCAATACCACCCTGAGCTCCCTCAGTACCCTTGGATGCACCCCATCAGGTATCATTGCCTTGTGCAACCCCTAGATGGCACTATCCCAAGGGCTACTACCCTGCCTGCTTGGCTAGTAGCATGTTAAGGGGCCTGAGTTCTGAAACGGGTGCCTCCACCCGGAGGTCAGGTTTGGCAGTGGTCAAGCTTACCTGGGCACAGCCCTCTGGGACACTGTAACCCCCCTTCCTTACTAGTGGCCAGAACAATACACAATAATCACTTTCACAATACCCCTGATACACCACACAGTACCCACACTGTTTGCACTTACCACCAGGACTTTCTCTGGCCTGGCCCTGAGGACCCTGTAAAACAAGGTTATACACAGCAAATAACAGCAGTACAATACTCTTGCACAAACTGGAACCACAGTTAGGGTAAACGCAAAAAGAGTTAGATCTGATTTATTTAAGGGGCTTAAACAAGGAGGGCGTAATCAGGTTAATTGCTCAAAAGCTCTATCAATCAAACAGTTATGCATGCACTTCAGGGTCCATAAACAGTCACACACTCTGGGTACCCAGATGGAGAATGGTGGGCTAGCCACGAACATTGCAGCTGGTTGGGGCCCTGTGATGGAAGAAAACAACATGCACAACACACACTATTTGTAATCCGGGCCGGAGGGCTCAGTTCATGAAAAGACAATCAGATGACACACTTTTAGATTAGGCTGTTGTTGCAGGCAGCTACCCAGGTGATTACTCACGATACCCAAGACTGGACACAGGCTGGACGAAAATCAAGACAGCAGGTGGTTAATCTAGAGTGCCAGGAGAAGCAGGGCCCACACGATTCGCCGAGGCGTCATTCCTGTTCAACCGTGGAGCAGGAGGCTGATCCCCAGACAGGTCTCTCATCGGTGGCTTTCCTTGTGCAGTGGGGTAGTCTGGCAGGGCCAGCGTGGCATGGGCCGGGTCAATGGAGATGAATGCAGATTCAGTCCGATTAGGCTGGATAAAGCTTCCAACAAGCAGAACACAGTTCACACAGTGGGGAACCAAATCATGACCCACTTTCAATACACAGCACATTTACATGTAAAGGAAATGCTACTGTACCAGGCAAACCACTCTCCGATCATGATCGCAAAGTCTCTGCACAAACCGAGGATTCAAAAGCAGCTGGAAATCCTGACAAGCCGATCGCATTCAGCAAATTTTCGGTCTTCTTCAGGTTAAAGCCTGGTCACAGACCAGTGGCTTAAATAGTCTTCACAACTCGGATTCAGTCCAAATAAACTCTATTTTCCCTCTCAGGGACAGCAGGCAGACAGGCAGGCCAAAACTTAGCCCTTTCACAGTTATCCCATGCAAAACTACACAGAACTGCTGCTCAAAATCACTTGAGCTGTTACTTCTTCACTTCTCAGCTCAAAACTGAAACTAGCTGCAGCAGCTTGGGAAATTCCCAAGATCCAAAAGGTTCGGGTTGGCTGATACTCCTGTCAGTCACAACAAAGGCTCCCCTTCAGGTGCAAAAGGTGCAAAAGCCCAAAACTACAATTCCTACAGATTTTGACTCCAGACAGCTCCTATAATCTGGCTCCATTTAGGTCCATCCAGTACCGATTGGTCCATTGCAGTTCAGGACCAAGATAGTGGAGAAAAACAAAACAGTCCTTGCTGCAAGAAGACAGGTTAGACAAACTACATTACCACTCTAAATGGTTTTCAGCAAATAGTTGCATCTTTCAACACAGCTCCCTCTCAGATTAGTTATGACTGCAATCCAGGCAGCTCTTAAACAGACAGTGCACAGAAGCTATACAGGCATTCTCTGGCAATCACATTTAAACTGCTAAACGCGGGATACCAGCCTGGCAGTGAGCATTTAGGCAAGATCAAGGAAGACTTTTGGGAACCCCATTTGTAGGGGGTTACACTTGTCTATCTTCAGATTAGCAAGCCCTTCAGAACTCTCTCCTCCAAAAAGGATTAGTGTCCACCTGCCTCCCTCCTCCAAAGCTTCTGTTACTTTTCTTGGCCCCTCCTTCTCCTTCCTCTGTGGCACTGAACAAAATATTCGTTCAGGATGTTTGCCTTTTTCTAGTCCCTTCTGCCCAGTCCATCCGTTCCTTTTAACCTTACAATTGCACCCCTCATCTTCCTCTTTTCACTTACAGTACATACCTAAGAAGTGTCTTGTCTCCTTTCATTACCTCCTGGGCTATTCTCTCTTCAGTTTGTGCCTTTACATTCCAGTTTCCTCTGATATACCTCCCTATCTTCCTAACTCTGCATCTCCTTATACCTTCTGAGGGGCTAAGGGCAGGGGACCAGGAAGGCTGGCATCATGATGTGACAACCTGATGTGACATAGAAACATAGAAAGTGACAGCAGAAGGAGACTCAAGGTCCATCGAGTCTGCCTATGAGATGCCCAGGACCTAGTGATTGTCCTGGGGCTAGCCCCACCCTAGGTTACTATATATTTGCTTTACTGTCTTGAAGTTGTGCTCTAGCTCTGTCCCACCTGTGCTAGAAACTTGTCACCGTCTCTGTCCCCGCCACCTCTGCCGACAAACTATTCAATGGCTCCACTACTCCTCCATGAGTAGTATTTCCAGAGATCCCTCCTCAAACTAACCCCCTTCTCAGTTTCCATTCATGCCTCTAGTTGTCGTGTTGATGACCCTATGGAAGAGCTCCTCACTTTCTGCCGCTTTGTTTATGCCTTTTAAGAACTTGAATGTTTTTATCATGTTACCCCTCTCCATCCTGGTTTCTGTTGAGTACATATTCAGTGCTGCTAGCAGTTCATTATAGGAGTCCCTGCAGACTCTGGATGATCTTTGTCCCCTCCTCTGCACTAGCTCCAACCTGTCCCTATCCTTCTTCAAGTGTGGCCTTCAAATTGGACACAGTATTCTAGATATTGGTCTAACTAGGGATCTGTATGGGGATGATCACTTTCCTCTTCCTGCTATCAATCCCCTGCCTATACACCCCAACATTTTATTCAGCCTGGTGTATGCTTTGTTACATTGCCTCGTTTGCTTCGGGTACCTGTAACAATATAGCCCAGGTTCCTCTCTTCCTGTGAGGTGCTCAGTTTAACCCCATTAAGTCAGTATTCTGTTCAGGATTCCATTTACTGAGATGCATCACTTTGCACTTTTGTGTTGAAGTTCGGCTGCCACAGATTAGACCACTTTTCCAATTTTGGAGGTTTTCTTGTAGGCCTAACCCTTCAGGAGTGTCCACCTGCCCTCTGAGCTTGGTGTCATCTGCCAACAGAGCTATCTTACCCTGGATACCATTGCTGATGTCCACCGATGAATATTTAAAAGAGAACGGGCCCAACACAGATCCGTGTGGAACCCACTAGTAACTGTACCCACAGTTGACCTCCACAGTTGATCTCACCCCATTTATCACCATCCTTTGACGCCTGTCTGTGAGCCAGTTGCCCACCCATCTGACTTTGCTTTTGTTGCCCCATGTTCTCCAGCTTCTTCAGCAGGCGTTTGTGTGTTACAGAATCAAATGCCTTGCTGAAATCAAAATAGAGAAGGTCCACCGCGTGCCCCTGTCCAATTCCCTTGTCACCCAGTCAATAAAAGTGATTAGATTTGTCTGGCATAACCTTCATGCCATGAATCCATGCTATTTGGTGTCCTGGAGCCCATTGTCCTCTAGGTATAGCATGAAGTCTTGCTTAATCAATGACGTCCCAGTGACCCCCAGTAGAAGGCTTTGGTGACCGCAAGGGATCTAACCTAAGCCTTCTGTCTGTCTAAAAACTTTGTTACTATGTTAGAAGACAGGGTTTCCATGTTAAAGGTTCCTCACCTCAAGTGCTTGTCATGAGTCATCCCACATATCGCCCATTAGATAAGATTCCGACATTCTCACACTTCTACAGTGTTTGTTTTCTCCACTGCCTGACAGAGATAGACATATTTATTTATTTTTTACTGTTTATGTCCCTGGTTCACCAACTGGCCCTGTCTAGCATGTCTAGCAATCTCTTCTGCCTCATCACCCATCTTATCTTGGTCCTGTCCCCAGCCCCTACCTCCAGTTCCTCCAGCGGTTATCCAAGCCCCCAAGAGACCGAATTCAGGTGGAGGTTGGGAGCAAGGTCGATGGTACAGTCCCTGTGGAGATTGTCCTCAAGTGAAAAGAAGGCTGTGTGCAAATGAAAAACGTCACAACAAGTATGGACAAAATGCAGATTTTATTAAGGTAATATGATGCTGCAAGTTCTTCTCATGTTTTTACTGTGCTCACTCCCTCAGGATGTCGGCAGCTAAGGGTGCATAAATGCATGCGAGTGTGCTTGCATGGCACCAGTTGACATCCTCCCTCCTACACAGTGCTGGCTGCAGCTCCACCTGTTGTCACCCAGGGTAACACTCACTTGGCAGCAACTGACAATCATCCATACCACAGAAGGAGAGTGTCCACTGGGACACTCGATCCTACCTCCCCAGTCAGCTCACAGTGACCCAAGCTTGATCTCAAACCCAAGAATCCTGAACCTGAAATGAAAAAAAAGAGGTGCATTGTAGGCCCAGACAAATTTTTCCCAACAGCATGGCATAACAAAACATATGATAGTTTCAGTTTGGTATAATTACCGTCTGTGCCAGCTCCAGTTTCAGCTCATAAAATTAGGCTGATTATGTTCAAGTCTGTGGATTTTCATTTACCCATATATATTCAAGTATAAGAAGACCTCGTGTATACATTGACCTACCCCTTTTTCTTGTGTATTTTAGCAGATTTTTAGATATGTATCACGTATAGGTTGACCCCCATTTAATATATAACCACTGGTACACCTCAACATCACCAGGAATCCTACTTTAACAAACTCTTCCTTCTTTTTAACATACTCACTCCTCTGAAAAACAGACAATGACACTGTAAATTATTGCAGTATAGCCTCCTAACCCACTCTCACCAGCACAACACACTAGTGCTAACGGTACCACTTTCCCTAACCCATCCTCACCAGCACAAGTCACTGAAGTTCTGTGTCCATATTTCATATTTATTTATTTTGCCATTTTTATTTACAGTACTGTTTGACTGAGGGCCCCAAGACACTGATCCACAAATGCTGAAAAACTCATGAGTGTTGATATACACTGATCAGCCTCACTGATCAGTGTCCCAACCATCCCTAACCCAGCCTTACATAGATACATGGATACATAGATACATAAACACTGTCGGCAGATAAGGGCCCATGGACCACCCAGTCTACCCATTTGAGCCGTAAGTTCCTTTATGTTTTTCTAGAAGTCTTTTGCCCTGTACTCTGACCTCCAGAATTCTCTTCTGTCTATCTCATCCATTCTTTAATCCTGTGATTGTTTCAGCCCCAACCACTTCCTCTGGTAGAGTGTTTCACTTGTCCACCACCCTTTCTCTGAAGAAATTCTTCCTCACTTTTCTCTGAATCACCCTCCTCCAACTTCAACCCATGCCTCTAGTCCTGGAACATCTTTTCACTGGAAAATAGTGTATTCCTGCACCCTGTTCCTCCCTGAAAAGTACTTGTATGTCTCTATCATATCCTCTCTCCCTCCTCTCCTCCAGGGATTACATATTCAAGTCATTCAGCCTGTCCTCATAGGACTTGTAATGCAATCCCTGTACCATCTTTGTTGCCCTCCTCTGAACCTTCTTTAACTTATGTCCTTACGTGAGGTTAGGTCTCCAGAACTGTACACTACACTCGTTGGGGCCCTTACTAGTGTCTTGTATAGTGGAATTATGACCTCCCTTTTCCTGGTGAAGCCCCTGCCTATGCATCCCAGCATCTTATTTGCTTTACCTGCTGCCTTGTCACACTGTTCCCTACCTTGAGGTCATCAGCGATAATAACCCCAAGGTCCTTTTCCTGCTTGGTGCATGTTATTGCCCCCCCCAACTGATATGTTGTTCCAGGATTTTGTGCCCCATATGAATTATCTTGCACTTCTATCGCTGACTTTCAATTGCCAAACCTTTGACCATTTCTTCAGGCTTCTCACGGGTCCTGTCTTATTCTGTCTACACCCCCTGGCATGTCCACTCTGTTACAGAGCTTTGTTTTCATCAGTGAACAGGGAAATTCTGCCTTCTAGGTCCTGTGCAATGTCACTAATGAAGATGTTGAATAGGACTGGTCCCAGCACTGATCCCTTGGGTACCCACTGGTCACTCTTCCCTCCATGGATTGACAGCCATTTACCACCACCCTCTGTGTCCTGCTGCCCAACCAGTTACCCACCACTGCACTACTGTCCTGCCTACTGCATATTCCCCAGTTTGTTTAATAGCCTTCTAGTGGCACAGTGTCAAGGGCCTTGCTGAAGTCCAGATTGGCCATGTCCACAGCCCTCCTCTGATCCACCTCCTTGTCACCCAGTCAAAATATTTAATGAGGCTGGTCTGGCATGACCTCCCTGAGTGAAACCATGCTGCCTTGGGTCCTGTAGTCCCTTGGCAACCAGATGCTCCACCTTCCTTACTGACACAAGTTTTGCACAAATTGTCATTTCCTGGATAAACTGCTGTATGTGCAAAATCCAACTGCAAAAATTTCTACTGCTGTACCTTTGATGCCAAGTGTTTCTGCATCCCAATGCTGAATGTTGACGAACATTCCATCATTGCCTTCACTCTCTTTGCGTCCTTGTGAGCACAAACATGAATCGTGACAAATAAGACAGCAGGTTCATTACAAGAAGTTAAAGGTGCGTGAAATTATTTAATTTTATTGTATAATAAAAGGCTCTCAAACAGCAGTGAGTTAAGTGCCAAACGTCAGAAGAGTGGCTGGAAAACAGGTAGAATGAAATCTGTTGCAGCTACGGTAAATGCACTGTAGCAGTAATGGACTCTCAAACAGCAGCAAAAGCTCCTCAGATAAGCTGACCTCACATTACAAGTTGAGTCCCCTTTCTTTGGTGCCTAGTTTTGGCACTGAAAACTCGACTTATATCGAGAATACATGGTAGTTGTCAGCGCTGTATAGTCTGTAGGCTGAGGGCAGGAAACTGAGGGCAGGGATTTGATTGAAGAAATGGTCATATCATTTTCACGTGCCCATTTTCATAGTCCCAGGTCCAAGTCCTGTAAACAATGTTATACCTCCTGGGTCTCTCGGTACTTTCAACTAATGAACCTGTACACCAAAAAAATCATTTACGTATTCAACAAAGCACTTGTAAATACAACTGTAACCCTCAGGTGGCAATATCCCAGGGCTACTACCCCTGCCTGCATAACTGCTAACAGGTTAAGGGCCCTAGGTCAATAAGCGGGTGCCTCCACCCAGAGGTCGGGGTTAAGACAGTCTGGAATGACTTGGTCACAGCCCTCTGGGTCACTGCAATCCCATTTCTTCCCACTAGTGGCCCACACAAGTTACCAACAGTACCTTTACCATATATACTTACCCCGGGATTGGTCGATCAGCTTGACCTGGAGACCCCCTGTAAAAGTAAGATGCGTAATACAATAGCCACTGTACAGTATTTCAGCACAAACACACAGTTCAGGCAGTATACTTTACAAAACAACCAAATCTGATTTATTTAGGGTGAAATAACAAGGGCAGGGAATCTAGTTAATTAGCTTAATCACTCTACTGTTTCAGAGCACTGTGCACAGGCTAAGGTCCCTATGAGTCACTGTCACTGGGTACCCAGGCAATAAGGTGCTAGCAAGTTTGGTGCAGCTGGTTGGGGCCCTGAAAATGAAAAAAAACAACTGTACAGTACCCAAATTTGTAATCCGGAGCCAGTAGGCTCAGTTCATGTAACCAGAGAAGGAAACAGATGAACACTTGCAACTCAATAGATCAGTTGGCAGGGAGCTATCCTGATTTCTACTCACGACTCTTATGTGGGATCCCTTTTACACCGCCCAGGGACACAGGCCTGTAATCAGAACACTCCCACACATTTATATGTAAAGAAGGTTACCATACCAGGCAGCTGCTTTATATCCGACCCGCACTCATTGCTAGCTCTGGAAACCACAGCAACTTCACTTTTCCTGACAGACCGAGCACGATGAAGCAGATTCTCCAGTCCTCTACAGGGTGAGCCTGGTAGTTGGCTGCAAACTGCACAGCCTCTTCTGATAGCAGCACACAGCGGATTCAGTCCGGATCACCTCGACTAATGAGCAGCCCTACTTTGGTCTTCCACCGCTTCCCGACAAACTCAACAGTGCAGAAGCCGGAGCTCCTTCCTCACTCACAGCCACAACGACTCTGACTTCTCAGCCGTTGGGTAGGGAATCACACCCTTTGGGCACCACCCGACCTGATTGAGGGCTTCAGATGCCAGTCTCCTCTACCTTCCCTATTGGTGTGAAAAGGCGCCACACTCCTGGACTTCACTTCCTAGAATCACTGGTCATATTCCCCATTGGCAGCCGGCTCCCGAGAGAGTCCTAGTCCTGGTTGGCTGCTCAATACTCCATTTTGCGCCCCTCCATCCTGATTGGATCCTAGTGGCAGTTCTGATCCAAAATGGAGGGCCCAACACATAAAGTCCCAGCTGCAAGAGAAGCAAGTTAGACAAAGTACATTTCTCAATACCGATTCAAAATATATTACATTAACAAGTACAGCCCAAGGAAGTGCCTGCTTTGCCTGCTTAGAGGACAGGCTAAACAGGGCATATTATCAGCAACTCGAGCAAGACTCTGAGCAGGAGGCACATGGTCCCCCAGCAGACTAATTGGGTTCAGTGAGCTGGCAGCTCTTAAAGAGTCAGTACTAGAGGTGTTTAGAAACCCCATTTGCAAGGGTTACAATTGTTTCTAGATGTGAGAGAGCTGGCTCACAAATCCTGAGTGTCAGCTGTAAGACAGCTCTAGTTTTCCAAAATAAACTCCTGGTGATACATCTTAGCCCTCCTATACAGATAAACTGTCAACTGTTCCCCCTAATTACTTGTCAGCCTATTCTGACCTACATTGACAGCTTGATATTCACCAACTACATAACCTTCCATCAATTCCCAAAAGTTAAAACAGGCCAAAGTAAACAGTCATTTGCATATAGGGCTCCCTGAGCTGAACAGCTTTGAACCAGGAGCCAATGTAGCTCCCTGAATCGCTGAATTATTTATTCAAATGTGACACACCAGGAAATCCACATGTAGGTGTAGTGACTGTTTTTAAGTGGGGCCCAGCAGGGTATTGTCCAACATTTGCAGATTAACAAAAAGTAAGGTATATACAGTGCATATATACACTAACATAATTATGCAGTAAAGGGCAGATGATAAACACAAGGGGTTATAGATAGCAAAGGGTTGAAGGGGATTAGGTCAAGGACTTTAGACTTCACAGTGGTTTAAGAGATTGTGTATGTCATACTGTGTTTTACAAAGAGACTGGCTATAGTACAGTACATGGATACATAAATACACAGAAGGGGATGGCAGAAAAGACAGTTTATTCAGTCTGCCCTGAAATTGCTATTATCTTCTTAGTCTTCTTCTTATCATTAACCCCCATAGGCACACAGCCATACAAGTCTAGCTTCCTCCAACCCCTTCATCCTAGTAGACACCCTAAATCTGTCCCATCCAACCACAAACCTGTTTATTGGCCCTGCCTCCACCACCCTTAGGCAGTTTATTCCACTGCTCCACTCCTCCTAGTGAAGAAAAAAGTCCTAATATCCCTCTTAAACCTACCTCCCTCCCTCCACCAGTTTCCAATTGTGCCCTCTCGATTACTGCATTCCCATTCCTGGTGAACACAGCCTTAATATCCACCTTATTTACACCCTTTAGAACCTTGTATGTTTCTGTCATGTCCCCTCTCCCTCCTGGTCCTAAGCATGCACATATTGAAGTCTGCAAGCCTCTCCTCATGTGTCTGTCCTTCTGGTCCATGGATCATCTTGAGTGTCCTCTGCTGCAACCTCTACAGCCTGCCCCTGTTTTCTTTTGGTGCAGGTTGCAGAACTGGCACAGTACTCAAGATC
The DNA here is from genome assembly GCA_016271365.2 of Neoceratodus forsteri. Taxonomy (NCBI): domain Eukaryota; kingdom Metazoa; phylum Chordata; order Ceratodontiformes; family Ceratodontidae; genus Neoceratodus; species Neoceratodus forsteri. The sequence continues at coordinate 703,624,250 of CM057452.1, read as the reverse complement.
TTGGCTTTACCAAAATGCTGAATAGGGGCAAGATCGCCATCCCATTTTACTGTTAAAGCCTATTTTCCTCAACATCCTGTTTGTCTTGCTCTATGGTCAATTGTAGTGTATTGAGACTTTGAGGCTATCACAAATAATAAGCCCCAGCTCTCTCTCCTCCTATGTCTAACGCCCCCTCCCCATCCAGTACTTCTTATGCTGTTTTTTCTTGCTAATGTGCATTACCTTTCACCAACAAGAAAGCAAGTGCTGTGTCAGAGTGCGTGCATGAAAACAAAACAAAAGATACAGTAATATTAAATGCATGCTGAAAAAAATAAAATAGAATTATAATCGATATTTCAACCATAGGTCTTCTTCATGAATTATCTAATAGAGAAAAAGCAAAGTTAGTGGAGAGGTAAGGGGACATAGGGATATATATTGCTACCAAACTGGAATCTGTGTCTGCCTTCAAATACTTGAGAGTCTAGCTTGTCACCAGCCTGGATTTCTCCCACCACATTGACTCCTACACAGCAAACTCTGCCCCAAACTAGGAGCTTTGTATCATTCCAAAGACTGTCTAACCCTCCCTACTCATTGTGAGCTTGTCACAAAATTAATTCTTACCTCATTTGATTATGCAGACATGGTTTATGGGTCAGACCCTCCACCTACCTCATCAAGCTCAACACCTTGTGTAATGCCTTCTGCTGCTTCACCTCAATCCCTCCCCTTACTCACCATTGTTCACTTTACTCTGCACTCTCTGTCCTTCCTCTCCCCTCTGCTGTCAGCTTCACAATGTGTCCTTTATAGCTAAATATTGGTTTAACTGTCTCCCAACTTATCTCTTCTCTTGCCTGCCAGCACCTCTGACTATCCCGCTTCCAAGACTTGCCTTTCTCAATCCTCCAGGTGCACTCCTGTGCTGGACAATCAGCCTTCTCTTACCACCTCCTACTCTGGAATTGGCTCCACTTACTCCTCGCTCTTCCCTTTCCTCCTTAAAGATCATGTGCAAAGGTTTCTGCATAGTGTTGTTAAAGCTTGAATTCAAGTCCCTGTGTCATGATTAGAGTTTCCTGAAAATTTCATGCTGTTTGGTTTGTAGTTTTCCTTAAATCAGCATTTAACTTGCTCCACAATGGTTGAAAACAGTGGAGTTATTTCTGTCTCTCTCATCTTGGAGTATTGTATCTTGCTGCTTCAGATTTCTTTTTTTTTTTTGCATTATTTGTTTTTCTGCCCCCCACCCGTACCAGAGCTGGTCACTCCTTCAGACTCCTCAGAGGATCTTCCCAGGCTGGTAGTCTCCCGACCCCACTGCCCCACATTACAGCCTACCCAGCTATCCCCAATGCATCCTTCATCAGGCGGGTCCCTTACTTACGGAGGGATGAGCCTTCCGCCATAGTTCATGACCCTGGGTGCTGCTGAGGAGGCAGATGGAGGTCCAGGAGCCCAGAGCTGGATATCCGGGAGACTGCCACCCGATCAGCCCTGGCACCATTTTCCTGTTTTCTCCGAGGAGGACGTGCCACTGACGTCATGGCAAATGCCAGACATCTGTCGCTCCCATAGACATCGTGGGTTGAGCATTGTGCTGTACCCCAGCCTCTGCTAGGGGTCAGCAGATGTATCCCTCCCACCCTCCCGGAGAAGGCGAGCCATCAGTGGACCTCCTTCCTTCTCCCCTGGCTGGATTTCTGAACCCGGTCGCTACGCCGCAGATGAGATTTCTAATCACAGCAGGCTGTAGAGTTAATGGTTTGCTCACAAGGTTTCTTACAAACTCAGTCTGTGGTTTGTGTTTAGATTGATTAGCTAAAATTATCATTCTCTTATAAAAGTTGATCATTTGCGTTTCAGTACTGAATTGAAGTGGTGGAAATCTTTCTCTATGAGAGATCAGCTTGTCTGTATCACAACTCAGTTCTTTCTCATCAAAGTTCTGTTTTTTCTAACTATATAACACTGGGTTTTTAATGAATATAAAACAAAATCTAAATTTTGTTCATTCATAAAAATAGTTTGTCTTTGATGTAGCCTTCATAAATCCATTCATGTAAGAACATTTTTTCATTTCAGATTGACAAATAGGTGCCTGTCACACTATTATTTCAAGCACATGTACTGTCAGAACTCATAAATTTCAGTCTGTTGGTGGTTTCTGTATGAAAATACCTCATGTATGTATATAAACAGAAACATTATATGGCATTCTGATGCACTGTGTCTCTTCCACACAGTTGAAGCAGCTGCACTCTGCTGCCACCTGTCCCCTGCCCCATAAGCTGCCTGCCTTCTGCCCCACATGTGAAGCTGATGCACCCTGCTGCCACTGTCTTCTCTCACACAGTCAGTGATTGTGCACCTGCTGCCTCCATCCCTGCCTAAAGAATCAGGGCTGCTGCACCTGCTGCAGCATGCCCAAACAGTTGGTTGCTGCACCTACTACCCCCTCCCCACAGTCAGGGATGCTGCACTTGTTGTCCCATGTTCCTGTCTCCACAGTCAAGGCTGCTCAAGGTGTCCCATGTCATCATGAAGGGCATGCAGTATGACTTTCCTGATCTTTGATGGTAACACTACCTGCAGTTTTGGAAAACCTTGTGATCCCTGGATTTCTCAGTACAGCAAGTTATCTTTGATTTTTAACTTAGGTCACTCCTAAAGTAGCAACTATGTACCAGGATCATTGGTACGAACTTGAATGGCATCACCGCTTTTCTTCAGGGTGAAAACATTGTCCTTCACGCAAGAATTCACTATTTGCTTTGTAACTCTTGTGGAATTAACTGCCAGTGGTCAGATCTAGTGCAGAAAATGGCAGTATGCATTTGGTAAACAGTGATCAGAGGCACCAAGACAGTCGGTGAGATGATGAGCATTTGCAGTTGTCTGTGGCTCATCTGTGTCAAACATTTTACAGAGTGCTTTGACAGTTTGCCATGGATTTGTACCCATATCTGGTTGTCTACGGGTAATGCATTTGGTCATCTTGACAGGGCATCAGCATCCACATGATTCAAGTCAGGTCTGTATTCTACACAATAGTCATTAGTTGACAAAGCAGATAACCATCTGTGTGCAGCGGCATCTAATTTTGCAGTTGTTTTAATATATGTCAAAGGTTGTCATCTGTTTTAACAGTGATGTGCGCTCCATACAAGTATTCATAACTGGTCCACAATGACTCACTTGAGTGCAAAGGAGCTTCAGTTTCATGACAGGGTACTTCTTTCTGCTGTGTTAAAGCTCCAGTGACAAAGGTAACTGGCCTCAGTCCTTCCGGGTAACTTTGATACACTACAGCTCTGAGTCCACAGAGGTTAGTGTCTGTATGTAGAACACAGGACTTTGCTGGGTCACAGTATGCTAGTACTGGTGTATTTGTTAGAGACAGGTAATTTCTTTGAATAACTTGTCACTCTGGGAATCCATCTCTGGCCAAATGGGTCACTTGACTTGAAATACTTTTTGTTCAGATCTCTAACTACAAAGTTCTTTTACCTTTGTTTTTCAGCAGGTAACTGAGGGTTAGATTCCGCAAAGGTCTCACCACTTGAGTATAGTCTTTGATACAGCATTTGTAATACCACAGAAGCCTAGGAAATGCTGTAGGTCTTTCAGGTTCTTTAGATCTGTTTAAATTCTTTGGGCTGACACAATATGTCCAACATATTTGACAGAACTTTGGAAAAATGGGCATTTGTCGATACAGAGTTTGACCCTGAACTCTTCTAGTTGATCTTGCACCTTCATCAGACGAACCTCATGCTCCTCAAGAGTCTTTCAAAACACAATGACATTGTCAAGGTAGACCAGGCATTCTGGAAGTATCATGTCTCACGACACACATTCCATTAGGTGTTGGAATTTGGCTGGGGTGCCAGATATGCCTTAGGGCATATGAAGGAATTTGTAGAAGCCAAGTGGACATATACATAGGTAACATAGGTTGTACTGAGCATATAAAGACGTTAGTCCATTTAGCTCGCCATAAATTACAGATAGCCCTGAATGCCTTTATTGATAAGAAAATTATCAAGGTTTGTTTTAAACTCCATCATGGTTTTGCTGTTTACAACTATGCTAGGTAATGTGTTTCAGATCTCTGTCACTCTGGCACTAAACCAAAATCTTCTTTTTTTGTAGTAAATTTATCCTTAAACAATTGAAAGTGGTGAGTTCTTGTATTATGTGGCTGGATCCTTAATATCAAGCCCAATTGTTCCCACATTTGTGCGTCAGTTAGGGCCTTATAGAGCAGACACATGTCACCCCTCAGTCTCCGGTACTCTAGTGTAAACATATCCAACTGTTGTAGTCTTTGCTCGTAATTTAGGCATCTGACTTCACTGATGTTTCTAGTTGCCTTCCTCTGCACCCTCTCAAGGGCTTTAATGTCCCCCTTATCACCAGGTGCCCACAGCTGGGTGCAATACTCCATGTGGGGATGTACCAGAGTGTTATAGAGTGGAACAAGAACCCCCTTGTCCCTACTTTTGATATGTCTGTGTATACAATGGAGGTATGCTGCTTGCCTTTTAACAAACTGGCTACAGTGCATTTTGAAATTAAGGTCATTACTGATCCTTATACCCAGATCTTTTTCATCCATAACAACTTTAAGTGCTGTGCCTTCCAATGTATACCTGAATTTTTTATTTTGTTTGCCCATGTGCATAACAGTACATTTGTCAAGGTTAAAATGTGATTTCTTATTATGAGCCCATAGTTCTAAATCAATGAGGGCCTCTTGTAAGATGTCACTGTCCTCTTAGTTATTTACAGGATAACCTAGCGAGTATCATCAGCGAATTTAGCTAGCCATTCCCAGAATGTGTATTCATTGAGGAAATATATAAATTAAACAAACAGGGCCTAAGACTGAGCCCTGTGGGATTCCACTGGTGACATCTACCCACCCTGAGGATTTACCCTAATACACACTCGCTGGCATCTCCCATACAACCATGACTGGATCCATTTAACTATATGTGTATTAAGGCCTTGATCAATTAGGCGTTAACCAATTCGATATGTGGGACTTTGTCAAAAGCCTTGGCAAAGTCAAGGAAGACAACATCTACAGAATGTCCCTCATCCAGGGTTCTACTGACTTTACTATAAAATTCCAACAGGTTGGTTTGGCAGGACCTCCTTGGTGAATCCATGTTGTTTATAATCTCTGGCTCCATTCAAGCTCATAAAATCGCCGATATAATCTTTTATAATACCCTCTAGGATCTTACCCAGCACAGATGTGAGGCTAATAGGGCTGCAATTCTCCACCTCCTGCCTTGATCCCTTTTTGTAAATGGGCATAACCATAGCCTGTCTCCAGTCAAAGGGACTTCCACCTTTTTCTAAAGATTTCTGAAAGAGATGAGTGACTGGGCTAGCTAAAAGATCTGCGAGCTCCTTGATCAACCTAGGGTATATGCCGTCAGGCCTTGTGCTTTATTTTGATTAATTTTGCTAAGTCTGTTAGCTACATTGGCTACATCAAGTTTAAAAATAGGATCTGAGCAGTCTTTGTTGCCTATATCATTATTTGGAGGCACACCCTTGTTAAAGACAGAAGAGAAGTAATTATTATACCGTTCGCCATCTCAGTAAGGTCCATTATTAGAGTACCATAAGTTGCTTTTATTGGGCTGATATTGCTATTTTGGCCCTTTTTATTATTTCTGTATGAATAGAATGTTTGTAATTGTCCTTAACCCTAGTGGCCAATTTTACTCATAGTTACCTTTAGCTGAGGCAATGTTATAGCTTCACATTTTTAAGAATTTTTAGTACACCCAGGCTCATTTTTCCCACTATGTTTTGCTTTTTTGAATGCTTTATTCTTTTTGTTAATTAATTTTTATTCTCAGAGGTCATCTATGGGGTAGGGATTTTTTGTCCTGTTATATTTGTTTTTGTGGTACATACTTCAAAACTAAAGTATGTATTTTTTATTTAGCTTGTCCCACATCTCAGAAACTTTTAGATTGGCAAAATCAGATTCCCAATTCCATCCTACTAAATCCTTTTTATTTGATCATAATCAGCTGAATCATATTTAAAAATGTTTGTGTCACCTTTAATTTCCCCAGGGATCCCACACTATAGAATGGTCACTAGAACCCAAATGTGGCAGTACCCACAATTTTGAATATGATTATTTAAATTGCTTAATCGAGATCCAAAATGTGGTTGTTCCTAGTATTACAGGGCACATATTGTTCTAAGCCTGCCAAGTTAAATATGTCTAGGTAATTAGTTTCCATAGTGGTTTTAGCTCTTTGTGTATACCAATTGATACCAGGGAGATTCCGTCACCTAGTAGTATAACATCCTTAGCTGAAGCTATTTGTGTTATAAAATCTAATAAAATAGTATCTTCATTGTTTTAATAGATAGTGGCCTTTACATGAGACCCAGATTAGTAGCTTTTGCATGTGGAGGGTCAGTTTAATCCACAGAGTTTCAGATTCTAGACAATTGGATGTATCTACACGTTCAGGGGAATACAATTGGAGATATATAATGCTACACCCCACCTTTAGTTTGAGATCTATCTTTATTATAAAGAGTATAACCAGGAATTTACTTGTCCCAGGTGTCCTCTGCTTGCCACCAGGTTTCAACAATGGCACAAACATGAATTTTATTGTCATGCATTAATAACTGGAGCTCATCATGCTTATTTCTTAAACTTCTGGCATTAATTAAAAGAAATTCCAGTTGGAGTTTGGGGTCTTGCTTGTCAGTGTGATCCTACACTTCTGGTCCCCTCATCCCCCTGCTGATATGAAATCAGTTTTCTCTCTGTCCTAAGGAGCCATCAGGATCTGGTAGCACCTGCTACTCAAATCAAGAACTAAGAACCATTTACTTCCATTCAGTCAGTCTAAAGTGTCCTGAATCCTTGGCATTGTATAATGATCTGAGGTGAGTCTCTTATTTAAAGTTCTGCACTTGACACACATGTGAACTGTACCATTTTACTTGTGCACAACTGTGATTAGAGAGCATAGGAGCTTCTCAATTCTTGCATGATTCCTGTTGTAAGCAATTCCTGAAGATGTCTTCTCACATCATCAATGTCTGCTAGGGCCAGGCAATGAGATCATTCTCAAAGAGTGCAATCATCATGCAGTCTGATGCTATATTCCTCTCTGGTGGTGCATCCAACATCCCACTCGTGAAGGGAAGAAACTTTTGTTCATTCTGCTAACTTCCGACTTTCTCTGGTCTTCCATTTTTCACGTGTGTAGGATTCTCCAAAGTAAAAGAACTCAGGATCGAGTCCAGAATCTTTGTCTTCCAGGTTGGGTTGGGACTGTACTGCTGTGTCTGCACAGCACACCCAGGCCAGCGTTCAACCTTTCTTATTGAGATGTCTCAATCAGTCACATTCTTCACCTGGATGGTGATTCTTCTTGTATAGGCATGTGCTTCCATGGCAGCACACTCAATTTAACTAGCAATCCTTCTGGCAATCCATGATCTTCAGGGGCATCCATTATCAGGATCTGGTTCTTCACATCTTGTTTCAGTCTCATCACTCCACTGATGCTACACTCTGCATTCAGGGATAAGACAAGTTCTTTGGCCTCTCGGCACCAGACAGTACCAACTGGATCTTCTTGATCCTTGGGTCTCTTCTGTGTCTGCCTCTAGTAGGCCTTCTCCACCAGTCCATGCATTCACAGTGCTCTTCCATTCTGTTGTGCTTCTCACTCCTGGCAAAGTTTGACTAGGTGTCCAAACATGTGTGTACTTGTTCCGATGAAGATGGGCATATGGCTGAACATTCCTGACTGTGGGAAGACCAATGTCAACATTTCAACTGCATCACCAACTCCAGCTACTTTTGACAAAAGCAATCTAGACTTTCAAGTAACCAAGGTACAGGTAAGACTTGTCACTCAGCCCCAGATGTTAAGGCCTTCCAATGGCTGACTCTTACAGTTCTTAGCTAGAAGTTTGTTGTACCAGTCCTTAAAGATGATGGTGACTTGTGAGCCACTGTCAAGAACACCTCAGGATGACACTCCATTATCGTAATGGCCGTTTCAGTTCAAGGACCAACTAACTTGACAATTTGCCCTCATAAAGTCTCTTGTTGTGGTTTGACAGTGGACTTGGTTAGTGAAGGTTTCACAGAGGATTTGGAGCATGTTGCTGACAGGACTTGCTTCTGGATTCTTTTAAGCAGTTTGTCTTTTAATCCTTGCAGATCTTCTCATGACCGCCACCCTTTATGTGTCCATCTTATCTACAGTCATAGCAAAACATGTCCTTTTGTACTGATGTGGTCTGGGTGGTGCATCAGGTGGTGGTCTTCAGTCTCTTACTTTGTTTTGAAGGCTATACACTTGGGGCTTTGATAGGGTGCTGTCTGCAGCTTGTCCTCACTTTGAGGTTATCTCCTGTGCCAGGTTATGGACGTGTTGCATCTTTTAGCGTGTTTGCCAGACTGCATAACTGAGTTACCTGGGTTTGGAGATCACAATCTGCAACTGAAGTCTGTGGTTGTACTCCTATGCCCATTATGGAAAGATTCTGGCTTGCTGAAACAACTTCTTGGCTTTGGTGGGCATCTTCTCCACTCTCTGGAGCTACTTTTGCTTTAGCAATCACTTCTTTGTACTCTTTCAACAATTCTTTCAATTCTTGAGCCTCTGTAGAGGATACATTTTCTGTAACTTGCATAACAGCTGCTGAAACTTGGTAGGGATCCCATCAGTCCTGTTCTTCCTCAGCTTCTTGGACTAATCTCATTACCGCACTGTAAGATGGAGGGTTGTCCTTTCTCTCAGTGCTAAACATTACTTGATCAACAATGTGGAATGGCAGGCAGCCTTGAGCACATGTCCTAGTCTCATGTAGTTCAAGTCCTGGGATGCCACACCTCCCATACAAAATTCTCTTTGCAAGGCCTGTTCTAGGTGGTTCAGAAAGGTTGACAATGGTTTTCCTTTCCACTGTTTTGTCATCTTTACTGGGACTAGCAGTAGAGCCTGGAGGATAGCGTAACAAGCAGTGAATGAGCTTGAAACCTACAACAGACTTAGGTTTGATTCCTACAGCCTCCACTTGCATACTGTGTGACCCTGAGCAAGTCACTTTTCCTCCCCAGTGTTCTCAGGTTGCCCCTAAAACAGGCCTTGTGTCTAATGGGTCTTACCTGGTTACCAAAGAATAAAATAAAAATCTTAAACTTCTACAAAGAGATCTTCACTGGTTTCTGTGCTTCCAAAGACATTCTCCAGTGCAACCAGATACTCTTGGGCTGGAGCTAGTGGATCTGTAGGCCTCAAAAAACAGTATCTATTGCAGGACCACAGAGGCTTTCCCTGAGTCATTTTCTTTTTTCGCTTCTGAGGATTGCCATTCTTGGTTCAACGGGCATCATAGTCCATCCAAGTTTCTGCAGTACGTCATCTTCTCCTGCAGGGGTGGGTTTCATGTCTAAGAACACTCTTAACCTTCTGTATGAATCAGATACGGGCAGCACATAAGTGGGTCTGGGTCCTATGTTTGAGGTGGCATACCCCTTAGTCACCTAACAGCTTCCTGACATCACTAGTTGACTTCCCTTCAGCTTGTATCCACTTATGGAACCTCTGTTCAAAATTTTTGGCCATGGATTGGACTTATTGCTTTGGAGTGATCACACTGGCATGTGTCACTATTGTCCATTTGACACTGTCGCCATCAGGGGTGAGTCTGTCAGTCATTTTAGTGGCATTCACGGTATTGTGGCACTCTACCAATACTGTCAAACTCTGTGCAATGCTATTCAGGAACGTCCTTGAACAGCTACTTTGCCAAGGCACTTCCTTCCGGAGAGAACTTCTTTAGTTCTTAATATCAGTCCTTGTGAAACTACAAGGAGCTTTCAGAGGCTCTAACACCTCACCTGCACACCATCTGATTAACCTTTCACATGCCATGGTGTCTGGTACTATTTTTGGGTTGGGGAAACAAAATGTTCTCAGTTGCACTTGACTCCATGTGGGTCTCGACTGGTAAAACAGAAGATTCCAGAGGTGCCTCCAAAGTTGTAACCAGGTCACCATGGATGTTGTAGTACTAGGTTGAGGGCCTGTGCTCTGATTTTCCTGATTGTGGGGGAGGGGGTTCAAATCTAGATCTTTTAAGTTTAGTATTGTGCAAGTAGACCTGGTGTCAGAGTGGTACAACCCCTGGGATGCAGTATTCATTTAATTTCTTTTATTTATTTAACATAGTGCACAATTTAATTTTGATTCAAGGCACTGTACAAGTGAGAAGCTATATATTAATGATTAAATGCATAAAATACTACATTTATATTACTAAATTAAATAAACATCGACTAGAGGAAATGCTTCTCTAAATAAGAATGTATTTAGCTCCCTTTGAAGCCATTTACTGACAGGCCTCCCTAATTGCACAGGTAGTGAATTCCACATGGTCAGTGCCACGAATGAAAATTCCCAGGCACCTAATGATTTAGGATGGACCCTGGGAATCACCAGGAGGCCCTCATCAGTTGACCAGAGTACCTCCCACCTCCCCACAGTGTCCCACTACACATGCAGAATCACAGTGCAACCTTAAAATCAACAATAATGCAATCAGTGACTTACACTAACAAGCATTTGTCAATGCCGAATGTTTGCTTGCTGGCATTGGCGTGGTAGTGTAGAAGTTACAGAGCTGCGTAATAGGAATGACAGTGAAGTATTGAACTGAAGCCAACTCCACCACCACCCTGCAGAAAGTGACAGGCATTGGGGTGTGCCTTTGGGTCGCCAGGCATAACGGCCATGCCATTTCACCACACCCCACCCTGCAGACACTGACAAGTGTCACGGTGTTCTTTGGGGTCTTTGGCCCTTATCGCACCCCATTCCATTAGGAAATATGGTGAGATGGGTGCGATATAGGAGAATGGGGTGAACTGGGCCGAAGAGTCCAAGGCATACCGATGCCTCTACTGGCTGCAGGATGTGGAATGGTATGAGCATTACAGGCAAGAATCCCAAGTCACACCCCTGATGCCTGTCATTCTCTACAGGGTTGGACGTTATGGTTGGAAACCCTAATACCGCAGGCATTAGTTAGTATTTTCACTCCAAATTTTCAACATGGTTTTTGTGACCCCACCTCATGAACAGTGGCAATATCAGTTTGTTAGCGAAAGCTGCTTATGCACAGTGACTACGGCATTTAGCACCACAGGTGCAAAACATTCGAACAGGATGTAAAAATGACAGCTGTATTGTTCATGGGAGGTGTAAAATGGCAATGTTGCAAATCTGATAAAAATATTAAAAACTGGTGAAGTCACAAGCGTACATAGAAACTGTGCAACGCACCCGTAATATAATTAGGTTGGGGATTTTTACAGCAGATTGTCATCTCAGGCATTTTGGTGCCTCCGATCATGAACAGTGTCACTATGATTTTCTTTATCTGTCCCAAACAATGATTTCCCAGCGATACGTATCTCTGCGCTGAAAATGTGAAAACACACTTCTGCCATGTTGTGAAAAATGACAGCTGTACTGTTCATAAGGAAGTGTAGAAAAATGCCACTGGTGAAAATCTGGACTGAAAATATTACAAAGTCATGAACTTACGGTGCGTGGAAACTGCGCAATGCTCACTCGTAACACAGTCATTTATGGACTTTGTCACCAAATTTTCAACATAGCCATTTCAGACTTCTGCTCATGAACAGTGTAACTGTGATTTTTGTAATCTGTCCCAAACATTGCTTTCGCACACCAACAGCACCATTTGCGCTACATGTGCGCAAAACACATTTTGGGCAACATATGAAAATGGCAGCTGTACTGTTCATAAGGAAGTGTAATAAAATGGCAATGTTGAAAATCTGGAGTGAAAATTTAAATTTGCAAACTTACGAGCATGCATAAGAACTCGCTAATGCACGCCAGAAACAGTCATTTTAGGAATTTTTCACCAAATTTTCAACATAGCCATTTTAAGACCTCTGCTCATGAACAGTGTCACTGTGATTTTCTTAATTTGTCGATACATTGATTTTGCACACCGACTGCGCCATTGTCGCTGCATGGAGGAAACACGCTTTGGGTGAGATGTGAAAATGACAGCTGTACTACTCATAAGAAGGTGTGGTAAAATGACAATGTTGAAAATCTGGAGTGAAAATATTAAACATTCGTGAACTTCTACGTGCGTAGGAACTGCATAGCGCATGCGCTTTAAAACAGTCATTTTAGGAATTTTTCAACATAGCCATTTAAGACCTCTGCTCATGAACTGTGTCACTGTGATTTTCTTAATTTGTCCCGTACATTGATTTTGCACACTGACTGCGCCCATTGTGCGCTACATGACGGAAACACGTTTTGGGTGAGATGTGAAAATGACAGCTGTACTACTCATAAGAAGGTGTGGTAAAATGGCAATGTTGAAAATCTGGGTGAAAATATTGAATATTCATTGAACTTCTGACGTGCGTAGTAACTGCGCAATCTGCGCTCATAAAACAGTCATTTTTGGAATTTTTCCACCAAATTTTCAAAATAAGCTTCTTGAGAGCCCACCTTATGAACACTGGCAGTGTCGTTTCATTAATTGGTCCTGAAGGTGATTTCATGCAGTGACTGCGGGAAATCACCCTTGAACCGAATAACGACAGCATTCATGAGAAGGGTCCCAAAACCCCCATGCTGTAAATTTGGTGCAAAAATTCAAGAAATGCCTGAGATATACAACAAAGTTGAAAAAACCTTATCTATCCCATTATGCAGCTTCAGTCATGTCCTCAGTTCACGGTCGGCTTTGAAGAGTGCAGGCGTGTTCACGGTCCACCGAAGATACGTCGCGCCCAGACTCCAGAGGTAAGTATGGGGTGAGGGGGTGTGGGGGCAGTGCGCGGTAGGTGGGTGGGGTTGTGGGGGGCAGGGAGATTGCGTGGGACCGTTTTTACCTTTAGGTTCTCTTTTTTTTAAATGGCGGCGTGTGGCCGTTTGCCACGTTGGGGTGGGCTCCCAGCGTGGCACAAGGATGGCTGGTTGAGGCGTGGAGCCCGACTGGGGTTGGGCACCCCTGTCCAGCCGCAGCATCTATTGCCACACTGGGGTGGGCTCCCAGCGTGGCACCCTGTACTCTGGGGGGACAGTGGAGCTGACAGAGTTGAGCTGCCTATCGGCTATACCATGAGTTGCCACGCTGGGGTGGGCACCAGCATGGCTAGTGGAAGAACTGGGGGGGAGGCACAGCACAGCCGATGGGGATTGGGCACCCCGTCGGCTACTACAGTGTGTGTGCGGGGTAACAGCACAGTATGTATGGTGTTTGTGTGTGGTGTAGGGGAGCTGCGTAGAGCAGGCGATATCTGATCGCTGCTCACTGAAGCGTAGCTCCCCTTTCAACTGTACACCACTGCATTTGGAGCTGCCATAGACAGCTCCAGCATGCGATGGAGGACTGGGGCGCCTGCCAACACACTGACTGAATTGGAAGAGGGTGACACACCTCGAAAACTCGGATGATGGCACTATGTTTCTTGCACATGTGTGCAAGCAAACATAAAATGGCTCACAAGACAATATGTAAAATATCAACAAAATATTTATTGGGGATATTCACAAGGGATGGGGGAATGCAAAGCAAATTTGATTTTACACAAATGTTGTGAACCATTGTGGCAGGGCTGAAATTAAGTGCCTGACTAGGCTCAGCTGGTAAACTCTTTAAAACAGTAGCAGTGCCCATTCCCATGAGGCAAGACAATGCAGTAGCAAGTAAACTGTAAAACCTCCTGTATTAATGCTATATAAATGCTCCTTCTTCTTCTTCTTCCCAGCCCACCTCTATTAAGGGCACTACCCACAGGTACCACTGTTAACCTTTATACCTTAAATGGGAGCTCCGGTGCTTCACTGGTTACCCAGCCACAGGAATGGTGCAGACCTGGTGATATTGCAGCTGGTTGGCCAGCAGTGGTGCACTTTAAGACAAGCAGAATAAACGCTTCCCAAATCCAAACCCCACACACCATGCAATTGCTTAAATGGCAGAACCTCAAAATGAGGTATTTGTAACTCCTGACCCATTGGCCAGATCTGCAGATTTTGTGGCAACTTTGTACAATCTTCCCCAGCTGTAGAGCATGTTCTGAGAGTACCCACAGTTTGGCATTCAGTTCACCCATGCCTTGGCGAAATACATTTTGCCCGATGTCAATTATCAAGGTGAGGAAAATGCTATCTGGCATTACAGTGCCAGACATTTTGTCTTCTGGGAGTTACAGCACCAAAGCACCCTCCCAAGAAATGGCTTCACCCACCACCGAAACTAAATATAACCTCCTCTGGGACAGGCATTCCTCAGAGAGGGTGCTAACTAATAGCATGGGCACAAGGGTGATATGAGTGAGGGCGATCTAAAATAAAGATCGCCACTTTCACTGTCACCCTTGTTGCAGTGCTGTAATTGCCATGACCAAAATGAGTCGGCAACTTGATGGACTACGCTGACGTAACAACTTCCCTGTCACCTGGGCTCCTTCTCCTCCTACTCTGCAGATGCAGTTCCTCTCAGATTGATGGTTCAGTTGTTGCAGTAGTGGGGGCAGCTCGATGACGCTTCAGGTCTCAGGTGCCTCTGGATGTAGCTCAGACTCTCTGTATTCATAGTCTACTGGACCTCCTGGCTCTTCATTCTTCCTCCTCCACAGTACAGGCCATTTTAAGGAGCAGGAGCCACATACTTTACATTCACATTCAGGCTTTAGAGCCCTAGTGTGGAGCATTAGCTAGTAAGCTAGTACCTGGCATTAGCACTAACCAGCCATTTTGGCAGACTGTCTGTTGTACATATGAAGGTTTCTTCTCTCAATGCAGGCCTTCCACACAGTCTCTGATGCCCACAGGCTGCCTGTTGTGGCACACATTTACCTTCCTGTCTCTCAAGGCAGGTCACAGTCTCCCTTACAGGAAAATTTCATCCTGATACTTTCAGTAGACACACACACACACACATATATACACACACACACACAAATATACACACACGTGCACACACACACACGCACACACACAAACATATATACACACACGCACATACACACACACAAACATATACACACACACACACAATATACACACACACACACATGCACACACACACAACAAACATATATACACACACGCACACACACACAAACATATACACACACACATGCACACACACAGACACACGCACACAAACATATACACACACATGCACACACACGCACACACACACAACCATATACACACACGCACACACAAACATATACACACACACGCAACACACACACACACACACACACACACACACAGTTTGGTCTCTGGATACACAGGTTGTGTAAACTTTGATGTCACTCCCTGATGGTTAGCTGTGGAAGCCCAGACAAGCTTCCTGGATGGCTGTTGCTAGCAGCACAATAGCCCTCCTCAGTCTCCAAGAGTTTACTGCTGACTCCTCTTCTGTAACTGCCCTGAACATTTTCTAGGAAAAGAGCAGCTTCTGATTGGCACACAGGGCTGTCAATCTGCAGACTTAGTATGCAGAACATTCATTCAATGCCTATTGGTTGGCAGAAGGACACCAAGCACACATAGTCATTCTCCCAACAGACTGTTGGTGTCAGGTACTGAGATCACTGACCTCTGGGGTTGACAAGATGGTGGCTGTCTTCCAGCAAGAAACAGTGCAAGGTTCTTTCTTTGTGCTCCTACATAACTTTTGTAATAACTGTCCCCTGATTGTGTAGGCACTCCTGTGCCATACTATCCTTTCAGCAGTTTGGGCAAATGGGCTTTTCTCCAGCCCACAGGAGCTCCATTATCAGCTCCCTCAGCTGAGCAGTCTTTCTCCCTGTGCAGATCTTAGCTGCCCTGTCCTTAAAGGCACAGTGGTACCAAACTCATGTCATTTTGCTTTTTCTTGCCCTTAGTGCCTCCATGCGCCCTGATGCCTGCTGGCATCCATGGTGCTAGAGCACACTAGAGGAATGGTGCTTGTCTGGCTGAAAGGTTGTGCTGAGGAGGTCTGTGGCAGGTTGGGCATGCTGAGCACAGTTGAATCAGTCAAGCTGCTCTGAGGAGGCTGTTTGAATCTGCATACATTGCATGCAGCTGTGCAACTGTCTGTAGGTAGGTGGTGTCACACTTGGATAGCTGGTTCTGATCCCTGTATCAATTTTTGTAAATATAAAAATGTGTGATGGACTGTCTGGCAGGAAGAAATACTGGCTTGCTGAAATTGACACATCAACCCCCCAGGGATAAGTTCAAAGGACAGGAGGTAGCTTAAACTGCAGAGGTCTGAGGTTCAATTATCTTGTTAGTTTGCTTTGAAGGAGGAACTAAGATATCCATTTTATAATGCCCTTAGGGAAATCCTTTGATCTGCTATGCATGTTGTTTACCATCATCCCAGGAAGCCAAGAATTACATCAAAGAGACTTTTGATGTCTTGTGAAGCAGACCAGACTGGTTTGGGAGAAATCACATGAAGAGACGAGATTCATCAATGTCAGATGTTGTGTTAAAATATCTTATTATGACTTCCTGTGTGATAAAATATAAAATTTGGTACACCAAGGTGGAGTTAGGTGACCTCAGAGAGAAGGCGGCTCAAGACTGCTGTTAAAAATACTGAGCAGACCTTACACAGAGGCATTCATATTTCTGACTGAGAGAGAAACAACAAAGCACTGAAAGATTAAGAAGTAAGGAGACCTTAGATAAAACCAGTCTGAGTGTATGTATTGTAAGAATTTGCACTTTTAAACCTGTTTTGTTTTAAAACTGTAGGTGTTGGGATATCTTGTTCTGTAATTTTACTGTTTTCCTATTTTAAAGTAAAAATATATATTTTAAAAATGGAAACTGCCTGGTGCCTTTGAAATTTCTTTTTATATAAGTGAAGCTTTGAAGGTTATAGTTGACACTGTGTATGAGCTTATTGTGATACCAAACTGGGAAATAGATTGAGTTCTCTAGGTCTTGCATGGAGTTCTAAGGGTTCCTTTTGTTATACCTGGTTAGGTGCCTGTAAGCAAAATATCTGACCCCCTGAAGACAGAATTATCTGAGCTTGACAATTGGATATGCTAATAAGAGGTTATCAGTTGAATCCCTCCAGAACTTGGGACTAAGGTGACTCGAACCCACAAAACAGACAAGAGGGTTACCTTGTTCTGTTAAACTGTTCACAATTCTATGCTCAGAGGTTGTCACTTTGGGACTAGAGGGCTGACCTGCTGAGTGGGTTTGTGACAGATTGGTTTGCAGTGGTGGCATATAACGTTTGGTGGTATAAGCTCATTGTTCAGTGTGTCAGCTTGAGACCGTTGAGCTCATTTGAAAAAAGAAAGGCAGTGTTTTATTTCAAAAGGAAACAGAACTATATCTCTTGGCTTACAGTCAAGTCCCTACCCATTCTTTTTCTAAGTGCCAGTCAGAATAGCAGTAGTCAGGAAAGATGGCTTCTGACTAAAGCAGGCACACTATAGATTACTTAAAACACTTGTGGGGGGTCGGAGGGTCCATTCTGAGGTGACAGGCCAAAAAGCAGAACCTCAAGAGAGGCCCTGATGGTAGCAGATACCCAGAGCAGTGAGTCACCGACCGTGACTGAAAAGGACAGCAGGGCCCATGTCAGTGAAGGGCCACAGCAGAGGGATGGTCACCATTATCCTGAATCCAGAGGTACTCAGACTGCAAATTGAGTTACGAGGATGGAACTGGAGGCAGAGCGAGAACAGAGAGGCAGACCTTGAGGAGCGTGAGCCCAACGAGCTGCAGAAGAGAAGAGAGAGGAGCTAGTGGCAACATGAACTAGAGAAGATGTGACTCCGACCAGCGGCACCAGAGCAGATAAGGACTGGATTTAACTGGGCCTGCAGGATCATTGACAAATTGAACTCCAAATTAATAGCTGAGTTTAAAAGGGGGGGACATGGATGCCTTTAAATTCTTTTGAAAGTTTGTATTCAGGCCAAAATTCCTAGAGAGTCCTGGAGCTTTCAGCTATCCCCGCTACTTACTGGGAAAGCTCAGGATGCATTGGGTCAAATGGGCAATGAGGACAGTGATGATTACAGCAAGTTAAAAGCTGCACTGTTAAAAAAGTTTGAATTAACTGCTGACTCATACAGAGCTAAATTCTGTAAGCTCAGGAGGAGCCCTGATATGAGCTACGAGGAGCTAGCCACAAAACAACGCCAGTTTTAAAACTTTGGTGGGAAGGAATTGAGGCAAACTCTGTTGATAAAATTGAAAATGTGATTTTATTAGAACAGTTTTATTGGGCATGCCCAGCAGAACTAAAATCCTGGCAAGAGGACCAAGGTCCAAAAACAGTGCAAGAGGCTGCTGAACTCTCAGACGGCTATGCCAAGAGTAGACCTGCTCTAAGAGCGAATGGGATGGTGTGGCAGTGCAGAAAGGAAAAGCGTGCCTTCAGAGCAGCTAAAACCCTCACTGCCTCCACCAAAACCAGTTAGCCCCAGATTTCAGACAAAAGATTTCTCTGAGAGAAGAACTGAATGTTGGTTGTATAAGAAACTGGGCATATTACAGTGCCCCAAAAGGCGAGAAATAATACACAACATGGTACCAGGAAAGAAGTGGGTTGTTTTGTGTGTCCCTGGAAGCATGCCAGTGAACATGAGGAACACATGCACCCAGTCATGGTGAATGGTGTACAGGCGCAGAGGGTTAAGGGACACAGGGCATCCCTGACATTGGTGAAGGGGATCTGGTACAGTCTGGTCAGCTTACACCCAGTAAAAATGTCACTGTACAGGACTTTGCGGATGGGAGAAAACATTGCCCTTGCTAGTGTTCTCTTAGACTGGGGTGAAACAGGGAACTGTGCAACAGGTGGCTGTAGCCAAACATTAGCAGTGGATGTGATCCTGGAACAATCTCCAGCAGGGGATGGTATGTGCAGTTACCCATAGCTAAGCGCAAGAGAAAATTGTAGCTCCCCAAACCCCACAGAAACCAGTGTGAAAACCCCTGAGAGGCTGGTTCCCAGCCTGTGTCTCCAGATGGGGAGACTGATAAAAGGGGTAGAAATTTCTCCAGTAGCAAGTAACCACACAGCCTGAGGGTTACTATAAAGAGGAAGGGTGACTCTTGTAAGAGGTTGGGATTGACAGTAATCCTGAGGACCCCAATGCTAGTGCTAGGGACCCTAGTTAAGTGACTGAAGGGGACCTGTCCCAGGCCTTGGGACTGTGTGGGGTTTGCAGCTGCTCAGAGGAGGACCCTAGTTTAGAGAAGCTGAGGGCTTAGGCAGCCTCTGACAGAGCACAGGGAGGAGACAGCAGACATGAGGTTTATTGGGAAAATGGACTTGTGTATACTCAGACAGTACAGACAGAGGAGGGTGCTAGGCAGGCAGCTTGTCGTTCCTATTCCCTTGTCTGGTCATCTGGAAATCACACGCACTATGCAGTGGTTAGCCCAAAATTTCTACTGTCCTAACTTCACCCAGCAGATGAAGAGTATTGCAGGTCTTGTCACGCTGCACAAGAAATAGGAAAGGCGGGCAAGAAAACCCAAGCCTCCCTGATTCCATTGCCCATAGTGGAGGAGCCATTCCAGAGGGTGGGAATAGATATTGTGGGGCCTCTAAATATCCCCAGCTCCTCAGGAAGAGATTCATCCTGACTGTGGTGGATTATGCCACTTGGTACCCAGAGGTAGTCGCCTTGTCCTCACTGAGGACAGACAAAGTGGCAGAGGCCTTACTTGGGATTTTCTCCCATGTTGGGTCTCTGCAGGAGGTAATCACCGATTGAGAGGTTTCTTCATGTCAGACCTGATGAAGTTTATGGAGAAATGTGGGGTGGTGCAGAGATGCACAACACATATCACCCACAAGCCAATGGACTTGTGGAACGATTCAATGGACCCTAAAGTCAATGCTCCTGGTATTTGCTGAACAGCATGGGAGGGACTGGGAGAAATACAGTATCTTCCCCATCTGTTGTTTGCATACAGGGAGTTTCCCCAAGAGTCAACAGGATTTTACCCTTGAACTCTTGTATGGACGCCGGTATGTGGGCCCCTAGACTTGATCTGGGAGGACTGGGAAGGCAAGAACACCACCCAGGGAACTCCCATTGTGGATTATGTCTTTAGGTTTAGGGAAAGGCTGAAGGAGCTTATGGGGACAGCCCAGAGCAACCTGGCATCTGCCCAACAGAAACAAAAGTATGGTACGACCAGAGAGCCAGAGCTTGCTCATACAAGTGGGTCAGGAAGTCATGGTCCTTATTCTGGTCCAGAAAGACAATCTACGAGCTGAGTGGGCAGGACCATACAACGTGGTTAGGAAGGTAAATGACGTGAGCTACATTGTGAGTTACCTGACCAAAGACTGACAGAAAGGATGTACCATGTCAACATGATGAAGCCATATGCAAATAGGGCTGACATGGTGTTCGCAGTGTGTAGTCATGGGAGGGACGGATGAAGGAGACCCTTCTGGACTTGCTGGAAGAGAATAAGCAGGAGTCCTCAGTGGAGGCAGTAAAATTGTCTCCTCGGCTGACCCCAGGCCAGATCCAGAAAATAAGGAGGTTTAGCAGACTTTGCCCCTTGTTTAGCACCAAGCCTGGACTAACCCCTAGCAACACATGATGCAGAGACAGGGACACAGACGTCCATACAACAGACAGCATATCGGGTGTCAGAGGCTGTCCAAAAGGACATTAGGAGGAAGTGGAGGAGATGCCAGATTTAGGGGTAATCAGAGATCCCACAGTCCCTGGGCCTCACCCGTAGTCCTTGTACCCAAGCCAGATGGCTCAACTCATTTCTGTGTGACTATCATGGACTAAATGCAGTCACAAAGTCAGACACCCACCCGATGCCCAGAGCGGATGAACTCCTGAACAAGTTGGGAGGGCGACCTACCTTACGACCATTGACCTGACAAAGGGTATTGGCAAGTAGAGTTGACGGACAGAGATAGGGAGAGGTCGGCCTTCATCACTCCAATAGGCTTATTTGAGTTTAAAGTAATGCCTTTTGGAATGAAGAACGCCTGGCCACTTTCCAACGGTCGGTGAACCAGGTGTTAAATGATGCTGAGGAGTACGCCATGACGCACGTGGATGACATTGCTATCTTTAGTACCTGCTGGGAGGAACACCCATCCCACCTTAGAAGTGCTGGACAGGATACAGAGGGCCGGGCTCACTGTCAAAGCCGAGAAGTGCCAGATGGCCATGGAGAGGTGGCATACCTTGGGCATGTGGTAGGCCAGGGACAGCTCCAGCCAAACCAAATAAAGATAGAGGTAATCCAGGCATGGCCCAGACCAGAAACTCAGAAGCAGGTCAGGAGTTTTCTTGGGACAGCAGGGTACTATAGAAAATTTATACCCAATTACAGTGCCCTGGCTGCTCTCCTATCTGACCTGACAAAACGGATGCCCAAGAAAATTACCTGAGGCCCAGCTCAGAGGAAGCTCTTTTCCAAACTAAAGGAGGCACTGTGCAGTGCTCCTGTTTTGACAAGTCCTGACTATAGTAAAATCTTTATAGTTCAGACTGGCCTCAGGCGTGGGTATTGGGCAGTACTGAGCCAGACATCCAGCGAAGGAGAGACCACCCAATAGCCTACCTGGGTAAAATGTTACTTTCCAGGGAGCAGTCATACTCCACAGTGGAAAAGAGAGTCTCTTGCCATAGTGTAGGCCCTAAAGAAATTGGAGCCATACTTGTATGGCTGCATTTGTAGGTGCAGACTGACCACAACCCCCTTGTTTGGCTGATGCAGATTGGGAAAACAATGGTCGCTTACTAAGATGGAGTCTTGCTTTGCAAGGATATGATATGATATGACCATTCTACATAGGACTGGAGCAACCAATCAGAACTCAGATGGGTTGTCCCACGTGTATGAGGTGAACTGATTTGGGAAGCTCATATCATGCAGGGGATAGACTCCCCAAATTCAGTCTAGGTAGGGAGGAATTGTCACACTTGGACAGCTAGTTCTGATCCCTGTATCATTTTTTTTTGTAACTATATTAAGAAATGTGTGATGGACTGTCTGTCAGGAAGAAATACTGGCTTGCTGAAATTGACACATCGCCCCCCACAGGGATAAGTTCAAAGGACAGGAGATAGCTTAAACTGCAGAGATCTGAGATGCAATTATCTTGTTAGTTTGCTTTGAAGGCAGGAACCAAGATATCTATTTTATAATGCCCTCAGGAAATTCTTTGATCTGCTATGCATGTTGTTTGACTATCGTCCCAGGAAGCCAAGAATTACATCAAAGAGACTTTTGATGTCTTGTGAAACAGATCAGACTGCTTTGGAAATCACATGAAGAGAGGATATTCCTCAATGTCAGATATTGTGTTAAAATATCTTATTAATACTTCCTATGTGGTAAAATATAAATTTTAATACACCAAGGTGGAGTTAGGTGACCTCAGAGAGAAGGCTGGCTCAAGACTGCTGTTAAAAATACTGAGCAGACCTTACACAGAGACATTCATATTTCTGACTAAGAAGAGGAACAACAAAGCACTGAAAGATGAAGAAGTAAGGAGACCTTAGATAAAACCAGTCTGAGTGTATGTATTGTAGAATTTGCACTTTTAAACCTGTTTTGTTTTTAAAACTGTATGTGTTGGGATATCTTGTTCTGTAATTTTACTGTTTTCCTATTTTACCTATTTTAAGACATTTTCCACCACCATCGGACAGTGGCCCATTAGCCTGCCAACTTCCTCTCCCAGTCGCTGCGCCTGCAATACTAACTGCCTATGGTGCCTCTATCTCTTATTGTTACCGCAGCCAGCTGTCTACTCAAGCTGCTGCTATATATGAATATTATCTCAAAGCATGTTTTAACTGAATATCTTTATTTTTCTTCTAGTTGTTTTGGTTGTTTATTGTGCATTCTTTACTACCTCTGTATGTATGACCCTCATCCTTTGACATGCAACCTTTGTAAACGAGCAGTTTCTGCTCAAAGGTATTTGTAATCTGAGAATTTAATAAATAAATAAATAAATACATATATATATATTTTAAAAATGGAAACTGCCTGGTGTGCCTTTGAAATTTCTTTTTATATAAGTGAAGCTTTGAAGGTTATAGTTGACACTGTGTATGAGCTTATTATGATACCAAACTAGGAAATAGATAGAGTTCTCTAGGTCTTGCATAGAGTTCTAAGGGTTCCTTTTGTTATACCTGGTTAGGTGCCTGTAGGCAAAGATATCTGACCCCAAAGACAGAATTATCTGAGCCTGACAATTGGGTATGCTAATAAGAGGTTATCAGTTTGAATCCCTCCAGAACTTGGGACTAAGGTGACTCAAATCCACAAAACAGATAAGAGGTTACCTTGTTCAGTTAAACTGTTCACAATTCTACGCTCAGAGATTGGCACTTTGAGAGTAGAGGCTGACCTGCTGAGTGGGTTTGTGACAGGCGGCAGCCATCCAATCCACTACTCCTCCAGTCTCTCACCAGGCTAAAGACCTGTGGGCAGCAGAGTGAAGATGGAGCAATTTCTGTTGGTGGCAGGAGTCAGGTAAGCCCCACCATTGGGTGAAGGGGTGACATGGGTA
Source organism: Neoceratodus forsteri (assembly GCA_016271365.2). NCBI lineage: Eukaryota > Metazoa > Chordata > Ceratodontiformes > Ceratodontidae > Neoceratodus > Neoceratodus forsteri. The sequence goes on along the minus strand of CM057452.1, from coordinate 703,600,619 downwards.
AATAGGGAGCAGCTAGCTAATGAGAGGCTTACACTTCTTCCAACCAAACTTAGCTGCTCCCCTGGTCATTCACATACTTTAAATGGCTTTCTATTTGGGTGCTACTGCATATGGTATACAGCATATATCAGTAAAACAGAATCAGTGCACACTCTCCTCCCACATACACAATTATAGCAACTCTACAAATGCAAAATATTTTTCTGCCTGAATTAGCCACTTATTTAATTTCCAATAGGAGTGGGGATCACTTAGTATTAAAGAACAGTGTGTGTGATGTGACCGCACCAAGGAGTAGCAGTGCCAAAGTCAAATACATGTACAGAAATCGGTTAATGGGGACCGGCACCTGCTTAAGCGTGGAGTGTTAGTGCTAGTCAGCTACTCCCTGTTATGCTCCACTTGCATCCTTCAAAACAAAATGTTATGCCTGTGTGAAATCTTCCAAAATAGTGCACTCTTTGGTTTCATGTTCAGAGACATTCGCACAAATGAACATCACATGGAAAATCCATACATGTAAATCCACAGGCATGCATAAAACCCACTCACTTCGACCAGCAAGAAGCTGCAGGTCACCTGATACATTTTGCACATGATGTGTTTTATGTGGTATACCGATGCTGCAGCGACGCCCTGTGACACTTGAACAGTTGGTTCTGATCACTGTATCATTTTTGTTATATAAAATGTGTTATGGGCTGTCTGTCATGAGAAATGCTGAGAAATTTGGTGCTTTTGGAACTACCTTGCTCACTCCCCTCAGATCTCAGCTGAAAGATGAAAGCCATGAGATAATTACAGGCTGGAAGCGGCTTGAGTTGAGGATATCCTGTTGAGGTGGCTAATTGTAGCTTGTCAGATGTCAAGATAGATCATATCCATTTTATGAAGTTTGGAGGAAACCAGGTTTGGTGTCTGTGTGAGAAGGAACACTGCTCACAGATTAAAGAAATATCATTTGAAAAGAGAAAATGAGTTGTGTGCGTATTACAGAATTTAATACTTTGAAAGACATCCAGTTTTTGTATAGATTTTTTTTATATATTCTAATGGAGGAGGAGCTAAGTGACCTCACACAAAGGGGTTGGCAAATAGAGTTTTCTTAAAGGAATATTCTGTTTTACTTCAGAGAGGCACTTCTATCTAGACTCTGACAGAGAAACATCTATAGTACTTTAAGCAGGTATTTAGAGAGAGAGGGAGAGACAAATCTAAGTACTGTAGTAGGAATTGCACTGTTTAAACGTTGTTCTTTTAAAAGATTTGTATGGCTCTTGTGATATTGGTTCTGTATTTTATGTTTTCATATTTTGTTTCTACTTTAGTAAAACCCTATTTTAGAGCCTACTTGGTCTGTCTTTGATTTCTTTCCTTTTACAAGTGGAGTATATATGGTAAAGCAGACACTGTACATACGCTTGAATGGTGATACCAAACTGAAAAGGTAAGCGTTTTAAATCTGAGGTCTTTTATTACAGTTTTAAGGGTTAATTTCTGTACACCTGGTTAGGTGCCCATAGGCAAAGATATCAGCCCCCCAAAGACAGAATTATCTGAGCCTGTGCATTGGGTATGCTAGCAAGAGGTTCACAGTTTGAATCCCTCCAAGACTTGAGACCAAAGGTTGATTTAAACCCACAAAACAGACAGGAGGGTTACCCTGTTTCTGTAACTGTTCACAAGACTGCGCTTGGAGGTAGGCACTTTGGGAGTAGAGGCTGACCTGCTGAATGGGTTTGTGACCAACCGTGAAGACCATCACAGCAACAGGATTTAATCATGGGACAGCCCCAGGGAAGAGTTTAACACAAAATTGAATATTTACATTGTCTGGGCTCCAGACTTAAAGACAGAAGATATTTAAAGGGAAAATATCTTACTTTTGTGGTAATTTTGTCTCGTTAGTGTGGGAAATCACTGCAAGCTGTCTTTTTTCACAAAGTGGGAACATTTTAAGCTTTAGCAACTCCAGGTTCTCAGTATTCAATTTCTCAGAAAAAATACACTGAAGAAAGCCAGAAAGGGAGCTTTCATATGGGACAAGTGTGAAAGTGTTACATGTTGTGTTACAGAAATTGATGCTAAATGTTATATAAGCCTCTCTCGCTCAGGGTGGCTTACGAGTAGTAAGGGCCCCCTTGGTGCCCCCCTCCGTTAAAGATTTCAGTAGGTAGCTGGGAGGTAAGGAAAACCAGTGGAAGGACAGTCATGTTAAAGGCATTTTAAGGGTTGCAAGGGACTGGTCTGGGTGTGAAAATCCTGCTTCCCCAGCCACTCGCTTTTCCACAGAGGTGTCTGACCAGGGTGAAAAGAAAAACAACAAGTAGGTTACAGAGGTGGGTTGGCTCTGTAGGCTGTTGAAGGATCCAGAAAAGGGTCTTGGGGATGCCATTCAATGGTTTCAATAGCTGCCTGAATGGAAATGCTGCCTAGGACATCTGTTCTCCCAGTAATGTGCCCCAGCTCTGTAAATAGTTGTGCTCCATGGAGCTGAAGGTATGTAAGCAAGCAATGGGACCCTGAGTTCTTTTAAATCATTGGGATCTCAGGTGAAATAAATTGTTTGTTGCTGAATCCAGAGTGTTGAGAGTTTTAACCAAAATTGAAAGGTAACTTATGATGAATTGTAGAAATTGATGAATTGCTAACCAGACTTCTTTTGAGGGAGTTTTAAGTTTCAGCCTGTGTTTGATCCTGTACTTCCTGGGACGGGTGCTGGAAGGGGACTTCGCTGAAGAGGCGGAAAGAGAAGAGGTCTTTCAGCTAAGTTCTGAAGCAGATGTAAGAGGTAGCAGTTTCATTGTTTTGCAGATAATGTAGGGCCCAGGCCATGGTACACAGAAACATAGACTTTGACAGCAGATAAGGACCAGTTGGCCCACCCAGTCCGCTCATTTCCTTACATAGTGGATAAGCTGCAGATCCTAGTTAATCAACAGCCTGCTTGAATCCCCCACTGTTTTGACCCCAACCTTCTCAGGAAGGCCGTTTCATGTGTCCACCACCCTCTCTGTGAAAAAATACTTCCTCACGCTGCCCTGAGCCATCCCTCCTCTATCTACAAATTGTACCCCTTGTTCTTGCACATCTCTTTTCTGAAAGATGCTCCCCTCTTGGACTTTGCTGATTCCCTTGAGGTACTTGAAAGTTTCTATCATGTCCCCACTCTGTTTCTTCAATGAGTTGTTTCCAGCATTTGTGACCAAATTGTATAAGTGTTGCTGGATATAGCACAAAGCTCTGCAAAAACAGTTTCTGAAAAGTTAAACTTAGATTTACATTGCACTGTGACTGGATTGTAGATACATTCCAAATGAGTTGCAAAACATTTTATAAACATTGCTCTTGAGCTGGTTAAGCATTGAAAAATAATGCAGTATGAGTTGCCAGTGCATTGCCAACTGTGAAAACAATGCTAAATCAACTCATTGGTGGAACAGTTTAATGTGACTTGTACTGTACTCCCTTTCCTCAAGGGTAGACATATTGCACTTTAGTCTCTCTTCATATGGTTTCTGGTTGCAGACCCTGCACCATTTTAGTTGCCCTCCTCTGGACTGCCTCCATCCTGTCTATGTCCTTGTGGAGATGGGGTCTCCAGAATTGTACACAGTACTCCAGATGGGTCTCACCAGCTGTCCGTACAGAGATAACAACTTCCTGTATTCTACTGTTGATGCCTCTCCTTTGCATCCCAGTATCCCCCAGCCCCCCTTACTGCCTTCTCCATATTGCTTGCCTACATTACATCATCTGAGAGGACTACCCCAGGTCACTTTTCATTTTTATGTTTGCTTCGTGCTTGCGCAAGAAACATTATGTGGCAGCTTAGGAGAGAAGCGGGTTGTGGAAGTGCGGCACTGTGGCAGCAAATGGCAGCATTGCATTTGGGGTTTGGCAATGGTGAACCAATGCAGGCACACTGTGCTGATGACATTGGTTTCAAAAGTGCCACCAAGTTGAAATGATTATCCCACAGCAATGAGGGGCTGCCTCATCATTGCAGTGTCAGCATTCCACTGCAATGAGGGCAACCCATCATTGCAGGGCGGTACCTTGCCTGGTAACATTCCCTAAACATAGCAGCATCTTATGCTGCCACCCTCACAGCCCCATGAATGCCGACTGGACTGGAGTGCCCAATCCCCTGTCACATGCCCTGTCACAAACCCACTCAGCAGGTCAGCCCTCTACTCCCAAAGTGCCAACCTCTGAGCACAGTCTTGTGAACAGTTACAGAAACAGGGTAACCCTCCTGCCTGTTTTGTGGGTTCAAATCAACCTTTGGTCTCAAGTCTTGGAGGATTCAAACTGTAAACCTCTTGCTAAGCGTACCAATGCACAGGCTCAGATAATTCTGTCTTCGGGAGGCCAGATATCTTTGCCTATGGGCACCTAACCTGGTGTACAGAAGTGAACCCTTAAAAACTGTAATAAAAGACCTCAGATTTAAAACGCTACCTTTTTCCAGTTTGGTATCACCATTCAAGCTTATGTACAGTGTCTGCTTTTACCACATATACTCCACTTGCAAAAGGAAAGAAATCAAAGACATATCAAGTAGATTCTAAAATAGAGTTTTACTAAAATAGAAACAAAATATGTGAAACAAAATACAGAACCAATATCACAAGAACCATACAAATCTTTTAAAGAACAAGGTTTAAAAGTGCAATTCCTACTACAGTACTTAGATTTGTCTCTCTCTCTCTAAATACCTGCTAAAAGTGCTCATAGATGTTTCTGTCAGAGTTTAGATAGAAGTGTCTCTGAAGTAAAACAGAATATTTCTTAAAGAAAACTATATTTGTCAACCCCTTTGTGTGAGGTCACCTAGCTCCTCCTCTGTCAGAATATGTAAAAAATATATCCATACAAAACAGGATGTCCTTTCAAAGTTTTAAATTCTGTAATCCTCAGCACAACTCATTTTCTCTTTTCAAATGACATTTTTTGATCTGTGAGCAGTATCCTCTCACACAGACACCAAAGCATTTATGATGTTGCACCAGTGAACTAAACCTGGTTTCCCTCCAAAGGTCATAAAATGGATATGATCTATCTTGGCATCTGGCAAGCTACAATTAGCCACCTAAATATGATATCCTCAGCTCAAGCCTCTTCCAGCCTGTAATTATCTCGTGGCTTTCATCTTTCAGCTGAGACCGGGGTGAGCGAGGTCACCCAAGAGCACCAGATTTCTTAGCATCTCTCATGACAGACAGTCCATAACACATTTTTATATTACAAAAATGATACAGTGATTAGAACCAGCTGTCCAAGTGTCATGATTCCTCCCAACTAGACTGAATTTAGGGCTCTATCCCCTGCATGGATGAGCTTACCAAATCAGTTCATTCCTCGTAGACATGGGACAGCCCATCTGAGTTCTGATTAGTCACCCAGCCCTATGTAGAATGGTCATGTCATACCCTTGCAAAGCAAGACTCCATCTTAGCAATCTACCATTGTTCTTTCCTATATGTGTCAACCAAACCAGGGGTTGTGGTTAGTCTGTACCACAAAATGTTGCCCATACAAGCATGGCTCCAACTTCTTTAGAGCCCACACTATGGCAAGACATTCTTTTCCACCGTGAAGTATGCTTGCTCCCTGGGAAGTAACTTCCTACCAGGTACACTACTGGGTGATCTGTTCCTTGGCTGGATGTCTGACTCAGTACTGCCCCAATACCCACGTCTGAGGCATCAGTCTGAACTATAAAGGTTTTCATAGTCAGGACTTGTCAAACAGGAGCACTGCACAGTGCCTCCTTTAATCTGGTAAAGGCTTTCTCACAGGCTGGGTCCCAGGTAATTTTTTGGGCATCCTTTCTTTGTCAGGTCAGATAGGGGAGCAGCCAGGGCACTGTAATTGGGTACAAATGTTCTTAGTACCCTGCTGTCCCTAAAACTCCTGACCTGATTCTGTGTTTCTGATCTGGGCCATGCCTGATTACCTGTATCTTTATTTAGTTAGGACGGAGCTGTCTCCAGCCTACCACATGCCTGAGATGCCACTTCTCCCATGGCCACCTGGCACTTCTCGGCTTTGACAGTGAGCCCGGCCCTCTGTATCCTGCCCAGCACTTCCTCAGGTGGGATGGTGTTCCTCCCAGCTGGTACTAAAGATGGCAATGTCATCCAGGCACGCCATGGCATACCCTCAGCACCATTTAACACCTGGTTCACCAACCTTGGAAAGTGGCCAGGGCGTTTCATTCCAAAAGGCATTACTTTAAACTCAAATAAGCCTATCGGAGTGATGAAAGGCTGACCTCTCTAGCTCTGTCTGTCAACTCTACCTGCCAATACCCCTTGGTCAGGTCAATGGTCAGGAAGGTCACCCTCCCAACTTGTCCAGGAGTTCATCCATCTGGGGCATCGGGTGGTGTCTGATTTGTGACTGCATTCAGTCCACGAGTAGTCCACAAAATGAGTAGAGCCATCTGGCTTAGGCACAAGGACTATGGTGAAGCCCGAGGCTGTGGGATCTCTGGACTACCCCTAATCCAGCATCTCCTCCACCCCTCCTAATGTCTTTTTGTACAGTCTCTGACACCGATATGCTGTCCACCATGTAGGCGTCTGTGTCCCTAGTCTCCACATTGTGTGTCACTAAGGGGTTAGTCCAGGCTTGGTGCTAAACAATGGGGCAAAGTCTGCTAAACCTCCCTTACTTTCTGATCTGGTCCAGGCCAGCTGCAGAGACAATTTCTGCCTCCACAGAGGACTCCCGCTTACTTTCTTCCAGCAAATCCAGAAGGGGTCTCCTTCGCTCCATCCCTCCCCATGACTACATTCGCAGAACACCATGTCAGCCCTATTTGCATATGGCTTCATCATGTTGACATGGTACATCCTTTCCGCCTGTCTTCTTTCAGGTAACTCCACAATGTAGTTCATGATTTACCTTCCTAACCACTTTGTACAGTCCTGCCCACTCAACCTGCAGCTTGTCTTTCTGGACCAGAATAAGGACCATGACTTCCTGACCCACCATGTATGTGCGAGATCTGGCTCTGTGGTCATACCACACTTTTTGTTTCTGTTGGCAGCTGCTAGGTTGCTCTGGGCTGTCCCATAAGCTCCGTCGCCTTTCCCTAAACCTAGGATGTAATCCACATAGAGCTCCTGGGTGGTGTTCTTGCCTCCCCAGTCCCTCCTGGATCAAGTCTAGGGCCCATGTACCGGCGTCCATATAAGAGTTCAAGGGGAAAATTCTGTCGACCACTTGGGGTACCTCCTCGATGCAAACAACAGGTGAGGAAGGTATTCTCCAGTCCCTCCCATGCTGTTCAGCAAAACCCAGAGCATTGACTTTAGGGTACCATTGAATCTTTCCACAAGACCATTGACTTGTGGATGATACAGTCATGCATCTCTGCACCACCCCACACTTCTCCCACAAACATTACATCAGGTCCGACATGAAGGAACCCTTGATAACCTCTCCAGAAACCTAACACAGGAGAAAACTCCAAGTAGGATCTGTCACTTTGTCTGTCCTCAGTGAGATAGGAAACTCCATCTGGCACCGGTGGCATAATCCACCACAGTTAGGATGAATCGCTCCTGAGGAGCTGGGGTATTTAAAGGCCCCACAATATCCATCTCCACCCTCTGGAATGGCTCCTCCACTATGGACAATGGAATCAGGGCTGCTTGGGCTTTCTGCCCGCCTCCCATTTCTTGGCACCAGTGACAAGACTCCAATACTCCTTCACCTGGGGAAGAAATAGCAGAAATTCTGGGTCAACCACTGCATTGTCGCGTGATTCCCAGATGACCAGACAAAGGAGATATCATGTGCAGTCTTGAGCAACTGTCACGATACCCTGGGGAATGACAAGCTGCCTGCCTAGCACCCTCCCCATGTCTGCACTGCCTAAGTATTACATAAGTCCATTTTCCTAACAAACCTTATGTCTGCCGTCCCTCCCTGTGTACCTGGCCTGCCCAAGCCCTCAGTTTCTCTAAACTAGGGTCACTTCTCTGAGCAACCGCAAACCCCCACACATTCCCAAGGCATGGGACAGGTCCCTCAGTCACTAAACTAGGGTCCCTACAATAGCGCCAGGGCACTCAGGATCACTGTCAATCCCAACTCTCGGACAATGGGGCACTCCTTCCCTCTTCAGAGTAACCTCTGTAGCTGGGTGGTTACTTGCTACTGGGGAAATTTCTACCCCTTTCCCTTAGTCTCCCATCTGGAGACACAGGCTGGGAACCAGTCTCTCAGGGGTTTCCACAATGGCTTCTTTGGGGTTCAGGGAATCACAATTTTATCTTGCCCCATGATGTGGGTAACTGCACATACCATCCCTTTTAGATTGTTGCCTAGGATCACATCCACTGCTAAGGTTTTGGCTGCAGCCACCTGTTACACAATTCTCCTGTTTCACCCCAGTCTAAGAGAACACTAGCGAGGGCAATGTTTTGCCACACCAGTGATGTACTGTACAGTGATGTATTTATTGGGTATAAGCTGACCAGGCTCTACCAGATCCCCATTTACCTAGGTCAGGGATGCCCTGTATCCCTTAACCCTTGCATCTGTACACCATTTACCATGACTGGGTGCATGTGTTCCTCATGTTCACTCGGGCATGCTTCCAGGGACACACAAACAACCTACTTCCTTTCTAGCACCCTGTGTATTGCCCACCTTTTTGGGACACTGGTCTGCAATATGCCCACTTTCTTACACAACCAACATTCTTTTTTCTTCTCTCAGAGAAACTTTTCTCTGAAACCCGAGCTAACTGGTTTCGTGGAGGCAGTGAGGGTTTAGCTGCCCTGAAGGTGCACTTTTCCTTCTGCGCCTGCCACGCCCAATTTATTTGCTCTCAGAGTGGTCTGCTCTTGGCATAGTGTGTCCAAGATTCAGCAGCCTCTTGCACTGTTTTGGGATCTCGGTCCTCTAGCCAGGTTTTTAGCTCCTGGGCATGCCCAATAAAACTGTTCTAATAAAATCACACTTTTATTTTATCAACAGAGTTTGCCTCAATTCCTTCCCAACGATATTTTAAAACTGACGTTGTTTCGTGCGCTAAGCTCCTCATAGCTCATATCAGCGGCTCCTGAGCATACGGAATTTAGTCTCTGTATGATTCAGCAGTTAATCTAAACTTTTTAACAGTGCAGCTTTAGGTTTGCCAGTAATCATCACTGTCCTCATTGTCCATTGACCCAATACGTCCAGGCTTTCTCGGTAAGTAGCAAGGATAGCTGGAAGCTCCAGGACTATCTAGGAATTTTAGCCTTGAATACAAACTTTTTCAAAAGAATTTAAAAGGCATCCATATCCTCCCTCTTTAAATTCGGCTATTAATTTAGAATTCAATTTGTAACCCAGTCCAGAGTCTCGTTAAACCCAAGCCATTCTACTTGTTCTGGTGCTGCTGGTCGGTCGTATCTCTCCAGTTCATGTTGCCTGGACTCCTGCTCCTTCGGTCCGCGTCTCAGCATTCTCACTCCTCTTCTCCTCTGCAGCTCATGGTGCTCACGCTCCTCACAGCATTCTTGCTCTGCCTCCCGGTCCACCTCTCCACCCCTCTTCTCCTGGAACTGCAGCTCCATCTGCACAACTCAATTTGCAGCCTGGTACTTCCTGGATCCAGGATACTGGTGACCTTTCCTGCTGCTGTGGTCCTTCACTGGCACTGGCCCTGTTGCCCTCCTCATTGGATCTGGACACTGCACTGGCCGCTAGCCCTGCCACACTCGAGTTTGGTCTTTTCCAGTCACGGTCTGTGATTCACTGCTCTGGGTATCTGCTACCATCAGGGCATCTATGAGGCTTTGCTAGCTGGCTTTCACCTCAAATGGGACTCCTCTGTCTCCACACAACTGCTTTAAGGAGTCTACAGTGTGCTTGCTGTAGTTGGAAGCCATCTTCTTCCCTCACTACTGCTACTCTGACTTGTATTTTAGAAAAAATTAAAATGGGTAGGAACTCGACTGTACACCAAGTGATATAGTTCTGTTTCCTTTTAAAATAAATCACTGCCTTTTTCTTTCTTTGCAAGTGAGCCTTACGGTCTCAAGCTGACATGCTGAACAATAAAAGCTTGTAATACCAAAATTATGCCACAGCTGCTAACCAATCTGTCACAAAACCCACCCAGCAGGTCAGCCCTCTACTTCCAAAGTGCCAACATCTGAGCTCAGTCTTGTGAACAGTTTACAGAAACAGGTAACCCTCCTGTCTGTTTTGTGGGTTCAATCAACCTTTGGTCTCAAATCTTGAGGGATTCAGACTGCCAGAACCTCTTGCTAGTGTACCCAATGCACAGGCTCAGATAATTCTGTCTTCAGGAGGCCAGATATCTTTGTCTCGGGCACCTAACCAGGTGTACAGAAATGAACCATTAAGAACTGTAATAAAGACCTCAGATTTAAAACGCTTACCGTTTTCCAGTTTGTATCACCATTCAAGCTTATGTACAGTGTCTGCTTTACCATATACTCCACTTGCAAAGGAAAAATCAAAGACTGACCAAGTAGGCTCTAAAATAGAGTTTTACTAAAAATAGAAACAAAATATGTAAAACATAAAATACAGAACCAATATCACAAGAACCATAAAAATCTTTTAAAAGAACAAGGTTTAAACAATGCAATTCCTACTACAGTACTTAGATTTGTCTCTCTCTCTCTAAATACCTGCTAAAAGTGTTCATAGACATTTCTCTGTCAGAGTCTAGATAGAAGTGTCTCTCTCTGAAGTAAAACAAGAATATTCCTTAAAGATAACTGTATTTGCCAACTCCTTTGTGTGAGGTCACTAGCCCTCCTCTGTCAGAATATATATAAAAATGTATCTATACAAAAACAGGATGTATTTTCAAAGTTTTAAATTCTGAAATCTTCAGCACAACTCATTTTTTCTTTTCAAATGACATTTCTTTGATCTGTGAGCAGTATCCCTCTCACACAGACACCAAAGCATTTATGATTTTGCACCAGTGTACTAAACCTGGTTTCCTCAAAGGTCATAAAATGGATATGATCTATCTTGGCATCTGGCAAGCTACAATTAGCCACCTAAACATGATATCCTCAACTCAAGCCTCTTCCAGCCTGTAGTTATCTCATGGCTTTCATCTTTCAGTTGAGACGGGGGGTAGCAAGATCACTTCAAGAGCACCAGATTTCTCAGCATCTCTCATGACAGACAGTCCATAACAAATTTTTATATTACAAAAAAATGATACAGTGATCAGAACCAGCTGTCAGTGTTACACCCCAACCCAGTTCATTTGCCAATGGGGAGCCCACTTCCCGTTAGCATAATGTAACCTTCCCCCATTTGTTATGTGTCAAGGGGTGCCCAATCACTCTCTACATCATGCCCCAAACAGTCATTCTTTGCCGACAGGGGTCCAATCCCCATCGGCGCAAGTCCTCCACCCAAAAAGCGGGTGGCATACTGGGAGCCACCCCAGTGTGCTGAAAGCAAGCCTGAAGAAAAAAAAACCTTCGCGACATCTTTTTTTCTTCCTGAAAGAAAGGAAACGGTCCCACGCGGTCGGGTCCCCTCCCCCAACCCGCGACCCACCCATTGAGCACCATACCCTCACCACACCCTCTCACCCCATATTTACCTCCGAGACTGATGCGACAATCTTCAGTGGACCGGAACACGTCTGCACTCTTCACAGCCGACCGTGAATTGAAGAAATGCTGGTAAGCTATATAATGGCATAAATTGTTTTTTCAACTTTGGTGCATATCTCAGGCATGTTTAGAATTTTGGCACCAAATTTTTCAACATGGGGTTATTGGGACCCTCCTCAGTAATTCAGCCACTGTCATGGCCTTATTTGGTCCTGAAAGATGATTTGGCAGTCACTGCATGAATCACCTTTCAGGAAAGATTAATAAACGACAATGCCAGTGTTCATGAGATGGGCTCTCAAAAAGCCTTTGTTGCAAATTTGGTGAAATAAATCAAAAATTACTGTTTTATGAGTGTTGTTGCACAGTTCCATGCAGCTTGTAACCCACCAAATTTGTAATATTTTAAATCAGATTTTTAACATTGCCATTTTTCACACCTCCTTATGAATAGTGCAGCTTTCATTTTCACATCCTGACTGAAATGTGTTTTCACACTTCCGGCACAGAATATCCACAGTTGCTGTGGAAATCAGTGTTCAGGACACATTAAGAAAATCACAGTGACACTGTTCATGAGCAGAGGTCCTAAAATGCCTATGTTGAAAATTTAGTGACAAAAGTCCATAAAATGACTGTATTCGTTGCATGCTTTTGTGCATTTTCACGTATGCTCGGAAGTGCAAGCATTTTAATATTCCCAGTACAGATTTTTTAACATTGCCGTCTCTCACACCTCCCTATGGATGGTACAGCTGTCATTCTTCACATCCTGCCCGATCTGTATTTTCATGCATCTGGTGCAGAATAGCGCAGTCGCTGTTGGAACTCAAAGTTCGAGACATTAACAAAATCACACTGCCACTCTTCATGAGAAGAGGTCCCAAATGCTTTCATGAGGTGGGGTCATAAAAGGCCATGTTGAAAATTTGTAGTGCAAATACCAACAAGCATGGGGTGTTAGGGTTTCTAACCATAATGGCACACCCTGTACAGACTGACAGGCATCGGGGTGTGCCTTTGGATTGCCGACTGTAATGCTCATGCCATCCACCTCCCACCCCCAGCCAGTGACAGGCATCGAGGTGTACCTTGGACTCTTACCCAGAATTCACCCCATTCTGCTATACTGCACCCATTTCAGCGTATGTCCTTATGGAATGGGGTGACTGTAAATCGAACACCCCAAGGCACACCTCAACACATGTCGGTGTCTGCAGGATAGTGAGGTGACATGGCATGAACATCAGGCAATGACCCAAACACAAACCCCAATGCCTGTCAATCTCTGCAGGGTGGAGTGGGGTTGGCGTGAAGTTCAGTACTTCACTGCCATTCCTTTTCTGCATCTGTCTAACTCCTGCATTTCCAATGCTAATACCAGCAAGCAAACATTCGCGCATTGACAAATGCTTGTTGTTATTGTAGTACCCCCAATTGTGTATTCTTCCCTAGGGTTTTGTTTCCCAGGTGCATTACTTTGCATTTCTTTGCACTGAATCTAAGCTGCACACTTTTGACCATTCCTCCAACCTTGCCAAGTCCCTTCTCATCCTTCACCCCCACCCATGTATCAACCCTGTTGCAGATCTTGTGTCATCTGCTAAGAGGCATACTTTCCTTCCAGTCCCTCTGCAATGTCACTTATAAAGACATTAAAAGTACCAGCCCAGTACTGAACCCTGCAGTACCCACTAGTAACCCCCTTTCTTCAGAGTGGACTCTGTTTACTATTACCCTCTGTGTCCTGTTGTCCAGCCAATTTTAACCCAGGCTACCAACTTGGGACCCACTCCCAGGCTAGCTAACTTGTTTATTAATCTTTGTGTGGGACTATGTCAAATGCTTTGCTAAAGTCTAGGTAGGCCATGTCCAAAGCCCTCCCTGGTCTACTACTTCAGTTATCCAGTCAAAGAAATCTATTAGATTCATCTGACATGACCTTCCCACTGTGAACCCATGCTGCCTTGGGTCCTGTGCCCACTTTCCTCTAGGTACTCAACTATTCTTTCTTTCAGAAGTGATTCCATCATTGTCCCTATCACTGAGGTCAAACTAACAGGCCTGTAGTATCCTGCCTCTGCCTTGCTCCCACTTTTGTGAAGGGGAATCACATCTGCCTTCTTCCGCCTTCCTCCAGTCCTCAGGTACCACACCATCCTCCCATGATTTGTCAAAAGGGTAGTCAGTGGTGTCACTAGTTCTCCCTTAGTTCTTTTAGAATTCTGGGTGAATCCTCACCAGCCCCATTGCCTTGCCCACCTTGAGTTTTAGGAGTTCTTTCTAAACCCTTTGTTCTGTGAATGGACTGGTATCAACCACCCTATCTAGAGTGCTTCTATTGTTTGGTTTAGGTACGTCCCCCTCCTCCTCTTTTGTGAACACTGAACAAAAGTATTCATTCAGTATCACTGCCTTTTCACAGTCACCCTCTGCCCACCCCCTGCCCTTTATTAAGCCTTACTATCCCTCCCTTGGTCTTTCTTCACTCACTAATGTACCTATAAAAGGTTTTATCCCTCTTCTTATTTAAGTTGGTTATCTTTTCCTCGGTTTAGGCCTTTGCTATTCTGACTGTCTTCCCACTTCCTTCTGCTTTAACTGGTACAGTTCTCTGTTCTGTTCCTTCTGTGATTCCTTATACTTTCTAAATTCTATCTTTTATCCCTAACCTTCCCTGCCACCTCTTTCGAGAACCATAGTGTTTTTTTCCTTCATTTTGTTTTGTTTATTTGCTTCATACAGAGGCTTGTTGCCTCTGTGATGCAGTTTTGATTTTTCCCATTGTTCTACCACCCTTCTTCCTGCCCTTTTGGTAGTGCATGCCTTAGACACTCACCCATTATGTCAAAGTCAGCCCTCTGAAAGTCCACTACCCTTGCTTTTGTATGGCTTGACTCTATAGCTGTGTTTATTGTGAACCACACTGTCTGGTGGTCCCTTGCTCCCAGATGGCTACCCACTTCTAAATCTGAGATCCTCTCACCGTCCCCTTTTGAGAGGTACCAGGTCTAAGACTACTCCCTCCCAAATGGGTTCCAACACTAGTTGCCTGAGGCATGCCCCTGTAGGGCATTGAGAATGACTCTGCTCTTGGATGTGGCTGCAGCAAATGTGCTCCAGTTAACATCTGGCATATTCAGGTCCCCATCAACAATATCTCCCTTTTCTGTCATTCTAAGGATGCCTCCTATCATTTCCTTGTTCATTTCCTCCCTTGAGACGGGGGTCTGTATGCAACCCTGTGTAGATTGTGGTGCCATTTCCTGTCTCCAAGGTGGCCCACAGTGCCTCCTCTCCTCCCTGTTTACCCTTTAGTTCCCTTGCTTTGATCCCTTCCCTTATGTAGAGAGCTACTCCTCCTCCTCTTTTACCCTCCCTGTCTCTCCTGTAGATTGTGTACCCCAGAATGTTGACATCCAGTCATGGTTCTCTGTGTACCAGGTTTCTATGACTGCCATGATATCCAGGTGTCCCTCTTCCATTAAGGCCACTAGTCCAGGAAGCTTGTTACCCAGACTACGGCATTGGCACTCATCACCCTCCATGTTTTGATGGCCTTACCCCTTTCAGCCCTATTTCTGTACTTACTGCCTTTGCCTTTTTTCCATTTACCCCTGCCCTGCCCCCTATTGACCTCTCTACCTTGGTGTTAACCTCACTAACTACCCTCTTTTGTAGGGGAGGCTGGGAATTCCCTCTCCTTTCAGTGCCTCCCCCTTGGCTAGTTTAAAGCTTGCCAATGAAGCATTTAAACCTATCACCTAGGATCCTGTTTCCCTCCCGGACAGATGGAGACCATCATGCTAGTATAGGCCTATATCCCTCCAGGTGGATACCCAATGAAGCCAAAACCCAGTGCTCCACACCAGTTTTCAACCATTCATTGAATCCCAGGTGTGGAGTACCCTAGCCTCACCAATGTCATAGACAGGCAGCACCTCTGAGAAGGTTACCATGCATATTACTTGTCTAAGGCCCTCCCCAACTCCACAAACTCCTTCTGCACAGCTCTGATCCCATTCCCAGCTAGGTCATTTGTCCCTAGGTGGACAATGACATCCAGCTCTCTCTCCTGTGCAGCTGCTCCTGCGATCCTGAGGATTAGTTTTCTGTCCCTCCATGCCATGGCACCAGCAGGCATCTTGCCTCCCTCTCTCCCTTCCCAGTTCTACCCTCCTAACAATTAATCATTACAGTACACTTCACTTTGTTCCTGCCAGGTTGTTAATGTTTGTTCTGGGTTTCCTTAGGAGTAGGCCTCTCCCATCTTGAAACATCGGGTGCCCCTAGACAGTCGGGGTGGGGTGGCTACAGTTATGTATTAATTACATTGAAATCTAGGCTGACAGAACAGAGCAGAGCAGCCTCAGTTTTAGGAAGGCAGTAGAGATTCAAAACTAGGATTACATTGTGCCTTATGCTGCTGCAGAATTCCAAGCAAAGGTATAAAAGAGCTGCACCGCTCATTTTGTGGAGTTCAAGCAAGGAGAGTGACCGAATGGACCAGATCTGTCCAGAGGTCCAGCCTACTGAGGCCTACCAGTTGATGGGGACTGGGAACTAGCCCTCAGTTAAGTGAATAGACTATAGGGGATCACCTACATCCCAGCGTTAGTGATAGTAGGGCTGTAAGTGAGAGCAGGGACAGTGTAGATTAGCCTGCTGCTTCAAGTATCAGTTTTTCCACAAGTGTCTTCAGCTTCTTCTGATCAGGTGCGGCTGCTTCAAGTGATCAGGTCATCTCCAAGGATCGCCTACATCAGATCTGCTGCCAACTCCGAAGGTCCAAGACACCATTTTCTTCAGTCATGAAGGGAAGTGGTGCAGTAACTTTATTTTCATCTTTGGAGTAGTTCAAGAGGGACACTCATTTGCATTTTGAATTCTGGGCCCTCATATTCAAAGCTGGGGATGTGAGGCACACCCTGATGTGCCACCGAAAAAGTTGCTCCAGTGCAAAAAATGCCATATTCAAACAAGGTGCATGATCCCAAGGGATCGCATATCCTGTTTGAATATTGTAACCAAGTGGGCTGTGCAAATGGGGTTGGCCGACAATGTGCCAGTGCATCCTGGGGATGGGCTGAATACTGCCAGTGGGGGATGCGCCAGCATATCCCAGATGAGCTGTGCCCATCCCAGATGCTGTGCCCTGAGGCGATGTTATACAAAATGCAAATGAGCCTATTAGGCATGCATGAAGCAAACGGCCCTCATGCATGCTCATTATGGGCTAATTTGCACTGCTGCACCAGGCAGGATGCGCCAGGCCAGCCCCCATCCAGCCCTGAACCCCTCCAGCAGGCAAGCACTCATACACTCCCACCCAGCACCAGTGCCCCATGCCCATAGTAGTGAGACTCTCGACCTACCATAGTGAAGATCCCTACCACCCTGTTTCCATAGTGTAGTGGACCCCTACCCCACCTGGACCCTGTTTGAACGATAATCCCATATTGAAAATTTTCCATAAGGTAGTGGTCCCCCACCCTGGTCCCAAATCCTGTTAGAACACAAATCCCTATCAAATATTTTCCATAATGTAGTAGTTACCCACCGTACCCCAATCCCAATTCCATGCAGAATTCTGCCCCATATTATGTAGCACACCACAATTACAATCACCCCACCCCATACCGACCCAGGATCCCGTTTGTATCATAATCCTGCCCATTACAATTTTCCACAGTGATCCCCATTCGGTATCATAATCCTGCCTCATACAATTTTCCATAGTGTGGCAGCCCCCCATCCCGGTAGGGAGGAACATCCTCCTGCACCCCCACACCACCTGTGCCAGCAACTGGCATAGCCCTCCACTCACCACCACGGTTAGCAGTCAACTGAATAGTTTAGGAACAGCACTGTATAGAACACGTGCTCATTGGCTGAGCACATATTCTGTACAGTACCATTCCTGGACTATTCAGTCGGCAGCTGGCTGTGGTGGTGAGTGGAGGGCTGTGTCAGTCACTGGCATTGGTGATGCGGGGAGTGCAAGGAGGGTGTTCCGCCTACTGGGGTGGAAGGGTGGGGGGCCATTTCACTCATGGAAAATTGTATAGGCAGGATTATGGTAGGAAAAGGGATCTTGGGTCGGGTTTAGGGTGGGTGTTTATGATTATGGTGAAAGCAATAATATGGAGCAGAAGTCTATATGGAAGTGGAATCAGGGTACTGGGGTGGGGGCAACTACATTATGGAAAATTTTCGATAGGGGATTCTTGTTCAAACGAGGTTTGGGACTAAGGTGGGGGCCACTACTTATGGAAAATTTTCGATAGAGGAATATCGCTCGAACGGGTGTGGGCAGGGTGGTCCACTACACTATGGAAAAAGGGGGTATTGAGAATAAACTTGTGCAACGGAACACGGGGCATGGAGTGGGGGTCCACTACACTATGGAAAAGGGAAGGGGAAACTGTTTAACCAGGAAAGGCACACTAAGCTGAAGCTTGTTTCTAGGTGCGACCTGGGAGCACAAGGAAGTTAAGTGACTTGCCTAGGGTCACACAGTATGTAAGTGGGGTTGTGGGATTCAAATCCAGGTCTCCAGGTTTGCAGCTCAGAGCCCTAAACCTCTGCACTATACTGCCTCCTTAAAGGGAACTGATGAATACACTTGTGTAATGGGACATGGGGCTGAGGGTGCCCCTGGGCTGCAGGGGCTGGCAGGCTGCTGTGCTGCTCAGTTCACTACCGCAGCCTGCCTGTGGGTGGCCAGAAGTTAGGCATGGTTTTCTATACCTAACTTTGTGCCGCTCATCTCCACTGCATAGGTGGCCCATCTCCTCCTGAATATCCCAATGTGCAGGATATTCATGGGCACGCCCCTCAACTTGGGCCGCATACATTAACTTTGGGCCATGGCCCATTTCAATTGAGGCACCCCATCTCCCTCATCATTATCACTATTTCATCATCACTTTTATTTATATAGGAGCTCTTCCACGCTGAAGGCCTTTACAATGCTCATTAAAAACACAATATTGCAGCTTGAAATTATTAAAACATACCAATAAAATACATCAATACACATTTTCAATAAGTTCCTGGAAATTCCTGGCTAAACAAGTAGGTTTTCAGTGACTTTTAAAACCTTCTATGATCAGGCTACCCTCGTATCTGGTGAGGTAGAAGATTCCACAGGGTAGGCGTCATAAAGGCAAAGATCTTCCCCAGATGTTTTAAGGGATACCCTGGGAAACTCCAGCAATCCCTCGCCAGAGGATCGGAGTGAGCAGGTGTGACAATGTAGGGCATAGGAGTTCTTTCAGATAGTGGGGTCCCTGCTCATGTAGGGCTTTATAGGTCAGCAAGCGACCTTGAAGTTAATCTGCCACTGTATTGGCAACCAATGCAGTTCAAGCAGCACAGGTGTTATGTGACTGGATCTAGAAGTTCCAGTCAACAACCTAACCATCGCATTTGCACTAGATGCAAGCAGTGGATATCTGCCCCTGGTAGCCCTAAGTAGAGGCGTTGCAGTAATCAAAGCGACTGGTGACAAAGGCGTGGACCAAGGTAGGAAGCTCTTTGAGTGGGACCAGGTGCTTCACCCGTGCTATGTTCCTTAGATGGTAATAGGAAGATTTGACTACAGCCAAAACCTGAGCCCTTAGGGTCAGGCCTTCAACAAAATTATGCCCAGGTTTAGCACCTGGCCCGAGGCAATAAGTGGGATTCCCCAAGATGTAATCCTGAGGGTTTTCTAGCCCTGCCCCTATCGTCCTATAACCAGATTCCACCAACCTATCTGTTTTCCCAGAGTTCAACCATAGCCAACTGGAACTCATCCAGTTCTGAATCTCCAGTAGGCAGTTATTAAACACCACAGCAGAATCTAATTCCTGTTGGGCACAAAGACATGTACAGTTGAGAGTCATCAGCATAGCAATGAAAACTCAACCTGTACTGTTTATAATGTCCCCAATGGAAGCATATACACTGCGAATAACATGGGAGACAGCACTGAGCCCTGTGGAACCTGCAAGGCAGCCCATGAGGGGCAGAAATAAATCCTGACTCCCTCTCTGGGACCTACCCTCAAGGAAAGATTGAAACCAACTGAGGACCGCCTCTCAGTCCACAGAAAAACCACAGGTGCTTGAGCAGCACCCCATGATCCACGGTGTCAAATGCTGCTGAGAGATCAAGGAGAACCAAGATAGAATGGGCTCTCCGATCTTTCGCCATCAGAAGGTCATTTAGTACCTGTACCAGGGCTGTTTTGGTGCCATGCCTTTTCTGAAGCCAGACTGGAGAGGGTCATAGATACTGTGGTTGGTTGAATGATCCTCCAGCTGCAGAGAGACCACCTTCTCAATAACTTTCCTACAAAGGCAAGTTCGAGATCGGTCGTAGTTAGCTGGGCAGTCAGGGTCAAGGATTTTTTTTAAAGGGACGTACTACTGCCTCCTTTTAAGGGATCTGGAAAGATCCCTCTCTCCAATGAAACCCCACTATCCCAGCAAGGACCGGGCCAATGACCCTACACATCCCACTAATAGACATGTAGGGCCGGATCCAACTACAGGTAGGTTGGCCGCAGAGTCTGGATGATCCTCACTACAACCACGACTACCAGTTGGCTAAAATGGACCAAGTCTGTCGAGTATTAGTACCACCCGATTGATCAATGCAAGGTCCCATGGGAAGGCACTGGCTGATCTCATCCCTGATGGTGGGCACCTTATCAGTGAAGAACTGCACAAACTCCTCACTGCACTTGTGACAACGCTCGACCAGAGTGAAGACAGGCTGGATTGCACAGTCTGATATCCCTTTGAATATTGGAATTTGGAGCATCTTTTGAGATGGGCGGCTCATCTCCGTTTGCTCCAGAGATGCTCGCCCATCTCTTTTGAAAAGTGGGCCCTGAATCCTTCTTACTTCAAGGACTACTGTCCAAATACTGAAGGACTAAAATTTAAAGACTGTGGGGACAGTGTACTGTGAATGCTATTGAGTAAATGCTATGTGATGCAAAGTAACTGTTATGTGTAGAGTTTAAATGACTAGAATATTTTAATGTTAAAGTTACAGTGTTAGATACCAGGGAAGGGTATCTGGTGGTGAACAGTGAGTGGGCTGACTAAGGTGGGTAAATGCCTAGTAGCCACTGCACGCCTATAAAGAGGACCTTCACCTGTCCTTTTAATATTCATGCATAAATTTCCCTTCCTGCACTGATTCTTGTTTTGTATGTCTGTAATGTTCTCTGCAATTAGTTTTTGCATTCTGAGCTGCTAAAACTGTGTGGTGCACCAGAGCTTTTGCACTGAGCCTGGGGTTGCTGCAGACCCTGGGCTGTGTTGGTGACATCATTATATGGAGAAGGAGTGAATCACATTATAGTATATGGGTGCCGTCTATTGTGCATGGATTTCAGCAACTGCTGAAATCTTGTTGTAGGACAGTTCAAGGTCAAAAAGTTGTTGTACTATCGTTCTGACATCACATCGATAGTACAACAACTTTCCTACTACCGCCACCTGATTGGCTCAACAAAGGCTCTCTGTAGAAAATAAAAATAAACATGGCAGCACGATTTAGCGGCGATGGGCAGCAGAGCCACCGACTTTGAGTTGGGACACAGAGAGCCATACATGGCTCCTTTCTGAAAATCAGTTTTTCTTTTTTTCCATGATTTTAAAAATAAGCCACGCCGGAGAGTCGAAATGAGAAGCCGAACCGCGCGGGCACCTAGCAGGAAGGGGAAGCAGCAGCACCAAATGGGAATGGGAGCAGGACTTTCAGCAAGTAATGACAAAAATAATGTAAAACAAAACAGAAAAAACATATACTATATAAATAGTGGATGGTGTGAAGATCCACAACTAAGGCTGCGTTTTCCATCTCGGGCAGTTGATGACATCATGAGACCTCTTAAGCTTCGCTCTCGAGGTCTCTATGATGTCATCAACTCCCTCGATGGAAACACAGCCTTGTTGTGGATGTTCATCCATCCACTATTCTATTTATAGTACATGGTTAGGGCTTATTGTAGATTGAAACCAGTGGCTTTTCAAATCTTGTTGTAGGACAGTTCAAAGGTCAGAAAAGTTGTTGTACTATCGTTCTGACATCACATCAATAGTACAACAACTTTTCAGCCTTGTCCTATCTCCTGATTGGTTGACTCAACTGGCTGCATTGGAGAAAAAAGTAAAACATGGTGGCGTGATTAGCGGGCGCAGGCGGTAGAGCAGTGGATCCTCCTTCTTCTGACACAAATACTGTAGCCTCAGATGGCTTCCGTGTCATGAAACTATTTTTTTGTTTGTTTAATTTTTAAAATAAACAGTGCCACTGTGAGAGAGAGCGAGTGGGAGTGGGAGATGCCCCAACCAGCGGCAGTGCAGTGAAGCTGAAATGAGCGGCAGTGGTGAGATGTAGAGTGGGAGCAGGAACACCAAATAAAAACCCATAAGGTGCCAGCAACCTACAAAAGAAATAAGCCTAACCATATACTACATAAAACAGTGGATGTTTGCCCATCCACAGCTAAGGCTATGTTTCCCTCGGGAGTTGATGACATCGGTGAGACCTCTCAAGCTTCGCCTTGAGGTCTCTATGATGCCATCAACTCCCCGAGGAAATACAGCTCTGCTGTGGATGGTCACCCAGCCACTATTCTGTATGTGCTGTAAAATGAAGATGCAGTGGTTTCACGAGGGAAAACTTTGATAACTTGGTGTACATACTATGTCAGCATTGTTCCCCTTCCCCAAGACATCCTGTTATCAATGCAATATGCCAACTCCAGTGGTTAATGAATGCCTTGTATCTCATTTTATAAAGTGGATTTATTTAGTGCCTCAGTACCAAAGCACAGTGAATTAGTGAGAGTTGCTCTCAGCTGAGACAGCTCACTGTCAGTTTTTCATATGTGTTAATACCTTTGCAATCTGTACTCAGTAATGCCTCCTGTATACCATATAGCATTTTGTCACTGAAATGTTGGATACAGACACTCAACATGTAGGGAAGTGAGAGGCACTGGTCTTAATAATGTGGGACAAACTGTCAGATGGAGACACAGTCAGAAAACTGGAAGATACCCTTGATCACGCCCTGGACACTAGCTGCCCTAATAACTGCTCACCCTGTCATGGATTATTGCTTACTTAATCAACACCCCAGATGCACTGAGGCACAAAGCCACAGGCCGAGTGCCCTCACAGTGTCTGGTGTGCTGATTAATCCCCACAACCACACACCCTGGAGTGGGTTATTGCACTTATAACATGGGGTGTGTCACCAGAGGTAAGAAAACACAAGGAAAGCATGATTAAGTCATGGAAATTATATGATGTGCTCTGCCACCGGCCCAAGTACTGTGTTGCTGTCAATGCTGAGGAGTGCTATATCTGCACTCCTGACACTGCTCAGTTGTGAACACTGAGCACACAACAGCAGAGATGACAGGGAGCACAGCAAATAACAAGCTATCGCATGAACTGACAGCACACTGTGCATAAGCCCACGCAGCACAGGATACGAGACCCGCTGTGCAGGCATACGCAGTGTGGCATACACAATGTGCGCAGCAGACACATGTGCAGCCATGCACAGGGCAAACCTCGGAGCCATACTGCAGGAAACAGGTGAGCAAAGGACCCGCGCAGCATGCACCAACACAAGCACGACACATGCACAACTATACAAAGGTAGAGGCTGCTATAATGGACACACCCAGGAGGGCATGGTCCAGTATGGAGCCGCATGCCCTCAGAGAACACCCCACATGTACTTCACCACACCATGGCATAGCATACAAGGTGGGCAGCACCACTGAGCATGACAGGCATGATGGCCATGCTTGCCACCATAGGGTGGCCCCACAGGCACGGCACAGCAGGCAGATATGCTGTACAGCACATCCCTGAACACAGGGCACGCCACACAGCATGTTCTCATGCACAAGACACACTGCATGGCACGTCCCCGCACACAGGGCATGCCGTATGGCAATCCCTATACACAGGGCATGCCGTGACGGCACGTCCCCAAACACAGGGTATGCCAGACAGGTATGAGCTGCCCACATGGGTGACCAGTACCCACATGTCTCACCTGTGTGCTGCTGTGCTGCATTTGGCTGCGGGCACAGCACATGGTGAATTCGTGCCATATAGGACAGGCATATGAACCATACCAGCCATACGGGCATTGCACATGTGCACACCACACAGCATGCACATGCAGACACCCTGCAGTGGTGCCTGACATGCAGGCCCCCCGTGCACTGGCAATTGAAGACAAATGGCTGCACCGACCGTGACTGGACCCCCGGAGTCGATGATCACACATGTGGCATGGTTAAAAGTTTATTTACAACACAGCAGTTAACACACCAAGTGCATGCCCCCCAGCAGTACAGCATCAATAGCACCCCCTAGTCCAACAGCCAAATCCCCCACCCCGTGGAAACAGCAGAAGCAGGCCGCACACCCACCACCCTGGCAACAAGCCAAATGGCTCCCCAACCCTGATAGTGTCCTTCCAAGCACTGAGACGCAACACACAATCCATCCCCAGTGACAGCACAGTCCCTCACACTTGCACAGGCTGGCTGCATGGCTGGTCATTTCCGATGCTTGTGGAGCTGGTGTCCTCCGGTTCTGGTGCTGGACGTCCAATATTCCTGAGCATGATGCACCTCACTGGGCCCGTGGCACTGTAAGACAAAGGGAACAGGTCAATGGTGGCACAGCATTCCATGCACCCTGCCTACAGGCATGCCATGCCCATGCCCACAGCACCACACAATTAGTACTTACGGAGATGGGGCATAGACCTCCCAACACCTGTAGCCTGCATCCTCATAATAGACCATGCTGCCTGCCCCTGAGCATCAGGTAGTTAGGTACTGAGACTTGTATCTCTGCAGCCTCTGTCCAAGGGCACAGACATAGCAAAGGGCCACATCGGCTGTACCTGCAGGCGCAGCTACATGTGCTCTAGCCATCCGAGTGGGTCCTGCATGGGAGATAAGTGGAGCGGTGTTGAGTCACATGGCTCACACACAGTGTTGCGTAAGATGTGTACATGGGACATGCCATACTCACCTGGCCAAATCCATGGGCCTGCCACAGGTCCCCATGCCACAGGTGTTGGTATACATCTCCTCCGACACACTGAAGAGGTGCAAGGAGAACATTGCCATCCTGTCCACCACTGTGTACACCGTTATATACCATGGATCTGTCACAACACAGGCTTGTGCATGTGTCTGCACATGTGGCACATTTTGTAGGGTGTGCCATGGGCTTGCCGACAGCAGACAGTGCCACACCCATGTAGCGGTGACCATTACCCATGGCACACCATAAGGGGAGCTTATTTTGGGCTGCACTATGTGAGGGGACGGCATAACAGTGATATAGGATATGCCCAGGCATGGGTATGCATCTGTTTCTGATGGAGGCAATCGACCAGAGATGGAGGAACAGGCTTCCACATCCCAGAGTGTTCCGTGACAGGATCGATGCCACAGGATGGCAGGACATGCACTGCCTGGAGTGGTTCAGGTTCTCATGGCCGATCGTCGCATGGCTGTGGGACATGATCCATGAGGCCATGGCACCCAGTACCCAGCACTCCAGGGCAATGTTAGTGGAGACCAAGGTCATGTGTGCCCTTTGCTACTACGTGAGTGGGTAATTCCAGCATGTGACCAGTGACACTTCGGCGTTAGCCAGTCCAACATGGCCAAGAGTGACGCCGTGCTACTGCGATGGTGCCATCTCTTGACTCCATGAATGATGATGATGATGTTGCTGATGGTAATGGTGGCATTGCTGTGCCCCATGAAGCATGGCACAGCTAGCAGACAAGTGGCATGCTACGAGCTTGTGGTGGAGACATTCATGCGACGCTGAAGGTGCTGCACATCGTATCATGCTGCTAACTCCTATCAGTCATGGCAGGGGCGTTATGCAGCCATGGTGGGTGTGTTGCATGCAGTGGTTGTTGGATGGTGTTATCGTCATGAATGCGACCACGATGATGGTGTCTGTTGCTGAGTGGTCCTGTTGGAGGGAAGGTGCTCTGTGTCAGTGTGCATTTGTGTGCTATGCTGTTGCATTCACAGCCCTGTTCTGTCCAGTTGTGACTGCAGCCATGACAATGCCTGTGTGCCCTGATCGTAGATGTTGCATGTGCACGTGGCTCCCTGTGATCCATGCACCCTCACAGCCCTGTGTGTGGCACTGCACAGCACTGTAGCAGTGTTGGGTGTGTCCTGGCGGCATCGATGGTGGCGTCAGTGTCAACCCACCTCGATGACACCCTCTGTGCATGGTGGGACATTACAGTGATGCATGTGTCCAGCATGGATAGCACATTACTACACATCCCTTCTCAGGGCCAGGGTCTGTGCAGGTGGCCTGGGTGGCCACTGTACTGGTGCATGGATGTTGCTCAGTGGGGTTTCAGCTGGGGTGTGGCAGGCATGGCCCATAGGTGCTGCAGGATCAGTTCCTGTGCCACAGCACCCCATGTGATGCCATTGCAGATGACCCTGATGAACTTAGTCAGGGCGGCAATGATGGCCGTGGTGTTCCGCAGGCCAGTCCCTCTCCAGCTGCTGGAGCACGCAGTACTGTTTCATCTGGTATGGACTGTGCCAGGCACATCCACGTCTGGCTGTGCCTGTGGAGGGGCCCTCATCACCACTGTCGGCAGGGTCCGTGGCTGTGCTGGCACCCATTGGTGCTGTGGGTAATGTGGTACCAGGAGCTGCACCAGTGCCCCTGCTCAAGGGGTGGTGATGACCTACGGACTGGTGTGGACTGATGGCTCAGCCATCCATGGCCCCATCATCCTGATGGCTGTCGCTTCTGGAGGTGGTGTCCATGTCTTCTGTGTGTGCGATGGTCAGCTCAGCTTTGCTGTCACTGTCCAGCTGGGTCTCAGTGTCCATCTCTGTCCCTGTGGAGACAAAAAGTGGTTTGCGTCAGTGCAACATTCAGTCCCACATACAGGATGGTGCTTTACCGCACAGTAGCTACTGATACCTTACCCGATGGTGCCACCCATTGCATGGTGCTGCTTGGTGCTGGCTGTGGCATGGTGGCTCTCACTGGCAGAATCCCACTGGTTGCTGTATTCTGTGGTATGCTGCCCATGTCTGGAGGGAGAGGTGACACTGTAGTGACTGCGTTGTGTATCCATACTGCCACCACCCTGTCACCACCACATGGACTGTACCTACCTGCCAGTGTGTCTACCCTCCATCCTCACCATGGACAGCCACCTCTGAGAGGGCCTCCACCACCAGTCTCTCACGGGTAACAGCTAGTTGTCCTGTGCTGGGGACCCTCTGCTCATACCTTGCCACTTCCACGCGCTCGGCCACCAACTTCTTATTGATGGCCACACAGAGGTCATGCCAGTTGTGTTTTATGACTGTCAGTGTTCTTGCCACTGCACCAGTGACATTGATGCTGGCCTAAATGTCAGAGCCAGATCCAGGCCTTCACCTCCTGGGCAGTGGTGAGTTCCAGGGCCTCGTACAATCTGGCATAGTTCAGCTGGATGTCTGTGACCATGCCACAACTTGTCCACTGCTGAAATTGGCAGACCATGATCTTGTGCCACTACCATGATGCTCACTTCTCCCTCCCCAGCCTCTGCTGCCACCTTCTCCATCCACCTCCGAGGCCTTCCACATCTTCCAGTCATTCCACCATTCTTCCTTCACACTGCTGTTGGCTGCATTTACAGCCATTTTGCTGCATAGTGCGCCTGCATCACCTTATATGGTGGGGTCGGGGCGATTCCATGTATTCTGGCCTCACCCACTTGTTCTCCAGCGCATTGCTCAGCAGCTCATGCCCACTCTGTGCATGCAGCGCCGCACATGCAGTCATGGCATACCACTCTGTCTGCCTTGGCCCCCGGGGCCATGTAGAGGGTCACACATTTACTACTGCTAGGCATGTATTGGGGACCCTTCAGCAGCACCCAACATTTGTAAGCAGAATTCGAGTCTGTCTCACATGCTTTCCTCGTTTTTGTACAATGCACAGGAAATCAATACAGACAGACACACACACACAGGACAGTGCAGCAACTTTGCATTAAATACTGTGAGGCTGCCTGTGTGTGTGCGTCTCTATCTCTCTCCTCTCTCTCTCTCTCTCTCTCTGATTTAGGTATCAGGTCATCCTGTGACGCTGGGGCTGAAGGAGCAAGTTGGACAAGCATCATTACGGATATGGAGCACTGTCTCTCAGTGTGTCTGTCTGGTGGGAGCGGGTCCGATCGTGAGACACATCGCATTGCCCATAGCAGACCCCCTAATTCAAATAACACACCACACTGTTTTTGGTATAAAAGGGTCCACAGCTCTATTTTACTTAATCAAAAATGGTTTACATTACATGGAACACTTAACTTTTATAAAGCCTAATATGTACATCACATTTTACAGATATGCACATTACATAACAACATTGTTTCAACATATGTACATTAAGCATCCCATCCTGTAAGACTCCTTGGACAGCTACAATTCATGTATTGCTGAACACGGCTCCTTCATCCACTTATTTGAAGGGAACTCTGGCCCATTAGTCCAACAGAACCATTGAGGCCGTGCCTTCCCTCAGGACTGTTCCCTCCCCATCTTCCTGAATTTAGGGCCTCCTAGACCCTCGACGAGAGCATGCCCATCTGGGGCTGCACTCCCCATCTTGGAATCTTGGCTCCCAGCGTTCGGTGCATGCCCCTGCCTGGATGCTGCCTTCCTCCCGTGATCTCCAAGGCATACCCATCCTAGGGTCATGCCTCTCGGTGACACCCAATCGCAGCTCTTCTTCTTATGTCCGACCTCTCTTACCCAGGGTCAGCCATGAATTACCACCATTTACATATGGTGCCAACATGTATCTCCGCTAATGCCCAGGGATCTTACTTTACCAAACAGTAATGTCTCACAAAAATCATTGAGGGTATTGTTAAAATGTCATTTCCAATGTCTGACAAATGAACCCCATCCCGGCTATACAGGCCCTCATCCATATTGATGATCATGAAATGCCTGATAACCTCAACACCCAGCGAGGCCGCGAAATAGGACACCTCCTATTCACAGACCTACGTGCTTTGTCCATGGCTCCAGCCTTTTGCTCACCACATCACTGCTGGCGTGGTATCATTCTTGTCCATGCCGGAATGGTGCGAGCAACATTTGTTTTAAGTGGGCCAAACCCTCTTAATATCCCCAATTAATCTAAGTGCCCTAGGGTGACAAAGTCATTCTCTCCCAGGTGAATAACCAATGCAACTGGTGGTTGGTGATATGGCCCAATCTAAATATCATTTTACATAATGCCCCCACTTCATTCCCCTTTTCCTGCCCAATCTTGCGACTTCTTGGAATGCCCAGCTGTCTTGTGTAAGGCCGTTTTGCCTCGTGTATGCCTCCCTCACGTAGAATGATCCACGATCCATATCCAAGGGGATGTTACAGCCATGCCTGTAAAACAAAACAGAAACATGTGAGTATTCTCCCACTTTGAGCTTCAGTTACAACTTGTGCTGAGTTCCCCAGTGTCACTTCCTGCTGTGTTGTGCTGAGGCCTAATGTACCTCATGTATGCATTTCATGCCCATCTGCCGATCCCTTTATCTGTTCTTCTTTAACCCACACCTAGCTGCCTTGGTGGCTGCTCCAAATCTGAATGAATGGGTGTTGTATGAGGTCAGGTTTACACCTGCCATCCATAAACCCTTTCATAGGACAGCAGTGAACTGCAGCCGCAGCTGACCGCTTTTCCGTCCCCATGCACAAACAAATGCCCTGGTCCTGTTGGACAACCCACCATACTCCTTCATTGACAACCATGGGCAAATGTTCCTGGGGAGCCATAAACAATGTTATAATGGTGGGGGGCTGCACTGGTTCATTTTGATTTTCGCAGCTGAAGACACAGTCTGTCTTGCCAGATGACAAAATCACTGAACTGGAATTGGTGTTCTGACTCACTGAGTTAGACTATGGTACCAACTCCGACATCCGGAAGGCCCGAAAATGCACATATGTATAGGGCCCTGAAAAGCTTGGTTTTGTAGCCCAAGCTGCAAGTAACTGCCAGTGCTTTCAGGAGGCTGGAGAGTTCATCTAGTCCTATGAGCTTCCTTGAGTATGACTTTTTCCTGCAGTCTAGACATGCCTTGTATCATTTTCTTTGTAATGAATTGTTGGTTGGGTCAGGAAACCCTCGGACTTGCAAAGAAAAGCAATGCCTGCCAGTTGGGGCATACAGCTGCTGAAGATTTTCCAAGGCTTTCTAAGTGGAGGACATAGCTTTGAACTTGTCTTTGGATATTGTGCAGTTCCAGCTTACCTCATGACCACAGAATTGCTGGAAAGACCCATAGCTACCTACATACTTCATCCATGTCGAGGGGCCACAGCGAGCTGTACCAGTTGCTGCAATCTTGGTTCCCAAGTCTCCAGACTGCTTCCGGTATCTGTGTGGGAACAGGTCCGCCCACGGACCTAGCCACCTGAAGTGCTCGAGCTGAAATCGAGAAGGGCATCAGCTATAACATTTTCTTTTCCTGGCAAATTACATGCCTTAAAAGAGGTGTACCATAGGCAGCATAACACAAAGAACCGCAGGACCTTCATCACCTCTTCAGAACAGATGTCTGCAAGTTCAGTATGTCTGCTACAGCCCTGTTGTCTATGTGAAACAGCACTTTTTATTCTGAATTTTGTGCCCCACACCCTACGGCTACCATGATAGGGAAAAATTCGAGAAGGGTGATGTTTTTTGTGAGTCCTTCGATATCCAATCCTGTGGCCAGCGTTCTGCAAACCACGCTCCTTGCCAGAATGCCCTAAAGCCAATGCCACCTGAAGCATGGTCACAATGTGCAGATCCACAGTTGGTCTGCCAATGTCTGCCAGATGGTGATACCACTGAAATCTTGTAAGAAGAGTCCCCAAACCTGTAAGTCTGCTTTTATGCCCTGCGTTAGTCTGATGTGGTGATATGGTTTCGAGCCCCCAGTGGCTGATGCCATCCGCCTGAGAATGGCCTGCCTGGGCAAATTGCCCAGCATGCAAAATTCAAGTGGCCTATAACAGACTGCAGCTGTTGTAGGGTCACCTTCTTTGCCCTTCCTATCTCACCTAACAGTTTGCTCAAAGTGCCACCTTGTCTTGTGGTAGCCAGGAAACCATGGCCTCAGAGTCTATTTCTATGCCCAGGTATGAGAGGCAGGTAGAAGGGCCCTCTGTTTTTCCTGTGCTAGCAGGACACCGAAATACCCATTAATAAGAGGCAGGAAATTTCAAGCCTCCCCCACAAAACATGCCAGGTAGTAAGGTAAACACTGAGGTACAGTGCTCAACAGAGGGCAGGACAGGGTAAATGGAAAAATAGACAAGGGCAAAAAGAGCAGGCATGGGGAAAAAGGATAAAGCCAACATTAAATGGAGGGCAATGAGTACCAATGCCCATAGTCTGGAAACAAGCTTCCTGAGCTAGTAGCCTTGATGGAAGATGAACAATTGGATATTGTGGCAGTCACAGACACATGGTATATGAAGAACCATGACTGGGATGTCAACATGCAGGAGTACACAGTCTACAGAAGGGGCAGGGAAGGAAAGAGGAGGTGGAGTAGCTCTATACATAAGGGAAGGGATCAAAGCCACAAAACTAAAAAGTAAAGGGGAGGACAAGAGGCACTCTGGGTCAACTTGGACAGGGAATGGCATCACAAGCCGCACAAGGGTTGTATACAGACCCCCATCTCAAGGGAGGAAATGGACAAGAAAATAATAGAGGACATTCTCAAAATGGCTGAAAAAGGGCAGATACTGTTGATGGGGACCTGAATATGCCAGATCTTAACTGGATGACATGTACTGCAGCCACATCCAAGAGCAGGGTCATTCGATGCCCTGCAGGCAGGCATTAGACAGCTAGTGTTGGAACCCACTCAGGAGGGAGCAATACTAGACCAGGTACTCTCAAATGGAGAGGATCACAAATTTAGAAGTCAGTAGACATCTGGGAACAAGCGACCACTGTACAGTGTGCTTCAATCAAGCACAACCATGGAGATGAGCCATACAAAAACAAGCATACTGGACTTCAGAAGGGCTGACTTTGGCAAAATGGGTGAATACCTGAGAATACACTAGCAAATGGCCAAAAGGAGGGGTGGAAGAACAATGGAGAAAAATCAAAACTGCCATCATAGAGGCAACAAGCCTTTGTGTGAAACAGATAAAGAAACAAAGTGGAGTAAAAACACTATGGTTCTCAAAAGAGGTGGCAGGGAAGGTTAAGGAGAAAAGGCTGCATTCAAAAAGTATAAGGAATCACAGAAGGAGCCACGACAGGGAACTGTATCAATTAAAGCAGAAAGAAGTGGGAAGGCAGTCAGAATAGCAAAAGGCCCAAACTGAGGAAAAAATAGCCAACTCAGTTAAGAAGGGGGATAAAACCTTTATAGGTACATTAGGGAGCATAGAAAGGTTAAGAGAGGGATAGTGAACATTAATAAGGAGAGAGGTGGGCAGAGGGAGACAGTGAAAAGCAGAGATACTTGAATGAATACTTTGCTCAGTATTCACAAAAGAAGATAAGGAGGAGTTACCTAAACCAGACAATAGAAGCACTCTGGGTAGGGGTTGACACCAGTCCATTTACAGAAGGAAGAGTCCTGAAAGAACTCCTAAAACTCAAGGTGGACAAAGCAATGGGGCCAGGATTCACCCCAGAATCCTAAAAGAACTAAGGAGGACCTAGTGACACCACTGACCACACTTTTTAACAAATCATGGGAGGATGGGGTGGTACCTGAGGACTGGAGGAGGCAGATGTGATTCCCTTCACAAAAGTGGGAGCAAGGCAGAAGCAGGAAACTACAGACCTGTAAGTTTGACCTCAGTGGTAGGGAAAATGATGGAATCACTTCTGAAAGAAAGAATTGTTGAGTACCTAGAGGCCAGTGGGCACAGGACCCAAAGCTGCATGGATTTACAGCAGGAAGGTCATGTCAGATGAATCTAATAGATTTCTTTGACTAGGTGACCAAAGTAATAGACCAGGGAGGGCTGTGGATATAGCCTACCTAGAATTTAGCAAGGCATTTGACACAGTCCCACAAAAGATTAATAATCAAGTTAGCCAGCCTGGGGTGGGTCCCAGGGTGGTAGCCTGGGTAGCAAATTGGCTGCAAAACAGGACACAGAAGGTAATAGTGACTGGAACACATTCCAAGCAAGGGGGTCACTAGTGGAGTACCTCAGGGCTCAGTACTGGGTCCAGTCCTCTTTAACATCTTTACAGGTGACATTGCAGAGGTCTGGAGTGAAAGGTATGCTTCTTTGCAGATGACACAAAGATCTGTAACAGAGTTGATACCCAAGGGGGTAGAAAGGATGAGAAGGGACTTGGCAAGGTTGGAGGAATGGTCAGACATATGGCAACTTAGATTCAATGCAAAGAAGTGCAAAGTAATGCACCTGGGAAACAAAAACCCAGAAGAGTACACAATAACGGGAAGTACTAACAACAACAAAAATGGAAAGGGACCTGGGGGTAGTCATATCAGATGATCTAAAGGTTGATAAGCAACGTGAGAAGTCAGTAAGGAGAGCCAGGGGATACTGGGATGCATAGGAAGGGCATCACAAGTAGAAAAAGGAAGTGGTTATCCCTCTGTACAGACAGTTGGTGAGACCCCATATGAGTACTGTGTGCAGTTTGGAGACGCATCTACGCAAGGACATAGACAGGATAGAAGCAGTCCAGAGGAGGGCAACTAAAATGGTACTGGGTCTGCATCAGAAACCATATGAAGAGAGACTGAAAGCATATATGTAAACCCTTGATGAAAGGAGGACAGGTGGGACATGATAGAAATGTTCAAGTACCTGAAGGGAATCAACAAAGTCCAGGAGGGTAGCATCTTTCAGAAAAGAGATGTGTAAGAACAAGGGGCACAATTTAAAGATCGGGGAGACAGCTCAGGGGTAGTCTGAGGAAATTATTTTTCACGGAGAGAGTGGTGGATGCATGGAACTACAGACCAGTCAGTCTTACCTCAGTAGTGGGCAAGATTATGGAGGCACTCCTTAAGGAAAGGATAGTGCAACACCTGGAATCCATAGGGCACAGGATCCAAGACAGCATGGGTTTACAAAGGAAGGTCCTGTCAAACTAATCTCATAGATTTCTTTGACTAGGTAACCAGAGTGGTGGACCAAGGGGAGCAGTTGATGTCGCCTACCTTGACTTCAGCAAAGCTTTTGACACTGTTCCACATAGAAGATTGATAAATAAGCTGAGTAGGCTCGGGTGGGTCAGAAGTTGGTCAACTGGGTGCCAAACTGGTTGACTGGGCAGAAACAGAGAGTGGTGGTAAATGGTATACAGTCAGAAGAGATGCAAGTCACAAGTGGGGTACCTCAGGGATCAGTCCTGGGGCCAGTCCTCTTCAACATCTTCATTAGTGACCTTGCAGATGGACTACAGGGTAAGGCTTGTCTGTTTGCAGATGACACGAGATCTGCAACAGAGTAGATGATCCAGATGGGGTGGGCAGAATAAGAAGAGATCTGGATAAACTAGCAAAATGGTCAGAAGAGTGGCAACTGGGATTTAATGCAAAGAAGTGCAAGATCATGCACATGGGAAGAAAACCTGAAGCCACCTATAGGCTGGGAGGAGTTGCTAGCAGTCACAAAGGAAGAAAGAGACTTGGGCATCATCATCACTGATGACCTGAAATCATCCAAGCAGACCTCTAAAGCAGTAGGTAAGGCTAGGGGGTGTTAGGGTGTATTAGTAGGGGTATCACAAGTCATAAGGAGGTAATAATCCTCTTTACAAGACACTAGTTAGGCCCCATCTGGAGTACTGCATGCAGTATTGGAGGCCACACCTTCACAAAGACATTAACCAAATTGAGGCAGTCCAGAAGGGCAACAAAATGGTGCAGGGACTGCATCAGAAGACATATGAGGACAGATTAACAGAGCTCAATATGTATACCCTTGAGCAAAGGAGGAGAGAGGTGATATGATCGAGGCATTCAAACACCTTAAGGGCATTAACAAGGTGAAAGAGTCTAACATGTTTAAATATAAGAAAAATAGCAGGACAAGAGGACACAGCATGAGATTAGAGGGGGCCAATTGGGGGAATGTGAGGAAATTTTTTTCACAGAAAGGGTGGTGGATGCATGGAATGACTTACCTCAAGAAGTGGTGGCTATGAATACAGTGCAGGGCTTCAAACAGGCATGGGATAGGCATAAGGGAGCAATACAAATGAGTATGAATAGATAGGCCACTGACAGAGCAAAGGCGATGGCACATTTATAAGGTAGAAAGAAATGGGCAGACTGGATGGGCCTTGCAGTCCTTATCTGCCAGTCAACTTCTATGTTTCTATGTTTCTATGTTTTCGTACACTTTCTGCACGTCTCTGCCCCGTTTGAGCCTTACGTCTTCTGCCCACCTTGCCCCTTTCTATTACCAGCTTTTTCTGAGCCACAGATTCCAATAATCGGGTTGATGGCTGGCTATGCCGATTGACGCCCCTCATCCTCAGCCGGTCCCTGAGGTCTGTATTCCACTATGGTGGGCGGGTCTACCTCTGGCAGCTGTTGCTCACCTGGACAGGCAACACACAATTCTGGTTCCAGTCTGGATATGGCCACCAGCCAATCCGACGCCAATGTCTTTTAAGCATTGCAGAGCCTCGCGTAAAGCTTGGTCCTGCCCTTGTGCTGGGGTAGCCAGTTCCACAGATTGTGTCTGGCTTCCTGGACCTTAAGGGTCTTGACTGGAACCTTGTGCTGGTGTAAAATTTTGGGGCCTGGCTGTCCAGAACCTGATTATCCTGAGATTTGGCCATTGTACATGTATTAATTGTAAGGGGCAAAGCGGTGCTAGTGATACGATACCTATTTGAGACAAAACATTCGTTATTCCTGCCTGTGTTTAAATGCCCTCTACCAATTAGCACTCTAACCGACTGTACCCAGGCTATTCTTCAATATACTGCTCTAACATACAATCGCTACCTTGATGGGGTGGGGTGGAAAAGAAAAATTTCCCAGGGCCTGAGCTGGGGATTACCTTTTTCTCTCTCTCTCTCTCTTTCTCCCTCCCTCCTCTCTCTCTCTTTCCCCTTCTTCCTTCCTTCCTTTCCCTTTCCTACTTTCTCATCGGGAATACGTGGGGGCTCCTAAATACCTAGCATTGAAACATACACACTAACTGTCTCAGAATACCACCAAAAATACTAGAGACACCAACAAAGACTAATTGGAAAATTAGATACAAGCCGATAATACCCACTCTCCCTCCCCATACTAGCCCTTAAGATGTAAAACCACAGATTCCACCTTTATGTTCTCCACCCTGCTAATGCTGAAATCCCCATACCCACCCAACCCCTGAATAATAGGTGGCGGCATCCTATAATGACTCTAAAATTCTACACGGAGGACAAAACGTCTGAAAATTATAGTTGGGGAAAAAACACACACACCCACCACACAGGAAGGAAACTGAACAGCAGGCAAAGGAACTACTACAATTTTCTTATTACCCTAATAGGTCCTACCCAGAGGCTAAATTGCATGCAATTAATAATGATGCCAGAAACTAAAGGCTAAAGTAGAAAGGGCTACAAATTAAAAGGACCAGGAAAGGAAGGGAAAACAGGGAGAAACAGTAGAAGCTGGGCAACAACTGCTGATGTGGAGGTTACATAGAAAATTAGAGAAGGGGACACAAGGAGGCAGCAAAGCGCTGCCAGTGAGAGAACATCATGGGGGCAGAGGAGGACACAACCCCAAGGGCAAACGGCTACTTCCCAGCAAGGACTCTAGGGGGACACATGTGGGGGCCAACTGGCAGGTAACCCTAGTGAAAGGACGCTGCCTAAAACCAGGAGGCAACAGTAAATTTAAACAAAAGGCTGAACAAAACAACAGATACACACACACACACACACACACACACACACACACACACACACACACTCTGACTGCAGCAACATCACCCAAAAATAGATAACAAATGGGAGGGAACTCCCAAATTGCAAAATGACTGAAAACATACCCAAAAAACGAAAGTCAAACAATGCATAGCTGGCTATGGCACCCAATGAGACAAAACTCACAAGCCTAACCAGCAGGGCCGTGGCTGGAGCACAGAACAAAGCTCTGCTGAGGTGCCACGTGGCGGTCGGGTGCATGGGCCCACAGGCGAAAACGGAAGGGAAGAGAAACAAAATGAAACAGGGAAAGGGCTTGGGGAGAGCTGGAAACAAAGCCACTGGGAGGGAGCCGAGGGATGTAATTTAACCAACTGGCCTGCAAATGAGTTAGCTGGTCAGGCAGGCCGGAGACAAAGGAGAAGGAGAACTGAAGCTGAAGAAAAAAAAATACTTTTTGGGGGCTGAGAATCCTCCCGCAGCCAGAGAAGGCACAAGATACAAGCAGACCACGCCCAGGGAGCTTCAAAATTACCAACTTCTGTACACAGAGGAGGATAAAGAGCTACAAACCAAAATTAGGAGACTCAAGCGAATTACAAAACTCATGGACATGAAAATTCAGCAAACTCTTTTATAGTTATAACAATTTAATTATGAGGTGGGAACTAGGGGAATGCATGCTAGCACAGAAGCTCAGGGTGCTCAAGTGGCAGCACGATACTAAAATAAAACACCAGCAATCGGGACAAATGTTGCATAGAGAGAGAGATCCAAAGTTCTTTTGCCACTTACTATCAGAACCTTTATCGGGAGGGCTTCCCCTCTAATATAAGGGACAGGAAACAATTCTTTGATAAATTTCACCTCCTGCACCTCGAAGAAGAACAAATAAGAACCCTAGAGGCCCCAATTAATACACCTAACTGCAACACCAGGGTGCTAAAGTGAGACCACCCACCGGTGCACTACCCAGCACACAAAAAAAAAAAAAGGAAAAGCGGAGCTAGGCATTGGAAAAAGAGGAATAGGTGCCCAGCAGAAACACGTGGCCCTAGCCAGGATGGGTGGGGGGTCCGTGGCCGGGAACATGAAAGGTTGCCTGATTTTAGGGCCGAAAATACACACTTCAGACCCGGCATATGATGAGAGGAGGAAAAAGGAGGGGAGATAACAATGTAAAAACACTTACCTGAGGAAACGAAGCTCAACCGAAAAGAACAGCAATGGAAAATTCCAGCGGGCCACCGCCAACTGGAAAGACGAGCTAAAGGCAACAATGAACCAAAAGGCCAAAAACTTCATGATGAGGAGCTGTACCAGGAGGGTGAGATCCCTGGGACCGCTCCTTAAAAACACTACCATGCCCTCCCTGCAGTGACGTCACGTCAGGCCAGCCCTTTCCGAGAATCCTCATATTGGGCCACTTGCTCGGGAGGCGCCTCTTACTTGATGGTGGGTGGCCCTCCTAGCCCCACCCTTTTTTGGGGCTAATGGCAACTCCTTACCCCAGTGAGGCCAGTGGGGCCATAGAGTGCAGTCGTCAACACTCCTACTCATTCATCAGTGTTTTAGTGTTTTTACTTACTGCTACTGTGCGCCTTTAATAAGCGAGGTTCTGGTTATTTGAACTGTGCGGCTCTACCCAATGTATGCTCCTCTCTGCCTCTCACTCACCTCGCTGTGTGTGTCTTTCTAACTTGGTGGGGTGGGGGGCACAACACAGATAGAGGATACACTGCACTACTGCCTGAACCACAGTGGCACTGCTGATGGAATGACTGACTGGTGACCGGCGACAGTGCTGCGGGGGTGGAGGATGCCAAGTGAGAGCTGCTTCAGGAAGAGACAGAAGTGAAGATTCAGTGTATAAGGCAAAAATGGGAGCCTCACTGATACGCAACATACAGAAGCTTCAGCTCAGAATCTCTCTCTCTTTCTTCTTGTGTCGATGACATTGGGAGCACTGTGTGCCACTGAGGACAGTCTTGCACACACACACACACACACACACACACACACACTGGCTATCAGTGTGTTTGATATAACACCAGAGATTACAAGAGAGATAGACAGAGAGAGAGAGAGAGAGAGAGAAGAGCAACAGAGACTTGTGCGGAGACAGAAAACGAATTCTTATTTAGTGGATGACTGCGCTGTCTCTCTCTCTCTCTCTCTCTGGTACTCTGTGGTCAGTCTCTCTTGTGGAGCTGCACAAAGTGTGCCGACCTCTAGCTGCCTCTGTGTGTGTGGGGAGGGCAGTGACAGTAAATGTGACACTCAGATGCAGGACACTACAAGAGAGACAATTTTAGAGAGAGACAAATGATTGTGCAGAGACAGGGGCTCAGTGCGGTAAGTAGCACGGAGACTACAAGAGACACAAACGCATGCACACACACACACACATACGTATGGAGACAGAAGATACATTTTCTAGTGGATGACCACCTCATACCTCTCAACCTCCTGCCTCATAAATCAGGGACAAGGCTTAAAAAATCAGGGACAAAGCACCAAAATCAGGGACACTTCTTCAAAATTGGAGATATCCACTCAAGAAGCTGGTAGAATTAAGGACTTAGTGTAAAATGCATTGCCTAAAGAAGAACAAGTCTGTAGCTTTAATGATTGACATTAGTTTGTGCTTATAACCCCGCAGTTTGGTCATGGAAACACAATTTTAAGGAGGACAGAGTAAAATTTTGAGGCAAAATCAGGGGGTAAATCAGTAACAGTTGAGAGGTATGGACCACCTCTCTCTCACTGGTGCTGTGCTGTCCTCTATCTCTTTGTGGCGCTGCACAAAGTGCAGCGACTGGATAAACTGCTTCTATATATGTGTGTGGAACAATGCAGTTACAGTAAATGTGCCACACTCACACAGAACACTACTGAGAGAGAGAGAAAATAGAGAAAACATTTTACTATATCACTTTGTGTGCTGTGCCTCGAGACGGCAAGATGACAGTTTCACTGGTCCTCGGAGTCCACGGGGCAGGTGGGTGGGGAGACAGAGAGTTGAGGGGTACTGTAATTGATGTGCTGTACATATTTCTTGACTGTTCATAACATGGGCACACACAGAAAGACAGAGACACAACACTGCAGACAGTTTGCACAGTGCAGTCACTGATACTGCACTATGCTACAATACATGACACCGTTCAGCTCTCACTCCTTAGCAGGTATTGTAATGGCTGATGCTAGACTGCATTTGGGGCACAAGAAGTAGATCTGGTCCACTCACTGATCACTCAGGGCAGGCGCTGGATCACTTGCTGTGCACATATCATGGATTAATAAGCGGTCACCTGATGGCTCTGTACCAATCAGGCACCTGTCCTCCCCTACCCATGTTATACTATCTCTAATGTCATTATTTATTTGCTGTGTTTGTACTCCATTATGCTTTTAACTGTAGTGTCCTCAGTAATCAAAAACAAAATAAATATAAATGTCCCACTTTCTGGCACAAAAATGACACCTGTCATTATTTTGATGCATTGTCAATTTTTGGTTTGCAACTCACGGTACTTGCGACATAACATTAGAGCATATTTTATGTGGACTAACAGGTTTTTGCACATAGTGCAACTGTGCAAAATGTACCACAATTCTTTGAAAACCCTGGCCGTTATATTTAACCCATGCATAACCCATTGTCAGAGGTGGTCCAGGCGTTCAGTGAGACCCAAATGTGTTGACCACCGCTTAGTCTCATAATCTTCACTAGGAGCAACTTGTTGCAGACAGAGTTCAGCTCTGACTTGAAGTACTGTACATCAAGGCAGTTTCACACCTAGGATGAAATCCAGATGGTCCCCATCCAGTTTGTCGAGTTCTGTGTTGAGCAGCCCTTGGTGCCATATTCAAGTACAGTTCACCTGAACCTCCTGGCATTTGAGTGTCTTCATATTGATGCCGTGCTTGGAGCCAGATAAGATTTTAAAAGTGTTATGAAATCAAGGGGTGGGATGCATATTTATTGGCAATACATTTAAAGCAGCAGTATTTGTTAGCAAACAAAGGTTTTTATCATATCGGGTTTTTGCTGGCTATGCATAGCCAGCAAAAAACTAATCAAGATGTGAAACTTCTGTCTTAACAGGGTTGGTTTAGTCCTCCATGCCTTGAAGGGAGGTACCTGAATACCACCCAGTGTGGGAAACACCAGGCCGCCTCACCAGCCAACTCATATGGGATACTGACACAGTATAGTAGCAGTGCAAGTTCAAAAAAAATTCTAAAACTTTTCTCAAAAAAGTGAGAGAAATTGGAGGCACTAATGCTGATCTTCTAATCTTAGAGCTACACTGGGAAAGTTAGCAAAAGTACAATACATTAAATCAGGAACCACAATAAAATACATTAATGTAAACAAAAATGGCCATCAGCTGGTCCAATGTGCTGCTGAGCCAGGATCGAGAAACAGACTAAGGATGAGCAGGTGGGCAGTAGGGCTGGGAAACAGTGCTTCCTAGCCTGGGGAATGGATGGTGCTATACACACACTGCAGCAACCCTGTGGTTGGCCAGGAAGCTCATGCTCCCCTGGGACAAGCTGCAGCAACCAAGGACTAAACTAGGCTGTTGACACCATCAAGTGGGTGGAGGATGGAGGTGGGAGAAAAAGTGAGCATAAAATCAATGGATTACCAGGATGCACGAATGCAGACCCTCTTGGACTCCACTCCACAGGGATCTCCACTGGAGGGATGGTAGGATAGTGTCAAATAGGACTTGAGGTTGTTAAATTGCAGTAGGCTCAGTTCTGTGGACTGCGAGGGAGATACCAGGGGATCAAAAGTAGGATTATAAAAACAATTTTCTACCACAGAAAAGAAAACTGGGAAATGAACTTCAAAGTAGCTGACAACAGTGATGGGATTTAAACAGGAACACCACAAATGTCCTAACAGTGGGGCTTGGGCTGGGTACAAAATAGTTAGTTACCAAGTTTATTGATCGACTATCGTCATTGCAATTTGTCAGAGGAAAACACATAAAATCTACAACCAGTAAATGTAATTGCAAGGACATAGTTCCAAACATAGTGCGATATCTATGAGTAATAAAATACTGAATTAAAATTCATTACCGTTGATGACTGTCAAAATATTGAGAGCATTGACCATAGAATATTATCCTGTCTCATAATTAAACTCTATAATCCTATGCCACAATATAAAAATACTATTTATAGATCTAGCATTGCATCATGGAAGCATTAGGAAGATTAATTTGTTCTGGAGTGTAATTAGGTACCTAGGAAGGAGAACACACCATCCACCTGGGACTACAATCATTGTTTGAAGGTTGACAGACAATAGTCTATAGTAATAAAATCAGATATTGCATCCATCTTTAGACTTTGAGTATCTCCTCAGAAGTCAATAGAACACACAGACAGCCCTTTCTAATCTGGGACTGTCTCTGACTTAGCCCCTCAGTACACTGGTCAGATCCACACAATATCAGCAACCCACCACATGGCTAGGCACAGTATACAAGTTTCAGCTACATAACAAGCCAGCCATGGCTGACCCAGTGGCGTGGAGGGTTGAGGCACTGGATGCCACACCTCACACTACACGGCCCCAGGTTCGGTGACAGACTCTGGTTGCCGGGGTCGGCAGGGAGGAGAGGATGGAGTATCTGGAGGACAACTCTCTCCTCCTGGGGAGAGATCCAGGGTCAAACGATGATTGGCCCCGATGGTGATCAGTGGCACTTAGGTACACCAGCTAACATAAGGGGTGGTGTGCGGCAGAGGCACTCCAACAGGAGGCAGCTATGCTCGAGTGTTGTGCGCACCGCACTCCGAGGGTAAACACCACAGAAAATCACTCTGTGGCACCTCAGAGATGAAGGGACTCCAGACATAAGGCAATTCTAGTGGGGAGAGGAAATTGGCTGTTGGTTAACTAGGATCTGCAGCTCATCCATTAGGTAGGAAATGGGCAGACTAGGTGGGCCAAGTGGTCCTTATCTGCCGTCAAATTCTATGTTTCAGGGGCAGGCCCACATCCACCACCAGCACAGTGCACAGGGAACTCCATGGCCGACCTGACGCCCGGGGTAGGCCCTCTAATTCCAGAAAGGCAGCCGGGTGGGTCTGCCCAGGGGTGATCTGGGGATCTGGGGGCTGGACCTGCCTGGGTGTTCGGGAGGAAGCTGGTGGCGTGGCATGGGGTTCAGACAGGGAGTAGAGGCCTCTGTCGAGCGAGTACTCTGGAAGGATGCCTGGAGCCGTGAGGGTGCATAAATAAAGTCTACAAAAAAAAAACAAGCCAGCCATAAAGTGGCCATCTTTGGCTCAAGAAAGGCCATCACTGGTTGTCTGTTGCCCAAATCCTACATCAAGGCACTCAAAATGAGTTTCTCCACCTGTCAGGAGAAAGGCCACACTCAGACCCATCCCAGAATTTCTGGGGTCCATAAGTCAAACTAACCTACCAAAGAATGACACTCCAAGTCACTAGTGAGACTATTTATCAAACACTTAGCCTAGGGAATACTCCAGGTTTCGTTTATGTCTCTATATTAGGATTCATAAATTAAATTAAATAAATTCCCCAGGACAACTCCTATCCTTCCCGTCCCTGTATCTTAATTTAATTAGTTCAGACAGTATGCTCTAATTTATATTCTCAGCAATGACTGTAATTAATAATCATTAATTACCAGATTAAATCAAATTAATCTTACATTCAAGCTATTGTCACCGATTCACACGTCAACCAGTTTCTCCTGACAATATTTGTAGGGTACAAAATAGAGTGTGAGGCCGCCCTGATGGCTCTGCAGTGGCATGTTATGCTGCGTGTTGATAGCCCAGGTTTGGACCTGGGCTCACACAGTCTGCCGGGAGGGTTGTCAGCGGGTTCCTCCACCACAGCAACCACGCAGCTGGGCAAGGAAGCATGCTCCTGCTGCAGAGGAAGATGTGTGTGCAATGCTTCTATAGCAGTGATTTGCCAGTCTTTGCTTGATAGCAGAAGCGTTGTCAAGGTAACAAAGATCCTGGCCCCAAGCCCTCAAAGGCTGGGGGCAGGCCATATGAAAGGATTTAGTTCAGCGGTTCCACAGAGGACAGGAGAGGAACCCATATGAAAACATTCCGGCTCAAGCCCCTCAGGCCTGGGTCTAGCAATGATCCTGCTTGGTGGATTCTGTATTCAGGTTCCTCTGCTTTGATAGGTAAAACACCTTCATGATTGCTTCTAGCAGGTTGGATGATTTCAATAACAGAGAATAGTCAATGAGTTCCTGTGGAATATGGAAATATCTTGTAAGTGATGAAACCACTAGGGAGTTGGGAAGGTCCCCCTAGTAAGAGGCATATTTTCATATCCACAGGAACTTATTATGTATTCAAGTTTGTAAACATAGAAATGTCTCTTAGTGACATGTAGGCCTTGCTAAGAGTCTGTGTAATGCAACAGTATTAAAAAAATAAAACTTCAATTATACTGAAAACCTTGGCGTTAATCCTCCCTACCACAGCTCTGTGAGCTTCATAGCCAGTCACCTACATTTACATGGCACTTAGCATTCTGAATTCTGCAGTATTCTAAATGCCAAGTATTTGGGATACAAATTCTGAATATGTATACATGAACCGGAAAAGGTATTCCAGTAATAGTGTGCACTGTTTATCAGGCACTGAGCATTCTGTTTCTATTATGAATGCTTAACGTTCGAATACCCATTCCAGCAATGTAAATGCATGCATTCAGAACTGCAGGTCTGTTCCATATGTATTCAGAATACTGCAGGTCTGTCCCATATGTATTCAGAATACTGCGGGTCTGTTCCATATGTATTCAGAATATCTGGGTCTGTCCCATATGTATTCTGAATACTGACTTGTACAGCATCTGTATGGTACAGTATTCTGCTTCAGTTTGAAATACAAATAGAGTATCCAAGCTGTACTATTCTGAATTCTGGTACTCGGAATAGACTTCGCAGTATTTGGAATACCCCCCTCCCATTTACAGGACACCAGAATGGGTA
Source organism: Neoceratodus forsteri (assembly GCA_016271365.2). Classification (NCBI taxonomy): domain Eukaryota; kingdom Metazoa; phylum Chordata; order Ceratodontiformes; family Ceratodontidae; genus Neoceratodus; species Neoceratodus forsteri. Next base: position 703,555,982 of record CM057452.1, on the reverse strand, counting down.
TTCCAAGTTACGAGTACTGTGAGTAGAAACAAAATACTATGTCATGTAAACATAATAAAAACTTGTTCTTGGTGTTTTTCTTTCTTCTCACCTGGTTAAATAAAGAACTGAATTGAATCATATGGACTAATCACCAGGCACTGCAATTCGGTCACAGCAATTTTCATTCAACAATTTATTTCCTTAAAATTTCTGCACCAGGATATCCACATTAAGACTTCATAACTAGTCTTCAAGAGGAACCCAGTGATAACACTTACAGCAGCAGTACATTTCTTTGTTTCTATCATATAATTTTTTGCCCTCCAAAGTTACCTGATCAGTCATCTAGTCATCTGCACAGTCCTTGGGTCACCTGTCCTGTACTTGGGTCACCTGCCCAGTTCTTGGGTCACCTGCCCAGTTCTTGAGTCACTGGCCCAGTCCTCAGGTCACCAGCCCAGTCCTCAGTTCACCTGCCCAGTCCTCAGCTCACCTGCTCAGTCCTAAGGTTGGGTCCACACCATCTCTGGGCAACCTTCTAGCCCCATGTACTGCAGCTCTACTCTCCATCTGGTAGAGATCCCTGTGGTGCAGGGCCCAAAGGACCCACTGACATCATCCTGGTGGCCATGTGTATTTATGATCCCCCCTTCCTCCCACTGCCCTCATAATGGTATCATGCAGCCTTGTGGTGGCCTCAGACATAGCAGCAATTCCCTGGGGTAGCAAGCTCACTGGATCTCACAAGAACCCACTTATGATCTCTATAGTCCCTCTATGTACTGAAGAGTGTGAGAGCAAGGTAGGGCTGGCAGTATAGCCTAGAGGTTAAAGCAACAAACTCTGAACAAGTTTCGTATATCTGGTAGACCTGGGTTTGATTCCCACAACCTCCACTTGTCCACTGTGTGACCCTGAACAATCTACTTACCCTCCCTATGCTCCTGGACACCCCTATAAATGAGCTTTTTGCCCAGTGGGGTAACTTGGTTACCATAGATAAATTTCAATGGGCTTTCACAACTTAGTGAAGCATTATGCTTGTGCAACTTTGTTGATAGTATGAAGGTATTTGAATTAATGTGTTGTTGACTGTCATAGGTGAATACTCTGGCTGTTCACACTCTCTGTTCCACAGGGAACTACTACCCTGTTGGGGTACCGTGAAGGCAAAGCAACCCTCTTGAGGAGGGTTCCACCCCTAAAGGTGTCAAGGAACATAATTCCTTTAGGTTAAAGGTACCTTAGGAAGGAGCCCCATAAAGTACTGAGCAGCAAGTTGTGATCACAGAGCCTGAGTGAGGACAGAATGACAGCAACCAGTGATGACTGGAAACAGACAGAGACTGAACTGAGCAATGACTGACAAATATCAGAATTTATAGCAGAAGAGGCATAACTTCCATAGGACAGAGGAGCGGCAATGGAAGGAGGACCACCATCAACCCCAACTCACTGAGGAAAACTACCTGGGTAAACATTATACTAATATATGGACCACCTGTTGCAGGGGACTACCTTACTTTGTGACCTTTGTGGCATTTTAGGAGGAAAAACACCTGCAACCCCCTGTCGGAGGTTTACCTGTTAGCCTTCAGGGGCTGTGATTTCTGTTCTGGTGCCCCAGTTTTCCTCATTGAGTCCTGGTCCTGGCTGTTTTCCCGATGTCCCCATAGTGTCCAAGATGGTGCCAGAGGAGCTAGCTTAGGAGCTGCTGGTGTGGTTTGCACTTCTGGTGTAATCCGGCACTCCATGCATGTGCAAAGGTGCAATTTCATTTTGGCCGTTTGCAGCCATTTTAAAATGCCTCTCCAGTGGTCCCGGTCTCCAGGTTGATCAGCAGAGGGACCGAGTCCTTAGGCGAACTGGAGAGGCAATGGGAGGAGAAAGAAACGTGTTTTGGGGAGCACCAATTGCACTCAAGTAATCAGAGCAGCCTCATAAATATTAATGAGGCAGCATGCATAATGTCACTGAGCCTTTCTAGCTGGGGCAGAGAAGATAGCACTAGCGACAGGCAGACGAAAAAATAAATTAAAACTTATGTCAGGGTGAAAAGAGGAAAGGGCTGCTACAAAAATGCAGGAGCAAATGAAAAGTAAAAGTGCTTAATGTGACAGCCACTGGGATGTGCAAGTGGGATATGATTTGGACTGTAATGGGACTATGTCTGGCTGCCTGGGGGCAGTCAAAGCCGGTGGCAATGACTGAGAAAGGGCTAATTAAATGGAAGCCCTCTCTTGGGAGGGGCTTATGCTCTATTGGGAGCCCCTACCGCCTCCCCTCTCCCCAGAGCTTAGGGATTTATTAGCTCTGGGATTAATCCCTGCTGGAAGCCTGGAAGGGGTGGCAGCAGACAGCAGGAAAAAGGGTATATAATAGGGTTGGAACAGGCAGTTCTAGGCTTTTCCAGACTCGGGCAGTAGGCCTGAGGCTGGGGCAGGTGGCTGGAAGAGCAGAAGAGTCAGACAAGGAGGGGGACCCCAAGTGAGTAGTCAGGGGCGACTACTATGCAGTGACATGGCATTGGGAAGCAGGGATGGGAGCTCAGGGAATGAAGGACAGCTAGTCGGTGCTCGTGGTGGGATGGGGAGGCCTGGATAGCAGGTAGATGGTAGGGCAGGAAGGAACCCCATTTAGATCCAATGCAGGTGTGTGTTTTGGGCTGCCAGGGCTGTGGGGACCATGGCAGGGTTCTTAGGGAGAGGCCAGTGGTAGGGGTCCTATCCCATTCCCGATGTGGCAGGGTGGCTCAGGTGTAGGGGCCTGTTAGTGTTTTCATCCATAAGCGGGGCCTGCTTGGAGGGCAGGTCCTGGGGCACCGGCACAGTGTTAGTGGCTCAGTAGGTAGCACACTCGCCTCTGAGGCTGGGAGATCAGAGGGCTGTGGGTTCAGTTCTTACATCCTGGCACTTGAGTTAATATCCAGTACTTATACTGTAGTGCAGCATGAGAGGGTGCTGCACTTCTGAGGTGCCGTCTTTGGATGAGGCGTTAAACTGAGGTCCCATCTGCCTGGATTGGTGGTAGTTCAGGTGGATGTTAAAGATCCCATGGCACTTATCGAAAAGAGTAGGGGTAATTTTCTTCTTTATTGAAATAAGGCATTTGAACAAATCTCAAATAACAAAAAGCAAGGAAAAAAGCAGTTGCTACAATAAATACATAAACAACAATACAGTAGGCGTAAGACAAGTAATGTATATACTAAAAAGAATGACTAAAAAAAAAATATACAATCATGTCCAAGAATATGCTATCTAGGACTTTCTCCAATAAAGTATCTGAATTCATTTAAACTTAATAAAATGAAAAACCTTTCCACCATTTTGACTTTCTCAGTATCATAAATTTGAGTATCCGACTTGACAAACTTTATTTAATTCACAAATGACATATTGACTAAATCTCATCAAATTAGGTTTTTTGGTATAAGACCCACTGACATCTCACCTGCCATAAACAAAATCGTAAACAAGCAATAAATATCGTAAAGTATCAATATGAAATTTGGAAAACTGGAAGAAAAACACCTAAAATTAATAGCTCATAACTTAAATGCTTTAACCAAGAGAAGTTCCACAAATCAGCAAGATACACCCATAACCCGAGGAGAAGGAACAATGAAAAAAGAAGTGTTCAATTGTTTCCTCTTGTGCAATACAATCCAGATAAAGGGCAAAACGTTCTTCCTTCATTTTGTACTTGCCGTCCCTCTAACCTGAAGACGGCCATACATAGTCAACCATTGTGTTTCCCACATATGTATGGGCAAGCAGGATTGTTTAACTGGTCCAGTACGGAAGAATTGAAGTGTACAGGACAATTTTTGAAGATAGGAGAAGATGGATAAATTTGAGAAATAATGACAGAATATAGAGCCTTAGGGGAGTTATTGATGTGTGTTTTAGATAACTGCCAACTATATAATTTCTTAGCTATAGGCTTAAAGAAATATGGAAGACATAAATTATTATGGAGTTTTGGTGCCCTATGAGTCCATTTTAATAAATAAATATTAAGCAATTCTCTCAACCAACCGAATTCCATATGGTTCGAAGCTATAAGACAATTATGCAGGAGAAGGACATAAATAACGAATTACAAAAATCACTGGGTCGATCATACCTACCCCACCTTTAATCTTATCCAAATAAGTATAGCATCGTTTGATTGGTTCAATCTATTGCCCCAGAAGAACCGAAACAAATGCTATAAAGTTTGACCTCTAAAGTGGTTGGAACTGGGTATAAAAATGCAACATATTGCAGACAGGGCAAAAGGAACTGCTTAAATATTTGTACTCTTTTCAATTTTGAAAATTTGTAATGTTTCCATCTCTGGACTTTCCCATCAACTTTCTGTAACACTTTCAACCAATTTTGGTCCGTAAATTGTGGGAACCAAAAGTCGCTCCCAAAATAGTTAAATATTCTGGAGAAAAACAATGGTTCTGTGCACAAACAGGCTAGACTACCCACCCCATCAAGAGCCCTTTAGATTTACTGAAATTTAACTTAGCATTCGCAAAAATCGCATATTTATGAAATAATTGAAAAAGGTCTCTAGCTGATTTAGCTGTTTAAAAAGACAGATATCATCTGCATAAACTTGAATATTTAAAGAGTCAAGTGAATTAGAATTGTAAATCCCTCCCAACCGAGGACCGAACTAATGTTCGAAGAAGAGGCTCTAAGGAACAAATGTATAAAGTGGACTAAGAGGGCATCCCTGTCTCACTCCGGTTTGCAAAGTCCAACCTTTTTCAATTTGCCTTTGATAATTGGACAAATTATAGAATTACGGTATAATTTTTCAACACCTCCAAGATACCTGAGGGCATGCCTAAAAAGCAAGCGTCTCAAATAAAAAGGATGACTTACCTATCAAATGCTTTCTAAGTCCAAAGAAGAAGAATCCCAGATTGTTTTTATGATTTAAAGATTCAATCAAGTCCCTAATACAGCATAAAACAGAATGAATTCTTCTATGAGGGACCCCACAGTGCTGGACTGGAGATATCACCAGACTAGCCCATGATTTAAGCCTATTATTTACCAACATAGTAAAGATTTTATAGTCGGAATTGAGCAAAGTAATGGGTCTCCAATTTCTTATATCTCCTTTATCTCCTGTCTTTTTATAGATATAAATTTGAACCCCAAGAGTAAAGGATTGATGTATTATCCCACCAGTAAGGAAGGAATTAAAGACACTACATAGACAAGTAGCCAAGTCCCTAGAAAAGGTTTTATAAAAAGAATTGATAGGCCATCAAACCCGGTGAAACATTGCATCTTAAATTAAGAATTACCTCTGTAATTTCTTGTACAGAAAATGGTTTAATAATACCAGTAATAATAGAGGGTTCGATAATGGGGCCTCCAACCTCCAGGTACTCATGAAAATATGTTGACTGGAACCCAGTTTGTAGGGCACAATTTCCGAAATGACGTAATAGAAGAGAATAGATATCTTTAGAATTAGAAATCTGAACAGAATTCACAACTAAGTGATCCAAATTAGTGTTATCCTTGATAGATTTACATAAACTAAATGGGTCTCCAATTCCAGTTTTTGAAGAATAATTAGTCATTAAGGCCTGAAGAGTTTTAGCCCGATCATATTGGAATTTCTTCATCTGCAGTTTAAGATCGGCTATCAGCGGAGACAAATCTTCAGAGGAAGTATTAACCTTAGAGAGTAAGTTTTGAAGTCGAGTACGTAAGTTAAATAATGTAAAACTTATTGTTCTGAGTTCTCTGACCAAAATCTTAAACCAGGTTATACAAACATGTTTTGTTTCTTTCCACCAAAGCCCCAGGTCCGAATATAGACACAAAACTGACAGTCTGGCAACAAGAATTTTAGAAATTGAATTCCTAACAAATTCATCTTGTAAAGATGAGATATTCAGCTTCCACCGATACCTTGTGGGTTTATAATCAGATGCAATATCAACAGATGCCTTAATAAGTAAGTGATCTGAAAATTCAAAAGGTTGCCTCTCAAAACAAGAAATGTGGACATTTTTGGAAGAAAAGAGATAATCAATACAGGAACCTCTTTTGCCTTGAAAGAAAGTATTTTGAGGGGTCTGATTCTATGTGATTACAGATGTTGAGGTCTGCCCTTTAATAATGGACTGTAAACAATTGGAGTCACAATAAATCTTCTTCGGTGGTGTGCTATTATTAAGTACACAGTTAAAATCTCCTCCCATAAAACCGGTCTTGTGAGAAACAAAATGGTTGAGCGGCCTTCATACAAGCAATTCTAGCTGATTTAATTTGTGGGTTATAAATATTAATGATTCTATACATCAGTGAATTGAAAGTACAATCTACAATCAAACCCTACCGGGATACAGTCTACCAGTCTATGCAATCTAAAATGAAATGAATTAAACAGAATGCCAACACCGTCGGCTTTATCTTGCCCAAAGGACCAGAAAGAAGGACCCCATGGCCAATCTCTTTTACATGCATTTATGTGTTCTACAGTAGACATCCAAGTCTCTGCAAGAGACAAATGGATACATTTGAGTCATGAATCATGTGGAAAATGGCTACGCTTAGCTCCATTCAGAATACTATGCACATTCAAAGAGGCCAAAAACCCATTTAACAATGCAGTATAAGTGAACTAACTCATTTTTCCGTCTTTTCTTTTTCTTTTCTTTGTAATTACTTTGAGCAAACTCCATATTATCTTGGGTAGATTTTGTGAATCAGAATCCCTAATATCCATTTCCGCATCCCCACAAGAGGTCAAGATGGAAAAGGGGTTAGGAGTTTCAACTGTAGCCAGAGTTGGCTCTGTACAGGTCTTAGAATTCCTAGTGGACCTCCGAGGTGGTGCAGGAGAGGGATAGGAGGCGGGGGGTAGGATCACTTGCTGCAGCTTTGTCTCCTGACAACTAACAGGCTGAAGACCCTGGGCAATTTGTGATCCCTGGAAGATGTACTAAGTAGCTGATCAGGCTTAAGGGGGAGGGCAAAACCGCCTAACTCTAGGTGCAGAGACCGACTTCCCTGAATCCTGTGGTTTTCAACAGGAATCGTAGTAGCCGTGAGTAACAGGTTTGGAAATTAGGCTATCCTGGGCCAATTGGATGAGCTTATCAGTATTGCTCCCTTGGGATTTATTTTTACCGCCCAAGGACAATTCCTAAAGGCATGAGTAATAACCACATAAATCACACTTTGTAGGGTTAACACACTGCATTGTACATGACCTATGTCACTACAATTATCACATCTCGGGCTGTCACAAACATTGGGTAAATGGGTCCTCGAGCCACATCTATAATAGGCCCTTGGTTGACCACTGTAGAAACAGACACCCTGTCCCGTCCCCAACAAAAAGGAGTTGGAATATGCATAAACCTGCTTTCATTCTGCCTCAGCTTTACTTTATATTTCCACCCACCCGTCAAAATCCTTCCAAGTCAAAATGGGTTCAGGATCCCCTGAAGATCACATTTTTGACAACCAATAGGTAATGTCTTCAACCTGCACCCCTCATTCCGGAACATGACAGTAACAAATTTAATGGAAGGCTGAGAAAGAGGTATAATCATGAAAGGAGCCCAAACTGGGGAAAATTTAACTAAATTATACCGTATCCAAAACAAGTCTAACAAAGCAGCAGAACGAAACTGATATCATAGTTATCCTCACCAGATATATTAATTATGGCAAAAACATCCCTAGAGAGAAAAATGCAACGATTCTTTGATCAAAACCTTCCCAACGTAATTCCTATCAGGCCTATCCACCATACCCCTGTGTACCTAAGACGAATAGCATTCCTCCTAGGGCAGCTTCCTTTTAGTTTTAGAAAAGGTCAGATAAAGGGGTTTCTGTCCTGGAACTGAAATATTATTGTCAGTGAGTACAGTATTGTCTGTAGACTTTGTAACTATCTGTTCAACAATGACCTTTTCCGAAAGTTTAGTCCCAGAAGGTGGAACAGGACCCTCCGGATTCCACCCAGGGGAATGAGAGGACAAATCAAAGGAAGAATCCAGGATAAATCCGCTGCCCAATCTCCTGAAGCCTGTTGCTTCCACCTGCAGCAATTAATGCTGCATGAGGAGTCCATGTACCATCATGAATATGAGAGGATCAGAATCACCATGCATTAAGTTAGGATCCTGAACAGTAGCAGTTTGAGAAGTATGCAGTTCATCCATCTTTTACCTGCCCGTTTTCCGAAAATTGAAAGTCTGTAACCCCTCCTGACTATTGGGCTTCGTTTGAAATGTTATGGGAGACATCAGTTTGTCAGGGCAAAACACTAATCCCGTGATGTTTAGTAAGGTAGCCACTTGGGAAACAAGGTCGACACAGTGTTAGGCTGCCCTAACCCCAATTCAGGCGCGCTTGAATCCCCGAGCTATGCTGCAGTCCCGACAAAGACTGTGCAACCAAATCCTCTGGCATAGTACAAGGAACCCCAGGCTGACCTGCACACACTTGTGGCTGATTATCGCCCGAAATTCCCCAACACGGAGCACTCGCCTGCTGCTGGAACCCTCGCCATACACTGAGTCACTTCCGCATTCCAGCGGCACGTCCTGCCTCTCAGGAGTTCCGTGGTGTGCAGCTACTGGAGAGAGGTCTGCCGATGTATCGGGTAACTGTACAGACTGCGAGCAGGTAAAATTAACTTTCTCCTTGATCGAGGGGCATTTCTGGACCATGCTAACTTCCGTGTGGATAAAGCATCCAAAAAATCTGTCTCTTCCGAATCTGCTGAAGGACATGCAACCAGTGTGTAGTGCTCTCAGAGGTCTCCTCCAAATCTGTAGGCTGTTCATGCTGCTTGTTCATTGCAGCGTCCATCTTGAGTTACACCAACACCCTGCTGGCGACCACGCACTAACAGAGTAGGGGAATTTCCCGTGTCCTGGCCAAATTTCCTCATTCACTAAATATACCACCAACAGCTTAATCTGGTTCAAGGTCAGTTGGCATTCGCCTGTATCCCTCCCCTGGTCGTGCCTGAAAATAGGCAGGACTTGTCTAGTGCACTTACCCGTCAACAAAAAGTAAATAAAATAAAAATAACAATTTTAAGGGCTGGTGGGCTACAGGTCTTCGGACAAACCTTGGAGGGAACGTCCTGGGTGGGAGCTTAATTCAAGACCAGGATGTGTTGGCAGGGATGCAGAGAGGAGGCTGGGGCCATCCCAGATGGTCATTAGGGACACTGCAGAGAGGAGTAGATGCCAGGGATGCCAGAAAGGATCTGAGCTGCTCAGAGGGCCTGGTAGTGGCAGGGCTTAGGTTCCTCTCATGGCAGGGCAGCTAAGGGTGGCAGGGGCATTGGTGGCAGTGGTCTGGGTATGCTGTGAGCTGGTCAGGTTTTAAGGTTTGGGTCAGCCCTGGGGCCACCATTTATGAGCTGGCCTTTAGGCCCATTAAGGACTACAGCACCAAGTGGGAGAAAAAGATCCAGTAGGACCTTATTACACCATGGTTCAGGCTCAAAGGAAAAAGGGTTACAGGGCCTGGTTCTGGGAGAAAATCCTGAATCCCTGTAGGATTCAGGCTGGGTCCAGGGTCCAGGTGGGAGATGCTGCTCACTTCTCCAGTGGGAATAGGGCAAGCCAACCTGTGCACAGGAAAAGAACAGTGTAAGGAGAGTGTAACCATGTAAAAGGGTGGCTTACCAACGCTTGTGAAAAGGAGCCTGAGGATTCTTCCATGATGAAGGAATCTGCTTAGATAAATTAGCTGAGCTTCCAAAGTAAATGACAGTCTTGAAAGCTGCCTGTTTGTCACCTTATGACTGCTTGAGAGTTCCAGCTGGAGGTGAGCTTATAAAAGTTTTATGGCCCCATGGAGTTGCTTTATTTCTTAGTGTAGATGGCGCCCATGTCTCTGGAATCATTTGGGGCACTGTGAAAATAAAGAGCTGTTTCAGAAGAAACTGAGTGGTGATTTTTCGTATACTGTCATAAGGCAACTGAAAATGAGCGAGTCGAATATGAGTGACTTACTTTCAGCACTTGTCATGTCGGCTACCCTGCAAGGGTAGTGACGATGATGTGGGCCACTCCTGCAAGTGTAGCAACAGCTACAGCATGGCAACAGGAAGGAGGGGAGGGGACAGAAAGAGGAGGGAGGGTATCTAGGGGTAGTGCAGCAGGAGGTTGCCAAGCTACCATCTTGGTGTACTGGTGAGGTTGCCTCCAGTAGTAGGGAGGGTGCAGGGCAAGGGAGGGCTACCGATTTTTCTTTTTTTTTTTTTTTGTCAGCACTTCGTTTTGCGATCCTGGATTGTCACCCCTTTAGGAGGGGTGCGGGGAAACTAGATTTTCATTTCTGCGCAGTGTATAACCTTTGTGGTATACCGTGATATGAGGCATTGTAGGTAGGCGCCTGCTGAAATGGCAACCCATATTCGCTAGTGCCCTGACGGGCGGGCTGTGGGGTTTGCGATCGGATTGGTGCGCTGTGAAAAGCAACAGGATGTCGCCGCTTACACACGGGCTGTGGGGAGCGAGCCCACCAACATGGGGCGGAGGGTATAGAGGGTGGTGCCATGGGTTTCAGGTGAGCTGGCATCATGGCGTGGTGGCATAGAGTGCTGGCTTGGTGGCGGGATGCAGGGTTGGGACAGGCGCCAGTAGTTGCTGTTGCGCCGGCCCAGACAGTGGGTTTTTTTTAACGAGATGCACTCCCCAGCATGCACCCCCCGGAGTTGAGAATCCTAATTTAGGGGTTGTGGGGCGCAGCCCTCCCCCGCATAAAGAGGAAAAAAGTTTTTGCTTACGTTTCCATCTGGGATTCACATATCAGAATTCAATTTCGGCAATGTGGGGTTTCGATAAGGCATTCAGCATGCCAAATTCACCTCCTATCACATAGAACCCGGCCTTTTTAGTTTTTGGCGATGTACACTCGCCAGAACGGTCAATTGCTATTCCACAACCGCCATTATGACATAGAACCTGATTTTTCTATTTAAGATAAACGGGGGATGAAATAGAAAGCCCTCAGTCTTATTTTGTGCCATGAGTTTGTTTTTCCAGAAGGTTTTTTCCAGCAGACTGTTCCGGGATTGAGGGTCTCAGGAGCCATGTGGAAGCTATGGCCACAGAACATGGAGGTGAATGGTTCCAGTGATGGAGGTATGGGAGTGAAGTCAGTCAACTGAGGAGAGATCCAGGATGCACTGAAGAAATGAAGCCATTGAGAGGTAGGCTACGTTTTCCTACTTCACTCTGTTGTGCAAGTTCTCCGTGATATTTTCATGCAGTTGTAGGTCCTTTCCCTGGTACATCAGCTAATCATGCTCCTAGACAGTTCGGGAAGGGGCAGCTACATTCAATTGTTACATGGTACAATCACTTTACAGGGCATTGGGGCTCCTATGAATCTTTGGGATAATAAATGAATGAAAGCTTACTGTTTGGCTGCAGGGACATTGTAAAGTTGACACTATATGGACAGCAGTAGAATGTTTGCTATAGCAGCCATGATAGCAGCTGCGTGACCCAATCCAACCAACCAAAGGGCCAGGATTCACCAGGAGGACTGTGGGGCTGTGTGAAAAGACTCTTTGGGGAAAATACTGTGGAAAGTTTAGTCGCCTTTTTCAGCAGCCAATGAGGCATCGAGGGAACCTCATACATATTAATTTTAAGACAGACAGTGGCTCCATCCAATAGGGAGCTGCCAAAAGCTCCCAAAAGAAAATAACTTTTGTGTGCTGAGTCAGTCCACCAGGAGCACCTCAACAAGGGGAGGGGGGAGCTCCAGCTTCAGAGAATGGGGCTGCAAGGTTGGGAAAGGGCCTGTCTGGGGCTGCCAACAATCTGTCCCCAGGGCTGGCCATGCCTTCCCATTTAAAGAGAGATAAGGAAGATTGTGTAGGCAGCTCTGCAGAGAAAGAGAGATGTAGGATCCCAGCACAGTCTGGGTTGTGGTAGACAGTTGCACCACAGCAGTGAAAGAAGACAGAGTAAAGGTTGACCAGATTTGGGAAAAGATTAAGGAAATGGACTGGTCCTTGTGTGAAGAGGATGAGGAGAAAGCTTCTTCTATTTTGTTTGCACCACATCGGTGAGGCTCTTGTGATGAAGGTGTTGTGTGAAAGAACTGTGAAAGGGAAAAGGTTCCTGTCTCAACCCCAGAGAAGACTCAACATCTAAAGAGAAAGGGGAAGGACACCAGGTCTAAGAACTGGTTGTGAGTGAAAATGGATTCTGAAAACTGGATGGAAATCAGATTTGAAAAGGTTGAAGAGAGAGCCTCTTCTGTATTTGTCTGCACCTGCATGGTGAGAAAAAGACTTTCTGTGATGTATTGCTGGGGAAAAAGTTGCTGAATTTTGTGTGAGCCAGAACAAAAGTGGCCGCTGTGTTAAAGTTGAGAGACTGTGAAAGCAGAGGGATGAGCAGGTGCTTCGCGGGTGCCTGCTGTCTGCTCTGAAATACAGCTGAGAAAAGAGACTGTTGTATGAACTTGGAGGTTCGACTCTGTAGTGGCTCCAGAGCCCGAATGTCAGGAAAGAAACAGAAACTGCTTTGGCTACACAACGTAGCTGGTTATTGAGAGAAAGAAAGACGATCTGAAGGTTCCATCCCAGCCCAGGGCCAGGTGGGTAACTCGCTAACCCCATCAAGTGAGTCTGCGGCTGCAGGGGATCACGGGAGTTTATTCCGAGTGCTAGGGCACTCTGACCTGTGAGGGAGCCTGGCCAGGGCCACCCTAGGTCTGGGTCCCTTGTGGCTGGCGGGCTTTGCACAGTGCTCTTCAATGGGCCTCAGTGGGTCAAGAGGGCAAACTGCGAGACCTTCATTAATTGAGGATCCAAGTTGTAGCATCCTGTTTCCCTTCTTCTCAGTTTGTTCAAGCATCCAATCCCAGGTTCTGCTTCTGCTGATCCACCAACCCCAGGACTTCAGTCATGTGTACCACCAGAGGGCTGATTTCACAGAACCATGAGTAAAAGCAGGAATTGCCCTGCCCCTGGGGAATGTATAGTTCAAGTATGCCCGCTACATAGGAAACACTTAAAGTAATCAAAAGGAAGTATGTAAAATAAGCAACAAGCATGCCAACGCTTAGCTGACCAGCTGCATCTCCGGCCTGCAATTAAAACTGGTACACAGGGACAGATTCTGGGGCATCATCTGAACTGGGGAACTGGCACCAGTGGGAGGTCTGTGCCGATTCAATACCTGCAGTAGTCAGTAGTTATGGAGTTTGGTGGCTGCATTAACTAAAATGTGGGCTGAAATGCAAACGTGAAAATGATTGTTTGAAATTGTTAAACCTCTAAATGCAAAATTCAGAATGCTTGCCTGACTTCTATTCCCATTCTCTTTCTAACCCTCCCCATGTAAAAATTATGGTGTTATTGTTTTGGAAAAGCTCTGATTCAAGAGCCTGATTGTAGTGAGCATATTAGTAGCTGATGTTGAAAATGCCAGCTGTTAAATGTGGGATTTTGGTCTGTGGTATCCACGTCTGGGGTGATTGTTTGGGAGGTGGGTTAGTACACGACATCCCAGGGGTTGTACTGGTAGAGTCAGACCCACAAAGGTACTCTTGGTGGAGGCACAACCATTTTATTTTTATATCTTGGGAAAGGACCCCTTGTAACAGCTGTATGGGAACCCAGGCCCCTCAACCCATGGTCAGGCCTGCACAGCAGAGGAGGCCACTCTAGGATGGCACCAGAGAGGGGCTACACACTCAATGATGGGAAACCTCTGGGGATCCAAGGCCTCGGGTCACCTTCCTCCAGGCTTGGGATAAATAAGTGATGGCTCAACTACTGCTATTTAGAGACCCAGTTCAGGGGAAGAATTTAAGAGGAAGGGCTATCACTTATCCCTCTAATGGGAAAGCCATGGGGTGCCTGGCCAATCTCTATAGCTAAAATAAGTTTCCCACAAAGAAGGCCCACTACCAAGGCAGGAGGAGGACAGTAACAACTGCTGAAAGGCTCACCTGGCCTCCATGAGAGGAGGCTTAGGGAGGAGGCCAAACCCTTGAGGGGTAATAAGACATAGGAGTTCAGCCCTTGAGGGCCAGGACTGAGCTGTATGATCTTCACTTTGAAGTGCAGATGAAGAAAAGGAGGTGGAGACCAGGTGAACCTTTGGCTGCTGAGGGAAATAGCTTTCAAAGGTGCTGCTGACATGGTTTGCACAGCTAAAGGAGCCCCTGTGGACTTAGAGGTCTCACCCTCCAGCAGCTGAAGTCTTAAATGCTACATCAAGAGGTGCCACTGAGTCGATCTGCATGGCTAAAGCTTCCTCTGGGGCATAGGACATTCTCACCGAAGGGAAGAAGAGAAAGACCCTGCCCAGAATCAAGAGATTCGTCCTCAAGATGTGGACTTCAAAGGGCAGAGCGAGACCATCAGCTTGAAGGACAGGAGCCCTGGAAGCCAGGCTATGGTTGTGGCCAGTATGCATCTGAATACAGGAGTAGTGGAGGTGATGGTGAATCCTGACGGCCATGAGCACCAGAAAGAAATGAAACATAGGTAAGGCTGAACGGCTGATTGAGACATGGAATGACAACTAGGACACTGAATGAGACTGAATGATTCAAGCTCGGACTGAATGATGAATGCATGCCAACCAGTTCCAAAAGGGAGGTTAGTGTTAGTTGCTGGTGCATTGCAAGACAGGTAGGCTGAGGCAGTAGAAACAACAAATGAAGAGCAAGGAGAGCTAAGGCACAAATGGAGGAGAACATTTCCAAGTCAGTCAAAAGGGGGATAAAGATTCTTAGGTACATAAGCAAAAGTTCAATGTGAGGGAATAACGTGTTTGTGTGAACTTATGATTATGTATTACTTTGCTTTACACATTCTCACCCTTTTGTCGAGAGGCTGAGATTAGGGGAAAACTAAGGCCCAAAACGAGTATTGTGAAGACCTCCTCCATCCGAGACTGTGAGCAGCAGCACACAGGATAGGAAAACCCTCTGTGGGGAAACCTCTGAGGAACTATGGCTGTTGAACTGCCCTTCCTCTGGGCATACTAAGAGGAGGTAATCTTATGCTCTAAATGCGGACTCAAAATTTCGGAGGGCTTTGGCTAAAAAGGATATGGGTCATTGAAGTCTTCTTGTCTGGAATCTTCTTGATACTGGTGATGAGGTGTAATCCAGTGGCGCAGGCGGAGCCACTGAGCAGTTTGCTGATGTGAAACAGGTCCTTGTCCATGGATGGTGATGAATTATGGAGCAGAGAACCTGAGGAGTCTTGCTGAGTTTTGGCCCTCGCCGAGCTGGGATGGAATGACATCTGCGTGATTCAGCCACAGAAGAAATCGAGAGTAGTTGTGCAGATTACTAAGTCCTGTGTAGGCCATATGGAACTGGCTAGACCCCTAAGTAAGATTGCCAAGGGAAGAAGCTAGGAAGCTATACACAAAGAATGCAAACCCCTTGTGGCTGGCAGGAGTGGCACACCTCCACGTAGTCAGCCACAGGTAGGAGGGTAGAGATATCATGTCAAGGTTGGACCCCACGAAGTCGAAGTCTGAAAGGCGGGACCTCCCATGTAGTCCACCATGGGCAGCAAAAGCTGAAGGACATGGGACAGGCTAGGCTCCCACGTGAGCCAAGCGAGGGATAGCGGGACCCCAAGTGGATCGGCCACAGATTAGAGTTCAGAATGGTTGATTCATGAGAGAGGCCCCCACGGGCTGCATCAGAGATGATGGGACCCCCATGTAGGTCTGCCACTTGGTAGAGTTCAAAATGGTTTGCGACATTAGTGAGGCCCCCACGCAGGCCAAGACAGGGATGGTGGGACCACCACATAGGTCTGCCACTTGGTAAAGTTCAAATAGTTGAGTCGCGGAAAGTGGCCCCACATGGGCCAGCCAGAAATGGTGGGACCCCATATAGGTCCACCACTGGGTAGAGATCAGATTGGTCAAGTCGTGGAGTGAGGCCACCATGGGCCAAGCTAGGGATGGCGAACCCCCACGAGGTCTGCCACTGGGTAGAAGATTGAGTCATGAGGAGGCCTCCACGTGGTTGAGCTGGCATGGCAGGACCCCACATAGTTCTGCCACTGCAACTGGTAGGATTATTGAAGTTGGGAAGCCCATGTCTGCTGGACCAGAGAAGCCACCAGAAGGAAGGATGAAATAGTTGTAATAGATGGGAAGCGCCAGCTATTGAGGCACGCCAGAGGCAGTTGGTCTCTAGGATGGGCTTCACTACAGAAGCTACAGACATGAAAGTAACAACACCCATAGACAAAGCAGCTGTATGAATTGTAATTGTTGCAAACTGGTTGATGTCCCACGAAGGTCATCAGCCCAGGCCTATCTGTGGCTGGAGCAAGGAAGCACCCTAGGATTGGGTATGGTGCTGTAATGCCAGTAGAGGCAGGAGGAGTCCCCAGTTGAGATTGTGAGGTGGATCTGTTGAGTGAGATACAGATAGTTGGCAAAGTGGTGCGAAATGGAATAGGCACCACATGGCTGGCAAGATAGGGCAAAGTGGCAGCAAAACAATTAGTTGCCCAGGGTTGACCAGTCAATCTTGTATTGAAGCGGTTAAGGCAGCAGCTGCTTTGGTGGAGAAGGAACGGTGAAGTCATAGAAGAGTGTGCCCCTGTATCTGGTCCCCAAATCTACCAAGAGAAAGAGGTAGGAATCAAGCTGCTGGTGACGAGTGGGGAAAGCAGAGCAGATAATGTCCCGCTAAAGGCAAGCACGATTTCTGGAACAGTCAATTTCTTGGCAAGCCGGGGTCTTTGGATTTGAGCACCACTGAGACGCTCTCACAGGAGACAACTCTGTTTTCGAGGGTGTTGTGGGAGGAAATAAGGAGGAAATGAGGTTAACGCCCTGCCCTCAATGACATCCTTGCACAGGTGATCTGGGATGAAGTGGACTGCAGATATCGCTGGAAGAGGGCAGCTATGCTGGAAGATGCAAGATCCTGAGCAGAAAAGGGGCTGGAGCTACTGGAGCAATGGATGGTAGAAAGGCTGAATGCAACTCCGCTGAAGTACTGGAGAGACTGGTAGGCAAGGATGGAGGTAATCCAGGAGCAGAGAAGAAGGGCTGCACTCACTTGGGCCTCAAAAGCTGGAAGGCATGTCTGCAAGTCCATTACAGCCGGGTCGGGTGGCCGTGGCATAGGCAGGCGGGCTTCCAAAGATATGAGGTGATTCTGGATGTCAGTGAGGGAAGAAGTCAGAGGAGCCAGGAGAGTATGAATTTCAGCGTAGGCATCTGGTACAGGCTGAGGCAGTGGGGCAGGGAGAAGAAGTGGTTTCTTGTCCAGCATTGGTCAGAAGGAGCAAGTCAAACACCCTGCTTCTTTCAGCAGAAGGCAAATGGGGATGCCCAGTCTTGTAAGTTCAGCCAGGAGGTGAGGAATAGTCCAGTCCTTCAAAGGCATAATGGGCTTAACAGGTTTCTGTAGGACCAGTGGTGCCGGCCAAAGAGGAGGGTGTGTAGACGCACTCTCCTTCTGGTCAGGCTGAGGTCACCTAGCTGCAAATCAGCCAGAAGATTGCAGGGTGGCAAAGCAGAAGTGCCAGAGAGCCGAACCAGAGCCTACAGCAGCAGTGCAACATCGGAGACAGGGACCTAAGAGCAACAAACCTGGAAATCTCCATAGGTAGCAAAGATCTGGCAAGGGATTAAAGTTGATAAAGAATGGACACCCAATGGAAAGGGAAGTGGTAGGAGTCAACAATGGCAAGCGATCCTTTCCATTGGTGCAGAGGAGCAATGCAGAGAGTGAGAGACCAGTCAGTAGCTATCCGCCATTCGAGGGCAGCTAGAGGTGCCACGGCAAGGTCCATACCGGGTGGTGCCCTGCCAGAGGTACAGCTTGGACTGATGAGCTGAATAGGAACCAAGTCAGTCAGACAGGATAGGGATGAGGCTGCCAAGTTGGGAATATTCATGCCTGTGCCTTAAGGAAGTCCTGGCACAGCCAGGAGAGGCTGGACAAGCCCCAGAAGGAACGAGGAAGTGAAGAGATGGATTGGGCTCTACCCAAGGGTAGCACCAAACGTTTGACTGCTGGGCAGACAGATGCCTGAGGAAGGGCAGCAGAGAAGAAACTAGAAGTCCTCTGGACAAGTGAGGACATGAGCAATGTGGGCTGATGGCCGGAGTACAGAGGAACACAGAGAAGACAGGGAGAGCAGCAGGGAGGTAGAGGGACTGCTAGGCAGTGACATCACAGCGTGCCGCCCGAAAGAAACGGAGGAGAATCGAGGAAGGAGAAGGTGGGGCTTGGAAACAGAACTGGGAGGGAGACTGGAGCCAGTGATGCAGAACTCACAGGGAGACTGGGGAATCAACCCTAAAACAGCAAGAGGCACAAAATAAAGGAGGGGAAGGAGAGGGAAGGGGGCAACAAGGAGACGGAATGGCAGCCACAGAGCGGCATGCTGAGGGCAAGGAAGAAAGAAAACAGAGCAGAGGAAAGGGGGCAGATTGGAAGGAGAGAATCGGAAGGGAAAGCAGGAGGGGAAGCAAGAAATGAAAAGGAGGGAGGGGTGGCTGGAGGCTGTGGGCAGTGGCAGGGAAAGAGGAGGCGACCAGTCAAGAAGGGAGGAAAGGGAATAGGGATGGAGAAACCAAAAAGAAAAGAGAATGGAAACATCCCGGAGGGGAGGACAGCAGAGAAGGGAGTGAAGAGGCAGAAGGCAAGGCAGAAAGCACAACCACCAACCACGCAGCAGCTCAGTCCAAATGAACTAAGCGTTGAGTGAGTTTGGAGGCATGCTAAAGTAGTGTTGGGGGCAGAGTTATTCCCCCATTGAACCACAGGCTAAGCCTCCTAAAATAAGAATAAGGCATGGACAGTAAGAATAAAGGGTAAGCCCTATCTCATTTTGAGAGGGGCTTATGTTCCCTTTAGGGACCCTTCCAACTTCACTGCCCCCAGAGTTAGAAAATCAGGAGTCTGGGGGTGCAGTTTCTGCAAGTTGCCGGGTGATGGCAGCAGAGAGCAGGCCAGAAAGGGTATAAACAGGGAGAAACAGAAACATAGAAACATAGAAACATAGAATTTGACGGCAGATAAGGACCGCTTGGCCCACCCAGTCTGCCCATTTCCTACCTAATGGATAAGCTGCAGATCCTAGTTAACCAGCAGCCTACTTCTTCCTACCCCAACCCCTAGAATTGCCTTATGACTGTCCCATCATGCTTGAATTCCACCACTGTTTTGACTCCATAACCTCCTCTGGAAGGCTGTCCATACATCCACAACCCTCTCTGTGAAAAATACTTCCTTAAATTACCTCTGAGCAGCCCCTTCTATCTTCAAATTGTGCCCCTTGTTCTTGCACACTCTTTTTGAAAGATGCTACCCTTTGGACTTTGTTGATTCCCTTGAGGTACTTGAAAGTTTCTATCATGTCCCCTCTCCTCCTTTCTCGAGGCTATACATATTAAGCTCCTTAAGTCTCTCTTCATGTTCTCCGTGCAGACCCTGCACCATTTTAGTTGCCCCTCCTCTGGACAGCTTCCATCCTGTCTATGTCTTTATGGAGATTGGGTCTCCAGAATTGCACGCAGTACTCCAGATGTGGTCTCACCAGCTGTCTGTACAGAGGGATAATAACTTCTGTAGAGGTAAGGGGTAGGAAGTAGAGGGGAGAGGCTGGAGAGAGTGGTCAGTGGTACCAGCAGGAGGGCAGTCAGAAGGGGGTACCACCCCTTCAGGCAGGTCAGCAGTTTGGCGGCGAGGCACCAGGTCCCTGGGTGGTCATCCAAGGGAGGCTTCAAGGACAGTTGCAGTCATTTGGGTCCTGGGTCCCCAGGTTTGGGTGGTGAGAGCACCCAGGAGGTGATTTAGGCAGGTAGAACAGGAACCCCGGGGGGTCAGGCCCCATCTGGAATGGGTGCTTTGAGCTGTCAGGGATTCAGGGGTTGTGGTAGGGCTCCTGAATTGGGAATCAGGTACTGGTGGCAGTGTTCGGTCCTTTTACCACATGGCAGGGACAGCAGGTGATCAGTAGCCGGGGAGTGGGGCACGGCTAGGAACACTGTGAGTCTGTGCCATGTCTGGGGCAGGCCCCAGAGCCTATATTAAGTTAGTTGGCCTTTAGGCCCATGTATGCTGTAACTGGAAAGGAATGTGCCACGGTTGCTGTCTGAGAAAGAGCTGGAGCCTAAGATGCAAAAAGAGGCAGCCAGGGAATGAGTCTGAGGTTGCAAAGTTTGTGCCCCTTTCAACTTATGGAATGGGTTGGGGTGGCTGGGAGGAGCACATCGCTCTCTGCAGGATAGTGCCCGAGGTGAGATAATGGGAGCACTAATAAGAGGAATGGAAAAGAACTGGGTTAGATGTGAAGCTCGGGAGGTCAGGTACTTACTAGTGCCAGTGTGTTTTGAGGAGCTTTGCGGTCCTGGAAAGATCTAAGCAGTAATGGTTCTCAGGGCTGAGTAGACATCCTGCCACAGAGTGACTGCTGAGAGAAATCTTTTTTTATTTTAGAAAGCTTTAGTAAGTGTATTCACAGATACCACAACATAGAAAGAATGAAGTATTGACAGTGTCCAGATATCCCACCCTCCCAGTGGCATGAAAGCCTCCTTCCTTTCCTCCCCAAAGCAACACCCATACCTTGCAGAACATAAAGTGTTGGTGATAGAATGTCATATGACTACAAAATAGAAGATATATTGCAATACAGGCCTCATAGTTCTTTCCTTGCGCTACGCTAACCTCCTCAAGCAGTATACAAAGTATGCAGTTTACCCCATTTCTTCTCATAACCCTTTAGGTTGTGTCTGTAGGTAAGCAATGAAACGCTGTATCAATAAATTAGATAGCAGCTCTTGCATCCATTCGTTATAAGAGATTGCAGATTGATCTAGCCAGTGTTCTGAGGACCACTTTTCTTAATTATAGGGAAATCATAGCCATGAAGTATCTGTGCTCTAGTACCGAATCAAAGCCAGATCCCCAATATACAAATTTCTGGTTGGAACAAACCCTGTAACTCCAGTAGAGTGTCAGCTCTGCTCTATATTGCACTCCATAATGGAGCTATCTTTGGGCAAAACCAGAAAATATGCACGAGGGAACCTCTTCTTTACCACACCTAATACAAGTGGATGACTGTAACAGCCCCATTCGTGCCATCTTTGTGGGGTATAGTACAGATTATTTAATATGTTGAACTGCATAAACTGCAGTCTATCTTGCCCCACATAGCAATAATTACCTTTCCAAATATCCAACCAGCGCTATGGGAAAGGGAAAACAATTGGTCCCAGTAAGGGCAGGAACCATCAACTTCAGGAGCATATTGAGAAAACAGCACATTATACAGAGAGAACACAGCATGCTTCTGAGAGATTTGAGAGAATATTACAGAGAAAAAGCAGAGAAATCAGTGGTCCAAGACCCTGGCCAAACCATTGAAGTAAGGCATGCCTCAATTGAAACACCTTAAAATATACTGCTGACCTAGACCTAAGTACCTGATTATTGTGTCTGAGGACTTTAATACACCATTATCCAGTAGGTCTTAACCACCAGGGGTTCAGAATGAGGAGCCAGTCCCCTTAATGGGCCGCCCACCTATTTTAAGATTCGGTTATAAAAATGGGTTGGAAAATGTCCTTGGAGATGGGGACTTACCAGAGCCCAATATTGTGAGTACACTTTAAGTGAGACACCATAACTGACTCCTTGACCTTCACAGGGAGGCCAGAACAAGGAATATATCTTAGGGAGGACAGTTCCATCCCATATTGCTGCAAGAGGTGGAGCTCCAAATCCAGCTGGGGGACTGTATCCAAGGGGGACCCACAGAGGATGGGAGGAACCACTGCAAAATTTTCTGAAGTGGCTGGATATATAGTAGATCAGGAAATGGGAAGTTATGTCCTCCCAATGATTTTGAAGCAGCCAGTTTTTATATGCTCTTCTCGGAGCTTTGTCTTGCCAAATAAATTTTGTAATAGTATGGTGCAAATCCTGGAACCACTTCAGCAGTATCCAGAAATTAAGCATATGTAAGGGATAAAACAACCACGGAGTAATGTCATTTTGATGATTGAGATACGACCCCATAAGGAAAGAGGTGGAGCCTGTCAATGACACAAGTCCTGCTGAACCTGGTGCACCAAATCCTCTAAATTAAGGCAGGCATAAGGAAGAATCCTGGCCAGGAACAATCCCAGATATATTTAAGTGAATGGGGAGACCATGTTAAGTCCAGAGCTACCACATCCTGCCTCAACAGACACTGTAAGGGAAGGACAACTGTTTTACTAACATTGCTTATAATTAGAAAAGGTGCAATTCTTCGATAACTATTAGTGCAGCCGGAGGAAGTGTCAACATGGGAAAGATGAATCAAGATGTCATCTGCAAACGCAGACATCAGGAAAACATGAAAGCCAATTGAGATACCAGTCACGGCTGGGCATCTATGTAATCTGAAGAGCGGTTCCAAATACAAATTAAATAAGAGGGGCGATAACGGACAACCCTGTCACATGCCAGAACCCAAGGGTATTGAGGTAGAAAAAACCATTACAATACACTTTCACAGATGGGCAGGAATACAAGATCTGCACCCACTTTATAAAGTCCTGTGGAAAGTCAAGGCTTCAGAGTCAGGATCAAGAAAGACCAATCGACCCTGTCGAAGCCTTTCTGCATCCAGGGAGACCAATGCCATAGGAACATCCATCTCCTGGATGCAGAGAAGATATGTAATAATTTTCGGAAGTGATCCAAGGAGGATCTATTAGGACGAACCCCACCTGCTCTCGACTCAGGAGACCGTCCCATACTGAGTACCCTAGAGGCTAAAATTTTTGCCAGGATTTTAATGTCACAATTAATTAAAGAAATGGGTCTGTTATTCCCATGAAGTCTAGAGGCCTGTCTGATTTTCAAAAGTACCACGATGAGAGCCTCAAGGAAGCCTTGATCTGAAAAGCCATGTTTATGGATATAAGCAAAAAAACACGAGAGAAGGGCAACAAAATGTTCTTATGTAAAGCTTTATAAAAATTGGAGGTAAATCCATCGGAACCTGGAATTTGTCTGGGGCTTAACTGAGTATAGCCTGTTGAATCTCTGACATGGAAACGGGCTGAGCAAGCAAGGACTGTTGTTTTCAGTTAAACATGGGAGGACAAACTGTTGGAGCTAGAGGAGGATATTGAAGCATGATTTATAAGTAGGATCTATACAATTTTCCATAAAATTAGCGAATTCTGGGCTATTTTTCAGGGACAGGACAAAATGAATCCATCTGGTGCCCTAATAGCTGTTATCAATCTAGAAGATTCCATTTGTTTCAAGTGGAGAGCCAGAAGACGGCCCGCCTTATCCCCTGATCCACATACTTCACCTTCATCTTTAAAAGGGCATACTCAGCCTTTTCCTTTAGTAGAGTCGCATATCTGTCCTGCAGAACAATCAGTCCCTGTAGGATATTGTCTGGGGTCTGAGGGGAAAGAGAGTTTTCAATAACAGTGATCTGGTGCAGGAGGTCTACCGCCAACGCAGCATTGACTTTCTTATGTTTGGATGCCAACCGGATAAGTTCTCCCATAATATAGCATTTGCAGGCAGCCCACCCAGATCAGCCTTCTCCACTGAGCCCAAGTTTTGCTGGGCGAACAAAGTGATATGGTCCTTTATCCGTCAACCAGAAATTTGCCAGACAATAGCTGGTTATTAAATTTCAAATCGTGTCCTTATCCTGATTAGACTTAAGGACAAGTGTAAGCCATACCAAAAGTGATCTGAAAGGGCCCGAGGCCAATTCCAGGCTCCAGTATCCCCAGGAAACGAGAAGAGAAGAGCTTATTAGGACAAAGCCCAACCTAGAATAAGATCCAAGAGCTGGAGAGTAATAAGTGAATACCTGGTCATGCGATGCAGGACCCACCAAGGATCACATAATCCTAAAATCTGGACCATGTCACATACAGAGAGCTGCTCAGGGGTTAGGCTCACTCGCCGAACTCCTGACCTGTCAAGGTCAGATGTAAGAGTGACATTCCAATCACCCCTACAATTAAGGGAGGAGGAACCTCAAGATTTGATCTGCAAGATCCATAAAAAGGAAGGGTCTGATTGGTTGGGGCCATACACACAGCCCAGAATAAGTTCAGTACGGTCCAATAGACCTGTAATGAAAATGTATCTTCCCTTAGTATCGGTGAGTGTTTGCCAGTGTTGGAAGGGAAGCTGACAGGAAAGCAAGATGGCAACTCCTTGACTTGCCGAGGCGCACTCAGCCCTATAAACTGTCTTTAGAGAAGGTTGGTCCCGATGCTAATAGATGCATCTCCTGGAGGAAGCTGATCTGGCATTGGAGTAGCTGCAAATGCTTGAGGATTTGAACCCTCTTGAGGGAGATCTCGCCCTTTAACATTCCAAGAGGCAATTTTTAAGGGTTAGCCATATTCCTGTTTCACAATAACCCTTATTATTAGTGCACCACCCACCTGTATCCCAGTTGCTCCATATCTTCTCCCCAACCCTCCCACTCCCCACCCCCACCAACCCTTCCAAAGCAAAATCCCACAAAACTAACAAACCGCAACACAAATCTCTCCAGTGAGAAAACCCACGTAATATCAATCAGAACTGAGAGAAGCATCCTCTTATTAGCTTGTGTCAGCTTCACAAGCATACCGAGCTAAATTCCTCAGCACCCCCACAACTCCTAAAATACAGACAGTAAAGCAGTTAACAAGAGATAACAACACATTAGGGTGACGGAAGGACTAGCACCCAAGATCTAATAAAAGAACCTTCAAGTTTAAAGAGGTATAATTTAGCTCCCATTTAAAACATGAATTTAAATGAACTTATGTCGAATCACATAGGAAGCCAGGGTTCACCTGTAATTATGACTGTCTCTCCACTCGCCATAAAGTGGGCTTCATAAACTCAAGAGGGCCTCTATTAGACTAGTATTACAAACTAACGAACATAGGGATTATAAAATCAGGCAGTAACATGATGAACATGAAGGGGAAGAGTAATAAACATGTCAGTCCTTAAGTCAGACCATAGAAAGCAAATTAAGCCCCATTACAAGGCACCAGCAATTATAGCAGATATCAGGTGGAAAGCTTGCCCACAAATCAAGTTCCACAGAAGACAGGTCAAGGGGTGCTGAAAAGTTCCAGGAGCAGACGTTGCATACCCCAGTAGCCTGTTCCATACTCGAAGGAATGCCAGGTATCTTGGCAGAACACTTGCAACTTAGCCGGGTATAGCATCCTAAATTCTATAGAAGCAGCAAATAACTTGGTAACCACAGGATGGAATGTGGCCTCTTCTGTCGGACCATGGCTGGCAAGTCTTATGAGATACAAATATGCTGCCTCTCCCAGGATATTTCCTTCAGATCCCTGCATTTTTGTAGAATACGCTGCTTGTCCAGAAAGTTCAGCAATTTTATTATAAGTGGCCATGGAGGTGCTCCTGGTTGTGGCCTAGCACGCAGAGAACGATGGGCCCACTCCACGATGTAACAGGTATGGTTAGGGGGCCTTCGATTATTTCTAGTAGCTTCTGGGTAAACAACACTGGAGAGGAGGTCTCAGCATCTTCTGGTAACCAAAAATAAGCAAGTTGTTTCTCCAACTTCTTCCTTCTAAATCCTCCAGCTTCCTCTCCATTTTAACCAGCTTTTGCTTTAGTGATGCCATCTGAGTATCAGTTCTGTCCCTCCACCCTTCCACTGAGGTAATACGGGCTTCTGCATCTCCCTCTTCCTAGTGATCAAGTTCAGATCTCCCTAGGTGTTTTCAGCTCCTCGGTAAACATTTGCACTAACTCCTTGAAGGGTTGCAACTCAGCCAAAAACGCTCTCCTTAAGCGGCAAAGGCTGCGAGGTATATAGAGTCATGGCGGAGGACCCTTGCGATTTGACTTTTTGCTGCCTTTCTCAGGGTTGCAGGTGGTGTATCGTGGTAAGTCCTGCCTCATCTCGGCGTCCATCCCAGCGCAACCACAGCGATGACCGGAAAGAATCAACCACCAGATGACACCCAAGTTCTATGCTGTAAGTTTGCACTACTAAACTGGCAATAATAGAGTGGAAAGCTGTCTGTAATAGGCGGGAGGTACAGGAGCGGATCAGAGCAAAGCCACTAGCTGGAAGGCATCACGTGACTCTCCCAGAAATCTTATTTCTACCTGTGGTTCTGCCCTTTTAGGAGGATAATGCCTCTCTTTAAAATATCTGTACAAAGTTTAGCCCCATGGAGTTGTGGTTTAAAGCCAATACACAAGTGAGCCCTGTGGTCCTCTACATCTTTGGGCCCAGGTGAAATAAAGTAATTGATTTTGAAGGAAATTGAGTGTCCTAATCTCTTCTGTAAATAAGGATGGGATGAAATTGTAAATCCTTAGTTTTTAATTCCTCTTTGAGTTCGATTACAGGAGGCTTGGAATATCCTAAGACTCATGCACCTTCTGGGGTCCGGGCCATGGGAATGAATTCAAGTCACCTGAGTTCCTGTTTCCAAATTCCAGCGGAGCCTGTGGGTGTGTGTTCATGTTCAAGTGACAGCAACCTGGGAGCCAGTTGAAGTAAGAAGACATCTCAGGTAGGCCCAGAATTTATTCAGTTTGATTTGCTGGAGATGTTGTGGAGTGCTGGTGAGGTTCTTTGCTGTGGGGCCCTCCCCTGCAAGATCAGGATCTCTAGACATTCAGGGAGGGGTAGCTACATGTGGAGCTTGTCTGGGGTTCCCCACACCCCAAAAAGAGAGCAATGCCCTAAAATCCCAGCCCTAAGGTGCTGGCTGGCTCCCTGCCATGTGTAGGCCATGTGGCACATTTAAAATTCCTGTGGTGATGTGGAAGCCAGGCCTGGAGTAAAGGCAGGTCTCTACCTCCTGGTGTGGTGTGTGATGTGGCTGGTTGGTCACGTGACACCTCTGGTGCCTCGGATTGGTGGATGGCTGCAAGGAGAAGAAACAGCTTGAGAGCCCAGCCATTCTTCAGCAGCATTGAGAGAGAGGAAGAGGTGTTAAGAGCAAGCCAAAATCATGAAGACAGTATCCAGGAGAAAAAGCAGTAAGAGCGTTCCTTTTATTATCTAAGTGTTGTGGGAGGACTGAGAGAGAAGAAAGAAAGAAAAGTTAGAGATTGTAGGGGTGGTCATATTGATCGGTATCAGAGAATGTCGGCAGGGGATTTAAAGTGAGGCTTCCCCAAGAGGAGCCATTGGCCTAGGTTCTTGCCTCCTTTTTTTTTTTTGCAGTTCTTACTTTCTCTCCTCCTCTTACCGGCTTGCTTTCAGGAGGGTGCTCCCAGCATCCACCAGCCGACTGACCTAGCCCTAGGGCTTGCTCCTCCTGGCGGGCGGCAGGAGCTCAACTCCCCACTGAGGACCGGATTAGGTGGCCAGCACTGTGGCTAGCTGGGGCAGAGCCTATGAGGCACCCTCCACCATCCCGCACAGCAGTAACTTTTTCTCCTGTTCCCAGGAGTCGGACAGTGCCATGACATCAGCGGAGTGGAGCGGCATAGGCCAGCACATGCTCCTCCAGACGTCTGACCAAACTCCTCCCCTGCTTGTGGTACGGCCCCTGTCTCCAGCCTCCACTGGGGGCGAGCAAGTGCCAACCACCTAGAACCCTCTCCTCGGAGAAGGAGAGTAGTCCATCGGACACTCAATCCCTCTCCTCCCTGCCAACCCCCAACGGCTTGTGCTGCGTTCCCAAACACAGGTCATGGCGTAGCGCAGGTAAGGCGCCACGCCTCAGCCCTCAGCGCCACCAGGCCGCGCATTCCTGCCTCCTTGTGTGACGTGGCTCTGGCAAGCAAGACAGAAGGGACAGTCAAATGAGCAGTGTGTGAGTGTGTGGATTTAGGGGAAGGAACTGTGTGACTGCCTGTGTGGAATTTGTTCAAGCTCAGCAGCAGGAGGCATCTTTGGCCATGCCCCACCAGACTTCCTCTGGGACCCCTCCAGATTTCTACTTCCTGCCTGGTGGGGTCCCACCACTTATGCCCCTGTAACAGACACTTTGGACTGTGCCAGAATATTGCTCTCAGAGCAGATTATGGTGACTGTATACACATTAAATGAATAATGAAGAGGCATCATTGCCAACTGTTGATTTAGAGTTAATATAGATAGTTAACAAGTTTAATTGCACTCAAAATATTGTGACTGGTGTGATTGTGAGCGCACTTGTGTGTGTATGGTGTATGATGTTAGACTGGGTTCCCATATTCACTACTGATAACACTGGCCAGGCCGTGGATGTTATGTTCTAACATTTATTCTGGTCTTGTTCAACAAACTCACACTGCAACAGGAATAGAGCAGCTTTCATTTTTATTCAGGTGCCTCTCTAGTCTCAACAACAACACTCTGTCTGCTCTCTTTCTAGCTTACACATATCGGAATGCTGCCCTCAAGTGGCAGAGTGATGCAATGCATTACCATTTCACATACATAACATTTCCTCCCACTAAATTATATTGTTACCAAATAAACAAGTATTAGCATTATTCGCTATTATTAAGATGGTTCATACTATGCTAGAGGTAGGGGTAGACTGCCCCAGGCCTCGAACCAGTCAAGGGATTATTCTGCCCTGGTAATCTGATCTGGCTCTCTAACTACACAAAACATTTTGTTCCTTTAAATGTCTCATAGGTTCAAACGATCTGAAGGTTTTGAAATTCGGGATGGATAACGTTTCTCGTGAGCAGCCCTTGCATAGCTGCCCTGTCTGGTACCTCCCTCCGATCCTCGGTTGGTGGTTGTACAGCCTCACCATTGCTCCTCTCCACCTCCTCCTCTGCATCTACAGAAGGTGTAGGGACTTCCATGATGGGGCTTCTACTTGCTTCACAGATGGAATCCACATTTCCATTGGGTTTCTTCCTAGGGGTGTCCCCATCTGTACGCTGCTGAAGATCTAGGAGCTGATAAGCATGCCATTTCCATTTCCCTCAGATTCAACATCAACTGTATCACGACACTGGACCCATCTGAGATGTCACCACACCAGAGGTCCACTTCTCCCCTTCCAGTAATCTCGAACAAGCACCTCTTGACCAACAATGAACTGCCTGTCCTTTGAACGAGCTTGCCAGCTGTATATTTGAGATTCTTGGTTCTTCCAAACCCTCTGATGCTACATCTGGCTTAAGCAAATCAAGACGGGAGCAAAGCTTACGCCTAAAAAACAACATTGCTGGAGATTCCTTTGTTGTAGCATGGGGTGTATTTGGTATGCCAACAGGAGATTATCCAACTTGTGTTGTAAGGTCAAAGACCCCCGCCCCCCCCGCCGATTTCAGAGAATTCTTCATGGTTTGTACAAAGCGCTCCGCTAGACCATTAGTCGAGGGTGATATGGGCACTCACCATATGTCTCTACACCATTGGACTTCAAAAATGCTGCAAAGTCACTAGAAATAAATTGTGGTCCATTGTCATTGACCAGCTGTTCAGGAACCGTAGAACGGCTAAATAGTCCTCGCAGCACTTGAATGATCTTACTGGTAGTAGTGGTGTCCATGACTTGAATTCGGGCCACTTTGATGGGCATCTACAACAACTAAGTACATGTGTCCCTCCGGCCCCTTGAAATCTACATGAATGCGCGCTGCCACGGTGCACCTGGCCACATCCAGGGATGTAGAGGTGAGGGACACGGCATTTTCTGAACACGCTGACAAGTAGTGCATGTTTTTCTTGTTGCCCAATTTGCAAATCAATCCCTGGCCACCAAATATAGCTTCTAGCTAAAGTCTTCATTCTCACTGTGCCCGGGTGTCCCATATGTAGCTCATCCACAACACGAATATGTAGTTTTGAAGGGACAATCACCTGACACCCCTAACATCAAGCAACCTTGCTGTACTGAAAGCTCATTACGTCAGGACGTAGAATGGTGATAACTCACCGTGAATGTCCTGGTTCACAGTAAAAGTCCCTTTGTTACTAAGTCCAAGACTTGAGACAACACAGGATCAACTTTTGTCTCCTTTTTAATTTCAGAACTTGTGGTAGGTAATTTCTCAAGCTGACTGATGTGAAGACATCGACAGTGTCCACTTTGTCACTGTGGGCTACCTGCAGAGGCAATCTTGAGAGCCCATCAGCATTGCCATGAAGAGCCGCCTTCTTGTATTCAATGCGCTGGTTGTGAGCTGATAACAAGAGAGAACGTTGCATTCTGGCTGCTGCCATGGAAGGAATACCTTTGTGGGGGCTGAAAATGGTCGTGAGGGGACGGTGATCAGTGAGGAGTGAATTCCCGACCATAAAGGTATTGGTGGAATTTGCGAACTCCGAACACTATTGCCAAAGCTTCTCTCTCGATTTGGGCATAGTTTTGTTCAGCTTTGCTGAGAGTTCTGGATGCAAAGGCAATTGGCTTTCATCCCCATTCGTAGAATATGATAAAGAACTGCTCCCACCCCATAAGGTGAGGCATCATGCCAGTCTGATGCTCAGCTGTGGATTATAGTGAATGAGCACATCTTGCGAAACAAGTTGCTTTTGGCCTTCTTAATTGCGCTCTCGCAGTCCTTTGTCCAACACCAGGACTTCCCTTGCATAGCAAAGCCATTTAGTGGGTTGAGAATCGTAGCCAGATTAGGAATAAGCCTGCCATAATAATTTAGCAGGCCCAAGAACGACCGTAACTAGCTCACTTTTCGGTGTTGGGCGTCCACAATCGCTTTTTCTTTCTCAGGTGATTTGTGTAAGCCCACTGCATCTATGGTATGGCTTGTACTCCAATGAAGTCTTGAAAAATTGCACTTCACCTTCTGGACACGCAAGCCAAAATCTTCCAATTGCTGCAGAACTGCATCCAGGTTCTTCAGCTGCTCTGCATCATTTCTTCCGGTCACCAGTATATCATCCAGGTAACAGTGAACATTTGGAAGACCTCATAAAACCTGGTCCATAGCTCGCTAAATATGGCTGGAGCTGATGCAATGCCTAAAGGTAAGCGATTTTAGCAGAAGAGACCCTTTTGGATGGTTATTGTGAGCTATTTCCTTGACTTTTCATCTATTCTCATTTGTAGATAAGCATGTGACAAATCCAGCTTACTGAAGCGCTATTCTGTGCTAGCGATGCAAACAAGTCTTCGATGCATGGAATCGGATACTGTTCCATGGACAGAACTGGATTTATGGTTACTTTAAAGTCTCCACATATTCTCACGGACCCATCCTTCTTTACCACTGGCACTACTGGCGTCGTAGTCACTACACTGTACAGGTGACAAGACTCCCTTGGTTGGGTGGTGTTAATTTGGCCTCCACTTTCGGTCTGAATGCATAAGGTACTGGCGAGGTTGACAAAACTTTGGTTTGTGCTGTGGCTTCAAAAACACTCTTGCCTCAATGCCCTTCATTGTGCCTAGCTCCCATTTGAATAAAGGAGCATGTTTTGCAACACTGCTTCTAGAGTGTTGTGGTCGCTCATTAACAGTCCTTATCTCCTGCCAGTTGAGGCGTATTTTCTTCAGCCATTCCTGCCTAAGAGTGAAGGTAGTTACCTTTAACCACGTACAGAGGTAGAAATGCCGTTTGCCCATTCATTTTCACCTGCACCTTGATGACACCTTCAGGTGAAATTGCCTCGCCAGTGTATGTCCTCAGTACAACGTCAGTCGCTTGCAGGGTAGATGTCTCAGCATAGTTTCATACTTGTTCAGAAATCAATGAAACTGCAGCCCCAGTGTCCAAATCCATTTTCAGTGGTTTCCTTCAATTTCAGGTGTTACACAGATGGTTGCTGTTTCCTTTAAGAGTCAGCACATGCAATGCTAATTCAGTATCAGTGTCATCACTGCACGTTCCTGTGTTTCACACGATGTACTTCTCTTTTCTACATTTCGCAAATTGCTTCCCTTTGCTTCCATTGATTTCCCCTCCTTCTTTTTCCCTCTGCACTCAGCCTCAATGTGGCCTTTCTTCCACAGTTATGACATGTCTGTTCTTTAAACCAGCAGTCCTTATCACTGTGATTAGCCTTCCACAACAACTACATTTATTAGGCTTCCTGGGAGAAGAGAAGGATAAAGCATTTACTTTCAGGGAATCACTTAGGTGCTGAGCCTCCGTGCAGCTGTTTCCATCGATACAGCGATCTCTCATCGCTTTCTTGTATGTCAGTCCTGCCTCCATAAGAGATGCTTTTCTGTGTTTCACTTTAAACCACACACAAATTGTCTCAGAGGACATCATCT
Organism: Neoceratodus forsteri; assembly: GCA_016271365.2. NCBI lineage: Eukaryota > Metazoa > Chordata > Ceratodontiformes > Ceratodontidae > Neoceratodus > Neoceratodus forsteri. The sequence goes on along the minus strand of CM057452.1, from coordinate 703,523,803 downwards.
AAATGGGTGCCAAACTCACAATGCTCAGCTAATTTCTTTAGAACAGCCACATACTGCATAACAGACTCACCCTCTGCTTGATTTAGGTTTGTGAAGCGAAATTTTCAGCAATCACCAGAGGCTTAGGGAGAGAAATGTGTCTGTAAGACCTCCACAATACTGGCAAAGTTTTCTCCCGGCTTTTCTGGCGCTATTAGACTTCTCAGCAAACTGTACGCTAGTGTGCCATGACACTCAGTAACACAGCCACTTGTTTTTCATCACTTATATCATTTGCTGTGACAAAATGTCCAAATCTCTCAATATAAGTTGTCCATTGTTCCACATTTTCATCAAAGGCATCAATATGTCCTATGGTCACGGCCATCTTTATGAGTTTCTGCAGGTTCACTCATGGGTCCAAAAGTTACGCCTCAGGAAAACCCTCACAGTTGTAGTTCGTTCTGGTAAGGTACCAGAGAGTAATCTAACACCGCTGCCGCCAATTATGTTATGTTCTAACATTTATTCTGGTCTTGTTCAACAAACTCACACTGCAACAGGAATAGAGCAGCTTTCATTTTTATTCAGGTGCCTCTCTAGTCTCAACAACACTCTCTGTCTGCTCTCTTTCTAGCTTACACATATCAGAATGCTGCCCTCGTGGCAGAGTAACACAATGCATTACCATTTCACATACATAACAGTGGACTATTTTACCAACTCCCTGTGTCTCCTTGTAGGCCAAGCACATTCCTTCCATAAGGCTCAGGATTCGAGGCTTGACCACCAAATAGTTAACTATCCTTCTTCTTCATATGCTTAAGTCCGGAATAAGCTTTGGTCTAGATGGAAAGCATCCTCCTCCATTCTGACTTCATTGCCTACCGCTCCCTATAGAACCTAAGTAAGAGAGAGAGGTCCAGACTGCCAAAGCAATTACCATGAGCCTACTACTAGCCTCATCTACTAACCCAAAAAAATATTAGGCGCCAAATTAACAACACATATTGGGTCGCAACACTAACCAAACCCTTCCACGACATGCTAATTGACAACGCCTCCTGCAACAACCTTTATACCATTGCTAATGCATCTAACTCCATATTTACTTCTCTATCAAGCTTCCTACCTCTGACATTCCCAACCATGCTGCTCCTTCCCCTTTGACTCACACCTCAACCATCCCCTCTGATTCTCAACCTGGTCACCAGGTCGGATGTCCTATGTATAATCAACATGATGTCTCCTCATGGAGGTGCAGGCCTTGATGGTCTGGAACCCAGAATCCTCGAGTTAAGTGTCTCCTTCTGAAACACCGTTCATATGCCTGTTCAACCTTTCTATTAGCTCAGGGACTGTGTCTCTCTCTGAAAAATGCCAAGGTTATCCCTGTCTTCTAAAAAGGGTGACCCTAAAACCCTATGAACTACTGAACGATAGCACTCTTGCCAGTCCTCAGTACACTTCTGGAGAAGCTTATCCATCGCCAGGTGTCTGACTTTATAGCCAATTTTAACCTGCAATCCTGTCCAGCACGGCTTTAGGACAGGCCATAGCACCAAGACTGCCCTTCTGCAATTCACAACTGACATCAAAACCAACATGGACAAGGTCAGCTTACTGGGGCTGTTTTCATCTCCAGACACATAGTGGATTCCCTGCAGGGAGGGCCTCAAACAACTGGTACAACCACCCACAAGAGACAGGGTTATCCCAGATCTACTACTGACTAACAGGAAGGATCACAGATCTCAGGTAGAAGGTTACCTGGGGCCCAGTGACCATCACATGGTATGGTTCAATTTGGCCACTAGAACTCAAATCATCCCATTCCAAGGCAAAAATATGGGACTTCAGAGGAGCTGACTTTGATAAGATGGCCAACATAGTTAAGCTAGCCCTGGCAAGAAGAAATACAGGTGAGGGGTACAGGCAAAGTGGGCAAGCATTAAGAATGCAATACTGAAGCAACATTCCATTGTGTTAAGAGAAAAGGAAGTGCAAAAGAAGAAGGAAACCATTTTGGTTCTCAAAAACAGTAGCAGAAAAGGTCAGAGCCAAAGGCTGGCCTTCAGGAAATATATAAGGGAACACAGTGGGATGAAGATAGGAGTATACCAAATCTCCCTTAGGGAAGCAGGGAAGACAATGAGACAGGCAAAGGCCCAAACCAAGGAAACACTAGCACAATCAGTAAAAGAAGGTGACAAGACTTTCTATAGATACATTAGTGAAAGGAGAAAGTCCAGAGGGGCATTACTAAGATCAAAGGGGATAAGGGGCGTGTGAGGAGGAGGGAGGACCATGTAAAGCATCTATCCTAAATAGACACTTCTGCTCAGTATTTACTGAGGAGAAGGTAGGGCAGAGCTCACAGCTCAGCACCATGGACACAGGGGAGGGAGGTGTGCACTAGTCCCTTCCCAAAAGAAAGGGTCCCACAAGAGCTCGATAAGCTCAGGGTGGACAAGGCAATGGGACCTGATGGCATACATCCTAGGGCACAAAGGAAGCTAAGGGTGGAACTACAGAACCATTATCAGAACTGTTTAGTGAGTCTCTGAGCACAGGAGTAGTCCCAGAAGACTGGAGAATGGCTCATGTGATCCCACCCACAAGAGTGGTAGCAGGAAGGAGGCAGGGAACTACAGAACAGTCAGTCTTACCTCAGTAGTGGGCAAGATTATGGAGACACTCCTTAAGTAATGGATAGTGCAACACCTGGAATACACAGGAGCACAGGATCCAAGACAGTATGGGTTTACAACAGGAAGGTCCTGTCAGACTAATCTCATAGATTTCTTTGACTGGGTAACCAGAGTGGTGGACCAAGGGGAACAGTTGATGTTGTCTACCTTGACTTCAGCAAAGCTTTCAATACTGTTCCACAGAAGATTGATTAATAAGCTGGGTAGGCATGGGTGGATCTGTAGTTGGTAAACTGGGTGGCAAATTGGTTGATGGGCAGAAAACAGAGAGTGGTGGTAAACGGTATACAGTCAGAAGAGATGCAGGTCACAAGTGGGGTACCTCAGGGATCAGTCCTGGGGCCAGTCTTCTTCAATATCTTCATCAGTGACATTGCTGATGGACTGGCAGGTAAGGTTTGTCTGTTTGCAGATGACACAAGATCTGTAACAGAGTAGATGATCCAGATGGGGTGGGCAGAATGAAAAGAGATCTGGATAAACTGACAAAATGGTTGGAAGAGTGGCAGCTGGGGTTTAATGCAAAGAAGTGCAAGATCATGCACATAGGGAACTGAAACCCTGAAGCCACCTATAGGTTGGGAGGGAGTTGCTGGCAGTCACAAGGGAAGAAAGAGACTTGGGCATCACAGATGACCTGAAATCATCCAACCAGACCACTAAAGCAGCAGGTAAGACTAGGGGATGTTGGGGTGTATTAGTAGGGGTATCATCAAGTCGTAAGAGGAGGTAATAATCCCTCTTTACAAGACATTGGTTAGGCACCACCTGGAGTACTGTGCAGTACTGAGCCCACACCTTCACAGGATATTAACCAAACTGAGGCAGTCCAGAGAAGGGAACCAAAATGGTGCAGGGACTGCATCAGAAAACATATGAAGACAGATTAATGGAACTCAATATGTATACTGTAGAGCAAAGGAAGGAGAGAGGTGATATGATTGAAACATTCAAACACCTTAGGGCATTAACAAGGTGAAAGAGTTTCAATATAAGAAAAATAGCAGGACAAGAGGACACAGGATGAGATTAGAGGAGGCCGATTAAGGGGTAATGTGAGGAAGTTCTTTTCACAGAAAGGGTAGCGGATGCATGGAATAGCCTACCTCAGGAAGTGGTGGATATAAAGACACAGTGCAGGGCTAAACAGGCATGGGATAGGCATAGGGAGCAATACAGATGAGTATGAATAGATAGGCCACTGACAGAGCAAAGGCTGATGGCACATTCATAAGGTAGAAAAGAAATGGGCAGACTGGATGGGCCTTGCGGTCCTTATCTGCCATCAACTTCTATGTTTCTATGTTTCCATGTCTAAGATGTTTGACTCCATCAGTCACCCTTTGCTCCTATGTCAGCCTGGCTCACTTGGAGCCTCCTGTCTCCACCACTGACTGGTTCTCCAGCTATCTGTTTCACCAGTCCCAGTCTGTCTCCTATTTTAAAGTTCTCTCCAGCGCACCACTGCACTCTGGAGTCCTGCAAGGATCCATACTTAGGCCCCTACTCTTTTCACTGTTCATAAACAACCTACCTGCTGTTTCCACCTACTGTCTCTCCTTACCATATGCTGACGACATGGCTCTCTATTCCTCCTCCAACTCTGTCAATGAATTGAATGCTCTCCTCTCCTTGGATCTGCATCGAATCCAAACCTGGCTCTCATCCCATCACTTGGTGTTAAATGTTGCTATGACCCAGGCAGTGCTCTTTGGGTCCTGAAGGAAAACCGGTGCCATGTGTATGCTCTTCAGGCATCCTGCCTTGATGGATCCTCATTGATGTAGCCTAGTCTTTCAAATACCTTGGGGTCACTCTTGATCCATCTTTAATTTCTCTCTTCATGTCAATCGACCTGCAAATCCGTCAATGCCAAAATGAGTCAGGCTTACCAGGTCCAACAATCCCTGACCCCTGCCTTCGGATCTCCATTGCCCTGCTTCCTGGCCTTTGCTATGCACTGCCTGTCTTTGCACAGGCACATGCTAACGTCCTTCATACGTGGGATGTCGCCACAATAATGCTTTGTAGATTTGCTTCTTCGGCTCCTCACCTAAAACACCGCTGTACACTTTACTCTGACCTCAGTTGGTTATCCCTCTTCACTTGATCTATTCTTTATGTTGCCTCACTGACAACATAATTCATTCTCTCTTCCCTCCAACTAGCAGCTATGCTCCACCCCTTGCAACGCCCTCGCTCCCTTCGGTCCTCGTCTCTAGCATGGCTCTCTGTCCCTAAATGCTCCACCAGAATAATTGAACTTGCCTTCCCTACTATGCCTCAAATTCTGGAACTCCTTTTCACCCAACCTCAGATATACCAAATCCCACCATGCCTTCAAAAAGCCCTTTTCAATTACCTCACATCCCTAGATACATGTAACTGTACTTAGCTTCATGCTCCGCCCTGTTGACTCTGCCTTGCACTTATATCTCCATGCCTCTTCCACTTCCCCAGTTTCTTTTCTGAGCTGTTGATATGCACTTAAGTTGCTCTCCTCTGTTTCGTGTCTCTGCCTCCTTGCAGACCTACTAATGCACCTCTCTTGCTCGTGTTATTTTATCCCTACTGTTCTAACCTTGCCTTCCTTTCTGTCTTGGTTTGTTCTGTTTTGGTTACCTTGAGTACTCTGTGTTGTACTACTGCCAGTTAGGTGCTGTGCAACATTGTACCCTGTATTGCTGTTTATAAGCTTCTGTACTGCAATCCTATTCATTGCATCTGCCACTTACGTGCTTTTGTAACTTTGTACCTCTGTATACCTGCAGTTACCTCTGTATGTACTGCAATGTACTGGGTTGACTTTACACTCCAGGTCATGTCTGAAAATTGCAGTTTTTGTTCAGTATGTTTACCCTGTTACCAAAAGCAAATAAATAAACAGCTCAGCCAGGGGTGGGCTGGCTGCTCCACACACTGAATCGCAGGTATAGCTTTTGAAAATAACTTAAATGAGGAATTTGAACTGCACTGTATCCTAAGGAGAACTAAACAGAGAACTCCTGTCTGCAGCATCTATGATTATGATCACTTAATTTCTTATTACCAGCAATGGATTTACCAGAAAAATTCTTTTTTAACTTGGCATTTTAAAATGAAACCACAGTAATAACACTATCTTAACTTTATTTTTATTTATGGCAGTAGTGATGCTAATGGTGAAAATGTTACCTATACTTTTATTCTATGTTAGATTGACCCTTATCTCTTGCCTTTTAATATTTACATTCCCCATTTTGAATCTGTTTTGGCATTGTTTTTAACATTTGAAATAAAAAGCACTCCTTTTAATATACAAATCCCTGAGTTTTTATCAGTATTCTCAGTTGTTTTGAGTACCATTGTTTAAAGAGTTTCTGATCTCGATCCGGGCAGGCAACTCATACCTGTAGACTTGCCTGGCCTTTGAGCATTTTCAGCTATAAATTAATATTTTCTGCCAAGTGGTTTTAAAATGTTTCACTCACAAATCCAACTTCGTACCTTCCTGATACAAGCCGGTGGCCACTGAGGTGCTGCAGCCCCGCCCTGAAAATAACAATTATTTCATAAGGTCAGGAGCGGACTGCAGGTGCTCTATAGGGAATGTAATGAATCGGTGGAGGGGCTGCCTAAATGTACTAAGATTATCATTGCTGACATGTTTACATGTATGAGGCTAATAGTATATACTGTGTATTAGCCCATGCATGCAAACATGCCAACAAAGATAATCTTAGTATATTTAGCATCCCCCCCACAATTCCATTATATTCTCCATAGAGCGCCTGCAGCCCTGTTCCTGACCTCGTGTCACAATTATGCTATTTTCAGGGGCGGGCTGGCACTGTGACGCCAGCTCACAGGGAAGGTACAAGTCGGGCTTCACGAGTAAAATATTTTAAAAAACCACTTGGCAGTAAATATTAATCTATAGCTGAAAAAGCTCCAAGACAGGCAACTACACGATGAGTTACCTACCTGATCGTGTCAGCAGCTCTTTAACATTTAACATCACTTTTCTTGTGATCAGAATGATTTAGCATGCAACAGAAACTGACCCTTATCCTATGGGATCATTTGTGTTCAAAAACAATTGAGAATAATGATAAACGTGAAGATTGCTATATTTAAAGGGCATGCCGTTATTATTTTAAATATAAAAGAGTGCTAAAAAACTCAAAATGGGAAAACAGCATCTTGCAAGACAAGAAATATAAGGCAATCTAAAACAAAATTATAGGTTAAAATTCTCACTGTGAAATGCACTGCGGCTTTCAATCTGATTTTATTTTAAGTTAATAGTGACCCTAGTGGTTAAAGTGGGTCAGTTACACAAAATTTCAAACATTTTATTTATTTATTTGAATCTTGGTAACCAGGTAAGTCCACTGAGACCATGCAGTCCTTTTTCAGTCATGATCCAGGAGACAATTGTGAACACAATACAACTAATAAATACAGGAATAATACAAGGTACAGTGAAAATTAACAATGATTCAAGGTATTACAGAGGCAATCAAGATATTTTTGAATTTCAGGACTTTCCATTTTTATTACCAGGAGAGAAACAAAAAGAGAATAGAAACATAAAAGTTGCTGGCAGATAAGAGCCACATGGCCCATCTAGTCTGCCCTTTGTTCTTGCATTGCTTAAATTGTAGACCCTAGATCCTCCAGGTCTATGGAACTTTTTCTGCCACCCCTTACCTACCCTTATGTCTCCTTTGTACTTATCCCAGGCTTTTGTAATCCCACCACTGTTTTTGTTCCCACAACCTCTGCTGGAAGACCATTCCAGGCATTCACCACCCTTTCTCTGAAGAAATATTTCCTCACATCTCTCCTAAACCTAACTCCCTTTCAGACCAGGTTATAGTCTCTGGCTTCTCACTGAGCACACGATCTCAGTGAGACTTTGAAGCACTCAAATGGGCTCCTCACAGGCCCCTGAACTTGGCACTGACCGAACACACCTTTCTCGACCAGTCCTTAATGCAAACCATTACTTTCTTCACCATGCAGGTGCTTATGAACCAGAAGAGGCCTCTCTTCTCCTTTGCAGACTACCTAGTTTTACTGGCTAAGCCTCCATGTCAGGGAGACTTCCATATCAAGTTTCGTAAACCTTTTCCATTAACCTTTTCTTCCATAAACCAGAACCATTTCTTTTCCATACCTTTGGCCAAATGTTCTTCCCCTTTCCTTGTGACGTTAAGTCCAACCAGGATACAGACAGAACCATTTTCCTTCCTTGAACCTTTTATCCTTGCTTCTCACCATTCAGGTGTAGAATTTCTCACTGCCCTTTCAAACTCAGAGAAACGATTCCTTCCAAACCTTTAGGCAAAATGTTTCACCGCTGTGGTGTAGCTTCCCCACAGCCAATTGATGCACTTCTTCTTTGAAGACCAACCTCAGTTACACTGGTGAGCCTCTGCGTGTCAGGGAGACTCCACTGCTGAAGTTGCAATGGACCCTTGACCACACAAAACTCACAAAACTAACTAACTAACTAACAGCTCACTAAACTAACTCCTCTCCTCATCCATCCTGCCAGTGGCCCTGCCCTAGAAACCGTCCACTCCTTCAAGTACTTGGGGGTTGAGCTGAACCCTCCCTCTCTTTCACCAATCATATTAACTCCATAGTCCATAGGATAAACCTGAAACTCTGTGCAGTGTACCGAATACTACCTCTCCTGACTCCTGAGGCCCTCACTACTATTGCAAGAGGAACCTCCTCCCATCTAGTCTCGTGTTTCCTCTGCCCTTCAGACATGACTCATGACTATCTACAGTAGCACTTGCCACTTCGCCTGTCCACCTTCTACTCCACCCACCACTGCAACCTTTACTGCTCTCTAAACTGGCTCTCACTGTAAGGTCGCTTTGACATCACATTTGGCTGTCTTACTGATACTTGCATCAGAAGCGGTCTTGCCTCCCCACTGTCTGCCTTCTTCAAGCCCTGTACCTTGTCTAGGCACCTCACTCCTCCTTAGTCCCACCCTGGTAATGCCACAACCACCACAAACATGGGAGGAAAGCCCTATCAGTCGTGGCTCCCTGCTATGGAATGGGCTGTCTGCCCAACTCGGAGCATACAACAAGCCTCATGCATGCCTTCAAGTTTAACTTTAAATCTTGGCTCCTCATTATGGACAGCTGCACCTGTTCCCCTAGGTAACACACTACTTTTCTACTCCCTTGGACCAGATGACAATTTCTCCTCAACTTCCTCAGTATGCCTTAGCCTGTTCAGGACATCTTTGAATCTGGAGGGGTGATAGGTGACTCTCATTGTGTTGTAAGTGCAACTAATTATTGCTACCACTGTACTGAATTTGAAAACTGTACTGTATCCTTATATTGGTCTGTATCTAAATGGCCTATGAGTTTACCACTGTCTGCTTGCACGTGCCTTACTATGTATACTCTGTATATTGTGTTCTCACTTAGTGCTGTTGTTATACTTTGTTATATGTAATCTGTCATTTATTTTGTGCATACATGGCCCAGGTCATGTTTATAAATGGTCCCTGGACCAGTGCACCCTACCCGTCAACAAAGTCATAAATAAATAAATAAATTCCTCCTGAATGGGAAAAGGCTGCCTGCAGGCTCTGTGGTAAAAGTGGCTGGCAGCCCCAAGCAGGCTTTTCCAAGCCTTGCAGCCCCATTTCCTCTAAGGGGCTGAAGTCTTCTCTCTGAGGAGCTCCCACTGAACTGACTCCAGAAGCAACAGTCCTGGGTTTTGGGAGCTCTCTGGCAGCTGCCATTGACCGAAACAACTGTCCCTTCCTAAAATTAATATGCATCAGGCCCCCTCGATACCTGACTGGTCCTTCAAAAGGCACCAAGTTTTACCCAGCTCTTTCTCCATAAGTTCTTTATGCAGCCCCAGAAGTCCTTTCCAAAATTCTGGCCCTCCAACTGGCTGTGCAGTAGTTAAGAGGCTACAATATAGCTGTTGGACAGAAACAGTTCATGTACAGTCCACCAGCAGTCCCACTAAGTCCTGGTGCAGCCAGACTAAACACTTTATAAATATGATTGCCCCACAGAATTGTAGCAGTCCATGTGCCCTTTTACATTATTCTACCAGTTACCGCTTTTATTTTGCCCCTGCCTGTCACTAGCACCGAAAACCACTGCCTCCAGGTGTTCAGCAGGCTCGCTTATTAATATTCATTATGCCTCCTTAATATTCATGAGGTTGATCCCTACCAGATACGCTGCCTTAACTAAAGCACCAAGAGGCTTCTCCTGTGACTCCTTCAGGTCCTCAGTCCCTAATTAGCTTAACAGGGATCGGACCTTCCAAACAGCCTCCGCCTGACTGCAACAAAGGCCAAAACAGAATGCGCTACTGCTCATGCACGAGTCACTGCTACACAGGCATGCAGCACCAAATGCAGCAGCTCTGCTCATTAGCTCCTCTGGCCCTGCTCTGTACCAAACACTATCAGGAGCCAGACAGAGAGTCCAAGAGGCAATCAGAAACCGTGCCAGGCTAAAAACCTTAACAGGGGAACTGGAGACTGAGGCAGCCTCAAGGGCAGCAGATAAGCCCCGACAGAGGGGTTACACAGTGGTATCCAAACAGAGTACCAGAGGTACACGTGTGGCTTGGGCCCAACAAAGGTGGCTGCCTTTATTTCTCTTTCTGCCCCAGCACTGTGTAACTCTGCCACTTAACTCCAGAACATCTACTCCAAGCGGGCTCCTCCACGGGTTTCAGTGGTCACTAGTGTTGGGCATCTGCACAGTACCTTTTCCACCCTCTTGTCTCCAGGACCCAGTTGAAAAATCCAGTGGGTTTTCTGGCTCCATGAGCATAGCCTGCACATCTCCTTCCCTCAGCAGCTATGGCAGGAACTGTGGCAGCACAACCCACGAACAGCAAGACCTCTTTACTGGGGTATATTGCCATCCTTCTAGAATCTCTTGTGGTGGACATGGCAGTTTTAAAGACCTCAGTGGCCAGTGTGGAGGAAGATGTCTGCTCCTCACTGACTTTAACCTCAGTGGTAGGGAAAATGATGGAATCACTTCTGAAGGAAAGAATTGTTGAGTACCTAAGGCCAGTGGGGCACAGGACCCAAGGCAGCATGGATTCACGAATGGGAAGGTCGGTCAGATGAATCTAATAGATTTCTTTGACTGGGTGACCAAAGTAGTAGACCAGGGAGGGGCTGTGGACATGGCTTACCTAGATTTTAGCAAGGCATTTGATACAGTCCACACACAAAGATTAATACACAAGTTAGCCAGCCTTGGAGTGGGTCCCAAGGTAGTAGCCTGGATAAAAATTGGCTAGACAACAGGACGTAAAGGGTAGTAGTAAATGGAGTCCACAGTGAAGAAAGGAGGGTTACTAGTGGGGTACCGCAAGTTCAGTACTAGGACCGGTCCTTTTAATGTCTTTATAAGTGACATTACAGAGGAACTGAAGGAAAAGTATGTCTCTTGCAGACGACACAAAGATCTGCCACAGAGTTGATACACCAGATGGAGTGGAAAGGATGAGAAGGGACTTGGCAAGGTTGGAGGAATGGTCAAATGTATGGCAGCTCAGATTCAGTGCAAAGAAGTAAGGTAATGCACCTGGAAACAAAACCCAGGGAAGAGTACACAATGGGGGTGAGATACTGACAACAGTAAAATGGAAAGGGACCTGGGGGTAATTATATCAGATGACCTAAAGGTGGGCAAGCAATGTGAGAAGGCAGTAAGGAAGGCTGGGGGATACTGGGATGCATAGGGAGAGGCATCAATAATAGAAAACAGGAAGTTGTTATCCTCTGTACAGACAGTTGGTGAGACCCCATCTGGAGTACTGTGTGCTGTTCTGGAGACCCCATCTCCGCAATGACATAGACAGAGGAGGCTGTCCAGAGGAGGGCACCAAATGGTGCAGGGTCTGCACCAGAAGACATATGAAGAAAGAATAAAGGAGCTTAATATGTATACCCTTGAGGAAAGGAGGGAGAGGGGACATGATAGAAACCTTCAAGTACCTCAAGGAATCAACAAAGTCCAAGAGGGTGGCATCTTTCAGAAAAGAGATGTGCAAGAACAAGGGGCACAATTTGAAGATAGAGGGAGGACGGCTCAGAGGTAATGGAGGAAGTATTTTTCACGAGAGGGTTGTGGATGATGGAACAGCCTCCCTGAGGAGGTCGTGGAGTCAAGAACAGTGGGGAATTCAAGAATGCATGGGACAGACATAAGGCAGTCCTAGTGGGGGGTAGGAGGAAGTAAGCTGTTGGTTAACTAGGATCTGCAGCTTATCTGTCAGGTAGGAAAATGGGCAGACTAGGTGGGCCAAGCGGTCCTTATCTGCCGTCAAATTCTATGTTTCTATGTTTCTATGACTGGCTGAGTGCAACCGATCAGTGGTTTGCTGACCTGGATGACACGCATCAACTTATCTTACGTCGGCTTGAGGATCATGAGAGAAGGCTTGGACATGTGTGGAGCAAGCTGAAGATTAAGAGAATTGGGGACACTGCAATAATATTAGAAACCCTGATGACATCTCTGAGGGAGTGGAGGGCCCATGTCTGGAGTGCTTCTTGATGGACGTGCTTCCCCAATTAGTAACCCCTACCTGACACAGCCCACTTGAGGTTGAATGGGCTTATCGTACTAAAGAGTCCATTCCCTACCTCCCAGAGCCACTTAAAAGCAGGTAGCTGTAATTCATATGTAACCCTAGGTTACGGCTATCCCAAGGGCTACTACCCCTGCCTGTGCAGCTAGTAGCAGGTTAAGGGGCCTGAGTTCTGAAACAGGTGCCTCCACCCAGAGGTCAGGGTTGGTAGGTGGTCAAACTAACCTGGGCACAGCCCTCTGGAACACTGTAATCCCCCTTCCCTTCTAGTGGCCTCTGCAATACTGATAATCACTTTCACAGTACCCTTGTACACCATACCAGTACCCACACTGTTTGCACTTACCACCAGGGCTGGTTCCTCTGGCTCAACCCTGGGGACCCCTGTAAAACAAGGTTATGCACAGTAAATAGCAACAGTACAGTACTCTTGGCACAAACTGGAACCACAGTCAGGTTAAATGCTGCAAAACAAAGTCAGATTTATTCAGGGACTTGAACAAGGAAGCGCAATCAGGCTTAAAGGCTATATTAATCAAACAGTTATGCATGCACTTTAAGTCCCACACATTCTCCACACAGTCACACACTCTGGGTACCCAGGTAGGGAAATGGTGAGCTAGCCAGGAACGCTGCAGCTGGTTGGGGCCCTGTGATGGAAGAAAGCAACATGCACCACACACACTACTTGTAATCTGGAGCTGGGGGCTCAGTTAATGAAAGAAAAGCAACAAGACAATCAAATGACAACACTTTAGATTTAGCTTTTGTTGCAGGGAGCTACCCTGATGTTTACTCATGATACCCAAAACTGGACACAGGCAGGACAAAATTGAGACTGCAGATTGTTGAGCTGGAGTGCCCAGAAAGCGGGCCCACACGAATCACCAAGGCATTGTTCCTGTTCAAGTGGTGAGCAGGGGCTGTTCCCAGGCAGGTCTCATGTCGATGGCATTCTCTGTGCAGCAGGTAGTCGGGCTGGGCCAGTGTGGCAAGGCCCAGGCCCAATGGAGATGATTTTGGATTCAGTCCATAGGGCTGGATGCAGCTTCCAGCAAGCAGAATACAGTTCAAACCACAGTGGGGAACTGAATATTTTAATGTTGTTTTAACTATTTATTGTTTTAGGTAAATTGTACTGGCACCTTGGTTTAAGAAAGGCACCTTATATAAATAAACAGTGATTTGATTTGATTTGATTTGATTTGATTTGAAATCACTGACCACTAGCAGCACACAGCACATTTACACGTAAGGAAATTCTAATGCAGCTTCCAGCAAGCAGAATACAATTCAAACCACAGTGGGAAGCCAAATCACGCACCACTATAAGTACACAACACATTCACATGTAAGGAAATTCCATTGTACCAGACAAAAGGCTCTCTGGTCGCAATTACAGAGTCTGCACAGTCCGGGAGTTCAGAGGTGGCTGGAATCCAGACAGGCCGATCGCATTCAGCAAATCTTTCGGTCTTTTTTCAGGTAGGACCCTGGTCACAATTTAGTGGCTTACTTCACTCTCCAAGTTCGATTCAGTCCAAAAAGGCTCAAGTTCCCTCTCAGGGACAGCAGGCAGGCATGCAGGCCAAAACGCAGGCCTTCCATTGTTCCTCCTGCGGAATCCACTATGAATTACTTCTGCCTAACTACCTCAAGCTGTTATTTCTTCACTTCCCAACTTAGATCTAACTGAAACTGCAAGCAGTTTGGGACTTCCCTAAGATCCAAAAGGTTCAGTTGGCTGATCTGTCTGTCAGTCACAACAAGGCCCCCAAGGTTATTTTAGGCACAAAAAGCCCAAAACTACAATTCCTACAAGTTTTGACCCTCACCAAGCTCCTGTAGGCAGGCTCCATTTTAGAGTCCCAAATGTACTGATTGGCCCATTTCAGCAGTCCAGGACCAAGATGATGAAACAAACTGAACTGTCCACGCTCAAAGAAGGCAGGTTAGAACAAACTGCAATATTATTACTACTCTAACAAATGATCAGCAAACAAGCACATCTTCTAACAGAGCTCCCTTTTAGATTGAGTATGACTGCAATCCAGGCCGCCTTAAAGAGACAGTACAAGAGGCTATAGGCACTTTCTGGCAATCACATTTAAACTGCAAAATGCAGGACACCAGCCTGGCAGTGAGCATTTAGACAAACTCAAGGAAGATTTTTCGGAACCCCATTTGTAAGGGGTTACACATATATTAAACTTAAGGGTGAACCCTAGTGTTGATGAATGATGGCTATTTAAGGGAGGCACAACTAAGCTAACTCCACTCTCTGAGGAAGACCACACCCTGGTCGAATCACTGGTGAGCAAGTTTGGTAAGAGGTAACGCTAATGCCACACTGAGAGAAGAACTTTGTTTCTATATGTACTGTACCAATAAATCTTTTGGTGGAACCAGTCGGGTGGTCTGACCATTACCCAGTAGGTTCCACCAAGGACTCTTTATAAGACCCACCCTTTGAAAATGGTCCAGTACCGCTTTGAGGGGAGTTACCCTGAGGGTCTGATGGTGGTGCTGGACCCATCGAGTTGGCTGATGGAGTGCATGGAACCAGGTGCCTTAGTAGTGCACTATAATAATATGGTGTTGAGGGCACTGGATTCCATTGCACCTGTCTGTACTGGCCCCTCCTCTGCCCTTGATCCCTTGGTTTGATGGGACTTTGAGGGAGTTGAGGAGGAAGGGCGAAGATTGAGCGCTGTTGGCGGAAACCGCCTGAAGATGACAAACTTAGATTGATGGCCCATTATGTGAACTATCAATCAGTAATCTCCCATAAGAAGGCAGAATTCCTGTCCAGGGAGATAACTGCATCAAGAAACTCGACCTGCTCAGCTCTTCCGGACCGTCGACAGAATGTGCAATCCAGCCTGTCTGCGGGTTGAGAGCTTTTTTACAAATACAGTGTGATGAGTTTGCTCGGTTTTTGATGATAAGGTGTCATCAATCAGATCGGAGATCCGCGCATGCGCTCAAATGAACATTGCAGTGACCAACATGGGGTTACATGTCCTCGGCCTGTCTGGATGGATTTCACCAGCCAGCGATCATGGATATCATGAAGATTGTCCAAGGTCTGCGACCGACTTGCTGTAGTTTGATCCCGGTCCACGCGCCTCCTTGTGGGATGCATGGATGCGATTGGACCAATCCTTGCGAGGATAGTCTGGGGTTTTGGATCAAGGGTGTTTCGGAGTCCTTGAAAGAGGCTGTCGTGACACCCTTTTGAAAAACCTTCCTTGACCCCCGACTGCCTTGCTAACTACAGACCGATCTCTAACCTGCCCTTTTGGGCAAGATTATTGAGAAAGTAGTCGCATACAGCTTGATGACTTTCTTACCACCCATGAAGTCTATGATCCTCTCCAGTCCGTTTCAGGAAGAGGCATAGTACCGAGACTGCATTAGTTCGGTACTTAATGATCTCCTAATAGCAAGAGATCAGAAGAGCCGCTCGATCTTGGTTCTTCTTGATCTCTCTGCAGCGCTTGACACCGTGGACCATGGGATGTTGCTGGATCGCTTACGGTTACTTTGTGGACTGTCAGGGACAGTCCTCAGATGATTCCATTCTTCCTCACAGGCAGAAGTCAAAGGGTAGTTTCAGGGATCTTTCTCTGCCCCCTTGCTCTGTCTTGTGGGGTGCCGCAGGGCTCTGTGCTTTCCCCATGTTGTTCACGGTGCATACTACTGTTGGGAGACATTATAAGGCATTATGGGCTGAGTTTTCACTGTTATGCAGATGACACTTAGCTCTATATGTCCTTTGTACCCGAACAAAATGATGCTGTCTTGGTTTTAACAACTGCCTCGCTGAGATTCAGGATTGGATGAGTGCGAACTGGTTGAGGTTAAACCGGATAAGACTGAGGTATTAGTCGTTGACCCAGGTCATTATGCAAAGAAGTTGACTCCTGGGGTCCCTCTGGTCTTTTCTTAGGGGATACCCAGTTGAGACCTTCTGAACAGGTGCTGAAATCTGGCGTTATTTTTGACAGTGCGCTGACACTAAAGATGCAGGTGTCGGCCACTGTCAAATCTTCCTTTACCATCTGAGGAATATCGCCTCGATAAAACACCTTGTTCCACATGATGACCTTCCTGTGCTGGTCCACGCTTTGTTTCTTCCCGCCTTGATTACTGTAATGCTTTATATCTAGGGTTGCGGGGTAGATCTCCGTCGACTGCAGTTGGTGCAGAACGCGCAGCTAGGTTGCTGACAGGGCTACCAAGAACTTGCCATGTCACACCTGTGCTGCGCGAACTGCACTGGCTGCCAGTGCGATGGAGAATCACCTTCAAGGTCGCATTGCTGACCTATAAGACCCTACATGGCCAGGGACCAGGCTACCTGCAAGATCTCCTTTGTCCTATCGTCCTGTCCGCCTACTCCACTCCACTGGTGAGGGATTGCTAGAGATTCCCAGGGTTTGTTTTAAATCATCTGGGGCAAGGGCTTTTTCCTTTATGGCCCCGACCCTGTGGAATTCTCTACCTCGCCAGATTAGAGAGTGCCTGTCCGTGGAAGCATTTAAGAGATCCCTGAAAAGTCATCTTTTTTACTGGCATTTGGTTAGTTTATCTTATGGTTATTTTATTGTTTTATGATTTTATTCATTACTGTTGATGTTTTATTTCTGTTTTGTATCAGCGCTTTGATTTCTTGAAAAGCGCTTTATAAATAAATTTTGATTTGATTTGAAATTGGATTGTTGCCTGTCTCTCTCATTTGTGCAAGAGGAGGCAGAGTATTTCTGGACATTTCGCAGAGTAGTTGGCTCTACAACCCCCATCTCTGCACCAGGCCTCTTTACAGCTGAGCACACGGTGGTAAGGGAATAGACTGCTATGAAGCAATTGACTGTGTAGTCACTGACTGCAACAGAAGTGGTTGCAGCCTTGTACTTCTGTGTGGAAATTGTTACATACCTCACTTGAGCAGTACTGAAGGACATCCTGTCTCAGTACTGTTTCAAAGGCAGCAAAGGAATCTCGGAAATTCATGCTTTGTGATAATGTCCTATGGAGTGGAAGAAACAGGATGGGAGACAGAGAGAACGGAACATGGAGGTTTCAGAGCGCTGGAGGACCTAGCAACGAGGAAGCAGCGAGTCAGAGGCAAACTTGGAGGATATACCACCACAAACAACAGAGATGTAAACACAGATGACTCTCATATCAAAATCTTATTCAATACATTGAGAAACAAAGTATTTCAGAATTAAACATCACATACAAAATTATCACATTGAAATGTACTTAGAAAGATCGAAACACTACAAGGCTTGTGACTGACCAAGACACCAATTTGTGGCCTAGAAAACTTCATAAGATGAGTAGAGTGGGAAAGAGCCGCACTCTGCTCAAAAACATTTACTGTATAGAGCTAATCCTAGCAGAGGATGGAGAGAAATACAAGAAAATAAGGGAGGAAATTGGGACTACCCACCAATAACCGTATCTTTATCCTCAGTTTTGGTTTTATTCACTTGTTTGTAATTTGTTGAATGACCTTTGTTAATGAGCTCTCAGATCAAAGGTCTTCAATCCTAGTAACAAATAAATAAAAACTGAACAAGTTTAAAGCCACGCTGAGTTTCAAAGCCTGGCAGACCATCTCAACCTCAAATATGATAAATATGAACAAGAATTAATTAAAAGAAAGCAATCAAAGTTGGAGAGGGATGAGAATGATTCCAAATCGGGAATATTCTTTCCTGGCCACGCAGATCGAGATCTTTCAGCAGGGGCTGCTCAAGGTCTAAAAGAGGGTTACTATACAAACAGAGAGAGTAACTAAGACAAGCCCAAGACCAGGAACAAGTAAGGGTTCTTTTTAGAGAGGCGGCCTCACCGGGACAGAGCCAGCAAAAGGGGAAAAAACCAGCAAGAAAGGTAAAGGAAAAAACGGAAAACCAGAAGGGGCAGAAAGGGAGGCCAAGACTGGGAGCTCAGGAGCATCACCAAGAAGAATTGAGAGTTTTAAACCTCTCTAAGGTAACATTAACAGATTTTCAAATCAGCTTGCTCCACAAAGGCTTGAACATTGCCCTTCAAGAGACACTGACCACTTCAAAACACAGGTGGACTTATTTAAACTGTTCAGGAAAGCTAGACTGAAAGAATATCACGGAAAGAAAAAAATGTTACAAATGGTGTTTAATGTAGAATGTGATATGGGGAGGGGGAACAACTGCAGATATGGTAATGGTAATGTAGCCCAGACGCTGTGTGCCAGTGGGCTACTATCCCTGCCTGTTGGCCCTCACACAAGTTAAGGGCCCTTGGTCCTGCTACTGTGGTGATTGTGGGTTCTGTCACTAAGATATAGTAAATAGCGTGGTACGCCCACCCAGAGTGAGTTCCTAGTGGGTCAGGTGACTGCCTGGTACAACCCCTGGGATGCTGCACCTCCCCACCTCCCCTTCTAACCACCCCACACACGGGTACCCAATTGTTTACTAATACCATAAACCATAGACACTTTGCAGTTAACTTCCACAAAAAAAACTACACAGCAGTTCCAAACAACAAATCATAGTTTTATGGGGGTTAGGATTAGGGAACCTGGACAAGGACAGCGGTGGAAGTGTAACCCCAATTTCGGGGCATATCTTAAGTATCTCCTCTGATGCCCACAGCCTGGCAAACATCCAGAAGGAGAAGTTAAATCCATGTTCCATGTTGTGCTGCTGTTGCTCTGCATGTATGCGCACATCCATGCCACCGCTATCTCTTTAAGAGCTCCAGCCATGGGTATAGTGTAAATAGCCTGGACTGGGTCCAAGTTCAATGGAGCTCACAACCAGCCAGGCCTTCCCTAACTGACTCTACTTTGTTATTGCTAGTAGAGTAAAGGGAGACTTTCATAATCTGCAAATATTTATTTCTAAATCCTCACTGTTGCCTAAATAAAATAAATTGTTTGGACTGCCAGTAATGCCAGTATCAGTCCTTCCTGATGGAAAGCCGTCATCTTTGGTCCTGGACTTTCTGGTTTGGACCATCGAACCAAGGGGTCCTCAAGGGGTTTTAATTACAATGGGTTAAGGGTGAAACTGTGAAGTGTCTTGTTGGCACCTAAACTAACCACCAGGAGCACTCAGACTGTGATCGACAGCCCCTTAGCCAACCGGTATACAGGATTCTCAAAGTAACTGTGGGACTGTTTGAAACAGAGTTCAGTTCTGCTTGAGCCACTTAGGAGGACATGGCCTACAGTTGGGCTGAGAGAAACTGCAAGGAAGGAAGCCTGTAACTGCCTCCTGTGACTTCTTACTCAGTCCAAACAGGGATTGAGTGGACTGGGACTGCATCTGAGCAGACAAGGAAGGTTCTTCAGCAGAAGGCTGAGGATGAATGGTCCATTTACAGAAGAAAAGGAGAAGTTTGTTGTTTCTTCAGCCACAAGTCTGTGGCCTACCACGTGTGTGGAGGCATTGATCCTGGGACTCCTGGAGCAAAACAGGAGCCACTCCAGTACAGTAAGGACTTTCTTTTGCAAAAGCCCAGCTGGAGGGTTTACCAGCACACAGAATAAGCTTTTCCAAAGATATACACAGCAGGGCCTATGACAACAACAGTCCAGCCAGACTGCTTCTGTACCTTCCAGAGCACCGTTTTGGTGAGAGACCAGATTTGGGATTCAGCCCTGCGCGTAATCAAATGCAGGTTGCAGCCACCTACAGGAAAGGCCGTGAAGCAGAGGTGAGTCATGTTGGCCCCAGACCCCAGCAACGGTTCAAACAAGCAGCAGGTCTTGATGTCACCAGTGCCTCCTTCCATTCTGCTGGGTACAGGAGTAAAATCAGGGTAGCTCCCTGCAACAAATTATTAATTGTTCTAATGGTACCATCTGATTCTGTTTGCCAGTTTAATGCGCTTAAAATGACTGAGCCATCCAGACACAGATACAAATGGTTATGGTTTTACAAGCGTGTTGCTTTTATTTAATCATCCTTCTCTCCATCACGTCACCCCAACATCAGCTGCAATGCCTGCCAACCCGTGGCACCGCCTCAGGGATGCCTGTTTTCCACTCTGGATACCCAGTAGTTGCCAGACTGATAAATTCAGGGACTAAAGTGATTAAAAGCAAGATAGTCTGTCTTAAGTAAAGTAAAGCAATACTTTGCCTAAATTCTCACCCTGCCTTGTTCACATCCCTTAATAAACCTGATTTATGTTTTGCTGTTACCTGACTTATGAGCATATCATTATCTGGTCTTCAGTTACTGAAGTACTGCAAAGCATATTGACAGTGCATGTTTGTATTATTGAAACTGTCTTTTACAGTGCGTTGCAGGGTGAAAGGCAGAAGACTAAACCCTGCTGGTAAGTGGAAGGTGCATCAACATATTATTAATGCTGGTATTAATCTATATTCTAAGTGTGAAGTATTGTGGTTGCAAAACTAAATGTAAAGGGTCACTAGGCAGGACTGTGAGTGGTTACAGCTTCCCAGAGGCTGTACCAGTGCTGTTAACGACCCACTTAAGCATTACTCTGGGTGGAGGCAGCATAATTGTAGTTCTACTGTTGGTAGGCACATCACGGTATCCCGCATTTCCAAAACAGACCCCTCAACCTGCAGCCAGGGAAGTAGGCAGGGTAGTAGCCCTTGATACAATGGTGCCAGCGTCACAGAAGGAAAAGTTAGAGAAAACAACAGTGCACTGAGTAACATAGGCCCATAAGCCAGACCTCCCCAGTTGCCCATCCCACTGGTACCAGTGCTAGTCTTAGTCCTATCTAGGCACCCAGATGTTGCAGGCCTGTTCAGTGTCATGGGTTGGCCAGCTGGAACCCTGGTAACGAAGTTGATCAACAACAATGAAATTAATACTTCCCTTGTGTTCCAGGTATGAGCCCTGGGTACTCACAGTTCTGAAGGTTTAGGTAAGTCTCTAACGGGGGATTCCACAAGTCTGGGAGCAGTGAGTCTCAGTTCACAGAGGGCACAGCACAGGACTGCACAAAAATAGCTTGAAGCCTGGTACTTGATTGAAGATCTGGTCGCTTGTCTCCTTGACTGAAGATCTGGCCACTTGTCACCTTCAGCCTCTTCTGACCCATTGCAGAACACTGGCATAAGGCCCACAAAGCCCCAGAGGACCCAGACCTGGGAGTGGCTCCACAGCCAGTTTGTCCAATGGGTCACAGGTGCCCAGCACATGCCAGTGACCCCCTGAGACTAGCAGGCCCCACTTGGTAGGGGTTGACAAGTTCCTCAATGGCTCTGATAAGCAGCTGGAAACTTCACCACTACAGGGCTCAGCTGGAAAATATCACCAGAGTGCAATCAGACAAGGGCACAGCTCTTACACTTTTCCAGTGCCGATTGGGTAACAACATTACAGTCTAACATAGCAAACTCTCCCTTCTCTTGGGCTAATGTAGCAGCCAGAGGGTCCTGAGACATAAGACACCTCTCCTCTTCCTCACAGTCCCTGGGGTTTAAAGCAGCTTACGCTTTCTACACTGGTTGGTCACAGACCTCTGAAATTCAGTTCCAGCAACTTCAGTCTTGAACCTGGCTAAGCAACCAGTTTTCCAGCAAGACTTTAAGCTCACCAATAAGTCTCTCAGAGTCCAAGATACACTGCAGGATTTCTGCAGCAGAGCAACTCTCCCAAAACAGCAAGTCCAAAATGCCTTGAATGTTCTCAAACCAGCACAGTTCCTCTCAAAGCAGGATCCACTTACTCTCCTCACTCTCTAGGCAACTCCAGCTTAAGTCCTGTGCAAGGTCTCCGATAATTCACTTCTCTCAGAACAGGTCCCTCTTGACTTGATCAGAGCCGCGTACAGACTGACCCAAAGTCCCTGGGATTCCCCAGAGATCCTTGCCCTCTATTGGCTGCCAGTGTTATCAATCATTCTTAATGGCCTGCTTGGATTGTCATTTGACAGAGTCTCTTGGTGCCTAAACACAGTCCACTCTTCCTCCTATCAGCCCTCAGTCACATTTTTATGATTAGCTGTCCATTAAGGGTCAAAGTACAATGACATGGCTGCCCATTCAGTTCCATTCAGTTCTGTGGCAGTCTTAACGCTGGGTGTTCACTGGGGCTGAAGTATTAACATTTAAACAAAGATGGCTCAATATGTGATAGGGACCCCGTCCCCTGTTAAGCGGCTGCACAAACATTTCCTAGCAGACCCCTAGGAGCCTGTCACTAGCTCTGTTTTACACTGTCCCAGGAACTTCAATCAGGCTCATTAATATTC
Source organism: Neoceratodus forsteri (assembly GCA_016271365.2). Taxonomy (NCBI): domain Eukaryota; kingdom Metazoa; phylum Chordata; order Ceratodontiformes; family Ceratodontidae; genus Neoceratodus; species Neoceratodus forsteri. The sequence continues at coordinate 703,501,271 of CM057452.1, read as the reverse complement.
ATGAATCCCTTTGAATGTTCTTAACTCCCACTGTGTCTTTAGCACTCTCCGGCACTGTTTTAAAACATCATTGCGCATCTGAACCTACTCCCAGGTGTCTGACCACCGTTCTGGTCAAGAGCACCAGGGAAGTGAGAGAACAGCTGTGAAAGTGACCACCAGAATGGACAGGCTCCAGCCCTACTACAGATACTTGGACTGGCGGACCTCCCACAAACAAACCCCAAAGATACAGTTCCGTAGATTGGACACCCGTAGCCCATTTTGGGCAGGATTTCAACTCAGGAACTCTGGGTGATCCTCATATAATATTTCATCTTTATGCAGACAACACAATAATGTACACAGAAGAAATAAACTCCAAACAAATAGAGACTAGGTTGCAAAGGGCATTTGATGATTTACAAGATTTCTTCCTGCAATCAAGACTAGTACTCAATGCAAAAAGACCCAAGTAATGTATTTTAGTAGAACAAAAGCCTGGATACATCTGCAATTAATTTAGAAATCAAAACATTGTATCAAATAATATTGCAACAGGTACAGAGTTATCAATATCTGGGTGTCTGGCTGGATGATAAAATCAAGTGGTTAAACAACTGAAAAAAATGGAACATCCACATAGATAACAAGATCAAAATATGGGGAAACATTTTGGTGCACTGTACAGAATTAAACACTCCATGGATAATGAAGTCAGGAAACATGATGTAAACACTATGGGCCAGATATTCAAAACTTTATGCGGGCAAAACCGCTTGTGCAGGTTTAGGCGGGATTAGCGGGTCTGCTATATTCAAAAGGCCAAATAGCACGGTAAACTGCATTAGCGCCAGGCAAATCATAATGTATGCAAGGCAAACTGACATGAATACAGGCTAATGCTATATTCAGCAACTAGCGCAATGCAAAGTGGTTTCTTGCGACTTAGCATGACACTTAGTGTGGTGCACATTACCACCAGGAAAAGCTTGTCTTAACCCTGGGCAATCAGCTTATGCGATTACAATATGGCTTTATGCGTGTTTATGCTGGTTTTGCACCACCCTAACAAAATAAATATGACACATAGACAAAGCCAAACATAGAGGAAGCATGCTGCTAACTGATGGCATCACAATGATGCCATCATCTGCCACAGTCCCAGCCATGCCAGGCAGTAAGTGGTGACTCTGCTGCTAGTGGACAGCATGGCAGTGTGGCCATACAGCACACACCTGCAGACCACACTTCTGGACACCAACAGATGCCAGCACACACATGCAGCACTGTGGGCATGGAGGATGTTGAGGGAGAGTGTGGGTGGCCAGACTGTGCCACAGACCAGGTGTGGCCACAAGGCTGGGACACATCATGCAGTGCATATGGGCCAGTATTGGGAATATCCCAACACCAGTGTGCCTTTCGGATAATATATGCCCCCCGCCACGCACCACACAGCTGTACAACTGCCACAGCACATAAAGCTGGACATGTATATGTCACTGTGGAGCATCCCATGCCAGAGGTGCAGCATCTGTGGTCACACAACAGTGTAACAGTAATGTCCACTGTCAGTAAACACCTGCAAGTTGGACCTTTCACTGTGTATCGTGCAGTCATCATCACTGCCCTACACACCATAGGCATTGCTGTGTCCACACACTACTGGCCCCTTGCTACTGTAGTGTCTGCTGTGCACTGTAGCATGACCCACACTGTGACAGTTGCATGCAGCACCACCACCATCTGTGCCTATGCTGTGTTGTCACAGTACAGCTGCAGGCAGCAGTGCATGTGGAAGTAGTGTTCAAAACTATAACATTCCCAAGCTGTTTGCAGCGCTTAACACGTTTGGTGGGGTTTAGCCGCAGGGCTAAACAGTTAGCCTGGCACAACTGCATGCAAATCAGGCATAGTGAGATGCTAATCTAGATGTTTGCCCACAGACTACCTAAGTAGGATCATTTGCATATCACTTTTGAATATGGCAAAGTTTAGCACTGGGCAAACATGTTTGCGCCGGGAATGTGGTTTAGTCCTGCAGCTAAACCCACGCAAATGTGTTAGTGTGCACAGTTCAGGGAATATTTTACAGTTTTGCACACTGTACTTTCACATATGCTGCTACCTACAGCTGTACTGGGTCTACGATTTGCTGGACACACACATTGGCAACATAGTTCACCTCTACCTACCTTCACATCGCTATGCACTGTGTTGCTGTTGTGGTTTGCACTTCCTGGTTGCCATATTCAGAGCTGTCTTATTCCAGGGCTAAGTTTGCCCTGCACTCCTCGCCCAGTTTGCCCAGTCTCATTCCATGCTATATTCAGAAGCTGTTTGCCCGGGCTATTCCTTTTTGAATATGTTTGTGCTCGAGCTAATTTTGCCCACGGCAGTGCTAATTTAGCCTGGGCAAAGTTTTGAATATCTGGCCCTATGGTTCTACCAATTTTGACTATGGTGACTTATTCTCTGGGGCATATGGAATGGAACTGGCAAAGCTGGATGTCATGCACGGTAGATTTGCCTGTTTCATTCTAGACGCCCTTGTAGGACATAGCATGAACTCCGTAAAAACTGGAGTGGTTGAGACTAGAGGAGGTAGAAGACTCCATTGTCTCACTTACATGTATAAGTGTCATGGAGTAAAGTCCCAGGATATGCAACTAAGAACCAACAACTGAGATGTATCAAATGCTTCCTTAGGCCAGCAGGTGGGATTGAAGTCCTACTCCCAAAAGCAACTTGGAAGTGGGTAGATCACATTTCCATTATATGGACTCAAAACTTTGGAATTTCATTCCAATACACACCTGAGAACAGCAGAAGGTAAATTTAGCCTAAACAACATAAAAAAATTATTTCTAACAGACAAAAAACATTACCCTGGTACCCTGTTGTTTAGTGTGATACAGAATGACCATAGGTTACTCAATACAAACAAGTGGAGCTGGCATAGAAGACTCACCAGTCTTAGTGGCTGAGCAAGTAGCACACTCACCTCTGAGGCTGGAAGATCAGAAGGTTGTGGTTTCTTGCCCCGCACTGGGAACTTGGAATAAATCCCAATACCAACATAACGGTACATCACAAAGGGGGGTGGTGCACTTTTGAGGTGCTGTCTCTCAGATGAGATGTTAAGCCGAGGTGCTGTCTGCCTGTTCTAGTAGTTCTTCTGGTGGACTGACCCATGGCACTTCTTGAAAAGAGTAGGTAATTTCCCCAGTGTATTGGCAATTTCTCCCTTTCACTAAAAATACCACCAACAGCTTTATCTGGTTGTGTATGACAGTTTGCATCAGTATCTTCCTCTCCCCTGGGATAAGGCTGAAATAGGCAGAATTGCCTAGTCCTCCTTTCCCAGTCAACAAAAACTAAATAAAACTTAGCACTTAGTATTATGTCAATATCTAGACTCAGAACAAAATCTGATAAATATAAGTATGTATATATTGTAATGCTTTCTCTCAAAATATTTTTAGACATCTAATTGTGGTGGAAGACCCTGTTTTGTGTATATATGTAATAAGATTTGCATTTTAAGTATTTATGTGATAAGGTGTGAATGTGAGAACCTCACTGGAAATGAGCTTTGCTCAATTGAGTATTCGATTTGTATAATGAATAAAATGTTTTACTACTACTACTGGACAGTATCAGGGTTGAGATTTAATAGTGTCTACAAGTAGTCCGTATCAGGGTTGTTGAGATTTAATAGTGTATACAAGTAGTCTGTATCAGGGTTGTTGAGATTTAATAGTGTATACAATTAGTCAGTATCAGGGTTGTTGAGATTTAAGTGTATACACGTATTCAGTATCAGGTTGTTGAGATTTAATAGCTTATACAAGCAGTCTACATCAGGGTTGTTGAGATTTAATAGTGTCTACAAGTAGTCCATATCAGGGTTGTTGAGATTTAATAGTGTATACCAATAGTCTGTATCAGGGTTGTTGAGAGTTAATAGTGTATACAAATAGTCCAGATCTGGGTTGGTACCGTTAGTGCAGCAGCACCACACTGCCATTTGGGAGCATTAAGTTTGGGAGTATATTTGGAAGGGCCTCTTGGACGACAGGAGATTAGGGCATGTAACAGAGGTGCCATGGTGAGATGTGGAGGCTGCAGTTGGTGACACCACTCATAAGCACCCCTTGCTGGTTGATTGAGAAGCTTTAATTTGTGTCTTTTGGGGAAAGGGTGTCTTCTGGCTGACTAGTGTAACCCCCTACAAATGGGGGTTCCTAAAAGCCTTCTCGGAGCTTGCCTAAGTGCTCCTTGCCTATCGGGCATTCGGCATAAGGCCGTTTAAATGTGGGCACTGTGAGTGCTTTTAGAGCCTCGTAATGTCTCTTTAAGAACTGCCTGCTTGCAGGCTTTATTAGTTTGCAAGGGGGACTGTGGGTTTACTGCTCAAATCCCACCGAGCTGCTGTTTGAATCATTCCATTTCTGCCATCGCTAAGTGAGCAGAGGGAGCCTTATTGGCAGTTGTAATTGTTTGTGGGGACATATGTAGCTTAACAGTAGAATGCAGTTTGTTTAACCTGCCTTTATTGCAGCTTGGACTCTGTGTGTATTTGGCCCTCCATTTTGGACCTGGACTTATGAGATGGGCCAATTGAAAGGGGTGACTTAAAATGGAGATCGCTGAGCCAACCAGAACTTGAACTCCCACTGGGAGCCTGTCTGAAGAGGAATAAATGGCAGGTGCTCCTGGGAAGTGTAGTTTGGACCCTGGTGCCTTTTTGCACCAATAGAGGGTGTATGATGTGACTGACAGAACCAAGCAGCCAACCGAGTCCTGTGGGTGGAAATGAAACTGCCCTGCAACTGTCCTGGAGGGGCAGAGTCATTGGTGATCGTGAAGGGAGAAGGAGCTCTGGCTCCTGCATTGTGCAAGTTTGGCCAGAGAAGCACATGTCAGGCCAAGAAGTCAAGGCAGAATTTCCGTAAGGAGCGGATAAGATCCTGTGGGAGAAGTGCAGACAGAGGAGGCTGGACAATTACAGCTACCTACCAGGCTCACCCTGTAGAGGACTGAGAATCGCTTCAATCGCGCTTCAGTCTGTCAGGACAAGTGAAGCTGCATTGCATCACTCGGTTTGTGCAGTGCAAGTGATCGGGAGTCTAAAGCAGCTACCTGGTATGGTACCTCCTGTTCTACATATAAATGTGTGGAAAAGTGTTTGGATCACAGGCTATGTCCTGCAAGTGGTGTGAGAGGGATCTTTCTGCAGGAGTCGTGAGTACTAAATCAGGGTAGCTCCCTGTGAGATGTTCATTTGAGGGCAAGATCTGTCGCTGCTCCACTGGCTGCATGAACTGAGCCTGCTGGCTCTGATTAATCAATTTGGGTATTGAATACTTGTTTTCACCATCAGAACCCCAACCAGCTGCACCGAATAGGCTAGCCTCTTATTGCCTGGGTCCCCAGAGACAGTGACCTATAGGTCTGGCCTGTGCACAGTGCCCTGATGTAGTAGAGTGTTAAGCTAATCAACCTGATTTCCCCCGCCTTGTTATTTCCCTGCAATAAATCAGATTTGTTGTTCTAAGATACACTGTCCGAACCGTATGTTTGTGCTCCCTCTTGTGCATGGGTTATTGTGTCACTGTATCTTATTTTACAGGGATCCTCAGCATCAAGTTGGTCATTCCACTTTGAGGGTAAGTGTAAGTCATAATGATTGGGTAGGAAGTGTTAGGTGGGCCACTAGCGGAAGGAAAGGGGGTTGCAGTGACCCAGAGGGCTGTGACCAAGTTGTGTTTGACTGTTCCAACCCCGACCTCTGGGTGGAGGCACCTGCCATGGATCCAGGCCCTCAATCTGCTAGTGGAAAAGCAGGCAGGGGTAGTAGCCCTTGTGATAATGCACTCTGGGGGTTACACTAGCTATTCTAAGTTTAGGAGAATCTTTGTTTTAACTTAATTCTTTTTAGTTATTTTTTAGTTCATTTTCTGATAGGGTCGGTGTGTTTAGACAGGGTCTGTAAGTGAGATATATTAGGAGTGTTAGGTTTTATTTTTTAGATAGATTTAATATCATGTTATGTCACCGTGACTGCCTGTTTGATTTGCTTACACATTCTGTTGTTGGTGTCTAAGGATGTAAACAAAGATATACAGCTTTTTAATTTCTGGATTCCTTTTGCTTCATCTGCTTGACTGCCTGCCTTTTGCCCGAATGATATATCATCCATAAGGAGTTTGTCAGAGGTTACCTGGAACTGTCTCCATGGTGTGGGGTGGCTGCTTCTTGTCTCCGAGCCTGGCATCTGTGCTCTTGCTGTGGAATTGGATTCTTTGGCTGGACTGTGACCTTCTCTTCCCAGATCTTGCCCTTTGCCCTGTAGCATCTTTTGGTGTCTCCTGCCTGTGGGTGGATGCCACCGTGGACTGTATGGCTGGTGGTGTGAGTGAGGCTTTGGGAGGGTGGTTGTTCACCCAATGTTGCTGGACCATGGCGGTCTGAAATCGGGCACATTTTGGTTGCTGCCACTTGGAAATTCTCTTATTACCTGAACTGATGATTGAGGATTGGTGGAGAAGCTGGACTTTCTCTGGGTTGCCCGGCTGCTTGGTGCTTGAGTGTACTGTTCGGGGCAGGGCAGGGCAGGCTGGATATATTTTCATCATTCCCGGTAGGAATTTTACTCAGTGTTGCTGAAGAAGAAAGGGTAACAGTTTATTTTTGTTACCAGAAATCATTTGACTTTTAAGAACAGAACTTTGGCAGTGAGCTTGGCAAAACATCTGTGGCTGCGTTCAAAACATTTTGGTGGAACTACACATTGCTCTAAGCTGTGAGAGAGCTAAAGAGCTCTGTGAGAGTTGATTGTATGTTGAAGCTGAAGGTGAGAGCTCCTGAGGCTTCTCTTCTCATAAGAACATCTATAAATTGTGTGAGCTACTTTTCTTCATTATTTTTTCAGATTTAATATACTTTATTGAATTTTCAAAAAGTAAAACCAAGATCCAAAACACGACAGCAATAATAACAATAAAGAACATAAACCCCACCCTCCTCCTCTCTCCTGAAAACTCCCCAGTGATAATAGAGCAACATTATCAAATTGCAGGGTGACATATTAAGTGTAATACCAAAACCAAAACTATATAACCAGAGTAAAGAGACAGGACACACTACTAATAAACAAGATAACAGAACCCTGCAAGCATAAATGCAAACCAGACCCTCCTCCCCAACCAACCCCTGCCACCAGGCGACTGTCTAAAATGACACCACTTACACATCCAGGGTATTGAATGAACAAAAGCAGTAGCCAAGGGCACCCAATATATATAAATTACCGAATCAGATAAAGTCAATGTCACAAAGAAGCAGAAAGGGAAGAGGGGAACTTGTAATGTTAGCAGTGTATATAAGGGTTCCCAAATCTTCCGATAGGTGGAGGTTCTCTGGTGAAGATTAGCAATGGTCCATTCGGCTTGTAAAGCAAACTATATCACCAAACCACCCAGTAGTGGAAGGGATATTTTGATCTTACTGTCACAAACGCACTCCAGGTCAGGCCCTCTGCTCCCAGAGTGCCAAACCTCAAAGTGCAATATGCGAACAGGAGACAAACAGGGTAATCCTCCTGTCTGCTTTGGGTCCAAAACACCTACTAGTCTCAAGTCCTGAGGTCAAATATGAACCTTCTTCACTAACACACCCAGTTAACAGGATCAAATATCGCACTCTCTTCAGGAAAATGCAGTGCAATACTTAACCCAGTGGGCACCCAGCCTAGTTCACAATTCTACCCTTTTGACTCAATTTGAGACCTAGGTAATTTCTTAACTTAGCAAGATAGTAACACACTTTTAAGCCCTTAACAGTTGTCAGAATTATCAACACTGTTCCAGCATTCACACGAGAAGAAAATGAGAAAGACAGACAGAATTTCAAGAAAAATAATGTTTACTAAAAATTAAAAATAGATAAAATACAAAACGCAAAACATTAAATTGGGTTTACAGGATTTTAAGGTAAATTGATAATTATACAAAACAAAGCCTTATTATTGAATTTGTGCTACCCTAGGTTTCTAGTAATAAATAGGTGGTTGAATTTACCTAAAGTGCTGTGAGAGTTTGTCAGAGTCACACCTCAAAACCAGAGGCTAAAAGCAAAATGCCAGATGCCAAAAGCCATAAACCAAATGCAATGTTTTCTCCCAGCTGGCTGGTAATATGTTGTCACAAACACTCCTCACTGATGACACAGCTCACAGATGCTGGCTGTGAGGTCACTCAAACCTGAGAACTTGAATTAATTTATCAGTCACATGTCTCAGCCCACTGCTCAAACATTCCAATAAAAACTACATATCTTCTTCCTAATTAGTGAGGTCTTATGACAGAATTATCCCTTTGATGTTTTCAGAAGCTTCCTGAGGAACTGTGTTCACCTAGTTGTGAAAGCTAACAGAAATAAGTTAAAATGTCCTTTTCCTCAGGGTCATAAAATGCATACTTTGTTCCTGTGTTTCAAAGTAAAGGGATAGTTTACAACTGTTATAACCTAACATTTTGAAGGAAGTTTTATAACCCCAGGAAGGCTTGCAACTATGTGTCAACACAGAGAAGGAAACTAGCTCTTTAGCTACTGTAGAAACTGTTTTGGGGTCAAAAGGTCAGGTCTCTTTAACACTACTGTCTTCCAGATATATTGTTGACCCTGCTATGCCTTATAAGCAGAAATTTTAAACCATATATTAATGACAAAATTATACAGTTGATGGGTATCATGTTACATTCCTTCCTCTAGACTGAACTTAGGGAATCTATTCCTAGGCATTCGATGAGTTCCCCAAATTCAGTTCACTGCTCAAACTGCCGTGTTAACCCATCTGCATTTTCTTTTGTTGCCCCTGCCCAGTGTGAGACAGTCATGTCACTAACCCTGCAAGGCAAGGCTCCACCTTAACAGCCTACCATTTTTTACCCATTTGTGCCAGCCAAACCAGGGGTTGTGATCTGTTTGTACCTCAAAATGCTGCCCATATAGGTATGACTCTGCTCTTAGTGCCCACACCATGGCAGGGCATTCTTTTCCACTGTAGAGTAAGCCTGCTCCTGGGGAGTAACTCTTACTGAGTTATGCTATTGAGTGATCTTTCCCTTGGTTAGATGTTTGACTAAGCACTGCCCCAATACCCACATCTGAGGCATCAGTCTGGGCTACAAATGGTTTACTATAGTCTGGACTGGCTAATACAGGAGCACTGCACAGTGTCTCCTTTAGTCATGTAAAGGCTTGTTCACATGCTGGTTCCCAGTTAATCCTTTTTGGCATCCTTTCTTAAACAGGCCAGATAGGGAGCAGCAAGGTACAAATTTCCTATAGTATCCTCGCGGTCTCTAGAAAATTCCAAACCTGCTTCTGTGTTTCGGGTCTGGGCCATGCCTTGATTACTTCAATTTTTTGCTTGCATAGAGGCGGAGCTGTCCCTAGCCTACTACATGTGCGGTACTGTATGACACCTCAGCCATGGCCACCTGGCACTTTTCAGCTTTACACTGAGCCCAGCCCTCTGTATCCTGCTCAGCTCTTCCCTAAGGTGGGACAGGTGTTCCTCCAGCTGATACTGAAGATGGAAATGTCATCCAGGTATGCCACGGCATACTCCTCAGCACCATTTAACATGTGGTTCACCAACCTTTGGAAGATGGCAGGGGTGTTCTTCATTCAGAAAGGCATTACTTTAAACTCAGATAACCTATCGGAGTGATGAAGGTTGACCTCTCCTAGCTCTGGCAGTTAACTCTACCTGCCAATACCCTTTTGTCAGGTCAATAGTGGTAGGTATGTCACCTCTCCCAACTTGTCCAGTAGTTTGTCCATCCATGGCATAGGGTGGGCATCTGATTTTGTGACTGCATTGAGTCCATGATAGTCCACACAAAATGAGTAGCACCATTGGTTTGGGAACAAGGACTATGGGTGAGGCCCAGGGGCTGTGGGATTTCTGGATTACCCCTAAATCCAGTATTTCCTCCACCTCCTCCTAATGTCTTTTTGGTTGACCTCTGACACCAAGATATGCTGTTTGCTCTATGGGCATTTGCATCCCGTCTCTACATTATACAATGCTAAGGGGTTAGTCCAGGCTTGGTGCTAAACAATGGGGCAAAGTCTGCTAAAACCTCCTTACTTCCTGGATCTGGTCTGGGGTCAACTGGGTGACATTTTAATTGTCTCCACAGATGACTCCTGCTTGCTTTCTTCCAGCAAGTCCAGAAGGGGTCTCCTTCATCCGTTCCTCCCAGGACTACACACTGCAAAGACAATGTCAGCCCTATTAGATCATGGCTTCATCATGTTGACATGGTATATTCTTTGTATATGTCTCCTGTCAGGCAGTTCTATAATGTAGTTTACGTCATTCACCTGTTTGACTACCTTGTGCGGTCCTGCCCACTTGGTCTGCAGCTTATCTTTCCAGACTGTGATTAGGATCATGGCCTCCTGACCCACAGTGTACAGTGAGCTCTGGCTCTGCAGTCATACCATACCTTTTGGTTTTGTTGGGCAGCTGCCAGGTTGCTCTGGGTTGTTCCCATAAGCTTCTTCAGCTTTTCCCTAAACATAAGGACATAATCCACTATGGGAGTTCCCTGGTGGCATGTTCACCTTCCCAGTCCTCCCAGATCAAGTCTAGAGGCCCACATACCCTGCATCTATATAAGAGCTCGAAGGGGAGAACCATGTCGACTCTGGGGCACCTCCTGTATGCTGAACAACAGGTGGGGAAGGTATTTCTCCAAGTCCCTCCCATGCTGTTTCACAAATGCTTGGAGCATCGATTTAAGGGTACCATTGAATCTTTCAACAAGCCCATTGGCTTGCAGGTGATAAGGTGTCGTGTGTCTCTGCACCACCCCATATTTCTCCCACAAACATTTCAACAGGTCTAACATAAAGGAACCCCTCAATTGGTGATAACCTCCTGCGGGAACCCAACATGGGAGAAAATCCCTAGCAAGGCATCTGCCACTTTGTCTGTCCTCAGTGAGGATAGGCGACTGCCTTTGAGTACTGGGTTGCATATTCCACCACTGTTAGGATAAACCTCTTCCCAGAGGAACTGGGGTATTCAGTGGCCCCACAATATCCATTCCCTACCCTCTGGAATGGCTCCTCCACGATGGGCAGGGAATTGGACAGCTTGGGTTTTCTTACCCGTTTACCTATTTCCTGGAACTGGTGACAAGACCTGCAATAATCCTTCACCTGCTGGGTAAAGTTGGGCTAATCTGCAACTGCATGCAATTCCCAGATGTCCAGACATGGGAATATCTTGAGTAATCTTGAGCAACTGCTCACAGTACTGCTGGGGAATGACAAGCTGCCTGCCCATCAAATCTCCCTCTGTCCTTACATCCTGCATATACATCAGTCCATTGTCCCAATAAACTTTATGTTTTCTGTCACTTCTCCATGCTCCATCAGAGTCTGCCCAAGCCCTCAGCTTCTCTAAACTAGGGTAATTTTTCTGAGCAGCTGCTAGATCGTTACACACATTACCAAGGCATGGGACAGGTCCCCACCAGTTTCTAAACTAGGGTCCCTAGCTCTAGCATCAGGATTCAGGGTCACTGCCATCCCTAATCTTCTGACTACTGGCTGCCTCCTTCTTCAGGGAAACCTTCTGCAGTGATTCTATTAACTGCTACCTGGGAATTTCCACCCCTTTACTATTCTCCATATCAGGAGACACAGGCTGGGGAACCAGCCTCCCAGTGATTTTATGAGGGCTTCTATGGGGAACAGGAACTATAATTTACCTTCTGTTTGACTTTGGGTAACTGCACACACCATCCCTTTTGGAGATTGTTCCCTAATTACATGAGAGCAAGATTCTCTGCTATTGTAACTTTTGCACAGTCTCCTGTCTCAGCCCAGTCCAGGAGAACACTAGCAAGTGGCAGCATTTTCTCCTCCCCAGTGAATCCGGGTACAGTCACAAATTGATTGGGTATAAGCTGTTCAGGCTCTACTAAATTCCCTTTTACCAAAGTCTGGGATGCACCATTTCCCTTAATCCATGGGTCTTTACCCCATTCACAGTAACTGGGTGTATGTGCTCCTCATGTTTATTGGCATGCTTTTAGGATACAAAACAACCCACTTCTCTAGCACCACTTTGTGCACTCTCTGCCCATTCTGGACACTGCCTGGCAAGATGCCATGTTGGAAGAACTAACATGGTGGCATGCATCTAAGATGGCCACCAGGTTGGCGTGCTACTGCTGCTCCATTTTAGGAGTGCTAATTTTACTTAAGTTTTAGTTTTAAAAGTTGTTTTTTGTTTTATTTTGTTTTAGTTTGTGTTGGTTTCTTTCATTTATTCGTCTGAGTACTGCTGCTTAGTGGTAGCGGTAGCAGTGGTTATCTGATGTCGTGCTTGTTTCTGGACTTGGGGTGAGAGCCTTGCCCTTTTGACTGCTTTTGTTTTTGTTCACTGCATATTACAAGTGATGTTTTGTGCTATCCGTGCTGACTGTGCTGACCGGGTTTTCACGGCTTGCAAGGAGTCATCAGTGCTATTGTGCTTACTCCTCTTGCCTATAAGGAACTACATGGGCATTGAAAAGTTGAGAACTGTGGAGAATTTCTGGCTGGTCTTGGTTGGTCCTCTGAGGAGTGTTCCAGTGGAGTATTGTCGGTGGAGTTTTGCAGGGAGAACTCAGGGTGTGGGTTTCGTGCTCTCCTGCCTGTGAGGAGCTGTATGGGTGTGCTGAAGGTGAGGGCTGTTGAAGAACCAAGAGTTTTGGATCCGTGCTCTATGGGTGATTCCCCTGCATTTTCTTTGTCTGCCCAGTGAAACTTGGGTGGTGGAGTGTTGAGATTGGTAAAATACCGTCCCTTGGTCTTTTGTTGGGCGTTTTCTTTGTGAGATCTACGCCCACAGGGAAGACTGAGTGTTGTTATCCAGCGGAGTCGACGGAGTGCTAGCTCCTGTGGACCTTGGAAGTGGCTGCAAACAGCTGCCTTTCTTAGGCTCCTTTGGTGTGGGCTGCATTATTTCTCTTGAGTGCACCTGGCATTGAGTAAGGGGCTTGTACGTGAAGAAGATTCTTCAAGCAAATTGAATTTGTGGACTCAGCTTTGGTTTTGTTTTCTTTTGGACTAGTCAGGTTTGGCTGGCTCCTGGCTGTGGCTCTACTTATTTCTGGGCCTTTATTGAAGATACTGCTGTTCCCTCCCCGGTTTATATTTTCTTCTGTTGCTTGGGCGACCGGGTGGTTTTGGTGGTACCTGGGCTCACCTTTACTTAATTCTGGACCTGGATTGAAGAGACTGTTGACCCCTCCTGACTTTTGTGGATTACTAACTTTCATTCGTTTAGATGATTGGGTGGTGAGAGGACCCTGTGTCCATGTACTTTATTTATTTTTTGTTTTGTTGGATTTTACAGCTGTTCTCTTCGGCAGTGTGGAAGATTGTAATTTTCCATTTCTCGGATGTGAGAGGACTGAGGGGAGTTACAGTTTTCTTTCTTTTCATTTTTGAAATAATTTTGTCATGCTTATATTAATTTGTTATTGTATTACTATAATGTTTTTATTGTTTGGCAGTGAGTGCTGCCCTCTCTCTCCAGTGGTGAGAGGACTGGGTGGGGAGGTACTAATTATTTATTGTATTGTATATTGCTTTTGCCTCTCTACCCCAGTGGTGAGAGGACTGGGTGGGGAAGGAGAATCAATTATTTATTGTTTTTGTTGTATTATGTATTTGAGTTCGGGGGTGAGAGTCCCTAAGCTCTGTTTTGCTGTGTATTTGTTTTAGTGGGTTATTTTGTGTTTCAGGGGGTTGTCAGGGTCTCTAAATTTCAGGCTCTGAATTGATGTTAAGTTAACTTAGGTGTTGGTGGGGCTTTAAATTATTTTTATTAAGCAGGCATTATTAGTTTGTTAGTTTCATTTTTTTTTATGGTTTTGCTTGTTTTATTTTTTAGTCAGTAGTACAGCTTACAGCATGTGTTGGCCTTCATCTCCCACAGTTGTACACTTCATCCTCCTCTCTTCATGCCCTTTGCCCTTTTTATTGTTCCCCTCTCAGTCTGAGACCTACCAGTGATGTAGGTCACTGGGTATTGCACGTAAGAGAGGGAGAAGGGCGAGGGTTATGAACAAGGGAGGATGATAGAGGGGACATCTTATTGGGGTGGTCGGTCCAGAAGGCGCTCTGGGGCAAAATGGAATCCAGACCATGGTCTTTCCATGTCTGGTGCCCATACCCAAGGGCACCACTGATTATCGTGGGCAGATGGCCAGGGTGGCTCATGAGGTTCGTGCAACTCAGGCGGTGTTGTGCAATGCCAGGTCCCTTAAAAACAAGATCACAATTATTTATTTTATTTATTTATTAAGCATCAGTTTACAACCTTTGAGCCAGAGGCTCGTTTACAAAGGTACCTCATCACAGAGAGACAATACAGTGATTATTGCTGATCTTGTTGGTACAGTGGACCTGGCTTGCATTACGAGACCTGGCTGGATGAAAATTCTGGCCCCATTTTGGAGGCTATAACTCCAGCCGGTGACTCAGTGTTACACCATCCAAGATTGGTTCATGGGGGTGCGGTCTGTTTCAAGACGAACTCGCCTCCATCGGAGGTCCCAGTGGGGGAGGTTGAGTCCTTTGAGTGTATAGTAGTAGCAGGTGTAGGCTTTGGTGCTCTCATTTACCATCCACCGGTGATGAGAAGCAATTTTTCAGGGTAAGCGGACTCCATCGTCGATATGAGCATTTGAGTCCCCAGATTTGATGGTTCTGGGCGACTTTAATGCCTGGGTCGACGACAAACTTTCATAATTTGGTCAACACTTCTCCAGCTAATGACAACCGCTGGGCCTTACGCAGGTGGTTTCCTCTGCTACACATAAATTTGGACACTCTTTGGACGTGATCTTCCTCCCGGGGTTGAGGCATCCGATGTGGGGTTGGAACCCGTTGGGTGGTCAGACCATTACACCGTGGGGTTTAGTTTTTGCACCCCTCTAGAAGGACTGCCCTTGTGCAGTTGCTTAGGTACCACCCTTTGTGGGATATAGATTCCCAAGGCCTTGTGGTGGTGGTAACCTCTCGTCTCCCACGTTGGCAAGCAGTGATCCAGAGACACTTGTATCAGCTTATAATATAGCCATGGCGGGGCTCTGGATTCTATTGCTCCAGTCTGTGTTCACCCTCTCTCCCTTCACCCCAAGTCCCTTGGTTTGATGGGAAATTAAGGGAGATGCAGAAACAGGGTGAAGGTTAGAGTGTTGCTAGTGAAGGTCCCCCTGATGCCGACCACCTCAGATTGATGAATCATTATTGGACTATCAACCCGCTATTCACCCATAAGAAGGCAGAATTCCTGTACAAGGAGCAGCGATTGCTCGGAATTGACCAGCTCAGCTGTTTCAAACTGTGGACAGACTGTACAACCCAGCCTGTCTGCAAGTTCGGAAAGCTTTCTGCAATGGAGGTGACGAGCTTTCTCAGTCTTTGCAAATAAGGTGGCTGACATTAGGCGGGAACTGTTGTCATCACACTCTGGGAGCAGCCATGGACTGGTGTGAGATCACGGTGCCTCAGTTTTCCTGGAGCTCCTTCAGCCAGCTGGAGTTCATGGATGTCATGAGGATCATCCAACATATGCACCCTACGTGCTGTAGTTTGGATCCTGGACCAAACTCCCTAATTCTGGGTTGTATTGATACCATCAGTCCTGTCCTTGTGCAGATAGTCAGGTGCTCCTTGGAATCTCGTGAGTTTCCTAGCTCCCTGAAAGAGGCGGTGGTGTCACCTCTCTGAAGAAACTACCTTGGACCCTGACTGTCTCAAAACCTACAGACCTATCTCTAACCTTCCCTTTGTTGGGAAGGTGATTGAGAAAGTAGTGACTGCACAACTGGAGGAACATTTGACCATCCACAACATCTATGAACCCTCCAGTCCGGATTTCGTAAAGACAAAGTACCGAGACAGCGCTGGTTCAGGTGCTCAATGATCTCTTGATGGCTAGAGATTGGAAGAGCTGTTCCATCTTGGTTCTGCTTGACCTTTCTTCAGCATTTGACACCATAGATCACATGGTGTTGATAGAACGCCTGAGGCTGCTTTGTGGAATATCTGGAACCGTCTTAAGATGGTTCACTTCATTCCTCACTGGGAGATCACAATGAGCTGTGTCCGTTTTTTCCTTGATTCAACGGCTTTGTTGTGTGGGGTGCCTCAGGGTTCAGTATTGTCACCCATGTTATTTGGGGTGTATATGCTACCCATCGGAGACATTGTAAGGAAGTATGGGCTGAGGTTTCCTTTTATGCAGATGATACCCAGCTCTATCTTTCTTTTCCCCCAACCAGGAGGGAGCTCTCTCGGTCTTTAATAGCTGTTGAAGAGAATCCAGGAGTGGATGAATTCAAGCTGGCTGATGTTGAACTCTAAAAGACTGAGGTACTGGTTGTGGACCGGGCCGACAGATGGGGTCGGGTAGTGTTGCGTCCCCCGAATTTTTCTTGGTGGCGTTTCTCTCCCGACCTCTGAATGGGTGCAGAACCTGGGGTAGTTCTTGATGATAGGTTAACACTGCATTCACAGGTGTCAGCAGTCATCAAGACTTCCTTTATCATCTTAGGAATATCAGCAGGATTTGGCATCTTGTTCCGTCTGCCAACCTGCCTACTTTAATCCATGCCTTCGTGTCCTCATGCCTGGATTATTGCAACTCCCATTATCTAGGGCTTTCTGGGGTTGAAATCCATCATCTGCAGCTAGTGCAGAATGCTGCAGTCTGGCTTTTAACGGGTTCTAGAAGATCCTGTCATATTACTCGTTGCTGCGCGAACTGCACTGGCTGCCAATTTGGTGGTGGATCACCTTTAAAGTTGGCTTGCTGACTTTAAAGCCCTGCATGATCTGGGCCCAGCCTATGTGAAAGAACTTCTGGTTCCCTATCACCCTGATCGATCTCTCCGCTTGGCCAACGAGGGGTTGCTGAAGGTTCCAAGGGTGAATTTACAATCTTCTGGTGCTTGGGCATTCTCGTATGTTTCCCCACCTTTGGAACTCTCACCCCATCAGTACTGTCTTCCAGATAGCCTGCTATGTCTTCTAAGCAGAAATTTTAAAACATATATTTATAATAAAATTACACACATAGCTAGTAGACGGGTATCATGTTACACCAGCCAGTGTCTCAAAATCAGTTTTTTTGCATACAGAGATATAGGGACATGTGGGACCTTTGATTACCAACCAAGCTGGCACCATAATCCCCCAACAAACACACCTCTGGGAGAAAGGCCTCAGACAGACCAAGAAGAGAATCCAGGAGGGCCCAAATCATGGACCAAAAGGGGCAAACTTTTCACAAGTCCAGAGGAAATGCAACAAGGTATTGGTTACTTAGCACACCTGGAACAAATATTTGATGGTAGTTTACCCATTTTATGTAATTTGTCCAGGGTAAAATAAAGATTGTGCAGGACCTGAAGCTGAAGAAAGTGATATCCATCCCATTTAATAAACCTGTATAAGCGTCACCAGATATGTGCCCAATTACGTGGGGGAGTGGGGAAGGTAAGGCCTGATCCCAAGAATTAAAAACTGGGCCTTCCGCCTGAGCAAGGAAGTCTGAGAGCTGATGATAGTAAAATGAAATGACATGTGAACCAGGGGCCAAAGAGGCCACGGAGAGGATACTTTATTTATTATACGAGTAGAAAGTCTTTACTCATTCTGGACTTGGACATTTTATAGACTTTCCTATTCAGTAACATGCATGGATTATCCTATCTGTTGTATTTGTTATTTTAGGGTGGGGAGGTTATTATTGTATTTTAAATTGTATATTAGTATGGTGTTTGGTGATTGTTCTGTGTTTGTTTTGATTGTTTGTTTGGTGTGTGTTTGATGTGTGATTGTTGGTGGGGTCTGGTATATTCTAATTTTCTTCCTTTACTGTTATATTGTAGTTAGTTATTAGTTACTGTAGTTGGTGGACTTCCTGCAGTTGCTCTGTCCCTTTTCAGGGCTCCTGTTGCCTTTACTGGCAGAAGTGCTCAGCTGCTGTCAGGAGCTAGGGTTCCTGAAGGGGTGGAGCAATTACCGCAGTGAGGGTCCCCAGTGTGGTAATGTGGGGGCAAGATTGGGGTAGTATGGACGGGGATACTCGGGGAGGAGAGGTGCCAGGACAGAGGGCAGCATACCTGATGCTCCTTCCTAAAGCTCTTCAGATGTCACCAGGCAGCAGGTAGTGCATCCAGCCTGCTTGGCTCATCCCCTTCAGGCCATTCTCTGTAATGTAAGATCAATGAGAAATAAGACTGTGGTGGTGGAATCTTTCATGCTGATTCCTTAGTTGATCTTGTTTGCATTACAAGACCTGGTTGGGTGGCGATGCTGGCCTGTGCAGGCAGCCTCTGTTCCTCCTGGTTATTTGGTCTTGCATTGCCTGAGGAGGGACCATAGAGGGGGGGGGGCATCTGCTTTAGTTCCACCCTGGGCCTCACCACATTCCCAGTGTCAACACCAGTGTCCTTTGAGTGTGTGGTTGCTAAATGTGCATTGGCTGTCAATGGCAGAATAGTTTTCATGTACTGACCACTAGGCGGTGGGAATCTACTTCTGCAGGAGCTGGCAGACTTCATCACCAAGCAGGTGTTGGAGTCCCCTAGGATTCTTGTCCTGGGGACTTTAATGCCTGGGTAGATGATGAATCCTGTCTTTTGGACAACAGCTCCTTCAGCTGATGTTTCATCTGGGATTGTCTCAGGTTGTTGCCTCCATGACATATACACATGGCCACACTCTGGACCTGGTTTTCTTACTCAGACTTGACATTACAGTGGTCAAGGTAGATCCGGACATTTGATCGGATCATCATGTGGTTGAGTTCCAATGTGAGGCCCCTGTAAATTAACCCCCCAAGGAGTCAATTCAGTGTAATCTGAAAACAAATTGGAGCCTCACCAACTCCTGGAGTCACTGGTTATCTTGAGCTTGATGCTAGCCTGTGCTCAGGGTTCAGAAGCCGGGGTCAAGGCTTATAATACAACCCTGACCAAGGCACTGGACCTGACTGCGCCTTACTCGTTCACCCCTTGACCTCCAGCATCACTCACCATGGCATTGGGCTGAATTGCACCAGTTGAAGTCTAAGGGGCGTAGGTTAGAGCATTCCTGGAGGCGGTAACGCCTGAGGAGGACAGGTTGGTGCTGTGACTCCACTATTCAGAGTATCAGTGGACAACTGATCTTAAGGAGACTGAATTTTTGTCATGATCAATTGGTGTGGCAAGAAACTGACCAGCTGCGCTTTTCCGCACTGTTGACAGCTGGTTAAATCCCTCCTGTCTCCAGTCTGGGACAGCATTTTCTGTAGAAAAGTACAAGCAATTTGGGTAGTTTTTGCTGACAAAGTGGCCTTTATTAGGGCATGTATTACCTCCTCTGGTCCAGTTTTTACTGGAGGTGATCAGTCTGCTGGTGAACATCGTCTGCCATGTTGGACTGAGTTTTGGCCAGTTTTGGTGGATGAGGTTCTTTGGGCACTCACCAGGATGTGTCCCACCACCTGTGCCCTGAGCTTAAGTCTGGCGTGGCTTGTTATCAGCTGCTTGGATTTATTGGGACCAGTGTTTGTGGAGGTCGTCAATGGGTCATTAAGTGAGGGAGCTTTCCTGCATCTCTGAAAGAGGCTGTAGTAAGACCCTCCTTAAAAGCCATCTATTGACCTTGATGTTCTTGCAAACTATAGGTCTATCTCTAATCTTCCCTTTCTGGGAAGATCATTGAGAAGGTGGTGGTTGACCAGCTGGTTGAGCTCCTGGGGACATTATCCATCTATGAACCTCTCCAATCAGGTTTTCGGCCACGGAGCAGAACTGAAACGGCTTTGATCCAGGTGGTATATGATCTCTTCATGGCAAAGGACCAAGGGTACTATTACCATTCTGGTGCTCTGGACCTATCTTCAGCATTTGACACAGTTGATCACAGGGTGCTGTTGGCTCATCTATGAAACTATGTGGCACTACTGGTGCAGTCTTGTGCTGGTTTTGCTCATATTTAACTGGAAGATCACAGCACATTGTCCTAGGAAATTTTTCCTCAGCTCTTTTGCTCTCCTTTGTGGTGATCTGCAGGGCTCCATCTTGGTGTCCCTGTTGTTTTCTGTGTACATGCTGCCACTGGGAGAGATCATTATGGTACAATCTGGGGTTTCACTACTATGCAGATGATACCCAGTTGTACCTGTCTTGTGCCTATAGTGATTTCTCTGCCTCAGATACACTGGAGTCATTTAGTTGAGATAAATGACTGGATGTACACTAACTGGCTGTGTCTCAACCCGGCAAGACAGATGTTATGGTGATTGAGCTGGGTCATGGGGGTATTTTCACTGACGAGAGACTGCCCGCTCTTGTGGTTGATGGCTGTCCCTATCAGTGATAAAGGTGGTCAAGGATCTTGGTGTTATTCTTGGTAATCAGCTTGACCTTGAAAAGCAGGTCTTGTCAGTCATTAGGGCCAGCTTTTCCATCTCTAGAATATTGCCAGGATCCGTCCATTCCTGACTACCACTGACCTGGCTACAGTTATCCATGCCTTTGTTACTAGCCGACTTGATAACTGTAAAGCTCTGTATGCGGGCTGTCTGGAGGTTTGATGCATCACCTGCAGCTAGTATAGAATGCTGCAGCCAGGATGTTGACTGGCACCACTATAAGGACCATGTCACTCCTGTCCTGTGCTCTTTTGCACTGGCTGCTTGTCAGTGCATGAATCACCTGCAAGATAGGCTTGTTAACATACAAGGCTCTACATGGTCTGGTACATGACTACCTTACAGAGCTCCTAATTCTGTACTCTCCTATCCACCTCCTATGCTCCATCGATGCTGGCTTATTAGTTGTACCATCCTCCTATTTAAAATATTGGGAGATGGGACCTTTGTGTGGTTGCTCGCTCTGTGGAATTCTCTTCCACCATATATTAAGGCTGCCGGCTTGATAGAGGCCTTTAAAACCTTTCTTAAATCTTATTTATTTGATAAAGATTTTAATCTGATCTGAATTAATTTATTTTGGGCTTGTGTTATTCCATTTTATTGTCATTTTGTTAAGCACAATGAGCCCCTGAATGAGGTTGCTACATAAAAAAAAATTGCCTTGCCTTCTGCTTTCTTCTCCAGCCAACAGTCAAGACATAGCAACACAGAAATATAGAATCTGACAGCAGATAAAGACTATATGCCTACCTAGTCTGCTTGTTTCCCTAATCAGTGTTGACAGCCTAAATCCTATTTGATCTGCTGCATGCTTTCTCTGCCCATCTCCAGGGTACCCTTATGTCCATCCCATGTGCTTTTGAACTCCCATATTGTTTTAGCTCCCACCACCTCTACTGGAAGGCTGTTCCATGGATTCACCACCCTTTCTGTGAAAAAGTACTTCCTGACTCTCTCTCCTGAGCCTTCCTCCATCCAGCCTCATATCATATCCCTTGTCCTTGTGCAATGCTGCCTCTGAAATATGCTTCCCTCCTGTACCCTGTTTATACTCCTAAGGTACTTGAATATCTCTATCATCCCCCACCACCACTCCTCCAATGAATTGATATTAAGATTCCTGAGCTTTCTTCCATACAGCTTCTGGTACAGCCCATGTACCATTTTTCGTTGCCCTTCTCTGGACTGCCCATCCTGTCTATGTCCTTCCTGAGAAGCAGTCTCCAGAACTGGATGCAGTTCTCCAGGTAAGGTCTTACCAGTGATCTGTACAGTGGCATCATCACCTTTTTCTTTCTGCTGGTTATGCCCCTACCTATACATCCCAGCATTTAGTTTGCCTTTCCCACCACTTGTTCACACTGCTTGGTCACCTTTAGTTATCTAATATGATGATTCCCAGGTGTCTCTTTTGCTTTGTGTAGGCCAGAACCCTCCCCATCGTGTACTCTCTCTTGGATTCCTGTGACACAGGTGCATTATTTTGCACTTTTAGCATTGAAACTCAGCTGCCATATACCTGACCATTCTTCCAATAAGCTTTGATCCTTTCTCATTCTTTCCACCTTCTGGTGTGTCAACTCTGTTATAGGATCTTGGTATCGCCTGCAAATAGGTATACCTTTCCCTCCAGGCACTTTTGTTGACCAGGTAAGTGCACTAGACAAATCCTGCCTATTTTCAGGCATGACCCAGGGAGGGATACAGATGAATGCCAACTGATCTTGAACCAGATTAAGCTGTTGGTGGTATTTTTGTGAATGAGGGAAATTTGGCCAGGACACCAGGAAATTCCCCATCTCTTTTCGATAGTGCCATGGGATCTTTAACATCCACCTGAACTACCACCAATCCAGGCAGATGGGATCTCAGTTTAACGCCTCATCCGAAAGACTGCACCTCAGAAGTGTAGCACCCCTCTTGTGCTGCACTACAGTGTCAGTACTGGGACATTAACCCAAGTGCCAGATGTGGAACTGAACCCACAGCCCTCAGATCTCCGGCCTCAGAGGCAGTGTTCTACCTACTAAGCCACTGACACTGAAAGACATTGAACAGGACATGTTGTGACTACTCCACCTAGAGATAGTTGGAAGGCCTGTGGATCCCTTTCCAATATACCTCACTGGTATGTTCATCTTTAGATCCTGGAGTAGGTTACCCAGAGGTTCTCCTTGTATCTCAACAGAACCTGGTGCCATGAGTCCCATGTGGCAGATCACTGTGGCCTTTGCCAGCAAAGTAGCCCTGCAGTGAACAGGAAGTGGATGCTTGCTCACAGGGGACACAAATACCAGGTTAAAAGAACATTTTTCATACACTAGACAGTATCATCTGTTGATGGAAACAGATTACATGGTGGCAAGCAATGCAGTAAGGTGCAATCAGGTCCAGTGCCTCGATTTATTTTCCCAGCACCTTAGTCAACAGAACAATGAGTAATAATTGCACACTGTGACTCATAGATTTCTTGACCGCCATGGCTATTCTTATTAGAACCTCAGAACAGCCACCAACCATTTACAGAAATTCTCACTAAATAAGAAAGATTTTGCTACCAAGGCCAGAACTGACATTTGTCCTAATTATTCAGATAATAATGGTCCATAAATAAGCAATGAAGCATTTGCAGCACAAATGAGGCTCATAATTGCTCTGGTATGATTGACAAATTTAATGCAAAAATCAAAATTGCCATAGGACTTTAACAGAGATATAATAGGCAAGTAATCAAAATTAATTACACAGAGAAAGCACCCAGTGACTGATTGTTCATGCCTTAAACAATGATATGACATCAGGCTCGTAACATGAGTGATGGGATAGGCCTTGAGCAGATCACATAACTCATTTTTAAATGAAATGGAAAGCTGAAATGTTAATTAGAAATCATTTCCTTTCAAAGGGAGAGTATGTGACTGAGAACACATTTTATTTTAATAATTATTTTTTTATATCTCAGGTTTTTTATCTTTTTTTTTCCTTTGCTGGAACAATACTCATACCTAACAGATGACATACCTAGTTCTTTTTTAAGTTTCATTTTATGATCACTTCTCTGTGGCCTGCTCCCTCTCTCTGCTTCCAGCCACAACACATGTCTCTACCAGAGCCAACCTTTTTCACTGTTCTCCTCCCAGGTTTACCACCCAGCATGGTGGGAACCATCAAGGCTAGCTCGTTACTGACATCCATTTAAAGCCAGCAAAATGTAGGAGTAATATAGTCGATGGTATAAGGATGTGTGGTGGGGAGTTGACATCATTCTGCTGTAGCAGAGGTAGTTCCTTTTGTTTTCCCTTAGCCCTGAGGGACATCACACTCATGGATGTCAAGGCAAGCACAGGTATGCAGTGCAGGTAGGCTCTGCCAATTACAGTGACTTTCCTCCTCCCTGTGAGTCCTCTTCTGCACTGCCAGCTGTGGTCAGCCAGGTGTCTGTATGGTGGCTAAGCACACTAGCCCTCCTTCTCTGAAGAATGAGAGTATCCTGTGGGATGCTCAATCCTCCCCCAAAAAATTAGCTGACCCCGACACTCTGGGTCTGCTCCCAATCAGATCATTAGCGTCATGAGCTTCAGCCCTACTGCTGCTTCAATAGTCCCCCACTGTGGCTGTATATATCTGCATTTTGCACTTGGGCACTTTTTTGAATGTTTTACTATGAAATAAAAGTCAAACGAATTGTGATTATACCCTACAGTACATTGTGACTGCTGAACTTTCTTAATCAAGGGTGAGTGCCATGACTGTATTCTTCGGCCAGCTTGCATATCTAGTTCTGTCTCTCATCATATGCAGGATCTCATCAGCATTGTGACCTCATCAGCTATGTTCCCAACTCTTATAAGGGATCTTTTGCAAAAGTGAGGACAAAACACCAGAGGGTACAACTGCAAATGAGTGGGGGAGGTACAGGAAGGAGGCCTGAAGGCACTTCTTCACTAAGAGGGTAGTGGCAGGATGGAACACACTGGCAGAAGGCATAGTAAATCACAATTCAGTTGGGGGTTTAAAAGAGGTTAGATAAATTCAAGGAAAGGTAGGTTGGACAGGGGATGTGAGCGGGGTAACATGAAAACGTGCATGAGCTCTGCAATGAGCAGACTCAATAGAACTTCAGGCTTTCTTCTGCTGGTGTGTTGTATGTCATATGTGTGTACCCTCACCCATGACCATTTAACCTAACATCAGTGTGCATACTTCTTACGCCTGGTGGTAGCAGGGAGGACCCCATCGAGACACTGAACCAAGAGGAGAGCAGACCACTCAGGTGACCTGGAGGTGAAAGTCAACAGTGGGTGGTGAGTCTCTGGATGCAGTAGTGAGCAATTTTTGGACCCAAAGAGTAGGGTGCTGGGAGCCCATGTTGGAGCAAAACATATAACTTGTCTTTCCAAAAGTGAGAAACAAATCACTGTATCATGTTTAAGAATTTGACAGCAAATATTTTTGAGGAGTGTGACAGGATGGAATAGGACCCTGTCCCAGTTATTAGGGAGAAAGTGTGTGAGACCTCAGACTTGATCAACTCGACAATCTCGCAATTCTTTGCCTCTATCTGTCTCTCAGTCCTCTCTTGCTGTCTGTCTTTTCCTCCCTTGCATATCAGCTAATATAAAATATGTTCAATTCATTGTATGTAAATGTAACTGATATTGGGATCCCTTTGTTTGGAAAATGTATGGCATTATTATTGAAATGTATATATTTATAATTTGAGATGACTGCAAAAAGCTGTTATAAGCTAGAGTTACAGAGTTCAATTTTTAAGCATTTTGCAACAGCTGTGCAAATGGGCCTTTCAGCTCAGGCAATGTGTTCTAGCAGCTCCTGCCTTGAAATATACAAAAACAGGATGCTTGCTAAGGATGGGGTTGAAAGGACTTATAAAAGCTAAGCCACAACTGTAAGAAAGATTAGGAGAACAAGGGACACAGAGACTGAAGGAAAACGTTATTTCATTTTGCCTGTGTAAGCAGTTATACTGAAAGTTAATTTTATGATACTGCTAGTGTAAATAAATAATTTTGGTGACTTCTACAACTGCTCCTGATTTTCCTATGCTTCCTGACCTGTGCCTCGATGACAGATGGTGTCTGCCTAAGTGGGATTTACACTGTGCATACCCTAAGACAGGAGTTTTGTATGTGGGTACTAGACCTAGTACCAGGAAAGCACAGAGGGCGGTATGGATTCTGCAGCAGCGGTCCAGGAGTAGTTACCAGGAGAATGGCAGCCAAACTGGCAGACACAGAAGTCCAGCTGAGACTGCACAAGTTATGGAAAAGAACAGGAGACAGAAACTGAAAGCCTGATGGACTTTTCAAATGGTGGGCTATACAACAAAAGTGATGGAGAAACAAAGAGAAAAGAGCTTCAACATTTAGAAGCACAGAGGAGAGAAGAGATCTCGTGACAGGAGCAGCAATGGTTGGATCCTTGCGAGCTATCTAAGGCAGAGGATCTGACACATCCAGATGAGCAACAAAACACAAGCAAACTTAAAGCCATTAAACTTACAAAGTTGTGTCCCCGGATAATATTGAGGCATCCCTGACAACTTTTAAAGAGTTCCCACAGCCTGCCAAAGGCCACAGCAGCAATGGACAATCAGACTGGTACTCTACCTGACAGGGAAAGCCCAACTTGCCTACAGCAGTATGGACACTGCACAGTCAGAAAACTATGACCTGGTGAAAAGCAAAATCCTGAAAAGGTATGACATCTCCTGGGAGACATGCAAGTAGAGATTTCAATCTCTGAGGTACAACTCTGTCAACAATCCTCGAGAAGCCTTCACCTGACTCGGAGAACTCCTGATAAAATGGCTCCAACCAGACAGCAAAACAGTCCCACTGATCATCGATACATTTGCCATGGAGCAGTTCACCAACCCTGATAAGAACTCTGTGGGTAACAAATCTGGGCCCAAAGACGTTATCTGCTATAACTGTAATAAGCCAGGCCATTTTGCAAGAAACTGCTGTAGTAATGAGAGAGCACTGGAGCAGATTTGTCCTTGGCAAATTGGGGCAAGTACTTAACAGATGTGAAGGTGGTGGATAAGACTGTGAAGGGACTCATTGATTTGGGAAACAGACAGACCCTAGTGCATGTTGCAGTGCTGGGAAAACACTATGTAAAGGGACCAGGTACTGGTGTCATCTGCATCCACGGGGACATTCGATACTATCCCACCACCCAAGTGACTCTGACCATTAAGGATGTGTCGCACCAAATGAAAGTGGGGTAGTAAGCAATAATACCCAACAGGGTAGGTGGTACTGGCTATACGGACCACCCAGGGGCATAATGAGGCCCGACATCACAGGCGGAGGGCCTTATAGCCCCTGGAAGGTCCAGTATAGCCTAATACCACCCACCCTGGAGGGTATTATTGCACTTAGAAAATGGGCACTGTAAATAAAAATAAGTTTAATAAAACAAAGTTAATAAAAAGTTGGTTTAATATAAGTTTCGTCATAAAATAGTTCCTCCGCCTGGTTTAGAATGATGAATTTGTTTTTCTTACTTTGAAGTAGGGACTTTTATCTCTCGTTTAATTTAAAAAAATAATTTGCCCTAGTTTACTGACTCGTCCCCCACCCCGCATTTATTTGTTCCTCACTCCCCATGCTGAACAGGAGTTGAACAGCAAGGTAGAGGAAGCTACAGAAAAAACGTGAGGAGCTCAGCTGGGCTCTTATGTTTCTTAGCAGGGAAACAGTGTGAGAGAGCTTACGCTGTAAAACTGCCGTTTGGGCAGTTTTTAATTTTTATTTTGTGGACCAAGATTTGGAGAGCAGGGCAAGGGACTGCACTAATGAACCCTCCACACTTATTAGTTTTGAGCTGGTCCCACTTGACACTCACAGGAACATATTTTTGCCTATGTATTTACGAGGTTTCATGTGACTGCGGGGAACAGATACCGACATGGACTGAGAAGTAAAGAAACTAAGCCTGCAGCAGGAATATTAAAACAATGTGTGTTTCGTTCTTTCCTTTTTTCTTTGAACCCTGCACTTCACTGGTGGCGGCAGGGTTGTGCCTTGTGTGTTGGGGCTGTCAGTGTTTCGCCTCTCACCCCCTAAACAGACTCGATGTTTCCATGTTGCTGTCGGTTTCTTTTAACAGCAATACATGGACTGACTTTTTCCACGCTATCTGATGGGAGATATAACTAGAATACAGAACTAGGATTGGAGTGGACTGGGGACTGAATTACTCTAAGCAGGATCGGCATGATACCCAGAAAACTGAATGCTCGCCTGATGCCAAGAAAGCCTATAGGATGGTAAGGAGTTCTGAGCATGATCGCCAAGTATAGACAGTGATTGGTTATTGAGTAGCTGTAGGATGTGGCAATGGAGTTAAAATGCCATCTACACCTGTAATTTAAAATACCAAGCTTTTTCTACAGTGGCATACTAGTGCAGTTGAAAAGGACTGTTGGGGAACTGTCGCACCACGCCAGTCCACATGTGAAGAGAAAGTTAACAACAAAAACAGGTTGTCTTTATTGCTTTGTAAGTACACAGTGCCATGAATTTCTTTTTAATTGCAGGATGTTGTATGGTCTAAGGATTGTGTGTGGGGCGGGGGAGGGGCTCACTCACACTCTGTCTCGTAACCCCCAAAATGGCAGCAATTTGAAATTGTGTGCCCAGTGCTTCAGCCAATAAGGAAGCAGGCTGGGCACAAGGATATTTGCTGCATATGAGGAAGGTTTGAGCTGGGACTTTATTTGGTGGGCACCTATTGTCTGATAGATGCCCACCTAAATAAGTGTCTCAGCCAATCAGAAGAGAGTATTGTCTTTGCCCATTTTCTAACAAAAGTTACCTGTATCCAGGATTATTGGAAATGACCTCCCAAGATTTACTGAGTTGATCAAAGAGGAATAAATCTTAATGTTTCAGCAGTAGTGGTGACAAGAGCTCAGGCAAAGAAAATTTCACATTGGGGACACTTTCTTTCACTGATTTTGATTCGGACTTGTTTGAGCACAGCTCCAAGATCTGGAAATCCAAGAAAGAAAGATGATGCCTGAAGAAACTGTGGCAGCAAATGACTGATGGACATGAAAGGTTAAAATATGAAAATGCTGAAACTAAATTGATAACTGATTGTGATTTTCTTCAGAACAAGCTAACAAAGTTTCTATCCAGGGTTATTTTAAGCAGCTGGAGGTAAAACCAAAACCGGTGGACCAGTGTTTAATAAATGTAATGGGTTACTGTATAGAGTTTGGGCTAAACCTCAGACACAGAAACAGACAGAACAATTGGTTATACCACAGAAGTACAAGAACAGAGTTATTACAGATAGCACATGATAGTCCTATGGCTGGTCACTCAAGGAGGGATCGACCTTGCCAGATTGCTATACAGATTTTACTGGCCTGAATTCATGAAGATGTTGCTACCTAATGTAATTCCTGTGCTGAGTGTCAAAAAGTAGCCCCAGTCACTAGAAAAGACAAGGTGCCCTGGTACCCTACCCTTGATAGATGTACCTTTGAGAGAATTGTAATGGATGTGGTTGATCCTTTAGACAAAAAGTAAAAGGGTAATAGATTTATCCTAGCAGTACAGTCAAAGCCACTTAAATGGGACGCGCTTTAGTGGGACAGCTGCTTAAGCGGGACGCTTCCTTGGAAACACTTTTAGTGCTAGTGTTAAACATAGGCAATCTATTTCCTTTAAGAGGACACATTTAATGGTCAACTTCGGTTTGTTGGGACATCTATCAGCTGAAAACAATGAGAATTAGCCTATTAGATAAAATCCTTTCACTGTGAGGCTTTTTATCAGTGCTTTCTCTCCGAGATGTCAGGCCCATGCAATGAACTTACTCTTGCTGAGCAGGTTGGGTTGTTGCGCTGAATGACTCAACCCGATCACTGTCCTCCATGCTTGGATGACTGGCTCAATTTTTCAGGAGTGGCTCTTAACATGGGATTCAGAGCTCTGTAGAAAAAATCGTAAAATTCTCCTTCTTGTGGATAACTGTTCTGCCCACCCCATGAGCTTGTTCAGCCGTTGAAATTTATTAAACTTATGTTTTTCCCAAACACCACTAGCATAATTCAGCCAATGGACATGGGGGACATTAAGAATCTAAAGGACACTACAGATCGTGACGTTGTTGGCAAAATCATCACCATAATCGATGAGGAGGAGTCCGCCATGCTGCTGAAATTGGCCATAAAGTCAATCTATTGGATGCTCTTTACATGATCCATCGGGCATGCCAAGCTGTAAAACCACTAACAATAGAGCACTGCTTTAAAAAAACAGGCTTCTACGGCTTCAATGAACCACAAGAAATTTGCGCTACTGGGCTGGAGGATGTCTCAATTCCATCCTTCGTGAACTCTCAAATGTTCACAGAGTTCGTGGAGATGGACTCAGATGAGCCGACCGATGGGAGAGCTCAGTGATTCCGATGTTGTGACTGCTGTGGTAGGTGAAACTGTAGGACTGCTTGAGGATGAAAGCAATGACATCTCCGATACCAAGCTGTAGTCTTTGCCAGTGAGGCTCTGAGCAGACTGCATTCTGCCATGCTGTGGTGTGCACAGAATGGAAAGGTACAGACATGGGAGTCTCTGTTTGAAGCGGAGTGAATGATCCAAGAACATTTTTTTTTTGAAATTTAAGTTTATTAAGTTTTGAAAAACAAAACAACAACAACACCATAATACAAAACACACCAAAGAAGTACAAGAAAACATTGAGATAAACGGTACAACCAAGGAGCCACACAACACCATCCCACCCACCCTCCAAACCCCAGACCCACCCATGATCCCATCCAACCCACCCACCCACCCACATATAAACAAAACATTATTCAACATTGAACATCCACCCTCCCACAACCATTCCCTCCTCCTCCCACCAGGGTGCACTGACAAAACCCGCTTGGTCTGGACATAGCAACATATCACCATAAAACTACAAAGCTTGACATCTACAAAAGAGCCATACCATCCTGAAAGCAAAATTAACATAAATCTTAAAATAAAAGGCAGACAAGAGGAATCGGGTCCCAAAATTAAATAAATTAAAGCAAGCACAAGGCTTGGAGTTTACTCCACCTCCTCTGAAACAGATCCACATGACCTTTAAGACTAGCAATCAACCTCTCTGATTGAAGGTATGAAATCAGTTCAGTTAACCAATCAGCAAATGACAAGGCTAATTGGTCAGTCCAATGTCTTAAAACCAGTTTTTAACAGCCATAGACACCAGAGCCATATGATATCTACGCTCGACACTGTCTATACGGGAGAATTCACCCAAAATACATATCTCAGGACAGAAAAACTGGACAGACCCAGAAGAGGATCAAGATAATCCCGGACCAGAGACCACAAGGGGCAACTTTGGGACAATCCCAGAACATATGGATTAAGTTACCATCCCTTGCAAACACCTAATGCACTTTGAGTGAGAGACCTTCTTGAGCTGAAAGAGTTTAGCAGGAGTGTAGTAGAGGTTATTAACAATATAGTATTGCGTTAACTGAACCTATCCTGGGTATGGTATCTATGAAGATCTTTCCATACACCAGACCAATCTGGGGAAATATCAGGCAAAAGGTGTGCCCAGACACCCGAGCCTTCAACCGTCTCTGCAATTATAATTCAAAAGGAAAGAATATATCAAAGAGATAGGGTGGGATTGGGAGGCAAGATTAATAATTCCAGAAAAAAGGATAAGCAACTGAGTCCCTAAAATTGGTACCAAATCTCTGGTTAATCAGATGCCTCAATTGATAGACTTTGAAGATATCTCTCTAGGTATATCAAATTTCCCAGAATATCACCGAAGAAAGAAGTGAGTCCCTGCTAAAAAATGCTCAAGTCTGGCCTCTCTGATTTGCGGGAGCCACTCGAGGAAACCCATGAGTACCCAGCTTAAATTGGGATTACTAACTACGGTTGTCCCAGATCTGAGATAGCAGAGATGCGGAAGAACTTTAAACATTGCAGAGACTTAAGAGCAACCATCATTACACTATCCGACACCCAAAGTGAGAGGACCTTTGGGGGTACATAAAATAGAGCATACCTGTCTAGTTTAATCTCAGAGAGAGAGCACGTTCAAGCTGTAGCCAGATTGGACAGGATGTATCTGGCTCCGTAGAGAACCATCTTCCCAGCTCAGAGAGGTGAGCAGCCCAATGGTGCAACAGGAGATTAGGTAGTCTAAGACCCCTTCTCTAGGAAGCTATAATTTGTATAGGAGTGCCTAACCCCTTCCCCTGACAAATAAACTTAGAAAAAGCGCATGAAGTTGCTGAAAATAAGAGATGGAAGCCAGAGGTTAACCAGATTCAACGGGTAAAAATCCAGGGAGGACATTCATTTTGAGAATGTTTATTCAACCCCAAAGTGAGATGAGAAGAGCTGACCATCGCTGTAAATCCTGACAGACCAGTCTTTGACTCTGTCCAAATTTAACTTTTTCAAAAGAGAAGGGTCTGTGGAAAATAAATCTCTAAATATTTAATAGATCTAGGGTCCATCTCATCCCAAAGGAGGAAAATTGTGTTTATTAGTATACACATTAAGAGGAAAGATTTCAGATTTGGAGATGTTCAGTCTATAACGAGAGAAAACCGAACCGCTCAATAATTCCAATCACCGCTTTCAAAGATTCAACGGATCAGTTAAATGTAGAAGAATGTCATCTGCATAAGCAGAAAGAACCAGTTCCCTTTGGTATAACCTGAGCCCTTAACCCGGGAGAAGTCTTAAGCCTTATGAGCAATGGTTCCAAATACAAATTGAATAACAGAGGGAGAGAGGGCATCCCTGTCTGGTACCAGTAAATAAACGAAAAAGAGAAAACACCCCATTACAATAGATTCTAGCAGAAGAGCAACTATAAAACATCCAAATCTTATTTAGAAAAGCAGGCAGAAAACCCATCTCTCCATAACTGACTAGAGAAAGGACCAATCCACGTAGTCAAAGGCCTTCTCAGCATCGAGAGACCAGAGCAACCGGATATGAGACGGATTGGGCATATTGAGAGATATGTGACAGGGTCCTCAAATGATCAGCCGCCAATCTACCAGGAACAAATCCCACCTGCTCTGGGCTCAGCAAACCAGACCAAACCATCCTGACTCTCTCAGCTAATATTTTAGCCAGAATTTTCATGTCATAATTTTGAAGAGAGATTGGTCTGTAATTTGCTGGATCCATGAGATTCTTCTCAGGCTTAGGAATTAAAACAATTATAGCCTCAAACAATGTGGGATCCACCTCCAGAGAAACAGATAGGTACTCATATACCCTGAGGAGAATAGGTACCAAGTCCTTGGCAAAGACCTTATAAAAATTGGCCGAGACCATCAGGACCCGTGCTCGGTCAGAAAGCCAGGAAGCAATGGTTCTCTCAATCTCCTCCGACGAGATAGGGGCCAGCAAGATAGCCTGCTGGGCTCTGATAAGCAAGGAATGTGAATCTCCCTCAAATATTCATTTAATTCCGAGATAGAGTGCGACACTGGAGACTTACTATAAAGGTCCATAGCACTCCTTAAAAATATGGGCAATTCCTCTGATGAAGAGACAACCGCATCGGATGAAGAGAGTAAAGAGGAATGATCCTAGAGCTTTCCAATGCCCATAAACGAGAGCCAAGAGTCTGCCGGATTTTTCCCCATGATCAAAATATTTAGCTTGAGTTTTTAACAAGCAGTATTCCGTTTTCTCCTTCAAAAGATCCATATATTCACTCTTAACTGATAAAAGCTCTTTAAGATCCGTTAGAGAAGAAGTTGAAGAGTACTTAACCTCCAAGTCCCTGATTTTACCCATCAAAATAAAGAACTGCAAGCTTCTTTTTCTTTCTAAGGAGGCCATTTTAATAAGCTCACCCCTGAGATAGCATTTCAAGGCAGACCAAACCATGTCCAGCCTTGGAGTGGAATTAAGATTATCCCAGAAAGAGGAAATCAGGAGCTGATATCCACACATTTTGAGGATCCTTCAACAGCTGAGTATTCAACTGCTAAACCGAATCCCGGAGAAATCCGGGGCTAAGGAAAGCTTGATCCAGATGACAGCGTGGTCCGATAGGATAATTGGGTCAATGCCGGATAAACAAAGACTCGGGAAAGGAGATACTAACCAAAACCATGTCTAACCTAGATTTGGTGCCATGCGACTGAGACAGGAAAGAAAGGCTCTGAGAGAAGGATTAGCGAGCCTCCAGGGGTCAGCATAACCCCAGCAGCGACCTCAATTCCAAAAAAGCTCTATGAGCCGGGAAGGGGGTGCTATCCTGAGGGTCTCTATCTAAAATAGGTAAACAGGAATATTCCAGTCCCTCCCAATATAAACTGGGCAGGAAGAAAGGTAGACAATTTATCAGCAAGGGACATGAAAAATTCTGAGTTTCCTCACCGGACCATATATAGAGCCCAGAACAACCTTGTCCCCATTAAGAGTACCATTGACCAAAATAAACCTCCCTCTGGGTCTGATACAATCGCTCTTTTCAGAATAAAACATGCTTCTTAACAAGAACCGCCACTCTTTACTAAAACAAGAATTACCCGCTAGATAGGATTGAGAAAACCAGAACGAGATAATAGCTTGGTGTCATCATGGCTTAAATGCGTCTTTGCAAAAAGAATATCAATATGCAATAGTGAGCAGTGATTAAACATCTGCAATCGCTTGACCCGATCCCTAAGTCCGCGTACATTCCAAGACGCTATTTTGAAGGTGTTCATAGCCATTTTAAATACAGTATGCAAAACCAAATATCCAGACAGATTCAAGCTTATAGAGAGAAAAAGGTGCACCCCAAATGAAAGGCTGGGAATACCTTATAATATCCAAGCAGACCCAGCTTTGGTCCCCACAAGGAGAACCCCACCATTCTAATCCCCCAGAAACACCACACTGAGCTAATAGGTAGACTAAGCTGGTCCCTATATGTATCCCCAGCCCAATATTATTAACCCCAAAATAAACCCCATTCAAACAACCCCAGACAAGGATTATAATAAGTAGTTCCCTCTATAGCAGCATGTCCCGCTTAACCTGGTGCCGTGTAAAATACAGAGGAGAGCAATCACCAATCCCAACCCCCAGCCCACCCATGAAAACCCAGCCTCCAAAAAGCCCAATGCAAAATCTTAGATGAAAAATCAACCCCACCACCCTACCCCACCTCTGAAAATCCACCAGCAAATGACACTACAAAACCCATCAACCCATCCCCCAAAATCAGAGAAAACCCAAACCCCATAACGCACAAAATCCTCAAAACCCAAAATAACTATATACAACAAGAGGCCCAAGCCGAAAACCCATGGAACAAGCTAAGACCTAAAGGCTCGAGCCTCCCGACCCCATTGCGAACCTCCAAATCCCCAGCGTTAAGTACAGGTACCAATGAACAGAACACCTCAAAACGATCCAGTGAAAGCAACAAGCCAACGCCCCAGCATAATGCTCTTTATCAGTCCCACCGCCAGGGAGAGGTTAGCCAACCCCATCATATGGCTCGGATTCCACATCCAGCAAGCGAACACCCTTAGACCTGAGCCTCCCCCAGCCACCAGTAATCCAAGAGGTGAACAGGCAAGAGGGAGAAACAGTAAAAGGAAGCCCGATTAGAGAGGAGGCACAAGCAAAAAGGTTCTCCCCAACAATGAGAGAGCCCATCCATCACCACTCTGGCATGAGAGGCCCTCCCCACCTCAACCCAGGAGAGAAAATAGCTGAGTAGATCACCTACCCGATAACCAGGCAGCCTGAAAGAAATTCCTGAAGCCCAAAAGAAAAAGGGAGCGCTGTATCCATGAGAAGCTCACTTGAGGCCGCTTGCTCCGGAGGGACCAATAAACTGAGGGACCAGGAACAGTCCGCCCACCAGGAAGTCACCCCAGGAACAGCAGCAGCAAAAAAGGTTCCATCACGGGCAAAACATGGACGAAACAGTGAGGGAGATCCCACCACCCAGCAGACCAACCCTCCGCAACACAAGCCAGCGCAAACAACATCAGGTAAGAGAGAGAGAGAGAGAAAAAGGAGGCAAAGAGAGTAGTCAGAAATAGAAAGAGAGCAGGAAAAGGACAAAACCAGTAGGCACCCCAACCAGCTAGCATATCAAAGGGTTATACTGCTGTAACATAAAACTAAGCTAAATATATTCCCAGAATAGATCGTGACCCCACAGGATCACCACGTTGTAACATTGAATAATAGATAGTGAGTCCTTCAACTGGCCGCCTTGAAAAGATCAGGTAGCTTGATAGCCAGTTCCTTAAGGGCCGCATCCGGAGAGTTAAAGCTGGTTGTCATGCCTCCCACAGTGACCTTCAGAATTGCCGGTACATCATCCTGAAGGGATAGAAGCAGCTATTAATTTCTGCACAACAGGATGGTAAGCTGCCCATTTTTCCTGGTCTCCTTAGGCAAATCTTGGGTAATCTGAATTCTAGACGACCCCAGAGGACTTCTCTAAGCTCATGTGATTTAGCATAGACGTGCTGTCTTTCAATATAACTTAAAACTTGATGATGATGGGTCATGGAGGGATCCAGACGGAGGCCTGGGCCTTAGAGAGCGATGGGCCTGCTCCATGTGGTAAGAGGGGCTAATAGGGATGGGCCTACAACCTTGTTCAAAACCTTTGCAGAAAGGCCATTAAGTCCGGGCCCTCTTCCATCTCGGTAGGCCAAGATCAGTAAATTGTTCCGCGATTACGCCTCCAAATCCTCTGTTTTAGCTTGCAATCTTCTGATCTGCTGCTTGAGCTTCTGCAACCTCAGTTTCAGTTTTCGACCTCCATTTCTCCGATGAGAAGATTCTGGCCTCCATATCCGAAACTCTAGTGGAGACAGAAGACAGCTCACTACGCAGGGACTTAAGCTCACCAGTCAGCTCTTTCAGAATATCTTTCAGTGGGTGAGAGCTCCTGAAGAAACCTATCCTCCATCAGGGAGTAGCCAGTAGCACTCTATCCCCACTTTGCTCAGGTTTAACAGCACCCTGATTACGTTGTGTTTTGCTGCCTTCTCCGGGGATGCAGGAGGTGTGTGCTTGATGAGGCCTGCTTCCCATCCACTTCCATCCCGTTAAAATAGGCAATCGTTTCCCCAGCAAAAGTCGCTTTATAGTAGCAGACAAGTTGGTCAAGCGCCTCAGGCACAAATTTAACGTTTAAATGCCCAGATGACTCCAAAACAGCCGAGAAAGCGGCTAGAGGAGAGCTCAGAATCCCAGCAGCTGCCTAGCTAGATGCCATCACTTGACGTCCATGATCCAAGAACATGCCGCACAAGAAAAACACACAAAACAATTACAGATTTTTGGATCCACCGCCTCATTAGCGGCTGATCACCCTCTTCACCAGAACTCTTAGAACAAGTAACAACCACTTTGG
Source organism: Neoceratodus forsteri (assembly GCA_016271365.2). NCBI lineage: Eukaryota > Metazoa > Chordata > Ceratodontiformes > Ceratodontidae > Neoceratodus > Neoceratodus forsteri. The sequence continues at coordinate 703,464,344 of CM057452.1, read as the reverse complement.
TAACTGCACCCACCACAACTTTATACCCAATGTACCTGACGTCACTAAGTTTGCACAGTTCGATGATGGAGATGAAGGAGGGAGTAATGAAAGACCTTTACAGTGCTCTAAAAAAAATATATATCACTGTCACAAGCACAAAAACTAATTCACTGTCACAAGCATCAAGAAAAAGAAAAACATAAAACATACTGACTGTCACAATTGTCATTACAGTACAGTACTGTCCCAGCAATGTTATCAGTGCAATACACTGACTAGAGCTACGTTACATATGAATAGAGCTCCGTGAGGATACTTCAGTTAGAAGGATGGTTGACAAGTGGACGTTTGCAATCCACCATGCTGTCCCACTTAAGCAGCTTCTACTGTATCACGACTATGCTACTCGACATCCGGAAGCAGTTCCAATGCAGACTGTTAAAGCCCCAAAAGTTGTAGCAGAGCTTGCCAACATTTTCAGCAGAATAGGCATACCTAAAGAAATTATTACTGATCAGGGTAGTAATTTTGGTGCTGCATTGCTTAAGGAGCTGTACAGACTGCTAGGTATCACTGCCATAAGGACCTCTCCCATCACCCTCAGACAGATGGTCTTGTTGAGCTGCTTTAACCAAACCCTAAAATGCATGTTAAAATATTTGTAAAAGGGGAAGGGAAAGATTGAGACCAATACTTGCCTTACCTACTTTTTTGCTTACAGAGAAGTGCCACATGCATCAACAGGGTTTCCAACATTTGAAATGCTGTATAGTAGGCAGCCAAGAGGGCCACTGGATGTGAAAAGAAACGTGGAAGATAATCCCACTCAGAAACAATCAATATCTTCTTATATGTGTGCCCTAAGAAAGAAGCTGGCAAAATATTTTGAAATTGCCCATAGTAATCAGGAAGAGGCCCAAAAACCAGTAGAAGGTATATTATGACCATGGTAGTAGTAATTGTTTATTGTTGGACTAAAAGTCATACACAATTTTACATAAACAGCAAAAGAAGTACAAAAGGCAAGTAAGAAAATCATTACAATACAACAAATACAAGGTACAAGAATGAGACTGAGCTTAGTGAATTCTAATACATTCAGGCCCAGATATTCAAACTGCACCAGGCTGTGGCACAAGCTTGGGCATAGCTCAACTTACTGCGCGAGGGTGTGGACTGGGCAATATTCAACGGAGCTGTGCCATGGCTCAGCAGCGTTGAATATCGCACCTGGCCACCCGCAGTGTGCATGGCAGAGTGGCACCACACCAGCGCAAGTGGCCAGAGTGGAGCATGGGGATGTGTAGCGAAAGTTCCATTGTGCCATGCACAGCAAACCACGATATTCAAAAGTTAACATGCAAATGGGGCCATAATGTATGCAAGGTGCACATGGGGCCATTTACATATCGTATAACTCCATTGCATGCAAGTCGCGCCGATCCCGGCAACTTGCACCTGGCCCTGCCAGGTAACAGCCATCAGGGACAGCGCCTGCAGCCGGCAATGTGCTCCACAGCCTGATCACGGGCATTGCATAAATAAATAGAATATGTCCAATATCCTGGGGTCCAGTGGGCGCTGTCTGCCCGATCGTGGGCATCTGTATAAATAAAGAAGAATTCATCCATTATCTTGGTGGTCAGTGGACCGCTGTCTGCTGGATGGGCATCTGCATAAAATAAAGAAGAATTCATTCAGCTAGTTTGGTCAGTGTCCAGTGGCTGATCGCTGGCATCCGCATAACAAAGAAGATTCGCCTGTCATTCTTGTGTCCGGTGGACTACTGTTCTGTCGACAGATATTCGTATAACAGTAATAAGTTCAATATCTTTGGTGGTCCAGTGGACCGTTATTCGCCGATCTACGGGCATTTCAAAAATATGTTCAATATCCCTGGTGGTCTAGGGTACTTCTCCCACCCACCCACTTTGCCTCACTACCCGCTCCCCAGTCAGCCGGTGGTGGCAGCACCACTCGCCGCGCGCCTGCCACCCACTGTCGACACTGTTAGAAGGTACGCTTATTGGTCCATAGCGTGAGTCAATGGGCATGTATATCATATATACATTCCAGATATGTGAATGGGATCATTCACATATCTGGAATGTGTAGTGGTATGGCTGCACGCCCATTGGCTCATGCTGTGGACCAATGGGCATACAGCCCCACTGACGGGCCTTGGCGGGCGCGGGCGGCAGGCGGGTGGGTGCTGCCGCCCCGCCGGGCTGATGGGGGGAGCGGGCGGCTCAGTGGGTGGTGGTGGGGAGGGGGTACCTCTAGACTACCAATGGTGATATTGGTTTTTTTTACAAATGCCCGCGATCGGCAGATAGCGTCCACTGGACCACCAGGATATTGGACTTATTTTCTTTTTTATACAGATGCCCGCGATCGGCAGATAGCGTCCACTGGACCACCAGGGATATTGGACTTATTTACTTTTATTTATACAGATGCCCGCGATCGGCAGATAGCGTCCACTGGACCACCAGGATATTGGACTTATTTACTTTTATTTATACAGATGCCTGTGATCGGCAGACAGCGGTCCACTGGACCACCAGGGGTATTGGACATTTAATTCTTTCTTTACAAATGCCCGCTTTCGGGCGGATAGCGGTCCACTGGACCACCAGGGATATTGGAAGCACTTGTTCTATTTTTTACAAATGCCACAATCGGGCATGGGGGGTGCCGCCAGGTGCTGCGGAGCTCGGTAGCCCCACAGGTGGCAGCTGCGGTTGCGCCTCTTGCAATGTGGCAGCTCACCTGTAGTGGCCATCAGTTGTTCCCTTTTTTTTGGATCAACTTTGTGCTGGCACAGGTAGGGGTTGTGCATGCATGGCTCTGCACTTCCCAGGCTGAATGTCGGGCTGTGCAGGGGTATGCATGGGCACGACCCCCTACCGCGTCTGCATACATTACTGATGCGCCCGGCGAGATCGGGATTTGTGCCTCGCTTCTTTTCCCTTTTGAATACCACACTGGGGCGATCAGTGGGTTGCACATGGTGTAACACTGTTGCACCATGTGCAACCTTTGAATATCTGAGCTTCAATGTATTGTTAAATTACAATAAGATCAATACCCTTCATTTTTGTTTCTTTATTATACTTATCTGACGAAAGAAATTAGTCAGACGAGTAATCGTGTAATCCTCTTCCAAATTTAATAAAACAGTTGTCAGATATTTCTTATCCATTGTATTCCAGCCATTAACTATAGGCCCAAGCCAAGGGCTCTAGGTTTGTTATACCAGTCACATTCCCAAATCACATGGAATAGGTCTTCCTTTCCCTTGCATATAGAAACATTTCTAGCGATTGGGGTAAATTGTTATATTTGGCTTCATTAACATTATTTGCAAAGCACTGAAATTTATACTTCATATAGGATTTCTGTAGTTCTGGTTCAGTTAAAGAATCTAGATAATATTTAAAACCAAAACACCCTTGCAAAAGGACAAACCAAGGAGAATACCTTGAACAATTTATGAGATCCAAATTGTTTTGATCCGAATGTTCAGTACCTTTTTCTTAATATATTTGGTATATTTCCTACTAAGGGAAATATTCCTATCCCAGTATTTTATTAATAGGGAGAGATCATACCTTGTTAATAGACCTAATAATTTATTATACCAACTGTTAACATTTATTTTATTCTTATGCCAGCTTATTTTTTCCAAAATGCACAACCTGGGGAGCCTGTCCTTTGTCATTCTAGTAAGTTTTATCCAGTAATTAATTTTATTTATGTCCACCAGTGCATCAATGCTTTCTAAGCCCACTTCACTTCTTACATAAGGTATTGGGCAAGCCTCTACCCTAATGCAGTTCTTAAGACGTTATGTATTGGAGTTAGTAAGCTTTTGTAATTTGTATATTCACCAACTTCTGCACCAAATAAGATTTGAGGAAAAGTTTACATCTAATGGCAGTTAGCTGTGATCTAAGAGAATTACCCTCATATACCTGTATATGGTTAAATTTATTCAGCCCATATGTGGCTTTTTACTGTTCGGTTGAAACGTTATTGAAATGAGCCTTCCAGGAAAGATTTGAGGCATAAGTCATACCTAAATAGGTATATGTATCTATATTTGGGAGTTTCTCATTACCCAAAAGCCAGTAGTTAATTAACTTTTTCTGTCCTATAACCCTTATTTGAGATTTCTGTGTATTTATTTTTAGATTCAAAGTTTCTGTAGCCTCTTTATATAATAAAGTAAGTTGTTTTTGTAGGCCCAATTTGGACAAAGAGATCAAAATGATGTCACCCATGTAAGCTAATGTTGAACAAAGTTTCAATCCTATTTTTGGTGCATCTGAAATCAGATTAGTTAAGTTTCTTAAAAGAACATTAACATATAAAGCAAATAGTGTAGGGGCCAAGACGCACCCTTGACGTACACCTTTATTTATTAAAACAATTTTGAGACTTCCCTTTAGTACCTAATCGAATCCTAGCCCAATTTCTCTATACAAATTAGCAATAATATCAATCAAATCTAGGTCAACCCTTTATCTTTCATCAGACACCATAAGGTTTTCCTGGTAATGGAATCAAACGCAAAGGAAAAATCAATGAACTACAGTATAATTTTTGTTTTCTTATAGTTACATATTTTTCAATAATGTGAGACAGGATAAAGCAATTGTCTGTAGTTGAATACTGACTTCTAAAACCGGCTTGTTCTTCTATAAGACCTCCTGTGGACTCCATTTGACATTTTAATTTATCTAAATGATTTTCAAAAAAATGTCAGGTTTAATCAAGGAGGCTAATTAGCCTACACATTTTTGGATCATCTTTTTCCTTTTTATAGATGGGTATGACTAAGGCCCCTCTCCAAGATTCTGAATAATATTGCTCTTTGTATACTCTTATTATAAGCTTTTTCCAGAAGCTCACACCATCCCATGGTGTTGACTTGATACACATCAGCTGGAATTCTATCCAACCAGGGGCTTTATTTAATTTTAAAGATTGTATTGCTACATACACCTCTTGTGTGGTAATTGAGATATTATTTTGATTAAGTTCACCAAAAGTGTAGTCATTCAACTGCCTATCAAAGAAGATTTCAGCAAAGAACTCAAGCCATTTATCTTCTGATCTACACATATCTGGGGCAGTTTTATAAGCATTTGTACCTTTGCTCACAAAGGTCCAAAACATTTTTGAATCTTGTTTGTCTAAAACGCCAACATTTTCTCCCATTGATGTTTATAGTATTGATCTTTTTCTGTTTTAGGAGTAATTTGTACATTTTCTGATCTTGATTTAAATCCTTAAATAACACCTTATCATTAGATTTTTTAATTAACCTCAGTTTGGCCCGCAGTTGTCTTTTAAATGCACTACATTCTTTGTTGAACCAACCCAAATCATTAGCTTGGTTGTGTTCCTTAATTAATTTTTTGTTCACATAGGTGGTTACATATCTCTGTAAAGGCACATGAAAACTGTACCCAAAGGGTCTAGCTGTTTCCTGATTTATCTTGGGACCCAATGCATACAGGTGAAAGTGGATTGTATTTTGTATTGCTACTTCTAAATTAACCGATCATACCACTTTTATTTTGGATTCTTTCTACCTGTGCCAAGCCCAAAGTAGGTCGAGGACTGCTACATTTAGTTAATACTATTAACAGCAAGGGAAATGATCATTTTCTGATCTAAATAATATCTGTAGGCTATCCCATAAATGACTATGTCCAGACCAAATAGCTAAATCTAGGACAGATTCACTTGTCACATTTACATAGGTGAAATTACCTTCTTCATCTCCCTTAAGTCTGCCATTTAAAGGGTACAAATCAAAATCCTTCAACACCTTAATTCATTTTTCCCATTGTTGTTTTTACCACATCCTGTGAGTTTCTAATGTTACTAGGGCCTATAGAATCATTAATTATAAATACATAATTATCACAATATCCATCAAACTTTGCAATTCTAGAGTTTAAATCCCCAGAATCAAGATCTCATAATCAGGTGAATCCGACCTACAATCATGAAGAAGAGTCGCCAACCTATCCCAGACATCTGGTAAACATAATTTAGACATCTGAGGTGGAATATATATATTTAATAGAAACATTGTTTGTATATCATTACTCATTTGAAGACATAAAATATGTCTAACAGAATATTTTAGTTTGACAACATGAAAGACTCCAATTCTAATACATATTTCTTCCAAACTTGCAGTGTTTTTCACCTGGAACATGGATGCTTTCATATCCATTCAATATACTAAGGTTCCTCTGCATGCCAGGTTTCTTGTAGGAAAACAACATCAGAGCATCAGAGTAAATTAGCCCAGTCCTTATCAACCAATTTCTGCTCTAAGCCAGCACAGGCAGGAAGTAGGCTGTTGGTTAACTAGAATCGCAGCTTATCCAGTAGATAGAGGTAGGAAATGGGCAGACTGGGTGGGCCAAGTGGTCCTTATCTGCCATCAAAGTCTATGTTTCTATGTAACATTCCAAGATAGAAAACTGATGTTATAAGACTTCAGATCACCTGAAGCAATATAAGAATTACAATCATTATCTCCATGTGAGACATCTCCTACTTTATGAGAGACTGTGGCTGTACAGGTGCTAATTGCCTCAAAAACATTAATAGCAGATAATGAGGGCACAGATACTTCCTTACAATAATTAACAAGTCAGTCCAATTCTCTAGCTAAACAATCATTGGAAGCGCTCAGATTTTCAAACAATTGCAGCAGATGGCCAGAGTGAATGGTCTCAGCATTTGAATTAATTTCCCAAATATCTCTTCAGATTTACACAAATAAAGGCCCAATTCATCTAATAGTGGGCTTTTCTAGTAGGATCTGGCAATATCCCCATCCCAGACAACAATATCTATTTGCAATGAATCGGCTTTCCTTCCCAATGCTCTTAATACCCATACTGCCCAGTTTGATATTAAGAAATGAGCTAAATAGTTTACATAATGAACCCATTAATTTTCTTTCACTCTCTCTGGGCCTCTCTTCCATACCAAAAGGTTCAATATCACTGATTATTTCTTATCTTTTGTTCTTAATGCATCCTGAGTGAAAACTTGCCTATTAGGGAAGACAATGAAAAACTTTCTTCTCAATCAACTCTCCATTATACTAGATGTCATTCACCACTCTAGGCGATGCAGAAATAATTTCTCTAGAGTTAGTTCACCCTCTGGGAGTTTCTTACCCAGAATATCTGACTCCATAATTTCAAGGCCCATCTCTTCTACTATCAATTTGGTTATAAAAGTCTTTCCCCATGCATTGTGGGCCAACCATCTAATGCCGTTATCTCAAAAAGGAACATGGCCACTTAAAAGCCTAGTCAATTTGTTTATGTCCTCACAGGTTTTGCTTTTGATCTTCTATGGGACTATTTCTTCGCTTCTTTCACTTTGATCCATCTTTCTTACAAATGGAGGTAATTTCAATTTATCATAAATTTACTCCACATAAGTCATTTTAAGATCTGTATGTAATAGCTTAATTTCTCTTTCTAATAATATAAGCTGATCTTGCAAATCTGTACTACCACACTTCTTAACTGATTAATTCTTGGATTTGTCCAGTCTATGGGTTAGAATAGTATCACTTCTACTATCCCCATTCCAACAGGAATCTTGATTATAGCAGTATCCCTTTTCTACATAACTCTTCCCAGTACAAACAGCTTAATCTCTACTTAAGGGAGAGGTAACTTTACTTTAATTACTTTTTCTTTGTATTCCTTCTTGTACTTTCTTTATTTTTATTTTTGAAGCTGGGGTGTCTGGGATTATTATAGGGCAAAATCCAGTCTCCCATGCCTCTTCTCAACCTCCATCTCGACCTCCAACTCATCCACCATTTCAGCCTCATCCTAAATCACGGAATCTGATTCTTTGGGGGTTTATGGCATTCAGTTTCCTTAGCACATCATCTAACCTAGCACCATTAATTGCTATATCCTGTCTAGCAGTTTCTAACTCATTCTTGAGCACTATCATTTGTTCCATTAATAATAGATTCGCTGTGTACTGATTTTTAATGAAAGGATTAAATCTTCACCAAGGCCATATGGGATATAATTATTAGAATGATGAGGAAGAGAACCCCTCAGCCTGAGAGCTCAAATTGACTTCAAGCTTTTTCATACCATCAATCATATATTGTAGTTCTGAGTTTATAAGTTGCCAACCAAAACCAAGATAGCAACATGGTCCTTGCCATGGCTGTTAAACTGTCTTGAGTTTTCCTCATTAGATATTCTCAATACCACTCTCTGGGGACATCCCTTGGTAAGCTTAAGTAGCTATTCTCCATTGAGGTGTCTTCTGAGTTACCATTTGAGCTACATACTAATGCATCATTTGTCATATTCAAGGTGTTAGATGCATTTAAATTAATTCCAGTGCCAATCTCTCCTCCATTATACTCCTGAGCATGCCTCCTTATCCTGTTTCACACCACAAATTAATATTGGGGGCAGGGAGCAAGTGCCCTTACTTTGGGAGTCGATGTTCTTCCTGTGTGTTGGTCCTACTGCTGAACTAAGAGAGGAAAGAGATCAGTAATCTTGGTTTGAATGACTCCAGCCTTCTTTTTCCCTTTATTTAAACTGGTTGTACTAAACCCTGTTTCTGCAGCAGGATTTATCACTCGGCTTCCTCATTTCATTCTTTGTAACTACCATTGTGGTCACTATCACAGAACACAAGGGACTAATATGTTGTCTTATAATACACTAAAGTGCCAAAAAGTGTTCAAAAAGGCAGCAGAGTGAACAGCAAGGTCTAGATAAATGAACAGATAAGACTATCACAGGAAGTCTTTTAATTTTCACAAGACTTCTTCAAAATGTCCAGAAAATACACACAAGATGTTCCAAAAAAGTTCTCTAAACTCTGCAGAATCTGAGAAAAGGTTATTTGTTTAGGCCACAACAGATCCTTCCAGTGCCTCAACTGCTTCACTGGAATTGTCCAATGGAATACTGAAATATAAGAGGCTGCGATTTTCAACCAGAGCAGATGATATCTCTATATTCAGTATAAATCCAATATCAATGTAGGGCTCCACAGTTCTCAGTTCAAAAAGCGTTAATGTATGTCCAAGATAAAGGAACCAAAAAGAACTCCCTTGTCACTTTTTCTATTAGAAGTTCTATTTGTATCCACAGTCCATGCACCCTTGAAATTTAAACAAAATACAAAATGTAAATTCATTCTCATATTGCCTTTGCCTCACTATATATGTATATTATATACTATATATAAATAACAAAAGGAGGGACTTTTTCCCCATCCACAGATGTGAATGATTCAAATGTATAAAACCCCAGCAAGCAGGTACTCATTTATACTCTAACGGCTTACAGCATTATCTTATGTCCACAATCAAATGCTACAACACATTGGTCACGTACTTATTTCAACTGGCAGTTAGGTTTAAGTGAAGTAAAATGTTATATTAGATAAATTAATTTTCTTACTTACGTTCTACTCATGTTGTAAAGATATGAAAAGATATGAATAAACTCGCAGCAGATAAATGAAAGTAAGAAACTATTTAGAGCGCATGTTGTCGACTATCTTTTCTTGACGGCTATCATTCCTTTAAATAAGAACAAGCTCGGACCTCTGCTCATCAAACCAGCTTACAGCTTAGAACTACAGAGAAACCTCAGTTCAGTGAACAATAAAAATGAACTCTGGAGCAGGCTACACTCACACAAAAGCATTCCTTCTTGTTTCCAAGATGGCGACTCTAAGGGACAGAACGCCACGCATGTGCATTTAAGCCCATAAAATAAGGGCGCAAGGGCATCATTAACTTTAACAGCTGAAACCAAGCTTATGAATCACCCATGTTGCTTTCTTAATTGAAAGGATTAACCCTTTCTTAGCTCAGTCACACTTAGCCTTAGTAAAATTGTGTTTTAAAAAAACTGAAATATAACTGCACAAAACGGAAGCAGGTCCCATAATAAATATAAATATGAAAAGTAGAAGTAAATCTAAAATCCACTACTTAAACAGCAGAAACAAATACTAACACAAACACCCGGTAGTTGGTTATCAGCTACAGAGTGCAAACATGCTCATGAGGAGATTTAGAGCAAAAGAATACCTAACTTGCTCAAAGCAATTCACCAAGTCGTATTCAAACAGCAGCGATGGTATAGTGTCCATTTCATCAGACCCCACGGGACCTTCTGTTGCCCTCCAAGAATAGGCTATTAGGCCACCTCAAATACTCCAAGTCCTGTGGGAAAAGACAACAGCAACAAAAGGAACACACACAAACTTCTTGGACACACAAGATGCTCTTGTAAAATTGCCAGACCTCTTATAGAAAGCTCTATGCAGCTAAAGTGCTGCTAAATGTAGGCAACAGTGGCATACCATACAAAGAAAAGAGTATAGTGTTCTGGCAATCCTGCTCAAGCTGATACTCCACAGCAGCACAGTGTGTAGTGTCAGCTCCTCCTCTCCCGAACGGAACTACATCTGCCTTATTACCATGGGGTAAAAGAAAACATTTTTGAGCCAGGTGAAAAGGTTTTGCTACTCAGATCCAGCCCCTGTTCGGCCACTGGACCTCCGCCAAGCATGGCCGCAGCTCCTGTAGCCTGCCGCTTCTGCCACCACCTTCAACTTGCCTCCCAGACCAGCGCCAACAGATCCAGCCCCTGTTTGGGCCACTGGACCTCTGCTAAGCATGGCGTGGCTCCTGTAGCCTGCCGCTCTGCCACCACCTTCAACCTGCCTCCCGGACCAGCGCCGATGGATCCAGCCCCTGTTCGGGCCACTGGATCTCCACCAAGCACGGCCATGGCTCCTGTAGCCTGCCACTTCTGCCACCACCTTCAACCCACCTCCTGGAACAGCGCCCGACGGATGCAGCCCCTGTTCAGGCCACAAGACCTCTGCCAAGCACGGCCGTGGCTCCTGTAGCCTGCCGCTTCTGCCACCATCTTCAACCCGCCTCCCAGACCAGCACCGATGGGTAAGACCTCAGCCCTAGGTTGGTTAAGCCATGAGTGGTTGCCATTGGTCACAGCACCAACAGCTAGTGCCCGATTGGACCTCCTGCTTCCTGGACTGCCGCTGATTGGCTGGCTCTGTTCTCCCTGCCTTGCTTCTGCTCGCTGGGTGCTGCACCCATAGACTTGTATTGATTTTGACATAATTTTGGCCTGCCCTCCCCCACCTACTTAAATACACCTAAATCCTGCCCACCCACTACCTCAACCCAACCTTTCTTACCCATTGGCTCCACTCTATAGACACCTTTTCTACCCCCACACCTACTTCCATCCCTCAATCATCCTTCTCAGGCTCTCTCAATCTCCCTCATACCCTCTCTGCCATCCACTATCTCAGCTCATCTATCCATGCACTCTTACTGTCTGTCCAATATGCCTCTCCTTCCCTCTGTCACTTGTATGTCTATGCCAGTGATGGCGGCACTCTCCACCTGTTCCTTCCTCTCCTGCCCTTCTTTCTCTGCCCTCTCTTCTCTCTCTCCTGGCCCCACCCATCCCCATCCCTCCCCCAGCCCCTCCATCCTCCTTATTGCTTCTTGTTACTCCAGGTACCCTCCATTACTCTATGTGTCCCCTGTATGGTCCTCCTCACACTGATACCATGATACCTTCCCGCATCACAAACTTCTCATGTGGGATCATCTTCCCACACTATACCAACTTGTATCTCATGGGCTTGGTCAAATGGTGCCCACCTATCTCCCCACCTGCAAGCAATGATGTAAATTGTCCCTTAAGGTTCTGCACCTTGCTCTCTTAAACTCATTCTCCTCCTCCTACTTATATCGGAACATCCACCCAAATCCTGGCCCTCTCCATTCATGCCCTGAAAACCCTGGGTCTTTAACCCTGGCTACCATTAATATAATGCAGTCTTCTGCCAAAGATTGATGCCTCCAAGCCTTCATCTGCCAACACAACCCAGACATTTTTGCTGTTGTTGAAACCTGGCTGACTACAAAGTCCTGATCATGCTTTTAACAATACAGGTACAACATTCACAGGTTGGACTGGGCTGCAAAGAAAGGGGAGGATGTGCCATATATATCAAAGACTCTCTCATGTGGCACCCTGTAGATACTGTCTTATCTGCTGTCTCAGCCCAGATCCTTCCAATCAAAATTCTCTTAGAGCCAAATCAAAAGCCCTTACCATTATTACTGTATACATTCCACTTAGAGTTCAAAGACCTGGTCTCCACGATGTTATGAGCTTCATAAACACTCTTCCCCAGACTCTGAACTTATTCTGCTAGAGATTTCAATATTAACTGGCTTGCACCTGATGCAAGTGCCCACAAAGACTCTATTACAACTGCTAACCTCTTGCAGATGGTTACGTCTGCTACCAGGACTAACTACAAAATGGGCACCAGTACCCTGCTTGACTAGGTACTCACCAACCACCCTGCTAGGATCTCTCACACCACAGTCCTGCCAGACTGTCTCAGTGACCACTCACCAATCATCTGTGAATGGATAAACAAATTTGTAAAGCCCCAAAAATTAATCTCCAATAGAGTCTTACCTCGTGGCAATCTGATCCACCTCAAACAGTATCTGAAGTCTCAAGACTGGTCACCGATATATCAGGCAACCGATGTCAACCTTGCTTTTGACCATCTCATCTCAACCTTCAACAAAGCTTGTGACCTCTATGCCCGATTAAGAAGCATAGGCTAAATCTATCTGCAACCCCTGGATCACAGTGGGACTACTAGCCCAGTTGAAATGGAGGACCACCTCTGGGCTGTGGCTCAAATTACCAGAAAGCTACCTGACACTCAAAATATAAACAAGCCCAAAATGCCTGTACTAAGGCCATATGGCTCATGAAAAGCTCCTATTACAAAGAAGCACCACAAACACCTGGGGTAACGGATGAGCTTTTGGGAGAATATGAAGGAACTCACAGGAAGCAGATTGAAACCCTCTGACCATGCTAGTAGTCGATGGATCAACTACCCTCAACCCAATGGTCATTGCAAACACCTTTAACAAGGCATTTACAGACCTTAGCTCAGTCCTCCCCGCTGACTACATCGAACAAAGCACCTCCACTTCCAGCCTCTCTCAATCACAGTCTCATCTATCCCTCTTCTACTTTAGGGAGGTCAGACCGATGTTGGTTGCATATATTGCCACTGCTATCTCCAATCCAGAACCAGTGCCGATACCTTGACCTTAAGCTTCTGTCACTTACCCTTGATGAACTTCTTTCCTTAACAAAAATTCTGAATCTCTCCTTACTAGTAGTAAATTTCCAGACAGATGGAAAACTTGATTGTAGACCCCTGTCCTCAAAAGTGGTGACAAGACAAATTGCTCTATCGCCCTATCTCAATACTACCTCCGCTCTCTAAGGCCCTTGAGCAGGTCATGTCAGACCAACTTACTGACCATCTGGAGAAATACAATATCTTAACTGCAAAACAACATGGCTTCCGGAAAGGTCACAGTACCACCACTGCCCTCCTTGAGCTCACCAGAGCAGTTCATAAATCCTTTGACAATGGACAGCTCACGGGGCTGTTTCATCAACTTATCCAAGGCGTTTGATACTGTCCACCATAGGCTTCTTATTGACCAAATACTAATCGCCGACCTATCACCAGACTCTGCATTATGGTTCAACAGCTACCTAGATCGCCGTGCAAGAGTAAAATTGCCAGTGCTCTCTGATTCCCTGCCCATCCACTCAGGTGTCCCACAGGGTTCTATCCTGGGCCCCTGCTTTTCAGCCTCTTTTGAACTCACTGCCACAATCCTGTTCTGAGCCTGTTTTACTGTATGCAGATGATGCAGTAGTCTTCTCATCTCACAAAGACCCCTTAACACTGCAATGTACTCTCCAGCATGATTTCAGCTCCATTGAATCATGGTTCCACAAGCACAAGCTAGTGCTAAATCACAAGAAAACTAAATTAATGCTCTTTCATAGCCCCCAAAACCCGCATAAGCAACATCAGCTGGTTATCTCTACTGCAAATGGTAATACCCTTGATCAGATCCAGTCTTTCAAATATCTAGGATCCTACCAGATCCTTGCCTCTCATATGTGGCTCACATTGACTATGTTACCAGGGCTGCCAATACCCGACTTGGTCTACTTTATAAACACAGGCAACATCTTACCCTGAGACCCTGACGATTGCCGTACAGAGCTCAGTGGTCTCGGTCATCGACTATGGTCTCATCATTTGTAGCTCTGCCATGATGACAACCCTCAGACGGATAGCAGTTACCCTAAATAAGGCCTGTCAACTAATTACTGGTGCTCACCATCTTACCCACACCTGTGACTTGTATGCTCAGACCAGTTGGCTCCAACTATCGCTCATATCAAGTACCTCACTTGTACAATGGCAAGAAAATCCACCTCGGCCTTGCACCCTCTGGAGTCCTAGCTCTATTACCTGAAAGCACCAATTGATGGAGCTCCAGGAGATCAAAGCAGCTGCTTCTAAAAGTTTCCCACTGTTGTACCAGCCTGGGCCAATGCTCCTTTGCCTACAAAGCTCCACTCTGGCTAAATGACCTCAGCCACACCATCTCCTCAGCCAAAACCCTTGGTTGTTCAAAATCAGTCTCTGGCACCATCTCACTACCTCCAACTCCTGTGATTGCTTTCCCTAAACTGAGGCATCACTTCGTAGCAAGCTAGTGGCACCCACATCACTGACCAATCCAAACTGCCACACCTCAAAATCTTGTACCCCTAATGCTCTTATTTCCTTACTCATCCCCTGCCTCTTCCTCCCTTCCTATCCCTCCTCCTTATCTGCTACATTCTCCTCCTCCTCTCTTACCCACCCTTGAAATAGCACTTACTGGCAAATCTCGCCTGACAAATGCCTCTGGCTGCTTCATCATCTCACCCTCCACCATGCCACTGTTGGTCATACTAAAAGTCCTAATATCTATACTGTCTGTAACCATTGCAGTGTTATCACTCTGTGAAATGTTTTGTTTTCACTTGAAATGTTTTGTCTCCCATTTGTATTTCTCTGATGTGGAACCTTTGTAAAGAGCCTTGGCTCAAAGGCATTTGTAATCCTAGATCTAAATAAATAAATAAAATAGATAAATACTGTTACCCACAACAGAAAATAAGCTGTTAATGAAGTGGCAAGGGATTTATAAGGTTATTAGACATACTGTCACTGTTAACTACAAGACTGAGACCCCTGACAGAAAAAATCCTATTAAGATATACCATGTTAACCTCCTCAAGAAATGGGTTGAAAAAATGCCAAACGCGGCTTTGCTAGTTTTACCAGAAACTGATAAGGAAGATGTTGATGTAGCCTATGATAGACTAGAACAAACTGTAAATGCTGATGCTGTAAAGGTGAATGTTTCTTTAACCTCAGAACAAACTGCAGACATTCATAATGTGCTAAAGACATTTAACAGTATTTTTGCCATGGTACCAGGATGAGCAAAAGGGTTGAGCACGTAATAGTGACAAGGAATGCTCGTTCTATTAGGCAAAAGACATACAGATTGTCAGAGCTGTTAAGAACTGATGAGGTTAAGGAAATACAAAAATGAAAGAAATGGGTATCATAGAGGAGTCGAGGAGTGCTTGGTCATCTCCCATGGTAATTGTACACAAAAAGAAACTTAGAGTTTGATGGCAGATAAGGACCACTTGGCCCACCCAGTCTGCCCATTTCCTACCTATTAAATAAGCTGCAGATTCTAGTTAACTAAGGGATATTAGAATCTGCCTTGATTTTAGGAAACTTAATCAAGTGTCAGAATTTGACAGTTATCATATGCCCAGAATAATAGATGATTTGGTGGACAGACTGGGGAGTGCACAGTATATCAGTACCCTTGATCTCACCAAGGGTTACTGGCCATTCCTTTAGCTAAAGAATACAGAGATAAAACTGCATTTGAAACCCCTATCGGATTCTATCAGTTCACCACCATGGCCTTTGGTTCACATGGTGCACCAGCTACATTCAATGGTACATGGATGTCATTTATTCCCTCACACTGGTTATTGTGCTGCATACCTGGATGATGTTATGGTGTACAGCCCATACTGGAAAAACACCTGGTACACCTCCAAGCAGTTATCTAAGCTATCAAAAATGCAGGTCTGACTATTAATCCTACTAAATGTGCATTGGGCATGCAGGAAACCAGATATTTGGGCTATGTGTTGTGAAATGGAGAAGTAAGCCAGAGGTTTCTAAAATAGAAGCTGTCGCTAACAGCCCTGTCCCTAAAACAAAGAAACATGTCAGTTCATTTTAGGGCTGACTGGTTATTATCGAGATTTGTTCCCAACTTGCTGAATTAGCTATTCCCTTGCTGAACTCATCAAAATTGGTACCCAAATAATGTGAAATGGACCCAAGAGTATGATGAAGCTTTTCAAGCCATTAAGACTGCATTATGCTCAGCTCCTGTTTTAAGAAGCCCAGACTTTGAGAAACCATTTTGTTACAAATGAATGCATCAGAGGTAGGCCTAGGTGCAGTACTGAGTCAAAATATAGATGGGACAGAACATCCTAGTCTGTACATATTTAGGAAGTTGCAAGACAGAGAGAAAAGTTACTCCACTATCGAAAAGGAATGTTTAGCAGCAAAAGGCCATGGAGTCCCTTAAGTTGTATTTGCTAGGAACTGACTTTGTTCTTGTAACAGATCACAATCTCTGTTTGCTTAACCAGATGAAAGATAAAAATTCCAGAAACACAAGGTGGTACCTGCCACTACTGCCATTTAAATTCATGGTGATACAAATCTGGTAAAGAGAATAGCAATGCTGATTTTCGGTCAAGATATGGATCAGGAATTGAGGGTTCTGAAGATTGAAAACAAATGTGTGGGTTTAAACTGTACTGTTTGCTGTACTGTTATAGAACAACAGATAATGCACATGTGCTTAATTTCTGAAAGCAGAAATGTTAGTAGAGAATTAATAAAAAGGTTTTGGAAACCTGTCTAATAAAACAGATTCCTCTTAAGGAGGGTGTGTGTGACAGGGTGGAATAGGACCCTGTCTGTTATTAGGGAGAAAGTATTTAAAATGCAAGGATCTGTCCTTTCCTGTCTATTTGTCTGTCTAGTTGCGCAACCATATTTTCCTGTGAGACCTCGGACTTGATCAACACAAATCTCGCAATTCTTTGCTCTCTCTGTCTCTCAGTCCTCTCT
Organism: Neoceratodus forsteri; assembly: GCA_016271365.2. Classification (NCBI taxonomy): domain Eukaryota; kingdom Metazoa; phylum Chordata; order Ceratodontiformes; family Ceratodontidae; genus Neoceratodus; species Neoceratodus forsteri. The sequence goes on along the minus strand of CM057452.1, from coordinate 703,447,127 downwards.
TGCTGTTTCTCTTTTCCTCCCTTGCATATCTGCTAATGTAAAAATATGTGCAAATCATTGTATGGAAATGTAACTGATATTGGGATCCCTTTGTTTGGAAAACGTATGGCACTACTGTTGAAATGTATATATTTATAATTTGAGATGACTGCAAAAAGCTGTTGGAAGCTAGAGGTTACCAGAGTTCAATTTTTAAGCCTTTTGCAAAAGCTGTGCAAATGGGGCCTCTCAGCTCAGGCACAATGTATTCTAGCAGCTCCTGCCTTTGAAATATACAAAAGCAGGATGCTTACTAAGGATGGAGGTTGAAAGGATTTATAAGAGCTAAGCTGCAACTGCAAGAAAGATTAGGAGAACAAGGACACAGACTGAAAGAAAACTATTTCATTTTGCCTTTGTAAATAGTTATACTGAACAAGTTTATTTTATGATACTGCTAGTGTAAATAAATAATTTTGGGTAAACTCTACAACTGCCTCTGGTTTTCTATGCTTCCTGACCTGTGCCTCGATGACAGGGAGGTCAAACTTATTTGTGCTGCACTCCCACACTGAGGTCAGCAGGCCCATGTGTATTGCACAGGTGAGTTGCTTGACTCCCAGTGATAGAGGATTGCCCATCCTGTATTTGTGTAATTCCTGTTGAGCTGCTGGCCATTGAAAGGAGCAGCTTTGGAGATGGCTTCTGAGCCAGAGGTAGGAAGGAGTCGTGGTGACCCCAGTTGTTGGGGATGTGGGAAAAATGGGGCAGGAGGATCTCAAACAGATGTTTTTATAAAAGAAGCACTGGATTTAAATTGAAAAATCATGGAATGTGATTAATAAATTTCAGACTTTTTGTATGTGGGCCACACCGATGACCAGTGGCAGCACATATTACTACCAGGCATGCAACCTAAGTTTGGGATGGGACTCAGGTCACTGCGTTGGGAGACAGGACAGGCAGAAGCATCTGCAGAAAGGCAGTGCACCATGACCACAAAAGGCTGGAGGTGGGTTTCCATGTTACATGGACCCCTGTGGATGGGGCAGGGAGCTTGCTCCTACTTCAGAGCACACTGTGTGTGCTGAAGCCTCGTGCACTGTCCATGCCATTGGGAGGGTGTGGTTGTGGGAGAAAAATGATAGAAAATCTTGGCTGCAGCCTATATGATGTCTTTGATCTGAACAACGTGTATATCCCTGTCTATAGGATATATCGCTGCACATCCAAGAAAGCTGAGGCCAGGGATGAATACCTATACAGAATTTTTTGTGTGTGTGTGTCTGTGTCTGTGTGTGTGTCTGTCTGTGTAATAGTGACCTTTCCCTGTCCCCTTATGGATGACAGGGTCACACAGTCACCTCCAGAGTAGGGAGGTGAGTGACTACCTTTGACATTAAAGCCATTGTCAGCTGGCTCTGTGGCACCAGTGATAGGAGATCAATCAGTACACTGGCAACCCGGGTTCACACCCACACCTGGGACAACAGGAGCAGAGACTGGCAGGGAGGGTTAGGAGCATCCGTCGGATGCTCTCCTCCCTGGGGAGGGAGCGAGCCTGCACCGCTTACAAGTGGCTTCTGGTGGCCTGTAGTGGCAGCGCACTTTGCAGCATGGGTGACCAAATGCAGCAAATCCATCTTCCCAGACCACTGCCTACATGCAGCTACAATATGGGAGGTGGGTGGCTTGCAGGAGAAAACATAAAATGCCCACTCGGCACCCCAGATGATGGTTCCCGGTCCCCTTACCCGCAGCCTGAGCAAGTGCCTCTAAATTGATCCCCATCATGTGCCTGGTGTAGTGGACTCTCAAATCTCCTCCAGTGGGCCCCGGAGGGCCCTGGTGAAGTGATATGTTGGGCAGCCAGGGCACAGCACATGGGAGATGGTACAGATGGCCAAGAGGGATGGCTTGGTGGGTGAAGGGGTCCTAAGCAAGGACTGAAGGACTGGCTGGTTGGGGACACGAGCATAAAGAAATAAAGAAAAAAGCCATTGCCACTCCCTGCTCATCTGGTAGAGGTGTGGGAATGGCAAGGACCCCTGTTTCTTCAGAACACACATAGCACACCAATCTGTGTTGCTAGTCTGTTCCACCTTAAATCTGATGTGTCCAAAATGTTACAAAAGTGCTAAACTATCCAACTTGCTTAACAGGGTTTGAGCATCTAGCCAGGGATCCCTGGTAAGTTTGAATTTATAGGGTACATGAGAGTAGGGAGTGCCACATGTGTCAAGCAGCACAGTGGAAGGGAGTAACACTTCTCTCTCCCACTGCAAATGTACTTCAAGCACTAGCACTGTACACCTCAGCTGAGGTCTTTGGTTGTTGTGGTGGGAGCTCACTCTTCCAATTAACTGAATGCAGTCTCTTAAGAAGATCTTTCTTGACCGGCCTGGTGGTGCTGAGGCTGAGGCATCTGCCTTACCATGCACCATGCCAGTGACTCGTTCGGAATGAGCCCAGGGAGCTGGGGGTCGGTCGGGGAGGAGGGATTGAGCATCCGATGGACTGCTCTCCTCTCCCGGGGTCCATTTTCCTAACGCTAGTGGCACCCATTGGAGACTGGGTACACTGCAGTTGGGGACTGTAATGGGGGCAATGTCAGGCGGCTGACCTGCTGACATGGAGCAGGAGCACTCGTGTCACACCCTGGACAGCATTGCACATCCTGTGTTGGGGAGAGCACAAGTAAGGAAAATCCCAGTGCAGGGGAGGCAAGCGTGGATACCCAGTGGCTGAGCCCACATGCCCAGTGCTGGCCCTGATCCCCGACTTGACTCTCCATGGTCCTCTGCCTCCTCCTGTATGGAGTCAGAGGGAGAATGGGGACTCAACTTATCCAATTCCTCAGTTGGGGTAGGGTTCAGGCGGTGGAGGCAGGGCAGTGGGTCCACCGGAGAGATTCCTTGGTGTCATATCAGGAGGGTACAAACAGAGTCTAAAAAAAAAGATCTTTCTTTTTGTAGAGTTTTTTCATTTTCTGGTGCACCCCACCCAATGGCACCTCCCAGCCCTGTCACCTACCTTCTCATGGACTTACACATACCCACTGCTTCCCCAAGAACCAATGTGTGTGGTGGGTGGAGTAATATATTAATAGTGCATAGGCCTCCTGGTAGACCAAGGCTTTTCTTCTCTGATTTTCATTCTTGACATTCAACAGTTCACTCCACGCATGCACACCGACAGGTGTGCCAGCATCTAGTGGCATCCCGACTGTGATTCCCCTTAGCCTCTGCTAGGTAATGATCATGCTGGCAGGGTACACAACACATGAACCCTGAAGTAGACGAGGTGTCCCTTGGATGCTTCATCGTCCTTCTCCCAGTCAGACCTCAACATCCCAAGCTTGGTCTCGAACCTAGGTTGCTGGTGTTGCAAGCAGTAACTCTACTGCTGCACTGAGAGGCCGGCCATGACAGGCTCTTTCTGACTGAGAAGCCCCATTTTCCAGTTACAACAGCCACAGGATTCCCCATCCCCAGGACCAAGTGGCAGGATTAGGGAGTCTGCGGGTAGTAGGAAGCTATGGTGCAGGGAGGAAGGAAGGTGGCGACATAAAACTGGTGGGAAAACAGAAAAGAGAATAAAAAATATAAATCATTAACTGAGCGTTCCTTTTTACCTTTCCCTAGACATTTGTATCTATTTGTATCTCCCATTACTAAGAGTCTATTTTCTTTTCAGATGTTTCAATTTTATATTTAACTATTTAACTTTTCTGGAATGTTTAGCCTACATACAGGTCTGTTGCCCTTTTCATGAAATCATTTTGCTCAGATTTTCAACTCGTGAACTTAAATTCATAATGAGTCTAATAGTGTCAGTGGCTCAGTATGTAGCATGTTTTCCTCTTCAGCTGGAGGACTCGAAGGTTATGGGTTCTAGTTCCACATCAGGAACTTGAGAAAATACCCTATAATGACACTGTAGTGCAGCAGGGTGCTGCACTGTTGAGGTGCCATCCTTTGGATGGGACATTAAACGAGGACCCTTCTACCCATTTCTACTGGCTGACCAGATGGAAGTAAAAGAGCCCATGGCACTTATCATAAAGTAGAGCATTTTTGCCTGATATCTTGTTCAACATTCTCTATCAATAAAACAAGTCCATATAACATACCGAGGATGCACCTGGAAATGAGCCATCACTGCTCAGTGTGCGTTCCTGGTCAAAACTTATAAATAAAAAATATAGGAAAATTTTTCCTCTACTGGCTCCATGATTCTAAGTGGTAGGGCAGCCACTTGGCACTCTGGTGGCCTGGGGTTGTGCCCCAAGCTCGGGACTTCAGGAGCAGAGCCAGACTGGAGGGCAGAGAGCATCCATGAAGGTACTCTTCTCCTAGAGTGGGGATGGATACTGGCACCGCTCACTTAGTGACAACCAAGTAGACCTGGTGGTGGTCCACTGATGCAGTATCAGGCACCCCAGGCCACAGACAGCCATGAGCTTGGGCCTGCCACAACAGGGAGGTGGGAGGGGCCCCAAGGAGGGCAATAAAGATGGTGCAAGGTATGCAAGGGAAATCATAATGAGACAAGATTGAGAGAATTAAATCTGTATCTGCTGGAGTTCAGAAGAGAGAGAGACATGATAGAGGTATTCAAGTACATGAAGGGTATAAATAAAGTGAGGAAGGAAGTATTTAAAAGGAAAGTTGGAGTTAAAACAAGAGGTCATACTTTAAGATTGGAAGGAGGAAGATATAATGGTAATGTAAGGGTCTGTTATTTCACTGAGAGGGTGGTTAAACCCTGGAACAGATTACCTGAGGAGGTGGTCGGTGTCGAAATGGTGGAGGGATTCAAGACAGTGTGGAATAGACAAATGGGGTTGGTTAGAGGGCAGAGGATAGGCTCCTTGTGCACCAGTGACACGTGGGGAGGAGGAGATGGGCAGACTGGATGGGTCAGGATGGTCCTTTTCTGCTGACACATGGCTATAATACCATGATACCATAATGGAAAAACCTTCCCATTGGTCACATCAAGGCCTACACTGCAGACCACCTCCATCCAGTGGACACAAGAATCGCTTACTCCCTCCCACCAGAGTTGCACTACCATTGTATTTCTGTCCTCCCGAAGTAAGGGCTAGTGATGCAGAAACAGGAAGTCCCACTTTGAGGACCAGGGAGTGATGGTAGTAATGTACCAAGGGGTCTGGAACAGGAAGAAGTGATGAGGCCAATTCTGGAAATCCCAGACAGGCAGTAGATCAGTCAAGGACCATAGATGTAATGTCAGAGGCTGAAATAAAGACTGAATAAAAAATTATCTTTCTCTGCACCAAAACCCTAACTTTTCCTTAACTTTTCTTTGCTGCTGTCGAGGCCTTGTGGATTTACAGCTTTTGGGATCCACTTTGTATGAAGCTAAAGTCACTCAATAAACCAATTTTTCTTCCCTTGCCTTCTTACCATATCCTTCTTTCTTACAATGACAGAGAGGAACTTATGTACCTCTAACACATTGATTTCCCTTCAGTATTTAGAAACACACATCCCTTCAGAGCACAGTCTGTCATGGAAAGTGCACTCTGTTCTCTGTCACTATATATACTTAAAGTTCACTTGCACACAAAATGTTTTGTAGTATTTTTTCTATTTAGGTGCATCTGTAACAACATGCACTGTATTTAAAAACAAACAACTATTCCACATACTTAAGGAACAACTGAAGACACTCAAGCTGTGGAACCGTGATACCCATGGTGAAAGGATGTTGCACACAGAGAGGGTTGCCTACCCACACAGAAACAACAACTGGAGGGTCCTGTGGCACTCGAGGGAAAGGAAAAACAGTCCCAAAGACAATGAGCTATTGCTTACAGTTTATTAAACAAATTTGTTTTATTAAAAATGCTGTTGCTCACAAAATTTGGACTGGTGCAGTTTGAGCCTCTAACCACTCACTCCGGTGCTGCAATTGTCTCAGAGTCTTCCTCAAGAGGTGTGGTTTTCAGAAAGAACAGTCCTGTTTAAATTTGTTAACTCATGAATAGATACTTGGGGATGAGAGATTGAGAGGATGGATCCAAGATGGCTGCACGCTAAGGACTGTGGAGGAGTCTCATAAGCAGGAGCAGAGAGGAGCCTTAATGTTTTTAGTAAGGTATGCCACTGTTGCCTTAATAGGTTTACACTCTCTGCACTTTCCAGTCTATCTTGTGCTATCTGGTTCCTGTGTTTCCCCTTCTTTTTGCTTGTCCCCCAGTGGAACCAGAGAGGAGTCCTAATGGTGGGCAGGAAGCCCCGTAGCTGCGGTGGACAAGCCACCCTGCGGAGGGTTGCAGAGCTGTGGAAACACCTTTATGAAACACCTTGAAGCTTCTGGAGCCCTTTTAGGACGCTATTGAAGAACTGCTTTAACGATCTCTTGACCTGCTGTTCCACTGAAAATTTGTCATCGGACTGTATGCTTGCTCTGTGGAACCTGTGGACCTTTATTATTTTATTATTTATTTAGTTCCTTTGTGTAATTAAACCTGTTCTCCTAAAATTTTATTTTAGTGCACTCCTAGCTTGTTTTCAGTGCATTTTTATTCATCATAGGAAGTTGGGGTTATCAGGAGAAGCAGGCAACCTAAAACCAAACTTCTGTTTTAATCTGTTCCTTTAATTTATTAAACATAAATCCCTGTTTTCACCATCCATCGATTTTGCTGCAAGTATCACGTGACTGGGCAGTATATACTGCAGTGTCAGTGGCTCAGTAGGTAACACACTCGCCTCTGAGGCCGGGAGATCAGAGGGTTGTGGGTTCAGCTCCCACATCTGGCACTTGGGTTAATATTCCAGTACTGACACTGTAGTGCATCATGAGAGGGTGCTGCACTTCTGAGGTGCTGTCTTTCGGATGAGATGTTAAACCGAGGTCCCATCTGCCTGGATTGGTGGTAGTTCAGGTGGATGTTAAAGGTCCCATGGCACTATCGAAAAAGGTAGGAAATTTCCCGGTGTCCTGGCCAAATTCCCTCTTTCACTAAAAATACCACCAACAACTTAATCTGGTTCAAGGTCAGTTGGCATTCATCTGTATCCCCTCCCGGTGGGTGCCTGAAAATAGGCAGGATTTGTCTAGTGCACTTACCGGTCAACAAAAACTAAATAAATAAAAATAAATAAATAGTGCGCATGTGTATTCGCGGTGAGTACGTTGGTTTGCTGGAGTTAGGTCTGATGTTGGTGTCAGAAAGTTGGTGTTCTGATGTGGATATTTACTAAGTGCACACTGCTAAACCGTTAAACCGTTACACTGCCATTATAGTTCTGGTGCAGGTTTCAATGTCATTTGTTGTTTTATTGCCTGCCAGTGTGTGTCACAGCGCAAGTTGTGTTTGTAGTGCTTTCAGTAAGGTTTGGCCTGCTGTGTCGCCTTGGCACCATGACCTAGTATTACTATTCAGCATCAGTATTCGCATCGGGCAGTCCAAAAGCAATGGCATTTTGATCTTTGCTGTAAAGCCAATTGTTGTGGTGTGGGCCTTCCCAGAAAACAGTGTTTAGCTCTGAATTCACTACCGGCGACATAAGTAAGCATTCTCTTCTTTTTTATCAAAGTGTTAAAAGAGATAGAGGGGCATAGGTATAAACTTGTAAAACCCTGCAAAATAGAGCTCAGCAGTTAATTCAAGTTGTTGAAGTTGTCTATACAGTGCATATTTTATCTGCCCCATTGAGACTTGCCGACTTTTCAACTTTTGCTGATACTGTAAGATTTGCCGCTAGCTATTGAGCTTATAGTGAGTTTTTGCCTTTTTCTATTTTAGTGGAGACCTAGTTTCATCCTTCATTTTATCTATGGTCACATGCTAATCTTTATTCTTATGGAACATCTGAGAATTTTCCCTGTTAAATGTTCAAGAAATTACAAGTACCGAAAATTAAGGAGAAAGTTCAAACTGATTGAATGTGCGTGGCCCTACAATACCTTCTTTTTTGGCTTTTAACACTTTGGTGGAAGAAGTCTTCGTTGTTGTTGTTCCTGAGTTGCTGTGCTATAACATAGGTGTAACAGGAGGGTCAGTCAATAGTCACCATCATCATCTTCAACAAAAACAATTTTACTTTTAGCCCATGGCGAATTGATCCCCTGTGGTGAATTAATGGACTAATGGACTAACTGTTTATTTCTGTTCACCTGAATTGTATTTTTCTCATTTATACTTAAAATATTTTTAAAATGCCAGCTATAACTCGGAGTAAGAACCAAGGTCCTGCTACTACACCTGACAGAATGGACTTGAATAACCTAGACTGTAGTGCAGGGGAGTCTAAAGGGCTCCTTTCTTTAAAATCTTTGCTATGAAACAACTGGGTAAAAATAAAAAAGAATGAATAAAAGGGATGCAGTTTGAAAAGACTAGTAAATATCTAATAGATGAATTGGTCATTGGAAATAAAGACTTACAGCTGATCTCTACACCCAATCTGGTCTCTACAAATGGGCTGACACTGGAAATTTTTTAGCCGAGAGCTCTTAAGCCAGCTCTTAATATCTTTAACAAAAATAATAAATCCAAGCCAAAGGAATTATGGAAACTAAAGGAAAAGGTGTTTAGTTCAGATCCGACTGATTCTCAAGGGTCAAAAGAAGCTAAAACTGATCACTATGGATTTAACGGACACAATGAAGGGAATAGCAGGGATGCAAAGATAGATTTTCTCAAATATTTCACAGTCTCTCAGTGCGGGATATGGTGGTTCAGTCCATAAGAGAATCCCTGCAAACCAAGGAGGTCATTGGAGAAAATTCTGGAGTTGTTGTCTTATTATCCCATAAAGCAGTTAATACTTTGGAAAGATCTGAGTTTCATGGGGATATTCTTAGCTATAATAAAAGCATTCAGTTTAATTTAAATCAAAATCATAACCACAACTCTGGTGACAACAATAGTCTTTGCAGTGGGGATAGTGTCAAGCAGAAATCTCAGAATGTCTCTCAGGGCTACCGTCCAGAAATTACAGCACAAATTCTTGGACAATGAGTCCTTAGGGCAGGAAAACTCATTTTGTAGAGACATCGAGGGATCTCAAGGAACTCTTAGCAGTGTTAAGAAACCTGGTTAATGCCAATGTTTTGCTGTTTAAGCAGTTACTGGAACTTAAGCATGATGTTTTATTTATCAAAGGGTATGCCTAGAGAATAGGTTAAAATTAGAGTCAATTGATAATAAACTGGCAAATAGAGACCGTAGAACAGACATTTTAAATAAGGAATTAGATACCCAATATAGTCAGCCTTGGTAACACTGGTTGGGCCCTAATGATACTTGTGTCTTACCTGTTGACAGGGAGGAGAACAAGTTGAATTGCTCATCCAGATTTATGGAACATGAAGCAGTAGCCTCTGGGGACTCATTAGGCAGATCAATGTAGCTAAGCAGTGAATCTGAATGCATTATGTTTCCAGAAGTGGAATTGAGAGACAGTAGCATCTGTAGGAATTAGCTCATAATCACTCATATTTGTGGCATAAGGGGCTACAGGAAGTACTTGATAGTGATGATAAGAGTGCTAGGAGATTAGCATTTCTGAAAAGAAAATGAAAATGGGAAGCACCAGAATGGATAAGGTTTCAGATACCCTACCCTCTTATGGGAAAAAGGATAGAAATAAAAAGATCAAAAGTAAATTGATTAATGGGGTATCCGTGGATGAGAGTGAGAAGACTACTAACACCAATCTGAATTTAAATTAAGACATACTGTTATAAATCAGAAGAAAATAGGGAACAAGATTAAGAAGAGTAGAAAATCAAAGGAAAAGCCCAAAGACTTAAAAATGTAGAAAAACAAAACCAGAGGAAGTCCCAAAAAGGCAAATATAGAAAATTTGATACAAAAGTGCAATGACCTAGAATCAGTGGATTTAAAAAGGAAATTGGTACTGAGTCAAGGGTGGTGGCAGGCTTTGTAAAAGTGACCGCCCCAAGAATGGAGAGAATCCACTCAGCCATAATGTTCATTTTGATCTTTTTTAGCAAAACACTGGGTTCTGATTTTGTATTGCCTCTTTTGGTGTGTCTTGCATGCCAAATGAATTGCAAGAAAATTTTATGGAAAGATTATCTGCATTACTGTCTTCCTTACTGAATGGTTGTAGTATCCTGAAAGATTCAATCAGTATTATTACACCTTTGTTGGAAACTGAGTTGGTTTTGGTGGGACTGATCAATTTTATATTTCAAAAGCAATAGTACTCAAAGCAAAAACTTAGAGGGCATGGGTATTATGGTGGGTGAAGTCACCACACTGAGGGCCTTTGCCAGAATCCTGCATAAATCAAAAACTGTTCTGGGGTTGGTAAAAGGACCTAGCAATTTCTGTCTTTGGGCTGAAATTACCATTAAGAGATTCAGAACTAATCTAAGAGGTAAACTGATTGACTTTCCAAATACTTGTTTGGATATTAATATAAGCAACCATAACGTAGGGAAAACAATAAGGCTGGAGTCTGATGGACAAATCCTGTTTTATTTAAACCAACTCTTCACAATTAAGGATATAGTGAAGAAACAGAGCACATTGGATACATTTTGAATCCATTTCATCATTGAAAATGAGGATGATTGTGTTCAGACAGATCCTGGTGAGAGTTTACACAAATTCAAAGAATTAGGAATTTCTGATTGAGACATCAAATAAGTTTGAGCTTTTAGCTACTCTAGATCAATGCCAGCTCAAGTTGGATAGCCTGGGTGAGGGAGACCATGGACTTATGGTGGGACCTTGACGGCTGATGGGGACAGAACTATTAATGATGGTTCTGTTAAAGTAATAACTCTGGATAATTATTTATTCAAAATTCTATCTTGGAATTCCTCAGGGTTGGGTGTAAAAATAGGAGACCCAGAAATATGTAATTACCTGAACCAATTTCACATAATCGATATTCAGGAAACCTGGGCATTAGGAAATCTCCTTTTAAGTGGCTATCTGGCTTACTGCAAGAAAGCAATAAAAATAAATATTTTGGGAGGGTATTGGAGGATTGGCCATATTTATCAGGCTAAATAATGACATCATAACAGAAGAAATCATTACCCCAGTTATAGTATCTTAGCAGTGATACTAATAGGAAAATCATCCAAACAAACATGGTTTATGATAAATGTCTATTCTCATCCATTGGGAAGTCAATATGGAATCCTAATTGTCTATGCTCATTAGAAAAATTAATTGATTATATTCAAACTTAGTACCCAATTGCTAATATAGTTATTTTGGAGATTTCAACATAAGATTAGGTTTATTGCAAGGCTGTTCATAAGACCTGTCAAAAGCTCTGATGATTCTCCCATATACATCCCTGAACATAAAAGGAACTTTAGAGATCAAATTACTAACAAAGAGGAGTAGCACTACATAGGACAATGTGTAGGAATAACATGCTGCTCTTGAATGGCAGTCTACTACTGATTCTGAAGGACAATATTCCTTCATAGGTGTTAAGGGCCATCCTTAATCGATTATATTTGGATTAATCATAATTTATTTAACAGGTGCCTACCTTTCAAATTAGTACCCAGAGCAGAAAGTGAACACAAGACCTTGGAACTAGAAATTGGGCATGGGGACTTCATCCTGACAAAGTATCAAGGCCCCACACATGATATCTAAGAGAAGGGTATTGAATGGAATACAATTGTGAGTGAAATGTTGTGGATCTATTAGAGGTGGAGGATATTGTTTAAATTAGCCTTACTGGCTGACCAACCCATTGACCCTTCATTGATCTCTGAATTTAACTCCATCATAAATATGATAGTCTCTATAATAACAAAAGAGGTAGTTATAAAAGAATCTAAGAGCCAAAAATGGCATAACAAAGATTGCCAGGTTGCAAGGAAAACTTTAAATAAATAGTTTAGAATTTTAAAACATTATCCAAGTAAGAGTAATAACAAATTAATGAATAAAGCTAGAAAACAGTACATGGAGACCTTAGACAGAAATAAGTAGGAATACTCTAAGCAATTATGGAAGGAACTCCACAATGCAATTCTTAATAGAGATAATAAAACTTCTGGGGATTGTAAGTATTGGAATGGGTCATTACTCCCGAATGAATACACACTTTGAACCGTATATATGGGTAAAGCACTACAAGCATTTGTTTTGCAGGGATGATCCTGACTATCTGACTGGTTTGACAGAATTCAAATATATTGGAAGGAAATATTGCCCAGATGTTGAGAGGGAGCTCTAAATTCATTTCATAAAAGAAAAGCACCAGGGCCAGATGGGGTCCCATTGGACATAATAGTTAGAACCAAGCTATTTTGGATTCCTTTTTATTCAACCTCTTCAATTATATATGGAGATCGGGGACATCCCAAAAGTAGGAATCTAAACATTGTTGTACCAATCTTTAAGAAGGAGACAAAAGGGCCCTAGTTGTTATAGACCCATTAGACATTTGGACACCCTAGAAAAGGTGTTCACCAGAATTCTGAACAATAGATTGATGTCGTGGGCAGAGACAAATAATATAATAGATGAAGCCCAGGCAGGATTTCTTAGAAACCGTTCCACAATTGATCAAATTTTCATTTTAATACACTTGATCCATAAATATAGGATTGTGAAAAACAAAACTGTTTTGCACTTTATAGACCTCAAAGATGCTTTTGATCGGGTTAACAGACCACTATCATGGACAGACTTGGTGAATTAGGGGTTGATCCATCTCTATTGGAGATGATCAGATTTATGTATCAAGATAACTACACTAGCATCAGGTATGGTGACTCTGAGGAATTAAGCTCTTGGTTCATAAGCAATATTGGGGTTAAACAAGGTTGTACACTGGCCCCATTTCTGTTTAATCTTTACTTGGCACTGTTTTGAAAGATATGTACAATCTTGAATTCCATTCACCAAGAATTGGGTCAAGAATGGTCTCGTTCTAGCTTATGCAGATGATGTTGTACTTTTTCACTTAGTTATCTGGGTATGTGCAGGAGTATTGGGAAATTCCAGCTCGAATGTAAAATGCCGACCTGTCGGTTAATTATGATAAAACCAAGGTACTTGTGTTCAGGGCAATAAGAGAGCTATAGTTATTATATGAACATCTACAAGATTGAGGTGGTAAAAGACATTTGTTACCTAGGACTCATGGTGAGCCAAACTGGATCTTGGAAAGGTCACTTGAAAAGTGTTAAAAACAAGCTGGATAGTTTTTCCAATCATGCTGGCATTTTCACATAAATATGGGGAGATCAGTTGATGGAAACCTAAGTTACTAGAGCTAAAATTAATAGTCAGATTCCTTATGGAGCTGAATTATGGGGATGGGAACTTAAAGGGTCCATGGATTTTGGATGAAACACATTTACAAAAGATATTGGGACTCCCGAATAGTGCCCCTTCTGCTCTGGTCAGGACTGAGATTAGAGATCTATCTATAGATTGTGCCTGTGTGCAGAGACAATTCAATTATTGGATTAGGACCTTTAGGATGCCCCGGATAGATTTCCACATTTATGCTTGGAAGAGGCCATTCATTACTCTCACTCTAATATTATCTTCCTGTGTACATGTAGTTGCTGATTGTTTAAGGCTTTCTATTAACCATATTAAATCAATAAGAAAATAATAAAATAAAGGATAACTTAGTTCAAAAAGACTTGGAGGCCTGCCGACTATCTAAAACCTGTTTATGGTTAGCCAAAATAAAGGAACATACATTTGAAAGATATTTTTAGATCCTACCCTTTCCTTGCCAGAGGATTCTTTTAACCAGATTTCACTTTGAGATTTTTGAAGCAATAGGAAAGAGGATTATTTTCAGGGGAAAAATTAGGTTTGCAGGTGCAAATGTGGCTTAGGAGAAGATAACTGTTGCACTTAATGCTTTTATGCTCTGTTTATGAGAAATATAGGACCTTTTGCTAGGATATATATTAAGTATACAATCTTATCAGCTGATGCAATTATTGATATATCTTTTACAACAGCTGATCTCACAATATTGAGTTCTGTGGTCTCCTGCTCAAGATAATTGATCAAAGAAGGTTGCATTTAACTGGATAGTTCTGGGTCGATGGCTGAAATGGTCAGCTCTTGAGTGCAGTGCTTGACATAATTTTATAACAGGTTTTAGTTTGATTTGTATGATGTCCATGCATGTGATATGTCCAACTTGAAGGAGATTTAGGTCAAATTAGGAGGAGATTGGCCTGCCACCTTGTTTAAGAGGAGATTTGGGTCAAATTAGGAGGAGATTGGCCTGCTAAGTAGCGAGATGCCCGTAACGTTGTGCGTTTGTCCTTAAATGGCATCAAAAACATAAGAAAAAGTCATTACAAAAATGTAATGCATTTCATTTTGTCAAGAATAAGCACTAAAAGAATAAACAACTAGTTATATAAAGTTATCAGATACATTGTGCATCACTGATTTAATTTTTATGTGTCTTTATCTGCCCAAAAAGATGGATATTTTGAACAGAATTTTACTTAGGCAGGAGATTTTGTTTCCCAGGAGGGAGGGGAGTTCAGTCAAAAAAATAGGAGTCTCCTGTGTAAAGAGAGATATCACATGTACGGATGTCTAGTCATGATATGACCATTAATGTTAGTATGGACTACAAAGTCCGATTAATGAAACAATCGAATTATCTGGTATAGTTCATCAAATACAATTTCTGTTTAAATTATTTTTATATGGCTCATTAAGAACAATTTTTCTTCAAATCATTTTATATGGATGAATCTAGCACTATATGAATGTTTGTGTGATTTAAATTAATCATAAGATCATAGTCATCTTTTATGAAATAATTTTGTCAGTATTTATTTTAATGTGCAGTATGTCCTCATGAACGCTGTATATGGAACCATTTTAACTATGTTTAATATCTAATTGTCTTAAAGTTTTATTTGCTCTTCGTTATTTGTAATGGCAATTTTGTCGATCAATAAACATGAAACTTGAACTCATGAATATTTATAAATCACAATTTAGTTCCATATTAAATACATAGTATTAAATACAATTTCATGTGGCACCCAAGTTTAGGTCAGTTCACTGTACAATAAATGGATCCTTATACACAAAATAAAAATTCTTCAAAATACTTATCGAAGAGGCATTAGTCATGTCACATTTGATGAATATTCATAAGCCACTAGTTCATATGGAGTAAATACAGTGAATGCAACTGCAGTTTTTATAAAGTTTTCTTGCAAATATGATAAAGAGAAATATTGACCTCATGTGGCCATTAAAACCACCTCTGATTTAATTAAAGGATGTTCAAAATGCTGTAATTATGAGCTAGTGGCTTATGAATGTCCATGGCATTTGACATTTTTGACATTTTGTATCCATGGCTATAGAAGTGCTGGACCATGATGAGGATGTCTCTTGCATTATTCCACAGAATTGCATGTCATTTGTCATATCTGATGATGCTGTCTGTGGTTGCTTGTGTTGTCTTATCCCTTTTGCTGCTTGGGGAGAGTTAGGGTTGGAAATCCAAACACCACATTTCCCTACTTTTATTGCTTTAAGATTAACACTAACTGGTGCATTAATGGATTTTTTTGCAAAGAATTTCCTTTCTTCCTTTCTTTATGAGATAATAGACAAATGTATGTAGCCCCTCCCCGATGTCTAGGGGTATGATGGAATGTCCATGGTAAGGGGTGACCACAGCAGCAGAAACCTACTCAGAATAGCTGTGTTTACCTGGCTCACAGATCTTCTCCAAGGTGCCCAAACATCACAGGGCACTGCAGCTTAAAGGGCAAAAGGATTAGTCTCAATACAGTTTAATAAATAAGTCCATTGTCCACACAACCAGCAAAGTTCATAACACAATTTAATTCAGTGGAGCAAATCACAAATCTACTCCATGGAGCATGGGGTGAACAAAGGCAGCAATTAATTACAAGGTACACCAGTGCCTTCACACAGTGGTACACTCGTGATCATGAAGATCTCCACTAGCTTTTCCTCTTGAAGTCAAATTAGGCTTCCAGTTTCCTGGTAGCAGCAACATACTGGAATCTGAATCAGGCCTTAGCACACTTTTGGCTGCTCAGATTCTCCCTTTCTTCACTGCTGCTCAAACTCCAATGAGAACTGGAATAAATCCATACATGATAGACTGCCAGAGTGAAACCCAACTACTTTCTGGCAGTGAATTGGGACTGGCACTTTACAGGGCTCAAACCTCCAAAGTCTGCAAATGCAATACACCTTCCATGGCTGACCACTCCAAGATTGCTTTTACCTGAAAGCTGCAGGGCACCATGAGCATGGGATGACATGATGGACACACAGCAGGGGCAACCACACACAGAGCCACTCTCAGAGACTATGCCCTAGCTCCCAGTGCTGTCTGCCTGTTCCCACCAACTCCCTCAGCCTCTCTCCAATGCAGTCTTATAGTTCCTGGGAGTTATGAGACAGGCTCTCACCGCTGCCCCACCACCTCTTCTCTGTCTCTCTTTGCTGCATGGATGAACATTCTACCAGTAAACTTTTTCAATCTGGTCATTCTCCCTCCACAGAACATTTCCATACTTGTTCCCCAATGTTGCAATTCTGCTGATAGCTGTGGGATGGGATGGCAACCACCCCACCCTGGCATTGAGCCTCAGTCCTCCTCCTGGAATGGGCTCCCAACCACTTCCCTTTCACACAAACCTCCCCCTTTATACCTCCCTCTGTAACCAGGCCACCTGCATGTGGGCAGTCCCTGGATAGACAGGAGTTAACCCATTCAACACACATAAGCCCAAAGGGGGCTTACAGTCTCCCCCAATAAACACTCACCTCCTTGGTGAGCATTCACCCAGTTACACACAATGGACCCCAGAGAGATATGCACTCTCCCCAGGTGCCACCCAACAGCACTGGCATCATCGCTGAAATGGTGGAAAGCTAAAACCCAACACTACACTGCCCATACTAACTGATGCTATTGGAGCCTGCATTACACAGGGAACATGGTGACTCACCCACCATGCCTTCAGATGGATTGCCTAAACAATGGCAGTGGTGGCTAACCCAGCTCTCTGGCTACTTAAACCTCATACATCTACCCATGTGCTGCTGCCACCAGTTTAGCTAATTGATGTTTACACCTACCCACAAGAATATCAAATATTAATAAAGCACAATGAACACATCCTGCAGCTCCAATGGGCTTATCAGACATATTGGTGTCTTTGAAATAAATGTAAAACCCACATTAAATTGGCCAAAGGAATGTTTTTGTACAAAACAAACTAATGGTCTGACAAATAATAGTATATTTTGGAATACTGTAAATAGCTTAATAAATCCAACTTGCGATTCTGAGCAAACAATGAAATTAGGGGATGAAATAATATCTTGCCCACAAAGAAAAGCTAATATATTTAATTTATTTATTTTATTTATTTATTTATTTAGCTTTGTTGACAGGTAAGTGCACTAGACAAATCCTGCCTATTTTCAGGCATGACCGGGAGGGATACAGATGAATGCCAACTGACTTTGAACCGTATTAAGCTGTTGGTGGTATTTATAGTGAATGAGGAAATTTGGCCAGGACACCAGGAAATTTCCCTACTCTTTTCGATAAGTGCCATGGGATCTTTAACATCCACCTGAACTACCACCAATCCAGGCAGATGGGACCTCGGTTTAACGTCTCATCCGAAGGCGGCACCTCAGAAGTGCAGCACCCTCTCATGCTGCACTACAGTGTCAGTACTGGGATATTAACCCAAGTGCCAGATGTGGGAACTGAACCCACAGCCCTCCGATCTCCGGCCTCAGAGGCAAGTGTGCTACCTACTGAGCCACTGACACTGCGAATAATAGTAATTTTACAGACTTAAATAGATAATGTGGGACTGAAAATAATTGTTTTCTGAATAATAATAAGGTGAATACAGATAGTAGACCAAACATTTATCTTAAAGTAACATCACCCAAAGAGGTACAAAAATTATTACAACAAATAAAATCTGATTGTTCTGCAGGGTATTATGGGCTTCCACAAATTTACTTAGAGATGCAGCAGGTGTTGTCTTATCCTGTTAGTATCTTGTATGACTTATCATTAATGACAGGTCAAGTTCCTGACTTATGGAAATGTTCATTAGTGGTGCCAATTTTAAATCAGGTGTGGCTCAAGATTTTGCATATTATAGACTGATCTCCCTATTGTCTGCTCTGGCTAAGGTACAGGAAAAGTTAGCCTACAAACAGTTAATAGCTTATGTAAATGATTATGGTCTTTTGTCTCAAAACCAGTATGGTTTCAGAAGGAGTATGGAATGGAGACTACCTTGGTCGAGTTCAAGAGCACAGTCCTAGGGGAATGAATAAGGGTGTTTAACTGAGGCGCGTTCATGGACTTGATCAAGGCATTTGTCTTGGTTGATACACACTGCTTATATCTAGGTTGGGTACATTGGGGTGGGCAATCTGCACTTGGTTGGTTTACTGGCTACCTCATGAACAGACAACAGATGGTTAAATATTGTGGTAGCCTATTGGATAAAGCGCATGTAATCGAGTCCCACAAGGCTCCATACTGGGCCCTATTCTATTTTTGTTATTCTTTGATAAAATGTCTTCAGTTCTAGATAATGCTAGCTTGCCACTTAATGCAGATGATGCAGGAGTTTATTTTCAAGCCCAACACAATAGATGAACTGAGCAGGGTACTAACAGCGGAAAGAGAAGGGTGCAGCAGCGGCTGACCACTAATAAGTTGATTTGAAATAAAGTCAAAACTAAAACAGTGGTTTTGGTACTACGGCAAAGTTAAGGGACAGGGGAGGAGCTGGCAAATTCCTGCTCCTGATGGCACAACATATGAAAATGAGGTAACTTCCAATATTTGGGTGTATTATTGGATCCAATACTGAGTTTTGAACCTCATTTAGTAAAAATAACCTCTAACATTCATGTTAAAGTTGGTGCATTATATAAACCGAAGTCTTTCTTGACATCAGAAACTAAAGTAGCAATCACTAAGCAATGTTTATTTCCAGTTATTAATTATGCTTCCCTTATTATGGACAATGTACAGTATCTATTTGTATTGCCCAGAACAAATCTGCTATATTGCAACTCTTGGTGAAATTTGCATTATCAGTTCCACGGAGAACACATCATTGCATGATTTTGAATTATATAGGCTGGTTACCAGTCAATTCAAATTTTAAATATTTATATGCTATATTCACATTTAAAGTAATCAGGGATGGAGTTCCTAAGAATTTATCTGTTTTTACAGAGACATGCCCAGAATTTTGATCTAGGGCTAGGGTAGATAATGAAACATTGAACTTGCCGTTAATGAAAACTACTTGTGGTCAGCAGTCTTTTACATATGCAGCTCCTAAAATATGGAATGAGGTTCCAATTGAAATAAGAAATTTAACCACAAACAGATCCTTTTAACTTCTCTTTATCTGCACTTTAAGACCTTATCAAAATGTCAGTGTTTTAAATAATCATATTTTAGGAATCCGTGATGCACTTGAGGGAGTAAGCAGCTCGTTGCAGCAACCAGCGGTCTCAAGCTGAAAATACTTAATTTTCTATCCAAATAATGACTTTTGGCTATCTAAAATCAAGCAATTATTGCAGGGTGTGACTAAAATTAATAAATATGGAGCTACAGAAAGAGGAAACTCAGAGTGACTCAGGCGATGAAACCGAATCGACAGCAAGAGGCCTAGAACCAAAAGGCCCGTAGAAGTGATTCTCCAGAAGCAAGCTTAAATTTTCTGCATTGGGTCAATTACAGGAGGCTGTTTCAGTGATTAAAGCTGCACTATTCTCCTTATTGCAGATTTTAGGAATGGAAATCAGTCCATAAATGGTTTAACAACCAGGGTTAATGATGCAGAAGCTCGCATCTCCTCTGTAGAAGACAGGATGGAAAAATCCAGACTGAAAATACTGCTTTAAAAGAACTATTAAAAGATGGAAGATAAGTTGGATGACCTAGAAGGCAGGTCTAGGTGCAACAGCATAGTGTTTTGGGCCTCCCTGAAGGGAGGAAGGCACAAACACTGTGAGTTTCATCCAGAAGTTGTGCATTTGAGTGGCGGTCCATCACCTAATGGCCCTACTTATGTGATTCAACAGGCCCACAGGGCAGTCAGGCGAAACCTGCGGTGGATCAGTTACCTCGTCCTATTATATTCAAAGTTTTGAACTATTTGGATACAGATTATATATAAAAACAGTGAGAAGTGCAGAAAAGATAATCTAGGAGGGTAAACAGTTGCATCTGGTCCCAGATCTCACCTTCAGAGTGCGCCAAAAAAGAGCAGCCTACAAGCCAATTCAAACCAAATTATGGGCAGCAAAGATAAAACATAGAATGTTGTTCCCAGCTCATCTAGAAGTTTCCTTTCTAATGGAAATCAAGCAAGCAGCTGGAAGATTTAATCGGAGATTACCCGATCTATTTAATAAGGAGGGTGAGCATCGCTGAATTTCAAGAGGTTACAGGAATTTCGAGGATACTAAGGAATATAAGGAAATGCTTTGAGGAAGATCCTTACTTTGTATGCAACTTAGACACTTAGGAATGGCCTCTTATGTCACCTTGGTTGCATTTGAGACTGTCGATCGTTATTTGATTTCTGCAGAAAGAGGCTATGGATTTTATTTTTGAAGCAGCTGGACTTAATTTCAAGTTAACTGGTACGGTTTATTGTTACTTCCAGCGTTAAATCAAGGTGTTGGCAATATAGTACGATCTTAGAAGATCTCATTTTAGTTTTCACCTATGTTTAATTTAAGAGACTTTCGGTGAATTCACGCCTTTGTCTGTACAGATATAAGCCTCATAAAGGGTATTCTTGCTGTGTTGTTATTGGGTGTGGTGTAGAAATCTGTGGAGATGAATCTTTTACATTGTTATGAACACATGCATAATCAAGCCGCATATTTGGCAGGATATTTTACCTGAATCATAATGTTTTGGGGAGCAAGGAGTCTCCCGTGGGCCAGAAACTATATTAGGACTGAGGCGCTGTCCTGGAGAGTGAGACTCAGGCAGTCTGATTAAGGAGACAAAGTATAAGCCCCAGGAGTTGTTTTTAGTTTCTCTTTTCTTTTTGAGGCAGATCGTTGCTCAGTCAAGTTTTTTTCTCGCTAAAAGGGAAGAGGGAAAAAAGAGTATTTGGAAGTGGCTGGGATTTAACTCTATGTATTTGTTATGGTCATTTGTGCCCCCTAGTGGTGTATCGATATTTCAATCAGAACGAATCTTCATGATAGTCATGCTCTGGAATCGGATTGCAGCAAGCTTTAGTGATGGGCTAGTGTGCTGTATATTTAAATGATTAAGATCTGTTCATTAGGCTGTGAATTAGATAGCTATATGATATAGCATGGGCTATGTACAGTTAATCTGGATAGATAAAGGAGGAATTTATTAGGAGTTAGACAGGTGGAATCTGGGAAGGGAGTAATAACTGGTTAGTGGATGATGTATATAATGGTAAAGGGTGATTAATCTCAGGTTTACATGAGGATCATAGCTCATTCCGCTATGGTGTACAGAGGTGTAATGGGGAAGGATATATAACCTGGAAGTAGCATGATCCCGGATGAGCTCCTAAAGTGCATGACAACCATAACATTTAGGAGCAGGCATTTGGCCTGGGAAGAAGGGGGTGGGGGATGGAGGGAGGGTGGATGGGTTGGCTAAGAAAGGGATAGTAGTAGAGTGAGAGAGGACTGCATACACAAGGCTACAAGGAATATAGAGGATGAATGGTGATAGGCTGGACACAAAAAGAAGATAACTGCTATAGTAAAGTTATGGGAAGTTGGAACATAATGTCATGGAATATCAAAGGAGGGAAGGACAGTACAAAGAAATATAATGTTTTAAGGCATCTTAGTTGATATAAGCCACATATAGTCCTGCTACAGGAAACACACATTTGACAGACCATGTCTCAACCTTGCAGAAAATGTGGGTGGGCCAGGTTTTTGGTGTGGGTAATAGTTCCAGACAGGGAGGGGTTGCAATATTGATTAACAAGAATGTTCCATTTCAGGAAAAGGCAGTATGGAAAGATCTGGATGGGAGATTTATCATAATTTTAGGGCTCTTGGCAGGAGTAGACACTTTGCTGGGATTGGTATATGGGCCAAATGTGGATTCCCCTAGTTCTTCCTTCCTTAGTAGATATTATAGCATCTGCCCTAATGTACCGTGTTTGTTGGGGGAGATTGGAATTTGGTCTATTCTAATGACTTGGATAGGTCCTTTTGTAAAGAGTAGCTATATCGCCTGCTCAAAGGGCCTTGAGGGAATTTATGGAGGACTCTGGCTTAATTGACCCATGGAGAACTATTCATCCACAGGAGATAGATTTTACGTATTATTCTCCACCACATAAAACATACTCCTGAATAGATTATTTCCTTATAAGTAAAGCGGCTCTACAGGGATTGAAGAAGTAGGCATATATCCCAGAGTTTTATCAGATCATTCCTTAATTTGGATAAAATTGAAATTTCAGAATTATTCCAGGGTCTCCAAATCATGGTCTCTAATAACCAGCTCTTAGGGAGGCGGGAATAGTAAACCATATGAGGAGTTTTATTAGAAATTCCTGGAACAATAAATGTGAGTTGTTGGAGAACAAAGATACACTTTGAGAGCAATGAAAGCGATATGGAAGGAGAGTTCATTCGATTGGCTTCCACGAAACAGTAAGATTTTAGGCGCGGGTAGAAAAATGGCTCGCAGAATAAAAGTTAGAATCCCATTTGCACCAGAAATGGACAAGTCTATTGGGAGGAATTTCATGCTTTGAGGGCGAAATATGCAGCATATTTGCTTAATCATACATTGAAGGTGGCTATAAAATGGAAAGCCACATATAGGACAAGGTGAAAAGTCAGGAAACTGTTGGCTCAAAGAATAAAGAAACAGAAGGAACCAACTGGGTAGTTAACTTAATGGATGGGGTCACAGGAATTTAAACACTAATCCGGTAGATATAGCAAATAACTTTAGGATGTACTATTTAAATTTATATACGGCTCCCCAAGAATTAAACTACCCTCTACATTTAGAGAAGTTTTTGGGTGACATTAATCTCCCACAGATCACGTCAAGTCAGCAAATGGAACTTAAAGGAAAATATCTACACAAGAGATAGAGGAAGCTATAGATAGACTACCTTTGGACCAGGCTCCAGGACCTGATGGCTACTCGGCCTTATTTTATAAGACCTTTAAAGAAGAACTTAGCCCATGTTTGAGAATGTTGTACACTTATTTATTCTCTTCCCTATTAGAGAGCAAGCATTGTTGGAGCCGAGAATTGTGGTATTGCGAAGCCAGGAAAAGATCTAACTAGACCAGAAAACTACAGACCAATCTCATTATTAAATATCGATATAAAGATATTGGCGAGTATATTAGCATTTCGGCTTAAAAAGTATGGGCAGATCTTATTGGACCCGAGCAAGTGGGTTTCGTCTCCGGCAGACACTCGGTGATCACTTTAGAAAATATGGCATCTGCTTTCTGCGTCGGGGGACACCAATGCAGATAAGGTCTTGGTGTCCTCGAAGCAGAAAAAGCATTTGATAGAGTGAGCTGGAGATTTTATTCAACTTGCTGCCTAGGTATGGAATACCTTCAGAGTACATCACTTGGGTTAAGGTTTTGTACACAATTCCCTCAACCAAAGTTTTTTGTAATGGGGTTGTTTCAGACAGCTTTAGACTCACAAGGGTACTAGGCAGGGTTGTCCCTTATCTCCTATGTTATTTAATTTATATATTGAGCCTTTGGCTAGAAAATTAATAATGTAAAGGAAATAAGCGGTATAGTTATAGGAGAAGAAGAATATAAAATGTCAATGTTTGCGAGACGACATCCTCTTGCATCTCTCATGTTGGCAAGTGTCTTTGATAGAAGTGTTGAAGATAATAGAAGAGTTTAGTATTCTATCCGGATGCAAGTTAAACCGTAATAAGACATTGGTTCTCTCACTGAATTCTGCTTGCTCTAGGAGAGATGTGGAGGAGCTGGGATATGGATGGGCATCCAAATCAATTACCTTTTGGGAATAGAGATCGCCCCAGAGGTTAATACCCTGAAATCACTAAACATTGACCCTGTGATTAAGCGTATGCAACAAGACCTAGTAAGGTGGCAAGGATTATCGCTCTCTCTTTGGGGTAGAGCCAACTTGATTAAAATGGCAATATTTCCTAGGATTACGTACCGCTTACTATGTTGAGCGTATTCCTCCCAAAGCATGGTTTAAAATGGTAGACTCTATTTGGTCAACGTTTCTGTGGAAGGGCAAAAACCTAGAAGAGCAATAGCTAAGTTAACTATGGAGCGGAAAAGGGAGGTTAGGTATACCTCACTTATTTCTTTATAATCTAACTTTCCAGGGTAGTAACTATCTTAAATGGCTGACACCTCTAGAGAATAAGGAAACACAATGGGTGTGGCTTAAGATAGAAAGAGTTAGAGCCAGGAACATCATCTATCAACTAAGGCCTTTCGATATCTCCCACAGAAAAAAACTTCCTAAGTCTTGGCAAGACACCCCTATAGTATGGTCAGTGAGGCACATGCCCAGTGGTGTGCATTATATAATTTTGATAAGAGATGGGACCTGGGGCAGCCAGTACGTTATAATGGTAATATGCAAATAGGGAACAAACCTATTTCCTCAAGCTTTTAGTATGAACTTAAAGATGTATCGGTGTCGGATCTCATGTTAGATAACAAATTTGATTCTCCTAGACAGGTCCAACAAAAATTGGGTATGAGTTCCTTACCTGTTTTCAAGTATTTACAGCTTAAAAGTGTATTCTGGCAAATGTGAGAATTTCTCCTGGTCTTCAAAGATGACAGAAATATTAGGGCAAATATTTCATTTAGCAAGTCAGCCTAAAGCTATTTCTAATATTTATAAATTTTTATTGGTAAGATTCTGGCAGAATTACCCCTCGACCGCATTTATTGGAAGCATTCCGTAGGTATTTTGTATGATTCGGAAACATGGGAACAGGTCTGGAAGTCTAACTATAGATGGTTAAAGCAGGACAGATTAAGGCTACTTCGCTTTAATATTCTACATAATTTATTTTATACACCCACAAAACTTAAATTAATGGGTAAGATTCAAGAGGGCATATGCCATAGGGTGTTCACAAGTTCAGGGAACTCTAATTCATATGTTGTGGTCTTGCTCAGTAATTCAGGTCTTTTGGCAGCAAGTAATTAAATTTGTAGAGCCATTATTTAAAAGGAGTGCCATTTTGACATAGAGACCTGTATTTTGGGCAACCTCTCAGCCTTGCCATCCCAAACATACAAATACTACTTTGCCCTTATCTCAGCAGTAGCATTGCTTCTCATTCTTAGGTACTGGATTAAGGATACTGCGCCATCTCTTAGGGAATGGATTCAAGAAATCTACACAGCGTTTTATGCAGAAAAATTGATAAAAGCAATTCTGCAACATAGTTAAGTTTAAGGAGAGATGGAAACAATTTTCAGAATTTATGGCTGGGAGGTTCAAGTCACCTGACAAAGAGTAATATTCCAGTCTTTGAGTAAAGCAGGATGGTGACAAAGGAAAGCATGTATCTTCGTAAGATGAGGTGTCCAAGACATTATTTTGGAGTGTAAGGGATATGCAGTCCATTTTAGGGGTGGGAGGAAGGGGTGGAAGAGTAATTGTAGTGAATTACTGAGATGTTTTAAAGGGGTGGATGGGAGGGGTGTATTGGGAAGGTGGGAGGGAGGGAGGAGGGAGAAGTAAATACAATGCAACGAGTTAAATGCCAGGGAAATTTTGTAATGTGGCACTGTACAGGTTTTTTATGCTCTTTTTTATAGTATGTATATTGTGGAAAATTTAAATAAAACATATTATAATCAAAAAATAATCATATTTGCTTTTATATAAGACGTGGCATTTGTATTCTTATTTTTTTGTATTAATAATTATGTATAAGTCTTATTGTATTGTTATGTATTGTGTTCTTTGGTTTGCACCTGAAAAGGGAACTTGTTTCCAGTGTGCTTGCCCTAAAGTAAATAAACAGACAAACAAATGGGGCACAAGTAATTTTTCAAAGAATACAAATATTTAAAACAAGCCAGCTGCAGGACTGATGGACACTCATTTACTTACACACACACACACACACACACACATACACATTCACATCCCCCATTCATGTTTTTCTATTTGAATGCAAACAGGACCATGGTACTCAGTCTCTGATGGCAAAGTCTGAGATTTTTCTCTTTTTCTCCCCAGAAGCAAAGTCTCTTCTCTGCTGATCAGCTAGGTAATAACTCCCTCTTAAGTCCAATTTTAAAGACCCAACCTTATAAACTAGTAAAGGCAACAAGAACATTATAACAATAACTGAGAACAAAAGGATTGGGGGCTTCCACAGTTGCACAGTAACAGTCCTGCAACCACGGTGGGTCTCATTGGGAGCTGGGCCAATGACTTGCAGCCTCTATGAGCAT
The DNA here is from genome assembly GCA_016271365.2 of Neoceratodus forsteri. NCBI lineage: Eukaryota > Metazoa > Chordata > Ceratodontiformes > Ceratodontidae > Neoceratodus > Neoceratodus forsteri. The sequence continues at coordinate 703,420,624 of CM057452.1, read as the reverse complement.
AATAAAACTGGGGTCTGGCATGGTCACCTCCTCTCCAAAAGAATCCTGGCTGATCATATAGTACTTTGTGTGCTTCCCTTCAATGTCCTCAATGATGGCAAAGATTTGAGCAAAGTAACTTTGGACATTAAACAGGCATGCATATCACATGACACACATTTGTCATAGGGCCTTTTGAAGCTGCACTTCAGTACCAGAGGACTAACCCACTCCTTGGTGTGCACTTTATTTTAGCATGGCATGAAAAACCCAGTTGGTATGGTGTTCTTCAATTATGTCCCAAATATGCTCAGGAGATAGGGATAGCAATGTCAAGGATATTCCTTCCAGATTGGGCACCTGATTAATCTCTCAGCCTGGGACCAATCTGGGATGGCACACACACTGGTCCAGGAGCCTCTTCATCTGGTCACCTCATTCCATTTCAGTAGGTGAGAACCTTAGGATCAGTGGGCCTAAGCTGGTCCAATTCCCTTTCTGTGGTGGCATACCTCTGCGGTTGGAGGGCCTTATCAGGGAACCAGAACAGAGGTAATGCATACAAACTTAGGTACGTTGCTCTCTAAAATTTGGTTGTTGAATGTCAGCTTATTGCTAAGGCTGGCGTAACAGTTCCAACACCTTTTCTTCCTCCCATGGGTCCAACTCAGAGCTGCTCCCTCCATCACCTCTTCTATCTCGACATTGGGCCACTCCAGCTTTTAGGGGCTGACTTTTTGGATTGCTGCTTTGGTTCAGTACTGGGATCCACAGGCAGCAGCTTTGTGATGACTTGTCCTCATGGCCATGACCTCTCCCTCTGCCAACAGGGGTTCAGAACTCAGGGCTGGAGAAGGGCTGGGCAGATGGCTAGTGTCCTTCTCTGGTGTGACTACAGGACTAGGCTCCAGCTACACTTCATCCCAGACCTCAGTGCTGGCAGTGTCAGAGTGTGCAGGGTGAACCGTCCAGGCCAACCCACAAAGGAATATAGGGCAGTAGAGTTTCAGGAAACTTAGCAGCTCTGTGAGAGCATGTTGGACACAACAGTAGCTCCATAACTCCTGGGCCTTTATAGCTGCAGGGGATGCACTGATTTTGGTGGTCAACGTCTCTACTGTTTCCCAGAACCACCAGAGCATGAAAGTGGGAACAGTCACTTCCATGGATGATGGGGTTGGTGCTTGTGCCATTTTCCCAATACAGATAAAACAGTTTCTCCCTGTCTCTCTCTCTCTCTCTCTCTCTGTTCTCCTTCAGCTCTGAGGTGTGAACTTAACTGCTCCTCTCTCTCCCACCACTCAACTGCCATGACCTCTGAATTCTGACTCAGATCCTTTTCCCCAACTAGTCTCCTCAGCCAATCACAGATGCTCTAGGTACATTAGCATACTCTCACATGTTGCATGGCAGGCTCCCAGGCATTGCTTCCCAGAAGGTGCGAAATTCCACAAGTCAAAATGGCAGGCTTAAAATGCTGTTCCCTGCTGATGCACCTAATATGAAGTCTAGGCAAGGGTGGGCACCCAAACAACATCCCAGATGAGCCCCCCAATGTCTAGCAGTGTGATAGAATGTCCATGGGGGAGATGACCACAGCAGCAGAAACTAAACCAGAATGGCTGTGTTTACCTGGTTCTGAGATCTTCTCTGGGGTGCCCAAGCATCACAGGGCACTGCAACTAAGGGGAAAAGGATTAGTCCAAATACAATTTAATAAATAAGTCCATTGTCCACACAATGAGCAAAAGTTCATAACACAATTTAATTCAGTGGGGCAAATCACAAATCCACTCCTTGGAGTGTGGGGTTGAACAAAGGTAGCAATTAATTCCAAGGCACACCAGTACCTTAACACAGTGGTACACTCATGATCATGAAGATCTCCACTGCTGTTTCCTCTTGGAGCTGAATCAGGCTTCAAGTTCCTGGTGGGAGCAACATACTTGGAGGCCAAATCAGCCCAGAGCACACTTTTGGCAGCTTAGATTCTCCTTTCTTCACTCCTCCTTGAACTTCAATGAGAAGTGGAGCAAGTCTGTATGTGACAGACTGCCAGAGCAAACCCACTACTTTCTGTCTGTGGATTAGGACTGGCACTCTATGGACTCAAACCTCCAAAGTCTACACCTGCAATACTCCTTCCGTGGCCTACCACTCCAAGATTGCCCACACCTCATGGCTGTGGGGCACCTTGAATGATGGACAACATGATGGGCATACTAGACACACAGCAGGGACAACCACACACAGAGCCGCTTGCAGAGACTTATGTCAGGCTTCCAAGCGCTATCTGTCTGTTCCCACCCACTCCTCATTCGGCTCTCTTCAGTGCTATCTTACAGTCACTGGGAGGTACAGGACAGCTTATCACCACTGTCCGCAGCCTTTTCCTCTCTGTGGCATGGATAAGCATTGTACATTGTAAGCCACTTATCACGGACAGTTTTGTGCAACTTCATTTTGTCTGCCTAAAGCACTGTCCGTAGTTGCTGGCAGGGAGCAGCATTGCCTAACAAAATGCTGCTTGCGATATTCAACACTAAAGCACTTTACAAAACAACAGACACCGCATGGAACAGCACAGTATTTACTACAATATGGCAGGTATAGGCATAGTTGTGCTACTAATTTTATTTATATTGCTTACCAGCGCTACATCCCCTTTCTGCCTTCACAGGACACAGGAACAGTAAGCACCTCTCACTTTCAGCAGAAGCTCCTCACAATCCACTCACAGTTGCTGAAATGGAGTAACAGTCAACTCCACCTACGCATTACTGCTGGCACCACCACGGGAAGGGGTTGGTGGTTATATGTGAGGTAACTTATAAAGTGCTGATGTGCCTAATAGCTTAAGTATTGTTAGCTATCATAGGCAGCTTCCCAAATGGTGCTAAATGTAGAACTTTAATGACTCACTTAGCGCTCAGTTAGTGCTTATCACCCTCATCGGCTGTCTGCAATTGCCAGCAGGCAATGTCCACATAAACAGGGACAACTAATATTAGTGCCTATGGGAATGGTTTTGGTTTCTTGTTTTTGTCCGTGTTCCCGATTGCCTGTGGTATCCATGTCCACCATAGGTGGAGTCGACTTTAGTGGTAAACTTCTTCAGTCCAGCCATTCTCCCTCCACAGAATGCTCTCATACTTGTTCCCCAATGCTGCCATTCTGCTGATAGCTGTGGTCAGGGTGGCAACTGCCCCACCCTGGCTCAGAGCCACAGTTCTCCTCCTGGACTGGGATCCCAACCACCTCCCTTTTGCACCAAACCTTCCCCTTTATACTTCCCACCATAACCAGGCTGCCCACCTGTGGGCAGTCCCTGGATGAGCACGAGTTAACCCTTTTGACACTCATAAGCCCCAAGGGGTCTTACATGTATATACATGATTCTGTTGCTTTCTACACCACACTACCAATAGGTGCATTCAATAATGTTCACAAGACTACCTGATTGACTCTTCACATACTATCAAGTTTCATGTTCACCACCTAGTGTAGTAATGTTGAAGATTATTCTATGTGGTAAAATACATGAAGTGCAATAGCTCTTTTAGACTGATTAGTGGCTTTATTTTTTAAACAAATTCAATCTATCATGTTTATGTACCAAATACCAGTTGTCACCCATCATATTTGTTCGATGTTTGCAACACAACCAATAAAAATATATTTACAATTTATAAAAATACACACAATACAAAAGATAAGTTTTCAAAATGTATTAGAAAAATGACAATTGAATTAGTGCCACATTGGTGCTGTGTTCCTGGAGAGGTGAAAAACCAAGTACTAAAAAAGTATCAAACAATAATTGTAATCAGAGAAGCAAGCCATCTAACACATATAAAACATAGAAGACTGTTTACTATACTGTGTATGTAGTATAAAAGTAGTTAATTATTTAGAACTATTTACATGATCATACTTGGAAAATTCCTCATTCAACTCCTTAATAAAGGTGATCCTATGAAAGCAGGAACACTGCATAACCAGCATGCTAGGTGAGCCATTTAAATGTCAATCCAATTTCTGCTATGTAACTTGTCACTTTGAAACCAGTAAAATTTTTGAAGAACAAATCAATTGCAATTAAATGCCCAGTATTTAACTAATATTTAACTAGTGACATCTTTTGTTATTTCATTGTACCACACTGTTTTACATGACAATGTGATGTACAGATGTGAATGAAATGTTGTGCGTATTTTGGGAGGGTGGCAAACATCTACATGTGATAGAACACATCATAATAACTCATTATACCTACAGTCCAGCACCCTCACAAGAGCCCACCGAAATGAAAGTAGATCAGCATCATCATTACAACTATCCAGCCATTACATGTAGAAACAAATTATTAAAGAAATAACAGTTTGAGTCACTGAGTGATGCTACTGAAATAGAAGCAATGTCCCCAACGTATGTGTGGATGTGTACCTGTTTGTACCCTAGTTAAATGAGGGTCATATTATTGGTAACTGTTGTTCTACAGCTGCTACGAACTGCTTATTTTTAGAACAATCACATATGCATCCTTGACGTTCAGCAGAAGTGTTTCCTTAAAGTTCATTACACTCTGTCCACCTGCCATTGTATCTGAGCCAAGTTACACAATGATCAGAATGCACAGAAGCTCTATGGTGGAAAATTATTGCATGAGTGTCAAAATGCATACATGCAAACATGACTCTACCTGAGATAAAGTCAGTTATTGGTGTCAAAACTTTGACTCCTGCAAGTCAAATCATTGTAGCATAAGCATCAGGTAGTTTGCAGAATGACTCACTTTCAGTGATTGGGTACTATTACTGCCACACTGTCTGCACTTCCATCCATATTTTGCTTTGCTAAATGTGTCTGAAATTGACAGATGATTCCTGTGGAATACATAGAGAAATCCACATCATCTCAGTCACTTCTCCATCAACATTTCCACAGGACAGGCAAACATATCTGCAGACATATTTTACCATAAAGTAACACCTTACTGAAATTTGTTCATCTTGTAACATGCTGATAATTGCCATAATGAACTCTGTAACATCTTGATGAATGTTGTCAGCAAATGTCCTATGCTGCTCATAAGTTGCCACAGCTCAACATAGAGGTGTCAGTGACTGCAAAGTACTGTAGAACAGACAATAAGCACATACAGTTTATTTAGCACTTCTAAGTCCATGGCGTAATCGGACTCATCTTTTTGTCACGTGAAACTGTATGTAGATTAAAGCCTTTGTGTCTTTTGTTCTTATTTGTTTCTGTTTGCGAGTCCCAATCATCTTAGATGATGCAGAGCACCTTACTGTTCTCCTGCTCCGGTTCCCACTCATCAGCTGACTGCTCACTCCCCTCCTGCTTGCCCACTCCAAAACTCAACCCAGTAACCCACAACTACAAAAAACCATGCATTTAAAAAACTTCAGTATAAAGATGTCAATAATTTTGTTATTATATGTGTGGTTATTTCAATAGAAAAGGGTTGTATCCTATCAAAATCAACAGATTTACCATGATTTATTTCAGTAATTAGCTTCAGGTCTCATAAACTGTAAAACCTCTAACTTGGCATAACAACTTGTCATTTGGAGCACAATACCTTAAGAGATGCTTATCAGCAGACTGCTTGCTCTCCGTCCACTCGCTCACTCCAGAGACTAAACCCAGTAGCCCACAACCAAAAGCCATGTGTATTAAAAAATACTTTTGCTCTTCTCTTCACAGCACAGTAGTTTCTCCTCAACCTCTGACCGCAATCACTGGCTGTAACAAGTTGTAATCAGCAGGTGTAATCAGCAGATCAGCTGATGTAATCTCCAGCAGCAAACTATGAATTCCATTTCTCTGTCAGAAATTCTGATACTCTGCACTGATGTTCATCAGCAGTCCTGTATCTATCCTCTTTAGTTTGTTGTCTCTGTTGAAGTGGGTTGATCATACAAAGGCACAAAACTTCCATTTTCTTCTGCAGCAGAGGTAACAGCTGATGACTTGTCTGTCACATCTGTGCCTTGCGAGTTACTGAAAGCATTCTCAGTGAACTCAGATGCCAGTCTACCCCAGTAAAGAAATGTCGGTCCACTTACAATGTGTACACTGCAGAGCAATGCTTAAAGGCTGAGGGTATGCTGTAGAGAATGGTATTATGAAACTGTCAGATTTTTTACTTCAAAGTATGATCAAAAAGTTAATGAAGCACCAATAGAAATGTTTTTTTTATTTACATTTTGTGTTTTCTCCTGTTTTTCTCCCTGATCCCAGGACCCGGCAGACACAGCAGTGCATGCACATGGAGTACCAGCTTGGCCCTTCCACCCCATGGCTGTCTCTGGGCTCCCAGTTGCCCAAACTGCCAACTGACCTCAACCGGGTGGCAGCCAAGGGTTTGGAAACCCCTCATTTCTCCCCAGGAGAGAAGAGCCACCTGTGGCAGCTCAGTCCCATTCTCACTTTCCCCTGCTGACCCCAACACCCAGGCTCATTTCTGAACCCAGGTCGTGTGCGTAGCATGAAATGTGGCATCCAGTGCCTCAGCACCACTGGGCTGACCGCTACTATTAGAAAACATAAGGCTGACTGCCTGTCTAAACTAAAATTTGTTCCAGACCCTACCAGCCTAGCACCTGAGCTCCCCACCAATCCCTGAAGTAGACCACCCTTGCTCCTTGCTGATGTTGAGCTGAATTGAAAAGAATAATCAAGAGCCTCCGCTCTGAAGGGGCAGTTGTTAACACTCAAGTAGTTGTTGCCATTGTGATGGGGATAGTGAAGTGCAACAATCCTCAGGAGCTGGCCAAGACAGGTGGTTCTCTGGTATTTAGCAAGCAGTGGGCCTGGACATTTTACATTTATGGGGTATTGCCACAGAAGGGCACAAAGGCAGGCAGAAAGACACCTACTGACTTTGAGGAGCTAAGACTGCATTTCTTGATAGAATTAAAACTGCAGCCTCAAATGAGCTGTTCCCTGAGGAGTTTATCAAAATTGATGAGACTGGTGTTAATTTAGTGCCCTGCTCCCAATGGACAATGGCCAAGATGGATTCAAAACAAGTTGAAGTAACAGGTCTTGGAGACAAAAGGCAAGTGTCTCTTAACCTGGGTTGCACTTTAGCTGACAAATGCCCCCAGGTAATCTATCAAGGAAAAACTGCCACCTGCAACCCTGCCTAAAATTTCCCATCCGAATGGCATGTTACACACTGCATAAACCACTGGGTGAACAAAGAAACAGCGATTGCTTATGTGGATGCTTATGTGCATCTATTGATGATTCTACCTTGCCTATTATTGTTATGCAATTTTTGTGTTGTATTCTATTATGCTCTGTAATCTTTACTGAACACTTTGCTAGTTCACTGTTGACCTATGTGAACTTTACCCAGGTTCATCTTGTAAATGAGTCTTTTCTCAATTATGTTTTGCCTGGTAAAATAAAGATTGATTGACTGATTGATTGGATGCTGTTTTAAAATCATGTAGTTCTTCCATGCAGCAGAAAAACAATTTGCATGAAGAGCAGAGAACACTTCTTATTCTCGACCGTTTTAGAATTCACAGCACTAAGGATGTGGTAGCAAAATTAGAAGAGGCTGGTATTATCCTGTCTTTGCCCCCCTCCCCCAGCTACACAAACCTACTCCAACCTCCAGACATTACAATGAACAAACAGTTCAGGACGAGATGAAATCTTAGTTCATGGCTTGGTACTCAGGCCTGATATCAGCAGCTGGCAAGTGGTGTCTCAGCTAGTGATGTAAATGTGGACCTCAGAATGTCTAACTTTAAAGCTCTGCAAAACCAATGGTTAGTCACAGCATTTAACAAGGTTGCAGTGAGGACAGAGGATTGTCTGAGGGGTTTCAACAGACTGGTATTGCATAAGCACACAGCGAATGCCTCAACAACCACCTGCAACTCACCATTTTAGTAGTGCAGTATATTTCAGTTCATTTCATTGCATTTGCACATTCACAGCTTCTACTCATACTGGGTCTATAACAACTGCTTTTTCATTACAGGTACAGTACCTGGATGACACAGATAGTTACAGTGTGCCCTGTATGATGGAATACCCACCAGCCAGATATCTTCTGTTTTTTTATTTTATTTTTAAGTTTCTTTTTATGAATTGTGTTGTTTAATAAAGAATTACACTCATACCAGGGGTAACGTGTTGTGGCATCCTTGCGTGACTACACCACAGGGTCCTGCTAGTAACCTGTAGCACAGCAACCTGCTTACCAAACAAAGGAAACGCTTGTGCCACATACAAAATAGAGAAGAATGAGGAAGCAAGGAGAAAGGATAACATTCACTGTACTCGGGGTTATCAGGATCATGAGGGTTGCTTCGTTTGTCAGGTTGTGAGGACGAGCTGTACCTTGGGAGCGAGTGAGACACAAGAGCTCACCAGAACCATACCAGTAAGCATTCTGAACAGCAGAAAATTACAGTACTATACTGTATGTTCATAGGTGCAGTTCTGCTAAGGTGTTACAAGATGTTATCAGATTAAGCGTTTAGATTTGCTTCTGCTGATTCACAGTGATCGGGGTCAGTGGGTATTACGTTACCTACGTTACCTTACTAGGTTGCCAGCATACCAAAGCAACATCAACAAACAACATATTTCAAATAAGCTCACAGTTCTTTATATTCCTTGCCTTGTATCTGCCCCACAAACATTAGTGGAAACTTTTCATATTACATGAATGTCTTTCACAAGCTGAAATTTTACAGAGCATTTGTTGATGCTCTATGTGTAATCAAGGTTGTCAAATTTGCTGCAGCCATTTCAACAAATGTTCTCTGAACATTATATTAGAAGTCAACTGTGTGCTTCATTGCACCATTGACCAGCCCTCTTCCACATCAAGGTTACGACATAGCATCACACATGCATTTTACAGACTTTCAGAGCTGCTTATAGACCAGTCATTTGTGACACATCTGCACTCAGCTCTTTCAGATGGTTAATCATCTTTAAGATAATTTTCAGCTTAAATAAACACCATCGATGGAATCAAGTGATGATAGTGTGACAATCAGTTGCAGCTGTCTCTCCAGCATAACCTGATTGAATTCTGCCGTTATTAGCCTCAGCATCAAACACACAATATGTGTTCCATCACAGTACAGTTTGAAAACAGATCACACATATCAGACATGGAACTGTTGCTTTTCCCTTTGGCGCATGTGTTCAATAGAGGCATTTGGAAGCAGCAAGTTTTCAATCCAAGCCTCATCAAGTAGAGCCTTGTACAGACAATCAGCACTTCATCGCATATTCTGAAACAGTCAATATAGGTGAATAACTCCCACAGGTTTATTCCAACAGTGCACCAATAGTCTTTTAGCTTATTCAACAGTGAGTCTAGTAAAGATGTTTACCATTCATGGGTGCTAGTTGAAGAAGGTAACCAAAACCACAATATTTTTACCTCCAAAGGCAACTTCATCATCTCGCAACAACCTCCTGCAGATGTAGGTGAATGAAGGCAATCATAACACTGGAGCTCCATTTTGTCAAACATACTATATAGGTCACTTGCAACTTCAAATGACAGCTTATGGTACTCACCAGTTTTACCATGTTCAACAGGCAACATAACATACGGTGTGGAATGACTCAACCTATGTTATATGCTCCTAGTCCACTTAGACTGACAGTGGTAAACGTTGTTACTCCAGTATGTTTCTTTATGTTTGCACTAATTGCTTCAGTAGGGAAACATTTACTTATCTCAGTTGAACCACTCACAAACATACACAGTGGTTTGTGTTTCTAAACACATTCTTTGTTACGATGCCACATAGCATGCTTGATGACATATTGCACAGCAGTATATAAACTTTCTGCTGCTGATTTAACTGCTGCTCTATGACAGAGACCTCAGCATCAGAGTGGCATGCCTTTCTCATCCCAGTGTCAGCCTCTGACATTAATACCATAGGATCATTCATAGGAAGGGCACTCCCAATGCACTTTCTCTCTCTCTGGATCACGGCTTTCTTGAGAATTCACTGGAGTGTCTTCTTCCACTTGCTTTTTCTAGCTGTTCCTTCTCTAGCCCTAATTTTTATGTACATAACCAAATTCTCAGTCTTGAATGTCTTATAGATCAAATTGAACTTCTTCCCATATGTATCAGATTTACCTTTCAATGAGCTTTTGTGCCTCCATGGCTTGAACAAAGAAGCAGAGCAAAATAGTAATGCTCCTTCTAATGGCAGTTTGAGTCAGTTTGCAATGATCAATCAGCTAAGGCTTGTGTCTTTTGACAAGATTTCCTTGCAAAGCCTGTTATTTGGAAGATATCTTTTGCTGGGATACACTCAAGTCCAGGTTTATAGTCATACCACTGTCTGACTTCAGAGAAATATATACTCATGGCATTGTGTCTCTGTGGATAGTATGCATCAATCAGATTGTGTTTGAAAGTGTTTGCTGAAGATGGCTTTTTTGTTGCAAGGTCTTCAATCTAATCATGAGACTTAAATACATTCCATCTGTTTTCTTTGTAATTGATGTTCAAGTACCATATCACTTTGAATTTGTCATACAGGCATGTTCCAATCAAACAGTCACTTGTTTACATGCTCCACATTAACAGTGTGACACCGTTTTAACACTAGAGAACACAAACCGTGAACTGAAAGATCTGCTGCTGTTGGACAGATCATCCCAATGCTCCTGCAAGCATGTTTGCTCATTTTGGCAATGTATGATATCACATACTGTACCAGGGCCATGGAATTATACAGCAAATTGCACATCTATGTTTGCCAGCCACATCAACAACAGAACTGGACTGTAGTCATTTATGAATGCCTCATTTTGTTTTCTAGGCAACTCATAGACTCTCTTTGTGAATTTCACTTTCAGGAGATGTCTCATTTCAGAGAACAAGTCATTCATACACCCATGTTCACAGACATGTCTCAGAAATTCAGAACAGCACCTTGTTACCAGTTACCATGATTTTGACCTTTCAACAACAGTACTTCCAACACAAGTGTCACTGAAGCTTATCACTAGTTTCCAGAATGTTGGACAGTCACACTTGTCAGGAAGTTGACAAGAAATGTACTGCATGATAAACTTCAGGATAACAACAACAAAAATGGAAAGGGACCGGGGTAGTCATATCAGATGACCTAGAGGTGGGCAAACAATGTGAGAGGGCAACAAGGAGGGCTGGGGATACTGGGATGCATAGGGAGAGGCATCACCAGTAGAAAACAGGACGTTATTATCCCTCTGTACAGACAGCTGGTGAGACCCCATCTGAGTACTGCTTGCAGTTCTGGAGACCCAATCTCTGTAAAGACATAGACAGAATGGAAGCTGTCCAGAGGAGGGCACTAAAATGGTGCAGGGTCTGCACTGGAAAACATATGAAGAGAGACTAAAGGAGCTTAATATGTATAGCCTCGAGGAAAGGAGGGGGCATGATAGAAACTTTCAAGTATTTTATTTATTTATTTTTTATTTTATTTAAACAGCAGTTTGGAAAACTGATATGAAAACAAGATATGAGTCAGTAGCCTTAAGTACCACAAGGGAATCAACAAAGTCCAAGAGGGTAGCATCTTTCAAACAAAGAGGTGTGCAAGAACAAGGGGGCACAATTTGAACATGGGGGGTGGCTCAGAGGTAATTTAAGGAAGTATTTTTCACAGAGAGGGTTGTGGATGCATGGAGCGGCCTTCCGGAAGAGGTTGTGGAGTCAAAAACAGCGGTGGAATTCAAGCATGCATGGGACAGTCATAAGGCAATTCTAGGGGTGGGGGTAGAAAGTAGGCTGCTGGTTAACTAGGATCTGCAGCTTATCCATTAGGTAGGAAATGGGCAGACTGCGTGGGCCAAGCAGTCCTTATCTGCCATCAAATTCTATGTTTCTATGTATGTACTGCATGATAAACTCAGGATTTCAGAGTTCTGACTGTTACCAATGTGGTGTGCATCCTTTACCCACAGTAACATGGGGGTATGAGGAGCATCATGATTTGGCATTCCACTCTCCAGAAGTAGTGTTCCACATTACCAAGAAGGTGGATTAGTCTTTGACAGAATGAACCTCAGCAGTGCATTAAATCTGTGATGGAAGTGTCATGACACAGACATTGGGTCTAGAGAGTACATCTCACTGAGGGCCATAGATGATATGCCACCACTGTCTGCATTTGCCCACTTTAGTATTTCAGCCAGTTCATCTTATCTGTATTCAGCACAGCTTATGGTAACAAACCAAGTGGTTGCACCATACTCTAGTAGCATACACATAACTTCAGAGTGCCTTCGGTACCAGAATCACACAGAATCACAGAAGATATGAGTCAGTAGCCTTATGTCCTTGAAGACTCATCCATTTTTATTAAGGGATGTATTTCTTATTTCCCATATAGATGTCAAGGGATTTTTAAATGTGTCCAATGATGTACTGTTGATGATATTCAGTGGTAGTTTATTCCAGAAGTTAATAACCTTTTGATTTATCCAGTTCCCTCTCTGATTCGTTCTATAATTTCCCCTTTTGGCTGTTGTTGATGGAATCTATTATACCTGCCATTATTGCATATTAGACTAATATTTTCCCATAAGTCACTATCCTTAGTTGCCTTAAAAACTAAGCATAAATCACCTCTTAGCCTGTGATATCTCAAGCTATATAGTTCTAGTTCCAGCAACCTATCCATGTAGTCCACATTTTTTACTGATGTTATCCTCTTGGTTACTTTCCTCTGAACCCTCTCCAATAAATTAACGTCCTTCTTTTATTTGAAGCCCAAACCTGGACACAATATTCCAGGTACCAGAATTATTTTGTTCCCCACATTCTTGAAAGTATGGAGTTCGGATTTACTTCCAGTGTCTCATCCTTGTCTTTATCTTTTGCAACTGTGCTGCTGGGAGACCATGCAATGATGTGTTCAGTTGTAGGGTGTGTGCAATAGACACAGACAGTATGCTTAACTCACCCTCCCATAGGAGGTGAAATAAATACTGAATGTTTCATCTGAACTTAACATCAGAATGCAGCAATCCAGATGTTAGGTACTCATCTTCAGGAACACATACCTCATGCTTATCCAAGTGACCACCAATACCATGTGGGAAAGGGTCAGGAAAGCAGCATGTTCCCAGTGTACCTTCCCAGATACTTATTAGACTGTCTTTGACCTGTTTCATCTGATACAAGCCAATGTTGTCACTGACTGGATCCTTACCATGGAGAGGATGAATTGTGTACTGTTCATACACATTGTCATTTATACTCATGGAGACCATCTCAATCATTGCTTTTTGGTGTCTACAGTTCCAAACTGAGTCTCAGTATCACCAAGGTGGTCCACATTTAAATCATCATAGAATGGGTTTCAGATTTTTAGATGTTGTAGGGCCTTTTTAACTCTCTCCACATTCACAACATGCTGCCAAATATTTTTGACTTTGATGGAACACCATTCACCAAAATCACAATATTGATGTCCTGAGTTATCACCTCAGCTTTTTCCTGGAGTAGTGGCAGGTACATGACAGATCCCTTCAGTGACTTTATGAGCTCTTTCTGTGGCATGTTTTCAGTTTTATGTTCAATCTTAGAATTGCTTGGAACAACTTCATTGTTTGGATTAGAATCCGCTCAAACATGTTCAGGCGACCAGTCTATATGCATGTAACATCTGTCTCCGTATTGTTTAAAACAGACCTAGGAGGCATAACATTTGTTTTATCTTTCTGAAATGGTACAAGCACATGTGCACTGCTTCATCTAATGCAAACCCATGCATCAGTAGCAAATATGCAAGCAAATGTCCCGCATCTCATTTCACCTTCCAATGTTAGACAGATCTATGAATTATAGATCAGGCTGCTGCATGAGATATTCAGATTCAAAATGTTCTCTCTTTGACAGCTCAAACGTCACTATATTGTTACCAAATGTGTCAATTAACTGTGTTTCTGTTACTGTAACACAGATATACATTTCCTCTGCATCTGCCTTGTAAATTCATCAAAAGATGGTTTATTCTTCTGAAGCTGATTAGCCAAAACTAAGGCACTGTCCATATCACCATCTGACAAAAAATTGCAAATGTGCAAATTTACTGACAGCACTCCTGACCCGATATATTTTAGACACAGATCTGTGCATTCCTGTATTATGGACAGCAATCATGCACATGCAGTGGAATACACTATCACAAGATCCAGTGTGCAAGCATGCCAGGGAATGCCCATCAACCCACAGTGAGTTCTAGTATGGCATTTATCAATGTTTTCTATAAGTTTGTATTTTTCATTAGTGTTTGTGATGATAAAGAGATATATGAAGTCCTTTACCTCATCAAAAGACTTCTGTCTAATGTTACACAGCTCATCACATGTCCATGTGAGATACCATATCTTGCTTTATTCTGCTGACTCATCATTGTCTTTCTCCATCTCAAGTGAATCATGTTGTACTACCAATGGCAAAACACTGTGGGCCAGATGTTCAAGGTGGGCACTGGGTGCAAATCCGTTGCGCTGGATTAGCACTGAATTTGCGCCTGACTGCAATATTCAAAGGACATTTAGTGCCGGTGCTGAGTGTTAGCACCAGCGCTAAATAATAATGTATGCGGGGAGGGGCCTATGCTCTGGCATATTCAAAAGTACAGCGCTGCACTACAGGCATTAGCGTGACCTGTAGTGCGGCACTAAATACCGCCAACAAAAAGCTGATGGTATTGCAGCAGTGCCCCCATATACACACAGATCAACCAACCCCTTTGATGGTAAAGTATAAGAGGTTACCCTGGTAGTCTAGTGGTCCCCACCCCAAAGCAGGGCTCCTGTCCCCATTGAACATAATATAAATATTCCTTCCCTGGTAGTCTAATGGTGCCCCCAAGCACAGCTCCTGACATCCATTGAATGGAAAATAAAGGATTTTCCCTGTGGTCTAATATCCCCAAACACGACTCCGATGTCCATTGAACTGAAAATAGAGCATTTTCCTGGTAGTCTAGTGGTCCCCAGCATGGCTCCTGGCGTCCGTTGAACTGAAAATGAGGATTTTCCCTGGTAGTCTAGTGGTCCCCCAGCCAGCAGTGATGCCCCTCTCATCCCATTCAGGCTGCAAGATTGAGCTGGCGACCAGTTCAGCCCTCCTTTCACCACCGGCCGGCGCCGGACTGAGGTACAAATCAATTGCTACTGTAGGTAGCGCTGATTTAGTACCTCAGTCGCATCCAACCCGTGGTGGTGAGAGAAGGCTGAGCTAATCGCTGACTCAGTCTTGAAGCCTGATTGAGGATGAGTGACATCACTGGTCGAGGGGAACTCTGGACTACCAGAGAAAATCCTCTGTTTTCTGTTCAGCGGACATCGGAACCATGCTGAGGGACCACTAGACTACCAGAGAAAAATATTTTCCATTCAACGGACGTCGGGAGTTGTGCTTGGAGACCACTAGACAACTCTGGGAAAATTTCTATTTCCTTTCAACGGACGCGGAGCCATGCTGGGGGACCACTACACTACCAGGAAGAATCTTTCCTTTATGTTCAACTGGTGTGGAGCCATGCTTGGGGTGGGGACCACTAGACTACTAGGTAAATATATTTATTTTATATTCAATGGTGGATGGGAGCAGTGCTTGGGGTGGGGGACCACTAGACTACCAGGAAGAGATATTTATATTATGTTCAATGGTGGGCAGGAGCAGTGCTTGGGGTGGGGGACCACTAGATTATCAGGGACAATATTTATATGTTAATTTCAGTGGTGGTCAGGAGCCATGCTTGGGGTGGGGACCACTGGCACATGGGGTTTCAGTGTGTTTTGGGGCTACCTGGGGTCGAGGATCATGGTGGGGAGACACTAGCCTACCTGGGCATAACAGGCACACACTGGAACAGGGACCATGATGGCAGAAAAGGACTGTCTGGTCCAGCCAGTCTGCCCTGTTCCCTATCTATTGGATATACTGCATATCCTAGTGACCCTACGACCTATGGCCTCCTACCCAGGTTTGCCTTATGTCTGTCCCATGCATTGTGTCCACCCACTGTGTTTCATTCACTACTGCACTGGGGTACCTATGTTGTTGGGGAGGCATCCTCCAGGGCATGTATGGACATGGGCAGTGAGTCTGTTTAGCTATTGAGCTGTATTGTATGTATGTATATGTATATATATATATATATATACATATATATGCACATACATATATACAGGTCCTGCTTGCACAGCTGCATGAGTGTGTTGTATGCACTGACTGTGCCTGCCAGCACACAGTTCCTGCTGCTTCCAGCTTGTACTTTCATTCAGACCAACAGGGGATGCAGTGGGCATGCTTTGGCCTGCAGCATCCAGCCTGTACTTCCATTCCGACCAAAGGTGGAGCTGTGTGCACCATGCAGTAGCACCGGGCAAACTGCATGGTACTGTATGCTAACCAACTTTATAATGAGATGCAAATGTGTCTGTTTGCCCACGGATTACCTAAGTAGGCTCATTTGCATGGGAGCTTTGAATATAGCTACCGTTTGCCTGAGCTAACCAGTTTCCCGGGCTAATGTGTTAGCACTGTGCAATCAGGTTAGCCAGGCAGACCTCACTTCAGCATAGCACACTAAGCACAGTTCTGCAGTGTGTGGCTTACATTGTTGTTTGCAGTCATGCCTCTCAACTGTCCCTAATTTTCAGGGGCGTCCCTTATTACCTCAAACCTTCACTCTGTCCCTCCTGCAAATTGTGTTTCCATGACCAAACAGTGGGGTTCTATGCATAACATAATCTCAGACATTAATGTTACAGACGTGTTATTCCTTAGAAAATGCATTTTACACTACACCACTTATTCTACCAGCTTGGGAGTGGATATCATCAACTGTTATGGTGTGTCCCTGATTGTAAACCTTTGTCCCTGTTTTATTTAAGTCTTGTCCCTGATTTATAAGGTAGGAGGTTGAGGGTGTGTTTGCAGTAGATGTAAGACAGCTCTGTGCAATCACACACAATGTTCTCCACCTGCAACACTGGCTTGCTACAGAGTCTAATGAGCTGCAGTTGCAGTTTGCACTTCCCTGTTGCTATATTCTGTGCTGTCTTATTCCGGGCTATTTTGCCCTGCACTCCCAGACCAGTTTGCCCGGCTTCCTTAGACTGCTATATTCAGCAGGATTAGCACGGAGCTATTTCCTTTGAATATAGCTTGCTTTGTGCTCCAGGCTAAGTTTGCCCACCAGGCAGTGCTAATTTAGCCCCAGGCAAAGTTTTGAATATCTGGCCCTGTGTGTTTTCCCAGCTTCATTGACACGGAGATACAGTACTTGCTTACTGTGTGGATGGCATGTTTCCTCCCAAATATGCCTCTCTGTGTTCACTGTGTAATAACACTCATAAATATGAGACAGAAATTGTCTCTGTTAAGATTTAGGAACTCCTACAACTTCATTTTAATCTTCACAATTTTTTCTTTAAATCATCTATTTGAGCCCATCATCTGTGATCACAAACATGATGTAAAGTTTACAGCCATGTGTACAAATTGTTTTACTCTGAGATGCAATTTCATCAGCTGTACATTTCTCAGGGCTTTCTTACCCTCATGTCTCATCATCACATATATGATGCATTAATTTTTGGCTTTGCAGACAACATCTTAAAATATTTTGTACTAGTCTGATGGATGCTAGATACACAGATATTTCTAGATTTTCTTTTCATTTCACTTTCTTAGTGTTACTTCCATTTTCCACTTCTGTTTAACTGTAGCTGTTTTCCTACTATAGTGTCTCTTTTGTGTGACAAACAATGTGCTTTGTAGCCATATCTGCCATGTTTGCTGCTTTTATTTCCTTGTGCTAAATCCAGGTATCAAGTGTTGCATCTGCTCTACTGTTTTATACTGCATCATTAGCCTTGTAAGGCAAGCCATACCTAGTAAAAGTACCTCTGACATCTTTTAAACTATTTGCACACTGTCTTGTATGCATTTTATTGTAATACACAGTGCTGCAGCACATTTTACAGAGCACTGTATCTGCAAAAGATGGAATAAATTCCAAATCAGTACAGTATTTTCACAGTTCTCTTTTTCATCCCAACAGGTACTCTACCTTTAAAAACATAGAAACAACTGTCAAATCATGCTTTAATCCAAAAGATGCATGCAGATATGTCATAAACAATAAGTGACTGCATAACATGCTTTGCCATCATAATCATGACCGTAATATGCATGAAATGGTCATTTACTGTGCTGTCAAGGCATTTACTGTATCATCATTTTCATGTTAAAATGGAATTCTTGTTTAGTGAGCCAATTCTTGTTTCATGAGATGACAATTCTTCTTTTGTGAGATTCATACAAAGAAAAATTTGACTCAAGAAACAAGATTCAAAGAAAACAGGAAATAACATATGTGAACCAATAGCAAAGCAATTCTGAGGTCAACACAGCACAAAGTCAGCCATCTTGCTTTACAACCAGTGAATAGACAACCAGCCTTTGTAAGTACTGCTCATAATTTTTTTTAAAGAACAGCTGAAGCCTTCAGGAGAACTTTAACAAAACATAACATTTAGACATAGTTCAGCTTACATTTCATATTAGTTTTGTATTCTTCCTCCCCATTATTTATTACTGAGGTAATTTGCATGAAAACAGGCTCTTTGCTTCTGAAGAGTTCATCTATTCCTGTTGCTTTCTCCTGCCCGAGTTCATAATGCCCTGCCTGTGAAATCACAGTTACTCCCATGGCAACTGATTGTGATGTCACAACAGGCTTTATGACTTGAAGTAGAAGTAAGCTACAGAGGCAGATAAACTCTAAGGGAAATCTAAGGTATAAACATGATGTTCTCATGCAAATTTACTCAGTAATAAATAACAAGGAAGATAACTATGTAGAATACATATGGAATACAAGGTGAATTGTACCTAATTGTTATGTTTTTCAAAGTTTCTTTTTGGCATTAGTAGATCTTTAAGTTTTATACTGTTTAAATATATATTTATAAGGAAATAAAGGTTGATCTTAGATGATGATGTGCTACTGTCAAGGAACATATAAATTTCAGAACTGTACATGGGCTATTTCCATTAAAAATTACTTTATAAGGGTTAAGATTGATTAATTATTTTGTTTGATTCATGTCTTGGAAATCTTGTTTTGTATGAGCAAATGCACAAAGATCATGAGACAAGCAGAGCACAGGACTGGAGACAGCATAGATTCACAGTGGGATGGTCTTGTCAAACAAATCTGATAGATTTTTAATTGGGTGACCAGGAGTTAGATCATGGAATGGCAGTGGATGTGACCTACCTGGATTTCAACAAGGCTTCTTAACACTGTTCCTCATAGGAGGCTTTAACACTGTTATTCTTCATAGGAGGCTTGCAAACAAGCTGGTCAGCCTGGAGTGGGTCCCAAGGTGGTACACTGGGTCACAAATTGGTTGAGGATAGAATGCAGAGAGTGGTGGTAAATGGGGTTCAATCAGAGGAGAGCAAAGTGACCAATGGGGTGCCACAGGGATCGATCTTTGGGTCAGTCCCATTCAATGTCTTCATAAGAGACATTGCAGAAGGCCTGGAAGTGAAGGTATGCCTCTTTGCAGACAACACAGAGATCTGAAACAAGGTTGACACACCAGGGTGGGGTGGAAAGGATAAAGAGACTTAGGTAGGCTGGAGAAGTGGTCAAGAGTGTGGCAGCTGAGATTCAATGCAATGAAGTGCAAATTATGCATTTGGGAACAGAAACCCAGGAGGAGTACATGATGGGAAGGAGTACTGACAACCACCAAACAGGGGAGGAACCCTGGGGGCAGTCATATGTGATGACCTAAAGGTGTCAAACAATGTGAAAAGACTGTGGGGAAGCCAGTGGGATGACAGGGTGCATTGGGAAGGATAACCAGCAGGAAAAAAAGTGGTGATCATAACTCTCAACTGCTATGAATTTTGCATAAGCGCTATGATTTTCACACTCAAATTTACCCTTGCTCTGCACAGGTTTACTGATGTTCTTAATAATGTTAGAGCTATTTCTGGACACACAAACTATTAAATCATTATAGTAAGTTAATATAAACATTTCTTATCACTAACTCTATGTGGCCACTATTTGTATCTTTCAAAGATTGTTTTGGAGATCCCAGGCTTCCCTTTTTTATTCAATTATTTTTTAGTTCTTTGCTTGAGAGTGGGAGAATCCTAAAGAAGACAACATTTTATGTCAAATATGTGCAGTTTAAAGGATGCTTCTATCACAAAAATGCAGAAAAAGAATGCTGTCTTTATTTTTCTTTTTGTTGTTATTCTGTAATTTCTTTCTTCATTTTTAAAGTCTTTATGTACTTTATACTTGCTCCTATAATTAGTTAACTTACATTTCAGGACCACACTGTCCCTTCATCAAAACATTTTAGGCTGAAAGTCAGAACATAGACATATATATTATTTATAAATTTCAATGGACAGAAACATTTTTCTTCAACTGTCCTACACTCCACAGTGTAAGCAACACTTATAAAGTATAGTGGGGAACATACCTGCAACCAATACTTCTTAATTTCATTCCCATTATTTTCTGTCACTGAGTTTCCAGTATATTGGAGAAAGGCTCTAAATCTCAACTATGGTAATAGAGGAAAAGGAGAGAAAAACAAAAATAATTTATGATTTAATGTTTGTTTTAAACCATTAAATCTTATTTTTAAAACCTTATTTTTAAATGATTTCAAATTTGTCTTGTTGGTTTCACCTAGTAACTACACTATATAATTATTTTCACAAAACCCTTTTTATACTCTATGGGCAGGATTCACAGAGAGGATGTGCCCAGCGTATCTGAGATGTGGGGGCATCCCAAAAATACACAAGGGCAATTCAGGCAGAGTGCGGATGCACTAGCACAACCCTGATGTGCCACATACCAATAATGTTATACAGCACATCCAAAGGGGCTGTGAGGGAGCATGCTTATGCATCGGGTGCAGCCCATTCACAGCCCAATTCTGTGGTGCAACCCCGGGCAAGTCCGAGGATGCGCCACAGAAAGATAAAGTCTAGAAACCAGACTTATGTCGGGTTGCCACCTACAGGCAGGCTGCCACACTGCGGGCAGCAGCATGGGTGCCACCACCCTGGCAGTCCCGTGAGCCCCGGTCCCAAGCTCCCATACAATGCTGCCCTGGAAGCAGTAATGGACATGGTGCACCACCCAAGCCCCGTACAAAGCCGCTCCCAGTGGAGTTGCAGAAATGAATCCCCGCTGCCTCCATATGAAGCCACTCCTGGAAGCAGTAACATTGTTGGCAACCTCCCCATGCCCCATACAAAGCCGCTCCAGTGGCATCAACAGTACTGAACCACCCCACCCCAAGCCCCGTAGTGCCGCTCCCAGCAGCAGTAGTAGTAGAGATGACCCCCGAGCACCGGTGATGCCGCTCCTGGTGGCAGTAGTAGCAATCTGCCCCCTGAGCACCTGTACGATGCCGCTCCTGGTGACAGTAATAGTAGAGATGGCCCCAACACCCGTACAATGCCACTCCCAGCGGTAGTGAATGGAGTGAACCCCCAGCCCCTAGCACTCGGTAATGCCACCTCCAAGGCAACCATGAGCCCCATGTACCCCAATCCACCTCCTCCCCCACTCCAGCAGGGTCCTGCTGTCAGCAAGCAGCTCAACCCACCCACATATCGCCATGGCCACCCGGCTGACAGAGCTGTCTGAGGAATGACAGCTATCGCACAGCCTGAGGCTTCAGACTGTGCAACCGCTGTCATTCTCAGACACACTTGGCCGGGCAGCCGTGGTGGTATGTGGTGGGTTGAGCTGCTCTGACGAACAGGACCCTGCTGAGGTGGGGAGAGGGGTGGATTGGGGCATGGGAGGCAGTCTGCACGGCTGCCATGGGAGGTGGTGCATATCGACGGTTTGGGGGCTGGGAGGAGAGGTCCAGCCTGACATTCACCGCTGCCAGGAGCGGCATTGTACAGGTGCTCAGGGTGTCATCTCTACTACTACTGCCACTGGGAGCCGCATCGCACAGGTGCCCAGGGGGGGGCAGCATTGCTACTACTGCCACCAGGAGCCACATCACATGGGTGCTCAGGGGTCATCTCTACTACTACTACTGCTTCTGGGAGCAGCACTTTATAGGGGCTTGGGGTGGGATGGTGTTCAGTACTGTTGATGCCGCTGGGAATGGCTTTGTATGGGGGCTTAGGGGTTGCCAATATCTTTACTGCCGCTGGGTGTGGCATCCTATGGAGGCATGGGGATTCATTACATTCAATTCCTCTGGGGCAGCATGGCTTGGGCTGGGGTCAGGCAGGGGAGGGGCAGTGGACACACTCGGCACATTCTGCTGGGGCATCCCAGCTGGCACTATACAAATGGGGCCATGATGGCATGCTAATGGTGCCATTGCACCATGCATGCCTAATAGCCTCATTTGCAATACTAACTGTGAATCACATTTTTGGGAGCAGGGCATTCTGAGATGCCCTGCCCCATTGAGCTCACAGCCTGTCATGGGGGATGTGCAGGAGCAACCTGGGATGCTCTGGGGAATCCTGGGCTGGGTGCACTGTGCTATTCACAGAGGGATGTGCTGGGCACATCTCTCTGTTCCTCCTCTGTGAATAGCCAATTTTGCACTCAGTGCATCTCCCCTGCGCAGTCAGCTGAGATGCACTGGGCACATCTTCTTTGTGAATCCTGCCCTTAAAGTTTAAATTAATGTTTTACCTCTTTGGTTCACTTTCTATTCAACTGCTCATGTTCATATTTGAATGATAAAATCATTATTGTCCTAAGTGGAAAACATTCCTGTGTTTAGTGCTTTTAGTCCTATGTTTTTCATAGAAACTATTTAATATATATCCACCAAAGAAAAACTTTTTCTCCCACCTTTTTGCTCCTCGTTTTGTTTTAATATTCCAGTCTTCAGCTTTCCTCTGTGGGTTTTCTTTTGGAAATTCTTGTGCTTCCTATTTCATCAGTGAAATCAAGCAATACCAACTCATGCTAGCATTTGTGTTGAATTGCCACCATTAACCAAAACACCACAGGGTTTTCATCTGAAAGGCTGCTTCTCTTTGCAGCTAGGAAAGGCTGAACCACAGAGATATCACACTGGTTGGTGAGTGTGATGACGTCTCAGGTGACACCTGGCTCGGTCTATAATGGAAACTCCACCTTCTGCCCTAAGGTTTGCTCACAATAGTGAGCACAAGTGAAATCTCCTTCCTATACATTTTTACATTATGTAGCAATGCACTGTAAGTTCATGTATAAAAGTAAAATTTCAAGGCTATATTTTGGGGATGATTGAGGGTAAGGAACCATCAAGAAGAGAAGCTTGGTGGATTTACATTCTAAGTACATATAAAAGTAGGAATGGACTGAATGAAAGTCTAGTTTGGAGTTCTTTTTCTTGATTGTGTAAAAGGGTATAATGTCCAGCGATATGGCATACAACGATGCAGACTGAATAACAGTAATAAAGGTTTATCTGAGATTAAAGACATAAAAAGAAAAAAAGAACACAGTAGATTTAGTTACTTTGAACCTTTCTCCCCCCTTCCCTCCTCCCTTCTTATTTTGGTCCTACATCTGTGATGATTTTGAAGCTAAAGGAAAAGTTATTATAGTTTTATATAAGTTTTTATATAATAGAAATAAATAAAAATCTTCAGCCAGGGTTTAGTAACCATCTCTAAGAATCCCTTCATATAACTATGAAAATATGAAAAAATATCCCTTTTGAAAATAGGCTCAAACAATTGTGGTTTCTTACCCTCAATCATCCCCAATTATATAGCCTTGAAATTTTACTTTTATGCACAAACTTACAGTGTATTGCTACATAATTTAAAATGTATAGGAAGGGGACTTCACTTGTGCTCACTACTGTGAGCAAGCCTTAGGGAAGAAGGTGGAGTTTCCATTACAGACTGAGCCACGGGGAAAACCCTGTGACACTTGCCATCAAGCTCACCAATGTTGCTGAGCATCTCTGTGGTTCAGCCCTTCCTAGCTGCAAAGAGAAGCAGCCTTTCAGATGAAAAACATCGTGGCATTTTGGCTAATGGCGGCAATTCCACACAAACACTAGCTCCAGTTGGTATTGCTTGATTTCACTGAGAAAAGGAAGCACAAGACTTTCCAAAGAAAACCCACAGAGGAAAGCTGAAGACTGAATATTAAAACAAAAATGAGGAACAAAAGGTGGGAGAAAAGTTTTTCTTTGATGGAGATATATATTAAATAGTTTCTATGAAAACATAGGACTAAAACACTAAACACAGAGGCCAGGATATTCAAAGGGTTGCACCTTGCACAACAGGGTTGTGCACCCAATACATCAGTGTGATATTCAAAGGGGCAGGTTGCATGGCGCAATCCCAGATGCACCAGAGTTGCATTGGTAATGTATGCAAGCGCAGATGCAGGGGCATGCCATGCATATACAGCACATCCCAATATTCAGCCCAGGATGTGCAGCGCATATGCTGGTGCAACCCCTACATGCACTGCACACGGTGCTCAAAGTTGAGCCAAAGAAGTCAGGCTCAAATGCTGGCCACCATGGTGCAACACAACAACTGCCAGGCATGGGGAGCCACCCGCCCAGCAACAGAAACACCGTCCACAAGCACCTGGACCTTCCCTGGTAGTCTAGAGCCCCCATACTCCCGATCACGAGCTGTTGTAAATATAATGATTTGTCTGGTGGACTAGCAGTACCCCCGTATGCCTGATCATGAGCTGTTGTAATAATAGTGATTTACCTGGTGGTCTATGGTACCTTCCCCATATGCCCAATCATGGGCTGATGTGAAAATAGAAGTACCTGGTGGTCTAGTGGTATTCCCTCCCAACCCCACCCACAGAGGGTCCCCAGCCACCCAGTACCCCCCATCATTGGTGGGTGAGCACCTACCTGTATACCACCCATCCACCCACCAAATGACAGAATACAGTATGATCTGTATGCCTATTGGGCCACAGTGTGGACCAATGGGCTTGCAGATCATACTGTACACTGAGGGCCAGATATGTGAATGAATGGAAGGGCGAGCCAGTACCCAATGTGTGTGTGCACCTCCACGTGATGTAACTGCTGGGGTCCTGGGTCTGATGTGCAAACAGGGAAAACATGTAAAATTACATATAGAAAAATATATATATTATCCATCATTTCTTAATGTTTTCCTCTAAAGAAAGTTAGTGTTTTCTGCAATTTAACCAATCATGGACAACCACAGGTAAAAATATGGAGATCATCAACAAAATAAGAGACTAGATAACTCTGACAGTAAAACTTGTAACCTGATTGATAAACAAGTAAGAATGGAGTCAATAAAATGACAAGAAAGACAATATTTTTTGTGTATTCAGCTTGACAACCCAAAACTGTTAAACTGAAAGACAAACTGTCAGTTGTCAGAGACTGCTGTGAGAGGCACACACATAATTAGGATTGCTGTTATTTGTAGTGTCTTTGAAGAGACTCAGCATGGCAGAAAGCTTCACTGCAACAGTTTGGATTTGGGCAGTTCACTTGTGAGAAAGGGTGCACAGTTTGTCAGGAGAAGTCACTTTGGGAATGATTTGCAACTGGAAAATTGTGAGGTTCATTGGTTTGGTAAGGCTGGCATGAGATGGGAGCAGCTCATGCCAACCTCTCATAGACTTTTGAACCATCACCCTGAGCTGGACAAAGTGCTCATCCATGTTGGAGGTAATGCTTTTGACCACAGAAGGGGTACAGATTTAATAGACTCAGTTAATTCTGATTTGAATGAACTACATGCAGTGTTGCCTAACTGTAAGATTCTGTATTCAGATATTACAGGACACATGATCTGGAGAGGCCAGTGCTATGGGCTATGGGCAGACTAGATGGATCATGCAGTCCCCATCTGCTGACAAGATTCCTATGTTCCTAAAGGTGAACATTCAAATAGCTGGCTTTTGAGTGATCTGGGTATGCACATCATTACTCACCACCAAATTAAATATTATAATGATTCACTTTTCCTAAAAGATTGTGTGCATTTCTTAGACACTAGAAATCTTACTTTCCTGGGAGACCACCAACATGGGATTCAAAGTGTGTTGTGATGTGTGATCACAACCAGCACATAGACCTGAGTAGTACCCTGATGCTGCCCCACAAGTGCTCTTTTCAGTGCCACATCTACCTTGGTCAAAATAAATGAATAACAAATGCATACCACACACAGACACATCAAGTTCACCTATAATGTTTTCTGAACAAAATATGCAGTACCACACAATACAGTGCAGATGATACAATTTGTATGAATCACACAGACATGCAGTAGGTGTACACAGAGAAGCAGCACTGTTGTAATACCTCTAGCAGGTGCATATTAATCTAATTATGGAACTCCTATATATGATTGTTGCTGTTACAGCAATACAGTGACTGTTTCTCCTTTTTGTACGTAATATAGCACTAGTTACATAGCTGTGCCTTTATGGCCATTCACTACAAAGTCATGACATATGTAGTAGTATCATAGTTGTGTATAATTGCTTGCCAATTCAGAACCACATGTATTTAAAAATGGCATGCACACAGGTCATAAATGTGAAACCATTACCTCATGTTTACATATTCATTTTTTCTTAAAACAGACCTATACCGAAAATGTGGTCAGATGAGGAGTACTTGCCCTGGTAAAGGGCATTAACAAGCATGGTCAGGCTGACATAGTGATGAGGGGACACATCTCCCCTCACAAAATGTGGAAGAGCATGACTGGCTACCTGCAGGAGAAGGGTTTCATGAAGGATCCTGACTCCTTTCATCACAAGTAGAAGCTGCTGTAACAGAAGTTACAGACTTCAGAAAGCCGGCAATCTCTTGGCTAAGGACAAGGACTGATTCTAGCAGGCTGATATAATGTGGAACAAGTCAGGAAGCCAGAGTTAGGTGACAGACACCATGGAAGTAAGTACAGTTACAAAATACAGGCAGTGCAGAAAAAGGTTTCTGATATGATTGACAGTTGCTAGTGTGTCACCTCAAAATTTACATGTTGTGAAATACTTGTTCTATACATAATAATTAATACCATGACAGTAGGTATTAGTACAAAATACAAGTACACCTGCTAACAATTATGGTTTTGAAATAGTTGCTTTCATTGATGTGAAGTACAGTCCACGATGGAAGGAGGCCAAATATGACATGCCATAATGGTGATTAAGAGAAGATATCACATATGGTTGTCAGTAACAGACATTTTATTCCCTTGAAGTGAAGTGCAGCATGCAATATTGTGCAGGGAGACATAATATCACACCTCACCTCAGGACAGTAAGGCGCTGTTTGGGGGTTGAGAAAGTATACGCATATGGTGAGATTTTGTAGTTGGTCAACTCAATACAAATTTGAAAAGTACTTGTATGCAGTATATAGGTCTTACATAGAAAATCTTCAATGTTGATAGCACAGTATGCAAGCATCTATGTGGTGTATTTCACACATTGGTTATATATGTTATTATAGTGCTACATAAGTACAGGACTATGGAGTATAAACTTACATTTCATCAGTTAACAGACACCAAGAAGACTTAGTTGTCTCTGTATTGATCTACATCATTAATGTTCTTTTGTGAAGATACATACATAAGGATTTCTATGCAATATAGTTCCTTTCAGTACCATAGTCACTTGTTAATACCATGCTGCCTGTTAGCAAAGAAAAATAAATATGTACAGTAGTATTATATGACACGTGCCTTATCATTTCTCATTATGTCTTCTTTCTCACTGCAGCTCATCCTGGCTTCCTTGTCACTCCAAAGGCCAGAGCCCAGCTGGAGCCAGTCCCAGCTAAACTGGTGGAGGATGATCCATGGGTTCCTGATGAGGATGTGATCATCATCAAGGAAGATGGTATGTACCAATTACACAACTGCACCTCATACCATTACTTGCAGCTGTGAGTTGTTAATATATGCAGTGGCACTCTCTGTTATGTTTCTGAGACTGCATATCACAGTTCTAATGTAACATAACAGTAACATGAAGTAAAGGAGTACTACCAAACAAAGGACTTCAATACAGAACCTTATAAGCATACAAAATGTAGCAAGTATGCAACTTTATACAGACAACAAATGAGAACTGTTTTAGGAAAATGGCAGTTGAAGTATATATTGCATTCTTTAAAGTAATGCAACAAGCCATGACTGTAAAATTCAGTATCAGAATTGAGTTTTCAAGTTATTTTAACAACCTTGGTTCCCACACACACAAGTATAATAATAAGAGTACCTGCAATGAAAGCAATTCACCAAATATCAGTGTACAACAACAATATTGAAATGTATCATACTACCGAACCTGATTAGTAACTTTTTCTAAATGTACAATATATAAGTCAAATGATTTAGGTAACAGAGTATTGCAGAGAGGTGACCAATATTGTAACTATGGCTCAGGCCTCTAAGTTTCATGGTGGTGATTTGCATAAATATCCCATGATTTGCATTACAGGGTATGTGCGATTTTGTATTTCTATATAATATAATAGAACTGTAATGTGAATGGCAACAGTATAAGTATGTGTTACATTACTAAAGTCTGTCTTTATATATTTGTGTCTTAAAGATGATGACCCAGACAGTGAAGGCACCAGTGGTGCCACACAGCAGAGATGGAGGAAGGTCACACAACATTTACTGCTCCCTCTCCTCCTCAGAGCACAGCACCACTGGACATTGGTGGCTCATCACAACCTCAGGAGGAAGAAGATAAGCCCCAACCTAGTCCATCCAGTTTATCTAGCCTGTAGCAAGATATACATCTCACATACATAAACGTAAGTTCACAATAATTAAATCACAACTTCATGTGTATTCCTTGTTTTTCTTGTAATTTTTGGGGTTCTTTTCCTTTTCTGTTTTCTTGTTTTACTTGTAGTTGATGTGACAGGTGACCCCAGTCATAGTAAGACATTCCAGGACAAATTGAAACCCCTTCCCCAAGCAGTTTATATGTTTTGTATAATGTCCAACATGCTGGTTGGCTGGTTATAAATTAATTGCTGAAGTGCTTCTAAAGCTTTCTGTGCATATTAACCTAAAAACAAAACAAAAGTACAGTTACAAAATGAGAGGGCTGTCTTAATATAAGAATAACAAAACTTGTGTCTGCTTTTTCTAGATGTTAGCAGCCCCTTTCTAAGATATATTTTGCAGCAGACAACATGAGGTAATATGAACTATAAGAGTTCAAGAAACACAGAATGTTCTGACCTCAGCTCGGACCTTTAACAATGTTATAAACAAGTCATGTAATGTGCTCCAGGTGGCAAATAACTGTTCTCTGTGATGCAACAGTGGCCCCTAGTGGCTAGTTTTGTGTTATGTCTGCTGTTAATGAAAAGTCAGGAAACTGTTTTCCAACTTCTAGTGAACTTTAAAAGCCCCACCTCAGTGCTAAAGGGTACATAGGAGGTCAGTTGAATACTGACTGAGGAAGGTGGAAGTCCTCCTAGTAGTGTGTGCTTTCACGCTGTTTAATTCATGCTAGGCTGAAGAAAAGTCTTAGAAACTGTTAAAGCTAAGCAGTTGTCTGATTTACCTTTTTTTCTTATATTTTACTTGATAAAAATAAAATGACAAATGCACTTGTGCATTTTATACACCTGATCTGTGGTCTGCCTGAAGTAGTGTTATCCTATACCCACACCAGTGACATATGGTGTTAGACATGGGATCTATCTGGATGTTCAAGGAAACAGGGAGTCCAGTCAGTTGGTGCCAGACCTGTTACTGAGGATACATGGCAGAGTGCATGGCACCAGGTGAGATGAGGACAGCACCTGATGGAGATGGTGACCTGGGTGAGACACCATGGATGGGTCAAGAGCAGACCCAATGGCCAAATGGAGACCCTGATACGGCTTCTTCATTGGATGAGTGGGAGATGGCTGGAGGCTGATTGATGCCAGAGAGAGACAGAGCACAGATGCCTGGAGCTACTCAGAGGTCCCACTCTGAGGATGTTGAGGAAGAATCAGTGGAGCAGGATCCATGGGATCTGGAGGATGAGGACCCTCAGATGGAGCATTTGTGACCAACGTTTGCAGAGATCCTGTTTTGCCCATTTTCCAGGCTGTTACTTGGTGGAAGACAGAGAGCGAGGAGGAGGACCCCAGGTAAGACTTTGGCAATGTATTACTGGGGCAGAAGACTTCAAGCAACATGGAAGGAGCCATTTTGGCTGAAGGGACTTTGCATGTTTTAAACCTCCTCCTATGGAAATGATTATTCTCCTGATGTTGACTGGGGAAAGTTGCAGGTGGGGATACTGAAAGTAGCAGTTAAGGAGTATGTAAAAATCATGGATGAGAGACAAGTTAATGGTGGTGTGAGGGACAGGTTATGGTGGTATGAACTTAGAAAGGAAGTTCTATATCATATGAGGCCCAACCCCGGATGAAGCAAGTGGACACCCAGGTAGTGTACCATGGCATATAGGAAAAGGTGATGGAGGATGCTTTTCTAGATGTTAGAACCCCATTCTGAGATATATTTTGCAGCAGACTGCATGAGGTAATATGACCCTGCAAGAGAGTTCAAGAGAGCACAGAATGTTCTGACCTCGGCTCTGATCTTTAACAATGTTGTAAACAAGTTATGTAATGTACTTCAGGTGCCAAATAACTGTTCTCTGTGGAGCAGCAGTGGCCCCTAGTGGCTAGTTTTATGTTATGTTTGCTGTTAATCAAAATGCAGGGATATTGTTTTCCAACTTCTAGTGAGCTTGTAAAAGCCTTACCTCAGTGTTGAAAAGATAGATTGGGAGAGTCAGTTGAATACTGACTGAGGAAGGTGGAAGACCTCCTGGTAGTGCATCCTTTCACACTGTTTGATTCATGCTAGGCTGAAGAAAAGCCTTAGAAACTGTTGAAGCTAAGCAGTTGTCTGACTTACCATTTGCCTTCTGTATATTTTACTTGATAAAATAAAATGACAAATGTACTTATGCATTTTTATGCACCTGATTTGTGGTCTTCCTGAAATTGTATTATCCTATACCCATGCCCGGTGACAGTTGGGAGCAATAAATATCAACCATCAATGAAGATAAGATGCTGTACAATGACATAATGTATTTTTCATATATATATGAGTTATATATGATGATGCATATTTTTGAAAATTGTTTTTACCTGCAGTACTGATTTAATTGCCTCAAGAACAGCCAGGTAATTATTCTGATCGATGGTACCAGGACACCACAATATGAAACTCAGTACCATTTCCAAATTAATCAAAGTCAGTGCTGATCAAGAAGAAGCACTTTGGAGGTTTAAGTTCTTTCTCCACAGTTGCCATTTTTCCTTCAGGAGATGAGCCTCAGTGACTGCTGACATCGTTTCCCCATGGCCTAGTTAAATTTAGTACAAGCCTCGCACTCCTCGATGTTATGTTGAGGGCCAAACAGAAGAGGTAAAGGAATATTTGGTCCTTGCACGGTAGTTGGAGCGCCGCATAGACCTCACTTGTTTTATATGCAATTCTGGTGGTATGGATGACATACAAACAATGTACTGTAAAGAAGAAAATAAGAAATAAACAGATACTCGTCCAAGTAAAAAAAGCGTTTGAACTGCTACGATGAGCTTCAGTCAGTCCAACGTGCACAGGTTGATGGCGGGAAAGAACTAGAGGGCAGACGTAGGGACCACTCACTATAGAGTTTTATGTTGACGTCAGTCACACTTGACATCCGTGGGCGGTCCCCTGCCAGACACTGCTAGCAAAAGTTTCTGTGGTCCTGACGCCAGGGGGCACGGTCCTGTAAGTAATTACCTACTGCAAGAGCCCTCTCAAAAGCAAGATTTCTTGTTACACACACCACCCCATTCTTTATCCTATATGTAATACATGAGAAGTAGGCTGACTGCACTGTCAAGCTACAGTAAGTAGAGTATATTTAGTTACACTATAAAAGAAAGAAAAATTAGAAAACTCTGAAGGCAGCTTTACACCATTTGGCTTATTCTTGACACCTGTGTAGCAATCATCAAGGGTATGCTCTCATCCTAATTTAACAATACAGTACAGCACATCTGAGATAAAATGAAGTATAATGTACCTTGCTTAACAGAAACCAATCTGTAGTGGAGAACAGGAAGGTCTGTGGAAGGAAAAATATGATAACAGAAACACTTAGGAAATATGTCAACGTGATACCTTATTTTATAAAACATATTACATGGCATGGTAACAGTTTTTCCTGTTACAAAAGTCAGGCTTATCAAACTCCTTGTTGTGGTCATCCTGAACCATTTTGCACATGCAAAAGTGGTTTTGTGTGCATTAGAAACAGTCATTTTGCACAGTGTAAACATAATAGTTTGCCAGCTGTCATACCATACACCACACTTCTATTAAAGCACCCAATGCTCAAAGTTGTACCTTTTAAGTTGGTAAAGTGTTAATCTCATTTGGATAATACAGCAGAGCAACTGAAATAAAGAATGGGAGTTTTCTTTATTTTCTCAGTTTTGTGTGTGTGGGGAGGGTGTCTATCAGTTTTAGATAATGAACCATACATAAGATATAACTAGCCACACACAAGTTGCCATGTGTTTAGAAGTTTGAGTTCAGATGACAGAACTGAGTTTTCAGCTTTCATCTACCCAATGATGGAAACCAGCATTTCTCACCATCAGATCAACATAAAGAAGAAAAAGGTTAAAGGCAAACACGGGACTTGGAGCAGTCCCTCCCTCCTTTGAAGCTGCCTGCAGGCTATCCATCAGAGGTTAGGTTCTCTTCCTCCAGGAAGGTAAATGCCATGGCCAAACCCTCGCTATCCTCAGAGCAGGTTTGGCCCCCCTACTCACTAGTTAAGGTGTCAATTAAGGTTCCTTGGATTCGTCGAGGGCAGTCGCCCGTTCTTAGGCCCATTTACACCCGGGCTCCAAGTCAGCAGACATGGCTAAAAAGTTGCTCATCAGTACTCCTGATGATTGCCCAGCCAAGGTTGGTAAGCCAGGGTCAAACCCTCTGACTCCTGCATGACCGGGTCAATCAGTCGATCATCGGACTTTCTGATGACCGACACGCTTAAGGCCAATCAGGCTCTGACGTGATGCTGATGGACATTGGAAACATCCCGGCTGCAGGATTAGGGTCTCCCAGAGACTCCCTCCACAGAGAACCCTCTTCCCAGTTAATTCTGACCTTCCTCCACTGTCACCAGGTCCAACGGATGAACCCCTTCCATCAGATCTTCCTGACAAAAGACTGCCACTAGGCCTCATGGTAGCTCCGACATCTATAGTGGTACCAGACCCTTCTCCAAACTGTCCACCCTGTCAGGGCTCCCATCAGGTGTGCCACCCATGGGACCTCCCTTGGGGGCCTCGCCCTTCTGGATTGGATTGCCCCAGCAGGGCCATCAGGCTTCCCTCGCATCCGGTTGCTGTCTGGCTTCCCTCCATAGGGCCACCATCAGGCTAACTCCTGTCAGGATACTGTCAGGGTTACCTTCAAGCTACTCTCCAGCAGGGCTGCCATAAGGCTACCCTCCATCAGGTTCATTGGCATATCCTCCATCAGGGCCACCATCAGGGCCACCTTTGGGCTACCATCCAGCAGGGCCACTGTCAGGCTACCACTGTTGGGTCCATTGGCATATCCTCCATCTGGCCCGCCATTGGATATCACCCATCAAGGCCATCATCAGGTTTCCCTCATTTGGGTCTGACATCCGGCTTTGTGTATCCTCCATCGGGCTATCATCCTTCAGCTCCAATGCCATTTTGTCTTCATATTATTTATTATTCAGGCTACCCTGGCTATTTTCATGCATTGGTTTACCCACATTACCCATCTCCTAGCTTTGGGGACATGGTCCCGGCTCTGGATTCTCACAGTCTCCACTTCCTCCTCCCACTCGACCTCCACAACCTCAGGTGGAATTATGGGACATTCTTAAGTCTTGGTGGTCTGAAACCAAGTCCCAATTGGTTTCAGAACTAGATAGCAGGCATATAGTTGTCCTGGATGCAGGCTGCCAAACTCACCCTCCTTGGGTGTCCTCTCCAGTGCCATCACATCCTGTTGTATCAGGCTGCCCATTAGTTATGATAACGCTGTCATCAGACATAATTTCAGAGCCAGATCCTCCAATTCCTGAAAATATTCGGAGGATATGGGAGATTCCGATGTGGACACAGATTCCTCATCCACGACTCAGATTTTCAAACTCCTCCCCAAGCATCTAGTCCTTTGTGAGTCTCCAAGGTCACCACCTGTAGACCCTACCTTTGTGGACCTCTTCAAGCACATGGTGGAGGACCATGGATGGAAGTCAAGCTCTGGATCCCAAAAGACAGAGGTTGGCAGAGCATCTTGATTTCTTGGATACGAGTCCGTTCTCACTCCTGCATGGCTTGAACCTCATGAGGAACTTTCCTCAAACATCTGGCAGAGATCTTCCACTATCCAGCCATGGCAAAGAATGCTGATCAGGTTTACAGAACCCATAAGGACAAGGACCAGCTGAGCATCCATCCTAAGGCAAACTCGGTGGTCATTACAGCTGCCCATGATAGATCAGCTAAGCCTAAGCACCTCAGTACTTCCCTCCTGATAAAGAGTCCAGACAAATGGACCAGTTGGGAGAAAGTTCTATGCATCTTCTACTCTAGCTATACATGCTTTGAACTATGTCTCGACATGCTAGAGTACCAGAAGACTGTGTTCCACCAGCTTGAGCCCATTATCGAGGTATTATAGGACTGTGATACAAAATCCTCTTTGGCATCCACATTAAAGATGACCAAGGTGGCTGGATGCCATTCTTGGTGGGCCATCTATGATGCAATGGATTCCTCCACTAGAGGCATGGCCACAGCTGTAAGCCTTCACCAGTACTCTTGGCTAAGAGTATCAGGGTTAGCCCCTGATGTTCAGTCAGCTATCCAAGATGCACCTTTCAGAGGTTCTGTCCTGTTCAGCGGGATGCCCAGGACATTATTACCAGCCTGCAGGATAAGGACACAGCTCTTCGGTCCGTACATACTATGTACAGACTGAAACAACAACAACAAAAGCATCCTTTTCATCGACAAAACAGACATCAGATGAAAACCCAGCAAGGACCCAAGCACCAATTTAAATGCAGGGCTCCCAATACTGCTGCCATGCCCCTCAGCTTGCTCCTTCCCAATGCCTCAGTTTATTGGGGTGGTGTTAGACACAGTGCAGGGTATGGCTTTTTTCCCCGGACAGGGCATATACCCTGGAGAGACAGGCAAGGTGGTATCTTCCAACAGACATATTTTGGCCAGGGCAGTTCTCCATCTTCTTGGCCTCATGGCAGCGGCTATCCCCACGGTCCCATTGGCCTGACTCCACATGTGTATTACAGTGGACTCCAAGGTCTCAGTGGGATGAGAGGGAGGATGACTTGGACAGTCCAGTCATCATCTCCAGCCCAAAGCAATGGGACCTGTTGTGATGGCAGGACTCCAGCAATCTGATTCTATGAGTCTCTTTCCAGATCCCTCCTCACTCCCAGATACTGACAACAGATGCATCAGGACAGGGATGGGGTGCCCATCTAGGACACCACAGGACCCAGGGACTCGGTCACCTGTAGAGGTACACCTACACATAAATGTGCTAGAAATGAGAGCAGTGCTTTATGCTCTTAAGGCTTTTCAGCACATTCTCCTACAAGAGAACCTGTTGATACAAACAGACAACATGTGCATGGTGTGGTACATCAACAAACAGGGGGCACCCGCTTGTACCCTTTGCAGAGAAGCGATGCGGGTTTGGAAATGGGTGGTTCTGCACAGTGTCTCGCCTCTTAGTGGTTCACATCCCAGGCATGCAGAATGTTCTAGCAGACAGTCTCAGTCACACCAGGGTAGGAGCTCATGAATGGGAGCTAAAGCCAGAAATTCTGGATCATATCATTGTCCTTGGGGTCATCTGAAGTGGATCTGTTAGTAGCCCCATCAAATGCAAAACTTCTCAAGTTTTGCTTGCTCGATCCAGACATGGTGCTTTATGTCAAGACGCACTGTTGCTTTCTTGGACAAGGAGATTTCTGTACGCATTCCCTCCCTTTCCAGTATTACAGAGAGTGTTGATCAAGCTTCACTCAGAGGAGCTCAGATGATACTAATAGCTCCTTTTGGCCTCAACAAATCTGGTTCCTGCTGCTTCAACAATTAGCTGTGGAACCTCGGATCCCTACCTCTGTCTTATGATCTCCTCACCAGGAGGGGCACACTGATTCATCCAGGGCTAAAGTCCCTTAATCTTCATGTGTGGCAACTCAAGACATAACTGCTTCTTGATATAGGTTCCCTCCAGAATAGTTCAAATTTTGGTAGAGACGAAAGCCATCTACCAGAACTACCCTCACCATGAAATGGAAGCATTTTTCCATCTGGGCCACCTCAAAAGATCTGAATCCTTTTCATGCCCTGCTCCTCAGGTCATGGAGCACCTTCTCCATCTGTCGGACCTGGGTTTGAGTTATTCGTCCCTGAAGGTGCATTTAGCAGCCATCTCTGCCTACCAAAATCCAGTAGGAGGCAAGACAATGGCACAATGGAGATCTCAAAACCTTTTGAAAGGAATTTTACATTTGAAACCCTGGTGTATAACCCTATTCCACCATGGGACCTTCATTTTCTGTTAGAAAAATTGACCCTGCCTTCCTTTGAACCAGCAAGTACTTGTGATTTGCTTCTTGTCCTGGAAAGTGCTCTTTTTAGTTGCAGTTACCTCAGCTCATAGAATTTCTGAGCTACAGGCCCTGATGTATAAGGAGCTTTATTTGATTTTCACAGAAACTGAGTAGCTCTCGCACAAATTCTAAATTTCTGCCTAAGGCTGTTTCAGAGACTACCCTTAATTAGTCTCTTGAATTGCCAGAATACTACCCTGGGCATTCTAACTGGGAAGCAATTCTGCATATGTTAGATGTCCACAGAATTTTGCATTATTATACGAACAGGACAAAGGACGTCTGAAAAATGGATCAGCTTTTGTTACTTTTGCACCAAAAGGGAGGAGCGCAGCTTCAAACAATGCCTTTCAAAATGGCTGGCAAACTGCATTACTTTCTGTTACCAGAAGTATGGTGAAGTCCTGCCAGTCAGGTTAAAGGACAGTCTACTAGGGAATGGCTGCTTGCCCAGCCTGTTTCAGGGAATATCAGCTACTGATATTTATACAGCAGCTACTTGGGCCAGTCCACACTTTCCCAAAACACTACAGTTTGGACATGGCTTAGGCTGGTTTTGTACTAGCAGTCCTTCAGGGACTCCTGTCTTGACTACCTACTGGGTTTATGTTCCAGCCTCCTGTATAGTTTTCTTGTCCCTGGGACTCTTTACTGCTTGGGACTCAGTCCTATAAGTAATTACCAGCTGCAAGAGCCCTCTCGAGTAAGATAGTACAGTTATGTAGAACTTACCATAACAGTAGATCTTTGAGAGAGGCTCTTGCATAGGTAACCTTTTCCCACCCACCACCTTCCTCCTTACCTTCTTTATTTCTATGCTCCTTTTTGTTTCAGGAGCCTCTTATCCTTCTCCTGTCATGACCTTTTCTGGTCTCTGGTGGGATAACTGGAGGGCAGACATAGGGACCATGAGTATATAGTGTCACGTTGATGTCAGTCCGTGAAGTTGATTGCGGTCCCCATCAGACATTACTAGCAAAGATTTCTGTTTGGTCCCTGACACCAGGGGGTGCAGTCCTATAAGTAATTACCTCCTGCAAGAGCCTCTCTTGAAGATCTACTATTATGGTAAGTTCTTATGTAACTGTACTTTTTATACACCCTGAGGTGTTGGATGCCACATAAACCCTGAAGCGAGCTCAAGGGGTTATCTCGGCATCAACACCAGGGGCGTGTAAATTCAAATGCACACACCACCCCATATTTTATTTTATGTAATTTTGGATTTTATTTTTACACCACAGCAATTATATAAAATAAACAGAAGACGTCTCTGTGCAGCCACCGTCCGACCGGGTGTCAGCAGGGTCAGTGGTCGAACACGGCTGCTAGAAAAAAAGAGCTAGGTTTTTCAGTTGCTAGGATGCACTTGAGAATAGTTTGTGTAGCTGTTTGTTTCTTTTTAAGAGGTTTTACTTACCACAGAGTCAGAGCAGCAGTCAGGTCTGCAGCGATGCGGAAGAGTGGTGGCTGTAGCTGAGCATGCAACAGCAAGGGAAACCCAGTGCATGTTTGCCGTAATAAACACTCCTTTATTACAGCAAATTACGCTATGGGTTTCCCATTGAAAAAACTAAACCATTAACTATAGGTTACTAATGATAGCATTGTACAGGTGTGACAGACCACTGGTTATTTTAAATATACAGGCACTGTTGCACAGTATAGCAGTAGTAATGGTAACATGTTGTCTGTGTACAAGACTACAGATGTTACAATAAGGCAATACAGATACAATGCTGAGAACAAGAACTGCTAACTATCTAGCAACCCCACCTTAACAGAATAAATCTGACCTATTCATTCATAGTATTGTACAGAGTTACTTTTCTGTTGTGTACAGACTTAGAAGAAAAGAATCAGCACTTATATAGCACTTTTCATACATGTCATACCCCAAAGC
The DNA here is from genome assembly GCA_016271365.2 of Neoceratodus forsteri. Lineage (NCBI taxonomy): Eukaryota > Metazoa > Chordata > Ceratodontiformes > Ceratodontidae > Neoceratodus > Neoceratodus forsteri. Next base: position 703,381,945 of record CM057452.1, on the reverse strand, counting down.
GTTTTACAATGAGAGAACGGTAGCAAAGTGACTGAATGTGAACACATCAACACCCACACACAGCATTGAGCGGTTGCATGAACTGGATTTATAGGAAGAGGAAAAGTTGGCCAGGACACGGGAAACTCCCTACTCACCTCTAGGGAACTTCTGGCCGGCAAGATGGCTGCCCAGGTGAACCCAGGTGGAGGAAGAAGGAGCTATGGCTGCAGGGGAGATGGCCTCCTCCTGTACAGTCTATACAAGAGGCTGAAAAAATTGGCGTTGATATGGGAGAGGTTCCAGATGAATTCTTTGATACAGAAATAGATGTGACACAGGTGGAGGTTGCTAAGGATAAGAATGGGGAGATATCTGAGAATGACAATCTGGATGAGGAGATCACGATTATAAATACTAAAGAAAAACAGTTGCAAGGAATAAATGCAGAAGAACTGTTGTGTAAAAAAGAAAAGAGGCCTAACAAGCAGAATTGTTAGCTTACTGAGTCTAAAATGGAACAAGTGAAAGTCATTGACTCATACTTGACAGAACAGCTGTGTTAGAAAGTCCATCCTCAAAGGGACTGAACAAATGAACTTGCAAATGTCTCATGAAGAGCAGGATTGTCAAAAGGCTGGCAGCTTTTGTGCCAAAAGCCTTCTACTTCTGGAAAAATACAGCATGGACTGGAAGAAAAGACTGGCCACAGCGGCCGACGGGAAACCCAGGTACTTTCTCAAACTCTGTAAATAAAGCACTACAAGATACTGTTATCAATTCTCCTCTGGCTGTAAATCTGGTGATAACACTGCCTAGAGTAAATGAGGGGCAGATATAAACAAATCAGGAGAAAGCACTGAGGTAACTATTCTTTCAGGTACTAACATGCCACAGGCCCAAACGGGCATTGAAAACAGTAGTCGGATGCCAGCCCACCAGTGCAGCAGTTGGATTCCCGCTTACGGCGCTAGCGACCGGGTTGAGAATGGACCCGGGTCACTGGAAGGCTCAGCAGGGAGAGAGGATCGAGCATCCGCAACAGCTCTCCTTCTCTGGGGAGGGCAGGGATGGTCCAGTACCTGCTGAGCCCCAGCGAGGCTGGTGGCATTGCAGGGTGTATGGCCTGAGTTACCTGGGAGGAGCGGCGTGGCATATGCCTTGATGTCACCACGCTGCCCCTCGCATAAAACCGGAAAACACTGTTGGCCACCTAGATGATGGCTCCCGCTCCCTCGAGCACCTCCAGTGCCTGTCCAGGGCCTCCTGCTTCTCAACAGCATCCCCTTGGCCCTAATGTAGTGTGTGCCGGGTCTTCCTTCCACCCTGGTGCCCTTGCCTCGGAGGAGGGGGACCCGCCCGGTGATAGGGATACCGGATATCCAGGGGATCGGCTGCAATATGAGGACCTGAGGAGGCTGGACAAAGGTCAGTGGGGTCGGGGGAGCTTGAGGAACCCGAAGGAGTGGGGGCCAGTGTAGCATAGGATAGGCGGTATAAACATATCATGCAAAAAAAAGAAAACAGTAGTTGGACTTCAGCTGAAGTTTTGAAAGATGCCGGCTGGCTTCAGGATAAGAACGGCAATAGGAACCAGATCCCAGTGACCCAGACGTCCAAAGATTTCACAACCATGTGAGCAGGCACCAGGAAAAGAATGCTGAATCTATGAATATATCTGTAGAGCAAACAGAAATAAATAGTAATGTGACTGTGAACAGCATGGGCCCCAAATAATTGGTAGAGATAATTCTATGGTGTACCATAATTTATTGCAAGAACCCTACACAACTCCTGATATTCAAAGAATGGGGCCTTTAGAATCTGTTCTTCAGGATCCTGTGAGCAGCTCCTGGATAGCCCCTATGTTTAAACTGGCTGATCTATTTCAGAATAAAAGCAAACCAGCCCCTCATCAAGAACGTTGTCTGGTTAATCTACGAAGGAGGTCTGGAAGACCCCCAGACCATTTATATGTCTCCAGACAACTTTTAAAAGGGTCCATGAATTTTTTCCTCAGAGATTTTTGCACTGATACATTTGGAAATTCTAATTATGATGTTAGTTTAAAACAGTCTCAGGGTTGCATAGATTTTGGGCCAGTATCAGTCTCTTAAAATGCTCCTGTTTGGATTCCTTATATGGCAGTCCCCTTACTAAGCCTGCAATTAAGTACATAACTGTTATGTTTCAGAATGAGGGGTCAATATTGAAGATATCCTTTTTCAGCTCAGACAAAGGTGTGAGGTACTGGATATACCAGCCCCATTCTAGATAGCAAGCAGATCTGGAATGGGGAAAAGAAAATCAAAGTCAAGTTGTTTTCCATGAATAATGGGCCAATGAATTTACCAGGCAGTTTTTCTTAGAAAGATAGGGGCATGTTGTTTTAATGGGGGCAGCCAGGTCATGTTTTTAAGTCTTGGGGCTAGGACACATCTGAGTTCTGTCTGTGATACTCAAAATATAACCACTGTTTAGAATATGGACATACAGTGGCACAGTGTTTGAATTTATTCAAATGTAACCTACGTGAGAGAACAGGGCATGGGTATGGGAAGTGTCCATGGGCTTCTCACAATAGAGAAGACTGTCCTTCACATGAAGGTCTAATTAATATAGCACAGCAGATGCAGGCTAAGAAGGTGGCATCACAGAGCGTTGTTGAACAACAAGTTTCTGAGGCCCCCAGCATCGTGTCAGCAGAGGCCACGAGGTACAACTAAACCAGCCGGAGGCAGGGCAGACCATAGAGATTGCACCAGAAGCAGTACCTGTTCCCATGGCTGAGCCTGAGGGTCATGATGCAGCAAAATGCCCCTCCACCCTCCCAGTCAGCCCCAGCCTTTTAAAAAGGTAGCTGCACAAAAGGAATAGGTCTGGTGCTTCTCTCTGACTAACCCCAGACAGGAAAGAAAGGGTAAATTCAGCACTGGTACCAGAAAACAGGAGAAGAGTCAGTGGGAGAGAATCAGATTCTTCATCTTTGGCTTCCACTATGCTGATGTTACTTCTGATCCAGAGGAGGGAGGGGAAGAACATACCCCACCGTCTCAGCACAGAAGTTTTCCAAGACTACATGATTGTAGCAGCAAGCAGTTAGCCTTATATTTTAATTTTACAGGATGGGATCTTCACAGTAACAACATTCAATGTTAATAGTATTAAGAGCCATAGAAAATATTGACTACATTGAATTTGTTATGGGGGAGGTAGTAACATCTACTGCATTCAGGATATAAGGTTAAAAATGCAGCAAGAATTACAGCAGGTGACCAGGATATGGTCTATATGGGCTACTTTTTGGTCTATAGGGGAAGAACAGTGTAATGGTGCAGGGGTATTGTTTAATAATTCAGATTTAAGGGTGTCCAGACTAGTAGATATTCAGCCGGCAGGCTTTGTTATTAGATATTAATTGGCAAAATGAGCATTTTAGACTTATTACTATCTATGCTCCCCAAACAAACACAGAGAGTTTCTTTGTTCACAAATCCAACCTTATCTACATACAGCTAGATTAGTGATTTGGGCTGGAGATTTTAATTATGAGGTTAGGACAAAGGGATAGGGGACTCAGGACTGATAAAATGTTTTGTGACTCCCATGCTTTGCAAAAATTATTAATATGGCCAATTTAGTGGATGCTGGAAAAATTCAAAAGATAAGGAGGCACACACATATTTTTGAGAGTCCATTTCTACTAGGATAGATTTCATTTTTTTATCATCTGTCCTATAGGCTTCTAACTTAAAACTGCAGGCCTGGGAATTCACAGATCACAGGTCTGTTTCTATAAGTCAATTGGGGCAGTCTGCCAGGTGTAGGAAATTCATGGAGGCTGAATAGTTCAGTTTTGGAGAATGAAGGACTGCAGCAGGCTTGGAGACAGGACTGGCGAGCTAGGCTTTCAGTGATGGGATTATATGATAATATAACTTCATGGTGGGAAGACACAAAACAATCTTGGATAATTTTTTTTCCAAAGAAAGCTAAGAATGTGGCAAATAAGGAGTACCTAGGTTATTTGCAATTAAGGAATCAGTTACAAAAGCTTATATCCCTGACAGAAACAGAGAAAATAGATTATAGCATTCAAATTAATAACATTAAACAGCCTATGTTCTCTTTACAGTATAATAGGGTAAAATCTTTAGAGCAAGAGCTCAGGCTTGGGGACTGATATGAAAAAGGGTTCTATGGACCCATTATAAAGAATGTAAGAATAGAGATGGGCACAGGGTAATTACAGAGTTGTTAACAGAAACAGGTCAAAGGTTACTACACCTATGGGTATTCTACAGCAGGTAGAAGGTTATGTGACTTCTTTATATGGTGAGGCTGCACTTAGAAGAATCGACTACAGATTTTGAAAATGCAGGTTTGCCACAAATATCAAAACAAGAAGGTTTACAATTAACTAACCCAATTATGGTAGAGGAAGTACATTTGGCCATCTCTGCTTTAAAAATAATTCTGCACCAGGCATAGATGGCATAGTATCCAAATTTTACAAAACATTTCAGGAAGATTTAGCCCCAGCATTCACAATTATGTATATAATGAGATGTTACAAAAGGACACTTATCGAAATCAATGAGCCAAGCCCTTCTAATATTGTTATTTAAAAAGGAGATCGAAGATTTAAAAATTGGAGACTGCTGAGTCTCTTAAATTTGGACCTAAAGATCTTAAGTAAAATTCTGCTTAACAGGTTAACTAAAGTTGCTGATAAATTGATAAGTGCTTTCCAAACCTGTGCTGTCCAATAGGTATCAGCATGACAGTCTTATTCTGTTGAGAGATCTTCCAGATGGCTAAATCATCGGACATACAGGGATATGTTTTAGGTATTGATCAAGAAGAGCTTTTGACAAAGTCTCACATGCCTTTTGGTTTACAGCTCTCAAAGCTTATAGGGTGCCAACATATTCACATTTTGGCTAAAATGCATGTATAATGAAGCCACCATTATCCCTAACATAAATGGTTGGCAGGGAAATAAATTAGAGTTAGGAAAGGAGTTCAACAAGGCTGCCTCCTAAGCCCCTTCTGTATGCTTTTAGTATTGACATCTTAGTTAGATCCATTGTACATAATGAACAGATTTATGGCTTTGACCTTAATGAGGTACAACCACAGTAAATGTTCTGGCATATGCAGATGATTTAGTATTGTGTTTAGCCCACAACACAAATGAGCAGCATTTGAAGGACGCCTTGGCAGTGTATCCTAAACAGTCAGGGCAAAGATTAATTATAATAAAAGTTCAGAAATTCCATTAGGAAATACTTCTCTTCCTATGAGGAGAAGTTTGCAGAAATACCTATATCACGGAATAGTACTAAAATCTTAGGTATAGAATTCAAGGTACTGACATGGTTAAGGAAAATTGAGAGAGGAGATTGCAGATAGCCAATGGCTTGGTGTCTTCATGGAAGGGCAGCAGATTGCCAAAAAGAAAAGAGTTCTTCATTAAAACCTTGCTCATGCAGATATTTTTGTACCTTTGTTATGTGTTTCCTCCCCTACAGACTTTATACACTTCTTTGTACAGCATTTTCTTTCAAGCTTTTTGGGAAATAGGCCGAACCCCATTAAAGAGAGTTCACGTATAGGAAGATACAGGAAGGAGGGGTGGGTATGATAAACCCTGTGGTCTTTTAGCAGTGTGTTTTATGTAGACAATATAGGGTCGGCTTTAAGGCCTGGATATAAAATTTGGAAATCTTGCATAATGGAGTGGCTAGATAAATGCCTAGGTCCTTGGCCACAGATGCAACCTGGATTATTAAATAAGATACCACAGGTGCCAGGCTATGGGCAGGAGCAAGTTAAGAATGCTATTAGGTGGAATGTGATTGTTCCACAAATCCAAACTATGGATAGGAAAAGCCTTTATTCTTATATTTTGCAGTCAGAATTTAAAGAAATTATAGCCTTCCCTGAGTGTCGGCAGGTTAGCATGCCTTTTCTATTAAAACAGCTCTTAAACAAGGTATTGCCAGAATTTGTATGGACCTCTGTGTGGTTGGGTAATTATATTAGGAGAGGGTGCATAATAATAATAAGCATAAATAGTTGAGCGAGAGGTATTGTTTAAGATCTATTTGTATACAGATGCTTGAAACACAGTCTCATTTGTTTTAGAGTATGAATATATAAAGAATTTTGGATATATTTGTCGAGGGCATGGAAGGAGCCTTTATTTATGTCTCTGACATATGGTACTTTAATATATGGGACTATTCAGGAGTGTGGGTAAATTGCACCAGAAACTACATACATTATTTTTTCAATACTTAGATACTACACATGGCAAGCAAAATGTGTCTGGGTTACTCAGCAGAGATTGGTGCATTATGTTGAAATAATGAAGAATGTCGGACCTCTTTATTAAAGGTATATACAACAGACTCTAGATTTTATAGACCAGAGGTGAAAATGTTTTGGGTACATTGTGAAAATTGGATCATTTATGAATGAATTTATATTCAAACATCTGATCTGTATATATGACATGTTTAAATTTATATGAAATATTTGAATTAAGAATGTAATATTTGATTGTGATTTATATATGTTTTTGATGTTATGTATAGTATTTTTGTCTGCTATATGAATGTAATGAAGTCCCTATTTTCAATAAAAATTCCCTACTTTGCAGTAGGGAAACCCTTATCAGTCATCTCTAAGGTGGCCAACAGTGAGGAGCAAGGTGAAGACAGTGGAAGGAGAGTTTGGAGGATGCAGTTTGGGAAACTCACAGAGCTATCCATGGACATACCGATGGGTTGTACTATCATGGAAACAATTGTTGAAAGAATGGAGGACACAGGAACAATGGCACCATTTGAAATGAAGGTGGAAGGTCCTTATGCTACCACCAGCTCTTTACGGGAGGAGGAATCAAACCCATGGAGGATGCTGCACCTAAGATACTTTTGCACACTAGCAGTCAAAATGTTGTTGCTAGCATGTGTGCTGTGGCTGTTTCTAGCCTTACTTCAGAGGAAATGGCTGTTCAGAGAACCAAAACCACTGACTTTCCAGTATCTCGGACTCGCATGAGGATTTTCTTAAGGCAAGCCATGAAAACGCACAAAAAGAATTCTTACTATGGCTTCTGCAGGAAGAAAGATTGGAGCCAGTGCCTGTTCAAGCTGCAATACCTGACACTCCATTCACAATCCCTCTCAGTTTATGGATAATCCCTCTCAAAGTATGGAAGTTACCTCGGACCCCCGATGTCTCCTTACCTGGGTCACTGGTAGCTTCATTGGGGCTCTGACAGGGATGACCAACAAGGAGCAGAAGAGTTTATGGTGTCCTGATACAGTGTTTCATGCTGCTGGATGGTACAAATCCCAGGACAGGAAACACTGGACCTCTCCAGGCCCATTAAGGGCTCAAGACATAACTAGAGAGAATGGTCATCAGCCTCGAGAATCATCTATAGCCAATGCTGAGGAATGACCTTCTTGTGCAGAGTGACATTGCCCCATGAAAAAGCCAGTGCACACCTCTATTCCAGCACCTGCTGTCATGAAAAAGAACTTGTGGGTGACACTCTTGGTGGTGCATCAAAAGACATTTCTGCTCCATCACAACATACGGGGTTGTTTTGAATGAACCTCTAATTGGCATTGATTCTACAACAGAGACTGTAGTCACTGACACTGTGAACTTGACTTTGGACACTGGGAAAGGTGAATCTGGACAGCAAGGGCTCCTTTAAACTGGCAGATTTGTTTCAGCAAGTGGGTGAGCCTGCACAACGGTGGTATGCTGTACACTTGAAATTTTCTGGAAAGCGTTAATGAGGCACCTCAATGTAAGATTGTGCTGCATAAAATGCTTAATGACTCAATGGGTATCCCAGCATCTGACCTCTGCGTTTATACATGTTAAGGAGGAATCCATATATGATGTTAATTTCAAAATGTGCACACCCTTGAAAGATTTTGAGAAAAGTACCCAAAGGTTAAAGATAGCCCTTTGTGGCACCTTTTTCCCATCCCTCTTACCAAATCTACAGTAAAAACTATTACCTCGTTATTTCAAAATGAGGGTGTCAGTATTGCAGAGGTGCAATACTGGCTGAGTCAGTGCTGTGATTTGTTGGATCATCTAACCCGATCCTTGGCGAAGATTTGGTTTGGAATGGGGTTGGAAGGTGAAGGTGCAGTTAGAACAAATTATACTGGGATTACACACTTGCTGGGTAGTTTCCACATTGGGAGGGATGGGGCTCTGTTTTTACCCAGGGCAGCCACGGACATGTCACAAATGTGGGGCACAGACACATTTAAGTTCTACTTGTGATAAGCCTTGCTACCATTTGTGCCTGAAATATGATCATGTTAATTTTGGTTGTCCCAACCCTTGTAAGTGTAACTTATATGATGAGGAGGACACTTTGTAGACAGTGTCTCTGGGCAGACCATAATAGTATTGACCAGGTTCCACAGGATCAGGAGCAATTGATTACAGAATCACAGGTTGGGCACAGCAGGCTGTCTCTTTATCTGTGGTAGAGCCCATAGCACAGGACTAGAGGATTCTGACCACTCCCCTGCTGACTCAATACTCAGTATCTGTGTCTTCCACTACTAGATTCCATCCCTATACTTCCAAATGTGAAGTCTCGAGCATGTGGGCACAGATCCATTGGTTGCCCAGTATTTGGCCATGGCTGTAAGTATGCCCCCAACCAGATCCACCTGTGGACATTGTGAAATCCTCTAGGTGGGAAAGAGGAAAAAGAAAACCGTGTACCCCTAAGACCACAGTTGTCACTAGAAATAGGTTCCAGGTCTTAGTGAAACAAAAGCAGTGGGGAGACACAGAGGAGGATGGGAAGGATGCAGATGCCTCTTCTTTTGCCTCTTCCCGATTGGATTTTTCATCTGACTCCCAAGTGAGTCCTCTACTTCAAAAAATCAAGGAAGTACTTTAGGCACAAGTCAGGGTTACCTGAATTAATGCTGTCTTATGTCTGTGGTACACTCATTTACCCCTAACGCTCAGTGTTTGCAGTATTAGGTCCTACAAGAAGCAACTGGCCACTATACAGATCTTTCAAGATTTACCAAATAATGTTATCTTTGTTCAAGACACCAGGCTCAAAATGGCATCTGAAATTGCTTAAGTCAGGCTAGCTGGGCCAGTAGGTGCTTCCTATTGGTCACAGGGAATGGACTTGTGTGATGAGGTTGGGATTTTGTTCAAAGGTATGATTTCAGCATTACCCATGTGGAGATATTTGCCCAGGAAGGGCTTTATTACTGGATGTATGTTTTCCTCTCAGACATTTTGTTTGGTTAATGTCTATGCTCTGTACAGTATTGCAGCGATGGAACTCTTCCACACTATACAGCCATTTTCTATTCAGTAGGCATATTATCTTCAGTGGGGACTTTAATTATGGGCTGTCTCAGACCAGGGTGAAGCTTCTACAAAACCTTTGGGATACAAGCTGTTTAAGTAATGTTTTGAATACAGTAGGCCTCAAAGATGGGTACTTAGATGTTCATCTGGTGGGGCAAAGACATATTTTTGGGGCCTATGTCTACCAAGATTGATTTTATTTTTATCAATAAGTCTCCTGAAGCTTAGTGCTCAAACTATGCCCTGTGAAACCTCTGATCATTTGGCAGTTTTCATACATTGTAAGATACTGGATGGTTTGTGGGGTAGTACTCCAAAATCCAGGTGGAAATTGAACAATAGTTTATTGCTGGATGAAGCGGTGAAGTGGAATTATGAGGAACAACTTAAGGCTGGGATTTCAGTCCTGGATGCTTATGTCCAGTGCTTGGATTTGTGGTCAGGCACAAAGAAGGATTTGAAATACTTTATTCTGGACTCAGCCCAAAAGACGCAACAAGGCTCTTATTTTAAATAGCTTATGCTTAGGAAAAAACATTTTGAGTTAATTTCAATGGCATATGAACTAAATCTGGATTTGAAGTCAGAGACAGATGCTATAAAGGCAAATATGGTCTTGTACCAATATAACCATGCAGAAACTTTAAAAATAGAAGTGCAGTATGGTACACAGGGCACAAAGCCTGCTCTGGACATTTCAAATGTTGCAAGGATAGGGTAAATGCTACTCGTATTGAACTACTTAGAGACCCAATGTCACAGTCTTCCTTTAATACTCAGGAGAAAATTCAGGAGCTGGATCAGTCATACTTAGAGAACGTGTTTGGGTCCCCTCATCAGCTTGTAGGAATGAGACATATCTGCAGGATCTGGATGTACCTAGTGTTCCAGATGAGCTCCAGGAAACTCTTACCTTAGACATTACACTGGAAGAAGTCACACAAGCCATAAAACATCTAAAATTTGTACTTCCCAGGGACAGGATGGCATTAAGGCAGAGATTTATCAGACCTTTATTATTTACCTAGCCCCTTGTTTAACTTAGTTTTTATTTTGTATTACATCTAAATACACTTCCAAGGTTTATGGTGCATGCCATAATTATTTTGCTATTTAAAAGGGAGATAAGTCAGATTTGGTAAACTGGAGGCAATCAGTTTGCTGAATGTGGACTACAAAATTTTAGCCTCTGTACTCTTGGTTAGGTTATCTTCCATAGCTGATACTGTGATCTCTCCTGTGCAGTTCTGTGCCATTCCTAAAAGATCCATATTTCATAATCTAATTTTTATCAGAGCCCTACTTCTTAATAGATGTAAAGCTTCTTCAACCCTGCTTTTCACTTGATATGGCTAAAGCATTTGATGGGGTGGATCATTGCTACCTGTTCTCGGTGCTTAAGTGATATCATGTTCCTCAAGCAATTTATTGCTTGGATTGCTATGTTATATAGTCAAGCCTGGACACAGCCATATTTTAATGGGTTTCCAGTCCAGGTAAAATACTTTTGGGACAAAAGGGTGTTCCAAAGGTTGCCTCTTAAGCCCTTTGATATATGTATTTCAAATGGACTCCTTTCTTTGGAAAATTTTGTCACACCTAAATATACCTAGAATTCAGCATCCTAACTTACAGACTGCTCCTACAATATGTCTTATGCAGATGACATCTGCATCTGTACCACAACTCAGGTAAAGTAGTGGGTCCAGATTTGGTTGCCATAATTTCAGAATATAAATCTGTCTCTGGGGCTAAACTAAACTATGATAAAAGCCAAGGGCTTAAGCAACATCCTCCGTATGGGGTGGACTCAGTCCATCAGATTGCTGGTATTGAAATTTTGTCTGCATCTATAAAAACTTTGGGCCTGTCCTTTGGCAGCTCAGATGATGCTGATCTCAACTGGACTAATACAGCTGAGAAAGCCACTGGTATTATCCACTCTTGAAAAAATAGGACTATATAAGAAAGAATGTATCACGTCACCACAGTGATAGGAAAACAGCAAAGACAATCACAGCAACAATATCAACAGTTTACTGTGATGGTCTGCTGAGTTCCAAATGCTGCTGTCTCTGGGAAGTTTTCCCCTCCCTGAACCAACTCCGACTCGGAGTTGGTTATCTAATCTTGAGGCAGAGCCCAGCATGAGGGATCGGGGGACAAAAAACATTTTCTACAGTGACAGCACAATGCCTATTGGTGGCATTTGCTGTTGCTGTACTGATGGTAGGCAAATTTTCTATCACTAGTAACATGGAACCAAAAGAAAATAGGTATTTTGGTTGAAAACCTTTGTATTATCATTATTTTTACACTTACCACATGTTTTTCTCTTCCACTGAATTTGGAGGCTAAAATTAATAACTTGATTTTCACTGGATTTTAGGGTAGCTGTTTAAATCTGATTAATCATATAACCACTTACCATGACTATTGTTATGGGGGGTTGAATGGTACACCCAGTATAATTTTCAGGAGGTTTATTCATGTATTGGAATATTCTTCCAGTATTACGAACATACAAAGAAAGCCAGAAGAAGGCCATTTGGTCTATCAAGTCTGCTCGTATTGCAGGGTCCGTAGCTCGAGCTAAAATGTGATGTCCCACTAATGTACTATCTCTGAATGTATGACTATGCTGACACGGAGCCTTTGTAAATAAGTCTATGACTCAAAGGGTTGTAATTCCTATGACTGACTAAATAAATAAATAAATAATGTCCCTTCCTCCTCCCCTCCTCCCATCCTGTCTACTCATGATCCTTACCTTCCCATGCCTATCCCAGCCTCTCATAAAGCTGCCCACTGCCTTCAATGAGATGACCTCTTCTGGCAGCACATTCCAAGTGTCCACCACCCTCTCTGTGAAGAAGTGCTTCCTGACCTCCCTCCTAAACCTCCCACCCTCCAGCTTAAGCTTAGAGGCAGTCCAGAGAAGGACAACCAAAATGGTGTCAGGACTGCATCAGAAAACATATGAGGACAGATTAACAGAGCTCAATATGTATACCCTAGAGCAAAGGAGGGGATAGAGGTGATATGATTGAAACATTCAAACACCTTATGGGCATTAACAAGGTGAAAGAGTCTAGCATGTTTAATATAAGAAAATAGCAGGACAAGAGGACACAGCATGAGATTAGAGGAGGCCAATTAAGGGTAATGTGAGAAGTTCTTTTTCTCAGAAAGGGTGGTGGATGCATGGAGCGGCCTACCTCGGAAGTCGTGGATATGAATACAGTGCAGGGCTTCAAACAGGCATGGTATAGGCATAAGGGAGTAATACAGATGAGCATGAATAGATAGGATATTGACAGAGTAAAGGCCTATGGCACATTCATAGGGTAGAAAAAGAAATGGTCAGACTAGATGGGCCTTGCGGTCCTTATCTGCCGTCAACTTCTATGTTTCTATGACTGTGCCCCCTGTTATGGGTGCCACTCAGCTTAAAGAGACTGTTCTTATCCACCTTATTATTCCTTTCAAGTACTTGAAGGCCCTAATCGTGTCCCTTTCTCTCTCCTGTCTTCCAGGGAGTGCATGTTCAGTGCCCTGTATTGCAGAAGACAGCCTTCCCTTAGTATATGATTTTAAGTCATTGGCTTCAAAAGTTATGTGTAATTTGGAATACTGATCCCTTCCTTATTCCTAGAAACTTTCAATCCTTTCAAATTCTGAAGTACTTGACACCTATTTTTGAAACAATGAAATAGGAAAATATTTTAATCCACCATCCTTTGGGATTATTTTCATGAAATCCTGCAGGTACTTGGAGCACAGGAGGCTAACTTGGATATTATTTTTTAACAATTAACTGATAAAGAATTTGGCTCAAATTCTGAGATGTGACTTGCTGTCATGTTATAGTAGGCTTGGGGTTCAAAACATGCATAAGCACAAGGTTTTGAAAGAAAGACTGTCCTCAGAGCTTCTTGTCCCAATGTTTTAGAAACCATGACACATTTCTTTTACTTTGTCCATTCTCTCAAACTTTTGGGCAGTTTTTTCTGCTGCCTAGGGGACCATAATATCTCGCCACTGATTTATGAGGTTTTAATTTTAGGATTGTATCCTCTTTTTGTTTAAATATCACCCAAGTACTTTGCATATAATTTTTGCCTCTTGTCGATATCATCTATGGCAGGCCAGATGTGCCTTTGTATTACAGCAGAAAGAATCCAATGCCATAACTGTTTTATCACAGACATCATTTGCTATTACAGCTATTTATAATAAGGAGAAAATTCTTTACCAATATCTACTTTTCGGAAACTTTGGAAGAATTGTACTTGGTTCTTTGATGTTTAAATTGTGAAATGTTTCGGTTTTTTTTTTTTTTTTTTCCTCTATTTAGATGAGTTCAGTCCTTTTCATTTATTTTTCCCCATTTTTCTATGATTTATTCTTTGTTAGTTGAAAATATGCTGTAATATGAGTAGACTGTTTGATTTCTTGTTATTTTGTTGAGCTTGTGTAGTATTTTTGTTAATAAAAATTCTTCTACTTTGTGAAAAGTGCCTTGGGTTCTTTTAGTTCCTACTGGACACCCAACAGGACAGCACCAGAGATGGATAAAAGGGACCTCAGTTTAGCATCTCATCTGAAGGACAGCACACCACCCACAGTACTTCACTCAGGTGCCAATGTTTATGGTGTGAGCCCAATCGTGAAGTGGGATGAGAACCACAACCTTTCTTGCCCAGAGGCAGATGTGCTACCAGTTGAGCCTCACTGGCACCTTCACATTACATTGATTTTCTTGTTAGTTTGTATTTTACTATTTCTTATGGTAAACAGGTGTTCCATTGCAAAAACAAGATTCTTTGGATGTTGAAGTTTAGTACAAGAAAATTGTATTGATCTGCTTGCCTGTGTCACACATAGTATGAGGCAGCAGCAGTAGTGCCATGCTATACCTCACTAGATTGCATTCTGTCCCCCAGCCCACCTTCCAGCCTCACTTTGTAGCCTTAGAGATTATGTAGTGATTGTGGCCACTCCCACTATTGCATCTGTCCTTCATTATGCATGCCAGTTCCTATGGTAGAGTGATGCTTGTTGCATTTAGTGCAAAACTGTGTTATTGCACAACATGGAACAGCACTGGTGATGGTATCCTCCACATAGGGTAACACTGTTTACACACTGCATCCTTCTGCTGTACTAAAAAGTACCATTCTGTAGTTATTCAGATTTGTAGCAGATCCTGTAATATAGAATCAGTGCACTGCTGCTTCACATAACTGCCTATAGATGCATTCTCAATATACTTAATCTTTGTAGCTAACCAAAACAGTATGTGACTTTAATAATAATAATGCTTCTGTTTACAGCTCAATCCATTTATCCACAGGAAGTAATGACAGTTATAGCAATGTACAAAGAACAACAGTGTATTTTTGTACTTATTTCTGTCTTTTTCTTTTCTGTATCAGAATGTCAAACAGCAACCACCTCCAGCAGTGAGCAGGCACTCCACCACCTGACACAGACTGTACAATGTCTTGCCAACTCCCTCAAGGCAGTCCATGAGAGACAAAATGAAATACTCTGCACAGTCCATTGCTGTGAGGAACTGGAATGCCAACATACTGAAGCTCTTTCAGCTCAGCAGCAGCAATGTGGTCCTTAACTGCAATATCGCAGAGATGCGACACAGTATTGATGACCACCTTGCTACTGCTGAGAGCACAGGCCTGCTGCATCAGGCGGTGGAGGAACTGCACAAGACAAACCATCTACTGCAGCAGCAGGAAGACTAGGCCTTCACTGTTTATGTGACTGTCCATCATCAGGAATAACCAGATCTTCATGCAGTGCCCCTCCTCAATTCAGTGGAGAAGAGGAGGGTGTAAACCCCAGCTCATGCCATCCTCTTGGATACTGCCTCACAGCAGCTTCCACTTGTGGCAGCCTGCAGGAATCCAGTCTCTACCCCATCATTATGTCACAGGGTGGCTGCCTCCTCATGACCTAGAAACACATTTTGAAAAAGACTTTAAAAAAAGTAAAATTAACATTTTTTACATCTACCAGAATTTTTCTATAAAGATGAAAACAACTTTTTATTTATATACAGTAAGTGATTTTGTTTTAGAAAATTATAAAAGCATTTTAATTTATTTTTCTACGTTTAATCAAATTGTTTAATCAATCAATCTTTATTTTACCAGGCAGAACATCATTGAGAGTCAACCTCATTTACAAGATGGACCTGGGTGGGATTACATAGGACAAATAGATCAGTAACAGCTCTTACACTAGTTATTTACATAGCAACAAGGAAATGACAAGGGCAAGGGTTCAGGAGAAAGGTGTGGTAGAACAACAGTACAAAAATAAATCACTCATCATGATATTTATGTAAAATATACAAGGTGCAACAGGTGGGCAGTTTACATATGTCAATAGAGCAGTAACTGTTGATACAATAGTTGATAGTGATTACTGCAATGCCCTGTACCTAGAGCTTCTGGGGTTGCTATCTGCTGCTTGCAGCTGGTGCAGAACGCTGCAGCCAGGTTGTTGACTGGGCTTTCTCGATCTAGCCACATCACACCTGTGCTGCTGCTGGACTGCACTGGCTGCTGGTTCAGTGGCAGATCACCTTCAAGGTGGGCTTGCTAACCTACAAGGCCCTACACAGACAGGGACTGAGTTATCTGCAACAGCTCCTTTGTCCCTACTGTCCACTCTGCTCTGCTCTGCTGAAGAGGGATTGCTGGAGATTCTCAGGATACATTTGAAGACCTCTGAGTCCATGCATTTGCCTTTGGTTCCTACCCTGTGGAATTCTTCTTCTTTAGATAAGGGATGCCTGAATGTGGAGAGCTTTAAATTTTCTCTTAAAACATTTTTATTTTCTCTTGCCTATCCTGATTATTAATTCATGGAATTCTGTTATTTTAATTGGTTTTAATTATTTATTGTTTTAGGTGTTCTGTAAAGTGCTTTTGATATTTAACTCACATTACCTCCAATAGCTCCATATGAAGTTCAAACTATCCATTGTTTACCTGACACAAAATGGCCACCCAGTAGGTAATGAGTTAATGAAATGTGCTTGAAGCAAATAAAGTTGTTATTATTATTATTATTATTAATATTATCAAAGAACAAGGTATACTGGTATGCTAGCCCACTCACGCCCACAAATTCAAAAATTGTTGAAAAGCAACTTCAACAAACTTTTATTTCCACATATAACATACAGTTAAATTTCTATGTTTTGTGATTTATCCTTCATCAGGACAACTGGTTATCTTAAAAAGAAAATAGACAGATTTTTTTCATTAACATTTAAAAATACTATAACGACTACCAACAACATTTAACATATAAATAAAAGAGAAATAATCAAAAGGACTTATATTTAAGGCCCTTATATTTAATCATTCATTTCTTTTCATCAAAAGATCATCTGTTAAGTTTGAAAAATGTATTATGCACAAATGAAGGAAATGGCAATGGGGTCAAGTATGGCTCTTCCTATGCAAACCTTTTCATGAACTGGTTTGAAGAAAGTTTCATTTACTCTAATACTCATATGAGAGGAATATATTACAATGGAATTGTTTTATTGATGACATATTTTTATTTAGGAAGGAACAGAGCAGGAATTAAGAGATTTTCATTATCTTCTGAATAGTAAAACATCATTTTGGAAATTTACTCTTAATTTAGATACAGAGCGGATTTCATTTCTTGATCTATTGATATTTAAAAGCAATAATAGACTTAGCATTAGAATGTTTAGGAAAGATGCTGACAGAAATACAATTTTGAGGGCTGACAGTTTCCACCTAAAATACTTGTAGAACCAATACCCAATAATCAGTTTTTAGGATAAAAAGAAATTGTTCAGAAGAAATAGATGCAACAGTGAGGGCTGAGGAGATGGAAAACAGATTTAGAAACAGGGTTACTCAAATCAGCTGCTGTCAAAATGAAGAAGAATGTGTTAGAGAAGAGTAGAGATGAATTATTGGTTAAAAGATACAGAAAAACAAAATCAAAAAGTGATAAAATTATGCTGACCTTGAAGTACAGTGACTTTTTACAATATAAAAAGGATAGTCAACAAACATTGGCATGTACTTAAAGCAACACATTTTGGGGAAAAGCAAGGTGTGCAAGTAGTGGCAAAGAAAGTTAGATCTTTATCAGACTGTTTGTCCCATTCCCAACATAAAATTCCAGAAGTAAAAGCGCCGGGTTTGTTTTCAAAAGAAGAATTAAGAGGTAATTATAGTTGTGGGAGATACACACACTGCCATAATACTTATAAGATCAAGACTATTAGAAACCAAAATAAAGATGTAAACTTTGTCATTAAGGACTTTATTAATTATCAGACAGCAGGAGTAGTATATCTGATTAAATGCCCTGTGACTTAATGTATATAGGTAAAACTAAAAGACATGTGAAGCGGAGGATAGAGGAACATATGGGTTACATAAAACAAAGATCTACATCCCCTATTGTAAGGCATTTTTTAGAATACGGGCATCGAATACCTACTTTGCATTTTTTGGTGTAGAGAAGTGATTAAAAACAGTAGAGGAGGTAATTTTAATGAGAAATTACTCCTAAGGGAAGCAATGTTTATTCATTTTCTGAAACTACTAACCGAGATTCGGTCTCAATGAAACCATAGAATGGCAGCCTTTGTTATAATTAAATGGCTAACAGAATGTCGATTTTTGAGCTAGAACTTTAATATTACTTTCCCAATGTTGTGCTAAGCCCCAGAAGGTTTTGGCTCCTTGTGCTGCAAAGATTTTCTTTTTGTTTTTTAAATGAAAAACATGTTTTTTCAGTTGGTCCCAAAGATATAGGTAATATGATAAGTAGTTTATTCAGGACCTCCAACAGCAAGATATATGGTTCTTTGTGCCTCTGATTAGTGGGTCTGGCACACCAGCAGGCCAATTAGCCTGCAAGTGACGTTGAGTCATTATGCAGATTTGAGGTGGAGCTCCATTTATATAAAATGGAGATTTCAGGCCCCATTACTCCCACCGATGCTGCCTGATGGAACACATAGATGTGAATGAGGCCTCTGCTGAGGTTGTTTGTTTAATTTATGTGAAAATTATGAGGAATAGTAGAGATATGTACAAGAGTGAATTTGTACAGTTGGTGTGTATTGTAACGTGCTTAGGGTTAATTGGTAATATATATATATATATATATATATATATATATACACACACACACACACACAGTGGCCCAGATATTCAAAGAGTTGAGCCATGCGCAATAGGGTTGCATCAGCGCCAAGTCCGAAAATGCTCCATTTTGCGATATTCAGCAGGAGGCAGTTGCACCCCCAAAATCATGCTGAGCAACAGCGCAATGATAATGAATGCATGCGCAACTGAAGAGGAGGAACCATGCATAAATGGTGCAGTGCGATATTCAACAAGATCGCCATGTGCAATAGGGAGCCAGTGGAGTTGCGCCATAGAAATGAGCCAAAATAAAAGGGAGCAAGGAGAGGTGCAAGAACGCTACAGGAAGCCACACGAGGCCAAAGTCTAGCAGGAAAACTGGGCAGCAAGGACACACAGGGCAGGCCAGAAAAGGGCACCTGGAATCAACAGGCACAGGGAAGGTGTGGGAGCCACAGTGCAGAAGAGGAAAGTACACCGCACAGCAGTGAGGCCAGCACAGGCAGGTGTTCCCGGTGCAGGAAAGTAGCAGCCAGGACAGTGGGGGAATACAGAAACAGCTGCCAGGAGGGTGAACACAAGCCAGAGACATGGCCAGTGCCACCATCCAGATGGAGGCCATAATGAGGGTGAGAAGAGCGGGCAGCAGGGGGGCATGGCGTGGAAGGGCCCGTCGGCGGTATGCCCCAACAGGCAGTACCAAGCCCACACCAGCTTCAAGCTGTACAGTGATACTGAGCTTGTGGGCTGGTACCTCCTGAATCAGGCAATTCTGATGTGGCACTGTGAGCTGTGCAGTGATGTGATGCAGGCACCCACACGATGGAGCCATGCCCTGTCAGTGGAAATGAAAGTGACAGCTTGCATGTGCTTGCTCACCATGGGCACCTTCCAGAGACCAACTGGGGACACCACAGGCATAACCCAGTCAGCCACATCATGCCACCTCATCCAGTTCCTCAGTGCATTGCTGCCACATGCTGCGGAGTACATCCATTCCCCAACACATCAGTGGAGTGCACAGCAAACATGCAGGAGTTCCACAGGGTAGCATGTATGCCTGGCATGCTAGGGCAATAGAATGCACCCATGTGGCCATCCGCATACACCTGGCCTTGAGGGGCTGCATATATAAATAGCAAGTGCTATGCGGCATCAACTGCCAGGTGGTGTGCGATGCGGGCGCATAATCAATGTCTGTGCCACGCACCTGGGGAGCACATGATGCCTTCATCTGGCACCAGTCAACACTGTGCCACAGATTCAAGAGTGGGGATATCCCACTGGCCACCTAGTGGATGAGTATGCAAACCACATGGACAATCATAGGGCCTGGGGGGCATGGTCAGAGGTGACAGGGTAGTGGCCTACATGGCCTGGGGCAGGCGATGCTGATCACCAAACTAACCTCCACCTCTACACACAGGTAACAGTGGATACCCACTCCGTCCCTGGCTGCTCACACTCTACTGGTGGCCCTCGACCCCCATCGCAGCAACGCTACAATGAGGCACATGCCACCACATGTAATGTCATCGAGCGGGTGTTCGGGATGCTGAAGGCACATTTCCATTGCCTGGACACCTCTGGCGGTGCCCTACAGTACAGCCCCTCAAAGGCCTGTGGGCTATTCCTGGCCTGTTGCATCCTGCAAACTTGGCCAGCGAATGTGGGATAGCCATACAGGTCGAGAGGACAACAATAGGGACGATGAGGGGCGCTGGCTGACAATGGTGATGGGCAGCCCCTTGGCCGACAGGACCCCGACTGCTCCGGCTGGCACAGCTGCACTGGGACACCATCATGGAGGAGCACTTCAGCCAACCCAGGTAAGTCATGGGGCCATGTGCAACCAACAGTGGCTAAGGCACAACCACAAACACACATGGACACACACCAGGGTGCATTCCATCAAGGGAAGTGGCGGGCATGGAACCACACACACAACCAGGGATGGGTGAGGTCTAACATGCCACGTGGATGGACACACACACACACACAATGCACCAGACATGCACAAAGGATAAGAGGCACACTGACCCAGAATGCCACTAGCCACACACATATCCACAGACCACCATGCCCACTGTCTGTCCTTGTGCATGTGTCAGATGCTGAGCACCATTGCACATTGGTATACAGCGCAATGCAGGCATCATCATGCACACACAACTGTGGACAGCAGCCAGGAGGGTGTGCAGATGGACTGTGTGTCTGCGTGCAGGGCCGGGTACCCACCCGTGCAATGCCGGCTGAATGACACAATGACAGGGCAGCACCAGACAGTAGCCACATTGGGAGAAAGGCCAGTCAAGTACACAGTACCATGGCCACCACGGATGTGTGGGTGGCCCGCTGAGACCTGCCAGCACTGACAGGCTGACCACTGGCCTCATGGGGTGGCACCGATGGTCCCCAGGGGTTCCACTGCGTGAACATGACCGTGCTCATGCAGGGGTCTGCAGCACACCAAACATGTCTCGCCAGGCATGCTTGGGATGCCCACAGCTGAACCGGTGTCAGCAAGGAGGGTGTCGCTAGCGCCATGAGCGGGGTGGACATTGCACTGCGTGGTGTCTGCGATGCATGGGCAAATGACTGTGTGTCCATTGTGGCCATGACAGCAGTGAATGCCTGTGTCTGCCTGTCAATGGCAGTGGTCACATCCTCCGCAACCCGGTCCATCCCTGCCAGGATCAGAGCGGTGTCTCTGCTGGCAGCTCCTCTGCCCGCTCCAGAGCCATCGCAGTGCATCCACCGACATCGCAAGCCGCATCTGCTGGTTGACTGATGCCGGCGAGTATGTGGGTGTGCTCATCAAAAGGTTATCTGCCTCCTCAGCATCCTGTCCCTCAAAGTGTGCATGGCCCTGATGCCCAGGACCCCTTGAGGGTGGGCGCTGCACACCAGGACCAGGTCTGGGCATGTCCACAGGTGGTGCACTGATGAAGCCCCCTGCCCTGTACCCCCAAGCCCATTGGCTGACTGCTGATGCTGCCCTCTGGCTGCCACTCACCAGGGCTCACTGGTGTCGCTGAGTGGCAACAGTCCCACTGTCCTGCACACACACCAGTGCTGCCGCACCAGTGCTGACAGGCACAGGCTGGGACTGTGATGACACGCAGCCTCCACAGCAGAACCACCCACAGCCATGGCCACGATGTTACCTGCTGTGTGGCCATCCCATGGCATACACGTGTCACTGCCCATGCCGTTAGCGACATCATCATCTGTGATGGACCCGACACCAGCCAAGTCACAGCATGCCGGCATCCGTGGATGCTGGCATGCTGGGACATGGGCAGGCCTCCTCCGCACCTGTTCCAACAACATCAGTCTGGACAGCCAGGCAGGCCCACTGTCGCACTGTGCCACATATACCTGTGGAGGTGGATGGGCCTCCTCCATCTCCATCTGACTGTCCTCGGTGGACAGGCCCACCACCACTGACCCATTCAGATGCTCAGGATCTGTAAGGAAAACAAAGTCACATTACTGCATGTGACCTACCCTGCCCCCAATAGAGAGACCATGATATACCATGCAGTGATGGGCTACCACCCGTCTGGAAGCCACCACCGGAACACCCTCAATGGCACAAAGCTGCATGCTTCCAGCAACCCTCTCCTCCTGTGGGGCCAGGTGTAGCACCTCTGGCTGTCCC
The DNA here is from genome assembly GCA_016271365.2 of Neoceratodus forsteri. Taxonomy (NCBI): domain Eukaryota; kingdom Metazoa; phylum Chordata; order Ceratodontiformes; family Ceratodontidae; genus Neoceratodus; species Neoceratodus forsteri. The sequence goes on along the minus strand of CM057452.1, from coordinate 703,359,736 downwards.
TCACCTGTCACAGCTCATGCTGCCCTGATGGCAGCCACCTTCTCCTTTATCTTCCTCCTGTCTGTGCCCATCTTCTTCTTGCACTCCTGCATGGAGCACTGGTGGCTGCCATGCAGGTTCACTGCCACGCCACCTCCTCCCATGCAGCAGCACAGGCCTGTGGTGTTCCTGCTGTCCACTGAGAAGTGGCTCCTGATCCAGGTAGGCCTCAAACAGGCATCCATCTCGGCCGTGGTGAAATTAGGCCTCCTCCTTCTCCCACCACTGTGTTCCTCCTCTTCCACAACTCACTTGGTCATTATTTAGCCTGTGAGAATGAAAGTTGTTACCTGTGACTGTGCAGTCCCATGCATGTCCTAAAATCCACAGTCCACACTCCCAAACAGCATGCAACTCACCAATAGACTGCAGTAACCTACTATGGCCAGTGCAGCCCATAGTCGCACTTTTATAAGCAACCCATGCAAATGAGGTGAGGCACAACTTTAAATGGATGCAAATTGCAGTGCTGCACCATTGAATGGCTGATTAGCTGATTTGCATATGACTACTGAATATCGCGCTGTTGCGCTTTGCGCAATATGTTGAGCGTGCTGAGCCAAGGGTGCAGTTCTGTGACATGTACAGTACACACCTCACTGTGCATGCCGGGTTGCTGACCGGGCATCTGCCGTGCTGCTGGCGTGCTGTGCATGGGAGGCAATGCAGGGCACAGCCACCATTGTGCCAGTGGCGCTACAGCGATGTTCACCTACATGGCACTGTGGCACTGGGGCATCATAGGCACTGGGGCAACAGCGGTGAGCCACTGCTGGAGGTAGCACACAGGCACCCAATCATGCTACATGTATTGGGTTCCAATGGCGCTGTGCCTGTCTGTGTGCCACAGACCCTTTTTACACTGTGCCCGACCTTTACCCCCTAGGCACCATGCATCAGGCATGGGTGCATCACTATTGCGCTGTTTGGTGACAGCGCGAGGAAAATGGCAGTGCTGTAACGACGCAGCATCTGCACGCATGGAGCTGCAAGGCAGAGTGCCATTTTGAACCAACTGAGCAAGTGATATGGCGCGGAGGAGGCTGCCCAGTGGACCCAAATTGAACTGGCCAACCTGGTGGCCATTGTTGAGCCATTTATGGCCCACTGTTTGGGGAGGCACCCTGGACAGGTCCAAGAGCCAGGTGTGGGAGGAGGTGGCCAACGCCTGGAGGAGGCCACAGGAAGGGGCAGATGGCGGAGCAGTGCTGCCACAGGTATGGTGACCTGAGGAGGAGGAGGAACTGGACCTGCTTGCCCACCTGTGGGCATGTGCCAGAGGGAACAGTGCCACAGCCAGGTAGGTGTTATGTCCACACCTTTTATATTCCATATGGGTATCATGGTTGTGTTGTCCGGAACATGGGGACCATCCGGTGTTGGCTGTGGTGGTGTTATCAGGGGTGTGGGATGGGTGGGTCTGGCTGGGTGGGATTGCACACACATGGGGCAGGGGACTTTGCTACAGGATTGTACTGATGTTCTCTCTCCATGTTTGTACCACAGGGCTGGAAGAGAGGCATCTGGCCAGGGAGCTGAAGCACCAGCAGGGACGACAGGGCCAGTAGGAGGGCGGTCCACAGCACCAGAGGGACCATCCTGATGATGGTGAGTGCCATACCTCCATGATTACTACTGCATGCTGTGTAACAAGGTAGGCAGCGGGCATAGCCACCATCCATTGACACCACTGCCATGCACGCAACTTGTTACAGTCAGCACTGTCCAGTGGCACTGCATGAATGGGAGTGCGTCGATGGTGGTCCATCGTGCATTGGGTACATGGCTGTGCCACTGCCTCGCACACATATCCATGTCACTAAACAGCCATGGTGGTGCTGTGCATGACTTAGCCGGTGGGTGTGTGCAGCGGTCCACATGGCTGTATGTACCTGGGTGGGCAGGTCTTGTGGACATGATCACTGTGGGTGGTCACACACTATCACAGAGGTATGTCCCACAGCCGTATGCCATGCACAGTGGGTGGGCTGTATGGGCTTGCATTCACATCTATTGACTGTGCTCCTTGTCCTAGGTGTCCGCCAGCTGCAGGATATATGGGAGGCACTGCAGGAGATACTCAATGTGGCATGGGCATCATTTGAGATCCTGCAAAGGATTGACTGGCTTGGTGTCCGGAGAAGACACAGGAGGCAGAGCAGCCGGAGGCGGGAGCAGGTTTCCCAATGATCATTCTTATGCCCTGATTTCCCTACCCCTGGACCCACCACACCCCTCCTTTCCTGTCTCATTTGTTCACCCTGCCCTACCCACCCTCACCTTGTTTGTGCCCTCCCTCCCACTTTTGTACATAGTTTTGTAAATAGTTCTTTTTGATATTTTTGATTACAAATCTTTTGATATGAATACTGTGGTGGTCTCTGATTTGCAGCAGGCTATAGGTGCTCAGCTGCAGTGGTGTGCATGGTGTCGGGGTGGTGCAGTCATGGGTATGTGTGTGTGTCCATGGGGAAGTGACTATGGTGTGAGACTAGCTATCAGTCAGTGTCTGTGGTGTGTGTGTGTGCCCTGTGCACTGGATGACTGTATGCAGTGGTCCATGGTGCATGCTCTGTGTCCATGGTGCCCTGTCAGCCCATCCATGGCCTGTGCAGCTGACACCTTGCATGTCTGTGACCTGCATGGTCTGCTGGCATGTCAGTGGTGGCTGTCCATGCAGGGCAGCCACTGTACCCATCCAATGCTGGGTTGCCTCCTGTCACTGGTGTGGTGCATCTCTGCCTTGGGTGACACTGTGGCCTCTGTGGTTGTTGTCCGACCTCCATGCTGTGGCTTATGTGTGTTGCAGGGATGTGCACCACTGTCTCTGACTTGTGCTCTGGGGAAATGATGGTGGTGCATAGGTCCACAGTGCCTGCAGGTGGCTGGTACTCCTGTGCCATGGAGGATTGCAGGCTGTGTGTACAGTTTCCATGGGCCACGCTGGGGGCTTGGTTGCCCGCTACTGTGTCCCTGTGTTGTTGTGCCCTTGGGTATGGGTGGGTGTTTTTCCATGCACTGTATGTTGCATCCGGTGTGGTGCATTCTTTCATGCACCACTGTGGGTATGTCTGCGCTGGCTGTTGTGGCCAGTGCTGGGTCAGTGTGTCCTTGGGAGGGTGTGCAGGGTGCTGTACCACTGGTGGTGGTGCCGGGGCATGCCCTGTCATGTGTGGGGTACCTCGTGTGCTGGCGCGATGGTCGGTCTCAGCTGTACCTGGGGCTGTGCATGGTGGCACTGTGTATGCCATTGTTGCATCGCTGTGGCTGCCACCCACTGATGGGTGCTTGTGGTGGGGCTGCCTTGCATGGTTCTGTGGTGCACAGGGTTGCATTGTCACAGTGGGGTGGTGGCATGCATGGGGTTTCCTGCAGTGGTGGGCGCTGCTCCTGGGCAGGGTGTCTGGGGTCATGGTGCATGGCGTGCTCTGCATTGGGGGATGGTGTGGCATGGGGTGGTCGGCCCTCCTTGTGTGCTGATCACAGCTTGCCAGGGGTGTGATGGGCACCATGGCCCAGCTGTGGGTTGGTTGCTTGTCTCCATGGACCAGTGGTTATCCCAGCCCTCCCCAGTTCTGCAGTGCATGGGGTGTAGGGGATGATGTCTGTTCTGCTGTGTGTTCCTCTGCCCATCTGTGGCATGGGTGGTGAGCCCTACATCTCTGGTTGTGCAGTTGCATTGCTGCCCTGCTGCTGGGGGCGTCCCTGGTTGCGGTATGGCGCCTCTGGACTGCTCAGCTGAACATCCTTGTTGCGCTATGGTGCATCAGATCTGCTCAGCTTCCTCCTAGTTGCACTATGGCGCAGGTGGTGCGATATTCAGTCATCGGCTGTAGACGCATCTTGGCCAGCTCAGTTTTGAATATCGCACCTCTTGCACATGGGTGCAATGGACTTGTGCTTGCTCCTGCTATTGTGCACTTTTTGGGTGCAGTTTGACTATCTGGACCAGTATATAGATATATATATATATATACAGTATATACTGTATATATACATACATTTTTTTTTTTAAATTACAGGTCGATTCAAAAAGTGATTCTTAGTCCTTCATATTCACTGAACGCTTCATGAGTATTTAATAGTAAAAGGAGCTTAATTTCTGATAGTGAATAAAAGTTTTTGTATTGCAGGATGAGTTATACTTACAGCAATTTAAGCCGACAGGTGAACTGCAAGATACCGAAAATGTCAGTGTGAGACATAGTTGATTTAGAGTGAAAACAAAACATTGCTTTCCCCTTTTGTTCTTGTAAAATAAGGCTGGCTTTAAGGCATTTTTGTTATATGGTGCACCAGAGAGTCATGAGATATGATTTAGTTCGGTTACAATAAATAAAACAAGCACATTTTGTTTTGTTAACAGATATGAAAACATTGTGAAAACTGAGAACTGAGTGGAACTATCACTTGTTTATAAGGTGTGTTTAATAAGAAATTTGTTTAAGCATAAATGAAAGTAATGGAAAGAGCTTTATAAATTGTATGCAGAAGGCCAATCTTTGTCGTAGTGTTGCATTAGGAGATGGTGGGAGTCGAACCATTATACACTTGACGGATGATCTTTTGATGATAAGAAATGAATGATTATATGTAAGGGTCTTAAATATGAGTCATTTTGATTTTTCTCTTTTATTTATATGTTAAATGTCTTTGGTATTTGTTTTAGTTTTTAAAAATTTTAATGAAAAAATCTGTCTATTTTTCTTTTTAAGATAACCAGTTGTCCTGATGAAGGATAAATCCCAAAACATAGCGATTTAACTGGATGTTATATGTGGAAATAAAAAGTTTGTTGATGTTGCTTTTCAACAAGTTTTGAATTTGTGGGGTGAGTGGGCTAGCATACCAGTATACCTTGTACTTTAATATTAGCGTAAGCTTATACTGGGCTTGTGCCTCTCCCAAAGAATAGAATACTAATTTTAATTTTCTTTATTCTGAGGATTGGCTATACTGGAGATACTTTTGTCTATTATTATTAATATTAATAGTTATTTACATAGCAACAAGGGAAAATATAAAGGTGAAGGTTCTGGAGGAAAGTGTGGTAGAACAAAAGTAAAAGTCTCTCAACATAATATTTTCCACAATATATACCTAAAATACACAAGGTGCAACAGGTAAGTAACTAAAAGCTAGGCAGGTAATTAGGCAAAGTTTAGCTGGAGGAAGAGTATGGGTATGGAGTACAAGACTGTGTGACAATGGATTGTCATGGGAAACATTTACAGTACTCACTGAAGGAACATGCAACCAGAGTTTTAAAGGTGGCCAATTTGACAGGAATCAATATTTTAAGGTTTTTGAGGTTGTTCCACAGAACAATAAAGGCATGGCTTATGGAGGCCCTACCAAAGAATGTTCTGACTCTAGGGATGACAAGAGATGTGGAAAGACTCCTGAGAGGGTAATTACCCTCAGTACAAACAGGAAGATAATCCAAGATGTACCAGGGCAGCTTGTTGATAAGGGATCTGTAGGCCAGGTGACAGCATTTTTTGGCGTATGAGTTTGAGTGATAACCAGCCTAGTTTGGAGTACAGAGAACAGTGATGAGTGGAGTAAAGGGCTCCCGTGATAAATATAAGTGCTCTGTGGTAGAGAGTGTCAAGTTTAGCTAGAGCTGTACTGGGACCTTGGCCTTAAAGGAAGTAAGTGCAGTCCAGTAAAGGTGGACTGTACTAGTCTAGTTTTGGCTTCCTGGGTAAGAAAATGATTGATGCAGAAAAACAGACCTAGCCTTTGTTTAAATTTTTTGCTAATTTGTCAGTGTGGTTGGGAAGGACAATTTATGGTCAACACAGAACCCCAGGTATTTGAATTTGGTCACATATTCAAGGATTCCCCAAAACAGTAATGATTTGAGGTACAGGGCAGGAATTGGATGCGTAGATTAAAAAGAAAAGCATGGCCTTCATTTTTGGCATATAACAGGAGTTTCAAATGCAGGAGGTTTTGCTGCAGAAGGTTAAACTCCAATTGCAACTCCTGCAAGCCAGTTCTGGGGTAGGCCTATCTATGTAAAGGACCCGCCACCAGCAAAAAGGTGAATATTTGTTGGTTTAATGCTGGAATTGATACTGTTGATGTATAAGGCAAATAATAGCAGACCTAAAATAGACCCCTGAGGCATGCTTCTCAGGAGAGGTTTCAGAAGACAGCATTCCATTTCTGCTTTGACCTGCTGATGACACCCTGATAGGTAACTGGTAAACCATCTCAGCACTGTGGAATCTAGGCCAATGGTTTGAAGAGTGCAGTAGCAATACATGACTCACCGTATCAAAAGCCTTGCTAAGGTCAGGAATAAGGCACATACATAATGTTTAGCATCCAAGGCCTTCAACCAATCATTAGATACCTTAGCAAAGCAGATACTGTACTATGGTACGGTCTGAACCCTGGTTGTTCAGGTTGAGAAGATTATACATCCCAAATGCTTTCTAAATTGGAAACTGACTATTTTTACAAGCATTTTGGATAGAATAGAGAAGAAGGCTAAGGGTCTACATTTGCTTAAGTCACTAAGGTCACCAGATTTGAACAGTGGGAGGACATAAGCAGTTTTTCCAAACAGACGGAATAGCACCCTGTGTAAGAGATAGATTGAAAAGGTGTGTGATAGAAGAGGACAAGGCGTGATATCCGAGCCTTAGGAAATGCGGGTCAATGTGTTGACACCCACGCTTTTCTTGGTTTCTAGTTAAAGGAGAAAATCTTCCACTTCCTTTGTGGAGACCGGCTGAGGGAGAAGAGTGCAATGTGTGCCGTGAAGGCGGAGCAATACTAGAAGTGTCTGGAGCATGGATCTGTGCTCGATTGTGGCAGAGGAGGAGTCAAATACCAAACCGGCAGTGACAAAGTGGTTGTTAAGAAACTCTAAGATGTTATGCTTATCAGTGATGTAGGAGCCACCTGTGGAAATTTTTGAGGGAGGGAGCTTGCGGGTTATGTCTTTCAATGGTTTTAAGGTCTTCCAAGACTTTGCAGAGCATTTGGAGGCAGAGGTCAGTTCAGTTCTAAAGTATTTAGCTTTTCAGCCCAAACTAGCTTAGTGCATTGATTCCTTACTGCTGTAAAGACTGCCCAATCTGATGGAGATTTAGTTTACACGCTTTTTCCACAGGGCTCCCTATGGAGAAGTGCAGCTTTCAGACTGACCATAAAACAGGGGCATGATTTTCTCCTGGTACGAATTTTGGCTAAGGGTGCATGTCAATTTATGGTTCCAAGTACGATATCCTGAAACAGCTCATGCCCTCGCTATGTGGGGCCAAGAAGTCCTGCCAGTAGGAGTGCTGGAATCCATGAGAAAGGCATGAGGGTTGAGGTTCCGTGACTTCGCTTGATAAGTGAATCTGGAAGTGGAAGCAGTTTTGGGAGGCCCTTACACAGGCTATGGCACAGTGGTCACTTAGATAGTTGAAGAAGGTGCCAGTATGGGAGAAGAAGTGAGGATTGTTTACTAAAATTAGATCAAGTAAAGTACTATGGTTTGGCTTTTGGTATTTGGATGGGTAGCTTCTGTAATTAGTTGCATGATGCCAAAAGTGTCAAAGAGGTCTTTTAGAGGTTTGGAGCTTGAAGAGAACCAGTCAAGATTAAAATCACCCAAAATAATGACCTTGGAAGATAGTTTGTCCAAGGTGTTGCATAGATGGTCTATAATTTAATCCCCACTAAGGGAGGCAGTAACACCCAGAGATAGTAAGGGACATAGAGGAGGAAGTAGAACCTTTAGTGTCAGACTCTCATATTCCTTAGTTAAAGTGGTAGCCTCCACTAAGGTGGCAAAGAAGGTGTCACGAACATAGATTGTGACCCCTCCCTCTAGAGGATCTGTCCAATCTGAAGACATTGTAGGAGGGAATGTTGATTTCAGAGTCTGAGGTAGAGGGTCTAAGCCAGGTTTCTGTAACCACCATGATGCCAGGGATGGTATGGGAGATCCAAGATTGAAATGCATCAAATTTCCTTAAAATGCTGCAAGCATTAAGTGGAGAAAGCTTATTTGCTTTTATTGCGCCAACTCTGCGGGCACTGGGGTAGGGGAGATAGGTCCGAATTCATCTCAACATTGCCTGAGCAAAGGGGAGCAGTACCAAGATTTTCTTGAGGGTGCTAAACATCAGCCTAAGGAGCCAGGTCCAGCCTCTCTTGCTGTAATAAGAGGGTGGTAATGATAGACTGTCAGGACAATACACAAGGGATGCATATAAAAGCACCCTGGCCAAGTGGGTGAGATGAAACTTAAGAGGACAGGAGGACACATAATGAGAGCAGGAGGCCTAAAGTGAAAGAATGAAGAGCTATGGAAGGATAAGATACCATGACTATAGATGCATCAGGTGGCAGGACTAGTATTGAAGAAGGAGTGCAACTTTCTTGTAACCTAGCATTTGAAGGTATAGCTATATGCAAGGGCTCCACTTTTGGATTAAGGGTGCTGAAGACAAGGCCCATTAAACAACTAACACTGAGCAACAACAAATGCATTTTGGGGTATAGGAGCACTCTGAAAGTTAAATTTAGTGCTCCCCTAGGATCTTGAAGAAACACAAGGGTTGGAGTGCCCCTTTAGGCTTAATGTCTGGAGTGTTTGCCAATAGGAGAGAAGGAAGCACAGGAGGGAGGGAAGACAAGTGTATTTAAAGTGTGTCAGGGATGGTAGAAATTCAAGCTGAATAAGTGAGGCAAAGGAAAATAAAGACTAGCACTGGGTCCTGAGCTGTGAGTGCCGAGCCCCCAGGCTAAGACTGCAGAGAAGCTATGGCCAGACTATAGCCAATTAAGAGCAGAGCCATAGGCCGAGCTGCCAGTGGTGAGCCAAGGTAGGAGGCTTGGTCCAATCAAATTAGCAGTTCATGACCCAGTCCTATCTGCAGTGCATACCTGGGCTTGGGCTATTGAACTGGAGAGTGGGAGGACAGAAGCCATGGCCAGCAGGCTTCCCAGCAGAAGCACAGCACAGGATGTGTGGAGGTACCCGATCAGGGGCAGAACCTGGGGAGAAAAGAGATACATGTCAGGATAAGGGAAGCAGACAGGGGCCAAATCAGGAGGGTGGGGGCATGGACAAAGGAGAGACAAAGAGGCAGTTAGAGTTGAGTGGGGGTGGGCAGAAGGAAGATAATGGCGCTATGTGCTATCGTTAGCCTAGCGCCAACCAATCATAGCCAAGTTGATTTTTTTTTTCAAGCTGCAGACATGGGGTGGAGGAATCGAGATCAACAACTTGAAGGGAAGGTGATAGGCAGGGGAGCAAGGGCAGTACAGGGTGAGAAAGAGAACAGGATAGATTTGCAGAGCCAAAGATCAGGGTAGAATTTGCAGAATCAAGGATCGGGGGTACAGAAGGAGAATAAAATGGTCAGGGCAGAAGAGTGCAAGCAAGAGGAACAGTAGCAACGTGAGTGTACAGATTCAAGGGAAGGAAGGAAGTAGCAGAAGAGTGAGATGAAAGAAGTAACATAACAACAGTTAGGCAAGTTTTAGCAGAACAGCATGGCAGTTGGCATAAAACATAATAAATGCAACAGCACACTGCTTAAGCCCATACAACCCTTAACAGTGTGAAAAGCACGAAATGATGTTTCCTCAAATTCAGGTGGTTCCCCAAATTTTGTGTATTTACAATATATGAGTCATTTAAAAAATGACATAAAACATTCTATTTTTGTATTGAAATTCACTGTTTTATGTCTTTATTTGTACTGAGGATAAGAATGCTCTGAAAGATCAGTAAGTCCAAAATCTTGTTTCCTGAGCCCACATTCTCATTTCATGAGACTTTTGTTACCTCACAAAACAAGATGCCTTCTCACAAAACAAGACTGCAAAAACTAAGCTCAAAATCTTGATTCATGAGTCCACCTTTTGTTTCATGAGATTTTTATGACCTCATGAAACAACATATGTTCTCAGGAAGCAAGATCCTGAAAAAATAATTAAGTCCAACATCTTGTTTGTGAGATTTTCGAGATCTTACAAAACAAAATTCCTTCTCACAAAACAAGATCCTTAAAAAAACTAAGTTCAAAATGTTGTTTCATGAGATGTTCACAAGCTCACTAAACAAGAACCTGAAAACAACTAAGTCCACAATTTTGTTTCGTAAGCCCCATCTTGTTTTGTGAGATTTTTGTGAGATCATGAAATAGATACCTTCTCACAAAACAGGAATGTGAAAAAATGAAGTCCAACATCTTGTTTTATGAGTCAGAATTCTTCTTCGTGAGACCCTTTTCCTCTTTCGTGAGCCTCACAAAACAAGAAAACTGACTTAAGAAACAAGCCTCGCTCAGGATCTTAGAGATGTCCCAAAAACAAATTTTGGGGTTGTTTTCAAAACTAAGTCCACAGTCAAGCTAAAGGATCCCATTTCTCTAGATCCATGTGTTTTTTCTCTCAATGCATCATTTTTATGGCCTTTCAATATATATATATTTTTAATGGAAACAAGATGGTTGCCATAAGAAAGAATATTTTCTCACAAAAGAAAAATTTTGGCTCATGAAACAAGAATCTTCTTTCATTAGCAGAAATTCTTCTTCTGTATCAAACATTCTTGAGCAGAAATTCTTCTTTCGTATCAAACATTTATCTGAAAGACCCCACTGAGCATGCTCAGAACCAAAATTTCAAATCCCTTTAACTTGGGAACAGACTAATATTTTTCACCAAACAAATAAAAGACATCATTCTAGGACAAGCCCTTCTACCCCAAAAGTTTCAGAAAACATTTTAAACCCTCTGGTCTATAGATGACAGCAAAAAAAACAAAAAACATGATTTTTTCTGTTTTGCACTATCAGATCTCAGACTCTGGACATCCAACCATAACAAAACTTGTCAAATCAAGATACCTTCCCCCAGACCACACATGAAAACTTCTGTGCAATTCCGTTGAATGGGGCAAAGCTATTAAGATGCAAAGTTATGGGTTTAACATTAAACACCCTACTCAGTCCTAACTATAGGGGTGCAGTATTGGCACAGTAGTGTCTGTATATAAGGGTTGTGTTGGGGTTTCTTTAAAAAGGCCTCTTTCAAACACTTACAGCTTGGCTGTCTTAGACTTTAGGACTGTTAGATTTGGCATGTATCACCTCAGTTATAACATCTATTAGTGTGGCAAGTTTTATACACATCTGTTTGCCTGCTTTGGCTTTATAAAGTGTTGCATTTACATATTTTGCCTTTTTAACTTATATTTTATTGAGTTATAAATTAGTCCATTACATAATATATCCATCAGGAAGGCAATCACACAAAGTACATTCGCTTATCTAGAAAGCTACACATTTTAACAGTAACTAAATGGTCACGCACCCTGGTAATGTTACTTCACTTAGGGTTAACTAAATGATTCCTACATAATAACTTTCAGAGAGCATATGTAAACACACAAGGCTGACTGTATAACAGTTAGTAGTCCATGTAAAGATCCTAAAGTAACCATTGCAGCCATGAGCAAGGATATCAAAAATGTCCAACTAAAATCCTGTGCCCTCTTAAAGGGTTAGCATCCCACCTCCTGAACATTGGGATAAACAAACATGCATAACCCTCCTGCACATATAAGAACAATACATAGTTTATATTTGTCATGTAATAAAATAGTAATATTCCATTAATATATAAACACTATATTTCTAAAAGACTATGTTATGAACTTAGGTTCCTGAAGAAATTTTATTTTCCCCCATTAGAATTATTCTCCTATGCTGGAAATAATAAAACAAAATATAATTACTGTCACCTTTCAGTGGTTAGTGCAGATAAAGTTTGAGGGAAAGAAAGGAAGCTGGGAGAGAAAAGGGAAGGTGGGGAGGAGAAAAGATAAACATGCTGCACCATCGTACATCATCTGATTAAGCAACCTTATGGTACCTCTAAATCCCAAAAATATATATTTATTTATTAAATTTTGGTGATTGGGTAGGCCCATGGAGCCCAAGGTCCCATTTTCAGAGGCGACCGGGATAACAATACAAGTTATAAGAATGAACAAGGACATAAGGAACATTTGATGCATTGTGAGTTACATCATGAGGTGGTTACAGTAAAGAAAAATAGTGGATACAGGCATGGCTACAGGCATGGTAAAGAAAAGCAGTGGATGTAGACATGGGTACAGGCATGGTTATCATCATGACATGTAAGCAATTGGTAGTACTTTGCATATAGTTTATTCAGGGGTTACGTGGCCTCTGATGAGCAGTCTGTATAAGGCAGGTAGTAGGAATGTTAAGCTAGGAGAATGGAAGTTGGAAGAGGGGAGTACCTTAGAGCTTAAGTGCCATGACAGTGGCATAAGCTGATCTGCAAAGAGAGAAAAAAGGAAAGTCTACTAGGTACCTATTGTCGATGTTCTAGCTACTTCCCCAATAGAGAAAAATTAAACACACAATATCTCACATTCAGTCCCCTTATTCTCTAGTCCCTTTAATGTCCTATATTGGAATGAATCCATTCAGGTTTCTTGTCCAACCTCCGAATTGGATGAGTCTCCTTGGCGGAAAATTGATTTTCTAGCTTCTCCAACAATTTGCCACTTCTGCCACCTCCGAGAACTGATAGGCCTTACCGCCATAGAGCACACACAGTCATGCAGGCATCAACATAACATGGTGCACCCCAGAGTGAGGAGTCACACCAGACCCTATTAAAGCTTTTCTTCCTTATCCTCATTTCTTAGCTCAAGTCTGAAATAAATGCACCCAAACATCTTTCCAAGTAAGGGGACTTAAATTCTTTGCTTTCTGCAGAATTGTGTCCTATTGTGCCAATGTTTGTAGTGCCACCATAAGTGTTTAAGGAGCAAATTCTCTAGTAGCAGTCTTGGGCTTTCCACCATGTGGTATAACCCAGCAAGCTTTTAATATAGTGATATTTTACTCCAATTGAAGCAAATCCTGAAGCCAGTCTTGCAGAAAAATTATTGGGCATTCACCTTCTGTTTTCTATACAATCCCAGCACCCATATATGTGTGGATTGGATAGCATTTTCTACATTTTCAAGGCACTGCCAAAGTAGAGTATTTTCCTTAGTAAGACCAGATGTCACTGCAAGAGCCCTGTCAGCTATTTTAGCCATTCCATTCAATTCCTCTGCCAGTACTCCACCTTGGTGTGCATTTGTTTAAGTTCTAATTGGAAGTCCTCAAATTTTCTATCAGACCTTGGATCACTTGCAACAGGGCTGTGTTGGTCAGTTGAGATCCATCTTGATCTCCCAGTCCAGTGTGGCCTTCTTTCCTGATGCCTGCCTTAGAGTCTTTCAGATGAGCTCTGTCCACGTTGGCAGGCGTCTTGTTGCTGCAGACCATTTGAGTTTTCTTTTCCGCCCAACTGTGAATTTAGGCTCAATCAGCAGCTGAGGAGATGCTCTTCCTACTGATATCCAGAAATAAAAGTTTTATTGTCAATAATTTAAGATTTGTAGCAAATAACTACGATTGCCTGTGGAGCTGTGCAAGAAGGCTGTTCACAGCTCGGCTGCTGGCCATACCCTCATTTTGCCCGTTTTTGAACTAGAAGTTTTACTCAAGGACACAGAGAAATTACAAGTAGTTAAATTATGAAACTTAGAGGATTGTTATATGTTTGTGGAAGAATACATCCTTTCACTGGTTTGGTGAAAATGATAATTTATTCTGTAGTTATTAACGATATTTGTTCACACATGCTCAGTTTGCCATAGCTCAAAAAAATCTAAAAGAGACATGTTTTGAAACTTAGATGTTATGAAGCAATACACCCTTTTGGTGGTGTGGTGAAAAATATTAATTTATTTTGAAGTTACTAATGATTTATTGTTCGCACATACTCAGTTCACTGGGGAAAAAGCTAAATACCATAGTTCATCAAATAGAAGCCACCTTGAATAACAGCCACCATCAAAAACAACCTGCAGGTCAACATTTTTATTTATTTATTTATTTATGAGTACACTGATCCCAGGGACTGTTTTCAGGTACAGCCCATAAAACATGGCACAAGCAAATTAAAAATAAAACATGTATAAAGATCTAGAGTACAGTAAGTAGCTACAAAATATTAGTATTTGTTAAATGTGCACTTACTAGGGTACTGTATTATGTTGCCAAGCTCTCACTACATATTACACAGTTTGTTATATTTCTGAGATACTTACTCTTCCCTACTTGTATTTTTCACTGTGTATACATCACTGCCTATCTGTAAACATGCTGTACATGTATTTCTCAAATTGTACTTTGCTGTACTTGCAATGTTGTTGTTAGTTTTTTGTTTCCCTCATGTTGTAATCCTCCTGGGTTTGTGGCTGAAAATAGTCATCTCTATGGCTAGCTCACCTACCAGTAAACAAAAACAAATAAAATAAAAATAAATATTAAGCGATGCATTAAGGGATACAAAACAAAAGATACAAAACTGAGCAAATTGGGTATAGTGACCTTAGTGCAAACAAAAAAATCGTGCACAGAGTTTATACGGCACAGTGTCCACCATATATCATTACAGTAACAACAGATTCCAGAGTCAAATATCATAATAATAACAATGCTTTCCAGGGTCATTGTGGCACCCCAGTCATCACAGCAAGAAGAGAGTGGAGAGTAGATGCTTCGCCGTGGATGAGGTCAGTTTATCATTGGGGGGCATTTACAGATGATGGTAGCAGCGAGGAATTCTTGTAGTAGGATTTAAATAGGGTGTGATCCCAGGGTCCAAAGTGGAGCAGATAGGCTGTTATAAAGGTTCAGGGCAGTTAAGGAGAGGGTATTCTGGCCCATACATGTGGTAACTTGTGGGCAATCTAACAGTAGGCTGGAAGAGGTTTGGAGGCCTCAATGGCAGGTCTTAGGCCTGGGTAGTAGGGAAGGGGAGGGTGACAACTCTTTTCTCTTATGGATTTGTCAGTGAGGCAGCCTAGGCAGAAGTAATGGTGGTCCTAAGTGGGGAGCCATCCTAGGGTTTTGTAGAGGGAACAATGATGCATAGAGTGAGAGGCCATCAACAGATGCTGTTGTAGGTTGTCTTTAATCTGGATAGGCTGAAAGAGTAGGTTTGCATGTAGATGGTAGAGCAGTAGTCCAGTAGGGCTAGTAAGGTGCCTTGAGCAATGACAAGTCTGACTTTGGGGGTCACAAAACCCTTGAGCAGGTAATCAACTCCTAGTCTCTGGTTCATGCACCAGACTGAGTCCAATGTGGTCAGAGAAAGTTAGGGAGGATCAAGGGCAATTCCAGGAATTGGAAGGAAGTTAATAACTGAAGGGTGAGCCATTGGAAACAGGATGTGGAGAGAGGTAGTGTCTTCTGCCCACTTCACCAGTCTTCCAGGCATTTACCAAGAATCTGTTGGCAAAGAACCTATGGTTTGGTGGTGCCAAGGTTTTCTGTGAGTGTGGATGAAAGTTTAGCCAGGGTCTTTGCACATTTGTAGAGGATAAGGTCATTGGAGCACAGTAGTGAGTCGCATGTGATACTGTCCCTGGGAAAGGAGTTGATGAACAGGAAAACAAGATGAGTCCAAGTACACAAGGAAACCTGCACAGACAAAATACTCAAGAAGTCAAATACAACTCAAGACACCATATTGCAAGATCAAAAGTTTATTTACTTACAATATTCAGAAAGTTCAGTTGTGGTGGGCATATTGCCAAAAAGTGTTCACATCCCCAGTTGCTACAAACAAAACAAATGGTGTTTCCGATCCTACTGGCACTTTTCAAGGGTGTACATGCAGGTGTCAGGTCAGGTGTTGCTTAAATAGGTCTCAGTAAGATGACATCATCAGAACCTCCTCAATAATTTTGTTAAAGTGACTGCAATGAATTAACCCTTAGGCTGTCAACAAATATACAATGTATAGAATTCTGGACTGATGTATCAGTCCATGACACAGCAAGGGTTAAAAAGTATAAACTACTACAAACAAATAAATAATTACATGTCATTCCAAAACAGTTCAAATAGTAACAACAACTGAGTTAAAAGTCCTTGCTAAAGAGATCTCCAGCATAAATTTAAGGAGTCTTCAAGTTGATAATATGTCACATGAGGATTGTCCATTCTCTGTTGGTGGGGCTCTTACTTGCACATGTACAAGGATTTCAATCTTGCATCACATGCCTTAATTGAAATTGATGGTGCTCCAAGTAAAACCAAGGTTAAATTGCACACAAAGAAAGTCCTGCTGTTGAAACATAAAGACAAAAACAGGGCATTTCATCATCCACATTGCATTATTATATACCATTATTTCACAGCTGATCATACATTTATGCTCAGTGGATGAATCGAGGACATTTAAGAGAGGCATTGAGGACAAAAAATACATAGACTGAAACAAAGCTGTATATGGAGAACCCCTGTGAATATTAATAAAAGCTAAACTAATATACTGAATACCTCCAATGTATCTGCATTTTTCTGCAGTAATGGAGATGGAATAGGGGCATGATCATGAATAGGATGACTTCAAGCCACAAATGAAGTGACTGGAACTATAGAAAGACTTCTCTGATTTCTTGCAATGGGCAAACATTTTTGAACAATATTTTACAAAAAACAGTGATCTTGAATCTTTCATTAAGCTCTGGGGCCACTAAATGCCTCAGTGTGCACATCCAAAATGCTTCTCTTTTAAAAGAACTGCATCCAAGTTTATTTATTTAGTTTTTGTTAACTGGGAAAGGAGGACTAGACAATTCTGCCTATTTTCAGCCTCATCCTGGGGAGGGACAGATGGATGCCAAATGACATTGAACCAGATTAAGCTGTTAGTGGTATTTTAGTGAATGGGCAAATTGGCCCAGGACACCTGGAAATTCCCTACTCTGCAGCAGAGGACCCTTTGGCCATTTTGATAGCTTGCCAAGATGGCTGCTGTCCTGGACCTTGTGGTGGTGGTGGTGGTGGTGGTGGTGGTGGTGGTGCAGCTCTGTCCCCAGATATCTGTTACTAATCCTCAGCCTATTGTTCAGCCCAGTATTTACAGAAATGGTCGTTCTGACTCTGTGTCTAACCTGGATTCTCAAATCAGGGTATGTTCATTTCCTACTGCTCCCATTGTTGAGAATCCTACAATGCTGACTTTGGATTCCCTTACCAGCTGCTGTTCCTGGGGCCTGCTTTCTTCCTTGACCTCCTCGTATCTATGCACTATCAGCAACATCGTTTCCTTTTGAGGCAATTTCTATTAGAGGAAGGCGCCTTGAACTAACCTGCCACCTACATCTACTCGAATAATTTGCAAACCATTCAGACCCTTCCTGACTCACAAAAGACGATTACAGATCCTATCTGTTCTGCCCTGTCTGATCTTGGGCCCCTCGCTCCCACAAACATCCATGGAGGTACCTCCTTCCCTGATCCAGTCTGGTCCCCAGCTTCCCTCTCAGCCATGGGTTGGACTCAGCAACTTCCTGGCACACCTTGGATTTCTCCTCATGTGGTCAGTGCCAAAGACATCATGTTGCAGAACTCAGTTCCTGGTTTATCCACTGATGCTCCCTCTCTGGTTGAGTCTCCTTTCCTGCCACAACACCACAGCTCTTTGCCCCCTCCCAAATTTCTAAGGTTGGCCAACAACTGACTAACCCTACTGTCTCTGGACTCATGCAGGATTTCTCCACAATACTGCAACCTCCATTCTGAGCACTCCTCTTGGACAATGATTCTCAGCACCGTATAGATGATCCAGCCTTGCCTTCTCTACCTTCAAGTGAGACTTTACGGACCATACATTTCACCTCGGTGACCTTTTTCAGAACTTGGGTGCACCAGCTCAGCGTCAGGCGTGTTCGCTTAAAGTTTTTGGTGATCTCACTACTGCACCTGATAGGAAGACTGTACTGCATTCTGTGCTACAGGACTCTTTGGGTATCTCTGCTAGGGAATTGTTTGCCTTCATACATGTTAAGGGGCAGTCAATCTATGATTTAAGCTTCAAAAATGTTTATACTCTGGAAACATTTTGGACCAAATATGAGATGGTGAAGTCACAGCCTTTATGGACGCCTTTATGCTCATTCCTCTCACTAAACCTATGGTAAAGATTATTACCCTTCTTTTTGTAATGAAGGGGTGAGCATATGACGTCAATACTGGCTCAAGCAGCACTCCAACATACTCGAGGTTCCTCGTGGGACCTCATCTGGACGGGGGGTTGGAAGGTTAAGGTGCAACTGAAGCAATCTGATAGGGTATTTTGCACTTGCATGGCAGTTTTATATAGGTAGGAACAGGGGTTTATGTTTTACCCTGGTCAGCCCTGCACTTGTCATAAATGTGGTGCTCGGACACACCTTAGTCATACTTGTGACAAACCACGATGCTCTATGTGCTTGGCCTATGGTCATGTGAGCCTAGGTTGCCTAACCCGCAGAAGTGTAATCTTTGGGATGAGACTGGTCATACCTACCACCAGTGTCCATGGGCTGACCATAATTGACTGGATCCCCCCTCGGGACCAGGTGGCTCTCATTACTGACTCTCAATCTCAGATTCTGCACCAGAGAGGGGAACACCAGGAAGTGGTGCCCCGGTGATGTTCTCCCTTCCTCTCCTCCTGTTCCCTGAGTGGATGAACCTGTACTACAGGATCCAATCCCTCCTGTACGGACCCGCCCAGGAGGTTGTTACCCCTCTAACCCCATATCCCCACAGACCAGGACCCCTTCACGGAGGTCTTTCAAGGCAAGAAGGCTAGATCTAAAGGTGGCGGAAGGCTCCGGTCCCCCGGCACTCCATTCTGACTAGGAATCAATAACAGGCCCTGACTAAGTGGAAGCAGTGGAGTGACATAATGGACAAGGAAAATTATTCTGAATCCTCTCAGGCCTCTTCTCTCCATATGGACTACTCCTCTGATTCCCAACAGGATCCTTCCCCTTCTACATCAGACACCATACAGCATTCAGCAGTTACTTGACTCACTCTTTTGTTTTTCCTATGTTTTCCTATCTTTTCTGTATTTTTCATTCTTCTTATGCCTGTGGGTATGAGTCTCTGCTGCCTCACACTTAATGTGTATAGCATGAAATCCCATAAGAAACTTCTCACCTCCTTACAGTATCTTTGCAATCTCCCACATGATTTCTACTTGATCCACGATACTCGATTAAAGACTTACTACAGAGCTGTCCAGAGCTTCTGCCAGATGGAGCAAAGGCCCTTCCTATTGGTCCTCTGGTGAGGATAGATGTGATGGCTTGGGTATTTTATTTTCTGGGTTTGATTGCACTGTTACAAGACTGGTTGATATTGTCCCTGGCCATGCCTTACTGCTTGACTGCACTTTCCATCACCTAAAGCTTAAGATTCTAAATGTTTATGCCTCAAGGTATTGCTGCTCATTCAGACTTGTTTCGGTTATTGCAGCCTTATTTACACCTCTAGGCATCTTTACCTGTGGGGCAATTTCAATTGCGGTCTTACCCTGGCAGACAGAGCAGGCTCCACTCAGAAACTTTTTGGTGACTCTACTGCATTACGTACAATTCTTCAGACTGCTTCTCTTAAGGATGGCTACTGTAAGGTACATCCTAAGGGAGTGAAAACCTATCACAGAGGCCTACTGGCCACTCGTATTGATTATTTCTTCCTTTTCCAGAATGTTATGGTCCACCAGGCTAAAGTTTTACCTGCAAAACCTTGGATCACATGGCTATTTCTTTACTGTGCTCTCCTTTCACGGCCTGCATCCTCTGGTGGTTTCTTCACATTGGAAGTTGAATAGCTCCTTGTTGTCTGATGGTTGCATTGTTGGGGATTGTCGAGACCTTTTGTTAGCATGTTTTTCAGTTCTGGATCTTATGCCTCCCCCTTACCTTGGTGGAGGACACTAATTTGGATTTTATACGTTTCTTTCTTAGGCATGCTAGGAAGAAATCAGTCTCCTCTTACCATCAGTATTTGATGTTAAGGTGGCATCTACAGGATACTATCTCCAGGGCATGTGAATCTGGTCATGATTACTCTCCTCTTATTGCTTCTCTGAAGACTCAAATGGAAGTGCATCAATATGACAGGGCTCGGCATGGTGTCTTCCTCCTCTGGAGATTTCTCAAAACTTTCATAGAAATAATCTTTCCCATTTTATCATCCCACTTTTTGAAGATTCATCAGTGGTCTTTCCACAATGATTCTCTCTTCTTTGAGGAAGCATTTATACCAGTCTATTTTGGGGTCGTCCTTTTGGGTCCTTCCGTGCTACGGAACTCCATTGGCACTGTTTGGACTCCTCCAGCGTTTTGCCAATTAACTGATCGCCACATTCCTCAACAGGTTTGGGATGTTACCTGGTTATCATGTCACAGAAGGCTTGGTGTTGGTGATAACCTGAAACATAAAGCTCAGGAGGAGAGGACTTTCCTCGTGACTCATGCCCTTCAGTTCCTGAAACCATGTTGCATTTCTTTATTGGATGCCTACGTACACAACCTGTATGGACCCTTCTCCTCCATAAGTGGAAGGAAAAGGCTCTCCCATCCCTTACATATGATATTTTTATTTATGGTATTTATCCCCTGGTCTGAGTCATTATCATCCCAGTACTCTCTGTTTGATTTTTGTGTTCTGTCGCTACTATTTGTGGCAGGCTAGATGAGCATTTTTGCTGCAACAGAAGATGTGTAGTCCTACTCAGATAGTCTTTCAGATTTTACAGGGTTACACACTTTCTATTGTTCTGAGAAAACCTCTGTATCACCTGGGGTTTTCCAGCAATACTAGGATTTCTGTTCATGGATTTTCCCTGAATGTTAGTTTTGTTTTGCCTCATTGCATATCTGCTTGCTGTGTTTCTATTTTCCGACTTTGTTTTCTTTTTAGGTTTACTGTTTTCTTTTTCTTATTGTTCTTTTTTTATGTGTTGTTCATTTGTTTTTCTATGATTTTGTTTTCCTGTTTGAGGAATGTTTTCTTTCAGGCATTTTATATGATGTAATACTTTCTCTTTTCTGATTTGTATGTCTTACTACACTGTTGTATGCTTAGTTTTGCAGTTTTGATTAACAGTTTCTCTACTCTTTTAGTGGGGAAGGGCAGGGGTTTGCACATCTGCAGATTTCAGTTTTGTAGTTCACTGTATGCTGTAATACTTATTTCCATTGTGATTTTTTCATTATAATTTTGCATGCCATATTGCACTTATGTATATCTTGTTTTAAGCTTTCAATAAATATTTCCCTACTCTTTTTGGTGGGGGTTGGTTATCTTCGGGTGCTTGTATGCTGCAATGTTTTTTCAGTTTTGTTGATTTTCCATATTATGAGCTGTATGATGTAATACGGTTTGTATTATTATTTGTTTCAATTCAAATTCCTACTACTCTTTTAGCGGGGATGGGGTGGGGGTTATGTACAACTACGGATATTTTTGTTTGTTGTTTCATGTATGCTGTACTACTTCTTTCTGTTTTTGATTTTATTTCATTATGATTTTGTATGCTGTAATACAATTTTGCATATTTTGTTTTAAGTTTTTCAATAAAAATTCCCTACTCTTTGGTAGCGGGTGCTGTGTCACTCAGTTGGAGAATGGAGGACAGTGAGAGAGGTTGGTGTGGAAGGAGAAGGTTCAGGAGCTCATAGCTTCAAGCAGACAACAAATACTATACTGCACCCATCTCAGCATATTTCCATATAGAATGGGGTGAGCGTAAAGACCCCGACCCCAAAGGCATATCGCGACACCTGTCGGTGTCTGCAGGGTAAGGTGAGGTGAAATGGTGTGAGCATTATGGCTGATGACCCAAAGGCCCACCCAACTGCCTGTCAGTCTCTGCAGGGTGGAGGTGGGGTTGGCATCATTTCAGTACTTCACTGCCATTCCTATTACTGTTTGCATCTCTCTAACTCCTGCACTACCAATGCCAATGCCAGCAAGCCAGCATTTGGCTTTGACAAATGCTTGTTTTATGTAGCTCCTAATAAAAACAAGCAGTGTTTCATGTTGAAATCAGGGTTTGAAAAGTAAAGCCATGACTCTGAGCATGCGCATTAGTGCTGGTGTTAGTATGCATGCCCAAAGTTGCAGCTTTACTTTTGAAAGTCAGTTTTCAAAGTGTAAGTCTGCTCAAGGTACAAAACCTCTGAAGGTAGAGATTAAAAACAGGATGGTTCCTGTTTGTTATTGTTGCTGAGTTCTTGTGTCTGCAATCCAAAAGTTGTCTCTCTCTCTCTCCTCCATCTTTCTCCTGTACTTGGCTCACCTGAGCAAGAAAATCATCTTTGCTCCTTGCTCGACTTTGGTTTCTCCAGTTGGTTTAATTTGCTGAGCCTTAGAGATAAGTACTGTTGGAGATAGAAAATATAAATGTAGCTGCAGTGTAGAAGGGCTTAGTGGAGTGCGAGTGTGAGTGGACCTTAGAGTGGCCAGATAGCCTGGATAGCAGAGAAGTGGAATATGGATAACCTTTGGCATGGTTAGAGGTTAATAACCTACTGTGGATGTGGTTAACATGTGGATAACCTACTGTGGGCATGGCTGAATAGGGATAACCTACTGTGGGCATGTAGGTAGTAGTTTGCAGGATAATAACTGCCAGTTTTCCTGTGCTCTGATTAACTAACACTAGATACCTGTGGTATAATAAAGGAATAATGCATGACAGGGTGTGTCATGCTGGGATAACGTCACACCTGGGGGGTTGGGCACGAGGCAGCAGGCCAAGTGCTACTAATGCCCCAGGCGTGGCATTATCCCAAATGACACACACCCTGGAGTGCATTATTCCTATTATACAATGGCTCAGTGTTATGCAGAATAAAAAATCATTTTAAAGTTGTTTTTGTGTGGAAACATATTTTTATTTTAAGAGCAGATGAAACAATCAAGCTCAAGATGCTCAAGTCGGCTCAAGCTCATCTACAGGTTCACAGTGAGGCTGAGACTAGATCTGTGGTGACATGCTAGGAAAACGCATGGGTCCAGCCCCAAACTGACCAATCACAGTCCAAGATTCTTTCTTGCCATTGTATAAAATAGGATAACACATCAGCAATTTTACACTAGAAATACTGATCTCCTTTCCCTTGGCACAGCATTAAGGGAAAAAGAAGATTAATTAACATTCAATATCATATTCAGTAGTGTAGCCATCTGCAGAGAACCTGTGGTATATTAGATTTGTGACTACTTGGAAAACAGTCAACAGCAATTCAGTTGAAATGGAGTTCTGTTGGAACAACATAAACTGGAATATGGGTCCACAGGCATCCATACTGGGACTGTTGCTATTCTCTTTGTTCATAAACAACCTTCCACTGGTGTGCAGCTCAGCAAAGATAGTCCTTTATGCAGATGATGCAGTGCTGTACGTGGCAAATGAAGGCATAACTAATCTAAATGAAGCTTTGGAAAATATGGGGAAAAACATACTTGTACAGTTGTTGCAGCTGCTCTAGCTGCAAGGGAGATGGTGAGCAACATCACAGCAGCAGAACAATTTGATTGAAAAGAGAAGGTACTTACACAAATACAAGAAGGACTACAGATCTGGAGAGGCTGACAGCAGCTGGAGAGAGGTCTCCAAGTGTGGCAGAGCAGGATGTGTCAAGGCTGCACACCAGGCAACCGGGACAGAATCTTGGTCTCCAGAACATGTGCTATGTGCAGCGGGCTGGGTGTTGGCATCTGATGGCAAGCAGTGGCTTCCCAGAGTTCCACCCATGGAAACAGAGATTCACAAACTTTCTCAGATTGCGGTCAGCAACCTGCAAAGGAAGGTGTGCACACAGCTCGAACACAAACAAGGTGTGGCAGCTGGAACACAGCAGAAAATAGCTGCTAATGGAGGAGAATCAAACCCACATTTGCAACACATGGAACACTATCTGTTAGCACCCTTTGCAAACTGTGTGAGAGACCTTTCAGCACCATGCAATTCTGCTTAAAGTTGAACCAGCATAACATTCTGTGGTGATTTGCATATGCAGCCCATGATGCTTTGCATTGTGTGGCATGTGGATTTTGTATTTTCTTGAAACTTGGCTTCCCAGCTGAATGCCCTTTGGGATAACCCTTGCCTCAGTGTTTGTGCACAGAGGTTCTTTATTTTTAATTTATTTTAATGGGTTCACCACAATATAACCCAGACAGACTGTCTTAGGGTACCTGGTTCTTTCCACTGGGGTATCAAACAGACGAGGCATACTGATGAGTCCTGGTAGGAATGAAACACATGTCTATGTCATCTGTTAGCACTCTTTGCAAACTATGTGAGAGTCCTTTTGGCACCATGCAATTCTGCTTAAAGTTGAACCAGCATAACATTATGTGGTGATTTGCATATGCAGCCCATGATGCTTTGCATTGTGTGGGCCTGTGTGATTTTGTATTTACATTGAACATGCTGCTTCTATGAAAGGTACTGTTACAAACTCAGAATCTGTTAAAAATAATGATTTAAATGCAGCATTAGCTAAGGATAAGGGGTGAATATTGAACAGAGACAGAGGGAGGCCTTGGTTACAGAAAAATCAACAGCATACAGTGAGCAAAATGTTAGTAAAGAACCTCAGCCTACTCCTTCCACTTCTTGGGCTGAAACTGTGGAAATGGATATAGAGGATGAGGAATCTGTAGACCAAGCTACCCTAAATACTTCAAGGCAATAGAAAGGGCAGTCCTCCCCCAGCCAAATACAGCACTGCCACAAGCCAATCCCAGTTTTGTATGGCAGATTTCTTTTCAAATCTGGGAAAACCCAGAACAAGAAGAAATGCAGTAAGGCTAAAATACAAAGGAGGGCTACATATGCCTCCTGATAGAGTTTATGTTGCAAGGAAATTGTTAAAAGAATCCATGAACTTTTGGCAACAGACATTTTGCCTTGATACACATCTCAGGGGACACAATTTTCGACAAACTTTAACACACCACTGCAGTTTGAGAATTCTGATCAAAGTTTGCTCGTTTAAAACAGACAGTGTTGTGGGCCCGTTTATAGCAATTCCTCTGACACACCCAGCAGTCAAAACTATCACCATATTACTTTTAAACAAAATGTGCCATTTTTCAGATATCCTGTACTGGGTTAAACAAAAGGCAGAACTTCTGGAAATACCAGTACCCATACTAGACAGTGAAAACACATGGACTGGGGGTGGAAAATAGAAATTAAAACAGTGTATGACTGTGGAGGGGCCTACACAGCTACCAAGCTGTTTTACCTGGGTTTAGATAGAGGTTTTTGCTTCTACCCAGGACAACCTAAGACATGTCACAGATGTGGTGCTTTTCACACCTGAATAACACCTGCAATGCCTTAGTGTGTAATATTTGCCTACAAACTGGTTATGCTAGTAATTGCTGCAGAAACACCCCTAAATGAAATCTTGTGAAGATTTTGGACATCTCTTTCTGTAGTGCTCATGGGCAGTGCACAATAAGGGGACTTTCTGGAACCAGGATGATATTGTGCATGCTGCACAAGAAAAACAAATAAATAAGACTAGTACTACACAACCACAGTCTTTCAGTACTCTGGTCCCAGTATCATCTGGAACTACTCCGGAAGATATGGAGGAAACACTCATGGATACCCTGACTGGTAATAAAGACACTGCTCAGGAGGAGGAGGTGCATGAGCCAGATGTACCCAGACAAGATACAGAAATGCCCCCGCCCCCCATCGGATGGCTACTAAGTGGCTAGAGGAAGAGAAGATCGACTAGGAACGTTCCAAAATCCAAATTGCCCAAAATGGACTTAAGAAGTACTACCAACAAATACTCAGCCTTGGATAATAATTCAGCTGAAGAAGTGGAAGACTCCCAATCTTCAATAGTGTCATCATAAAAGAGACTTCGGACTTAGAGGGAGATATCGGACAAACTGATAGTGAGAAAGAGAACCAGGAAAAACAGCGATGTTTCCTTTTGACTTCTTACCATGTTTACATCAGTGGGGACACATTAAAACCATCTCACTAAATGGGAATAGCATAAAAACTATAAAAGAAGATGTGTCACCCTTCAAACTTTGCAGAAATCAAGGCCCAGATTTGTTTACTGCAGGATACTAGATTACGATCTGAATTCGCTATTCATCGGGTGCAGAAATCCTGGACAGGGAGCATCAGTGTGGTCCTTGGGGAAGAAATCTGTTCAGGGGTTGGGATTTTATTTAATGGGCAGGTTATAATTCAAAAATTATGGATGTAGAACCAGGGAGAGCCCTCATAGTAGATATAAAATTTATGTCTCAAGAACTTAGAGTGTGAGTAATTTATTCACCACAGACAAAAAAACTTAGAACTGAGCTATTTAGGTTAATTCAACCATATCGACATACAAACCGGAAAATAATTTTGAGAGGGATTTTAATTGCCCTCCAGAATTGGGGGATAAAACAGGTGTCACCTCTAAATTGTATAGTGATAGAAATGCTCTAAAACAAATTCTGAATACTGCTGGTCTGAAAGATACTTATAGACTAAAACATCAAAAAGGGGGCCATACCTATCATAGAGGGCCTTCTCTTGAGAATAGATTTTGTTTTCATTTCTAAACATCGGACAGTGCAGAAAGCTGATACCGTACCCACTGCTACTTTGGATCATCTGGAATTGCATATAGCACTAGGGCATTTACAGAAAATTAATGTGGGTGCAGGTTACTGGAAAATAAATAACGAATTGTTAACAGATACAAAATTTAAAGAAAAACATTGAAAATGTAAAAGCTAGAGCTACTGTAGCAGTCTGGTATGACTCTGTTGGGGAGGTGGTTAGATACAAAATACAATTCAAATTATTTTACCAAAAATGGGAAAACAAAAAAATAAATCTGCATATTTTTGGTTTTACATACATACAGGCATACAAACATAAAATATGCCAGCAGAGACAGACCTCCTGGTCTATCAATGTCTGCTTGACTGTGCAGCTAGTACCCCTAAATTGCAGCTGCCCCCTTTGTCCGCCTCGGTCGTTCTCAGCCTCACCCACCAATACTCTCCCTGTTCTCTGTCCCATGCCCTTTTAAAGTTACCCACAATTTTGCATGATATCACCTCTCTGGTAGGGTGTTCCACTTTGACACCTCTCTCTCTGTGAAGTAATGCCTCCTAATCTCCCTCATAAACCTTCCCACCTGTCTTCTTAACTCGTGCCCTCTAGTGTCCCTTCCTTCCTCAGTTTAAAAACCCTGTCAGCTCCATCCTTGTTTGTTCCCTCAGATACTTGAACATTACAAACATGTCCTCCCTATCCCTCCTCTTCTCCAGGATGTACATATTCAGTTCCCCAGCCTGTTCTCATAGTCTTTCCCTCCATTCCCTGTATCATCCTCGCGCTGTCTGCTGCACTCCTCAGTAGCTTGATATCCCACCTCAAGTATGGCCTCCAGAACTGCACACAGTGTGGCCTGACCAGTGACCTGTAGAGGGCCAGATCACCTCCCTCTGCCTGGATGAGAACCCCTTGCTACACACCCCAGCATCTGTTCACATTTGCAGCCACTTTCCTGCATTGGGCAGGATTGTTCATACTCCCTGTTACCAGCATCCCTAGGTCCTTCTCCTCCTCAGTGATCCCCAACTTCCCCCCCCAAACCAGTATTCTCTCCATGGGTTCTTTGCCTTGAAGTGCATAACCTTACACTTCTTTGCATTGAACCCCAGCTACTCACCTCTCCACCACTCCTCCAGTTTGTTTAGGTCCCCTGCAGTTGCTTCCATCCTCCTCCTCGTCCACTACTGCACCCATTTTGGTATCATCTGCGAACAGACTTCCCTGCTCACCACTCCATGCATGATGTCTGAGATGAAGAGCCCAAATAGCAATGGACCCAGCAACAAGCCCTGCAGCACCCGCTCGTCACTGGTCTAGGTGTTGAGAATTCACCACCACCACCACCTATTGTAGCCTCCCACACAGTTTGTAATCCAGTTTGCCATCTTCTTCCCCCCTCATGCCAGTTAGTTTCCCTCAAGCTGCCCATGAGGTACTGAGTCAAAGGTCTTGCTGAAATCCAAGCAGAGAACATTCACTGCATGGCCCTATCTAGCTCTCTTGTTACACAGTTGTAATATTGTATTAGGTTAGTTTGACAGGACTTTCCCAATATGAACCCATGCTGCCTCACATCCTGGAGGTAATTATCCTCTAAAATGACACCAGCCTCTCCTTCAATTATCATCCCCATAAGCTTGCCCACTATGGAAGTGAGACTGACCGCCAATAATTGCTTGGTTCATCCTTTGGACCGCTCTTGTGTTTTGGTACCATGGGCCATGCTGCAGTCCTGAGGCACACATCCTATATCCAGGAGGTGCTGAACAGATCCACTAGTGGTTCCACCAGCACCTCCGCCATATCCCTCAGCACCCTGGGGCGGATACCATCTTGCCCTGGTGCCCTGTCCACTTTTAATGCCCTCAGTCCCTCTAATAATCTACTTCCTTAATCATTCCATCCATCATCTCTCCCCACCACCCTCCCAGTCCAAGGTGGTAGTGGTCCCCCTTCTGTGTGAACACAGCAAATGTATTCATTTAGTGCTTCTCTTGTTCCTCTCCTTTCTGCCCCTCCCCACCCCTCTTTATCCTCACTATGTTATCCCTGCACTTCCTTTCTCTCTGACATATCTGAAAAGTATTTTTCCCCTGATTTCCCAGTGCTAACCTTAGCTCCTTGAGGCCTTAGCTTCCCTCACCCTCTTGGTCACTTCCTTGGATCGTGTGCATACTTCCCCTGTCCTCCTCCTTTCCCATCCTTCTGAACCTCTGGTATGCAGCTCTCTGTGTCCTCACTCCTCCATCACCTCGCTGTTCAACCAGCATGGTTTCCTTGCTCTGGTCCTCTTACTTTGTAACTTGGCACATGCTTCCGTCACCTCTGTAATCCCCATTTAATAATGTCCCATTTTGCTCTACTTCCATCCCTGGCCCTATGCCCTCAAGTTTCCTTTTCAGTATCTCCCTAATCCTCCTGAAGTCTACCACCTTTGTCAGTGAGGCCCCTGATTCCCTGCTCATTGTGGTAGTAAACACACCATTTGGTGATCATTATCAGTTAGTGGGTCCTCCACCCTTATTTCCCTCACTGCCTTACCATTCGACAGTACCAGATCTAGCATGTTACTTAGCCTAGTAGGTCCAGTGGCCAGCTGTGTCAGGAGTCCCTCCTGGATCGTGTCCAGCAGCACCTGCTCCCTAGCACTGGAGGTGACCGGAGTGCTCCAGTCAAGCCCTGGCAGATTGAGTTCCCCACAATGATCATGTTCCCTTCCTACATACCCTCCTGATTTGTTCTGCTAACTCCCTGTCCAGCTCCTCTGCCTGGGATGGCGGCCTGTACACTACCCTGAACCTCAGCTTCCTATCCCTGGAGTCCAGGAGCTACATCCAGATTACCTCCATTCTCCTTTCCTTCCCACTTCCCTTGTACATTTGATCCCGTCCCTCACATAGATTGCCACCCACCCCCTCTCCCACCCCATGGTCCCTCCTGTACAATTTATACCCTGAGAGTTGCCAGATCCCAGTCCAGGTACTGGTGGCCCATGTTTCCATGATGGCTGCAATATCCACGCTTCTCACTGCCAAGAGCACCTGTAACTCAGCTGATTTGTTACCTAAGCTTCCGCATTCAGTGAGACCACTCTCCATCCTGTCCCCACATTCTGTTCCATGCTTCTCCTCCCTCCATCCCCTTGTGCACTTCCCGAATCCTTCCTGCTAGCTTGGAGGGTAAGATCATTTGACACCTCTCTTCGGGATCCCCACCTACCAGCTATCCACTTGCTACCTCTCTACCTAGTTTAAAGCCACCTTTGTCACTATATACCCTCTGACTTCTGCTTTAATACTCCATTCACCTCCCCACTCAAGTGCAGCCTATCCCTGCACATAGATCATTATTGTCCCAGGTTCTTCCCCATCCTCCCTACCCTGTACCCTTAGACTGACACCACTCCCCAACCATGTGTTGAACTCCCAAACCTCCTTTCCTCACCGTACTCACACAGGGTACTGGGAACAGCTCTAAGAAGCCACCGACTCCCCTATTTTTTTTTACAACTCAGGAAAAAATTGTTTAAATTAATATCTCTTCAGAATACTGAATATTTGGATTTCTCAGTACAAATTCAGCAACTGAAGGCAGAAATGAGAAAGTACCTCTATGATAGGGCAAGATCCTCAAAATGGAACAAATGGCAGGGAGTAAGGAACTAAAACTTCCTTTGATATCTTTAAAGAGTGTAATTCCAGGGTACAAAGTAAGGAATGGGATGCCATTAAAGAGCATACAGACAAGATTCATACATAATTTTCTGTTATTTTAGAAATAATTTCAGAACATTTATTTATTTATTTATTTAGATTTTGATGACCGAGTAAACCCACTGAGACCACTGGTCCCTTTTCAGGGTGACCGGGGTTAAATTACATACATCAATATTACATACATCAGAGGGTAGTACAAGGAGTAGAAGTGAGACAGCATCAACTGGAGAGACAATAATTACAGGTAGACAAATTGGTGGAACAATTGTAACAATACAGAGTTAGTAGAGGTCATAGTTCAGCCATTTGACAACAGGGCATGACAGAAACATTAGGTCTGGTAGGAGAAAGGAGGACTAGCGAGTGCAGCCACATAGGCTAAGTTCCAGCAGGTAGACCTTAAGGCCAGCTTTGAATCCTTGAAGAGGGCCTCTCAACCAGATTAGCTGGGAGCATGCTCCACAGAGTGCAGGGCAGCATAAGAGGCAGTGCTTACCGAGTTGGTGCATATTCAGGTGATGATTAGGGGCCGGCTGGATAAAGACCTCATTTCTCTGCTTTGTACTCTGGGGTTTAGCCCACGGAGGTGAGAAGGAGGTTAGCGGTGGTGAGTTTATGAGTTAGGCAGAAGGTGGAGTAGGCCAGTTTATGGCGTAAGGTCGGCCAGTAGAGGGCTGCAAGGACCTCACAGTGATGTCTCCTAGGAGGAGAGTTTGTGGCAAAGCGTGCAACTCTGTGGTAAGTACCGTTAGTTTTGAGTTCCCTTCTCATAGGAACTACAGTAGGTGGGCCCGTAGAAGAGGTAGGGTAGAAGTGTGCAGTCTGAGATTGCATGCCGAGCCCCATCAGTGAGGAGTTTACCAGTTGGTAGAGAAGTCCGAGTCTCTGGTGGATGGAATTGATTAGTGAGTTGATGTGGGGCTTGTAGGACAGTTCATGGTCAAGAAGTATCCCCAGGTATTTGATCCTGTCGAGGACCTCAACTGCTTCCCCTAGTTCAGTTAAAGCAGGAGAGGTCACTCCTATCACGACCAAGACGCCTGGGCCCAAACAGGACAGCCTTCATTTCTCCTCATTCAGTAGTAGAGAGTTGGCTGAGAACCAGGCTTCAAGTGTAGTGAGACTAGATTGAGTTTAGCAGTGATAACACTGGGTACGGGTCACTTTAGTAGACAACAGTGTCATCAGCATAAAGGATTAGATTGCTCGCCCACGAGCTAACTCTGTGTCATTGACAAAGAGAGTAAAGAGCAAGGGGCCCAGGTTTGAGCCCTGGGGTACCCCCTGAGACTACTGGATGGACGCTGGACTCCTCCCTCCAGGTAACTTTTGACTTCTGTTTAGTAGGTAGCTCTCAAACCAGGAGTAGGAGAGGCCATCTAGACCATGGAGGCAAGTTTGGTGAGCAGCAGGCTGTGGTTGACTAAGTCAAAGACTTTGATAGGTTGATAAATAGGGCTCCAGTGAGGAAGCCTTGGTTCATGGCATCAAGAGCATCAGATGTGAGCCTGATGAGGGCCGTGTCAGTGCCATGGCCTTTCCTGAAGCCGTGTTGAATATCAGCTAGGAGGAGTGATGCTCTAGGTAGTCATGTAGCTGGCTGTGGACCAGTCTCTCCTGAACTTCTGTGAGAGGGCAGAGGATGAAAATGGGCCTAAAGTTCCCACTCTGTCTTTAGGCCCTTTTTGTGAACTGGGACTATGGTGCCTACTTTCCATTTGCTCGGGACCATGCCCTCAAGGAAGGATCTGTTGATGAGCCAAGTGACAGGGAGGGCAATGGCAGGGCAGCAGCCCTCAGCAGTCTAGAGTTCAAACAGATCATGTCCTGGTGAGGAACCAGGGTTAATCCTGAGCAGGAGGCAGTACTTCAGGAGGTTTGGCGAGTTTGAGGTGAAACTGGGGTCATGAGTTTTCCCAGGTAGTGTCACCAGAGGAGTCGCCAGGTGGGATATGGGGAGAGGGTCCACCTGGGTTGGAGAAGGAGACATTGAAGGCCTCTGCTACTATGGAGGGTCATTAGTCAAGGTGTCTCAATAAGCACAGCTCCATCCTGTGCAGGAAGGCACCCTTAAGTAACAGTTAATTTGGCTCCAGAATTTCTTGGGGTCATGGAGGTGACTAGTCTGGAGATCATGTAGCTACTTAGTTTTGGCATATTTGGAGGCTTTCTTGCAGTAATTCCTTAATTCTCTATATTTCTCCCAGTCTGTGCTACTACGGTGGATTTGAACAATCCCCAGGTCTTGTCACGAGCAACATGCTGCATTTAAGGCCTGGACTTAGCCATTGTGACACTTTCCTGTACCTTTCTTGCATGGCACGTGAGCATTAGCCACTAACAGAAACAAAGAGGTGAAGTATTCTAGGGCCCCATCCAGGGTGGGGAGGGTGAGAATGGGATGCCAATTGATGGCACGAAGGTCAGAGCAGAATTGTTGGTGACAAGTCTGGTGTAATTCCTGGCCTCTATAATCCTGGCAACTGATTTAGGGGCTTGTTAGATCATGCACAAAAGATTGGGAAGTGGTCACTCAGGAGTCAGACATGATCCTGGCAGCAAGAATATGGTCAGGGCAGGAGACAAGGCCCAGTCAAGCAGGGAGTGGCTGTCAGACTTGGTATTGAGCCTGGTGGGCAGGTTTATAATTTAGGTCAGGTTGGAGTCAAGGACCGGTTTCATTAATCAAAGTCCCAAGGGCAAGACAAATTTTGGTTAAAGTCTCGAGAAGGATGAGTTCCCAAGGGGATGCTCGACCACTGCATGTATTAGGAATTTGAGGAAAGTGGCAGCAGTCTGGGGTGGAAGGCAAACGCACCCACTTACAGTAGTTTGGTGTCTCCAAGTAATAACTTAATGAGGATGATCTCATTTACAGAGTCACAAGGGGGGTCCATCTGTGAGGCATTGAGACTCATCTTGTGTAGATAAGGACCCCACCACCTCTCTTGCCTACACAATCCCTTCTATAGGTATTGTAGCCAGGCAGGTCTACCTCATGTGGGAGTATATGAGGTTTAAGCCAGGTCTCCATCATTGCTAGTACATCAGGTTTGTACAGTGCTGGCCACGCTTCAAGGTCATGGATTTTGTGCCTTAGGCTGCCTATGTTCATGTGGACCAGCCGAGGCCTCTGGCCGCAGCCCAGAGCGGGTTGGCAGGGTCACTGAGAGCAAGGTTAGGGAGTGGGGCCACTGTTGGGCTCAACATCTCTCCCTAGTGTAAGCTTGAGCCTGGCAAGGCACTTAATGATTTTGGAAGGAGAAAGAGTATCTCCGCCTCACCGTAGGAAGAGGTTGTAGCAGTTTCTGTTACAGGTTATCCCATAAAGAGAGGAGCAGTGGGTTGGCCTCCTCCACCAGGGGCTTTGGGGACAGTAGGCCTGACCGGGTGCATCCTGGTCAGGGGTTGGGGGCCCATGAGGAGAGCAGGACAGCTCCCAGGTTAAAGGCTATGTAGGCAAGGGCTACAATGGGTCCAGCACCCACATGGTAGCTTAGGTTATGACTGGGAGTGAGTCTGTGGTTCCTAAGGTAGGAAGCAGAGGCAAAACCTTAGGGAGGGTTCACCAGCAAGACAGCCTATGGACCAGATTCCTTCCCTTTGGCAGGAGAAGAAGGGGTGTCAGGGTAGAGTGCAAAGGCAATTAGACTAGTAGAATAAACCTCTAGTGGCAGGTTAACTTAGGGGCAGATGGGCAGCAAGCTCAGAGATTTACAGTAGAGTTCAGCTTACCCCAGGTATAGCAAAGATAACTTTAAACAGTGTAGGAACAGTTTGTGGAACA
Source organism: Neoceratodus forsteri (assembly GCA_016271365.2). NCBI lineage: Eukaryota > Metazoa > Chordata > Ceratodontiformes > Ceratodontidae > Neoceratodus > Neoceratodus forsteri. The sequence goes on along the minus strand of CM057452.1, from coordinate 703,325,680 downwards.
GTAACCTCAGTGGGAGAAAGATAATGTTATTCAACAGGCAGCAAGTCAATATTCAAATTAATGTGTACACATCTAAGAAAGGCAGAGGCAGAACAGCAAAATTAGCTTATGACAGGCAGGCAGCAAGCTCAGAGATATTCTGTTTAGATCAGCTTTTCCCGTGTTTGGCAATAACAGGTTTAAACAGTGTAGGACAGCTTGTAGAACTGAGAGAGGCAGTAGATTAAATAAACAAGTTAACATGTACACAGATTAGAAGGCAAATTGTCTGGTGGTGGTATCCTCGTATGGCGGGGGTAGGTAGGGAGGGATAAGTTCTCCTGGGAAGGGTGGGGCAAAGGTCCATTTAAAAGGAGGAGGAGGGGTGAGAGGGGGCAGAAAAGTCATTCAGTGATCCTCAGGAGGTCGGGCAGGGGAGGGACCCACGGCAGGCACCTCTCAAACCCTTGGCATCCGCAAGCGAGAGTGTGGCCAGTGGGGCTCGAGAGCTGAGTTTAAAATCTGCCACCTGAAACGTCACTGAGGGTCAGGACCAATGGGCACTCAGTCACTGTATTCAAAATCAGGTTTGTGCTCTTTTGCAGTGCAGACCTGGAAAGGTCGTAGCGAGGTAAGGCTGTGCAGGATTTTTGTTTGTGCAAGTTCTGTCCCCCACGCCCAAGTAGGCTAGTGCAAAGTCCAGGATTTGGTGTGGAGTGCAGTCAAGGGATCCGGTCACTGGCTTGGCGGTGTTTGGGGAGGTCCGCTGGAAAGCGCCTCACCCCGAGAAAGTAGAAGAAAAGTCATTCAATGATCCTCAGGAGGTTGTGGCAGGGGAGAGGACCCACGCAAAGGGCCACCTCTCAAACCGCCATGCCTATGTTTAATGTGGCCTTCAGGGCTTGAGAGTCGATTTTAAAATCCACCGAAATATCTTCATCCTTTGACACATCTGTACAGAGGCAGGGATAGATGAATTTTTAGCGGGTGTGACTCTACTGTAGAAATATTACAATAAGAAGATATAGCATCCCTAATTGCCCCGATAAGGTTGGAAGAAATACACATAGCTATTAATAAACTTCAACATAATACTGCCCTGGCCCAGAAGGGTTAAGCTCAAATTTTTATAAAACATCTAAAGAGATTCTGGCTCCTTTTTATTAGAGACATACAATTATGTCTTACAAAATCTGGATATGAATGAGCAAATGGCAAAGGCATTTCTTATTTTATTACAGAAAAAGGGGATAGGATGGAAATGACAAATTGGAGGCCTATTTCATTACTGAATATTGTCTTTAAAATTCTGGCCAGTATTCTTGCCAGAGGCTAGGTAAAATAGCCAAACAAGTTATTTCTCCTTTCCAGGCATGTGCCATTATAGGCAAGAATCTGAGAGACAATCTGATATGTTTAAGGAAGTCTTTGCAAGAGGACACTTGGGGAGAGCACAAGGGCATGTGGTAGCCCTCGACCAGGAAAAGGCTTTTGATGTGGTATGTCATTCCACACTATTTCAGATTTTGCATCTTTATGGGATACCAGAGGTTTTTATACAATGGTCGAGACTGTTATATGCACCAGCACGTTTTCCCATTATAAATGGTAAACTAGGATGAAAAATCTCTACTAAAAAGTAAGGCAGGGGTGCCCTTTAAGCCCCCACTATACACCTTTAACATAGATATTCTTATTAGAAATTTTTAGTTAATACAGATATACAAGGAATAACATTATCATCAGATACACCCCTTAAAGGTCATGGCCTGTGCAGATGACATGTGTTTATTCATAAAACAGAAACAGAAGGGCTGAGAGTATTCAAATACTATCTGAATACTCTAAAGCAATAGGGCTAACATAAATCTGAGGAAAAGTGCTGTTTTGGCAATAGTTAATACAGTCAAACAGGATATCGTAACAATTGGGGAGTGGCCACTGTTCAAGAGGCAGACATTTTAGGGATTAGATTTGGACCACAAGAAATGGAGACACTGAATTGGGAAAAGAAGTTAGCAGTTTGTGAAAACGTTCTTGTGCCTGGCAAAAATTACAAATTTCTAAACTTAAAAGGATGTATTTAGTGAAAACTTCATAATCCCATATTACTTTTTGTGGGGGCTATTTTTCCCCACTGACATCTTTGGACACAAAGTTACTGTATATAGTGTTTTGTTATTTGGGGTAGCAGACTAAACCCTATCAAACACATGATTACATATAGACAGGTGTTGCAAGGTGGCATTGGTATGATACATCCACATTCATTTTTCACATATTTTTTTGATACTTTAATATAGTACCTTTATTACAAAATACTGATATAACATGGAAAGATTGGGGAATGATTAGCTGGCTAGCATTATTTCAATATGATCTGTAAATAAATGGACAATTAAAACTAGCCGGAGGCATTCCCAGGGTATATGCGAACTACCATGCAAAGACTAGAAATTGGAGAATTAAGATTACAGATTTTACAACTCTTTCCAGACAGGCTTTATATGAAAATGTTCTATTAATATTCTTCTCTGAATCATTAGTTTTCCAAAGGGCACTGTATTCAATTTTCCCAAGCTACAAAACAGTTGACAGACCAAAGAATACCAGAACGTTTGAGATACTTGTTGGCTGTCATGTCTTGGGAAATTAAGTGTTAAAACAACCATAAACACAAAAAATGGAGTAAAGGTATTGCCCTAGAGAACTCTGTAATACAGTACTGGAAACTCAAGAACCCTTATTTTTTGTATGCCCATATGTCATTACTTTTTGGTGGATATTGGCACAACAAATACAAGATCAAAACTTTAGGAAAATAACATATGAGGTATTAATTTAGGGATATATATATATATATATATATATATATATATATATATATATACTGGCCTTGGGGAAAATATTCTTATAGCACATTACAATTACTTGTGCTCTGTTAAAATATCATATCTGGCAGTCAAGATGCCATTGGACTTTACAACAGCAATTTATTTCACAACACAAGTTAGAATTTTTACAGGGCAGGTACAACAGATTTATGATAAAGAAAAGTTAAAGAAACACCACAAACATTATGTAAATGATGGAACCACTGTGTGGGTGGATAAAGTCATAAAAGGATAGAGGAAAATGGGAGGAAGAAAAAGGAAAAAAGAAAATGAGTAAATATAAAAAGGAAAAGATATTGAGTAAAACAATTCTAGGTATAGTTATGTATAGAGTTTTTCAATAGTTTTTTCACAGTTTTTGTTTTATACTGTCCTTAGTAATGTGTGATTTAACACAATAAAAACTTCCCCTACTCATTGGTAGGGGGCTGTGACTGGTGTTGGATGGCCAGTTCTCAGCAGCAATCAACCGCATAGATATGGGCGAGACTGGGAGGGTCTCCTCCCGTCTCAGTACTGTTAGAGACCAAAATGGAGGTGGGTTCAGAGGAGGCTTTTTCTTAGCCAATAAGAATTGGCTGACTCAAATGGGTGTTTACCTGAAAAGATGAGGATTTCAGCAGCTGGAAGAGAGGATGTAGGAGGGCGTTAGGGCCCTTATAATGGAGGAACTGCAGGATGTGAGTAAAGAAGAGGAACAGCGTTTTATTTTGCACGGCAGAACCTTTGCAACAGAAGCTGTTGCTGAGGGGAGAGAGAGTAAGACGGATGGTGTCCATTGTGAAAGTGGACCTGAACACAGCAACAACAGCAGAATGGAGATGGAGGAGTGCACAGAGGAAAATGGAGCAGAATGAGTACAAGAAAGTCAAGCGAACGGATAACACCCTTGCAAGATACTGCTGAGTGTGTTGCATCTAAAGACATGGGGCAGAGACTGTTTCTGAAAACAGGAATGGGGTAAAAGAAAAAATGTAATAAACAGAACTGGGAGATGAGGGGCTGTACATGAAGCCTGAAGCAAAATGATGATATACAAATTAATAGTAAGTGCCTGCTTTGCTTCAAGTGATGTTCACGATCAGAACAACAAGTGGGAGCCAGGAGAGGCTCTGCCCTTAAGACTTTGTTGGCCAAAAGTTGTAAAATAGGAAAAGCATGACCAAAGAGGTGTTGAGATGAACAGTGCTACAAAGAAAGGCCCAGCTGCAGGGCCCAATTCAGAAACACCGGAGTGGGTTAAAAATGCTATGGAGAGAGCAGGTTGGAAGCAAAGTTATAATGGCACAAGGCACTTCAATCTTGGAAGCAGTGTAGCTTTAGCTGAAATATTTTAATGGGAGGTGCAACTTGAGTCTGGTAAGGATACTGCCTCTCAAATTACCCTTGGTTAGCACGGGTTCCAGGAGAAGAAGGAACACAACCAAGGTTGGTGGAAAACCAGAAGAATATGTTAACAAGTATCAGACTTTTAGAAGGGAAGTGAGCACTTCTCAAAGCTCTGACCTCCTGTTGGTGGAGTTACTACACAGTTAACTCTGTAAAATAGTGGGGCTGAGACCTGACAATTGTTCCTCCAATGGTGGTCAGCAACAGCAAAGTGCTGCCCCTGCTAATCCTTCTGTTGCTAATGTATGGAGCACTAATGTATGGGAGAGGCTTTTCTCTGAACTGGCCAGAATGGCATCTGAGCTGGCTGCATGATGAAAAACAGTGCATCTTCGATACAGAGGGGGACATCTGACAGACATTTTGTAGGTAGCTCTCTGTTGAAAGACAATATGAAATACTATGCCTATGAGACAAATGTTCTAATCCCCATGCCTGGTAACACATTACATGACATAATCTTTAAACACATAGCAGGACTAGAACGCTTCTGGAAGCAATACCAGCTTCTGAAAAACACTTCCTTATGGCGCCCGTTTGTGGTAATACCCTGACCAAACTGTCATTCAAGCATAATTGTTCTCTTCGTAATGAAGGGGTGAATGTGGCAGACATTTCGCATGAGTCTGGGGCTTGGTATTATAAAGTAATCTTAAAACAAAGCAGTAGGGTGGTTCAACATCTCCCCAACTGTTTTTTCTATGTAGAGATTGAGGGGTGATCTTCTATGTGGGACAAACCCATGCATGCTTTAGGTGTGATGACAAAGGGCACTTAGCAATGTCTGTGATAAACTTAAATGTGAACTTTGTGGAGTGGAGGCATAACAGGGCTCATGTAAAAGCCCTATGCACTGCCATTTATGTGAAGAGCAAGGACATATGTTTAGAACCTGGACATGGGCATCCCACAACAGCCTGGATCAAGCGGTACAAGCTGAACAAGATGTTTATGTAGCTCTTGCCCAGAAAGAGCACTTGAGACTGGAGACAGACATATCTCCAGTGAATCCACATGTATCAACCTACCTAGGGCTGGTGTTGAACCACCGGTAGAGCCTCAGATGGCTGCTACTTCTTCAGCAACAGAGACAACCCCTCCCAGTACTACTGTTGATCAAGATCCAGGACTTACCCCTGCCCAAATGGAGGAAGGTACCAGTGAGCAGGCACCCAACAGTCAGTGCTCACCTCCACCCTGGAAACTCAAGCAAATAAAATAAGTTTGGTTGGGTCAATATCCTGTATACCACAACCTGAGGTGATGATGCCTCCTCCTACTGGGGGCTGTGGGGCCCCAGTTCTAGATCACATAATCTAAAACCTTGCTAAAAACCGATACTTCTCCCATTTGCAAAAGAAACTGAGTTAATTCCAACCCAAAACCAATATTCTGTGCTTATGGACACAGAAGAAATGGAATCAGAGGGGATTCAGTTGTGACGTCAATAGCCATATATCATAAACTGAAGTGGTCAAGGAAAACCTAACCACTGGAAAATCCAAGCCAAGGAAGAGGAAGAAAAGAGATGATAGGAGTGACTTTCTTGTATTCATATGTGGATTATATTGCTGTTTTTTTCTCCCCTCTTTTACATCATTATGTCTACTTTATCGATTATCACTTTAAATGGGAATGGCATCAAATCTGAAGCAAAAACAACAGTGATGTTTGCTGGTTTACATGAGGCTAAAGAACAGGTTATTTTTATTCAGGACACTCGGTTGCACACAATTTCCAAGATCCCACAGGCACAGAGGGACTGGAGAAGGGAACCTTCCTTATGGTCTATAGGGAAGAGGCCTGCACTGGGTTAGGTATATTATTTACTGGTAGCAGTACAAAGTGCTAAAGGTAATGGATGTATATCCTGGGAGGGCATTGATAGTGGATGTAGTCATTCAGGAAGTAGCTTTCAGATTAGTAATATATGTGCACCCCAGTTAAAAGCAGCTAGAACCCATCTGTTCCGTTATAATAGGCTATACTGCATACAGCCAAGATGGTATTATGGGCGGGATTTTAATTGTGGCCTAGGTAAAAGAGATTGAGGCAGAAAAACTGAGAAAATCTATTATGACACAAATCGGTTATTGAGTATATTACATAGAACAGGATTAAAATATATTTATGATATCAAGGAATTCACGCTAGTACACACACCTTTTACAAAGGTGTGTTATAATTGAGAATAGATTTTTGTTTTTTGCAGACAGAACCTTGGTGCAGAGCATAAGTGGTTCCTATGGAGACTTCTGACCATGTAGCTGATAAGGCAGTTTTAGGGTTAGGGCAACTTTTAAGCATGAGCCAGGGTTTTGGAGAATTAATATTTCTTTGTTGCAAGAAGAATATGTCCGCTTGGAGGTGCTAGACTTTGAAGTAAGGCAGGGTATTTGGTTTATGTATGGTGACCCAGTAGACTGGTGGGAGGACACGAAAGAGATATTAAAAACCTGAGGATGAAACTCTCAGGGACTGGGAGTCGACAGCAGTACCAGTCACATTTGGGTTATAGGGCTAAATTTCTGAAACTGCTGATGCAGATGTATGAAACTAACATAGATGTGTCAGCACAATTGAAGGAGATCAAAGAAAAAGCTTCAGCATCAGTATAATAAAGAATGCTCGATGGCCATAAAACAGCAGTTTAGTACATGAGGGAAGAGAACACAGGTTAACACATATGAGAATGCAGTGGATAAGGTTAAGCAGCGGGTTATGACTTCTATGAAGGATGTCAAGGGAATTTGGTCACAGATACTAAATCAATGCAGCACATTGTGCAAACATATTTTAAAGAGACATTTCAGATTTGGGGGAGGAGGGCAGGACTCCTTTTGAAGTCATTACATGTGTTACACTTTGTCCCCACACCGTATTGGATACCCACTGTGCACTGCTGACAATATATGTTATATGCTATCGTGATTATTACTAATATATAAGGCGCTAGTACTTACCGTTACAGAGTAAGTAACCAGGATATATTTCTGATTATAACCAATATATATATTTTCACTGCTAGTAATGCATTTCAAGTGTTATGCTGAGAATACAGTATGTGCTCTCTATTTATTCTTCTGAGAAGTCATTGTATAGCCAACACTGCCATCATTGGATTTAGGTAACACTACACTTATTTCCTATTTTATGTATAATTCTCTATTCTCATTTTAGCTGATTTCATACATTTTGTATATCGCTAGATAACACTGTGGAGCCACCTAACTTTGGGCCAATAGGGGTTGTTTTGTATAGCTAACATATTACGAATGGATAGGTTTACCTATACTGTATGGTGACAACAATGCCACCAACATCGACGAGACACAATGTCATGTACTGACATTGTGCTGTTGAGGATATTGGTGTGTTTTCTTGGGGGCTGTTCCTCTGGACCACCCCACTATTTAATTTTCAACTCTCAGTCAGAGTTGTCTCAGGGAGGGTGAAACACCAGGAGATGCACTGCCAGTGTCAGCGGAGATCATTATGGTGACCTGTTGATTGCTGTCACCGTAATTGTCTTTGCTAAGGATATTTCATTGTGCGGTCGGCCCACGCCATGGATATTATCTAAGTATATAAGTAATTGCATTGTGTATCCTTCTGAGACCTTCTTCATCCCCCAAGATATTGGGAAAGTCGTGGATCCAGTGTCTATTGGTAAGACCTGTTTTTAGAGCATGTGATTATTTTGAGTAATAAACAATTTTATTACATATGCCACTTGCCTAATGTTTCTTTGCTGGTTTATTACCACCAAGAACCTCAACAGGGCTGAACAACCTGACATTATTGGCAACCACGTGCAGGTGGTCTAAATTAGCAAAGATTCACTGTTTACTGGCTTACCCTTCCCTAGTAAGTAGGTGTTTACACCCATATCCACCTCACCCATGTTTTCACGCCATAGCATCTTGTAAAGTTTGGCTGCTTACTGGCAAGGTTGATGCCTCACTTTGTTCAATGGCAGTTTTGAATTGTAGGTTTGTGAGAGTGCAGATGCCTGACCAACTGTTTGGTTCCACCTCTGTGGATTGATACATAGCAGGGCAACCGCTGACAGGTTAATTTTAGGTTTCTCAACCTTTTCTTTGTTACTATCATGTCCAATATCTACACAGATCTGAGACTCGACTTCTCTAACTTTCTCACCTCCACGGAGGTTGGAGCAATTCACAATGAACGTGGAACACTCTGATAACCCTGTACTGGGGATCTCAACCCAGTACTCAGAGGCAAGGCAAACAGCCAAAAGTGTGATGATAAAGGGCTGTTGGGCACAGCTCTTCATGCTGCTTTAGAAGCAATGAATCAAGGTTTCATTCCTCAAACTGCAACACTCAGCTCTTCAAGAGCTGAGCTTGCAAACATCTGAATGTTCAGGAAAAGAACAGCAGAGCTGGAAGAACTTCCAGTCACTGCGTAGTAAGAATGAAACTCTTTCGCACTGTACTGTACAGAATATGATCAAGAGTTATGCACGTTGAGAGAGGAATGTGATAGGCTAAAACAGGACAAGAAACAGGTGTTGCAAATGAATGATTTATTGAGTGATACAAACGAGACATTGAGAGGAGATCGAGGAGACAAGAGGCGACCTGAAATGGGTAAGTGAAGAAGAGTTAGACAGGGACCTTATGGACAACTGCTAATTGAGCACTGCATAGAGGTTACAGAAAGAGGTTGCGAAAGCTGTTAAGCAGAACATTGCAAAAGTTAGTCACAAACAGTGCAGAGCTAAGATGGTGAAACTACGCCATCAGAGAGAGGTGTTGGCTGATCACGTCAAAGGCGATGGACGGTTTCACTACACACCAATTGACCTCAGGTCATCCGGCAATGATGATTATGGTGACAACAGCCAATATGGTGCCCAGCCACATTCTCCAAATGGCCCAGTGTCCAACCGCTACCCACAAGATGGCGGCACCCTCGCTGTTCCAGCGTGACCCTACATCATGAGAGATATAACAATTATCACGTGCAACACCTAAATGGTGATTCCCATGATGGGGGTGGTAGAGGCCTATGCTCCTCAATTGCTGTCCTGAAGCAGCAGGACAGAGCAGAGACCGATCAAGATGATTGAGACCACCCTCACTTGGACTGAGATGTCTGAGGAGCAGAAACTGGTCTTCTGGCAGAACATGGAAACCATGTTGAGGAGGCTGCTGCTCAGCAGTCGCTCATCCACACTGTGGCTGATGCCACAGTGGAGGCCACCTGCTTATGGAGCACAACTCCACACCCCTTCCCTGAGGCATGTTCCATGATTCAGGCTAATCCCTAGGTGGCTCACTCTGTACAGCAGATCACTGACAGTATAGGCAACATGACCCCTAATTACAATCTCAGCTGTCATTTGGAAAGGTTTGTTCCAAATGCGAGATGCCTAGTCTACCAGCAGGCCACCAAGTACAGATCCTCCAGCAGACTGTAGACCTCAGCCTCTGGTCAAAACTCTCAAGGACATTCACCAAGCCATGAATGTGATTTTTAATGACATCACAGTGGAACTCATTGCTGCACACTCCCCAGACATGGTTGGCGTTATGTTGGTCATCCCTGTCAAACAGTATGCCAAGGAAAGTCCAGTGTCATACATCCAATGTTATGGCTGGCCTACCCCACTGGCAACCTGCTTGTGTAGGAGGACGCAGACACCAACTGAATGGAGTACAAGACTTTGTTCATTCAGAACATGATTCTAGCTGTGCGTGACAAAGGTCAACCTCTCAGTTTTCCCCAGAACTGACAAATTTCAGAGATTCTCACAAGGACGGAGCATGTATACCAGCCCCTCCTCCGAGATCTAAATTCTGGCTCGAAAGTCAAGGTGGCCATGGTACAATCTGCCAGTGAGCCAAAACCCACTATACAGTGGAAGGTAAAGCACAAGACAAAAGGCCACACGCTCAGATGATAAACAGAACTACAGAGTGGGAGAAACTGCAACAAAAATAGGAACAAACAAAGAAATTGGAATAACCTAATACTAATCAGAATGATAATCTGGCAATTGAAATTATCAAGAAGGCCCTCATATCATGATGTAGTGGTGGCCAAGGCCATCACAAGGCAGACCATTGCAGCATAGCTCCAGTAACCCAGTCCCTGCTAGGCCAAAGAGATACTAGAGCCTCCCTGGACCAGGCCCGAACCCTGAGGCCTTGTGCACTGTAGCTACTACCAGTACCCAGACCTCCTTGTATCCTATGCAGGACTTGGAAGAGGCCAAGCAAGATCCTGCCAGCCTACATTTTCAGGAACAACCTGAAGACGCACACAAGTTCGTATTGGCGACTACAGGCCCCAGTCCGTATTGTAAAAGCTTACCATTGACACAAACAGAAAGCCTTGTACTAAGGCCATGGTCGGGGCTGCCAACTGACTATTTTACTAGATACAGCGGCTATGTCTGTACTACATAATGAGAATCTAGCTAATTCTTTTTGGTCCACCAGATGGAAGACCACTGCTCAAGGTCTAGTTGACATTAGACTGTCCACCTGGCACTCCATTGTACTTTCTGTGGTGTTGGGTAGCATCAGCATGAATCACACTTTGACCTGATGGTATGGTGTCATCACCTCAGCATCCTAGGAATTGATTTCCTAGCACTACACAGCTGTGTAGTAGATTTAGCGAATATGCTTCAGTCCAAATCAAAGGAGAATACCACATGGTCATGATCCCTGATTCTCATGTGGTAGCCATCATTGAGGTCAATGACAAGGAATATGATGTCATAGCTCTATTCCAGATACAAGTTCTTCAAAGAACTGTTACCTATTCTGCAGAAGCACCTCAATGCCTTTGCAACACACAAGCATGACTGTGGCAGAATGCAAACCGTCATTGAGATACCAGGCACAGCACATGACAGGCAAAGGCAATACCATTTTCCTGCAGAGGCCTTACCATCACTCAGAGAAACCATTCACTCCTTAAGCAACATGTGATCAGGCCTTGTGTCTCAACTGCCAACTCACCCATCTGGCGAGTGAAAAAGCCCACTGGATCCTGCATCCTCACTATTGACTACAGGAGACTTAACAAGTCACTCCTAGCTGCTTCCCACAGTAGCCTCAGCACCAGATGTGCTCAAACTGCTAACTCAGATCATAGGTGGTTCAGTGCCCTTGACATCTTCAACGGTGTTGTTCCTGCCCCTTCCTCAGGAAAGCCAATACAAATTTGCTTTCATCTTTGAGAAGTCATCAGTATACTTGGACCTGCCTACCCCAGGGCTTCCACAACAGTCCTTCCCTTTTCCATCTACACATGATGGATGCCTTGCTAGGATTCTCTACCCCACAATGTCTCCTGCAGTATGTGGATGAATTACCACTGGCAACTGCCACCAAGAAGTAGCATCTTGAGCTCCTAGATGAGTTACTGACTCTCTTACAGACAGCAGGCCTCAAGTGCAATCCTGCAAAAACTCAACTTTGCCAGAAAGAGGTTATCTTTCTTGGTCTGCATATCTAGAACAAGGCACAAGCCCAGCCTGGAAGAAGATCCAAGACCTACAAGATTTGTCACTTCCACCAGTGTTGCAACACTTAGATGTTTCCTGAGAATGGTCAACTATTCCAGGGACTTTCTGAGTTTGCACAAAAGGCACCCCTCTGTATGAACTCCTGAAAAGGATGCTCCCTGGACTTGGGGTCCCATTCACATTAACGCTATGACCCTTTTGAAACAGGCATTGGCCTCTGCTCCAGCATTAATTAACCTTAGTCCAGCCTTACCCTTCCATCTGGAATCTGCTACTTCAAACATAGTCATGTCTGCAGTACTTGCCCAAAGGTGAATGGCACTTTGAGGACCACTGCCTATGCTTCCCAAATGCTGTCCCCAGCTGAACAGAAGTGCAGTCTTTGTGAAAGAAACCTTCTAGCTAACTGCTGGGCTGCGAAGCATTTCTGTACATCATTGGCTACCTACCTATCATTTTGCATATCAATCACACTCCCACAAACTTTCTACTGTCTGACACTGTGAAGGATGGTTTAGTGTCGAATACCAGACTGACTCACTGGTCTCTTCTTCTCCAGGACCATGATATATAGGTCCACATTGCCAAAAACCCTCAATCTTAGCACATGGGCTTCTGTACCAGAGACCCACATGACTGCTCACTCCAACCTCCTGATTTGCCTGATCCAGGCCCATTCCTTCCTGCTACTCCAAAGCTCCTTGCTGACACTTCCCTGTGTCATGTCTTTACTGATGGCTCTGCCTCATACTGTCAAGGAGAACAGACAGCTGGATTTGGAGTGTTCATCATGCACTTTAACAGTAACACTGTCCATGAGTCCAAACGCTGCAGCGTTGCATCTTCTCAGTATGCAGAACTGGCAGCTGTGGCCTGTGCTCCGAACTGATATAACATGATACTGAGGATACCATCATTTTATAGACTCTAATGGGGTCTGTTGCTCTTTGACTGAATTTTTACCATTCTTGGAGAATAACTCCTTTGCATCTTCTGCTGGCACCCTATGAAATACAAAGCACTCTTTTTATACATTCACAACTTGACTCAACAGTTTAAACATAAACTGTTCATCCACAAGGTGAAGGCCCATTCAAAATATGACTCATACCATGTTTTCAACAAATGAACAGACACTCCTGCCAAAGAGGGCACTTGAGGGGACACATGGGATATGGCTCCCCCTATGGCTCAGGCAGCTGTACAAATAAGCTGCAACAAAGAGAGAAAACTGAAGCTTTTGTGCCATTGGACTTGTCCACAGCAAAAAATCTGACCCTCAACTGAAAAAGTGTTCAGATTCTAGACAAAGGAACTGAACAAGAACTACTACCAACAGCCCTTACAAAAGACATAGAGATAAACTGCATCTATCCCATGACAACAAACAGATATGGTATCAGCCTGACGACCTGAATTACAGGTGGTGGGTAATTCCCAAAGCTCTGAGATCTGAGTTCATTCATCAGGTCCATGACACCCCAACTGGTGGACACCAGTGGGTGGAGAATACAGTCCAAAGACTGAAGTCTGTAGGTTAGTGGCCTGGTATCACGGGGATGTCAAACGTTACATCCAAAATTGTCTAAATTGTGCACAGAACAATCCTGCCCCAACCAAGAGAAATGCTAAGTTACTTCCCCAGAGACAATCTGGTCCCTGGCATGCAATTTACATAGATTTTATTGGTCCTTTGACCAATACCAGCAGGAACAACAAGTAGGCACTTGTAGTCACTGACCTATTCTCCAAATGGGTTGAGGCTTTTCCCACTCAACAATGCACAGCGAAGGCAGCTTCAGAGTCCTGGTAGAGCAACTGTTTTCCAGGTGGGGCCTTCCTCTTAAGGTATACTCTGATAAAACAGCTTTACAGGTGAGTTCTTGCAAGAAACACTCAAACTTCTTGGTGTACACCAGAAGTTTCACACTTCTTACCACCCACAATCTTTAGGTCAGGTAGAAAGAGCCAGCAGATGGATTAAGCAAATGCTATCCAGATTTATTGAGGACAATCCCAAGGATTGGGATTCCCTTTCCTTTACTCCTTATGGCAATCAGGGGTACTCCTTCAGCCATCACCCAGTGCATACCCTTCGAGGTGATGACTGGTAGAACCATGAGATTACCTGGCACCTATTGATTGATCTGAACACACTCACTGCAGAGTGTCCGCACATACATATGTTGCAAAACTCAGAGATGACATCAACAAAACCCACTTGTACGCTGCACATTATATGGGCAAGGCCCAACAGCAATCAAGATTCACTTTGTCAAACACACACAAGAGGTGGATTGGCAAGTCAGAGATCAGGTAATTGTACTCAGATTTGCACACCTACACATCCCTTCTGCAATAAATGGGAAGAACACTACTCCATCATTAACAAACTCAGTCTGGCAGTCTACCAAGTTAGACTCATTCAGCAGAAGAAACCTACTGAGAAATGGCTGCATGCTAATCAGCTCAAGTTGTATAAAGGAGAATAATTGCTTTTCTTAACTCCACTGAGCGGAATTGTACCTCCTGACATTTTTCTTTCTTCCTTACAGGTATACCAGCAAGATGGCTATTTGCTACTGTTCCTCATTTCAAGAATCTTCCCAGGTGTTCACTCACTGGATGCAGCATACGTCGCATGCATCAAGCTACTCCATCAGCATGTTGACCCACCTGCACATCTCCATCTTGATCTCCATCCACCCCAAACCTTCACCAACGTAATGTACCTTCTGACACCACCATCCATGAAGGAGTCAGTGTTGATGTTCTCAACAAACTGATCACTGTTCAGGAAGGCACAAACACCTACCTGACTGCCATGAGTGTGGCACCTGACAAATCTTCCTTCCAAATTGGTGGCAAACTGACAGTAATGGATAAGCTTCCCATTGCCCGCCTTTACAAAGGCACTTTCAAGGCTGGCCAATACTAGAATCACCCCAAATGGTACCCTATCCATTCGCCAAGTGAATTATACATTCTGGTTTATATAATCGTACTGCTTTGATTGATCCTACCTTTTGTGATAAATATCCAGAAGACTCTGCAAGAGACTTTTGTGTTTGCAATTATAATGCTATAGCAGCTATGTTTCTGTCTGTAGTACCCTACTGAAGCAGAACTTACTGACTGTCCTTCACAGGAACCTGGTCTACCCAGTGGTCTCACTGCCACATCCCTTCCAGGTACACTTGTGTATAACGTCCAGTTATTTTAATCTCACCCATTGAATATGGCTGAATTTGGTATGTGTTCCAAAACTAACACTTCTAAGTTTTTCAGTACTGTGTTATTAGATAGTCTTGCTGCATACCAGACATGCACACAAGACCCTGTGGCTGGTCCACATATCATTGAACACTTAGGTTTATTCAAGTCTGGACCTAACCCTGTTAACAAGAAACCCTCTGCATCTCGAGGAGGCATGCCACTACTGATATCACTGGTGCAACTGGCACCCATATCCAAACTCTTCAGATCCAGCATGTCCATCTGGAACAGGGCAGACATTGCTGCCATCAAACAAGCAGTTAAATTCCAGACTGGCATGAAAAATTATGTTTTACCACCCTTATTGCATGGTGTAGATGGGCTTAGTCAGCAAGAGGTATACAGTTTACAATATGCACAACATTGCTTAGCGTTTAGTGAAACTAAGAATAAAATGAATTAACTTATTTTACAGAATAACAAAGCAGACAGGCAATATATTGCCAGGAACTTTATGCTCTGCTTATGGTTTATAAGTCATAACCACTGTCAATAATCTCTTCCTAGATTTAGAATCTAGATGTATTCCAGATATTGTCCATGACAGGAGACTTGCTAAATGATACTGTCCACATTGTAGGTCTACTGCTTGTATTACAATGTGTATGTCCAGATCCATTACTATACCCATGTCTACTGCTAAAATTTAGGTTATGTCACACGCCATCCCAACAGGGCCCATGTTACACTGCCAACCACTGCAACATATGGGATACCATGTTTGTTACATTTACTGTATCCTTACCATGCTTTGATCCAGAGACTGGTATTTTTGATAGACTGGCCTCCATTCATTTCATTGGGCATCTCGAAGAGGACATCTACCGAGAGAGGATCGGCCTTCCACCTCTTCTGGTCTTTCATCCCACCCTGGAAGCCTGGGTGGCACCTCCTACTGACTGTTGTGCCAAAAGGGATACCACTACTTGTGTCTATGTGATGAATTCAACGTCATCAAGCCAGTTTGTGTATACTCACCAGTCAGCATTGACTAGTTTTTCACTTTGGACTTGGACATTAATTCAAATGACACTGGTACCCTTAGGGCAACAACATCTTCATCTTCAACTATATTATCACCAGTGAGCCACACTGTACACCTTTTCCAGAACTATGCAGAAGAAGTTCATCGCTTCACTACAAGACTCACGAGTCAATCTTTCACCTGCCCAATTCATCTGCATAAATGGAGAGTTCCTACTGTGAAAATGTCATACAATTCTGATGGGCAGTACTGTGTGATAACTAATCATAAATCCTTTTCCTATGGTTCTAAGTACTGCAACATACAATATATTTTCTGTTTTATTCCTCATCAAACTACTGTTATTGGTCACCCGTTTATTGCTCCTGTTCCCATCCTGGAACCAGGTGTTACTGACACAGATCCTCAATATTTGCTTGTTCTGTCTCAATATTTACCTATTTTTAATGTTCACATAGACCCTTGACATTATCTCTGATAACACTTTCAGATAGAAAGGATACTCCCTCATCTACATCAGCAATATCATCTCAAAACTGGAGAAGCCCTTAACACCCTTATTCATGGTGGTGATTTAAGTACCGCACTTTCCAATACCTGGTTAGAGTTAACATTTAAAGCTTTTGTGATTATACAACTGTTTTGATGATATTTTGATACTAACCTTTTGCTGTCTATGGCACTCACTAAAACAACACCGTGAGCAGCTCAAATTCCTTTACAAGGCTCGTGCATCAGGTCTGTAAATGATGGAGATTGCTCCACTACTTCCCGTAGTGTTGTTGCCTTTTCAGTAAGGCAGCAAGGGGATGTTACTTATCCCCATACCCTTACTGAACACCCACTGTGCACCGCTGACAATAATGTATGTTATATGCTATGCGTGATTATTACTAACATATAGGGCGTTGTTACTTACCGTGCATAAGAGTAAGTAACCAGGATATCTTTCTGATTATAACCAATATCATTATGTTTACTGCTAGTAATGCATTGCAAGTGTGTTATGCTGAGAATACACTTACGTGTCTCTGTTCATTCTTCTTAGAAGTCATTGTATTGCAACACTGCCATCATGTAGATTTATGTAACACCACACTTATTTCCTGTTTTATGTATGATTCTTTGTTCTCATTTTAGCTGATTTCACACATTTTGCATATCGCTAGATAATACTGTGGAGCCACCTAACCTTTGGCCAAAGGGCTTGTTTTGTATCTCTAACATATTACAAATGTAATAGTTGCCATGGATATTATCTAACTATATAAGTTATTGCATTACATATCTCCTCTGAGACCTTCATCATCCCTGAGAGGTACTACGAAACTCTTAGCTCCTAGTGTCTCTTGGTAAGACCTGTTTTAGGGCATCTGACTATTTCTGTAATAAACAAGTTTATTACTGCATATGCCGCTTGTCTGTTGTTTCTTTTGCTGGTTTATTATCACCAAGAACCTGAGCAGGGCTGAACACCCTGACGCATGTAATAGGGTTGTCTGAAGCAGATGGCTTAGGTCTGGCAGATTACTTTCAGGTAGGGGAGATCCAGGAAGCCAATGAATCCCTGTCAGTTGGGACAGCCCTGGGAGTGATGGAATTCCAAATGATTTATATAAAATGTTCTCTGACCAATTAGCTCCCATGTTGGCAGAGGTTTTGTTTTGCTTTATCTCAAGATAGTGGAGTTGGGTGATAATATGGGGAAGGGATAATGATATTCTTCATAAAAAGAGAGACCAGGCAGAAATTATAAATTGGAGCTTCTTACCTTGTTGCCTTTGGATTATAAAACACTGGCCAAGAGTAATGACAGTATGATTGGCTAGAGTGGCAAAATCAATTATTTTAGAGGCACAAAGCTGTGCGAGTGCCAGGAGAAATATTATACAGAAGCTGATATATCTTAGGAGGTAATAGAACAAGGTTTAGAGATGAAGTCACACAGTTACATCTTTTCAGTGGAGCAAGAACCAGCATTTGTCTTTCTGAAGCATGATTATTTATGGGAGGTGGTGGCTAAGTATGGTATTCTGGGGACTTCATAAGGTTTGTTCAAATGCTTTATATTTATAATAGGGTAAGGCAGGGGTACCCGTTAATATATGTTTTAGGCTGGATCCTCTTCTCCTTATGATGGACTCAGAAGGTAGGGTAAAACCATTGAGCTACAAACTGGAGGACATGAGGACATTGTAGCAAAGTCACTGCTTATGCAAATTATTGTTTTAATTGTTGCTGATTTAGAAACAGGGAAAACAGTGATTTAAATGATAAATGGAATACCAATATTACTGGGATACAAATAAATAAAGAGAAAGTGCTGAGCTGGCCTTGGGGTGAGCAACTGTACCATCTGATTTTGCAATACCAATTAGTAGGGAAAAGGTAACAATTTGGGTATTCCTTTGGGATGCAAGATGCTGCCAGCATAACTGGGACTTAAAGTGTGAGGAAGCATGGGTGAAAGTTTTCAAGTGGAAATCATGGAAGATGACCGTATTTTTATTAAAATCACAGATAGCTCCTTTGTTTTTGTATATGTTGCATGTTTTTCCCATACCCTTTGGGATGCATGTAAAGATCATGGAACTTTTCTTTCAACTTTTGTGGGGTAGTCACTTAAATCCAGTTAAGCAGCTGCCACCGTATAGACTCATAAAGGGGGCCTTAATATGATATAGCCACTAGTGTTTTTGGGGGATTTCCTGTTTATAACATTAAACCATTAGTGAATGGGAAAGAAGGGGTAGGACTAATAGTAATGCAGCTTTGGAAAACTAATTTCTTTGATGCTTAATATAAAGGGAAGTGAAGTGTGATTGAGAAGTCTTTGCTCGGATACATGCAAACATGTCTTAAGTATGTTAGGATGTGGAAAACTAGCTTTCACAATTTCTCAGGGACTGAGAAAATACAGTTTACTCACCTGTAACAGGAATTCTAGGAGTGATATATGTTGTTCATCCATACTTGCCGGAAGGTCTTCAAGCTGGCTCCTTCCACCCAGCCAGGTGGTAAAACTCAGCTCTGCCCACTTGATGCCAGATCTAGCCGCTGGAAGCCAGGTTGCGTCCCGAGAAACGCGGAGGTTGGGTGGGCTGTGTGGATGAACAACATATCCCACTCCTAGAACTATTGTTACAGGTGAGTAACCTGTATTTCTAGGGACGTGGATATATTGTTCAATCCACACTTACTGGCAGACTCCTACAGGAGGGAGGCAAGCGCACCCCTACTTGGGAAATAAGGACTGGAGAACCAAGCTCCCAAAACCGGCATCCAGGCATGACTCAAGGTCGATGTGGTAGTGGGTAATGAAGGTGTGCTGACTTCCAGGTAGCAGCCCTGCAGATTTCCTGGATAGGACGCCCCTGGAAGCAGCCACCGGAGCAGCGGTATGGCGGTAGAATGAGCTCTTATCCCTTTGGGAGGCTCCATGCCCACCAACCTATAGCAGAGATCTATGCAGGAGGTGACCACCTGCCTACCATCCATTGGCTGCAGGTCTGCCAGGTGCGGCTTCAACATAGGTGACAAACAGCTGTGAACCTCTCCCTGAACTAAGCCATCCGCTCCTTGTAATAGAGTGCTCTTCTAGGGCCCAGTTATGGAGCCTATATTCGGCCTCCAGTGTGATTGGGATAGAACACCGGCAGAGTCAACACCTGGTTAGGTGAAACTCCATCACCACCTTCGGAAGGAATTTCAGTGTGTGGGAGCAGGACAACCTTGTCCCTGAGGAAGACCAGATAAGAAGACTCGATGGAAAGCACTGGAGCTCTCCCATCCTTCTGGCTGATGTGATAGCCACCAAGAAGGCGGTCTTCCATGACAGGTGAGAGATGTCACACCTGTGCATCGGTTCGAATAGCATGCCCATGAAGCTAGCCAATACCAGCAGTAGATCCCATGGAGGTGGAGGTTCTCCTGCGGAGGATATGTGATCAAGGCATTTGAAAAAGCACGCGACCACCTTTTCCTGCACCACGACTGCTTACCGCCCATGCCCGGTAAGCAGAGATGACTGTCAAAGCACCTTAGGGTCATCGACTGAAGCCCTAGCTGAGAAAGGGACCACAGGTAGTACAGAATGCTAGCCAAAGAACAGGAGGAAGGGTCCAACCCCTTATTCTGACACAAAATGGAGAATCTTTTCCATTTGAAGGCACAACATTTTCTGATCAACTCCTTATGGGATGCCTCAACAACACTGAGGACCTTGTCGAAAAGACCCAAGGCCTGGAACTCTAGCAGCTCAGGAACCAAGCTGTCAAGTCCAGGGATTGAAGGTCCCGGTGAGTACCTTCCCTTGTCGACTGAGATCAGGTCTGGCGGGCTGGAAACCACCTCAGGAGCCTGGAGCTGAGGCTGAGGAGATCTGGATACCAGAACTGGTGGGGCCAGTCTGGGGCTACCAGAATCACCATCGCCTTGTCCCTCTTCACCTTGAGAAGCACCTTGTGGATCAAGGAAATGGAGGAAGGCGTGAGAAGAAGCCTGGAGTCCACGAGCTCGAGATGGCAGCCCCTGCAGCAAGCCCTGCTGAGGGGTGGACATGAAACAGAATCAGCTCACATTCTCCCTGGAGGAAACAGGTCCACCTGAGGAGTGCCCCAGTGGGAGAACAGATCTTGTACTACCTCTGGCAGGAGAGACCACTCGTGAGATGCAGTGCCTATCCGACTGAGGGCATCGGCCAGACTGTTGGAGGCTCCTGCCACGTGGATGGCTAGGAGATCCACTCCAGTCTGCATGAGAGACCAAGTGGGACAGCCTCCTTGCACAGAGGCAAGGAGTGCGTCCTGCCCTGGCAGTCTAGGCAGTACATGGTCGTGGTGTTGCCCGTCTGGACCTGGACCACTTTACCCCGTACAAATGGGCCAGGCGGTGAGGGCTAGTTGGACTGCTCAAAGCTCCAGCAGGTTGATGTGGCATCGAGACTCCTTAGGGGACCAGAGATTGTGCTCGCTGAGCTCTCCCAGATGGGCACCCCAACCCATCAGAGAGTGTCGGTCATCAGAGTGACCATCGGCTCTGGGCGGACAAACAGGATACCCTCCTGCAGATGAGCTGGAACCAGCCACCACTGGAGGCCATTCCACATCTCCTGGGTCACTGCCACTGGCTGATCCAAAGGACGGGCGCTGTGACCATTGGCGGGCCAGCCCCTACTGTAGGGGACATGTGCCAGCAGGCCCAACAGACCACGCTGGTGCAGGCCGCCATGAGGCCCAGGAGTCACAGGAAGTCCAGGCAGGGCACAACTGCCCAACCAGAAATGATTGTTCAAAGGAGGAAGGACCTCAGCCCTGTCTGCGGGTGCCATGCTCTGGCTTGAAGAGAGTCGAGCTCTGCCCGATGAACTGAATCACCTGCATTGGCACGAGTTCTGATTTAGCTTTGTTGATGAGAAGGACAATCTGAGAGCAGACCTGGAGGGCCAGATCCCTGGACCGCTCCACTTCCAACTTGGATGGGGCTGCAATCAGCCAGTCATCAGGTAAGGGTACACTTGGACCCTTCAGCACCACAGGAATGCTGTCACCACTGCCATGCATTTGGTGAAGACCCTGGGAGCTGGAGGAGGATGAAGGGCATGGCCCAGAACTCATAAAGGGATCCCTCTGCCCTGAAGCGGATGAACTGCTGGTGAGATGGAAGAATTGGGACATGAAAGAACATGTCCTGAGGTCCAGAGAACAGAACCACACACCTCGTTCCAAGGATGGAATGATCTGAGCAAGAGTGACCATCCTGAAGGTATGAGACCTTAGGAACTTGTTTAGGTCGTGTGGGTCTAGAATGGGGTGCCAGCCTCCCGTCCATTTTGGGACCAGGAAGTACCTGGACACAAACCCTGCATCTGGTGGAGGATCTGCCACCTCCTGATCACCTCCTTCTGGATGAGCAGAGCACTGTCAGCTCGATGAGCCAACAGAGAGGCTGCAGAACCCATAGCCCCATGAGGCAACGGCTCGATAGGGGCGGGGACTACTCGAATTCAGAGGCAGACCATTGCCTACCATTTCCAACACCCAGCAGTCTGTGGTGATATAAGACCAGGTGGAAAGGAAGTGGCAGGCCATCCCTGACGGGGAACCGGGGAGGAGTGGACGAGGCTGGGGGCAACACCTCTCAACCTGTCACTTGGCAGGCTTGGAGGAGGGACCAGCCAAGGAGCCTCCTGGACCTTTCCTCCGGCTTCCTGCTGGAGGAAGCAGGCTTGGCTTGGGGTGCCAAGTGCAGCCTGCTGGCCCTGATGCTGGTGTTGCTGGGCTGGACATGCCACAGGGGCTGAAGGACAAAGAGCTTATGCTGCTGCTGGTGGCCTTTGTCCTTCTGGGCAGACGTGACCAAGTCCAGTTGGACTTCTCAATCCGTTGCAGATGACCCTCTACCCGGGACTGAACAAGTCGGTACCCAAGAAGGCATGCCAGCTTGTGCTGGGTATCCACCGTTAAGGTGGAGATCATAGCCAAGCTCTGCAGCCTATGGCCACTGTGGCTGCTACTGACCGGGCACATGAGTCAGCGATGTCCAAGAGAGTTTGGAGCTGCTGTTTGACCGCCCTTCCCTGATCCCTCACCTGCTTGACCATCGTTTGAAGGTCAGCCGGATATGAGGAATCACCTCACTCAGGGAGCCTAAAGGAATGTGAAAATTGTGCCATCAGGATGGCCAAGCTGGCCTGAGAGGCCTAGGGAGGAAGCAGCATAGACTTTCCACCTGGAGTAGTCCAATTTCTTGGACTCCTTATCGGTGGCTTGTCCACATCCGAGCATTCCCGGGCAGCTGGAAAATGCTGTCAGACACTAGCCCCTCCACAGAGGGGCTCCAAGAAACCGGAGAGTGAACCTGTGGGAACAGCACGCTTCTGAACCATCCTGGGCGAAGGTGCTGGACAAGAAGCAGGCCACTGCCATAGCTCCAGGGCTGGGCCAACAATGGCTCATCCACCAGGAAGGCCTCCGTGGGGAATCCCTTGGCCCAGTATCTCCAAGAGGGGATACTTGGCCTGTTTTTAACAGGTTCGAAGCTTCATCCCAGTGGACTCTGAGATGAGTCGAAGCATTCAAGGAACAAAAGAGTGGCCTGGAGAACAGGGAAGAGTGGTCGTCAGACTCTGAGGAGTCTGCGAACAGCTGCCGAGCACCTGAGCCACCCTCCACCTGCCGAGGTCGATCGGAGTGAGGATGACCGACAACCAGTGGGGCAAGCCCTGACCCAACCGAGAATCCTTGGTTGGTGCCCCAGTTTAGGGTGTGGAGGTAGGGATTCCACCACAATGGGTGGCACAGCTGGTTTTGTCCAAACAACTGGTGCCGGCTTGGCTCCTCGACTACCACGGGGGTTGTTTCAGCCACTCCAGTAACAGCCACTTAATGGCGGAGAAGGCGACGGAGTCAGCTTATTCCGGACAATAAGAGCTGCTGCCACATTAGATCCTCATAGTGCCGGCGCAATTTGTGTCGGAGCCTATCCATCGAAGAGGACAATGAGGATGGCGGTGCCACCACTTCCATGGTGCCGAGACTGAGACCGCCAACGTCCAGCAGGACCGGATGGACCTGGAAGAGGTTCAAGACCGAGACGTTGGGGATTCCAAGGGTGGGTCTGAGAGGGGTGGGGAAACCGCTCCTCCCTCGGTTCAGGGACCTTAACCAGGGACTCTGGCACAGGAGGCACAGGCAAGTCCTCAGTTTCCATCGGGGAACCAGTGAAGAAGGGTTGTCGGCTTCTCTAGTTGACAGACCATCCGACGGGTCAGAAAAATCTTGACCACGTCGACGGGTGTCTCGACCAGCTGATCTGATGGGGACACTGTGAAAAGCCAGCTGCCTTAGCTGCAACCTCAACTGAAGTTGAGTGTCGACTATACAGGGAAGGGACCTCTCCGGCTCCCATGAACGTTGATGGTGGGACCTACCTGGAGTCCTTCTTTTTGGACTGAGAGGAATGTCCCAAGGCCCTTCTCCCTTTGTGGAGAGGGACTGGCAAAGCTCCTTGAAAAGCTGTGCAGAAGGAGCCCAAGGACAGCGGGATAAATGCCGCGACCAAGGATGATGATGATGATGCGGCCTGGGCCGCCTCCTCCTCAAGGGCGATCATCTGTTCGAGCTGTTCAGCCAAGACTGCAGCCGCGAACACTGCCCAATGGGCCTCCTTTGACTTGACGGAGGATAACGTTTCTCGGGTCACCCAGCAACTGTCGGGCAGAGCGGTCCTCAAGACTGAAGCCGAAAGGATTTGTACAACTCCACAAGCCTGTGAGTCATGGCTGAGTTCAAGGTAATAAATGCACATGGAGTGCGGATAGATCTGGGATATCTTCGCCCACAGGGGCACCGATGAAATCCAGGAGTCAATTTGTCCATCGCAGCCACGAGGGAAAGAGAAGACTGAAGTCTTGTGAATTTAAGAATAAGTTTCGGATTGACTGAAGAGTGTGGATCCAGGCCTAAAATGCAGAGCGCTAAGGAGGGAACCTGAGCTTCAAAGCGGTAAGGAAGATCTGGGGTCATGGGGCAGAGCCAAGAGTTTTACCACCTGGGTGGGTGGGAGGAGCCAGCTTGAAGACCTTCAGGCAAGATTTAAAGCAGCAAGGAACCTGCCAGTAAGTGTGGATTGAACAACATATCCACGTCCCTAAAACAGTTTACAAAGATATTGTGACTAGTTGCTTCTATGAAGAGCCAGTTTTTAAGGTTAATTCTACAATCGACTGTACATTTTAGTAGATTGTATGTTGAGAGACAGATTCCATCCGAAATGAAAGATACCATATGGCTCTGTGGATATAGAAAGTTAAATGTACAGGGCAATCAAAAGCATAAAGCTCTAGGGGCGTTTTGTTTAGAAACTGAATGTAAGAACATGGTAGAAACTATGCCTCATTTGTTTTTGAATGCCCATATATAGAATCAGTATGGAACCTTATGGATACCTTTTGGAATACCATTAGCTTCTCTGATATGACATTTGAAATATTGGTCTATGGACAGAATGAAAATAGAGAAAATAGCAGAAGAAAGTACGGTGTATGTTATTTTGCCTGTATTAAATGGGTGGTCTAGCAACTACGATGCCAAACATTTCTAAAAGGAGAAGAGGTTACATTATATGACTTAATGTTTAAGTTACACACAGAATTGGATGGGTGTACCAATAGAAAATTCTCAATTGGGGAAACAAATTGTGTTACTCTGTGGAGAAGCATAGATTGGGTGGGGTGAAGGTGTTGGGTGTAGTTTGTTTATTATAATTTTCTTGTCTATTATTTTTCCTTTTGGGCATTTTCTTTATGGTTACTTACTAAGGTGATGGGGATGTAATATTGGGAATTAATCTATACAAGTGTATGCTTTCAATAGTTTTTTTCTGTATATTGTATGTCTGTTCTCAGTTTAATTTGTAGACTTGTTTTGGTTTTGAATAAAAATTCCCTACTCTTTTTGAGAAGTGCCACAGGATCTTTAACATCCACCTGAGCTATCACCAGAAGAGGCAGATGGCACCTCAGTTTAATGTCTCATCTGAAAGACAGCACCTCAGGGTGCAGCACCCTCTCATGCTGCACTACAGTGTCAGTATTGGGATTTAACCCAAGTGCCTGGAGTGGGATAGAACCCACAGTGATCTGATCTTCCAGCCTCAGAGGTGAGTTTGCAACTTGTTGAGCCACTGACACTGCTTCCACAGTGCCCAAGTGAGACTTTTGATGCCAAAAGACCAATTATGAATACCCTGTCCTCTGGTAAATGTAATATGGGCTGCTAGAGACTTCTGGTGAGATCACTATCCTGAGAACAGCTCGACAGGAATACTCTGAAGGGATGTAACTATTAAAACCTCCAGAATTATTGCAAAGTAGCAGCTAATCCAGACAAGCAACTACAGGAGATAAACTACAGACATGCAGAGCTCAAGTAGGTCTCCTTGACCAGAGGAGTCTCTGGATAGTGGTCAGTATAGTCAGGAAGTCTCAGACAGCAGAGCTCCTGCTGCCACACTTGACCCACTCTACCTACAAGGGAGACCACATGCCCCATCTACCCACCTACAATGCCAGGTAGAAAACCCCCTACCACTAAATCCTCAATGGACCACATCATTTCCTTCACAAAGGGAATTATTTTGCTGTCAGAAAGCTTTAATATGTCCTTGCACCCCAGCTAGACTCCTCCAACCCAAGCACCCCGACAAGCTGCTGCACAAGTAGTCTAAACAACTTGTACAAGAAATAGTGTGGGTAGATGTCTGGTGTTCCCTGAACCCAGGATGTGCAGATATATACATTATTCCTCAGTGCACTGCATGTATTCCCAAACAGATTACCAACTCACACATGTGGAATGCCTTCCCAGGTTACTCGCTGCCCCCTTGGTGATAGTTATCTTCTGACCACACCACAGTTAGTACTTACTGGGATTTTAGCATGAAGAGATGTTCCACTCACTGGCACCTTAATACCTACATAATGAAATCACCCTTTGGACTTCTGGTGACATCACCTAGATGGCAACAGTGTAGAGATCTAGCTCTGGACACCCCAGCCACAATCTATAGGAATCTACACACTTCAGATGATCAAAAGTCAGCAAAACAGTTAATCCTACTAGCCTTCATGTCAGATAAACAACACTGGACCAGAAAAGTGAGACAGGATCCCAAAGTAGACAAATTCAAACAGTTAACAGGCAAGATGGGGATGGAGGGCTTTGTGGCCTCGGCGAGTCCGATCTCCATTGGTTTTGTCCTCGATCTGGATGAAGAGGACCACCAGACACATATTCCCCTGGAAAAGACAGTTATTAAAATCCTTACAGTTAATAAAATCCTGAAATCGGTAAATTGAATCTTGATTGCCGATCTAAAAATGGACATGCTAAATACAAATAAAAAATTGAGGAGCTGAAAACAGAAAGGCAAGACTCAACAGAAACAATCATCATACACTTGTTACACCAGAATGTCTGGCTCTCTCACGATTTGAAGATTTTGAAAATAGAGCCCAACTAAATAATTTTTGGATATATGGAATCAAAGAGGGGAAGAGGAGGGGTATCCAACAACAGCAGACTTTATCAGACATGTACTGAAGTCAACAATGTCCATGCCTCGGACTTTTCATTGGTAATCGAGAGGGATCACCAAGCCTTGGGCCCAGCTGACAGTCCCTGATGCTAGGACACGTTCGTGGGTGGCCAAAATGCTGAATTTTCAAGAGAAAGATTATATTCTTAAGGAGGCTTGGCACATAAAAGAGTTAAAATCTGTGGACAAGCAGATCTTCCTAGACCAAAACCTCTCAACAGAGCTACAACATCGGAGAAATCAAGACTGGGCAGTCACACGGAGCTGAAAGAAAAGCAGCAAATTAAAGCCCAAATTAGCTCCCGCTAAGCTGAAAGTATTCATGGGCTCAGCAGCCAAAATCTTCCCTACCTTAGTGGATGCGGTTCCGTTCTTAAAAGAACATCAAATCTCAGTGCAAATACTGATGCAGAGCTACTCAAACATAAACTGATAGAGGGACTTGGAGCCTGGTAAATTGAGGGAGGAAGCATGGATCGGCCTGGTCATGGCGAAACACCTAGTTCCAGACCTCACGAAATTGATCAAAATGATGGATGATGCTGCAACAGAGAAATCACCGGAAGACTGAAGAGGAACTGGGCAAAGCTAGACAGACTTTACAGGATTTGCAGCTAAGTGTAAATGGTGCTGAGTACAACAGTTTGGGGTGAGGACACCAAAACATGAAGCTTTGAAGAGACACTGAGAGGGACTGAAAAGTAAAAAATTATCAAAGGGAAACGTGGGACTTTCGATTGTTTTGCATCAGTCTTTATATAACTGTACCCTGCTTTTTACCTCGATAAAATACTGGGGAGAAAATAATGCAACTGGGAATAGAGTGGGGAGGAGTGGGGGAGATGGGCTTGTTGGGGGAGGGATCTCAAATGATGTTTGGAGTGGCCCACTCAGCTTGAGTTGATCCCTATATGGGTCCTCCTGTCTGCCTGTGAGAATGGGGGCTGGCTTGAGGGGAGCTATTATCCCCAGAAGACAATATCCTCCTTCAATTCTGGGGTATTCCCAGGTAGTTGATTAGGATTACATTTGATACCAAAACAAACAATGGCTGGCGTGGGGAGGGGTTACCTGCTCTGCTGCCAACTCTCATGCCAACTAAGAATAAGCTGGAGGAGAGAGAACTGGGTGACTGTTTTTACCAACTAATTCCTGGCAATCCCCCACCTTTGCATGGGAGATTGGGGTAGTGGTTTTAGGAACCCACCCATTGAAGCTGCCACAGAGGAGAGAAGGCAGCACAGGCAAGCATTACCACCTAGGAAGTATGCATAGAAAAACTGATACTGACTGCGAGGTCAGCTCTGAGATGCAGCTGACATTTATTAACAGTTAGTTAGGTTTAAGAATTATCTATGTTAACAAGTTCTATGCTAAATGTTTATGTTTGGTAAGACAAATGAGGATAGACTGGAAATACTGGAGATGGACACATAAAGACAATGGCTAAATTACAAGTGGCAACGTATAACATCAAGGAAATGCATTCCCGGTAAAGCGTGCAAAATTCTTGCAGAATTAAAACAGATGGGTTGTGATGTGGCCTTTATTCAGGAGATGCATCTGAGAGAAACAGAACAATTAAGGAAGATCATGAGTGGGAGAGATATTTGCCTCAGCTAGCAGGAAGGTAGGAAATCCAGGATAACATTTTAATCAAACATGGCTGCTCCCTTGTAGTTACCCAAACAGAAACTGATGGAGAAGGCAGGTACCTAAGGGTTTCTGGTTCAATATTTGGTGCCCCAATCCATCTTGTTAATATTTATGCCCCAAATGTAAGGTGGGATCTTTTAAAAAGATTTTGAGCAATATGATGGGTTTACCCTTGGGGCAGATACTCATAGGAGGAGATTTTAATGGTGTCATCTGCCTGCCAAAGCCAGATCATGGGGCTGTATCTCAACCAATGGGGGGCCACGAAGATGTTACGACATCTGATGAAAGAAATGGGCTGGGTAGATATCTGGTGCTCACACCACCTAAAACACAAGACTATACTTATTTTCACACACCCAGAGATCATACTTCCAATACTTCCATACTCAACTTCCAATGCTACAGAGCTGCAAGAAACCACTGCACCAATCTTATCCACCAAGCAAGGTCAACTTCCACAAGGAGCAGCTTAATAAAACTTGCGGCAATGGGATGAGTTTTGGGAGAACATCAAAACCTTCTTGGGAAGGATGAGAAGAAGATCCCCGCTCACTGAACATCAACAATGCCACAATTACTGACCCTTGGCACATCACGGATTCTCTCAACTAGCGTTTTCTGACCTGGCTGGAGTGCTACCCCTCAACTACCTGTACCCTGCTGGGGAACAAACCAATTGCACAACTCAAGGGGCTCTATCCCTGTCTTCTACTTCAAAAAAGTGTCAGTGAAAGAGGCTACAAACACATAAAAATACTAGGCAAGACCAGAATGGGGAGTGATGGAGTCAGTATGAAACTCCTATCCCTAACACTGGATGTCATCATCATGCCAGTTACAAAACTATTTAACAAATCACTGGCTCTTGCACAATTCCCGGGATCTGAAACATGCTCGTGTGTCGCGGTGCACCAGAACGGTGATATGACATTCACCGCCAATTATAGGCGATATCCATCCTCTCTCCTTATCTAAAGCCCTGGAAAGATTGTGGCTGCCCAACTCACAGATTACCTCAACAAATACAACCTGTTATGGCCAATCAACATGGCTTGTACCTCCACTGCCTTGCTGGACTACACTGACTACTCGCACAAGGCACTAGGCGAGAAGAAAACTGGTGGAGTCAGTCTTCATAGACCTCACCAAAGCCTTGACACTGTCAATCACTCTCTCCTCCTGACTCAACTACAGAACCTGGGGTTGCAACTACTGCTGTCTGCTGGTTCAAGGATTACCTAACACACAGAAGCCAATGTGTAACAATTGGGCACACAGTATCTAGCTCTAACAAAGGTATCTTTAGGGCCCCACAGAGGTCAATACTGGGCACTTACTATTCAGCTCTTCCTAAATAATCTTCCCTAAGCCTGTGACACTAAACTGACACTTTATGCAGACGATGCTGTACTTCTCACCAGCAGTTCATCAATAGTCACCCTCCACTCCGAGTTGCACGCATCCTTCTACAAGCTGGAAAACTGGTTCTGTAGCCATTAACTTCTATTAAACTACAAAAGACCATGGTGATGCTCACAGCCAGCCCACAGCACAAAAGCTCCCTCCCTCACCATCTCTAATAAAGTCAGTGAGCCGCTAGAGCAAGTTCACTCCTTCAAGTACCTGGGGTTACCATTGATGACTCCCTCACCTTCACCCAACACATCGATACAGTGGTAAAGGCAGTGAACACCAAGCTGGGTGTACTCTATAGGCATAACAAGTATCTCACTCCAGAGGCCCCTGTCTCTCAGTCTCCAGCTCCATCCTTTCTACCATCGACTATGGATTGGTGGTCTACGGTGCAGCAACAGACACTGCACTAAAAAGGATTCACATTGCCCTCAACAAGGCAAGTAGGCTCACAATGGCTGCAGATCAAAATACCCACACCTGCTCCTTATATGAGGGAGACCAATTGGCTGCCACTAAAGAACAGGATTATATTCCCAACATGTCTCCTTGGAAAAAAGGCGCTAATGGGTAACCCCCATGCCTTTCTAGCATCCCTAACACCAAGTGCTACCAGCTATGCCATCAGAGGCAGGATGACGGGGCCCTATCAACACCTTTTCGCCGAACTGTGCAGGGACAGCATGCTTTCAGCTATAGGGCCCCCAATGGCTCAATGAAATCCCAGTGCATATTCTAAACTCCCAATGCATCTCACAACTCAAAATGGCCTAAGGCAACACCTTACTAGGATAGTTTGTGACTGCCACTAGGACTCTAACACCCAGAATGCCCACTCACCTCTTTCTTCTCCTTCCTTTTACCCCCACTCTTCCCTTGCCCTATCCCTCTGTCTTCCTCTCCCTCATGCCTTTTCCCCACTGGATCAACCTTAAAACCAACCTACTAACACTGCCTCCCAACCTCCTAGACAAAGCCACTTTTTGGCGCCCACTCTCCACCCCAGTCTCAACTCCCCTTACCTTTACTCCTCCTGGACTCTCACACTAGGTGTCACACCTCTTTATCTCCTTCACTACATATAAACACTGTCCTCTACTCTAGTTGAATGCTCTGACACTGTACTATCACCATTGGTACTATGAATGACATTGTAACCTTATTGTATACTAGCTGCCTACCTACTATTCGAGTATAAATAAATAAACTGTTTGCATTATTGTCATTGTCACTGTTTGACGTGGAACTTTTATAAAAGAGCTTTGAGGTCAAAGGTATGATCCAAATCCCTAAATAAACAGATACTCTTGTATAGATTTATTTTAACTCAAAAACCCTATTTATGCACAACTTCAACACCCAGATACACCCAATGATGAACTCAGATCATCGCCAGTGGTAATAGGGCTGTCGGTGGCACAGGGGCAAAATGTCATTATGGAGATTGAGCGTTTCCTTGTTGATGGATAAATCCTTAATATATAGAATTGAAAACAGCATGAAGCAGATATTTTAGGAATTTAAGGACATCAGAAATAACACTACTAGAAGTCCCCAGAGTAAGGACCAATGCTGGTGGCAGATCCTTTTTCAAGCCCCATCCTATGGAACAAGCCCCCGGTCCAGACGCCTCCTCACTCACAAACTTCTGCACCAGGCTCAAGTCCCATATACTGGCCACAAGTGCATGCCACTGCCACGGCTCTTAAGGTATACCCTTTTCTGCATCAAACCTTCCCAAAGGTGAGCCGACCACGCATCCTCCCTGTAGTATCTGGACACCTAGGGACCAATGCTACCTCATGTATATCACTATGCCAAGTAGTACCAAGGCAAAACTGTGTCATGATGATAACCATGT
Source organism: Neoceratodus forsteri (assembly GCA_016271365.2). NCBI lineage: Eukaryota > Metazoa > Chordata > Ceratodontiformes > Ceratodontidae > Neoceratodus > Neoceratodus forsteri. The sequence continues at coordinate 703,293,617 of CM057452.1, read as the reverse complement.
CTGTAACCACCTTATACTTGAACAACCTATGTAATCAAAGTTTTTCTCCACTGTATTTTATCTTGTATTGTTATCCCAGGTGCCCTGAAAAAGGGACCTTCGGGGCTCAGTGAGCCTACCGGTCACCAAAATGTAATAAAAAATAAATTTTATGCAGAGGAAAACAGGAATGTCTACCCATAACACGATGGGATACAGTTAAAGCAATAGTGAGACAAGAGTTGATTACTGCAGCCTCTAGGAACAAGAAACTAACCCAATTAACATATGACAGACTTAAACAGAGAGTAAAACAATGGGAAACAGAACATAAACAAGCCCCAAGAGATGATGAAATTCAAAATAAGTTAGAACAGTCTCGAAGCAGAGTTGAACGATCAGGAAGGGGACAAAAGCAGAAGGGTCAATAAGATTTTGGGTTACAAATATAATAAGGTGGGACACAGAGCAACCCACATACTAGCCTTAGACTGAAACAACAGGAAGTGAAACATACAATTAGTAAAATTAAGCATAATTCGGGGAGAGAGTTAGGTGGCTCCGGAAGATATTGTATTAGCCTTTAGAAACTATTATCAGGTTCTATATGCAGAAGAAGCTGATCAACCCAGGTCAGAGTAGAAACACAAAATTCTTTAACTCACTTGGATCTCCCTAGATTAAATCAAGATGAGAGAGACAGTTTGGGAGCTAAAATAACTCAAGGAGAAATTATCCGGGCTATTAAGGGATTGACACATGGGAAGGCACCAGGACCTGATGGTTTCAGTAGTGAATTCTACTCTAAATTTATAAAAATGGTAGCACCCATACTAGCAGAGGTCTTTAACAACTGTATAGGAACAGAAACTTCCCCACATGGTACTCAGCAATTATAACAGTTATCCTGAAAGAGGGAAAACCAAGAGATACATGTACCTCCTACAGGCCCATCTCCTCCTAAACCAAGATCTAAAATATTAACTAAAATATTGGCCAATAGGTTACAGAAAGTGATAAATAAATTAATACATATGGATCAGACAGGACCGATCCCAGGAAGACATATGGCAGACAATATCAGGAGGCTATTAAATATCATATCCCGACCAGGAAGATCTGAAGAGCCCAATGTAGCAATATTGATTGATGCAGAAAAGGAATTTGACTGCCTTAATTGTCAATATTTGATGATGGTACTGGGAGAGATGGGTCTGAGGAATGACTTTCTAAGGTGGATATGGTTATTATATGACAGACCCATAGCTCAAGTGAAAGTGAATGGATCACTATCCTCAAATGTAAAGATCCAAAGGGGACCAGACAGGGCTGCCCTTGTCGCCATTATTGTTTGCCAGCAGTATTGAACCCCTGGCCCAAGCGATAAGACAGCACCCCAATATTATGGGAATATGAGTGGGAAGGATTACCAATAAAATCTCCTTATATGCAGATGATGCTTTAATCTATGTTTCCAACCCTGCATCATCCATACCACCATTGTTAACCCTTACCCAGGAATTTGGAAGGATTTCAGGTTACAACATTAATCAGGAGAAAACACAGAAGAGATTGATCTCAGGTAATTGGACTAAAGAGCTCAAGAATAGTATTTAAATTACAAAAAACCCATTAGGTATTTAGGAATAAAAATCCCACACAACATGAGAGACCTATATAAAGTGAACCATGGAATGTTATGGGAACAAATAACTAGGGATTTAAATAGGTGGAAGGTGATTCCCTTGAACTTTATCCAGAAATTAGACACCATCAGAATGAATATACTCCCACATTGGTTATTCCTTTATTTCACTCTGCCGTTAGAAATACCTTACAAGGACTGGCAAGACATAAATAAAGAACTGGCCAGATTTATTTGGACAGGAAGAAAACCACGGATCAGAAACAAATACTATTGGTCCCTAAAAGGTGGGGACTACAACATCTCGAGACATACTATAAAGCAGCACAAATGATGCCACTTTTAAAAATGCTTATACAGGAGGAACCACCAAGCTGGGTGGAGATGGAGGCAGGAGCCCATCTGAGGCTCCACTACAGGTGTTCCCATGGGCAGTGACAAAAGATAGTCTCAAGGACATCACTAACAGATGGATACGACAAACTTTTAGAGTATGGATTCAGATCATGCAGAAATGGGAGTTACCTACACCAATCTGGTGAAATGTCCCCTCAGTATTTTCCACTAATACTCAGCGAACAGGAGATCATCTCCTTTTACCCTTGGACAAAAAGAGAATCCACTCATTGACTCAATTAATATGGGGGGTCTCAAAACTTTTGAGACCCTAAAACAAATTCCAGTTACAAAACACTGATTTATATAGATTTCTACAATGTAGACATATGCTGAGCTCAGAGATTGGGATGCTTGAGGCCACTCACCCCCTAACCAAAAAGTTATGGTTCTGCAGAACAGAGTGCTGACCAGAGATACAAAACAAACAGTCTCCCAGACATATGCTACGTTGAGGGAGGAGAGGGTCAGATACATATAGAAAAATACAATCAGACTGGGAAAAGGAGTTGGGCTACAGTCCCCCACAGTGCTGAGTGTCTATATGGGAGGAATCCATAAAACTACCAGCTATCATATATGGAAGAACTCAGGTGGAAGGTGGAACCCAGTTTTCAGGGCCCCATAATCATGAAACACTTTGGAAGACAGAATTCAGATCGGTGTTGGAGAGGCTGTGGGGGCTCGGTTCCCATTTCCATATTTTCTGGGGATGGCCAGAAATCAAAGAGTACTGGATCCAAATTCAAGAAGTACCTACCCACATATTCAAACTACATTTGACCCGCAGTTTGAGCACTTGGTCCTTGGCCTCCTCCAGTAGAGCTAGAGGGAATGATCTTAAGTATTTATATTTTATATTTGTAGCAGTGGCCAACAAGGCCATTACTCAAAACTGGCTGACACCAAAGCAGCCAATAATAGGAAGTTGTGAAAGCAATGTGATACGTATTAAACAAACAGGCCATAGCAGCAAAAGTACAGTTAAGAATAGATAGATTTAACTCTAATTGGCTGCATTTTATGAATATATCCAGGAAAACACTGACCCCAATCCTACACCAATACCTGGTGTGAAAGAAACAGGGTAGGAGAGGCAGAGGGTTGGAATTTAGAAGATAGTATTAAAACAATAAAGCTCACACTTGAAGAAGAAAGATAAATAAAGTATAAAGGTGTGCATAACGGTGAAGTGTAAAGAGAAAACATGGAAGTGCAAACATAAATAACAGACACATCTTACCTTGTTTAAAATATAATTTTATTAAAGGAAAAAAAAGTTAATATTGATTGATAATGTATTTACATATAGGATATCTAGGACCAGATATTCAAAGGTTAGTACGGGTACAAATCCGTTCGCTGGACTAGCGTCAATTTGCACCCAACTGCTATATTGAAAAGGACATTTAGTGCTAATGCTAAATTATAATGTATGCAAGGGAGGGACTGAGGGAAGGGGCCCGACATATTCAAAGGTATAGCGCCGCACTACAGGCATTAGCGCAACCTGTAGCATGGCGCCAAATACTGCTGGCAAAAGCTGGTGGTAATGCAGTGGTGTCAACCCCCTACCCATCACGATCCCCGACCCCCATAGCCCTGAATAACACTTAAAACCATGGTGGTTTAGTGGTCCCCATCCCACCAGCATGAGCCCTGACCCCGCTAGCCTCAAAATCACTGAAATCCATGGTGGTTTAGTGGTCCCCCACCCCCAGCATGTATCCGACCCGTTTGAAATAATAACAACTCCATGTCCCTGGTAGTTTAGTGGTCCCCCACCCCAGTATGTATCCGACCCCCATTTGAAATAATAATAACTCCGTTTCCCTGGTAGTCTAGTGGTCCCCCACCCTCAGTACATATCCTGACCCCCATTAGAAATAATAATAACTCTGTGTCCCTGGTAGTCTAGTGGTCCCCCACCCCAGCATGTATCCTGACCCCGTTAGAAATAATAACAACTCCGTTTCCCTGGTAGTCTAGTGGTCCCCCATCCCAACACGTATTCCGACCCCATTTGAAATAATAATATCCGTGTCCCTGGTAGTCTAGTGGTCCCCCACCCCAGCACATATCCGATCCCCATTAGAAATAATAATAACTCTGTTTCCCTGTTAGTCTAGTGGTCCCCCACCCCCAGCACGTATCCTGACCCCCATTAGAAATAATAATAACTCCATTTCCCCGGTAGTCTAGTGGTCCCCCAGCCCCAGCATGTATCCTGACCCCCATTAGAAATAATAATAACTCCGTTTCCTTGGTAGTCTAGTGGTCCCCCACCCCAACACGTATGCTGACCCCAGTTTGAAATAAAACTAACTCTGTTTCCCTAGTAGTCTAGTGGCCCACCCAGCAGTGACACCCTGCCCATCAAGTAGCTTCCCAGAATGGAGCGGTGACTGGCTCAGCCCTCCTGTCACCACCACAGCTGGCTGCCAACTGAGGTAGGAAGGGCCCTTCCTATCTCAGTCAGCGACTGGCCATGGTGGTGAGAGGAAGGAAGCTAACGATCGCCGGCTCTGTTCTGGGAAGCTATTGAATGAGCAGGGTGTCACTACTGATGAGGTCATGCCTGAAAACTGGAAGTTATTCTAATGGAGAGTCGGGATATGTGACAGAATGGAACATCAACTGAGTTGATTATTTCAAACGAGGGTTGGGATATGCTGACTGGGTGGGGACCACTAGACTACCAGTGATGGTATTATTTTTCAAGCGAGGTCGGGATATGTGTTGTTGAGTGGGGGCCACTAGACTACCAGGAAATGGAGTTATTATTTCAAACAGGGGTCGGGATATGTGCTGGGGGGGGGGACCACTAGACTACCAGGGAAATGGAGTTATTATTATTTCTAATGGGGTCAGGATACATGCTGAGGAGTGGGGGACCACTAGACTACCAGGGATACTGACGGATATACATGTACTAGGGGTCAGAGTTCATGCTGGAGGTGGTGGACCACTGGACTACCAGGAGTGGAATCAACATACGTGGGAACAAGGATCATGATGGCTGAGAAGGGCTGCCTGGCCCAGCCTGTCTGCCCAGGTCTCCATTTGTTGGATGGCTGCATTTCACAGCCCAGTGACCCTAGAGCTGACATCCCCCATCCCCAGCTGGTTTGCCTTATGCCTGCCTCATGCATACTTGTGTTCAACCCACACCTGCTGTGGGCTCTCTCAATTGGTGTGGGGTGGGGCATCATCCAGAGCACATGTGGCCACTGGTAGTGTGTGTGTGTGTGTGTGTGTGTGTAGCTATCTATAAATATATATTATAGAGGTGCAGTTCGCCACTACATTTAGAGTTATGAAGACACTTCTATGTTAAAGTCAAATTGTGCATGCTAATAACTTTGGACCCATTCAACAGATTTGCCTGAAATTTGGTATGCATGGTGGGGCATGGTAGATCTCTTGATCTGCCAAATTTTATTTTAGTCAGACTGAGGTCTTTGCACACCAAAACACTGAAAATGCAAAATTATCCAATTTTGGAGGAAGTTTTGAGGATTTTGCCCATGGCCTTGCTTGGACGCTCATGTGGCATACCGGTCTGCAAGATGACTCATCTGAAAGAGCTTCACTGGATGAACATGCCGCTTTTCATTTGGTGAAAACATATTAAGGCATTCAAAAGTTATGGCACTTTTAAAGTCCCATTATGTCAATGGGAAAATTTATATAGTTGTTTTCGAACAAAGAATGGGGTTTGGGCCATCTCGTCCCACCTGGTGGTCAAAGAATTTGCAGCCTTGGGGTCAAAGAATCTTTGTCCCTGAGAATTCTTTGATCGTGAGGTCCGCCATCTTGTTTTTAAATTCCGTCAGAAAAAATCTAATATCTCGGCTCAGGGGTCACTCCTGAAGTAAAACCTGCAAGAGTTTTACTCAGGGGCTTCAATCTATCGACCCATGCCTTTGGTTTCACCTAAAATGGTGAAAAATAGAGTTATAACATTTTAAATTCTTTGATCGCGACTCGCTAACAATATTTGTTCATGAGCCTGCAAATTCTTTGTTATAAGATTCTTTGATCGCGATCTTGCATCACGAGCTAAAATACAATTTTCTCAGCTCAGGGGTGGCCTAGGAACACAAATGAGGGTGGGTTTTGCTCAGTGGCTTTGTTCTATTTGGGCATGGCAGTGCTTTCATGTAATTCTGCCTAAAACTCTCGTTTCACCATTTTTATTCTTTGATCGTGAGCCTGCAAATTCTTTGAATGCGAGCCTGCAATTCTATGACCATGAGATTCTTTGCAATCTTGCATCGTGAGAGTAGGGACAAGATAGCCCTTTGAAAAATTCAAATTTCTCAGCCCAGGGGCGGCCTAGGAACACAAATGAGGGTGGGTTTGCTCAGGGCTTCGTTCTGCTCGATGCTCGGCTGTGGTTTCATGTAATTCTGCCTAAAACTTCAGTTTCACCATTTTTTATTCTTTGATCGTGAACCTGCAAATTCTTTGATCTAAGCCTGCAAATTCTTTGATCACGAGATTCTTTGATCACAGTCTTGCATCGTGAGGAAGGACAAGATGGCCAGATTTTATAATGGAATAGATAGGCCAATGTTCACAATTTTTAAGTTTAAATATCTTGAAACAGCTTGGTCTTTTACTTGAAATTTGGAGGGTGTTGACGTCATGTCCTGTACATGTGAATTGCGGTGTTTATGTGTCAGAGAAAGTAATTTTGTGGAGCTATTACGTGACACAATTTAAGTTTTCGGACAGTGTTTGCATTGTCATGGTGCCTTGAAATTGATAGGGTACCTAGCCTTAGATTCATGGATGTACTTTTTCGTCACTGTGTCTGTAAATTGTCAAGAGGTGCGGAATTCTGCAACTCCAACAAATGAAAATCTCAAACTTTAACATGTTATATCTCGGACATGGTTTGGTCTTTTACATTGAAATTTGGAGGGTGTTGATGGTAATGACATTTACAAGTTGGTGGGGCTTGAGGGCCCAAAGGCCTGCGCTCCCCTAACTTCCTAATACTTTTGTATTCATTCTTAAAAGTAAGGAAATTTTATACAAAAAAACTGCGTTAATGCATCATTTAGGGTTAAAACACAAGTCAGGAAATGAAAAATCTTTAGGGTTGTCCTTTCCCCTCGTGGACCGTAATCATCCCAAGATTGACAGATGACAGAGTGTGTCATTGGGGTTGTGAGGCCTAAATGTTGCCCCATTCTTGCTCACTGTTGCTTCTCAATATGATTACACAAGGAATGAGGCAGACATTTAGGCCTCTGCTATATTTACACCATCATCTGTCAATCTTGGGATGAATGGTGGTCCATGGGGAAGGGCAACCCTAAAGATTTTAATTTCCTGACTTTTTTGTATTTTAACCCTAAATGATGCATTAACACTGTTTTTTTGCATAGAATGTACAGTATATATATGTGTGTGTGTGATGTGTCTCTGTATCGATCTACAGTTATGGATCGCTACAGATCTACATATATATATGTATGTATGTATATATATATATATATATATATATATATATATATATATATATATCATTATGTACTGCTTGCAGTGCTACATAGGTATGTTGTATGCACTGCTTGTACCCGCCAGCACAGTTCCTGCTGCTTCCAGCCTGAGCTTCTATTCTGACCAACAGGGATGCTGTGGGCATGCCTTGGCCTGCAGCATCCAGCCCGTCTTCCTTTCCGACCAAAGGGGCTTTGTGCTCCATGCAGTAGCACCGGCAAACTGCATGGTAATGAATGCAAGCAGCAGATAATGAGATGCAAATGTGCCTGTTTGCCCACAGATTACCTAAGTAGGCTCAATTGCATGGGAGCTTTGAATATAGCTCCCGTTTGCCCCAGGCTAACCAGTTTGCACTGGACTAATGTGACAGCACTGTGCAATCAGGTTAGCCCTGAAACTCTCACTTCAACATAGCACACTAGTTCTGCAGTGTGTGGCTTACATTGTTGTTTGCAGTAGATGTCAGACATCTCTGTGCAATCACAATGTTCTCCACCTGCAACACTGGCTTGCTCCAGAGTCTAATGAGCTGCAGTTGCAGTGTGCACTTCCCTGTTGCTATATTCAGTGCTGTCTTATTCCTGGGCAATTTTGCCCTTCACTTCTAGCCCTGTTTGCCCATCTTCCTTTGCTTGATATATTCAGCTGGTTTTGCACTGGGCTATTTCCTTTTGAATCTAGCTTGCTTTGTGCTCCAGGCTCGTTTGTCCACGGGCAGTGCTAATTTAGCCCCAGGGCAATGTTTTGAATATCTGGCCCCTAGAGTGAAGATACAATAATTGGAATGATAATAATTAACTTAGAGGCCTATTTGGGAAAATAAAGCAGAAGAATATAGGTTTTCTCAAACATGTAACTCTGGACTCCTGGCTAACCCCAAGATGATTTGGAAGGAACACGGTGACCATTGACTTCAGCCGGTATTTATATAGGCCAGAAGGTGAACCCTGTAAAGGAAAAGAGACAATATTGATACACCTGCAACCTGGTGGATAGATCATTTATAACCATGATGTAAAGGTCTCACTGATGTATGTTTGGGGAAGGAGAGAAAACAATGTATTTACCTGTAATTTGATGATACTGTATCGAATGGTTTCAATAAAAGATCAAGTTTAAAAAAAATCACCCCCTTTCAAACTTTTCTTAGGGAGATGCTGGGAGGTGCTCCAAAGGCAACATAAACTCCAGCACTTCCCATGCAATGTGTTGGACACAGCAAAACTATTTTGCGGTGTCACCTATACAGTTCACTTCCCGACTAAAAAGGCAGTGACAGGAACGTAGACAGACCCTTGAGGATACTCTACAGTTTCTTCAGTTGGCCCACTAGCAGGGGACCTCTCAGTAACAGCACAAATTGCAAAAGTCAAGACAGATCTAGACAGGCTCTGCCTCGAATAAACAGAAATAGCACTTATCTTTCTGTACCATTTCTATGAAATAGGTGCCCAATCAACTAGGCTATTAGCCTACTAACTGCAGTACTGGGCTGCAACCAGTTAACGACACTGACACACCCTGATACTGGCTGCTGCCTCTTGAATACCAAGAGATTGCTCAGTCCTACTATGATGAGCCATGAAACCCTGATATAACCCCACAACAGGAAAATATTAACTCCTTCCTGCACTGCATGAAGCTGCACAGGCTTTCATTGGAGCTGGGGTAACACTTGTTGTCCAGTTACCTTGAAGAATTAGAGCTGGTGATTGGTCTCTCCAAAACCATGAAGGCCCTAGGCCTGATGGTTATGAGGCAGAATTTATAAATTCACTGGAAAGATCTCCATACCACCACTTCTTGCAATGCACAATGAACTGTTGCAAGCGGATGACCCACCACCCACAAGGACTTACAAAGCAATTTCAGCAAACTCTAAACCAGATAAAATCCTCTCCTCTGCCCCTCTTATCACCCTATTTTGGTGTTTAACACCAATATGTTTTTCATGTCAGTCATGGCTAGGCAGTGGCCAGACTTCTGCCCTCTGTCACATAGAGACCAAACTGGATTTGTCAGCTCCTGCACAACCACAGATAACACCCATCATTCCTCCATGTAGTCCACCAGGTGCAACAAACCCCTCCCCATCCATGTTGCTGAGCCTTGATGCCTTGATGCAGAAAAGGCCTTTAATTGGGTCTCCTGGCAATTCCTATATACGTGTGAGGACAGCTAGGTTTTCCACTCTCTTCATATAAGCTCCTGCAAAGGATTTTCTAGTCCCCAAGGCCTGCATCAAGGTCAGTAGTCACCATTCCTGGCTTCTCCCACCAGTGTGTAGCCCAACAGGGCTGCCCAATGTCACCACTGTGAGGGGTACAGGCAAAGTGGGCAAGCATTAAGGATGCAATACTTGAAGCAACATCCCATTGTGTTAGACAGAAAAGGAAGTGCAAAAGAAGGAAACCACTGTGGTTCTCAAATACAGTAGTAGAAAGGTCAGAGCCAAAGGCTGGCCTTCAGGAAATATAAGAAACACAGCGGGTGAAGATAGGGAGGCATACCAAATTGCCCTATGGGAAGCAGGGAAGGCAGTAAGGCAGGCAAAGTCCCAAACTGAGGAAACACTAGCACGAACAGTAAAGAAGGTGACAAGACTTTCTATAGATACATTAGTGAAGGAGAATGTCCAGAGGGGTATTGCTAAGCTCAAAGGAGAAAGGGGGCATGTGAGGAAAAGGACCCTGTAAAAGCATCTATCTAAATAGATACTTTGCTTAGTATTTACTGAAGAGAAGGTAGGGCAGGGCCCACAGCTCAACACCATGGACAGAGTGGGGAGGGAGGTGGGCACTACTCCCTTCACAAAGAAAGGTCCTACAAGAGCTACGCTAAGCTCAGGGTGGACAAGGCAATGGGACCTGATGGCATACATCCCAGGGTACTTAAGAGGTAAGATGGAACTAGCAGAGCCATTAGCAGAACTGTTTAGTGAGTCTCTGAGCACAGGAGAGGTCCCAGAAGACTGGAGAAGGCTCATGTGATCCCTCTCCACAACAGTGGTATCAGGAGAGGCAGGGAACTACAGACCAGTCAGTCTTACCTCAGTAGTGGGCAAGATTATGGAGGCACTCCTTAAGGAAAGGATAGTGCAACACCTGGAATCCATAGGGGCACAGGATCCAAGACAGCATGGGTTTACAAAGGAAGGTCCTGTCAAATTAATCTCATAGATTTCTTTGACTGGGTAACCAGAGTGGTGGATCAGGGGGAGCAGTTGATGTCGCCTACCTTGACTTCAGCAAAGCTTTCTACACTGTTCCAAACAGAAGATTGATAAATAAGCTGGGTAGGCACGGGTTGGTCAAAGTTGGTCAACTGGGTGGCAAACTGGTTGAAGGGTAGAAAACAGAGTGATGGTAAATGGTATACAGTCAGAAGAGATGTAAGTCTGAGTGGAGTACCTCAGGGATCAGTCCTGGGGCCAGTCCTCTTCAATATCTTCATTAGTGACATTGCAGATGGACTAGAGGGTAAGGCTTGTCTGTTTGCAGATGACATCAAGATCTCTGCAGTGAAGATGATCCAGATGGGTGGGCAGAATGAGAAGAGATCTGGATAAACTGACAAAGTGGTCAGAAGAGTGGCAACTGGGATGTAATGCAAAGAAGTGCAAAATCATGCACAAAGGGAAGAGAAACCCGAAGCCACCTATAGGCTGGGAGGAGTTGCTGGCAGTCACAAAGAAGAAAGAGACTTGGGCATCATCATCACCACCGATGATCTGAAATCATCCAAGCAGACCTCTAAAGCAGTAGAGTACATGGGTAGTGGGATGTTAGGGTGTATTAGTAGGGGTATCACAAGTTGTAAGAGGAGGTAATAATCCCTCTTTACAAGACACTAGTTAGGCCCCATCTGGAGTAGTGCATGCAGTGCTGGAGACCACACCTTCACAAGGACATTAACCAAATTGAGGCAGTCCAGAGAAGGGCAACCAAAATGGTGCAGGGACTGCATCAGAAGACATATGAGGATAGATTAACGAGCTCAATATGTATACCCTTGAACAAAGGAGGAAGAGAGGTGATATGATCAAAACATTCAAACACCGTGGAGGGTATTAACAAGGTGAAAGAGTCTAACATGTTTAAATATAAGAAAAATAGCAGGACAAGAGGACACAGCATGAGATTAGAGGAGGCCGATTAAGGGGAATGTGAGAAATTCTTTTCACAAAAGAGTGGTGGATGCATGGAGCGGCCTACCTCAGGAAGCAGTGGCTATGAATACAGTGCAGGGCTTCAAACAGGCATGGGATAGGCATAAGGAAGCAATAGAGATGAGTATGAATAGATAGGCCACTGACAGATCAAAGGCCAATGGCACATTTATAAGGTTAAAAAGAAATGGGCAGACTGGATTTATTTATTTAACATCAGTTTAACAACCTTTGAGCCAGGGCTCATTTACAAGTACCTCGTCAAAAGATTGGACAACATACACTAGACAAGTAGCAGGTCAGCAGTACAGATCAGCAGTATGGTACAGTCTGGGCCTTGCAGTTCTTATCTGCCGTCAACTTCTATGTTTCTATGTTGTTCACAGTACACATTGAACCTTTTGCTCAGGCCAACAGTGAAGCTACCACCATTCAAGGAATTATAGTGGAGGAGAAAGAACATTACATCGTACTATACATGGATGATGTGCTACTACACCTTCAAGACCCTGAAGTCACTCTCTCAATGGTAGTCAATATACTCCATCAATAGAGCATGGTCTCAGATTACCACCTGAGCACAGCAAAGACAGAAACACTGTGCTTTCACGCTCACCTTCCCAGGCCTCTTAAAGAGGCATTCACCTTCAAGTGGGACCTACAAAATCAAAATATTTGGGGTATACATGGCCTCTAGCCCCACTTGTGCATTTAAAGATAACTATGCCCCATTCACCCAAGCTCAGGTTCAAAATTTCAGCTGCTGGGAGACACTATAACTCTCCCTATCTAAGCAACTTGAGACAGTCCAAATGGTGACGTTACTGAGGGAGCTTTACCTTTTCAAAATGTGCTATTAGCTCTCCCAGTATCGATATGGAGAATATGGAACAGGAAGATTTCTAGATTTATTTGGGTGGGTCATAGACCTTGTATTAAAATGCAGTAGCTCTGCCTGGCTAATACAGTGAGAGGTCTGGCACTCCCTTAACTACAGGGATATTTCTGGGCAGTGCATCTCCACTTCATTTATTCCATCATCTAGAGGCAAGCACACCGCCTGCTAGATATGCAGCGGCCCTTTTTCCCAGCCAGCATTTGTGCAGGTTGTGTGCCACAGGATGGTCATCCTGAGCTGCCCCATAACCTCAACTTGTGACTGAAAGTCCAGGTGAAAGTGTGGCATAATCTCAGAAGGATGCTTCACCTGACTCTGTTTCTCCCCTACCAGGCCCTATAACACATCTGAAGGACTTTTACCGCCTCCTAGACCATGGCTACCAAGGATACTAGGAGCATTATTGCCAGTGATAAAGTGATATTTTAGGTTAAATTTCCTGGTAATTTATTCAAGTCCACCAGACAGTCAAATAGGTTGGCATCAACTGTAGGTATAGAAGAAAGACCCTTAGAAAGAATGGAAAATTCTGCCTGAGTTACTGTGACTCAATAGGTTTACCACTTTCACTGGTATTTCCGTCTGTTCTGTCTGTTGTACTGATAGCTGGTCTGTTTTGTTGTCTTGTGGCTGCTGTCTCCATCCCTGGTTTTGGACTCTTGCTTCCTTCCTCATCCATGTCATCCTCGTCTTCTCCACATCCTGGCTGGGATCTGATCCTCAGATTCCTCCTGGGGGTTCTCCTCTGAGCTGTCCTCTGAAAAAGCCCTTTAAATAGAGAATTATGGCTGGGTAGGGGTTATAACGAGAATTTTGCACACACACACACGAGGTGTGGGATGCCTACGTAAACCCTGGAGAGCGAAGCTCAAGAGGTTTATAAAGTATCCCACACTGAAGGGGGCAGTGTAAAATTTGAGTTTCACATCTCTACCCAGCCTTTATTTTATATAATTGCTGGGGAGCCGTTTTTCACCACAGCAATGATATAAAATAAAACCATATTCTTGTTCAGACGCAGTCCCATCTGGTTCAAGTGTAGTCCACGGCTAGTGAGACATTTCTTTGTTTGTTTTTGAAATTTGTGAGACTCCTTTGCCCAGGCACTGTTGTTGGGAGGAAAGTTGGCAGTCCATTTTATTTTAAAAAGAGTGGCGCCGAGAGCAAGTGGCAGTGCGGTGCTCAGTGCAAGTTCAGGAAGACAGCTGGCTAGCACATGCACAGAGCAAGGGAAACCAGGTGCGTGTTTGCCATTATAATTATAACTAGGTTTCCCTATGGGAAAAAACACACACCAGTTATTACAGCCCTTTACCTTACACACCACTGCACCTGTGAGCAACCCCTCCCTTCCCTTTACTTGGTCCAAGTATGGATTCCTCCTGGATGCTAGAAATTGCCCCCCTTGTGCAGATCACCTGGTTCGCTCAGAGATAGTCATGAAATCATGCTCTGGATATGGAGGAGCACCCAACACTGCTCAACTTACCTAGCAGGATGTTGTAGTCCACCACGTCAAAGGCCTTAGTGAGATCCACAGACATAGCACCAGTGAGTTTGCCTTTATCCATGCCTCTGAAAACGTGATCAGTGAGGCAAGCCAGAGTAGTGATGGTGCTGTGGCCTTCCCTAAAGCTGTGTTGTTGGGAAGAGGAAGATTGTATTCAGACACATGTTATGAGTTTGCTGGCACACAACAACCTTTTGAGGATTTTATTTAGGTAGGAGAGGATGGAGATGGTGTGGTAATTGTCAACTATCGATAGGATTGCCGAACTTAAAGATGGGGTGACTCCGATTTATGTCCAGATGAGGGAGTATGGAGAAGGTATGGGATACATTAAATACCATAGCCAGAGGTCTGGCAATAATGCAGGCTACAAATTTTAGGAATCTCAGGCAGAACATTGCTGCCAAGTGCTACACTGGCTGGGCAGGGTCATGAAGAGCTTTTACAGGTTTCTTTTGTGGGGAGATGGCCTTAAAGTGAAAGGCTGGAATGCTAGGGTTGTTAGTAACCTGGCAAATAGGACATGGGATGGGGTTGCTAAGGGAGTTTAGCAAGGTAGTCAGACTGATCTGTGAATTTGGTGTTTAGGGCTCCAGTAACTTTGACAGGTCAGTTCATGATCCTGCCCCATTTCTAGTTTTATGGTGCTCTGTTTAGTCCCAGGTAAGATGAGGGAATTCACAGCTGACCAGAAGTTTTGGAGTTGTCAAGGTTACAGGACTGGAGGTTTCTAAGGTACATGGCCTTGGGTGATTTAATCTCTTGTTTGCAGAGGTTAAGCAGGTGTCTTTATTCATTCCAAGGGCAGAGGAAAAGGTGGCTTCATGTACTGCCTATTTGGCATTTCTCCTTCATCTTCTTGAGGAGGTCTTTGGATAGCCATCTTGTATTACCACCCCACACTCCAGATGGTTAGTGGGAAGAGCCTGTCTTGGATTTCAGTTAGGGCTGCAATGAGGAAACCCAGGGCTGAGTTGACATCAGGCATCGTGTGTAGGGCTGGCCAATTGATTACCCTAATACCCGAGAACAGGCAAAGAGCATCATATTTTGAGAAGTCTCTAAAGGTCAAAATGTTTGGGGAAGGGTGGGGGAGCGGTTGAAGGACCAGATACAGTAAGTAGGGGAATGATCACTGAGGAAGTCCAATAGGACTCTGCATGAAGGACCCCATCTTCTCGATTTGTCAGCTTCAGTCCATGAGGGAGCAGTTCAAGGACCAGCTGTCTAGGCAGCTAGAAAGAAATAATGAGTTGGGTGAGATTCAGCTGTTTTAATTCCTGTTTGGGTGCTGGGCAGCCAATTCAGATTAAAGTCACCCAGCATATTGGTCTCTCTAGAGGTGGAGAGATGACCTATGCTGCCCAGCAAGTGGGTCAAACAGTTATACCACCTTTGGAGGGACTGTAGCAGCAACCAATATCATTATTTTTAGCAGGCCCAGAAGACATTTCAGTAGTGATCCATTCGCTAACTGATCTACCAGAGGAGCTGCTGGAGGCCAGGACGGCACGCAGGGGTCTTTGAAATATAAGAGTACTCCACCACCTTTTTGGACCAGAGTCGGCCTTGCCTTATCAGGGTGAAACCTCAGGCAGCAGCTGGAATCTGGGGTGGCAGGCTTCAGCCATGTTTGGTGATACAGGTGGCAGCTCAGCAACAGATCACATTTGGCGCGAAAACATTCAGCTGTTTTTGGGGAGGCACAACTTTCAGCTGTGTACTGGCATCTGGTGCAATAAAAGTTTATACTTTTGCTTATAGCCTGACTGCAACATGCTGTTGTTCCACCAGTGTGATGTGTAGCCAAGCTGCTGTCTGTTGCATGTGAGTAATTTTCTTTAAGGTCCATCCTGTTGCATTTGTAGCCACTGTTCCTTTTTATGTTTTGGTGATGCCTATGACATCTGGGTATATAGGGAAAACCAGACCTCCAACTTGGCAAATTTGGACAGGAGACTGCAAACACTGATATGCATGATTTCTAGTTTGTGCCTGTTCAAAATGGGGTGCTGAGGGTAAGGGGAGGTGGACAGTCTTGGGTTGCTTTCAACATCTCCAGCTAGGAGTAGCAACAGTAAGAGCTAAGATGCCTAGGGCTGCAAGAGACAGGCAGAGGGAACCCAGAAGGGGTTGGTGAAGTTATGAAGCACCCAGATGGTGACTCTCTCTTTCTACAAGAGGGCCAGGAGTAGCTAGGGATTGGTGCAGGACTTCAGCAGTCTAGCAGGGGCAGGAGATATGTCAGGCTGTTGATGAAGGAGAACTGAGAGAGAGGGTAGTTTGGCCAATAGCCAGGATGTGAGCGTAAGATTCAGACATCATGAAGAGTTTAATAAAATCTGCTGTCAAATACAAGCCGCAGCTTTTAATCAGGGTTGAAGCCATGTCAGATTAAACACTGTGGGTGGGACTCTATGATTTTATCTTTGTAAATAGGATCATTATTGTAGTTTTTAACTGATTATCTTAGTTGATATTTCTTTACTTATTTTAATATGAAGTAGACCAATAACAATAAACTTGGTCAAATCCAGGATTTATAATTTTTATTTTGGCACTTGATTTTGCAAAACATGCCACCCTCAAATACAAGCTGCCCTTGAATACAAGCCACAGGTACTATAAAATACTAAATCTTAATAAAAGCTATGCAAAGTAGTAGTTAGATATCTTTTCATAAAGGTGTTTATTCTCCCGGCTGGGGCAGACTGGCTCCCTTTGGATCTGTTCCGCCACCCCCACTCCCATCGGCAACTACCTCCCAGGACTCCCCTGTCAGCCATGTTCCTCATGGAAGGGTGAGGACTGCCCTCCCATGAGACTCTCACCCAGTTGCTGCCAACGAGGGTCATGACAGTGGCACATTTCAGGAACATTATGTACACCTGCCCCTCCATCCATTTTCTCTGCTTTTCAACCCCCCATAGCTGGGACTTGTATATTGGCATGTGTGTGGAGGCACACACACATCTCAGAGTCCCCAGCTCCCACCTTCATGCCACTGCAGACCCATATTACCACCAGCTCTTATTTGGTGGCAGTCATGGAGCACAGTCAGCATGCCACCCCCAGAGACAACTGCTCATCAGATGCTCAGTCCTTTCCCCAGCTGACCCCAACAATCTCAGACAGCTTCTGATCTAGGGCCACCAGTGTGGTGGGTGGCAGCTGTAATTGGTGTACCCTGGAATGGCTTAAATTTAGATATGTTTAACTAATGAACATGATTCTTGTACAGGAATCCTCACATGTTTTTGAAAACCTACCTGCTGCACAAATAGTTCAAACATCTACACAAAATATTTATAATGCAGTATGGTTTCCAAAATCTACATGTGACACAAGGGTTTTCAAATATGTGTTACAACAGATTCCAAAATCTTCAGCTGCATTATGTTTTTTTAAATCTACTTGGTGCACAATGGCTTTCACAAACCTGAAATCCTACACAAAGGTTTTGAAAATGTACCATCTGTATGATTTTTTAAATCGACATACTGCACAATGATTTTCAAAATCTACCTGCTGAGTGACGGTTTTAGTTAGTGTTTAAGTTCAAGGTGACTAAGAACTTTAAGGTAAGATAACTTTTAAATATTTAAATGCTAAGGGTGATACTTTAGTGTTTTGAGGAGACAAAGAATGAGACGTACAATAACCCCCATATTATGAATGTTGCACAGCATTAACAAGTATCCCACCAAGATAACTGGGTGCAGTGCATATGGGTGGAGTGGGATCATATCCAAAGGGTACCTGGCATTGTGCTCCGTGGACGGTACTGATACACAGACTACACTGAGACCTTGCAAATGAGGGTGCTCTCTTGCATACAGTATGCAATGATATGTTCAAAGGCTTTGAATGCGGCAACAGGCAGGTGGAGCCAGCCTAATTAATATGAATGAAACCTTGCTATCAATGCACATTGATGTGTGACCCCTGCGCCCCAGCAGCACTGGTAGCCCCAGCCCACTTCCACCTGCCTCATCCCTGTTAGTACAGAACTATATTGCAGAACCAAACTCTGGCAATCTAGTGGTTCCCCCACTCAACTTCTGTCAGTACTGTGCAATATTAAAGATCCAAGCCCTGGCAGTCTAATGGTCACCCCTCCCACCCAATCCCTTACAGTACCATGGAACTGTACTAAAGCCCTGTTTGGCAGTCTAGTGGACCCCATCCCTTAATTGAACCCTGTCAGTATTG
This sequence comes from Neoceratodus forsteri, assembly GCA_016271365.2. Taxonomy (NCBI): domain Eukaryota; kingdom Metazoa; phylum Chordata; order Ceratodontiformes; family Ceratodontidae; genus Neoceratodus; species Neoceratodus forsteri. Next base: position 703,275,292 of record CM057452.1, on the reverse strand, counting down.
TGAAACTGTATTAAAGCCCTTCTTTGGAGCCTGGTGAACCCCATTTTCTCACCAGATCTCTGTTGGTGTTTTGAAACTGTACAAAAGCCTTTCCTTGGCAATCTAACGGAACCCACTCCCTCACCCAGTTCAGAACTGTGGAACTGTATTGAAGTACATCTCTGGCAGTCTAGTGTTGTCCCCTGATGGATCGCTGTCAAAGACCCCCCATGCCCACACACTGAGCACCTACCACCCACACCACCGCTGGCCCCTACTCACTCACCTCTCCATAGATCAGCCATCATCTGGTCCTCAGATGACAACTGGCACAGACCTCATCCCACCACCTCAGAAGGCTGCCATCTGACAGATAAGAAGTGAATGCATGCATTCTGTAGAAAGATTGGTTTCTACAGTACAGCACAACCCCATTTATCCAAACCCTGGATAAACAAAACCCTCAGTTATCTGAAACTCAAACATGTTCCCTGATCTTAGTTTATGTAAAATACTTACTACTGACCACAAACTGACTGTGAACTCACTGTGAATTGAATCGTGAGTTAAGCAGATTCAGCTCGCTAGCTTTAATGCAGTCAGACAATACAGTACAGCAATGACACTGATTGGCATCCAGCTGCTAGCCATTAGTTAATGTAATATAAATGCGGGCGCATTATGCTGGATGTCGAGTGTGAAGTACGGAGTTACGGAGTTCAGAGCACAGTTAACAGTTCACAGCTTGTCTAACCTTGTATTTAATTTTTAGTCGTGGCAAAAATAAGAATTCTGTGCTAGACATGGCACAGAAGGTCCGTGTTCTGGAGTCCCTGAGGCAGGAGAGAAGGTGGTGGACATTGCCCACCAATTTGGAATTGGCAACTCCACCATATGTGACATTCAGCAAGCAAAGGACAAAATAAGAGACTCTGCTGCTACCATGGAGAGTGCTGACCTGGCTTCCATCCTGAAAACAATCCACACCTGCAGGGATGGAAACTTAGACTGTGCTGTCTACCTTTGGTTCATGCAGAATCTGGCTAAGGCATTCTCTCTGTCACCATCTTAAAAGAGAAAGCCAGACAGTTCAACCAGCAGATGAGTGTTGAACAAACTTGCCATAAGTGAAGGCTGGCTGGACCGTTTTAAACACCACCATGGTATCCTCCAGCTAGCAATCACCAGTGAAAGTCTGTCATCTGCCTGCAAATTAATTGAACCTTTCAGAAAAAATGAAGGACCTGATGTTTTGGGAGGGTCTCAGAGATCAGCAGGTTTACAATGACGATGAAACGGGTCCTTTTGAAAACTGCTCCCCAAAAAAACACTGGCATCAGGAGTTGAAAGGCACACACCAGGATTAAAAACAAGAGTGACTCACTGTGCTAGCATGTGCGAATGTGACTGGTAGCTACAAGCTGCCAATGTTAGTCATTGGCAAGACAGTGAAGCCAAGATGTTTCAAACATGTTAACCTTATCAATCTACCTGTTGTGTACCATGCTCAGCGCAGTGCCTGGATGAGCTGCCACATCTTCAGGAATGGTTCTTTACCTATTTTATGGCATCTGTGCATTCCAACCTATGGGTCTCTGGTCTACCAGCCTGAGCTGTGCTTCTTCTGCACAATGCTGGCACCCACCTAGCACTGAATCTTTGACTATCCCAGATGGCTCAATTCACTGTAAGTTCCTGCCAGCCAATACCACAGCAAAGATCCAGCCAATGGATCAGAGGCTCCTTGCCACACTTAAGAGACTTTACAAAAGCAAGCTGTTAACGCAAGTGCTGAATGAAGAAAATGAACAGAATGATCTCTGTACAATTATAAATTCACTAACAATAAAGGTGCAATTGACTTGGTGGCAGAGAGTTGGTCTGAAATCCTCAATTTCAAAATGCTGGTAAACATCATCCATCCTGAACACAGACTTTTCAGACACCCCCTCAGTCAAAGACTAGGTGATTCAAGTAGAGGAGGATCTTACACGACGCTAAACAAGTGCAGATTGATTTGGAGGCATGGTAACAAGATATGGATGATCCTGGACATGAGGAACTATCAGATGTAGAAATTATAAGAGCTGTGTGTGAGGGGTCCACTGAGCAAACACCGGAGGACAGCAGCAGCAGTGACCATGAGGAGGAAAAGCCGCTGTCCATCCCTACAGATGCAGAAGCCATAGAGTCCCTTCAAAAGGTGCTTGAGGTGGATGGAGAGCCAGCCAGAGACTGATCCACTGCACCTGCTTCTGCTGCATCAGCTTCAGGCAAAGCTTTCAAAACTTCAAATGCAAAAAGAAACAGAAGGGGATCAGGAATTACTTCAGGGTAATCATATTGAAGGAAACAGTCGATAGACAGGTAACGAAAGCTAAGTGACAATTTCTGTTTCCATTTGTTTTCACTTTGTGGTACTTAGTGTTCCTTTTGTGTTCTTTATGTTCTTTTTAATGTTATTCTATAATGAAGTATGAAATGATAGTGTTTCTACCTGTACTCACTGTATTATTTTATATTGCTATGGTTCAGCTAGTGCCCTTATTGATTGTCTACACTTTTATTAAAGTTCGTCTGACAGCATAGAGCATACTGCACATCACAGAAATAGCACCATGATTAATCGAAACCCTGTTTATCGGAAAGATTTTGTGCCCCCAACTTTCAGACAAATGAGGTTGTACGGTATATGCATGCTCACCACCTATCAATCAGATGGCAGGTGGCTGAGGTGGTGAGCAGGGTCATAGCCAGTTTTTGGGAACCTGATGGCAACTCACTTATGGTGATTTAGGGACTAATAGGGGATGGAGATGGTGGTTGTTCAATGGGTGGGCTGGGAGGGAGGCTTTGACAGTGATTGGTTAGATGGTAACACTAGAGTGCCATGGATGGGTATCAGTACATTTCCACGACAACAGATCTAGTGAAGGAGAGGGCATCCATTAGATTGCCAGGGAAGGGATCGCGACAGTTACAATAACAGCAACAGGGACTAGATGAGGAAGGGGGCCACTAGATGGCAAGAGAAGGACTTTAGTACAGTTTTACAAATGCCAACAGAAACTGGATGAGGGAGGTGGTTTTGATGGACTGCCAGGGATGGCATAGGTGGGCAGGGCTCCCATGTGGGGAGTGGCTGAGGCTCTGTGCAGTGCTTCTCACATCTGTGCATGAATGCACTGTGCAAAGCTATTAATGGCTAAATAATGATATGCAAATGGGCCCTTAGCACTGTGCATTTATTTATTTATGTTTGTTTGTTTTTGGTAGCTGGGTAAGTGCACTAGACATAGGAAAGGCCTACTTCAGCACAACCCGGGAGAGTACAAGGCATGTTACAATCATAGTAGAAAGAGAACATCTGACAAGGTACATGATTTGTAACAAAGAACAAGAATCAGTGACCATTAACAATAGGCAGAGAGACTGAGGCAAATCATCTGGCATAAAACAACAGTAATCAAGAATTAGACATACATTCAGTGGTTTGAAATATACAGTTAGCAATCAGTACATACTGTGTCTCAAGGGAAAACAAAACAGCTAGACATATTAAGAGAACATCCAAATTATTAAGTGCATTACAATGGCAAGCAGCAGTGATAAGATTCAATAAAACATACTATTAGCCATACTATGGAAAGCAGTTAGAGAAGCATTAGCGGAGGGAGGTGGGATGAGGACAAAATAGGGAGAAGTAGTTTTAAGTCTGTCGGCAGTAACTGCACACAGATACAAAGCTGAAAGCTAAGGGTAGTAACTGTGTTGCCATCCTGATCACTCCACTTAGCTGGCCTTGTCTCCCCCATGCCCCGCTGCCCAACCTCCTGTTCCTCCAACACTACCCCTGCCTCAATTATTTCCACCCCCCACTGCACACTCCTATTCCTGTTACCTTACCTTCCCCTGCTCTCTCCTCTTGACAAAGTCAACCCCTAACTGCTCCTCAGTGCATACATATTGTATATACCTGGTTTGTTTAATATATTTTTGTTTTCTTCTGTGTACTCCATTTGTCTGCTGTTACCTGTATAGTACTTGTCATGACATGGAACCTTTGTAAATAAAGTTCTAGCTCTAAGGTGTTATTTATTTATTTATTTATTGAAAATGTTTCACCAGGAAAGGCACACTGAGCAAAAGATGCTCATCTCACGGTGCGACCTGGGGAGGGGTTACAGTGAGGCAAGTATACATACAAAAGTTGAATTAGAAGTAGAGCAATACAGATAATGTACATAGTTGGGTGGGATTACATTAGAACTTGTTACATAAGGAGAACATTACAGTGCATGATCTATATGGACAGGGTACACATAACAAGTGTACACATAGAGGGCAATACATTATTACATAAGTGCCAGAACAGAACTTGAGTGCCAGTAACAGACATGAGCTGAGCGAGATGCACCAAGTTGACAGTAGGAGGTAGATAGCGAAGATAGGGGTAGTGGAGGAGAGGCTAGTAAACACTAGGTATGTAGGGGTGGTAAAGGTGCTGAGGGGGGAAGGAGAGGGAGTTAGTAGCTGTGAGGAAAGCTGAGAGTGTAATTTATGTGGAGGAGGGGGAAGGGAGGAAATATTAGGAGTGAATAACAGTGAGTAAGAGTGAGAGTGGTAGGTAGGACAGTGTATATGCCAGACACTAGGCGATGGCCGAGTCAGCTGGTCAGGCTTAGGGGTAACAGGGAAAGAAGCTATCGGGGAGAGGTTAGAGGCAGTTGCAATTTGGTGCAAGGAAAAGAGAGGGCAGAGGATAGGGAGAGTTTGGATGAGGAATGGCGGATCTGGGCCGGCAGGCTGCTCCAGAGTTTAGGAAGAGGTAAGAGAAGGCCGACTGGCTCGGTGTGGTCCTTCGGTGAGGGATGACTAATAGCCTAGCATCAGTAGACCTGAGGGCGTGGTGGGGAAGGTGGGGAAGATAGGGAGAATGTGAGTAGGAGGGAGGGAGCCAAGCCATTAGTTGGAAGCAAATTTAACACTATGAATTAGGCGCGGTTACTCAGGGATGGCAGGGTCAGGGAATGGTAGAGCACGAGTGATGAGAGTGAGGGGGTATCGAGGGCAAAGCGGGCAGAAAGCATTAAAGAGGGGGCTAAGTCTGGCTAGGGTGGTCTTAGCAGCAGAGCTGTAAACTACATCACAGTAATCGGGAGGGTAGAATCATTTTCTGAACTATTCACGCCTGACAGGTAGCGGAGACTAGTGTGTTTCTATAGAGGGCACCAAGTTTTGGGCACAGTTTGAAATGATGGCATCTATGTGTGTGGAAAAGAAGAGGTGGAGATCAAGCCAAACCCCTACATACCTGAAGGAGGGCACTGCATCAAGGATGGTATTATTTAGGTATGGAAGCTCAGAAGGGAGGTGAGTTTGGATAGACGCTGTCTAGTGCCGAAGACATAGAGACAGTTTTTGGCATTTAGGGAGAGTTGGTTGATATTGAACCAGTGTTGGATTTTGTTGAAATCGGTTTGAAGTTTGGAGGTGACTTCTTCGTGGGTCCGGCCGGAGGTGAATAGGACCGTGTCGCCTGCATATATATGGATTGCGGTAGAGAAGCAAGAGTTTGGCAGATCATTTAGCAGGATGGAGAACAGGGTGGGGCCAAGAACTGAGCTTTGGGGAACACCGTGGTGATTGGGAGGGGGGGGTGTGGTCAGCTATTTTAGTGGATTGGGTTCTATTTAGTAGGTAGATGCTGAACCAGTTTTGTATGGATCCTGCTAGCCCAGCCCCAGAAAGGCAGGATAGTAGAGAGAATGTGATACCGTGTCGAAGGCTTTTGCTAGGTCAATGAAAATAGTGGCAGTGATTAGCTCCTTTATCCATCCCAGTGAGGATGGAGTCCGTGAGTCTTAGTAGGGAGGAGGTGGTAGAGTAGTGTTTTCTGAAACCGACTGAAAAGGTGAAGAAGTAGTTTCTGAGAGAAAGTGGGAGAGTTGGGATAGCACTAGGTGTTACTCCAAGATAAATAAAATAAAATAAACTAAGGGTAGGACCAGCAAGGTGAGAGGGGTTCCACTGAAGAGTTCACAGGGGACAAAAACAGGTACAAAGGTAAGTTGTTTTGAGGTGTTTCCTTAGTTGGTGCTTAAAACTACAGTAGAGTGGGTGGTGGAGAGGTGGATGAGAGCTGGTAATGAGTTCCAGTATTGGGGTGCAGGGTAAGAGAAGGTCTGAGCACCCATTGCTGTTTTACATTTAGGGATGCCATAAGTAAGTGGTAAGTAGTAACATTCAGCATCCTCCCTTCCATCTCAGGGTGATCTCTACGAACAAAGCAAGGTTTCATCTTACTAAAGCACTCAGTGGCTCTTGCTACTGCAAGGACTCTTTGATATGAGAATCCACATCTGGTCCTAGATACAGTTGTCTCCCGACTGACTAACCTCATTAACCGCTTCCTATGTCTGGGGCAGTTCCGCAGCTTGAAGACTGCCACAATCACCCCTATACTGAAGAGTGGTGACAGCAGCTCCCAGTAACTACCAGCCCATATCCATCCCCCCACTCTCGAGGCCTTCAAAAATGATAGCCACCCAACTCACTGAGTACCTGCTCCGCATAACCTACTTTGCAGGGAGCAGCATGGCTTCAGATCAGGGCACAGTACAACTATGGCCCTCACTGAATTCTCTAATTTTATTCACTCTGCCCTGGATAGAAAACACCTTGCTGGAGCTCTCTCATCAACCTGTCAAGGCCTTGATACAGTCTCCCACCCTTACTCTTAACCACACTCAGCCACATAGAACTGTCCCAAGGTCCTATCTCTTGGTTTACCAGTTACCTCACAGCTAGATCACAATGTGTCAAAATAAATAACACCCTCTCAACCACTCTGCCAGTCCACTCTGGGGTTCCCCAGGCTCCATTCTCAGCCCTCTATTATTCAGTAGAGACTACGTGAACCCTAAAAGTTCTACTGTGCGAACTTTCTGAGTAGAACCCAAAAAGTTCTACCTGAGTTCTCAGGTAGAACCCAATAGAATCAGGTTCTACCAGGTAGAACTGGGTTCTACCATTTATAATCAAGTTCTACCAAGTAAAACCAGTTTTTCCAAGTAGAACCAGGTTCTACAAATAAAACTAGTTCTACTATGTAAAAACAAATTCTACTAAGTAAAACTAGGTTCTACAAGGTATAACAAAGTTCTATAATATATAACATAAAATAAAACTTAAGTTTACATGGTTCTACTTAATTAGAAATCACAGAAGTATTGTTTTTTGTTTGGGAAAGTACATGTAGTACTAAGAATGGTATAAATACAATTAAGTATTGCAAAGCTTTGGTGCATAGGATTCTGTCTCGGTGCTCAAAAGCTTTGCAAAACTTACCATTCTTAAAGTTAGAATCTTAGTATTACATGTATATTGCCAAACATGCAAAATAAAATATGTGGATTTTTATAGTTAAGTAGAACCAGGTGGAATAGGCTTACTGCTTATATATTACAGAACCACCTGGTTACCCAGCAGATGCTTAAAATACTAGTGTTGAAACAGATTTAACAAGCGGTAAAGTTCAGGGATGATATATGACTCGTATATTATCCCTGACAACTTTAACTTTAAATCTGGTTACAGGCAGCCCAAAGGGTTAACCCCTGAGCTACACCCTGTTACAATAATTTTAAATCTTCCCCACTGTTAGACTAAGGTACTAACAGAGCCCAGTTGAAAATAACTGGCGCCGTGGTATCTATAGCTTCAGCTGCTTTAGTACCAAACCAGTACATGGACAGAAGTTTACAGTACAAAATGTATTTAATCCACACAATGTGGTAAACAAAGCATACACACTGCCCCAGCGCTTCTGTACCTTACCTTCCTCAGTGTCCCCCGAGAAAGGCATGGTGCCGACGCTGGGGCAGTGTGGCGTTTTGCTTTACCAGATTGTGTGGATTAAATTATGTTTGTACTTAAATTTTGTCTGTGTAGTTATTAGTTTGGGGCTTTCTGTTATTCTGAGTAACTAGTGTCAATGTTAGTAATACATTACCCACCTCACTCTCCTGCCCTGATCCCTATACCTCCCATAGGTAACTATTTCAGTACTGTATTACTTTATTTGTCTCACCCTCCCAAACATCTGCCCCTTCCTCATCTTTACCCAGAATAACTGAAAAACCCATAACAGTATACCATCTGCAAATTGTGTTTATTTATGATGCCAGGTCATGTGCATGGTTTGGTGTCTAACAATGGAGGGTGAATAGTATTTATAAGAGGGAGTGTCCCAGGGGTTTGGAGGGCTTGGACATTTGGACGGGGCTTAGGTAAGATCAGTGATTTTTTTTTTATTGTCATGATAGTTAGTGCAGTATGTGGAACAGCATTTTGTAAAATCTATTTTTTTATTTTCATTTTACAGGTTATAATGAAAACAGTTTCTATCTGGTGAATGGTTCCTTCAGATCAAAACATTGGATGTCATTGGGTGCAACATTGAAATTGGGAATGTATTGTAAAGTTGACATTTTACAGCAAAAAAAAACCTTTTTAAATTAAATTCCCATCTGGAATTGAACCAGAAGAACAGTTATTTATTATTTATTTATTTTATTAATGTTTTTGTTTGTTAACAGCCAGTGATAAGTATTCATTGAGTGTGTATTTTGTAATAAAAATCCAATAAAACAAGTGGATGAAGACAGAGCTGCGTGACAATGTGCAGTCATTTCTGGTTATTTTAGTTGAACTGCCATATGCAGTGGTCCTTCAGTTTCTGGTGCTAGTCAGATTGGGCCTTAGTGGCACAAGAGAACCAGCGGTGAATGTTTGTTTCTGAAATTAATGGAACTCCAGGATGAGGAGGAGACAGGGGACCCACCAGTGGAAGAAAGACAGCTGGAAAGGCTAGTGGCTACTAGTGGCAACAGAATCCTTCACCATCATCGTCGTCATCATCAGCATTGCATGATGCCATCTGTGTGCTGTCACCCTGCATAAATTTGGGACAGTATATGTTTTTGAACCGAGGCAGGTTCATTTTAAAAAGTGAGCCTCTCTACATTCTTCGTGGAAAGACATGTTTTTTGTCATTCACTATTGCCCCAGCAGCACTAAAATTCTCTCTGAATATGTGTTGGCAGGTGGGCAACTGAGGTATTCAATTGCAGTCTCAGTTAAAGAAGGCCAGATCAATTTTTTGGTTGCCAATAAAGCAACGGTTCATCACCTGCAGTGAGATGTACAGTCTCCTCCATATAACCCTTAACCATTTTTGAGCAGGGACTTCTGGTACCACTATTGCCGCCTGAGCCATCCCAGCTGTCTTTATTAGACCAAAGTCTGACAGCATGTCCCACAGTGGTTTGTCCTCTTGTGGTGTAGCAGCAGTTCTGGTTTGCATTTGATGAGCCAAAACATCAGTAGTGGTGGCAGCAGCAGCAGCAACAGCAGATTGTGCTCCTCCCTCTCCACCAGATTTTGGTCAGAATTTGAATGTTACCAAAGGGCACTGATGATGTACTACTTTTCTGAACCATACGTGCTGACACTTTCTCAATTAACAGTTCACGATAGTGTTCTAGGTCTTAAAGTCATGTGGTTTGAAGAATGACTCTATTGTATCCTTAAACCGAGGGTCCAGAAGTGTGGCCAAAATGTAATGTTCTGCTTTGCACATATTTACAATGCGCTCATCAGCCAGGAAGGTTTGTATCATTTTCCAACAAGTGATGCAGCATTGATGTCATCATTGTCAAAGAACTGTGACTCGAGACGCTGCAGTCTCATCCTGATGAGTGAAATTAAGGGTAGGATCTGACTTAGTCCGGCACCATCAGAGCTCACCACTCGGATATCCTCCTCAAAGGGTTTAAGCATATAACAAAGATTCTCCATCAGACGGCACTGATTGGGGCTGATATTCACATCTCCTTTCCCAATGCCATGTTGGACTGCATATTGATGGATGGCTTTCTGTTGTTCAAGCATTCTCTGCATCATATAGTAAGTGGAATTCCACGGGTTGGAACTTCCTGTATCATCTGGTGGAGAGGGAGACTGTTTTCAATCTGAATCTGCCACAACAACTTTTGGGCTTTCATAGAATGGCTAAAGTGAGTGCACACAGTGGGTAGCTGCAATCAAGTTCTGCACATTTCGGTCCTCACTGATGAAGTCTTTTACTACCAAGTTAATAGTATGTGCAAAGCATGGTGTGTGTGTAAACTTACCAAGTCTTACTGCTTTCACAATATTTGAAGCATTGTCAGACACTATAAACCCTGGTTACAAGGACTTTGAGTCAGCCACTCAGCAAACATTTCTTTGAGGCCATCCAGAAGATGTTCTGCTTTGTGATCTTTTCAAAACCATAAATACATAAAGCTGCCTGCCTTCGAACTGTGAAAGTCCCTTGCTTCTTGCTGCTGTCATCAGTGTCATCACATGATGATGATGATGATGAGGAGGAGGCAGACAGAGGAAAGTATACCCAGTGGCCAGTCACAGCCATATAGTCAGTTGTCTGACCACTGGTCCACATATCTGTTGTGACATGAACCCTTTTGCCCACTGAATCTTTCAGAGCATCAGACACGCTTTTCCAAACAGCGTCATACAAATCTGGAATGGCAACACTGGAGAAATAGGTCCTGCTGGGGACCTGATACTTTAGCACAGCGATTTCCATGAGTGCTTTAAAACCTGGGTTAGCCACAAATGAGAATGGGAGCAAGTCAGTGGCTATCATCTCCCAATTGCCTTTGTCAATCGCTTGCCTCAGGCCTGTTGGGCTTATATTTCTGTGACTGCTCAAAGCAGTCTTTCAGAGAAATTTGATGCCCGCTATGCTTGCTGCTATCACCCTGATTTTCTGGGCTGCTTCCCTTGACCTTTACCACCATGAGGGGTGGATGTTGTGGCCATGGATGGTATATGACTCCGGTTGGGCTGTGGTGGTGGAGTCAGAGGGGTAAAGAAATGAGAAATAGAGGATGCTGTGCTTTGACTGGAAGGAAGACTTTCATCATCCTCCACCTCCGCATCAGTTACTTCATCGCCTTGATATACATCCATTACCTCATCCTCCTCAGCTGAGTGCAGAAGTGCAACAACGTTTGTGTGCTTTTGTGCTTTTGATACTGATAAATATGAGACTTGTTCATATGTCTTATCATTGTTGATGTTCCCAGTTGAGTACCCACTTTACCATGACTTAATTTTGTTTTACATAATTTGCAAACCACATGGCTGCCAGATGATTTATCTTGTGTGAAAAATCCCACACAATGGATTTCACAGATTTTGTTGCACTGCTGCTTATAGGGAGGATAGGTTCATTACTACCACTGCCACCACCACCACAGCCACTACTATTTCCACTACCTCTTTGAGGTCTTTCCATGCCCATCTGCATGTAATTTTGAAGATGCACAACCTCTCTGACTGATTGAACTGCATCTCTTTCTTCCCTCGTGAAGACTGTCCATCTTCTGTCCTCTGTTGTTCCTCTGCATGTGTGGGTGTCTGACTCTCCAAGTTATGCCCCACTATCATTAATGTTTTCTTAGCACCACAGCCATCCTTCCGAGAACTTGTTTTGTTCTTTTTCTGCCTCTGTATTCCTCCTCTTCATCCCACTCCCCAGAGCTACTACTACTTGACATATTGACTGCTGCCTTATCTACTACAAACTCAGGATCTGTTCCACTGATTTCCCTCACTCTCATCAGTCTTCTCCTCCTCATCATCATCATCTATCACTCTGCTTACTAAAACTGGCTGCTGCACTATATGGCCCTTGTGCTCATTCTCTGAGTACCACAACGGGTTACTCCTGCAATGTCCTGAATTTTCTGTACTGTTGTTACTGTTGCCTGGATTGCCTGAGAAGTGCTGCTGTTTTTTACCACTCATGGCTGCGTCGAGTCAAGTACTTTTAGTAAGACACAGGGATAATTTCTCCTAACTGGTAGATAACAGCACTGCTGGTTGCATTGAGTCAAGTACCTTAAGTAGTAAGACACGGATATTTTCTCCTAACAGGTAGATAACAGCACTGCTGGTTGCGTCGAGTCAACTACTTTAAGTGGTAAGACACAGGAATATATTCTCCCTAACAGGTAGATAACAGCACTGCTGGTTGCGTCGAGTCAACTACTTTAAGTGGTAAGACACAGGGATATTTTCTTCCTAACTGGTAGATAACAGCACTGCTGGTTGCGTCGAGTCAAGTACTTTAAGTGGTAAGACAGGATATTTTCTCCTAACAGATAAACACAGCACTGCTTGCTGCATCGAGTCAAGTACTTTAAGTGGTAAGACACAGGGATATTTTCTCCTAACAGTATAAACACAGCACTGCTTGCTGCGTCGAGTCAAGTACTTTAAGTGGTAAGACACAGGATATTTTCTCCCTAACTGGTAGATAACAGCACTGTTGGTTGCATCGAGTCAAGTACTTTAAGTGGTGAGACACAGGGATATTTTCTCCTGACAGATAAATACAGCACTGCTTGCTGCGTCGAGTCAAGTACTTTAAGTGGTAAGACACAGGGATATTTACTCCCTAACTGGTAAATAAAAACACTGCTGGCTGCGTCGAGTCAAGTACTTTTAAGTAGTAACAGAGGGATCATTTTTCAGGTAAAAAATAGCCTAATGCCAAAACTAATATTATTTATTTTTATTAGTCTGCAGTGCTGCACAAAGAAAACAGTCTGTCTGCCTAATGCTGAAAACTAAATACTATTTATTTTTATTAATCTGCACAAAGAAAACAAACAGCCTGCCTGCCTAATGCCAAAAAAGCTATGGCGAACAGAGGAGCTGAGCTGAGCAGCAATGTATACCTCCCTCCACACACTCTGCTTTGATGCTTTGCCGCTTTGCCTTAATGCCTTGCTGTGTACTGGTGGTGTGTTTGCTGTTGGCGCTGTTAGTACAAAGAAAACAACTTCCCAAACTGCTGGGGTTAATCACTTAAAACTTTTGATTGAATCATTCAATCACCAGTGCCACATGAAGGATGGATAGAGCCCCTGCCCCACGGGCTCCCGAGCTCCTGCTGGATTTTCTCTTCCCCTCGGTTGACCCTCAAGACCCACAGTGCACTCTCTACAGTTTTTCCCCTTCCTACAGAGTAAAAATGCCTTTTTTTTTTTTGCTTCACAAAAAGGCCGTGTTTGATTTGATTTGACTGGAAAACAACAAGACAGTCACTGCTGTTTCCATAACTGTTCTATGAGTCGCACACCAAATGCCACACTAAACAATTAGCTGGTGCTGTGAGACTTACCAGAGTCAACCACATGACTATTTGCTGTCACAGCCAACAGAGAGAGTTGTCTCTTCAGACAGCCTTTCAGCAGCCAATCACCACACCCTTTCAAATCTGTTCCAGGCGGAACTTGGGAGATGCTGAGGCTGACATGGAGGGGCTGCTGACAGCACAGGAGAAGGAGGAGTCACATGATGGTGGAAAAGTGAACTTTGGTTTGCCTGGTTCCCCTGCAATGCCCATTATAATTTTATGGGTTCTGCAGGGTGAACGGGCGAACCAGGTGAACCAAGTTTACACAACTCATTCATATGTTCGCGTGCTCGGACTAGCACGAACATCGGAATCGAACCATTTAGATAGAATGGTCGAACCAAACTCGCAGCCCTATTATTCATATCTACCTAAATGCCTTGCCCAATTCCTGCTCCAGCAACTTACTACTCAATGCAGATGACACAGTTCTTTTGCCTCACACCCAGATCCTGTAGTACTGTAATTATCCCTCCAATATGCATTTAACCAGATTGATAACTGGTTCATAGACCAAAGACTTGTGGTGAATGAAAAAAGACAAAGACCATTCTCTTTGCCCACTGACAAAATAAGGCCAAGAATGCACTGTTAACAATCTCTCCCACTCTTTCCTTCCACTAGAACAAGTCCATACATATAAATACCTGGGCTTTACATTTGATTCCAGTCTCTCCTTCCATTCTCATATTAACACTCTGTTCTCAGCCATAAATATCTGTATAGGCCTACTGTATTGGCACAAAGATTGCTTACCACCAGAAGCCCTTAAACTGGCTATTACCTCCTCAGTCCTCTCTCTAGTTGATTATGGGCTCACTATTACTCGCCGCCCAACCACAGCCCTTAACAAAATACATCTGGCTATTAACAAAGCTGCTCAGATTCCTCTCCGGGCAGACAAGCGCATCCATACTTGTACCCTGTATGCCCTGACAAACCTCCTCACCCTGGATGAAAGGCTACTTTACAAAGCATGTCCTCTCACTAAGAAAACACACCTGGGCTTACCCCCATGGGGTTTCGACCTCTCCTATCCTCCCACGCTCTGTGAACACCTGTACTGCCAATTGACAGGTGTGGTCCATCCGAGTCAGAACCTCCTTAGCCCAAAGGTCATTCCCACAAGGGCCCCAGCTGTACAACAAACTCCGCTCTGAGGTCTTCTCCATCTCCAAGCTAGGACCTTTCAAAGTAGCCTCAAAGAGCATATTCTGCTGTACAACGCTGCCAATGTAGCAGCTAGCCATGGATTGCCTATCTATCATGGTACGGGGCTTCCCACCTGCGCTCCTACCAACAGGATGCTGCCTATGCCCTGAGGCAGTGACCGCCACGTCAACTCCCTTGCCAGTCGCTTCTCAAATGACAGAATTATTGAGTCATTCATCACAAGTTGAGGTAACCTGTTTGGGGATAACTACCTGCCTCCACTCTGCAGGACAAATCGTGCAGAGCTACTAAACACTACCTCTTGACAATGTCTCCTTTGGCTACGCCACAAGATATCTGTCTAATTCCCCACTTCGTTGTAAATATCATATCTGTTACTCCCTCTATCAGCAAACTATTTTATTTTCTCTTAATACTGAAAACTGCAACTATCTGTAATCACATCAATAAAATGTATAGCTGCTCTTGATTCTGCAATATTGTATAACTGTAAAACTGTAACCTGTAACTGCCATTACCATGTATGTACTAAATGTATGTATTGCTTTCTGATGCGGAGTTTTGTAAATGAGTCTCTGACTCAAAGGTTGTAATTCTAAAACTTGTTAAATAAATAAATAAATAAGTAACATACAGCCACAGAATATGACTCTAAGAAGTGATGGCACTATTCCATTTCAGATAGGCTATCTCCCATTGCTCCTGGAAGACTGCTGCCAATAGGGATGATGATGGCAATGATGCACATATTTTATTTATATTTAATTTTATTTCATTTCGGTTCCCTTCCTCCTAGCTTACATCCCTACTTTCTCTCCCACTGCTTCCTCCTACCCTCTCTGCAGTAATATTTCCCATTCCTCTCTATTACTTCTAAAATCTACTGTTGGTCAATCTGCCTTCTCATATCCCTTTCTTAAACTCCCATCCTCCCTTCCCTGTCAACCGCTCTGCCTCTTCTATTTTATCCTTAAAGTTTCTTCTTCTTGACTTTTCTTCTCCCACCTGCAACTGTTCATGACCCTTTACCTCTTGTCTTCCTTCCCCTGACTAGTTTTTACCTAGTCATTTTGTGCCCTCATCCCCATGCTTTACGTGTAGGAGAGTATGTTCCACCTGTCTATTCTATCTATCTTATCTACTTCATGTATCTGTTACGATCTGCCTTCAATATTTATGATTATGCTCCTTTGTTATACTGTACGGTTGTATATGACCTCTAATTTTCTCACTTTCCTTTTACCCAAGATAAAGTTATAGGTATAGGGTCATGCATCAATGGTGTGGGTGCCTCATACAGGGCCAGCATATTCAAAATGTTTAAATAACAACCTTAATCTCCACCCCATCCCCTCTGCTTGTGACCCAAGGCCAAGCTATAGGTTGGAGTCATGCCATACAGGTCTGGCGCTTAATACATATCCTACTCATTTTAGGTCTGTAATTGGAATACTTGTGATGCACAGCTAAAGCGTTTTAAATCCATTATATGTGACTTGCTTTGCACACAGTGCTGTGGACCTTTGCAAAGCAGCAGATTTGTTACAGATTTGTAAGTATAGTATATGTAGTGACATTTCCTTCCTTCCTTCCTTCCTTCCTTCCTTCCTTCCTTCCTTTCTTTCGCATACAGTACTTGGAACTGCTCAAAGCATGTTACATGTCTGGGACATGTATACGATTTTGCACAGTGTCTTCTTGAAACTCTATGAAACAAAGTACAAGTGGATGGTACATGGATGATGGCGGCTGTGCTGAGCTAGCCACAAGATGCAGCAGTGTTAGTGATGACTTATTTTATTTATTTTTATTATTTTAGTTTGTTAAATTTGTTTTATTTCGTTGTTATTTTGTTTATTAGTTTAGCGGTAGTTAGAGAAGGGTGAAGACGTGATGTAGCTAGCTGAGGGCATACCGGGTTGAGGTTATAATGTCTACTCGGAAATCAAGTAAACGACAAATAACATTTTTCATCTGCTTCTGAAGCGGTTTTGGTTACTGCTGGGATATTTTAGTTCCACCTTGACAATTTGTGGTGCTAAACGCCATTCGTGTTTCTTACCTGGCTAATTGTTTCTGACCAAGCTGGAAGAGGAAGGAGAGTCGATTTGGCCATCCAGGAATTGAGGGGAGCTGTGTTCGGACATGGACCCTGTCTGGCCTGGAGTTGCTGTGGTGTCGGATGATTTCTGCTGGAGTGGTGCACTGAGGGCTCTGCTGTGGTGGTGGTAACGCCAGATGTTGGGACTGGATTGGAACTACATTACTGGCCTGCTTCAAGTTGCAGACAGAGAAGTTGTGAGTCCTTTGGATTTGGGGCCCACTATTTTTACTTGTTTCCCAATGAGATCGGGGTAAATTCTGCTCGAACCTGGGAGAAATCGCTGGGGTTATCAGTTGTTTGGGAGACCAGGCCCAGTGCCGTGGGAGAGTGTGCACTGTAGCCGGAGTTTCTTCAGACTCTTGGGGGGCAGGATGGAGTGCTTGCTCTGCATTCAGAGCAACAAGCGGCTGAGGGCCTTATGGTGGTGACCTCTCGGGAAATGGCTCGATGCCGAATTTTCTCGTGAAGAGAAATTTTTGCATAAGCGAAGCTGTGGCCGTGTTAGTGGAAGCCCATCTGAGAGGAAGATCTTCACTTGGACACTGTTCACTTATTTTATGGATGGTCAGACTATGAGACTATCTTTTTCTTTGCACCATTCAGTCTTGGTTTAAGAGCAGTGAGAGTGCCCTATTTTAATGTGTTTGCTTGATATGCTACTAATTGTCTTCCTGACCTAGGTGTGAGACAGAGCCAGGAGGCAATACAATTTTCCTCTCCAGAGAGGTGGGACCTCTTTAGAGACCAACTAATATGCATGTTTGAGAGTTTTGTGTGATCTCTCTTTTATTGCAATCACCCTCATACTCTGCTAAAGAAATGTTATTATCAGTTGTATTACTGGGGTTGGGGAGTGTATGTGGGTGGGTTATGTTATCTGTTGTATTACTGGGGTTGGGAGTGTATATGGTAGATTATGTTATCTGTTGTATTACTGGGGTTGGGGAGTGTATGGGCGGGTTATGTTATCTGTTGTATTACTGGGGTTGGGGAGTGTATGTGGTGGGTTATGTTATCTGTTGTATTACTGGGGTTGGGAGTGTTTGTGGGTTGGTTATATTATCTGTTGTATTACTGGGGTTGGGGAGTGTATGTGGGCGTTATGTTATCTGTTGTATTACTGGGGTTGGGGAGTGATGTGGGCGGGTTATGTTATCTGTTGTATAACTGGGGTTGGGAGTGTATGTGGCAGGTTACGTTATCTGTTGTATTACTGGGGTTGGGGAGTGTATGTGGTGGGTAATGTTATCTGTTGTATTACTGGGGTTGGGGAGTGTATGTGGGCAGGTTATGTAATCTGTTGTATTACTGGGGTTGGGGAGTGTATATGGGCGGTTATGTCATCTGTTGCATTACTGGGGTTGGGAGTGTATGGGTGGGTTAAGTTATCTGTTGTATTACTGGGGTTGGGGAGTGTATGTGGGTGGGTTATGTTATCTGTTGTATTACTGGGGTTGGGGAGTGTATGTGGGTGATTATGTTATCTGTTGTATTACTGGGGTTGGGGAGTGTATGTATGGTTATGTTATCTGTTGTATTACTGGGGTTGGGGAGTGTATGTGGCAGGTTATGTTATCTGTTGTATTACTGGGGTTGGGGAGTGATGTGGGTGGGTTATGTTAGCTGTTGTATTACTAGGGCTGGGGAGTGTATGTGGGCGGTTATAATATCTGTTGTATTACTGGGGTTGGGAGTATATGGGCGGGTTATATCATCTGTTGTATTACTGGGGTTGGGGAGAGTATATGGGTTGGTTATATTATTTGTTGTACTACTGGAGTTGGGGAGTGTATAGGAGGTTATATTATCTGTTGTATTACTGGGGTCGGGCGTGTATGTGGCGGGTTATATTATCTGTTGTATTACTGGGGTTAGGGAGTGTATGTGGGTTGGTTATATTATTTGATGAATTACTGGGGTTGGGAGTGTATGTGGGTTGTTTATATTATCTGTTGTATTACTGGGGTTGGGGAGTGTATGGGCGGGTTATGTTATCTGTTGTATTACTGGGGTTGGGGAGTGTATGTGGGTGGGTTATGTTATCTGTTGTATTACTGTGGTTGGGAGTGTATGTGGTGGGTTATGTTATCTGTTGTATTACTGGGGTTGGGGAGTGTTTGTGGGTTGGTTATATTATCTGTTTGTATTACTGGGGTTGGGAGTGTATGTGGGCAGGTTATGTTATCTGTTGTATTACTGGGGTTGGGGAGTGTATGTGGTAGGTATGTTATCTGTTGTATTACTGGGGTTGGGGTGTATGTGGGCGGGTTAAGTTATCTGTTGTATTACTAGGGGTTGGGGAGTGTATGTGGGTGGTTATGTTATCTGTTGTATTACTGGGGTTGGGGAGTGTATGTGGGTGGGTTATGTTATCTGTTGTATTACTGGGGTTGGGGAGTGTATGTGGTGGTTATGTTATCTGTTGTATTACTGGGGTTGGGAGTGTATGTGGGTGGGTTATGTTATCTGTTGTATTACTAGGGCTGGGGAGTGTATGTGGGTGGGTTATAGTATCTGTTGTATTACTGGGGTTGGGGAGTGTATGTAGGTGGGTTATATCATCTGTTGTATTACAGGGTTGGGAAAGTATGTGGGTTGGTTATATTATTTGTTGTACTACTGGGGTTGGGGAGTGTATGGGCGGTTAAGTTATCTGTTGTATTACTGGGGTTGGGGAGTGTATGGGTGGGTTATGTTATCTGTTGTATTACTGGGGTTGAAGTGTATGTGGGCGGGTTATGTTATCTGTTGTATTACTGGGGTTGGGGAGTGTATGTGGGGGTTATGTTATCTGTTGTATTACTGGGGTTGGGAGTGTATGTGGGTGGGTTATGTTATCTGTTGTATTACTAGGGCTGGGAGTGTATGTGGGTGGGTTATAGTATCTGTTGTATTACTGGGGTTGGGGAGTGTATGTAGAAGGTTATATCATCTGTTGTATTACTGGGGTTGGGAAGAGTATGTGGGTTGGTTATATTATTTGTTGTACTAATGGGGTTGGGGAGTGTATGTGGAGGGTTATATTATCTGTTGTATTACTGGGGTTGGGGAGAGTATTGGTTGGTTATATTATTTGTTGTATTACTGGGGTTGGGGAGTGTATGTGGGCGGGTTATAATATTTGTTGTATTGCTGGGGTTGGGGAGTGAATGTGGGCGGTTATATTATTTGTATGTATTACTGGGGTTGGGGAGTGTATGTGGGTGGGTTATATTATTTGTTATATTACTGGGGTTGGGAGTGTATGTGGGAGGTTATATTTGTTGTATTAATGGGGCTAGGGAATGTATGTGGTGGTTATATCATTTGTTGTATTACTGGGGTTGGAGATGTATGTGGGTGGGTTATATTTTTGTTGTATTACTGGGGTTGGGGAGTGTATGTGGGTTGGTTATATTATCTGTTGTATTACTGGGGTTGGAGAGTGTATGTAGGGGGTTATGTTATCTGTTGTATTACTGGGGTTGGGAGTGTATGTGGGTGGGTTATATTATCTGTTGTATTACTGGGGTTGGGGAGTGTATGTGGGTGGGTTATGTTATCTGTTGTATTACTGGGGTTGGGAATGTATGTGGGTGGGTTATGTTATCTGTTTTATTACTGGGGCTGGGGTGTATGTGGGTGGGTTATATTATCTGTTGTATTACTGGAGTAGGGGAGTGTATGTGGGCGGGTTATATAATTTGTTGTATTACTGGGGTTAGGAGAGTATGTGGGTTGGTTATATTATTTATTGTATTACTGGGGTTGGGGAGTGTATGTGGGGGTTATATTATCTGTTGTATTACTGGGATTGGGAGTGTATGTGGGCAGGTTATATTATCTGTTGTATTACTGGGTTGGGAGTGTATGTGGGTTGGTTATATCATTTATTGTATTACTGGGGTTGGGGAGTGTATGTGGGTTGGTTATATTATCTGTTGTATTACTGGGGTTGGGGAGTGTATATGGTGGTTATGTTATCTGTTGTATTACTTGGGGTTGAGATGTATGTGGGTGGGTTATGTTATCTGTTGTATTACTGGGGTTGGGAGTGTATGTGGGTGGGTTATGTTATCTGTTGTATTACTGGGGTTGGGGAGTGTATGTGGGTGGGTTATATTATCTGTTGTATTACTGGGGTTGAAGTGTATGTGGTGGGGTTATGTTATCTGTTGTATTACTGGGGTTGGGGAGTGTATGTGGGTGGGTTATGTTATCTGTTGTATTACTGGGGTTGGGGAGTGTATGTGGCGGGTTATGTTATCTGTTGTATTACTGGGCTGGGGAGTGTATGTGGGTGGGTTATATTATCTGTTGTATTACTGGGGTTAGGGAGTGTATGTGGGCGGGTTATATAATTTGTTGTATTACTGGGGTTGGGGGAGTATGGGTTGGTTATATTATTTGTTGTATTACTGGGGTTGGGAGTGTATGTGGGGGTTATATTATCTGTTGTATTACTGGGGTCAGAGTATGTGGGGTTATATTATCTGTTGTATTACTGGGGTTGGGGAGTGTATGTGGGTTGGTTATATCATTTATTGTATTACTGGGTTAGGGGAGTGTATGTGTGGGTGTAGTTTTATTTGTCGTATTACTGAGGTTGGGGAGTGGATGTGGGCAGGTTATATTATTTGATGGTATTACTGGGGTTGAGGAGTGTAATGTGGGTTGGTTATATTATCTGTTGTATTACTGGGGTTGGGAGTGTATGTGGCGGGTTATGTTATCTGTTGTATTACTGGGGTTGGGGAGTGTATGTGGGAGGGTTATGTTATCTGTTGTATTACTGGGGTTGGGGAGTGTATGTGGGTTGGTTATATCATTTATTGTATTACTGGGGTTGGGAGTGTATGTGGGTGGGTTATTTTATTCTGTCGTTTACTGAGGTTGGGGAGTGGATGTGGGCAGGTTATATTATTTGATGTATTACTGGGGTTGGGAGTGTACGTGGGTGGGTTATATTATTTGTTGTATTACTGGGGTCGGGAGTGTATGTGGGTGGGTTATATTATTTGTTATATTACTGGGGTTGGGCGTGTATGGGGGTTATATTATTTGTTGTATTAATGGGGTCAGGAGTGTATGTGGGTGGGTTATATTATTTGTTGTATTACTGGGGTTGGGGAGTTTATGTGGATGGTTATATTATTTGTTGTATTACTGGGTTGGGAGTGTATGTGGACGGGTTATATTATTTGTTGTATTACTGGGGTTGGGAGTGTATGTGGGTTGGTTATATTATCTGTTGTATTACTGGGGTTAAGAGTGTAGTGTGGATTATATTATCTGTTGTATTACTGGGGTTGGGGAGTGTATGTGGGAGGTTATGTTATCTGTTGTATTACTGGGGTTGGAGTGTATGTGGGTGGGTTATGTTATCTGTTGTATTACTGGGTTGGGGAGTGTATGTGGGCAGATTATGTTATCTGTTGTATTACTGGGGCTGGGAGTGTATGTGGGCGGGTTATATTATCTGTTGTACTACTGGGGTTGGGAGTGTATTAGGTGGGTTATATCATCTGTTGTATTACTGGGGTTGGGAGTGTATGAGGGTTGGTTATATTATCTGTTGTATTACTGGGGTTGGGGAGTGTATGTGGGTGGGTTATATTTGTTGTATTACTGGGGTTGGGGGAATGTAGGTGGGTTATATTATTTGATGTATTACTGGGGTTGGGGAGTAGTGGGTGGGGTATATTATTTGTTATATTACTGGGGTTGGGGAGTGTATGTGGGTGGGTTATATTATTTGTTGTATTACTGGGGTTGGGGAGTGTATGTGGGTGGGTTATATTATTTGTTGTATTACTGGGGTCGGGGCAGTGTGGGTGGGTTATATTATTTGTTGTATTACTAGGTCGAGGAGTGTATGGGGTTATATTATTTGTTGTATTACTAGGGTTGGGGTTATTATTTGTTGTATTACTGGGGTTGGGAGTGTATGTGGGTTGGTTATATTATCTGTTGTATTACTGGGGTTGGAGAGTGTATATGGTGTTATGTTATCTGTTGTATTACTAGGGGTTGGGGAGAGTATGTGGCGGATTATGTTATCTGTTGTATTACTAGGGTTGAGGTGTATGTGGGCTGGTTATATTATCTATTTGCATTACTGGGGTTGGGAGTGTATGTGGACAGGTTATCATCTGTTGTATTACTGGGTTGGGGAGTATGTGGGTTAGGTTATATTATTTGTTGTATTACTTGGGTTGGGGAGTGTATGTGGGCGGGTTATATTATCTGTTGTATTACTGGGGTCAGGTGTGTATGTGGGCAGGTTATATTATCTGTTGTATTACTGGGGTTGGTGAGTGTATGTGGGTTGGTTATATCATTTATTGTATTACTGGGGTTGGGGAGTGTATGTGGGCGGGTTATATTATTTGTCTTTTTACTGGGGTTGGGAAGTGTATGTGGGCAGGTTATATTATTTGATGTATTACTGGGGTCAGGTGTGTATGTGGGCAGGTTATATTATTTGTTGTATTAATGGAGTCGGGGAGTGTATGTGGTGGGTTATATTATTTGTTGTATTACTGGGGTTGGGGAGTGTATGTGGGCGGGTTATATTATTTGTTGTATTACTGGGGTTGAGGAGTGTATGTGAGGTTATATTATTTGTTGTATTACTGGGGTTGGGGATTGTATGTGGGTTGTTTATATTATCTGTTGTATTACTGGGGTTGGGGAGTGTATGTGGGTTGGTTATTTTCTCTGGTATTCTTAGGTGTTGCTTATTTAATTTATTTTGTTTCGATTTTTGCTTTGGTTTCGGTTTATTTGTGTCTGCTAGCTGGGAATATGTGCTGGGAAAGTGCAGGGATGGTCAGGCAATACTCTCCTCAGACTCAGAAACCTCCACTTTTTGTTTGTCCACCACTGTACCTGGAGGTGTATAGGTGGTGTACAGCTCTGGGGATAGTGAGGAGGAGGAGGAGCGGGGCTGGGACCGATGGGGGAATGGAAAGTGGTGGGCAGATTGGGGCAGTGGGAACAAGGAGATGCTCTGGGGTGAAGTGGGTTTGGAAGCGGTCCTCCTGCCTGATTCCCATACCCAGGGCTCTGTACTTTTGGCAGTCAAGTCATGCAGACTTTCTTGGTCACTCATCCTACTGGGCGGTGTTATGCAATGCCAGGTCTATTAAGAACAAGACTGCTTTAATAGCAGATCTTGTTGGATCACCTGTTACATTAGCTTGCATCACCGAGACCTGGCTGGATGAAAATGCTGGCCCAGTTTTGGCCTCAGCAATTCCAGCTGGGTACTGGAGATACACCGTCCCGAGGACGATCATAGGGCAGGGGTGTAGCCATCTGTTTTAGATCAGAACTGAGCCTGGTGGAGGTTCCAGTGGGGACCACCAACTCCTTTGAGTGTATCTTGATTGAGGGTGTAGGGTGAAGATTCTTCTCATCTACTGTCCACCAGGAGATGGGAAAGTTTTCCTGCAGGAAGTGCATGAATTTCATTGTCAACCTGGCATTGGTTTCCCCCAGATGGCTGATCCTGGGGATTTCAATGCCTGGGCCGACGATGAACTTTTACAGTTGGTCAAGACTTCCTCCAGCTAATGATTTCGCTGGGCCTTACACAGGTTATTACCTCTTCAACCCATATTGGAGGGCACTCATTGGCCTTGGTGTTCCTCCTGGGGATGGAGATATCCGATCTGGTGGTGGAGCCAGTTGGGTGATCTGACCATCACACCATCAGGTTCAATTTCGTGGCTCCCTGAGTAGGCCTGCCCCTCACGGAGATGGTCCAGTACCATCCTTTAAGGGATGTTACCTCAGATGGCCTAATGAGGTACTGGATCTATCGAGTGTACCAGTGAATGCATGGATTCAGGGCATCTAGTACTTTCCTATAATAAGGCAGTGGTGGCGGCCCTGGATTCCATAGCACCTGTTCATGTTGCCCCTTACCCTTCTTTGAAGGTCTCCTTGGTTTGATGAGACCTTGAAGGAGCTGAGGAGAGTGGGGTGAAGCTAGAGTGGGCTGGCAGAAATTGGGCCTGATTGTGACAACCTGGATTGATGGACCATTATGTGGTTCTATCAATCAGCAATCACCATAGAAGGCAGAATTCCTGTCCAGGGAGATTGCTGCTGCACAGAACCAACCAGCTCGGCTCTTCTGGACTGTGGACAGATTATGCAATCTAACTTGTCTCCAGTCTGGAGGAGCCTTGTCAGAAGAATGGTGTGATGAGTTTGCTCGATTCTTTGCAGATAAGATTGCCACAATCAGGTCCGATATCTGTCTGGCTCACTCTACTAGAAGTTGCATGGTCGGCAGGAGATGTCGGGCCCTCAATTTACCTGGTCTGACTTTTAGTCGACCTGCAATCACTGACATAGTGATGATCATCCAGATGTTGCGACCAACCAGCTGTAGTTTGGACCCAGGTCCCACACGCCTCCTGGTAGGATGCATTGCTGAGATCGGCCCAGTTCTAGCTGAGATAGTTTGAAGTCACTGGAGAGGGGATCTTCCAGATCCCCTGAAGGAGGTGGCTATCCAGCCTCTCCTTTTAAAGCCCTCCCTGACCCCCGACTGCTTGAAAACTACAGACCTGTTCTAACCTACCTTTGTGGGTAAGGTTATTGAGAAGGTGGTTGCATCACAACTGGATGGTCATTTGACCAGCCACAGTGTCTATGATTCTCTCCAGTTGGGATTTAGGAAGAGACATAGTACCAAGACAGCCCTTGTCCGGGTGCTAAATGACTTCCTAATAGTGAGAGATCAGAAGACGATTCCATCTTGGTCCTCCTTGATCTCTCTGCAGCGTTTGACATTGTGGACCATGGAATGTTGTTGGGCGCCTGCGACTCATTTGTGGACTGCCTGGTACAGTCCTCAGTTGGTTTTGATCTCTCCTCGAGGGTAGGACTCAGAAGTGGTGTCTGGAATTTATTCCTTGGCTCCTCTTGTTTGCAGTGTATATGCTGCCATTAGGAGAGATTATTAGGCGGTATGATCTGAGTTTTCATTGCTACACAGATGACACTCAGCTATACATGTCTTTCACACCTGGTCAAGATGTGTTCCTCTCAGTATTTAACAACTGTCTGCCGAGATCTAGGACTGGATGAGTGCAAGTTGGCTGTGGTTGAACCCTGCTAAAACTGAGGTGCTGGTTGTGGACCCTGATCATCGTGAGGCGGGTTTGTCTGCAGGTTCACCCTCAGGACTATGTCTTGGGGTGTCGGCATGACTACCTCAGACTGGGTATGGAACTTGGGCGTAATTGTTGATGATGGTTTGACCCTGAAATCACAGGTGTCAGCAGTCATCAAGACCTCTTTGTACCATCTGAGGAATATTGCCCAGGTGAAACACCTGTTCCTCCCGAAGATCTTCCAACGCTGGTCCATGCCTTCATTACCTCTCACCTTGACTACTACAATGCTCTGTACCTAGGGTTATTGGGGTTGACGTCCGCTGCCTTCAGCTAGTGCAGAATGTGGCAGCCAGGCTGCTGACTGGTACATCTAGAGCCAGTCACATAGCAGCCTCTGCTCCACCGGACTGCACTGGCTTCCAGTACAGTGGAGGATCACCTTCAAGGTCGGTTGCTGACCTATAAAGCCCTACATGCCTTGGGGACCTAGTTACTTGCAAGATCTCCTTCACCCTTAGTGCCCCTCCGCCCTCGCCGATCTGCCGACAAGGGATTGCTAGAGATTCCCAGGGTCCGTTTAAGACATCGGGGCCCGATCCTTTAGTTTTGTGACCCTGACCCCATGGAATTCTCTACCTCACTGGATACGAGTTTGCCTGACCATCCAGGAGTTTAAAACTGCACTCAAAACCTATTTATTTGAATCAGCATTTGGTGGTTCTAACTGATAGTATTTAATTGTGTTTTAAAATATAGGATTCTACTGATTATTTCTGGAATTATTTACTATATTTGTTGTGTTATGTACAAGCACCTTGGTTGTGGAAAGGCGCTTTTACAAATAAATTATGGTTGATTGATGATTGATATTATACTAAGCAATATATGAAACAAAATGCTGCTGTTAAATGTATATTATACAATGGCAAGCAAAAATGCTGGGCTCTGATTGGTCAGTCTGGGAATGGACCCATGATGTTATCCAGTACAGCATCACAGGTCTAGTCCCAGCACATTGATGACCACATCAACCATAATGGGGATCACTCCATGCAGCCAGCTTCAGTGATCCCCAGTCGGCAGCCCGCTACAGCAATTCCCCGCCTCAAGCTGCCTTTAGTGTCCCGAGTCACTTGCCACCACAAGCCACAACTACACACACTGTGAACTACCCTACTTGACACACTAATTTCCCAAACATATTTTCTTCTCTTCTCCTCACTCCTCTGTGTATTTTCCTCTTTTTAATACTGCAGCTGCAGTAAATGATGGAGCAAGCGGCGCTTCTTCAAAGAGACAGCGCATGGCTGTCCTTTTCTGTACCGATCACGTCTGTCAGCAGCCATCAGAACTTTTATATTAACTCACACTATTTTTAGGTTCTCCTTAAGCTGCCTTTACCCACCTTTCCCTTGAACAAAAGACTGGACTTGAAACAGACAGCACACAGCTCTTATTTTCAGTTCCCGCTCAGTCAGGCTTGCTCATTCAAAACCATACAAAGCATATAAGCAGAAGCGAGTGGTATTTAAAAAGCTGAACAGGTAGCTGTCTGCTTCAGGAACCCTTTATTCAGCACATCGTAACCACACAAACACAACTAAAAACATGGCTCGGGTCACACCAGCACAGTAGACAATTTCAATAATTTACCTGGTAGACTGAGAAGGCAGGGTGTAATAAATGAATATGCTGGGAGGCTTACCCAGACACAAACAGGCAAAGGGTACCTAAAACAAGATACAGCGCAAGGCATAGCAGCAGCGCCACCTGCTACAGACAATGGAAACCGTGGTCTATTATTTCAATATGTATACCTACCCTAAGGAAAAAATGTGGAAAAAATAATTTTAAACATATTTTTCTCATTTTTATTAATTTTTTCGACCAATGAGCCATTGTATAACAGCAATAATGCACTCCTGGTGTGCGTTGTGCTGGAATAACGTTACACCTGGGGTGTTGGCCACACTCGACCTGTGGCCTTGTGCTCCAACCACCCCAGGCAATGATTATCCCAGCACAACACATACCCCTGTCATGAATTATTGCTTAATTGTACTATACACAGGGTTCACAAGGCCATACACAGTGAATATACAATTGTATGGTAAATGTGCAACTTAACATTGGACCAAATGAGGCTCATGTGAACCAGCACAGCCTTGTAGCATGGAGCCAGATCTCTAGCTTGGCCTTAGGTTATAAGAGTAGGGGATGGAGTCTTCCCTCGGTGCAGGACCCAAAGCACCCTGCATGTTTGCATCTGTTCTGCACTCTGCTTGCATATGCATCTGCGTGAATGAGGATACCATTCCACTATCTCAAAAAGAAAAAATTCTTTGCAAAAAACTTTGTTAATGCATCATTTAACATTCAAGTTAATGTGACAAAAGTAGGGAAATGTGGTATTAGGGTTCCTACTCTAACTCCCACCTCCATCACCCAAGCAGCAAGAAGAAAAAGGGTTTGAGGTCTCAGAGGTTTGGCAAATCAGTGGTGGGGTCTTCCTTGGGTTTGTCAGCCTTAGTGCTTACCCTGTTCCCTGAGCAAACAACATCAGGCATGAAGAAAGCTATAACAGATTTTGTTGACAACATGTTGTGAGACATACTTCTCTACCTTTGAAGAGTGTATCATTATGAGGCACTGCCTTGAGCTGTACCTTGTGCTTTAAACAGGAGGGTACAGGCTGGGGATGGTGAGCATTAGGGTTGACAACCCCACGGAAGGCCCAACTACTGATTCCTCAAGTCTCGGAGACCCAAAACCTTAATGTCTTTTCCTTTGCTTCTTTCGGGATGGTGTAGGGTGTTAGGTTGGAAACCCTAACGTATACTTCCTACTTTTGTGGCATTAACTTGAACCCTAATTCGTACATTAACAAAGTTTTTTGCAAAGTATATATAATACATGTATGGGACCACAGAAGTGGATAGCTTTTATTTTATGTATACCCTGCCCTGTATACATGCTGCTCTATGCCAGAGCTACCTGCTAATTCATCAGTGTTTATACTGTTGGTATCAAGGGATACTTCCTATTCTGTTGGGATGATTTTATTCCATTCAAGCATAGACAGGATGAGTGAGATGGATTTTTTAGAAGAGAAACACAGGTACAAACATGAGACAAATGCTGGTACAAGCACTAGAGCTGACTGACTAACTAACTTACTATTAAACAGTCTGGAATGCAGGAGTGTCAGTCAATCAGTCAGATACGGATTGCAAACTCACTTAATTGATTGCAGCCAACATTCTGACAATGTGGACAGTGCATACAGTGGTCATCATATTTTACAGTACCGCTGATCGTTAATTCAAACGGACGAATATGCAGGTGCGGTAGCGGTTGTGAATTCTGGTGACCGCAAATTCAACCAGTTCTACAGTATTTGCAATTAAAATTAACAGTAACCATCCAAATGTATTATATAACATAAAAGATGGTCCATATTATCAAAAATAAACCCATTGAGAGGACTAACCTAGGTTATAAAGCCACTTGCCCTTCAGGCTTGTGGCTTAATAATCTGGTTAGCCTCTTGATAGTTTATTTCCTGTATACCACACTTTCCCATAATTTATTCTGCCTCTCTCTCTCACACTATATATATATATATATATATATATATATATATATATATATATATATATGTATATATATATATATATATATATACACACACATATATATATGTAACCCCCAGGTGGCGCTATCCCAAGAGCTACTTATTGTTTGGTAGCCAGGGCAGGACCTCGCAGGCTCTCACTTACCCTCTTTCGCTTTTCTGCTTCTAGGCATTGCCATTCTAGCACTTGAGGGGCAACATAGCCTATCCAAGTCTCCCAGTCATCCTCCCTTGTGGGGTGGGAGGTGGCGGAGAAAATTTTCAACCTGCAGTAAGAGTCGTGACTATTGGCAGGTACAGACATAGGGCTTGCACTGGCACAGAAGGAGGGGCAATAATGGGTGCTGGAGGGGAGAGGTGTTGGTGAAGGAGCGTTCTCAGGTGGCAATAATAGTTTCTTTAAATCCTCCACAGTTTTCCCTTCCTCCAGCAACAATTTAGCAAATTTCTCCTCAAAAGTTTCAGATAGTGAGGGGCTCATTCTCCACGGCATCTTTACTGTCTTTAGTTATTACTTTCCAGGCAGTGAGGGCTTCTTCTGGGGTAATGGTCTGTGGCACTTTAGAAATGTCTATAGGGTCCTTACACTCTATTAGAGCCATGAAAGTTTGGGCGAGCAGATCAGCTAGCCGCCCCACCACCACAGGGTTTCGTAAACATTCAACCTTGGAAAGTACTCCTCTACAGTGTCGTACTGGTACCCAGTGGGATATCCAAGACAAGTACAGCATTTTGGGGTCGATCTCCTGCCCAGTACACCACTTCACTAACTGGTGTACAGCCACTTCTGTTGGGGTACCCATTTATTTTAACAGTAATTCA
Organism: Neoceratodus forsteri; assembly: GCA_016271365.2. Classification (NCBI taxonomy): domain Eukaryota; kingdom Metazoa; phylum Chordata; order Ceratodontiformes; family Ceratodontidae; genus Neoceratodus; species Neoceratodus forsteri. The sequence goes on along the minus strand of CM057452.1, from coordinate 703,245,191 downwards.
GTAAATGTGGCCACTAGAGGACACACAATCCCAGCGTGAGCCTCAAGATTAGCCCCCAGGTGGCGCTATCCCAAGAGCTACTACCCCTGCCTGACTGACTACTGACAGGGTGAGGGGCCTAGGTCCAATGGCGAGTGCCTCCACCCAGAGGTCAGGGTTTGCAGTAGTTAAACTAACTTGGTCACAGCCCTCTGGGACACTGTAACCCCTTTCTTCCTACTAGTGGCCCACACAATGCATCAGGAATATCTTCACAATGTACACTTACCCCCAGGACTGGCTCTGTCGACTGGACTCTGGGGACCCCTTGTAAAACAAGATGATACAAAGCAAAAGCCACAGTACAATATTTTAACATAAACGAATACCTCAGACAGTGTAACTTTGCTGAAACAAACAGATCTGATTTATTTAAGGAGCTGTAACAAGGAAGGGAAATCAGGTTAATTAGGTTAAACACATTAATAATCACAGTACTATGCGCATATTCAGAGTCCCAAATTGTCACTTTCACTGGATACCCAGGATGGGGGCTAGCCAGGATTGGTGCAGCTGGTTGGGGCTCTGTGATGAAAAACACTGGCACAATACCCAAATTGTAATCTGGGCGGTTGGCTCAGTTTCGAAGAAATGAAAAACAAACAAACCAACAATTAGGCGATGCACCTGCAATTCGATAAACAGATGGCAGGAGATACCCTGCTTTGTACTCACAAACTCAGTGCTGGGAACTGGATGGAAGGCAGATTGTCCTGGATTGCCAGGAGGAGCAGACCATGTGGACAAGGTCCTTGTGACTGGACCCACTGCAGTTTAGAGCAAATGGATGTAGTCTGGATTAAGCTGGGGTTTACTTCCAGCTTCATGCACTCAATTCACTGCACAGGGATTTGAAACGTGATTCCCCACAAGCACTACACACATTTATATGTAAAAGGAAAGTACTATACCAGGCAGGCTGCTTCTATCCCGATCGCAATTATTACACAATATCCGGAGAACACACAGCAGATTCAGTTCCTGACAGACCGAGCGATTCAGCAATTTCTCCAGTCTTCTATAGGGTGAGCCTGGTTTCTACTCTTCAGATCTCCTTGATTCTCTTCACAGGTTGGATTCAGTCCGAACAGGCGCTGCACAAGCTGCAGACCAAAACTTAGGGCCTTACATGCGATTCCCACGCTAAAACTACACACCAAAGAAGCACACAGCTCCTTGTCTCTTCACTGCCCCAATTCATCTGATCTTTCCAGTATGACAGAGCCGGACATTTCCTTTGAGTTCCTCCCAGTTCAGTTGGCTGGTTTGGCTGTCACTCACAGTAAACTCACCCTGTTGGTGGAAAAAGGCGCGAAGTCCAAACTACAATTCCCAGAAGCATTAGCCATACAGTACATAGGTGGCTGGCTCCACAATGAGAGTCAAGTTCTGATTTGCCAGCAACAGGCTCCATTTCAAAGGTCCCCACGCACTGATTGGTCCAGTTCAGTAGTTCAAAACTAGAATGGGGACTAGGCAAACACAGTTCTGACTGCAAAAGAAAAGCAGGTTAGACAAACTGTATTTTAGTAATTACTCTAAATGATGTCTGGCAAACAGCTACATCTTTGAAAAGTGCTCACTCTGCCCACTTACTGCGGCAGAAGCGGAGCGATTGGCAGCAGCTCGAGTGGGACTCAAGCGGAAACACACAGACCCCATCAAATTAATTATGTCTGCAGGCAGACAGCTCTTAAAGAGACAGTACCAGAGGCTCTAAAAGCACTCACAGATAAGCGGCTTAGATGCGAACACCATCCAGGCTTGGAGCATTCAAGCAAGCTCCTGGAAGACTTTTGGGAACTCCCATTTGCAGGGGTTACTATATATATATATATATATATTATATATATATATAGAATTATGCAATGGGGTGGGAGCTCCAGCATGACAATAAATTGTGTTATTTCCACCACAGTGTGATATCTGAAGCAGACATCAGCAGAGTTAAAATAAATGATATTTATACATAGTCTGCTGACATCAACTTCAGTAGTACCTGCACTCTGAATTCAAACCTTCACAGAGCAGTTTCTCTTGCCATTGCTGCCGCTTGATTCTGGTGCGCTTCCTCAGGGGCCAAGGAGAAGAGGTCTGGGGAGCATCTTGGTTCAGTCAGCCATCCTGTTGAATTAAAACAACATTACAAAGTCATTGGCAACATGTTTGCAGCACAGCAAAGCAGCAGGTTTTTCTTCAGAAAATGAACAGCCAAACAGAATTAATAAACTTCCTTTGAAAAGGAAAGCCAAATCTGTGGACATACATCAGGAAGTAATAGATCTTTATACCCAATTTGAGCAGGACACTGAGCCCTTGCTAGACCCAAAACGAGCAGGATGGGCAGTTTACAATCCCTGAGACTCAGAAAAGCAACATGCCTAGTAAAACAAATTTTCTTGGATGCTACCTACATCAATAATTATATCACCAGCTCCAAACATGACAATACCGCTGGAAAACAAGATACAGAAAAAAAAAACACCTAAATAAAGGAGCACACATATAAAAATATTGAGGAAAAATTATTTAAACATTGCCCCCATCTCACAACACACCCTGAAGTCCCGCCTAACACAGCAGCCAATCAAAAATACACTAAAGCACACAACAACCAATTATCAAAGACAGACAGAAATACTCCAATCAGAATCTTCACTCACAGTCCATTCACAAAAATTCACACACAGAAAGACCACACAGAAACACCAGAAAGCACACACAAAAACATAGCAATATTTAAAGCTCCCACCCCATTGTATAAATCACACACACGATGTGCAGATGCGTATGATATGGAAATATTTTCAATCCTTCAGAGTGACCTGCGGATACTCTTACTTAGGCTTCTCCACTGTGAGTATTCAGAGGCCGCCCCAAGAGGAAAATATTTCATATCTCACTACTACCCATCATGTATCCTATATATATATATATATATATATACACACACATATATCTATATATATATTATATGTGTGTATATATATATATATATATATATATAGTAACATGATCGCACCACTATAGTTAGGGTTCAGCAGTCAGTTACATACTAAATACATATATATATATATATATATATATATATATATATATCTTCTTTACAACAAAAATTCATTAATGTACCAATCAGGGTTCAAGTCAATGCCAAAAAGTAGGAAAATGGGATGTTAAGGTTTTTAACCATAATTCCCACCGCACCCCTAAGCAGCAAAAGGAAAAACCTTAGGTTTTGAGTCTCACCAGAGTGTTGTGAAATCAGTGGTTGGGTCTTCCTTGGAATTGTTGGCCGTAATGCTCACCCCTCCCCATCCGTAACCTCCTGTCTGAAACAGAAAGTACAGCTCCAAGCCAGTGTCTCTTGGTGACACACTTTTCAAAAAGTAGAAAACTATGTCTCACCACATGTTGCAAACAAAATCTGTTGTAACTACATTAAACAAGGCCTTGTCGAAGAAAGGAGATCATGTCTGATGTTGTTTGTTCAGGGAAAGGGTGGGCATTAGGGTTGACAACCCCAAAAAGACCCCACCACTGATTTGCCAGGACTCCAGAGACCCAGCGGCCCAGTGGCGCTGAAGATTGAGGAGCTGAATGCCACACCTTGAGCCATGCTAGCGACCTGGGTTTGGGAACGTGCTCAAGCCATCAGGGGTTGGCAGGGAGGGATAGGACTGAGCATCTGAAGACTGCTCTCCTATCCTTGGGGAGGATTTGAGTTTCTACAGCTCTACAATGGCCCCTGATGGAGATCAGGTGCTCTGCAGGGTGATACACTGGTGGGTAGTGTGGCAGATGTCAGCACACAGTGCCTCTGATGTCATTGCATGTCCACACTCCAATCAGTGCACTATATGGCAGGAAAATGGCTGGGCGCAATCATGCAGCTTGATGGCCGTGCCTGACATTGCCCGGGAGGTCTGTCGTGGAATTGCACTGGGAGTCTAGTCCCAGCACAGGGAGGCATGGGGGCCCCCTGGTGGGTTGAGGCACTGCTGTACCAGACCCCATCATGCAAGTGAGCCTGCTGACTCCCGAACGGTGAGGGCGGCAGCTGGATGCCCCGCCAATCGAGCTGCAGAGGCGGAGAAAATGATCAATAAAAACAGACACAGAGACCCAAAACCCCTTTTTATTTTGCTTGTTGCTTGCTGGCAGGGGTGGGAGTTAGGTTGGAAACCCTAATGCGCATTTCCTTACTATTGTGGCATTAACTTGAACACAAACTGGTGCATTAACCAAGTTTTTGCAAAGATTTTCCTTTCTTTTTCAGATAGAGGACCATATCCTCATTCACGCAGGTCCATAGGTCCCTGTGAGACCTATGTGAATAGATGCACATGTGCAGGGCTCTTTAAGTCCTGCGCCAAGGAAGACTCCATCCACCTACAGAAGTGCAGCAATGGATGTCAAGAATTCAGTGGGCTAAAAAGATGCACAGGGCAAAGAGCCCATCTGTCAGCAAAGCACAGTGCCCTCTGCCACTCACAGGGAAGAGGTGCAGGGCCCAAACCAAGAGGACAATTGTTTTCACTATATGGTACCTGGGCCATGCAGGCAACCCTACAGCTTTCATTCCCTGGCAGGGGATGTCACATATCAGCACCATCCCCCACCCTCACCTCGTCCAGCTGGGCCACTGAGCTCACTCCCAAGCTCAGCCCACTGACACGGGACCACAAAGCATACCCACTGAGGTCAAGACTGGAACTACACACAAAGCTTCTTAACAATTGCATTTTTTTTATTTTGACCCCAAATTTTCAAGATAGTCATTTATGACCCCTTATAAACAAAACATGTAGCATTTATAGTATATTGGCCAAAACGTCATTTCACACAAAAGTATGAAAATATGTCTTGTCCAGTATTTTAAAAATGACACCGGTCACGCTTATGAGGTGTTATGGAAAAATGGCTATGTTGAAAGTTCAGAGTCAAAATATTGAAAATATTGGAGTTATGAGTGAACATTGAAATACTGCAACATTCACTCTTAACCTGTGCATTTTACTGTATATATGCCAGATTTTCAGCATAGCCTTCTTGTTACCTTATCTCATGAACCGGGCAGGTGAAAATTTTCAAATTCCATCAAAACATCATTCTGCACCACTGAAACGTCATTCCGCACATAGGTGTGAAAACAAATTTTGGCCAGGATCTGAAAAATGTCAACTGTCATATTTGTGAGATGTGAAAAAATGGCTATGTTGAAAATTTGGGGTCAAAACACTTTAAATGATCACGGTTATGAGCAAGTGCAGAAAATGTCAATGTACAGTTATAACATTGTCATTTTTAATATTCTGACCCTAAAATTTTAACATAGCCTTTTATGACCTCACTTCATAAACAAGGATGGTAAAAGTTTCAAATCCGCCAGAAAGGTGATTTCACAAATTGACTGCAAAATCGCTTTTGGGACCAGATTTGCATAATTCCACCACCAATGGGCATGAAGTGGGGTCTCAAAAGGCCATGTTGAAAATTTGGTGTAAAAGTATTCAGTAATGACAAAGTTATGAATTAAAGTTCAAACTTCCATTGAAATACATTATACTGCATTTGCCTTATTTGCTTATATTGCAGTCGCTGGTTCCAGCAACAAGACAGGTCTTAAATCACAGAGTGGATCTACGCCCTGGGACATGTTCAGGAGAATGAGGGTGTGTGAGCAGGTGGTGAGGTGGTGGGTGCAGAGTGGAAGGTCAGGGTGGTGTGGGTGGGAGTCTGTATTGGGGTCAGATGGGTGAGAGACTGTTTTCTTTTTACAGGTAAAAAAATCAGTGAGGATGGTTTTCTTTCTTACAGCTGACATTCTGAAGCTGGGTATTGAGCACCCCAGTGTCAGTCTAACTCTTCAGGAGGGTTGGGTGACCAGGGAGGAGGTGGTCAGAAAGTGGTACCAGGTGTGGGCACCCAGCCCACTTTACAGAAAAAAAAGTAAACACAGGGGGCGGATATTCAAACTGCACCCAAAAAGTGCAACAGCAGGAGCAAGCACAAGTCAATTGCATATGCGCAACAGGCGCGATATTCAAAGCATGAAGCAAGACAAACTGCGCGAAGCAGCCAGCGTCTGAATATCGCGAAACTGCGCCATAGCGCAACCAGGAAGGGAAGCTGAGCAGAAATGATGCGCCATAGCGCAACAGGGCCAGCCCAGCTGAGCAGTCCAGAGAGTGCCATAGCGCAAGCAGAGCCCCCCAGCAGAGCAATGGAACTGCACAACCAGGGAGGCAGGCTGGGGCCCACCACCAGCCATGCCACACATGGGCACAGGAACACACTGCAGAACCAACAATACACCTGCACACCCCAAGCACAGCATCACTGGGGAGGATGGATGATCCACTGGCCCAGGGGACAAGCCAACAAAGCACAGCAGGGCCATGATGCCCCAGCACAACCACTGGCAGGCTGAGACTGCCACACACAGGGTCGACAACCACAGTGCACATCAGCCCCCCTTCTGCACAGCACACCCTGCACCGTGACCCCAAGACACCACCCATGTGCAGTGACTGTCACTGCAGTAAACACCATGCATCCCCGGCACACTGCAACCTCGTGCAGCAGTGAACCACAAGCCAGACCCACCCTGGGCACCCAGCAGTGGGCGGCAGCAGATGGCAAGACCGACTGAAAGTCACTCCCACACGGAGACACCTCCCCATGCACACACACACACACACACACACATACAGGACTATACCACCCCAGATGGCATGCACACCACTGCAACTGAGCAACCATAGCCAGCTGCAAATCAGAGACCACCACAGTATTCATAACAAAATATATATATATGGAAAAAGATATGTACAACACCAAGACCAAGAACACAACTATATACAGATATGTACAAGGCGGGGGTAGGAGTACAAGGTAGGGGTGGGTAAGGGTAGGGTGAACAACTGGGAGAGGAAGGCAGGGTGAGAGGGATGGGTGAAGTGGGAAGGGAAGCACATTCAGCGCCTGGCAGGCTGGTCTCCTGCTGCCTGTTGCTGTTGCCGTCTCCTCGGCGTCAGCTGATCCCATGGCGCTGCATGTCCCTGAGGAGGTCATATGTCGCGACTGACACCCCTGGCCATCCGCTGGAGGGCACGGTCCATCCGGCATAGGATGCTGAGACCTAGGAAAGAGAACACAGTCAATGGCTGTGACTGTCCACAACCCTGAACACCACCCATCCTGCAAGGCATTTAGCCTAGTGCCCCGCACCTGTGATGGTATGCCCCACCCACAGTGACCATGCACATGACACGCCCAACCAGGCAGCACCAGCTATGTGCACCACTGCACACACACACCGCCCATGTCCATCACAGCACAAACAAGGCTGTCAAGTGATGTGGCAATGTGGTGGGATGCCAGTTCCACAGCCATGTGCCCAGTGCATGCAGGGACCACCAGTGACGCACACACAGGCGTGCAGTGACACTGGACAGTGATGACTGTTGCCTGTGTCATGCATGTGCGTTGTCCATGGCTGGTGGTCATGCCCACCCCTCCAGCATGCAATAGCATCCATGATGTAATGACACTCACACTCATCAAGCAGCTGTGGCTGCTGCTGCTGCTGCTAATGCTGCTGCCGCTGTGGCCCACCCTCATGCCTCCTCCGGCCACCACCTGGCCCTGCCACGGCCCTCCTCAGCCTGGGCCTGCATCCTCTCCACCAGGCCTGTGGGTGACAAATGTTGAGAAAAACATCAGTGTGACCCCAAAGCAGACTGCCCCCTGCCCCAGTGGAGTGTGCCTGCCCACAGCCAGGCCCATGCATCTCACACCTGCACACACTGACACAGCCAACCATGGCAGAGCCAACCCCATGCACCGCCACCAAAACACAGTCACACCCCTACGGAGAATACAGGTGCATAGATGGTACACCCACCTGGCCTAGGCACAACGCCCCTCCTGGCACGTGACCTGAGGCGTTGCAGCACGTCTGGCTCCCTCCTGCGGAGGTCACTGTATCTGTGCCTGCACTGCTCCGCAGACCGGCACCGCCCTGTGACCCTCACCAGGTCAGAGGCCATGTGCAGCCACACATGGGTGCGGGCCATGGTGAGGGCTCATCACCATACAGTGCCCCAAAGTGGGCTCAACCAGGGCCACCAGGTTGGCCACCTCCACCCTGACTCCACTGGGAGCTCTCCTGCGTGCCATAATTGCGGTCGTACAGCAGGCAATATGGCGCCCGCAGCACGGCATGCGTGGAAATGTTGCGCAATAGACCACCATAGGTCCCAATCGCGCTGTTCAGATAGCACCATCGGTTCACATAGCTGTCACCAAACAGCACAACAGAGCCGCATACACGGCAGCCAAACAGCCAGGGGCAAAGGTCGGATGCCAGGTCAGGGTCTATGACGCAAGGCCACGCACAGCACCATCTGATGTCTCGCATCCTGCGCGACTGATCACCTGCGTGCCAGTGCCACAGTGGACTATTGCGCAGTAGTACCACAGTGCCATATGGTGCCCAGTGCTGTAGCCACTGGCACAATGGTGGCCATGGCCTGAATTGCCGATCGCGCACAGCATATCATCAGCGGCAGGCGCCTGTGTAAGCTACCTGGGCATGCGCAATGCAGTGTACCACACAGTCACAGATCTACGCCATTGGCTCAGCCAGCTCAACCGGTGATGGCGCGTTAACGGGCGGCCGATATTCAGCTGATATATGCAAATCATCTGATCAGCTATTCAAAGGCGCAGTGGCGCAATTGCATCTCATCACAGTTGCTCCACTCCTAATTTGCATGCATTGCGCTATAAATGTGCGACATTGGGCTGTGCTGGCCAGATTCGGTTACTGCACGTGAGAGGTGGGTTGCATGCTGTGTGATGTACTGGACAATGGTCATGGGATAACGCTGTAGACTGCACAGTGACAGGTGTCCACTTCCACCCATACAGATCGACATGACCGAGCAGAGCCAAGGTGAGGGTGAGGATGGTGGGCAGAGGAGGAGGCCCAACTTCACCACGGTGGAGACAGAGGCCCTCTTCCAGGCCTACCTGGAGGAGGGAGCCACTACTGAGTGGACAGCGGGGCACCCCTCAGGCCCGTGTGGCTGCATGGGAGGGAGTAGCTCGGGCAGTGAACCTGCGGAAGCCACCAGCGCTCCGTGCAGGAATGCAAAGACGATGGGGACAGACCGCGGGAGGGTGAAGGAGAAGGTGGCAGCCTTCAGGGGCGCGCGATGCTGGCACAGGCGAGGGCCAGCCAGCGGTGGTGGAGCTTACCCTGGCTGAGGACAGACTGGCTGCATCAATGCAGTGGAGTGCTATTGAGGGCATACCAGGAGGTGGATTCCAGACAGATGGAAGCCCATCACTGCACGGTATGACATGGTGGTGGTGTTGGGGGAAGGTTGTTCACATGCACTCACATGTCCTCTCTTTCTGTTACAGATCCTGTTACGTCTTCAGGGGACGGTGGTGGTGGGTCCAGGCAGTGAGGAAGACCTGCTGGACATGGAGGAGGGTCCATCCACCTCTGTCACCAGCCAGCATGCACTGCACCAGCATGCACGGCTGGGTTGCCAGCTCTGGTGTCGGTGAGTCAGGTGTGGGGTGCACAGCCTGTGTCTCAGCAGTCTGGCAGACAAGCATGCCAGCACACTGTGACTGTGGCTGTAGCACGTGACCTGCACCATTGATGATGCAAGGACTGCAAGGGGCAGTGACATGTGTGTTCCCATGACGGACACACAGCAGGCCAGCACGTGCCCTGGGCCTGCTGGTTCCAATGTGTGGCCAGCATATCAGCACAGTCCCAGGCTGTGCCTGTCAGCACCGGTGGGGCAGCACCAGTGGCTGTGCAGGTGTCTGGCACTATTGCGGCCACAGCAGTGGAGCGACTGGTCCCTGGGGCACAGCGGTTGGAGGGGCAGCAGCAGCAGTCACCCACCAGGTCTGGGGTACAGTGTCCAGCAGTGGCACATGCCCACCGCCCTTTGATATGCCCATTCCTGGTCCTGGTGAACAGTGCCACCCTCAAGGGGTGTTGAGCATCAGGACCTCCCATACCCTGGGGACAGGATGCCATTGTGGCAGAGTACCCATTTGAAGACACACCTGCCTGCGGGAATCAGTACAGCAGCAAAGGCGGGTTGCACGTCCATGGAGGCACCGTGTGTGGCTGTGGGCGGCACGGCAGGGACTGTGCTCTGGACCATGCAGAGATGGTCCATATGTGGATGGATGTGACCGCCGCCATTGACAGGCTGACCCAGGCAATGGTGGCTGTCGTGGCTGCATTGGGCGCACAAGCAGGTGCCCTGTACTGCACACCCCACAATGCAGCTCTCCACTCCACGTTCCCGGCATCGTGGAGCACCAAGCAGCCGATGCGGGTTCTGCTGTGGGCATCCCGAGCACCCTGGTGCAGGTATGTTTGGCATACTACAGACCCACTGCGGACAAGGTCACGATCGCGCGAGTGGGACCCTGGTGGTCCATCGGTGCCACCCCATGTAGCCCCTGCTCAGCCTGCCAGTGCTGTTGGGTCACGGCAGGGCTGCCACGCATCGCGGTGGCCATGGAATGGTGCAACATGACTGACCTGTCTCCCAGTCGGGGCCCTGTCTGATGCTGCCTGTGTGCACTATGCGTCATGGTGGGCAGTGCACTGGTGGAGTGCCCTGCACATCATGCCGACATACGGACCACCTGCACACCATCCCGACTGCTGTCCACAGGTGCGTGTGCATGATGATGCCTGCATTGTACTGTACACCAAGGTGCAGGGTGCCCAGCATCTGACACACGTACTTGGACAGTACAGGTGGTGGGTGTGGTCTGGATCTGTGTGTTTGCCATGTCTGTTCCTGCTCTGCTGTGCACCTGCCCTTATACGCTTTGTGCCTGGTGTGTGTGTGTGTGTGTGTGTGTGTGTGTGTGTGTGTGTGTCTGTGTCTCCATATGACTGTTAGCACCTCCCTGATGGTGTGTTTGTGTGCCTGGTCCCTTCCACTCCCTTGCCGTCATGCACCCTGGTGTGTTACTCTGTGTGCCTGTGGGTTGCGCCAGGACAGTGTCGGTTGCACATGGCCCCTTGACTTACCTGTGTCGTGCATAATGCTCCTCCGTGATGGTGTCCCGGTGCAGCTGGGCCTGCCCGGATCAGTCGGGGGTCCCGCCCGTCCCAAGGGGGGCTGCTCATCACCATCATCACCAGCGCCGCTGGCGTCCCATCGCTGTCCCCTCCTTGACCTGAATGGCTATCTCACAGTCTTTGGCCATGTTGTGCAGGATACAACAGGCCCGCGAATATCCACAGGCCTTGAGGGGCTGTACTGAAAACACCGCCCGGAGGTGTCTAGGCATCCAGGCGTGCCTTGAGCATCCCAAACACCCGCTCGATGATGTTGTGTGTGGCGGCGTGCGCCTCATCTGCTAGCCGGGCCCCGAGGTTTTCCAGCGATTCGCGGTGCGGCAAACCAGAAATATCCGCCGTGAATTTGCCATCACCTGCAGAATTCGCGTCGCCCCCGGAACAAACGGCCTGGCTTCATTTGCCGACGGGGTGCCCAATCCCCATCGGCTTCACTGTCCCTCCAAATGCTTTCATGCCGCTGAGGCCCACCCCAGCGTGGCAATCAACAATTTTGCGTGAGGTGCCCAATCCCCATCGGCTGAGCAGCCCTCCCAAGGTCCTTGTGCCACGCTGGGAGCCCACCCAGCGTGGCAAACGTCTCAATAGTTTTTTTGCCGGCGGGGTGCCCAATCCCCCATCGGCTGAAGCGCCCCCCAAAGTCGTTGTGCCGCTGGGAGGCCCACCCAGCGCGTGGCAAGCATCTAATAATTTTTTTGCCGGGGGTGCCCAATCCCCGTCGGCTGAACGCTCCCAAAGTTGCTTGTGCCGCGCTGGGGCCCACCCCAGCGTGGCAAGCATCCTCAATGTCTTTTTTTTTTTCCCTGTAAAACAAAAACTGTCCCAGGCGGCGTCTCCGAGGCCCCTCCCACATCCCGCACCCACCCACTGCGCACCCAGCCTCCACACCCCCCCACCCCATACTTACCTCAGGACTCCAGTGCGACGATCTTCGGTGGACGGGAACACGTCTGCACTCTTCAAAGGCGACCCGTGAACTGAGGAAATGCCGTAAGCTGTATAATGGGCTAGATAGGAGGGTTCAACTTTATGCATATCTCAGGCATTTTGGGAATTTTTGCAAATTTTCAACATGGGATTTTTGGGATCCCTTCTCAGAATGATGTCACTGTCATGGCGTTATGCGGCTCGAAGGGTGATTTCGGCGCGGTGACTGGCTGTTCTGGAAATCACCCTTCGGGACCGAATACCGCCATGACAGTGACATCATTCACGAGAAGGGGCCCAAAACCCCATGTTGAAATTTGGTGCCAAAATTCAAAAAATGACTGTTTATCAGCGATGCGTTGCGCGTTCCTACTGAGCTCGTAAGTTCAGTGAAATTTCAATATTTTCACTCCAGAGTTTCAACATTGCCATTTCACCACACTGTCTTATGGTAGTGCGGCTGTCATTTTCACATCTCACCCAAATGTGTTTCCACCCTTGTAGCGCAGAATGGCAGATCGGTGTCTTGAAATCAATGTACAGGACAAATTAAGAAAACCACAGTGACACTGTTCATGAGCAGAGGTCTTGAAATGGCTATGTTGAAAGTTGGTGAAAAATTCCAAAAATGACTGCTTAGGCGTCGTTGCGCAGTTCCTCATGAGCTCGTAAGTTGGGAAATTTCAATATTTTCACTCCAGGTTTCAACATTGCCATTTCACCACACTGTCTAATGAGTAGTACAGCTGTCATTTTCATCTCACCCAAAATGTTTCCACCCTTGTAGCGCAGAATGGGCGCAGTCGATTATCTTGAAATCAATGTTCTGGACAGATTAATAAAATCACAGTGATACTGTTCACGAGCAGAGGTCTTAAACTGGTTATGTTGAAAATTTGGTGACAAACACCCATAAAATGACTGTGTTCGACGTGCATTGTGTCAGATATGGCAAAAAAACAAAAAGGAAAAAATTAAGGGTAAAAATGTACTGCAGAATTGCATAGAAATTGGTGTTGAGTGCCATGAAGTTCTGTGGCAAATGAACCCCTGCCGCAGAACTTTTGCTCCGATGCTGCGCCAGAAAATCGGGCCCTGATTATAGCGTTGCTGCGATGGGGTCATGGCGCGGTAGGGTGTGAGCAGCCAGGGACAGAGTGGGTATCCGCTGTCACCTGTGTGGAGATGTGGGGAGATGAGTATCATGTTCAGGTCCATATTTCCAATATCCCTGGTGCCACTACCCAAGCACCTGTGGCATTAACACCCTTGCCCGTTTGCAATTCCTACATGCGTACTCACCCACTAGATGGCCTGTGGGGATGTCCCACTCTCGAATCGATGGCACAGTGTGGACTGATACCATATAAAGACATCATGTGCTCCACCAGGTGTGTGGCACAGACATTGATTATGCGCCAGTGGCATCACACACCACCTGGCAGTTGACACTGGAATAGCCCTTCCTGTTCCTATATGCAGCCCATCGGGGCCAGGTGGCGTCGCGAATGGCCACATGGGTGCAGTCTATGGCCCCTAGCATGCCAGGCATACATGCTACTTTATGGAACTCCTGCATGTTTGCTGTCGCTCTGCCAGCGATGCTGGGGAACTGGATGTGCTCCGGCATGTGGCAGCAGTGCGCTGAGGAATTGGGTGAGGATGCATGATGTGGCCGACTGTGTGATGCCTGTGGTGTCCCCTGTCGGCCTGGAAAGGTGCCGTGGCGAGCAGGCACATGCAGGCTGTCACCTTGGTCTCCACCGACAGGCGTGACTCCGTCGTGAGTGCCTGCATCACATCACTGCACAGCTCACAGAGCCATCTCAGTATTGCCCTGTTCAGGTGGTACCAGCCCACGACCTCTACATCTTGTGTACACCTCAAAGCTGATGCGGGCACAGTACTGCCTGTTGGGAGGCGTACCACCAGCAGGCCCTTCCACAACCATCCCCCTGCAGCATGCATTCTCACCCCCTCATTACAGCTTCCATGTGGAAGCTGGCACTATCCATCTCCCTGGCTTGACCCCCCTGGCTGATGTTTGCTCTGTTACCCCGCTGTCCTGACTGATACCTCCACTGCACCGGTACACCTACTGGCCTCTGTACTCTGTGGCCCCATACACCTTCCCTTGCCCCTCTTCTGTCCTGTGCACTCCCTGGCCTGTACTGTATGTTACTCTGGCCTTCTCTGTCTCTCTGCCTCATGTGTCTTCCCTGTCGCGTTCTTGCGCCTCTTCCTTGAGCCTTTTATTTTTGGCTCATTTCGCTGGGGCGCAACCTCCGGCTGTTCGTCTTGCGCATTGCGCAGTCTTTGAATATTGCATTGCGCTCTTTATGCATGGATCCACCCCTTCAGTTGCGCATGCCTTCATTTGCATTGCGCTGTTGCTCAGCCTGTTTTGGTGGTGCAACTGCCTCCTGCTGAATATCGCAGAATGGCGCACTAGAACTTAGCATCGCAACCCTATGCGCATGGCGCAACCCCTTTGAATATCCGGCCCTGGGAATTTTAGGGCGCTTTCTCCAACTGCACCTACTTGAAATCCCCAGAGTGCAGACTAACTTGGGCAAAAGGTCCTTGCCCACTCTGCTCCATGCTACTAGAACTCCCTTCCTGATACGCTACTAAACTCCACCTCTCTGACGGCTTTAAAAGGACTAAAACCTTATCTTCTAGCGCCTGTAAATGCAACTGTTATCATTGATCTTTCCATACCTCTGACTAGTCTTCCTCAGCTACCTCTGCACTTCTCACAATATATGTTTGTTGCCTGTTGGTGTATTTTGTACACCATGTCTTTGTTGTATCTCACACACATTGTCCAACACATGAATTATGGTCTTTCAAAGATTATTGTGCAATATACTGCATGTACTTAAACCCCTCATTTTTGCTTACAGTTGCACTGTGACAATGTCTTGTGTTTTGTACTTGCTTGTAAACAAGGCTTGTAACTAATTCCGGGTCACCCCTGAAAAAGACCCATGGTCTCAGTAGGCCTACCAGTTACCAAAATTCCATAAATAAATAAATAAGCTAAATTGGAAAATTTAAAATGGATAGAAAAAATGCTGGAAGGTGATTGGTATACAGCCAATTTCACCTGTGATGTTATTCACAGCACAACCTCACAGGTGAAACTAGCAACCACAGAACAGCCTACTTACGACAGCAAACACATAAATGGATCAATTTATAATCACAGTTAAGTCTCTTCAGGGCATGTGTTGCTAGGATAACATCACTTCCTGTGTGGCTGAAGACACTCGGACTGTGGCCTTATGCCTCACAATGCACTCAGTGTGACATTATCCCAGCACCACATATGCCCTGGTGGCCTTGTTGCTGAAATATTTGAGGCAGAAACTGAGATATATAAAATCCCACTCTTTCAAAATTTGCCTTGGAACATCTGAGGCTCTTTAAGTCAACCCTATTGGTAAAACCAGCTTATATTTTTCAAGAATAAGAAAACGAGGGATTATATACATGCAGTATATTGCACAATAATCTTTGAAAGACCATAATTCATGTGTTGGACAATGTGTGTGAGATACAACAATAGACATGGTATACTAAATTGGAAAATTTAAAATGGATAGAAAAATGCTGGAAGGTGACTGGTATACTGCATTTGCCTTATTTGCTTATATTGAAGTCGCTGGTTCCAGCAGCAAGACAGGTCTTCGATCACACAGTGGATCTACACCCTGGGACATGTTTAGGGAAATGAGGGTGTGTGAGGAGGTGGTGAGGTGGTGGGTGCAGAGTGGAAGGTCAGGGTGGGGTGGGTGAGGTATGTAAGTGATTGGTATACGAGGGGTAGAAAGGATGAGAAGGGACTTGGCAAGGTTGGAGGAATGGTCAGACATATGGCAACTTAGATTCAATGCAAAGGTGCAAAGTAATGCACCTGGGAAACAAAAACCCAGGAGAAGAGTACACAATAGCAGGGGAGTACTAACAACAACAAAATGGAACGGGACTTGGGGGTAGTCAAATCGGATGATCTAAAGGTGGGTAAGCAATGTGAGAAGTTAGTGAGGGGGAGCCAGGGGATACTGGGATGCATAGGAAGGGGCATCACAAGTAGAAAAAGGAAGTGGTTATCCCTCTGTACAGACAGTTGGTGAGACCCATCTAGAGTACTGTGTGCAGTTTTGGAGACCTCATCTATGCACTGACATAGACAGGATGGAAGCAGTCAGAGGAGGGCAACTAAAATGGTGTAGGGTCTGCATCAGAAATCATATGAAGAGAGACTAGAGAGCTTAATATGTACACCCTTGATGAAAGGAGGGACATGATAGAAACGTTCAAGTACCTCAAGAGAATCAACAAAGTCCAGGAGGTAGCATCTTTCAGAAAAGAGATGTGTAAGAACAAGGGACACAATTTAAAGATAGAGGGGACGGCTCAGGGGTAATGTGAGGAAATCTTTTTCACAGAGAGAGTGGTGGATCGTGGAACTGCCTTCCTGGGGAGGTTGTTGGGGCTAAAACAGTGGGGAATTCAAACATGCATGGGACAGACACAAGGCAATTGTAGTGGAGGGTGGCAGGAAGTAGGCTGTTGGTTAACTAGAATCTGCAGCTTATCCAGAAGGTAGGAAATGGGCAGTCTGGGTGGGCCAAGTGGTCCTTATCTGCCGTCAAAATCTATGTAAGAATAGGGCATGGATATGGAATCAACATGGAGGATGGAGACTTGAGCATCTCCAAATAGGGAACCTTGAAAAGACTGGATGGACTATTCAGATCTTTTTCTGCCCTTCTCGTTCTATGTTTATAATTTATAGGCTGTGTAAGGCAACCTGATGGTCCAGCTGAGGCATGTCACCCTTTCTTACTGGTGACTTGGGTTTGAAAGCAATGTCAGGTCACTGGAGATGGACAACCAGGCTAGGTGAAGTGGTGTCTGAGACAGTGTATCCCAGACAGGGTGTGGAGGCACCATCACCCTCTGCCACAAGCATCTCTTAGTGGGCGGGCTGGGGAGTCTGCTTCCTTGGGAGGGTGCCTGGCACCATGGCATTGTGGTGCTGAGGCCAGCAGAAGTCACTACGTGGCATTGGGAGGTGGAAAGGTCAGGGGTCACCACATTCATCAGAACATACATTGTAAATAAGTATCATGTAATATATATAATTACTGTATCCTATTTCTTTTCTCACAATTGTTTTTTACCTGTATACCTCACAACCTCAATGTGTATACTGTATCTCTCCTATTGCCCCATACTGCTAAGTAATTTGACTCTAGATCCTCTGAAAATAGGTTCTGCCTTAAGGATCTTGGCGGATATTCAAGGGTTGCGCCATGCGCAATAGGGTTCTTGATGCGCAGAGTCAAAGTGCGCCATTTTGCAATATTCAGCAGGAGGCAGTTGCGCCACGAGAAACATGCTGAGCAACAGCGCAATGCAAATGAAGGCATGCGCTAACGAAGTGGATCCATGCATAAAAAGCCAATCGATATTCAAAGACTTCCAAGTAATGTGCAACAGCGGAACAGCCGGAAATTATGCGATTTCAGCGGAATGAGCCAAAATAAAAAGGGTTTTCAAGGGAAGCGCGCGCGAACGCTACAAGGATGCCAAGTGGGGTAGAGAGAGAGAGAGAGAGAGAGACAGACAGACAGACAGACGAGTGACAGGCTAGGGCAGGCAAGGCAGCGTGGGCCATAGGCTGCAGAGGCCAGCGGGGGGTGCCCGGTGCAGTGGAAGTAAGCAGTCAGGACAGCGGGGTAACACAGCAACACCAGCCAGGGGGGTCAGAAGCCAGGGAGATGGACAGTGCCAGCTTCCACATGGAAGCTGTAATGAGGGGTGAGAATGCAAGCTGCAGGGCGAGGCCGTGGAAGGGCCCGTCGGAGTACGCCCCAACAGGCAGTACTGTGCCCGCATCAGCTATGAGCTGTACACAGATGTAGAGATCGTGGGCGGTACCGCCTGAACAGGGCAATACTGAGGTGGCTCTGCTGAGCTGTGCAGTGATGTGATGCAGGCACCTCACGAGATCACGCTCTGTCGGTGGAGACCAAGGTGACACTGCCTGCGCTGCCGCCCACGGGCACCCTCCAGAGGCCGACAGGGACACCACAGGCATCACACAGTCGGCCCGTCCGCATCTCACCCAATTCCTCAGGCACTGCTGCCACATGCTGCGGAATACATCCATTTCCCAGCACCCACGACAGGCGTACAACAAACATACAGCAGTTCACAGGGTAACGTATGCCTGGCATGCTAGGGGCCATAGACTGCACCCATGTGGCCATTCGCCACCACCTGGCCCGATGGGGCTACATATAGGAACAGAAAGAGGCTTCTCCAGTGTCAACTGCCAGGGTGGTGTGTGATGCCACTAGGCGCATAATCAATGTCTGTGCCACACACCCTGGTGGACACATGATGCCTTCATATGGCATCAGTCCGCACTGTGCCATCGATTCAAGAGTGGGGACATCCCCACAGGCCATCTAGTGGGTGAGTGCGCATGTATGGAATGCAAACTCGGGGCAAGGGTGGGAATGCCACAGGTGCCATGGTACTGGCACACAGGGATATGGGCAATATGGACCTGAACATGATACTGATCTCCACTATCTCCACACAGGTGACAGCGGATACCCACTCTGTCCCTGGCTGCTCACACCGTGCGCCCCCATGACCCCATCGCAGCAAGCTATAATGAGGCACATGCTTCCACATGCAACATCATAGAGCGGGTGTTTGGGATGCTCAAGGCACAGCCTCCAATGCCTAGACACCTCCGCAGTGCCCTACGTACAGCCCCAAAAGGCCTGTGGGATATTCCT
Source organism: Neoceratodus forsteri (assembly GCA_016271365.2). NCBI lineage: Eukaryota > Metazoa > Chordata > Ceratodontiformes > Ceratodontidae > Neoceratodus > Neoceratodus forsteri. The sequence goes on along the minus strand of CM057452.1, from coordinate 703,226,264 downwards.
GGCCTGTTGCATCCTGACAACATGGTCAAAGACTGTGGATAGCCCTACAGGTTGAAGAGGGACAGCGATGGGGCGCCAGTGGCGCGGTGTTGATGGTGATGAGCAGCCCCCTAGGATGCGCGGGACCCCGACTGATCCGGCAGGCCCAGCTGCACTGGGACACCATCACAGAGGAGCACTATGCACAACACAGGTAAGTCAAGGGGACATGTGCAACCAACACTATCCATGCGCAAACCACAGGCACACAGGGTAACACACCAGGGGTGCATGATGGCCAGGAGTGGAAGGGTCCAGGCATACAAACATACCATCAGGGAGGGTGAACACTCATATGGACACACACACAGGCACAGAGCATACATGGGCAGATGCAGCACAGCAGAACCGACATTGCTAACACACAGAACCACCGACCACCCCACTACCTGTACTGTCCAAGTACGTGTGTCAGATGCTGGGCACCCTTGCACCTTGGTGTACAGTACAATGCAGGCATCATCATGCACATGCACCTGTGGACAGCAGTTGGGAGGGTGTGCAGGTGTTCCGTGTCGGCGTGTTAAGCAGAGCACCCAGCAGTGCACTGCCCACCACCACATTGCACACAGGGTAGCACCAGACAGGGCCCGCACTGGGAGACAGGTCAGTCATGTAGCACTGTCCCACGGCCACCGCTGGATGCATGGGCGGCCCCGCCATGACCCAACAGCCCTGGCAGGCTGAGCAGGGCCACATGGGGTGGCACTGTTGGACCACCAGGGGTCCCACTGCGCGAATGTGACCTTGCCCGCACAGGGGTCTGCAGCATGCCGAACAAACCTGCACCAGGGGTGCTCAGGATGCCCACAGCAGAACCGGCGTCGACAGGCCTGGTGTCACACGCGCGGGAGCGGGAGTGGAGAGTGAACTGTGTGGGGTGTGCGGTACAGGGGCACCTGACTGTGTCCTACGTCCACGACAGAGACCACTGCCTGGGTCAGCCTGTCAATGGCGGCGGTCATATCCGTCGCTGTCTGAACCAAGCTCTGCACGGTCCAGAGCACACTCCCTGCTGTGCCGCTCCATAGCCACAGACAGTGCCTCCACGACACTGCAACCCGCCTCTGCTGCTGTACTGATTCCTGCAGCAGGCGGGTGTCCTTGTCCAATGGGTACTATGCCCCAACGGCATCCTGTCCCCGGGTGTGGAAGGTCCTGATGCACAACACCCTTGAGGGTGGTGCTGTTCACCAGGACCAGGAATGGGCGGATCAAAGGGCGGCGGACATGTGCCACTGCTTGATACTGTACCCCAGACCTGGTGGGTGACTGCTGCTGCTGCCCTCCAACCGCTGTGCCCCAGGGTCCATTCGTTCCACCGCTGTGGCCGCCAATAGTGCCAGACACCTGCACAGCCACCGTGCTGCCCCACCGGTGCTGACAGGCACAGCCTGGGACTGTGCCAACATGCTGGTACACAAGTTGGAACCAGAAGGCCCAGAGGCACGTTCTAGCCTGCTGTGTGTCCGTCATGGGACACACACACATATCACTGCCCATTGCAGTCCTTGCATCATCAATGGTGCGGGTCCATGCTACAGCCACAGTCACAGCGTGCTGGCATGCTTGCATGCCGGACTGCTGGACACAGGCTGTGCACCCCCACCGAATCACCGACACCAGAGTTGGCGGCCCAGCGTGCATGCTGCTGCAGTGCATGCTGGCTGGTGACAGAAGGTGGATGGACCCTCCTCCATGTCCAGCAGGTCATCATCACTGCCTGGACCCACCACCACTGTCTTCTGAAGACGAACAGGATCTGTAACAGAAGAGAGTACATGTGAGTGCATGAACAACCTCCCCAACACCACCACCATGTCATACCGTGCAGTGATGGGCTTCCACCTGTCTGGAATCCACCTCCTGATGCGCCCTCAATAGTGCTCCGCTGCATTGATGCAGCCAGTCTGTCCTCAGCGGGATCAGCTCCAACACCGCTGGCTGGCCCCCAGTCGTGCCAACGCGTGCCGCCCTGAAGGCTGCCACCTTCTCCTTCAACCTCCTGCGGTCTGTCCCCATCTTCTTCTTGCATTCCTGCACGGGCGCTGGTGGCTTCAGTGCAGGTTCACGGCCGAGCTACCCCTCCCATGCAGCCGCGCGGGACTGAGGTGCCCGCCGTCCACTCAGTAGTGGCTCCTCCTCCAGGTAGGCCTGGAAGAGGCCTCTGTCTCTCTGCTGGTGTAAAGTTGGGCCTCCTCCTCGCCCACCATCCTCACCCTCACCTTGTCTCTGCTCGGTCATGGCGATCTGTATGGGGGAAGTGGACACCTGTCACTTTGCAGTCTACAGCATTTTCCCATGACCATTGTCAGAACATCACACAGCATGCAACTCACCTCTCACCTACCGTACCTGAATCTGGCCACGCAGCCCATATGTCGCACATTTATAGCGCAATGCATGCAAATTAGAGTGGAGCAACTATAATGAGATGCAAATTGCGCCACTGCGCCTTTGAATGGCTGATCAGATGATTTGCATGTCGGCTGAATATCGCGCAGTTGCGCTGTTATCTGGTTGAGCTGGCTGAGCCAATGGCGCAGATCTGTGACTGTGTGGTACACTGCATTGCGCATGCCCAGATAGCTTACGCGGGCATCTGCGGCGCTGCTGGCGTGCTGTCTTGCGATCGGCAATTCAGGCCATGGCCACCATTGTGCCAGTGGCGCTACAGTACTGGGCACTATATGGCGCTTTGGCACTACTGCGCAATAGTCACTGTAGGCACTGAGTACGCAGGTGGTGATCCGGCGCAGGGCGGCATTATCGTCAGATGTACGGTCGTGGCCTTGCGTCGTACCCATGACCTGGTGTCCGACCTTTGCCCCTGGCGTTGTGGCTGCCATGTGATGCGGCCCTATTGCGCTGTCTGGTGACGGCGCTATGTGAACTAATGGGGCTGTTCGAACAGCACGATTGGAACCTATGGTGGTCTATTGCGTAACATCTCCGCGTGGGATTACGGCGCAGGGGGCGCCATATTGCCTGCTGTAAAGTTGGTAGCATGCGCGCGGGAGGGCAGTGCAATGGAGCCCCGTGGAAGTGGCCAACTTGGTGGCCCTGGTGGATCCCCACTATGGGCACTGTATGGTGAGGTGCCCTCACCATGGCTAGGACCCAGGTCTGGCAGCAAGTGCAGTGACCTGGTGGGTGTCACTGGGCAGCATCGGTCTGCTGAGCAGTGCCGGCACAGATACAGTGACCTCCGCGGGAGGGCATGAACTGCATGGCTCGTTCACGGTGGGAGGAGGCGTGGTGCCTAGGCCAGGTGGGTGTACCGTTTATGCACCTGTATTCTCTGTAGGGATGTGAGTGTGTTTTGGTGGATGTGCATAGGTGATGGCTCTGACATGGTTGGCTGTGTCAGTGTGTGCAGGTGTGAGATGCATGGGGCTGGCTGTGTGGGCAGGCACTCTCACTGGGGCAGGGGCAGTCAGCTTTGGAGTCACACTGATATGTTTTTCTCAACATATGTCTCCCACAGGCGGGATGTGAGGATGCAGGCACGGGTGAGGAGGCGTGCCAGGCCCCGGTGCCGGTCGGTGGTGCTGTGGGTGGTGCACCCAGCAGCAGCAGCAGCAGCGGCAGACACAACTGCTTGAGGGTGTGAGTATCATTACTTCATGGATGCTATTGCATGCTGGGGGCATGACCACCAGCCATGCACAACACAACCATGCACGACACAGGTGACATGCATCACTGTCCAGTGTCACAGCACGTCTGCGTATGCATCACTGGTGGTCCATGCATGCACTGGGCACATAGCTGTGTAACTGGCATCGCACCACATTGCCACGTCACTTGACAGCCTTGTTTGTGCTGTGATGTACATGGCCGAGTGTGTGTGCAGTGGTGCACATAGCTGGTGCCACCTGTTTGTGATGGCCATGTGCATGTTCACTGTGGTGGGTGCATGCCATCACAGGTGCGGGACATTGGGCTATATGGCTTGCAGGTTGGGTGGTGTTCAGGGTTATGGTCAGTCACAGCCATTGACTGTGTTCCATTTCCCTGGGCCTCACTGTTCTCAGGAGGATACAGTGGGAGCTACATGGGCTGACACAAGTGTCCCTGGACAACCAGGCCATCCTCAGGGACATCCAGCGACATGGCCTGCGGAGGAGGCATCGCCGGGAACAGCGGCACCAGGTGGAGGAGGACCAGCCTGCTGGGCCTTAGGCCAGATTACCTTTCCCACTTCACCCATCCCTACCACCCTGCCTTCCTCTCCAAGTTGTTCATCCCTACCCTTGCTCACCCCCTACCTTGTACCTAACCCCCTTGTAAATAGTTATGGTTGATTGTTTTGTGCTTTACATTTTGATAATACATTTATATTTTGTTATGAATACTGTGTTGGTCTCTGATTTGCAGCTGACTATGGTTGCTCAGTTGCAGTGGTGTGCATGCCATCTGGGTGGTATGGTCCTGGGTATATGTGTGTGTGTGTGTGTGTGTGTGTGTCTGTGTGTGGCGTGTGTGTGCATTGGGAAGTATCTCCAGCATGGTAGTGACTTTCTGTTGGTCTTGCCGTCTGCCACCCACTGCTGGGTGCACAGGGGTGTGTCTGGCTTGTATGCTTCTCTGCTGCACGGGGTTGGCGGCGTGTGCGGGGGGATGCATGGTTTCCTGCAGTGCCAGTCACTGCACAAAGGTGGTGTCTTGGGGTCACGGTGCAGGGTGTGCTGTGCGTACAGGGGGCTGGATTTGCACTGTGGTTGTCAACCCCTGTGTGGCACTCTCAGCCTGCCAGTGGTTGTGCTGGGCGTCATGGCTCTGCTGTGCTTTGTTGGCTTGTCCCCATGGGCCAGTAGATCATCCGTCCCACCCCAGTGATGCTGTGCTTGGGTGTGCAGGTGTCTTGTTGGTTCTGCAGTGTGTTCCCGTGCCCATGTGTGGCATGGCTGGCGGTGGGCCCCAGCCTGCCTCCCCAGATGTGCAGCTGTGGCACCTCTCGACTGCTCAGCTGGGCTGCCCTGGTTGCGCTATAGCACAACCTTTCTGCTCAGCTTCTCCTTCCTGGTTCTTTATGGCGCAACCTCTGCTCAGCTTCCCTTCCTGGATTTAGCTGTAAGCAGTTTGTCTAGATATTCAGGCGTTGGCTGCTTTCGCCAATTTGTTCTGCTCCATGTTTGAATATCAGTGTCTGTTGCGCATATGCGCACTGATTTTGTGCTTGCTCCTGCTGTTGCGCACATTTTGGGTGCAGTTTGAATATCCGGCCCTTGTGTGTAATAAATAAATAAACAAACACATAACATGAAATATAAGGGGAAAACTTCTAAGCAAACTGTGGAGTATGTGGAAATGGTAGAGGCAGGGTGCTGAAAGATGCAGCTTGAGAGAAGTTAGGGAAGGACATAAACACCATAAAAATAAATAAATTATCAGACTGTACATAATAGATCTGCCATGAAATGTGCTGGCCCCTTAACACTTCCTCATAAATATCAGAACTCAGTTTGAAAAGCCCCATAATATATGGAGTGTGGCTGATTAATTAAAAGTCATAAAATAAAATTAGAACTCTGATACAGTAAGATGTTTTGATTCAAAGGTGTAAACTCTATTTCTAGCTGTGGAACAGTCCAGTTAATGTTCAGCTGTGTGAACTGAAGCCTTATAATAAAACACTGGGGTCCCATTTGTTGCAGTGCTGTTGCTTATTAGGTCAGCATACTACATTTAGTTCAGTAAACATCAGTTCAGCATTGGGGCTGTCTCTGTTTAGTTAAATCATCTCTGCCTTCACTTTCATACAATTTAATGATGCGTGGAGCTACAGCGTTTTCTTGTAAATAACAGCAGGGACTTTGCTGGGGGCATTCAGGGGCGGGCTTAGCCCAGTCTTTTATCCTTCCTACTGTACTTTAATCATTTTGCAATCAGCTGACTGCCTACATGCAGACTCAAAAAGGTCATTGACTGAAGTAAAAATGGAACCCTCACCAGCAGTTTATTGTGCCCGCTGTCTTATCACCATCAACATTTTCATAAACTTCACCCATCCCACATTACACTGGATGTCCCTCACTTTACTGTTAAGGTACCTCATGCCCAAGCCAACTCACTGGCGTGGCAGAAGTGCTACCACCACAATGCCAGTGACCCATGTTCGAAACAAGTGCAGGTCACTGATAACCAGCGGAGGAGGAGGACTGAGTGTTGAGTGCCCTGCTGCTGTACTGTCAACTGGGTGACCACAAGTAGTAGTGAAATGGATTGCCTATCGGAAGGAAGACACAGAGTAGTGCCATGCTATGCACATTCCCATACATGCACATGTACATCTCAGCCATCTGCATCTTGAGGGGGACAGGAAAACATGGAAAATTCTCCTCCCCACGAGTAGCACGACAGTTCTGCAGTCACTGAGCTGGGTGCTCTCCTGATGACTGGATATGTTCCAGTATGACCTGATCTCATCCTGAGGCTCTGCCATGGGGCAAACCACAGGGGTAATGGGAAGAAGATAAGAACTGGGAGAAGGTGACATGATGATGATGGTGGAGTTGTGATGGGGCTTGAGAGGGAGGCCAAAGGCCATGGGGAGAAAGGAGCAACAATAAAATATAAAAAAAGAAAGAAAAGAAACCACATGTCTCACATAAAGAACATTCTGTCTCACGGTACCTATCAACATCTCGTTTCGTTATACCTCCTTTATGCCACCCTTTTTCCTTCACCACCTTGGTCACTTCCCTAAGAAACATAAGGCCTCTTTTTCCTTCTGCTTTCCTCAGTTTCTTCATGCAGAGGCTGGTTGCCTTAATTGTGTCCTCTTTTATTGTTCTCCACTGTGCCTCTACCTTTCTGTGGCAATCCCCTCCAAATTAGGCAGTTTCTTAGGCAGGGTCCCATATCTTTAAAATCCACCCTCTAAACTACAGGATCATAGTCCTCATGTGGTTTAACTCTGCTCCTTTCTTTATGTTAAACCACACTGTACAGTGATCACTGGTACCTGAGGGACTGCCACTGTGACATCGTGGTTCTAAGTGAGGAAGGGTGACTGCAGCAAGGTGACCCACCAGAGGCAACAGCAACACCATGAATGTCGAAAGGGCACAGGCGGCGCAACCTGGGCCGCGTGTCCAAGCAATGAGCCACTGGCATAAAAAAAAAACATAACTGCACCACCACAGGGACACAGGGAAGACAGAGTGCAGCACAGTAGCCGACTGCTGGGGACGTGAACCAGAAATGGGCCACAAACAAACAGACACGACATGGGGGTGACAGGCAGAGTGCAGTGTGGCACACAGAGGGTGGGGTTGCAAGACAGCAGCACAACACGACAGAGGGCAAGGGGTGGGGTTGCATATGGACCACGGAGGATAGCAGAGACATGACAAGGGCACACAAGGGAGGCCATAAAGCCAGTGGATGCTATGAGGGTTAGGCGGGCCCATGCCGGATGGGATGGCAGCTGCCATGGCGGATGAAGGTGGCCAGGAGCAGGTTGCCAGTGGCCAAAGCATGGGGACCCACAAGGAGGCAGAGCAGTGAATGGCAGTTGGTGGGTGCCGCCGTGGACCAAGGGTGGAGTAGGGACAACAAGCTTGGTGTGGTGATGGCAGGCCATATGGGTGGGGCCCAGAGACAGCAACATGGTGATGAGGCAGTGGCCCTGCAGCGAAGTGGACACAGGGGCGCAGGCAGCTACAGAGGGCTGGGGCAGCAGTGGAGGTGTCAGGCAGTATGGCACTGAGGTGCGTGACACGTAACGGGTGGTGGCCACCATGTTGGTGAGTGCCTAAGAGGAGGGTTGACAAAGGCGCAACCATGGTTGGTGCTGGTGCGGCGCATGGCACAGGTCCTGACGGTGGCATATGGGTGGAAGATGGTACAATGTGCCATCACAGCCACAGGTGCAGCAGACTAAACCTGCAATTGGAAGTTATACACCAGACCCCTGAGGTAGTCTGGCATGCTACGCTACCGTGCTCTGCCACAATAGCCTTGATGCGTGTCAGGTCCCTATTCACTTTCTTCAGCTTGGTAGACCCCAAACCAGCCACAAGCTGCTCCATGCACAGGGCACTGAGATGTTGCTCCTCCTAGAGGCAGTTCAGGAAGTGCCATATATTTGGATAGCTGGCAACAAGTTGGGTGTTGAAGCCATGGTGCCAACCCTCCACTGCATTATTTGTTCTGTAGAACCACATAAGTTGGCTCGTACATGTTCCAGATTGTGACTTGGAACAGTGGGCACTGCCTGGTAGTCTTACCAGTGGGACGTTTGACCCATGTGTCCTCCATGTAGTTGAGGAGTGGCCAGAGGATTGCCTCATTGTCACAGTAGAAGGGCATGTCCACCTGCTTCACATAAACATCGACCACGGCATACACTGGCACGAATGCCGGGGCCGAGGAGCATGTGTATCTGCAGTGTGAAGTCTCGTCCATGGCATACCTTTCATGCAGCGCGGGCACATGGTGCCACAGGGCCTGGCAGAAGTGGAAAAGCATCCTGCACTACTGCCCCATCAAACATGGCCATGAAGGCATGCCAGGCTGCATGATCAAAGTCAAGCAGTGCTGTGCGCTGTTGTGCATTACACAGTACCTGGTGTAGCTCGGTGAACACACATGTATGACGACCTTCCGTGCTGCACACATGAGTGCATACATGGCTGGCAGGAGGAGCCTGGACTGCATGCCGTGGACAGTGTAGAGCTGCCTGAAGAGTGGTGGTGTGGCATGAAAGGTGCCACCAGGAACCAGTCCTGGTACCCAGTGGTCACAGCAGGTCACTCTGCATAGTAAATGTAAGTGTACGGCCCCGATGAACCACTATCATATTGCTGAAACAGGTCACTGTCACGCATGACCGTATATGATGGTGGGACTGTGAGCTCAGTCACACTGCTGGGCATGCTGGGCAGCCCTCACAGCCTGGCACTCCCACCGGATGGTGCGGTGCAGCAGAGGCAAGGCTGGCAGCCTGCCAGTGGTATCCATCATCCCAGCTGTGGCCTGCACAACAACCTGGTAGTACATTCAAGGCTGGTGCGTGCGTGGTCCTGCACACCTGCCAGCACACCATGGATGACAACCTCCCTTGCATCACGGACGTGGTTGTGCGGCCGGCCAGTATGGACCACATGTTCACTACAGTGTGTACCCATGCAGTGCAGGCATGCCTGTGGCCCTGCACACACCTCTAGTACACTTTCCCTTGTATCTCCTTGTCTCTGCGGTACACATAGCCACAGTGAGCAAGAAGTGGTCTCCCCTTTTGGCTCTTGAGGAAGGTAATGTCCTCCATCCTGCACTTGCTGACACAGAGCCTGGTGCCTCCCTATTTATGGACATGCTGTGCGGCCCCATGCCTGATTGCCATGCCTTACTCCATGTCTCCACTGCTGTCAAAGGGTTAGGTGCATGCAGACCATCCCTATGCACTCCTGCCTGTGCACAGTAAACACGATCACCTGCTCCCTGCTGCTCCAACCAGCTACTGCAATGGGAGGGTCTATTCTGGCCATGCTGCTGCCTGGATGTGTGAGCTGTGTATCGATGCAGTGGTATGACAGAAGCAAATCCTGTGCTAGCGTCCAGAGTGATACTTGCGCCGGTCTATGTTGCTTGTGAGTGCCACCGGCCCTAACGTGGCATGGTGTGTATTCCCCTACGCTTACGTCATCCTACTACTGTGCTTTGTACTTCTACCATTAGCCTACCTGGTGTAGCTGCCCGTGGTGTCTGAAACCAAGGCGGTACTGTCTGCGCTTCCGTCAGCAGCACACTTGTGGAGCATGCGGCAGTCTGTCCGATGGGACCCTTCACGGCCTGGCTGGTGTGTGTGTGGAGTGGCAGGGGGTCTGTGGCCATGACTGCGGTCTATGTCTCAGGGAGAGTAGCAGTTGTGGTTTGCTGCACATAGGGGACTGTGGTGAGGAGGTAGTGCATCACTGGTGCTGTCAGTGATCTTGCGTGGCATGTGATTTTGTAGTCGACGCACATGTTCAGGTCGCCGTTTTATCCCTGTCACCATACAAGCAGGTCACCGTTATGCCACCTGTGCCCTTGCTGCATGTCACCAGCATTGTATGGGTGCCCCATCACAGTCGCCCATCAGGTGTCACTGTTGTGTATATTTGCCTTCCCACAGTAGCCCGATGTCACAGGCTACCGACATCTGTAATGCTGTCCCCATTTGTAAGCACCAGATCCAGCACTGCCCATGCCTAGTGAGCTTTTGAATAGCTGCCAGAGAAAAGTCCTTGTGAGGAGTCAGGGATGACCCTGCTCTTGTCAAAGCCACCATTGAAAGCTTCACTTCCTGTCTGACAGACTGAAGTCGCCAACTAGCAGCATCTCCCCATTTCTTGCCATTCTGATGATGGCTTTTCCAATGCCTTATCCAATTCCTTTCCCGTGCTGGAGGGCTGCTCTACCAAGTACGGATAGCAGCTCCAAAGCATTCTTCCAGCTAGGTTTGGGCATCAGATCTTATGGTGGGTTGGGATTGATAGGGCAGACTGGGTAGGCCAAGAGGTCCTTATCTGCTGACAACTTCTATGCATCTACCTACTGTATCTATGGAACATGGGTTCAACTGAAAGAGCCTATCCAGCACAACCCTTAAATACTTAAAGGATTCCACAGTTTCAATGACTTCATCTTTTAAGTCCACAAGAGAAGCAACCTCATCAATTTTGCTCCTACAGCCAGTGAACTGCATAAATTTTGGGGAAGGTTTGCATTCAAAACCAACTTCCTGGACAATAACCAACATCAAAGGAATCAAAATCCTCCTGCACTACCAACCACATCCTTAATTACAGGGCCAGTACTAAATAAAACCACATTATCAGCATGAAGAGTGGGGTTTAATTATAACACCTCCTTGCATGAGAGGGTGTGTTTGGGACCTCTAACTGCATTATTTTAAGGAGAAGGCGCTTTTCAGCGTTATTCAGTGCTGTCACTATATTAGAGGGAGACTGAGCACAGCAAAGGACACCGGGAAGTGTAGTTTATGCTCTTATGAGGACTACACTCCCAGACATTGAGCTGAGCTATCAAGACTGTTTTATAGCCCAAGCAGTTTAGAAGCTACATTGCTTCACTAGAAAGAGCAAGCCGTTAGTTTACTTTTTCAATTCCTGCATTTAGAGGCGAGGTGAACCAGTGGTTACTTCCTGGTCTGCTGGCATTTAAGTCTCACCACAGAGTGAGCAGGGTGAGCACGCAGCTCCACATGCTGAGACACGCAGGTGTCTCGTGTGTCAGGCATGACCGGTGTATAAGTGTATCAGAGACTGCTGGTTTGTAAGTGCTTATCACTTCATTCTCCTTCTCTTTAACACCATAAAATTGATTAATGTGGAGCCTACTATTGATGTTACAAACCTCCTAAATGCATTATGTAAGGATGGGAATTTAGCTAAGTGCTTTAAATGTGAAATGTTCTATATCATGGATATCCAGCAGTTATTTGACTCTGATTGTCAAAATGTTCACAACTTGAAGTGGTACAGTACACATTGAACAACACCATTCAGGACTAAACAATCTAAAGGATATCATGAAGCTGGAATGGCAGTGTGAGTTGTTTGAAATCCCAGTGAATCCAGTTATAAGACCACAATCAGATTATGATTCTAGTTGCCCAAGTACCTCTACAAATGGTTGCCATGATTTTAGTGTTCATAATCACCAAAGAATAGTGCATAATATCAATTTAGTAGTGAACCACGGAGTAGTAAATGATCTTAGCAATTCACATAGTAAAACATCGTCATCAAGGAAAAGAAACAGGAAGGAGAACATAACTGATGCTTTTAAGTAGCCCTCAGATTCCACAATAGATTTAAATAAAAATACAAGCAACGTACACCTGACCTAAAATATGACTGGTGTTTCGTATGGAATAGCCATAAAAATGTAAAAAGGGTAGAAGAGCACTTACTTCAAAGGAAAGTACCATCCAAAACAGGTTTATCTGTTTATCAACAGAAAATACCCTTCTCCCGGATTGAGGTACAACTGAAATTACAGTTATTGAGGATTCCATAACTAGAAAATGTGACTCTACCATCTGTGATGCTGACACAGAACACAGAATGGTATTATGTTACCCAGGAGCTAAAAATGTCAAACATCAGGAGAAATACCTAAAGTAATAAAACAAAGTAGAAACAATAAACACATAGCAACAGTACATGCAGGAATAAATGACGTTGGTAAAACTCATGAGAAGATATTTGTACTGAACTATTAGAAACAGCATTAAATGTCACACAACTGATAGCTTATCCAGTTATATCAGGCTTACTTCCAGTACCAAGGGCAATTAAAGAAAAAAATAAGACAATTGCTGGAATGAATACTAGAATAAACAAGCATTTGTCAATGCTGAATGTTGTCTCAGCTGGCAATGGCATTGGTAGTGCAGGAGTTAGAGATGCATAATAGGAATGGCAGTGAAGTACTGAACTGATGCCAGCCTCACCCGAAGGACACATTTTCAACATAGGCATTTGGGACCTCCCTTATGAACAGTGGCACTGTGATTTTGTTAATCTGTCCCCAAAGTTGATTTCCCACAGCGACCACCCATTCTGCGCCTACAGGTGTGAAAACACATTTTGGGCAGGATGTGAAAAATGACAGCTTTACTGTTCATAAGGAGGTGAAAAATGCCAGTGTTGAAAATCTAGCATGAAAATATTGTAATTTCTGCGAAATTACACGGGTGCATGGAAACTGAGCAATGCATGCTTGTACCAGTCATTTTATGGACTTTCATCACTGAATTTTCAACATACACATTTAGGACCTCTGCTCATGAACAGTGTCACTGTCATTTTCTCAAAGTGTCCAAAACTGATTTCACACAGCAACACACTATTCTGCGCCGAAGTGCAAAACACATTTCGGCCAGGATATGTAAAATGACAGCTGCACTGTTCATAAGGAAGTGTGGAAAATGCCAATGTTGAAAATCTGGGTGAAAATATTGCAAATTCATGACGTTACAGCGTGCGTGGAAACTACGCAACACAGGCTCATAAAACATTTTTTTTATTTTTCACCAAATTTGCAACATAGGCTTTCTGAGAGGCCACCTCATGATCAGTGGCACTGTCATTTTGTTAGTCGGTCCCAAAAGTTGATCCTGCGCAGTGACCACAAATCACCTTTCGGGACGAATAACACCATGACAGTGACTGAATTCATAAGGGGGACCTAATACCCCATGTCGAAAATTTGGTGCAAAAATTCCAAAAAATGTCTGAGATATGTACCAAAGTTGAAAAAATAACTATTTATGCCATTATACAGCTTATCGGCATTTCTTCAGTTCATGATCGGCTTTGAAGAGTGCAGGCGTGTTCAGTCCACCAAAGACCATCGTGCCAGACTCCTGAGGCAAGTATGGGGTGAGGGGGTGTGGGAGGCAGTGCGCCAGAGGGTGGAGTGCGATTGGGGAGGGAGCAGGACAGACTGCGAGGATCGTTTTCTTCTTTACAGGTTAAAAAAAATCACAGGACTTTTTTTTACTGGGGCATTGGCATGCTGGGGTGGGCTCCCAGCATGCCACCTGATGTTGGGGCTAGCTGATGGAGGGTTGAGAATCCCCATCGGCACATACCGAGAGGGAGCTAGAGCTGAGGGATTGGGCACCCTCTTGGCACACAACAAATGGGGAGGCATTATGCCGACGGGAGTGGGCTCCCCGCTGACACATGAAGTGAATCAGGGCATGCTGACAGGGGTTGGGCACCACCGAAGTTGGCATTGTGGCGGTGGTTGCCACCATGTTTACTAGAATGCTTCACCAGGAAAGGCACGCCGAGAGGTGCCGCTGCGTGGCGAAGCTTGGCTCATTACAGCGGACCTTTCCTTAGATGTGCTCACTACATTACATACTGCTGGTGTGGTGCCTGCATGCTGCCATATTGGAGAATGAGGGATGCACCTACTGATCGTGCCTGCATTACCCACACCTCCAAATCTGCTACTAATGCAATATGATGGCCGATGCAACTGTGAGCCAACATAAAAATTGGTGCACCAGGGAATCAATTAGTTTCATAGATTCGTAGTTGAATTTTATGGGAAAATAACACTGTACAATAATGATGGTCTTCATTTAAATAATAAAAGAGCACAGCTGCTTGGCTCCTTCAGTTTAAATGCAATGGAATCTGTCTCTTTAAGTACTCAGGAAGGGTCTAGTCCTTCAAGATATCACTACTACCCAACAAACACGCATCTCAAAATAGGACCTCCACAAGGTTTCTCTTAAGTAATGTTAGGTGTTTGCATACAACATCTGACGAACTCCAAACCTTACTATTCACTGAAAAATAGATGTGGCTCTACTAACAGAAACATGGATGGATGACACAGATGACTGGAGTTTTAACATCCAGGGGTTCAATGTTATTCGCTATGCTAGAAAAATTAGAAAGGATAGCTATTTATCTCTCCACATATATCAACTACATGGATATAACAGACAAAATAAAATCCTCTTATGATACGAAACTCCATGGCTTAAAGTATTGGACAACAAAAACACTTACATTTTAGAGGTATGTTACAGACCACCCGATACCACTCCTGCAACCCATGAAAAATTAATTGATGAGATATATAAAGTATTGGAAACTGGTAATGTCTTGCTAACAGGTGACTTCAACCTTCAGACATTAATTAGAATAGCAATAAAGCCACTACCAAACAAGGGAGAGAATTTCTAGACCTCTACCGGATCATAACTTAATACAACATGTCAAATCTCCAACTAGGTTGAATAATCTATTAGATTTAGTAATAACATCAGAAGAAATTAATATCAGTGGATGTTTCATTAAGCCACCATTAGGCAATAGTGATCACTGCACCATACTCTTTACAATAGAATCACATAACTATACAATCAATGATTGACACTGAGTTTTATTTATATAAAACAGCTAATCACAATGGTATTCAAACTGAACTTGAAAGTATTGACTAGGCTAATATCATGAAAAGAAAACTATTGATAAGTCTTGGGACTTTATAAAAACACAATACATAATATAATGAATAAACATGTCAAACGAATCAAGAAATATGGCCAGTGTGGTATACAACCAAAATGTATAAATAAAGGCATCAAAAACTAATTATAAAAAGTTATTGTTATTTTATGGAAAACAAATCAAACATAAATGGGTCTCGATTCAAAGAAGTGCAAAGAAAATGCAAAAATAAAATAAACAGGGCAAAAAAACCTACAAATTTCACCTTGCCAAAACAGCTAGTAAATCAAATAGTAAGCAATTCTATAGCTACTGTATATAAATTCATTAAAAATATGTAATAGTGAACTCTCACCATCTATCAAAGACAATAATGAGTGTATCACAGACCCCACTGAAATAGCAAATATCGTTATTTATTTTTGTTCAGTTTTATGAACCAATTACAAACAGTTAATAACACTTCCAGTGATAGTATCACAGAAACACACATCTTTGCTAAAGAAGAACTCTTACTCCAAACTGACAAACTGAAGGCTATTAGCACCCCAGGCATTGACATCATGCCACCAATGTTAAAACTGATGAAAGACCATATTTGGATACCCTTAAATTGCTATGTGAAAATCTATAAATTACAACCTAATTCCAAATGACTGGAACAAATCAAGGATGACCCCAATATTCAAGAAAAGTTGTAGATCTATTATATCCAATTATAGGCCGATAAGCTTAACCTCTGTTCCTTGCAAGATTCTCGAAGTTACTAATTAAAAATAGAATCACGGATAGCCTTAAAATCATCCGATTGTTTGACCTAACCAACATGGTTATAATGTGGGTGGTCCTGTACAACCAATCTACTATGCTTCTACAATATAGTCAATCAGATGCTTGACCGAGGAATACCAATGGATGTTGTCCTTTTCAATTTTAGTAAAGCATTTGATTTAGTTCCACATATGGCAGTCAATAAAAACTATCAAAATATGGAATTGATGTAAATATAGTTAACTGGACAGATAATTGTTTGTGTGACAGAATCCAAGTTGTATCCATATGAGGACATTTATCATCAGAAGGTAGAGTCACAAGTGGGGTTCCCCAAGGTTCAGTTCTAGGACCGCTAATTTTCAAATATTCATTGCTGCTCTAGATGGCAAAGTTAACAATAAAATCATAAAATTTGCAGACAATACCAAGCTTGGTGGCCCTTGTAGAATAGAAGAGCAGACTGAATCGTTACAAAATAATATAGATACAATTTATAACTAGACTTGCACTTGGGGTAACGCAACTAAACACCGACAAGTGCTGTGTCATACATATGGGTAAGCACAATCCTCCATACCTACACCCTTAACAATGTGGCTCTTCCACTAAAAAATTCAGAAAAGGACTTGGGGATATTAATTGATAAAAATTTAGACTTCAGGAACAATGTAATTCAGTTATTTCTAAAGCTAACAAAATAATAATTGCAATAAAAAGGAACATAAAAGTAGAAAGGCTGAAGTACTTCTGCTCTGTATCTCTCATACATAAGGTCAATAATGGATTACGGAAGTCAGTTTTGGAGCCCCTACACTGCGATAGAAATAAACAAATTAGAAAAGATCCAAAGGCGTTTCACCAAATCCATCTCTATTTTAAAGAATCTAATTTACTAGGATTACACAGATTAGAGTTAAGGAGACATAGAGGTGATTTATTATTATATTATGATATTCAAAATGGCCCATCCCTTATGATGGAATTAAACATTGAATATAAAAATGATGACCATGGAACAATGTGCCACCTACTACAAACTAAAATAGGTGGATTTTACACTAACAAAATGGAAATATTTTTATACAGTAAGAGTTGCAAATCTGTGTACAGACTGCCATTGGATGTAATATCTAGTCCAAGTAAAGAAAATTTAAAATCTACTTAGACAAATATATCTTAGTAGGGGAACTCTAGATTATTACATTTTATCCTAAAGAAGCTACTCATGGGTCTTGGCCTTTTCTGTTCCTCTACTACTTAGTGAACTTAGTACTTCCAAAGATTTACATGATGCCGGTACAACATTTAAAAAAGAGAAAATAATAGGGTCAGAGGATTAAGCCCTGGGGCACCCCACAGTCAACTGGATGAAACTCAGGCAAATGGCCTAGGATTGTCATACAACGTGACCTTTCAGCAACACAGTTAGAAAATCATTTAATAACATCCTGTGAAAAGTGAGATTTAGTTGAGGAGTCCAAAGTCCACAAATATCACTGCAGCACTGTGCCCTTTGTCTAAGGTCACTGTGCACACAGCCAGTGAACCACACCAAAGCTGTCTCAGTGTTGTGAACTGACTGGAAACCATTTTGAGAACTGGTCATTAATTGATACTGTGATCAGATATGATTCTTTCCAAATGTTTCTACGGGATTCAATAAAGGTATCAGATGATAATTTGAAATAGCCTCCTTACTACCAGATTTATGAATGGGTCTTATCATGGCTAATTTCCAGGCACTAGGAAAAACTCTCATGGAAGGTTAAAAATCCAAGTAAGTAGCTTTGCTAATTCCTATATCCTATTTCAAAATACAAAACCAATGTTATCCAGACCACTGCTAAGATGGGGTCATAACCCATCACATAATCCCGTTACAATTCAGGAGTTAAACACTGAAAATAAAATTTAGGATGATTATTCAAGAAATTGGTTTCCTGAGCATCAACAAAAGGAAAACGTGTGCTACTATCCTGAATTTTTTCAAATTTGCAAAGTATTTCTTAAAAATCCTTGCAACCTTTTGGGATCTTCAAGCAGTTCACTCCCATCTTTAAGGGAAAGGAGACCAGAAGATGAGTTTGTTCCCAATATGGAGTTCAGAGTCTGACAAGTCCTCTTCAGACCCCTAAGATCACTGAAGTTGTTTATCCTTAAAAATTAACTTAGCCAATCTGATCGCAACTTTGCACCTCTTACATAGTCACTCACACTCTTGAGATCAGAGGGTACCTGCAAGACCTAAACTTTCTCCAGGCTTTATCGCTGACCCTCATTTGCCTCAGAAGATCAAGGTAACCCATCCCTTTTTGTGCCCTAATCCTCATTCTGTTTTTGGTGCTACTTTATCACAATTATCACAGAAAAGATTGCTAAAATTTTTCAAGTGCTACATCGATATTCGTAATAGCTTCTAAAAAAGATCCATCAACTAATTTAATTGAATTTTTAAAGTCCAACAACTTTAGTTCTCTAGAAAAAGTGTGAGCTGAAGGTTTTTTATTCCCTTAGCTGACCACTCTATCCAGATGGGTGACCACTATCCAATCAGTCATCAAACCAGTCCCTCCCCCATAGTTATGGCAGGTGGTTTCCTCTATTAGCTGCTGAATCTCAAGATTTAAAAAGCAAATCTTAGCTTTGTTTGCCTGGCCATTGCCTAATTCACATTAAAATCTCCTACAATTATCTATTTCTATTGGAGGCAGTACCTTTTAACTTCAGCTATCACATCTAAACTGTGCTTTTGCAGCCCGGTGGTATTTAGATGGAACTAACTGTAATAAATTTATTTGATGCCAGTATCAAATTGACATAAATAATGTTGCATCCAATTTCCTTTAAAGGCTGTAGGTCTTCTTGGGTTTTAAATGTAGTGGCCACATAAATAAGAGACCACAGGTCCACTTCCTACTCCTATTTATTTTCTAAAAGTTGAATAACCACCAACAGCAATTTCAGAATCACTAACCTTATTGGCAAGACAAGTTTCTGACAAGACCATAACATCAACTGATGCTAAATCACCCATACCTCAAATGAGTCCCATTTTGCTGTTAAACTTTGAATATTCAAAAGCACAATTCTCAGCATGGAAGAAGTTGAGTTAGGGGCACCTGGAGTTAAGGACATTAGTCTGAGCATTGCATGGCACACTTTCGGGACTGAGTGGGATGTATTGACCTGAAATTAACAGAAGTAGGATCAAAAAGTCTTTTGGATGTGATTCAATTAAAATATACTCTTTCCCTCCATATTATGAACTTAGTGAAAAGACAGCTCCTATTTTCTGGAACTGTAAAGCAAATATTAATATAAAAAAACACTGTCTCATATTCTTCAATAATACACATGACCTAAGTGACTGAAAAAGGATACCATATGGTGAGCAAGAATTGTTCACCCTATGATCAAAACCTTCTGTTCTTCATAACAGCTAATGCCCATCCTACCCACAATTCTACAATAACCTGTGCACTGAAAAATGCAGCCTAACAAAGACAAAGTAGTAAATAGCTCATGTTCATGATAAAGTATTAACAATTAAGTTAAATAACTTATGACAATAAAGCCCAAATTCTGACCATCTGGAGCCACAAAACATATCCCCTTCTTTCCCAGTGTAGCCAGGATCATAATGTCCAAGATCTGCCACTTGAAAGATTGTGACAACTCAAGGTTCAAAACAGATGAAGTGAGTCAGAACTAGAAGAGGAGAACAGCAGAAATGGCTTGCTTGAAAAGTGCTTGGTCCACCATTCTTAAAACCCTGAAACTGGCAGATGCTACCAGATCACTCTGGTACAATGTCAAAGCTCATAACCAGGCAGAAAAATTTAAGATGAAATATTGTAGGGAAGTAGGAATGACATCAAAACTAATCAATAACATCACTCCACCATTGCCCCCCCATTGTCGGATTCCAGGGCCAGCCTTTAGCTACCAGGTAGGTCCAGCTCAACACCTGAGTTCACTACCAGGTGAACTGTATCTGAACTGTATACTTAATTAAGAAAGAATGTTAAACAACTGACTACTGGCCGACTAAAATCTCTAAAAATAATACCATTTAAACCTGCAAGCATCCCCTAAAAACATTCCACACCCACCTTCTACAAGATCACAACTACCAGCTGCTGCCACCAGGTCAGTCTGGGCCTATAGAATGATCACAGACAGGTAACGAGAGTATGGCCTTAGGCTAAAGGAAAAACACAATAATGTCAATTGCTGGAAGGAGGAGGCAGAGTTCTAATCTTGCAAAATCCTCCTACTAAAGGCAACCCTCACCTGCCAAGGTCAGGAATCCAGAACTGACAGCTGCCACCAGGCTGGTCCAGTTTGACCACAAATGTATAATCAAAGAAAGTTTCAGGAACAGCTGCTGCCACCTAGTCAGCCCTGATAATCACAAATTTGTAAATGGCTGGGTGAGTTCTAGGGCTGGGCTGGGCAAATCCAGGTAAAATTATAGAATAACAACAAAAAACTTACAGCAATGCAGGTTCTAAAAGTTAAGATATGTTTAAATAATTTCTGAGCGGTACTACTCGAATGAGCGCAGTATTTGTGGAGCCATGCAGCAGTGCAGGCTTTTAATATTTCTTAGAAAATGGGTAGGGAAATTTATTGGCCTCTGACTGGCTGAATCCCTTGCCAAGAGGGTGCATTTACATGACAATAGAGACCAAGAAATCGGATATCGTGGCAGTCACAGAAACATGGTACACACAGAACCATGACTGGGACGTAAACATACCAGGATACACTATCTACAGGAGGGACAGGGAGGGTAAGAGGAGGAGGAGTAGCTCTCACATAAGAGAAGAAATCAAAGCAACAGAACAAAAGGGTAAACAGGGAGGAGGAGAAGAAGCACTGTGGGTCATTGGAGGCAGGCAATGGCACCACAATCCGCACAAGGGTTAGAGCAGACCCTCTCAGGGGAGGAAATGGACAAGGAAATGATAGAAAGTATACTTAGAATAGCAGATAAAGGGAGATATTGCTGATGGGTGATCTGAATATGCCAGATGTTAACTGGAGTGCAGTTGCAGCAGCCACTTCTAAGAGGGGGTTATTCTAGATGCCCTACAGGGCATGCCTTAGACAACTAGTATTGGAGCCCACTCGAGAGGGAGCAATCTTAGACCTGGTTCTCTCAAATGGAGATGAGAGAGGATCACAGATGTAGAAGTGGGTAGCTATCTGGGAACTAGCTACCATCGAACAGTATGGTTCACAAAACACAGCAATAGAGTCAAGCCACAAAGACAAAGGTACTGGATTTTAGGAGGGCTGACTTTGCAAAATGGGTGAGTGCCTAAGGAATGCACTAGCAAATGGGCAGGAAGGAGGGTGAACAACAATGGGAATAATAAAACTGCCATCCAGAGGTAACAAGCCTTTGTGTAAAGCAAATAAACAAAACAAAACGAGGTAAGAAACCACTATGGTTCTCAAAGAAGTGGCAGTGAAGGTTCAAGAAAAAGAAAGCATTCAGGAAGTACAAGGAATCACAGAAGGAACAGGACAGAGAACTGTATCAGTTAAAGCAAAAAGGAAGCTGGAAAGGCAGTCAGAACAGCAAAGGCCCAAACTGAGGAAAAGATAGCCAACTCAGTTAAGAAGGGGATAAAACCTTTATAGATACATCAAGGAGCAAAGGAAGACCAAGGGAGGGATAGTGAGGCTTAATAAAGGGGAGGGAGGATGGCAGAGGTGACTGTGAAAAGGCAGATATACTAAACAAATATTTTGCTCAGTATTTACAAAGGAAGAGGGAGGTACCTAAAACAAACAGTAGAAACACTCTGGATACAGAAGTTGATACCAGCCCATTTACAGAAGAAAGGGTTCTGAAAGAGCTCTAAAACTGAAGGTGGACAAAGCAATGGGGTCTGATGAGTTCATCCCAGAATTCTAAAAGAACTAAGGGTAGAACTAGTGACACCACTAACTACCCTCTTTAACAAATCATGGGAGGATGGGGTGGTACCTGAGGACTGCAGGAGGGCAGATGTGGTTCCCCTTCACAAAAGTGAGAGCAAGGCAGAAGCAGGAAACTACAGACCTGTTAGTTGAACCTCAGTGGTAGGAAAAATGATGGAATCACTTGAAGGAAAGAATTGTTGCGTATCTAGAGGCCAGAGAGCACAGGACCCTAGGCAGTATGGATTCCAGCGGAAGGTCATGCCAGAAAAATCTGATAGATTTCTTTGACTGGGTGACCAAAGTAGTTGATCAGGGAGGGGCTGTGGACATGGCCTACCTAGACTTTAGCAAGGCATTTGACACAGTCCCACACAAAAGATTAATATACAAGTTAGCCAGCCTGGGAGTGGGTCCCAAGATGACAGCCTGGGTAAAGAATTGGCTGGAGAATAGGACACAGAGAGTAATAGTAAATGGAGTCCACTCTGAAAAAAGGGGTTAGTAGTGGGGTACACTGCAGGAGTTCAGTATTAGGACCGGTCCTCTTCAATGTCTTTATAAGCGACATTGCAGAGGGACTGGAAGAAAAGTATGTCTCTTTGCAGATGACACAAAGATCTGCAACAGAGTTGATGCACAAGGTGGGGTGGAAAGGATGAGAAGGACTTGGCAAGGTTAGAGGAATGGTCAAATGTATGGCAGCTTAGATTCAATGCTAAGAAGTGCAAGATAATGCACCTGGGAAACAAAACCCAGGGAAAAGTACACAATGGCGGGTGAGATACTAACAACAACAAAATGGAAAGGGACCTGGGGTAGTCATATCAGATGACCTAAAGGTGGGCAAGCAATGTGAGAGGGCAGCAAGGAGGGCTGGGGTGATACTGGGATGCATGGGAGAGGCATCACCAGTAGAAATCAGGAAGTTATTATCCCTCTGTATAGACAGCTGGTGAGACCACATCTGGAGTACTGCGTGCAGTTCTGGAATCTCATCCAAAGACATAGACAGGATGGAAGCTGTCCAGAGGAGGGCAACTAAAATGGTGCAGGGTCTGCACCGGAAGACATATGAAGAGAGACTTAAGGAGCTTAATATGTATAGCCTCGAGGAAAGGAGGGAGGGGGGACATGATAGAAACTTTCAAGTACCTCAAGGGAATCAACAAAGTCCAAGAGGGTAGCATCTTTCAAAAAAAGAGGTGTGCAAGAACAAGGGGCACAATTTGAAGATAGAAGGGGGCGCTCAGAGGTAATTTAAGGAAGTATTTTTTCACAGAGAGGGTTGTGGATGTATGGAACGGCCTTCCAGAGGAGGTGTGGAGTCAAAAACAGTGGTGGAATTCAAGCATGCATGGGACAGTCATAAGGCAATTCTAGGGGTGAGGGTAGGAAGAAATAGGCTGCTGGTTAACTAGGATCTGCAGCTTATCCATCAGGTAGGGAAATGGGCAGACTGGGAGGGCCAAGTGGTCCTTATCTGCTGTCAAATTCTATGTTTCTATGTTTCTAAGAAATAAAAAGCTAGCCAATCTGTCTCAGCACATGCTAGTACTGGCAGTATTCATGAGCCACTAATTTGAAAGCCTGAAAAGCTGCCATTTTTCCCCATTTAGCAAGCATGAGCCTCTCCCACGCTCTGTAATTCAGTGAATCTTGCTTACTGTGAGCAAGTCAGTGAGTAAGCAATCCCTCCCACAATTCCATCTGCAATATCCCTTTTGTTTCAAGTAAAAAAACTACTGTACCTTGCTTTCAATTTCCCAGTCATCATCCATTTGCGCCAGCTGATACTGAAGCACTGACTCTCTCTCACTCAGCCACTCCCAACCTCATTCCCAAGTAAGAACAGCCCCCTATGTCACTACTGAATCAGGTAGGGCTGCCAACAGACAACATAGGAGAAGGGGTGGAGAAGATGAAGACAACAAGGAAACGAGAACAGTTAAAACAAGGAAACATGCACAAATAAAATCAGAAGCTTAAAAGCAGCCACAGCACTAAATGGACTACTTTACAGCAAATTAATTCTTTATTCATTTCTACTAGTTTTAAAATATTTTATAAAAAAGTCATAAATGACCCATTTCTAAGCCCAATAATACCCTCCAGGGTGGGCGGTATGGGCGATACTGGACCTTCCAGGGGCTAGAAGGCCCTCTGCCTGCAGTGTTGGGCCTTATTATGCCACTGGGTTGGTTTGGTATAACCCAACATCACCCACCTTATTGGGTATTACTGTTAGCTTCTCCCACCTCTCTTGCCACCCAGCCCTCTGAAAACACTAGGTACCAGGAACAAGGTTAGTGCAGATAGTGCCTGCCAGCAGACAGACCAGATTGAGAAGAGCACACTTGTAGCTGAAAGCAGCAGGGATGAGAGAATGCTGCAGGCTACCCAGTGATGATGGAGGTGGTGCTGACTTTTAATGTTGTTTGCACCACTCTCTTGCCAATCCCTTGGATGCTGGCTCAACTCAGAGCCCCTGCCAGCATGAGCTGTCAGGAATAAAGTGAGCTTGGAGTACCTGCCAACAGACAGCCCAGTTTGCGAAGAAAGATTTTCAAAATGGTTTGGGACTATTAAAATCAGTTACATTTTGTCCCGTCTACAATATGGTGCAAAATATATATTTTGGTGAAAATTTAGGCAGAAAAAAATAAAAGTCAGTGCTATCCCTAAATATAGATTGGTTTGGGGGAAGGTGGGAGCAGGACAGAGGAAGGAGTGGGGATAGTATACTTTTATTTTATTTTACCTTTTATAAGTAATGAATTTATAAGGAAATAACGATATTTGTACATGTGTTTTCATGTATTTTACCAGATTTTCATGCGTGTATTGATGTACTAATTTACTATAATGTGATAATTATTACAAAATTCAATAAAATATATTATTTAAAGAACAAAGTGAAATAAGTGAGTTAGAAGTTCAAGTTTTTACCTACTCTCACAATCCCTTTTTAGTAAAAATAGATCTTAAATGTGTCATTAAAAGAAAATATTAAAAAGATATAAGGTACAAATACAAAGAGATGTCGACAACCAACAGTCCTTTAGCTGAATGTCAGAGAAATAAAAGCATTTTATTTATTTATTTCTGTTTGGGATTAAATACCTTTGAGCCATAGGCTTGTTTACAAAGGTTCCAAGTCAGACATCGTACAAAACAGATAAGACAGACAACAGGAGTAGCACAGTGGTAATACAGAATCAGGTAAAAGACAACAGTAATGAAATTCTCGAGATACAGTAGCACTAGTTACTTCATAGGTAAAAATCACTATGAGGAAGATAATAATTATAGGTTCCTAGACAGCTTAGAATTCTTCAAGGAGATTTCAGTGTTGTTACATCTAGAATAGGTGAAGCGTGCCCACTGGCTGAAGAAGTCAGCAGTAGTGTGTGTGCAAGCGGGCAGAGGGTGGTTAACAGGCCCAAGCAACAATGGGGAGGGCAGCCATCGCGAGGCTAGGGGTTGGAGTGAGAAAAGAGCAGCCAGGGTAGGCATTGTCAGGAGGCAGGGAAGAGAGGGGAGGGTTAGGAGGGAATGAAAAGGAAGATCGCTAAGGGGGTAGGAAGTAAGGAGATGGAAGGTGGAGGAGAGGAGAAAGGGGTGGAGGGTGGGTGTGGGGTGGAAGGAGTAAAAGGAGGGGTGCAGTAGTAGTGGGGAGTTAGCTGGGGCACGGAAGGGAGAGAAAGAAGAGGGAGTAAGAAAAGGCAATGAAAATACAGGGGATGGGAGGAGGGGCAAGAGCTAGTCGATTATGGATGGGGCATTCATGTATATTAAGACATCATGACTCTTTGAATTTGGTTAAAGAGGGACTGAGGCCAAACTTTTGGCATCAATAAATTCAACATTTGGATCAGCATATCCTCAATCAGCCTCATGCCAAAAATCAGATCTGTGAGTTACTTTGTTTAAAAGTTACAAGTCATTTGTAACCCTTAATTCACTGCCAGTTCAAAAACCAGTTTCAGTTAAGAGCTGCTGACGATATCTTCTTCTGAACCCACAACCTAGCCCTCCCTGCAAGCTACCTTATGTGACTTATTTCTCCTATGTTACTTAAAACTGCAGTTGCAGTAAACATCTGAAAAGGAAACTGACACTGAGGGTTAGCACATGCACTTCCATAATGTGTAGATACAAGGTACAGTACTTCAAAATATAACCGGGGTGGAATGCAGTGGCAAACGTGGTTTTAGAGTGATAAAGTTGTGTGCAATTTTAAAACTCTGCAGGTATGAGATTTTGAAATGTCACCAGGTTGCAATTGTGGAATGCAGCAATGACAAAGTCTCAGAAAGTAGCTGGAACACATCATTTCAGAATGTGGCAGTGACGCAAAATTCCGGAATATGGCACTGATGCACAATTTTGAATGCAGCAGTGATGCACAAGTTAGGAATATGAACATATGAAATTTGCCAGCAGTTAAAGGCCTAGTGGTCTATCAAGTCTGCTCCAATGTGCAGCTAGCACTCCTTATTCCTGCAGCTGCCTCCCTCCCACCCTTCCCTCCCTTGACCCTCCCCTTGCCCTGTCGCAGCCCCTTTGAAGCAGTCCAGTCCACTGTTCTACTGGATACCACTTCCACCGGTAACACATTCCACCCGCCTACCACCTCCCGTAAAAAGTGTCTCCTCATCTCCCTTCCAAACCTTCCTCCCTCCAGTCCCATATCATGGCCCTGGGTGTCCCTCCCATCCCTTACTTTGAACAGCCCTCTGTACCTGCCTTGTTTTTCCTTTCATGTACTTGAAGGTTTCAGTCATATCCCCATCCCTCCTCTTCTCCAGTGAGTACATGTTCAACTCCCTCAGCCTCCTCTTGTATGGTAAGTCCCCCAGCCCCTTGACCATCTGTGCCCTCCGCGCAACCCCCCTGTAACCTAATGTCCCTCCTCAGATATGGCGGCAGTACTGCACGCAGTACTCCAGATGTGGTCTAGCTAATGATCTATACAGTAGCAGAATCACCTCCCCTCCTCAAGGATATACCCTTGCAATGCAATCCAACATTTTGTTGGCCTTTGCAGCTGCCTTCCTACAGTGTGATGAGTTGTTCATTGACCCTTCAGTGAGCACCCCAGAACCTTCTCCTCCTCCTCCTGTCTCGGCTAGCTGAACTCCCCCAGCTGGTAACTCCTCCTTGGATTTTACGCCCCAAAAGGCAGCACTTTGCACTTTTGGCATTGAACCCCAGTTGCCAGGTGTCCAACCAGGTTTCCAGCTTTGCCAGATTATCCTGCAACCTCTGCCATCCCCATGGGTCATCCACCACTGCTCCCATCTTGGTGTCATCAGCAAACAGACTGGTCTTGCTCTTTATGCCCAATGATATGTCTGCAATGAATATCCGAAAAACACACCCTGCAGAACACAGCTTGTCACTACCTTTGGGGTTGACAGCTCCCACCCACCACCACCCTCTGTTGCCTTCCCTGAAGCCAGTTCCCTGCCCATCTCACCAGCTTTGCACCTACCTCTGTGCCTTCTAACTACTTCTCAGCCTCCCATGTGGCACCAAGTCGAATGCCTTACTGAAGTACAGGTACAGGACATCCACTGCATGGCCCCCATCCAACTGCCTAGTTACCCAATTATAGAACTCCACCTAGTTGGTTTGGCAGGATCTACCACTTATGAAGGCATGCTGTTCTGCTGTCCTGTAGTCCTTTGGCCTCCAGGAAAGCCACCAGCCTCTCCTTCAGGATATTCTCCATCAGTTTACCCACAACAGATGTGAGGCTCACCAGTCTGTAGTTCCCGGTTCATCCTTTCTGACCAATCTTGTGGAGGGCACCACAGAACCCATCCTCCAATCCTGAGGCACACACCCTGAGTGTAGTGAGGCATTAAATAGGCCTGCCAAAGGTCCTGCCAGGACCTCTGCCAGCTCTTCAATACCCTGGGTGGATGCCATCTGAGTCTGGCGCTTTGTCCATCCTCAGTGCCCTCAAACCCTCCAGAACCCTGTCCTCCATGATTTCCATCCATCACCCCTCCCCTCTGTTTCTGCCTCCTTCCCCTTGGGTATCACCTCTTCTCCTTAGTAAATACTGAGCAGAATTGATCGTTTAGCACTTCTGCCTTATCACCCCTGCTTTCACCCAACCTCCTCCTTCCTAATCCTTGCTACATGGTCCTTACAGTTCCTTTTCTCTCTGATGTACCTGATGAAGTCCTTCTCCCCATTCTTAATGCCCTGCACTAGCCTGAGCTCCGAGATGCCTTGGCTGCCCTTACTGCCCTTGTCACCTCCTTTGATTCCTTCAGGTACTCCTCCCTATCCTCCCCTCCCTGTTTTTTGTACCTCCTAAAGGCAGCTCTTTTCCTCCTTACCTCTTCCATGACCTCATTGCTCACCCAGCTAGGTTTCTTTGCCTAACCTTCTTGCTCTGGGCCTTGCTGCAGGTTCTGGTTGCCTCCACTATCCCCAGCTTTATGAGCTCCCACCTCTGGTTAGTGCATATACAAGGCTGAATTCTGGCCAGGTTCCTTTACCTCTTCCCCATCCTCCCAAAGTCATCCTCCTGAAGTCCAGCACCCTTGTGCCGGATTCCACACTTCCTTACCCATATCCAGCGTGAACCATACTGAGTGGTGGTCACTCCCGCCAGTGGTTCCTACACCCTAAGTTCCCTCACAAACTCCCCATTTGCCAGCATGAGAACAAGGGTATTCCCTAACCTGGTTGGTTCGTCTGACCATTTGCATCAGGAAGCTGTCCTGGAAGGCATCCAACAATAGTTGCTCCTCCTGGTTGTTGCGGTGCTCCAGTCCACTCCTGGCATGTTGAAGTCCCCACAATCACCACACTACCCTTCTTGCAGGTCCTGCTGATCTGTCCCGCTAGTTCGCTGGTCTAACTCCTCTGTCTGAGAGGGCAGCCTGTACACCACTCCCATCCTGAGAGTCCTATTCTTAGAATCCTGGATTTGCATCCACAGTGACTCTGTACTACCCCCATCCCTTTCCTTCCGTACACACTTCAGTCCTTCCTCACCATATATACACATATAGAGCCACCACCCCTTTCCCAATCACTTTATCCCTATGAAATATCCTTTACCCTGGTAGCAACAGGTCCCAGTCATTGTATTGGGTGTCTCATGTTTCAGTAATGGCTACAGTGTCCACCTCCTCCTCTGCCATGAGAGTCTGTAGCTCTGCAGTTTTCTTCCCAAGGCTCCTAGCATTCAGGGTGACCACATTCCACCCCTCCTTCTGCCTTCCTTTACTAGCATCGCCACTAGTACTTGCCCTTTGTCCTTTATCACTGTTATGGGGGTAAACTCATATGGCTTCCCAACCTGTGGTCTCTGCATGTCCATTGCCCACTTGCCACCCCCTGCTGCTAGTTTAAATTCCCAGCTTCCTCTATGTACTCCTCCATCCTCTGTTTCTGCACTTTCTTTCCCTCCTCACTCAAGTGTAGTCTATCCTTGGCATAGAGACTACTGTCCTCCCAGGTCTCTCCCACCCCCCAACCACCAGTCCATACCCTTTAGCATGACACCAGGTTCTTAGCCATTCATTAAAATCCTTTATTCTCAATTTTCTTGCTGTGCTTGCCCTGGGCACTGGAAGTATTCTGAGGAAGTTACTGATCTTCCTGCCCCTTACATCATTGTCCCAGTTCCTCAAACCTCCTCTGGACTATATCTACCGTCCTGTTAGTCAGGTAATTCATTCCCAAATGTATAATTAAATGAGGCTTCTCCTACCCTTTCTAGCATATTTAGAACAGATTGTCCCACCTATCCACTGTCATTCCCGGCATGGCCTTCACCCAAATGTGACTATGCCTCTCCCTTTGCTACCCACCTGATTCCTCTTAGTATTGAGTCCCCCAGCACTAAGATTCCATCCCTCTTACTAACTGCTTGCTTCCCTTCCTCCCCACCCTCACTCCCAGCTCCTCCTTTTCCTTCTGCACAGTAGTTCCCCTTCTTCATTGTAATTCCCACAGCAGAACTTCCCCACTCAGTTTCATCTGGACTTCTATCAGTTACTCCTCCAATTTCATCACCTCCTCCTCCTCCTCTTCTCCCTCTAGTACTGCAAAACAATTTTCTGAAGACCCTTCTCCAATGTCCGCTTTCTCTTTCCTCATTGTAGCCTGTTCCTTCTTTCAACTCCATGACTGTTGCCACTTTTCCTCCTCCCTCACCAGTCCCTTTCTCCTCCTTTCTGTTGTCTTTTTTTCCCTTGACTTGGTTCCCTGATGCCATTCTTCTTGGCCTGAGCACCTCTGTCTCTGCTTCCTTTCTTCTGACCCTCTCCTCCCTCCTGTTGGCCCAAACTGCCCTCCTTCATCTCCCTCCTCTCTACCTCAGTGTTGGCTTATAACCTCCTCTAGTCTGCCTTGCCTGTCTTAGCTCCTCCTGCAGAGCCTCAATCTCTTTTACGTTTCTCTGTTTGGTTGCACACTAAACATCCCCCACCCTCCACGCAATTTTAGAAAGATTGGTGCACCGCAGTTGTTGCAGCCTACCACCCTACCCATTGCTCTCATTGCCCACCAGCGACCCCCACCCTTCCAGTTGAAGGATACTCAATGCTCCCCCAAGTCTCCCGTCTCCCCCATCATTGTAAAACATCCTTCTCCTTTCTCAATTTCCTTACCCCTTTGTCATACACTTTAGATAGACTGAGCAGCTGCCTTTTAAGTTCCTATCCCTCCTGTCCACACTCAAAAGAAACTGTAAGCAACTATTGTACAGCCTTTCCACATGCAAACACCAATGCAAACAGGTAAAATGAAAGAGAAAAGTGTTGCAGTTACTTCCCTTCAACAGTGATAGCAGTCACCTCTTCACTCGCTGCGTTCCTTTCCTGGACGCCTGCTTGCTATGACAGGTGCATGCCATTGCTCTTTGGGAAGTGATGTCAGAACCTCCAGTATAAAGGAAATGAAGGACTTGGGGTGGGTGTGGTGAGGTGCAGGGAGGGTGGGACCAGCCTGTGACTTTCAGAAACAATCAGGTAGCTGAGGCCCCTAGCCAGATAATTAGCACCCTTCTCCCACTATGCACTAAACTTTGCAGCTAGTGAAGACAGCAAAATACAATCACAACTCCACTAAAGCACAAAAATAGGTTTGATACCAGAAGAAACAGGTCTCCATTTCAAACAGTCTCACCAACAATGCACCAAAATAGGCTTGAAATTAGAAGATTTAGGTTTCCAAGCCAAAGAAACAGCCCCATCAGAACAGCCCCAATAAAAGCACACCAAAATAGGTTTCAAATCAGAAGAATCAGATGAAATCAGAAGAAACACGCCCAATTTAAAGAAATGACAGCACCACTGAAAGCACATCAAAATAGGTTTCAAAGTTTCAACAGCTCCCAAACAGTTCCCTGCTAGCCCTTTTAAGTAGAAAGAAAAACTCAGCCTGCTACCAAGTGAAACCACAAATCAGCCCACTTACAACACACCAAAATAGGTTTCAAAATTCCAACAGCCCCAAAACAATGCCCTGCTAGCCCCTTAAGTAGTGACAAAAAATAAATAAAGGAATGTGGCAGTGATGCACAATTTCAGAATGTAGTGGTGACACACAGGTTCAGAAAATGGCGGTGATGCACAATTTAGGAATCTAGCGGTAACACACAGTTTCAGAATGCAGCAGTGATGCACAGTTTTGGAATGCAGTAGTGACCACAATTTAGATGTGTCTGTGGTCGCATAATTTTGGAATACAGCAGTGACGCACTGGTTCAGAATGTGGCATGATGCACAATTTTGGAATGCAGCGGTGATGTACAATTTCAGAATGCAGCAGTGATGCAGTTTTGGAATGCAGCAGTGACACAGCTTTGGAATGTGATAGTGATTAATAATTTTGGAATGCAGCGGTGGCCTTTGGGTTCAGAATGGCAGTGATGCACAATTTTGGAATGCAGCACTGATGCACAATTTGAATGCAGCAGTGATGCACAATTTCAGAATGCGGCTGTGATGTACAGTTTTGGAATGCTGCAGTGACACAAAGTTTCAGAATGTGGCAGTGATGCTTATTTCAGAATCGGCTGTGATGCACAATTTTGAAATGTGGCAGTGGACGCTAGGGTTTGGAATGTGGCAGTGACACACAATTTAGGAATGCAGTGGTGAGACACAGTTTTGGAATGCAGTGGTGACACAGTTTTCGAATGTGGTGGTGATGCACAATTTTTGGAATGCGGTGGCGCAGTTTGAATGTGGCGGTGATGCAGTTTGGAATCGCAGTGACACAAAGTTTCAGATGTGGTGGTGATGCATTATTTCAGAATGCAGCTTGCACAATTTTGAAATGTGGCAATAACGACAGGTTTGGAATGTGACAGTGACGCACAATTTAGAATGCAGTGGTGACACACAGTTTTGGAATTCAGTGATGACACAGTTTCCAAATGTGGTGGTGACACATAATTTGGAATGCAGCTGACACACAGGTTCAGAATGTGGCAGTGGCGCACAATTTGGTAATTTTATTTTTATTTATTTAGTTTTTGTTGACCGGTAAGTGCACTAGACAAATCCTGCCTATTTTCATGCATGACCTGGGGAGGGGATACAGATGAATGCCAACTGACCTTGAACCAGATTAAGCTTTTGGTGGTATTTTAGTGAATGGAAATTGGCCAGGACACGGGAAATTCCCTACTCTTTTCGATAAATGCATGGGATCTTTAACATCCACCTGAACTACCACCAATCCAGGTAGATGGGACCTCGGTTAAATGTCTCATCCGAAAGCGGCACCTCAAAGTGCAGCACCCTCTCATGCTGCACTACAGTGTCAGTACTGGGATATTAACCCAAGTGCCAGATGCGGAACTGAACCCACAGCCCTCTGATCTCCCAGCCTCAGAGGCTAGTGTGCTACCTACTGAGTAATGCAGCAGTGATGCACAATTTTGGAATGCAGCAGTGACGCACAATTTCAGAATGCGGCAGTGATGCACAATTTCAGAATGTGGTGGTGACACACAGGTTCGGAATGTGGCAATGATGCACAATTTAGGAATGTGGCAGTGATGCACAGTTTAGGAATGTGGCGGTGACATAGATTTGGAATGCAGTAGTGACATACAGTTTCAGAATGTGGTGGTGACGCATAATTTGGAATGCAGCTGTGACACACAGGTTCAGAATGCAGCAGTGATGCACAATTTTGGAATGTGGCGGTGATGCACAATTTTGGAATGGTTGTGACACACAGTTTCAGAATGTGGTGGTGGCGCACAATTTTAGAAAGGTGGCGGTGACACACAATTTTGGATTATGGTGGTGACACACAGTTTCAGAATGTGGTGGTGATGCAATTTCAGAATGTGGTGGTGGCGCACAGTTTTGGAATGTGGCGGTGACGTTACAGTTTGAATGTGACAATGATGTACAATTTCAGAGAATGTGACAATGACGTACAATTTTGGAATGTGGCAGTGACACAAGTTTCAGACACATAGTTTCAGAATGTGGTGGTGACCATCAGTTTCAGAGTGTAAGCGGTGATGGTTAATTTGAATGTGGTAGTAGCGGAGAATTTCGGAATGTAGCATGACACACAATTGGAAATGTGACAGTGACAACTGTGTAATGTGGCATTGCAACACAACTTTTGAGGGATGTGCAATTATGGAATCTGGTGGGATGTGCCATTTTAGAATGTGGTAGGGATGTAATTTGGAAATGGTGAAAGGATGTGCACTTTCAGAATATAGCAGGATGCATAATTTTAGAATGTGGCTAGGACACAATTTTGGAATGTGGTGAGGATGTGATGCACAATTTAAACGTGGTGGGTCCATACAAGTCTGGAATGTGGCAGGACAAGCAATTTCAGAATAAATGGTGTGTCCTGTCACACTCCAACAACATGCATCCCACTATATTCTGAAATTGTCAGTCCCCACCAAATTCCTCGATGTATCCTGTCGCATTCAGAGACTGATTGCCCCACCACATTTTGAGATGGCACATCCCTGTCACATTCTGAGACCGCGTATCCCTTCCCAACATTTTAAAATTATGCACCACCCTGACGTTTTATGCTTTAGTTCAGTGCTGCATTCCAAAACCACCTTCTGACATGTTCTAAGTACAGTGCCATGCATCTGAACATTCTAAAAAGGCAAGCACTGGAGCCAACCCTATGTCATTTTTAAAAGAATTACTATAACTACAGTTTCTTAAATTTTGGAGAAGCCAGGTCCTGCAAGGTTGCTGGCAGGATGAACTAGAGTGTGAGTTCAGGAGATGACATCACCAGTGGCTTTTCACTGAAACTGGCTTTTGAATAGGTAGTGAAATCAGGGATACAAAGTAGCTCTAACTTTAAAAGCAGATAACGTAGAAACTTAATTTTGGTATGAGATTTATTGGGGTATCATTACTCTAATTCTGCAATGTAGCACTTTTGGCAGGAGTCGCTCTTAAAAAAGTTAGATCTCAAAGCCCAGCCAGTAGCAAACTCAATCAGACACAGCAAGCAGTAGAGCTCTGAAGAGTACAAATGCAGAGAGGAAGGTAGAGAGCTCTACTATTATACAATAGGAGCGAGCAGATAACCCATTAGATAAAAACATGTATTCTCACTGCAGTGTGATAAATCCAATACCACACTGTGGTGACATCATCAAACAAAAAACAGCACAAAACACAGTCCTATTGTATAAAAGCAATACATATTGGCTAGGTGTGTGATAGAGAGAATATATCTGAACTCGTGGCAAGTGAGCTTGGGGAACCATCACTTATGGCTCCTCTACGCTCTGTCACTCATTCAGATATATTCTGTATCACACACCTAGCCATCACATCCCTTACCAAAATATCCTTGGAAAACTGCAGCATTACCATTTGTCCTCCATTTCCATACCATTGTAAATTCCACTGCAATACCATTGTATCCCTTGACTGGTAACACACTGGATTTGTTTCAATTCCATTGTAAAACCATTGTTGCCATTGTGGTACCACATGGACAGTGGTATCACAATCAGAATGTGAGCATACATGGTACCACAATGGCTCAAACACACACCATTGTATTCCACTGCTGTTGGTAACACAATGGATTTGTTTCAATTCAGTGTATTTCCTTAGTGTGCATAATCCTTCTATCATTACTCAACAATATATTGGTTTGAATGGTAACAAAATAGAGTTTCAAAGAAATGACATTAGTGAAGGTATCAATAGTCTCAAGTCCAATGGTTCTCCTGGACATGATGGCATCATACCTGGCTTCCTAAAAATTGGTGTTTCAACTTGCAGGGCCTCTAACAGTCCTATTTAATAGATCTACTATATTGATAGAAAGGCCATTGATGAATGGAAAATAGCAGATGTGATACCAATTTTAAGTGGGGAAGGACTGAGGTGGGAAATTACCGTCTCATTAGTTTGACTTCAGTCGTGGGTAAACTTTTGGAAAAATTAATTCAGAAACATATTTCTACCCACTTAGTAAACAAGGGACATGTAAATCCAACCCAACATGGATTTATTTCTGGAAGATCATGCTCATCGAATATAATTAGCTTCTTTGAACCAGTTAGCTGCCTTAGATAAAAACATCCCAGTGGACTTCATTTTCTTGATTATTCAAAGGTTTTTGATAAAGTCTCCTATAGAGTATTAATAAACCAACTTGTCAAAATTGGTTTAAGTAACAATATCATTAGATGGATACATTCATAGTTAAGTAACAGGATCCAGCGTGTGACTATTAAATGATATTCATCGGCCTGGGGCGTGTCACTAGTGATGTCCCACAGGGATCAGTGCTGGGTCCAATACTATTTAATATTTTGATTTCATCCTACCTTGCTCTAATATAGTATGTGTTGAAAAATATGCTGATGATTATAAACTGAGATGCTTGATTAAAGACCAAGAGGATGCAAGATCTTTACAAAGTACTTTGACCCCAATATAGCTAACTGGGCAGAGAAGAATAAAATATACTTTAATCTAGATAAGCGTAAAGTGAAGCACTTGGGAAAAAATCCCATGTATACATATCAAATAAATGGCATCACATTGTCAACAGTTAAAGAAGAAAAAGACCTGGGAGTAACTGTTTCTGATGATTTGAAGTTTGATACCCATGCTTTAATCATAGCTAAAAATGTCAAAACTAATGGGATGCATATTGGGTAATATTAAAAGTAGAGAGGTTGAGGTGGTGGTCCCATTGTACAATACACTGGTGAGGCCCCATATGGAATACTGCTCTTAGTTCTGTGCCCTTCCTCCAAGAAGACTTAGACATTATATAAAAATATACAAAGGAAAATTACAAGATCTATAAGACCCACTAAGAATTTGAGTTATGTAAATAGGTTGCATAAATTAAACCTTTACTCAATAAAATACAGGCAAGAAAGGGGTGATTTATGTTTAGTATACAAAACCCAACAAGACCATTATATGATAGAAACCCTCGGGTTTAAGAGGAATCCAGGTATTACCTCTACTAGATCCCATAAGCTGCAATTAATGGGGAATCAAATAACACAATTAAGCGAAATAACTATTGCACCCAGGGGTGATAACAAAATGGAATATGTTGCCTAGTTATATCACAGATAGTTCCAACATGAGTACTTTCAAGGTTAACCTCGACAACTATATGAAATATAAGAAATTTCAGTTCACCAATGATTTGGTGGTAAGTTCACTAAAGGGCCATGTGCTCACTGAACTTGCAACTCACTATGAAACTATGAAACCACTGCTGCCATCATTGTACCATGTACCACAGTGGTAACACGGCGATTTCCATGTCCAGTGGTAACACAATGAGCTGCCACTGCAACACCATTGAGACTGGTCTCACAATGGATTGTTTCAATTCCATTGCCATACCATTGGTGACACTGTGGTACCATCTGTGTGTAGTGTTAGTGCTGTGGTGCTCGGAGGTGGATGCTGGTAGCTCAATGATGACATTGCACTACCACTGCTATTGGTAATTGGGGTAGTCACGTTAGTACAGTGGTTCTCATGTGGTATGACATCGACCACTCAAGATCCTCAGCTAGTTCCCCATCTATGATATCAGACTGACATCAGGTCCTCCCCAGTCCTCACCGCTCACCGTATGCCTCTCACATCCTCCACTTTGGCTCCTCAAGCCTGTCTCCCTCCTCACAGCTCCCACAGAACTTAGGTCTGCAGCTGCACGATAAGGACCACACATGCAACAGTTTTGCTCAGTCATAATAATTTTTAATCAATACTTTTGGTGATGCTAAATCATTATCTATCATTATTGATCCAATATCCAAAGCCGCCATAAACCATAACTTTTCTTTCACTGCTGACGGTGTTTTTTTTTTATCATGATTAATCATAGTTAATCAATACCTGATGCAGGTTATTGGCATCAATCAGAGTCTGCTTCACAGGTCATACTTGGTCATAGGGATTCACAAAAAAAATACAGCTAACAGCTTAATCTGGTTCAGTTTCAGTTGGTTACCATCTGTATTCCCCGTCCCCTCCCCAGTCACCCCTGAAAAGGATTTCTAGTTACAATGGGCTTACTGGGTCACCAAAATTCAATACAATAAACAAAAATAAATAGGCTTGTAATATTTGGCAATGATTAATCATGAGTGATGTACCTGGCTCTCATTGGCTGCTCTGCTGTAATTAACTTGCATAATTTGTCATGTTTAATCATGATCAGTCATTGCCTTTTAAAATAAAGGTGTGACATTCTGTATTGGGCTTCATTAAGCCCGTTCTGCAACAGTGATAGTCTGTCCATGAAGAAATTATAAATTTACTGCTGTCCTGTAAGGGAGGAAGGGATGGTAACACCGGTGAACTGCTGTCCAGCCGACCGCTTCCACTTCCCAGTCTGCTTGCTCTGTCCCACATTCCGACATTACGTGGCGTCTCAGAGAGGGCACATGGGCGCCATACAAGTCTATGGGTTAGTTTTCAAAATGGTTTTACAGACATTTAAGCAACCTCTGAGAAAATGAAAGCCACAGCTCAACAAATAGGGACCCTCCTGAATGCTAATGTTTTACCATAACCTTCCCCAACACATCCTCTGAAAACCATAGTAGTCTTTTTTTCCTTCTTGCTTCTGTTTACATTTCTAACACCTTCACTACAGTTCTTTTTAATTTTGCCCAATGTTCTTCTACTACTCCTAGTCCCCCTCCTGCCAGGGCATCCCTGTGGCAATCCCCATCTTTGTAAAGTCTGCCCTTCTGAATTCTGGGACCATCACCTTTGTGTGGTTCCGATTCCACCCGTTCTTGTACTGAACCACACCATTCAGCAATACTGGGCCACGGGTGGCCACCACTATGACATCTGCAACACTGTCCCCATTGGTAAGTACTAGGAAAAAATTGCTCCCTTATGAGTGGTCTCATTTACTACTTACCTAAAAATGCCCTTGCAGAGTCAGAATATCCCTACTCCTAGCTGAGTTGCAGCCAGGATGCTCCAGTCCACATCTGGCAGTATGGCAGTACAGCACAGTGGTTTAAGGCTCTGAGCTGCAAATCTGGAGACCTGGGTTTGAATCCCACAGCCCCCACTTGCATACTGTGTGACCCTGAGCAAGTCACTTAACTCTGTGCTCCCAGGTTGCACCTGTAAACAAGCTTTCAGCTTAGTGTGTCTCAGCTGGTTAAACAACTGGGAAAAAAAATGTTTCGCGCCAGCAACACCTCCCTTTAGCTGCCATCTTATAGGCGGCTTCCAGTAGAACCTTGTCCATTTCCTCCACATGTGCTGGAGGTCTGTAGATCACCCTAGTGCAAACAGCTGCTCCATCTCCTGGTAATAGAGGAAAGTTAAGTTACTGTTCATGGTTATACTGTGTGTAAATGGGTGGGGGCTGTGGTATTTAAACCTGTGTCTATGTTTGCCGCTCAGTGCTCTGTCTTCAAGCATATAGGTGCCAGTACCCCAACACCAGCACATAATGTCCCCCACGTAGTGTGTGTGTGTGTATATATTTATAAAATGGGCCAGAAAAAATGATCAATCGCATTGGACAAACACCTCTGGTGACCGTGCATATATCAGGCGTGACCACACACCTGCACTTTACACCCCTCAAAACAATTTGCCATTTTATAAGATAGATAACCCACTGTAGAGTGTGCGGTGCGTGCACTGACATACACTTGCCTTGGGTAGTTGGCGCACTCAGCCTGCAGCCTCGTGCATAACAGCACACCAAGGTGTGTGTATATCAGGCGTGACCGCACCCTACAGTGGGTTATCTATTCACATACATATATATATATATATGAGCTAGTACTTGCTGCAAAACAAAAACACTACATTAATGCAGGCATTAGAATACAAAACACACAAAGCAAGAAAACAAAAACAGGATTTGAGCCTCACAAGTCTTGGCAAATTGGTTGTGTGGCATTCATGGAGTTCCCAACCTTAATGCCCATCCCTACCCCGCATGCCCATAGCCTCCTTTCTAAAGCACAAGGTACAACTCTAACCCAGTGCCTCACATAGCAGCCATTCATACCTGTAACCCGCCACTAGGACTGCCTTATGCCTGTCCCATGCATTCTTGAAGTCCCCCTGTTCTTGACTCTCGACCTCCTCAGGAGGCTGTTCCATGCATCCACAACCCTCTCAGTGAAAAATACTTCCTCACATTACCCCTGAGCTGTCCCCCTTTATCTTCAAATTGTGCCTCTTGTTCTTGCACATCTTTTTCTGGAAGATGCTACCCTCTTGGACTTTGTTAATTCCCTTGAGGTACTTAAAGGTTTCTATCATGTCCCTCTCTCCCTTCTTTCCTCAAGAGTATACATATTAAGCTCCTTTAGTCTTTCTTCGTATGTCTTCTGGTGCAGACCCTGCACCATTTCGATTGCCCTCCTCTGGACAGCCTCCACTCTGTGTGTCTCTCTTGGAGATGGGGTCTCAGAACTGCACACAGTACTCAGATGGGGTCTCACCAACTATCTGTACAGAGGGATAACAACTTCTTGTTTTCTACTATTGATGCCTCTTCCTATGCATCCCAGTATCCCCAGCCTTCCTTACTGCCTTCTCCATTGCTTGCCCACCTTTAGGTCATCTGATATAATTACCCCCAGGTCCCTTTCTATTTTTACTGTTGTCAGTATCTCTCCTCCCATTGTGTATGCTTCCCTGGGTTTTGTTTCCCATGTGCATTACCTTGCACTTCTTTGCATCAAATCTGAGCTGCCATACATTTGACCATTTCTCCAACCTTGACAAGTCCCTTCTCATCCTTTCCACTCCATCTTGTGTATCAACCCTGTTGCAGATTTTGTGTCATCTGCAAAGAGACATACTTTTCCTTCCAGTTCCTCTGCAATGTCACTTATAAAGACATTAAATAGGACCGGTCCCAGTACTGAACCCTGCGGTACCCGCTAGTAACCCTCCTTTCTTCACTGTGTACTCCATTTACTACTACCCTTTGCATCCTGTTGTCTAGCCAATTTTTTATCCAGCCTACCACCTTGGGACCCACTCCAAGGCTGGCTATCTTGTGTATTAATCTTTTGTTGCGGCTGCACAGATATCTGCCACTGACACATTCTTGAAACAGGCCACAGAGGCGGCTACTTTTCTGGTGGAGTAACCCCTGACTTGACCCGGCAGAGTCTTGTGGTACTTGTTGCAACAAAAGGTGATACAATGAGCTAACCACTTTGATAGGCATTGCTCGGAAACTGCATTGTCATCTCTTTTGTAAGCAAAAGAGA
Organism: Neoceratodus forsteri; assembly: GCA_016271365.2. Lineage (NCBI taxonomy): Eukaryota > Metazoa > Chordata > Ceratodontiformes > Ceratodontidae > Neoceratodus > Neoceratodus forsteri. The sequence goes on along the minus strand of CM057452.1, from coordinate 703,185,770 downwards.
CAAAAGCTAATCCGATTTCCTAAGATCCTTAGTCCTAGTAGTATAGTATCTCAGAATCCTATGAACATCCAAAGTATGCAAGAGGTAGTCCCTTGATTGAGTGTTGCATAAAGAGCGGGTAGCTCAATGGATTGATTCAGTGTAAATTCTGCTACCACCTTAGGGAGAAACTCAGGGTTGGTGCATGAGCCAGACATTCCTTATGAAAAATCAAATAAGGAGTTTTGCACATTAGGGCCTGAAGCTCGGAAATTCATCGAGCTGAAGTAATGGCCACTAGGAAGAGCATCTTCCAAGAGAGGAACTTCAAGTCTGCTGAAGCTGCTGGTTAGAAAGGAGGCAGAGTAAGCTTCTTGAGAACAAAGTTCAGATCCCAGGGAGAAGCAGGAATGCGAATGGGGTGCCTCAAATGGAGAACCCCTCTGAGGAAAGTCTTAGAGATTTCCAACTGTGCGAAAGTCCTGTCTCCAAAGGGATGTGGTAGGCCGAGATAGCCGCCACGTGAACCTTCAGAGAGGAATGGCTGAGACTCAGGTCAAAGAGATGATGCATGTAGTCAGGAGTCTCTCAACAGGGCAGAGAAAGGCTCGAAGTCCTTTGAAGAGGCCCAAATCAAACACCGTTTCCACTTCATGGCACAGGTGGACCTAGTGGGAGGCTTTCTGGCCTCCACCAGAATATCTGCAATGAGCAGAAAACCCCATACCAGGCTTGAGCTATGTCTGCAGGAGCCATGCATGCAACTGAAGGGATTTGAGACCTGGATGAACCAGGATCCCTGATCCTGGGTCAGCAAGCACTGTGACAGAGGAAGAGGAAGGAGGTTCCTCTGAAAATGTTGCAGAAGAGAACCAAACTTGCCTGTGCCAGAATGGAGTGATGAGAATCATCTGGGCTCTTTCTGTACTGAGTTTGTGCAAGACTCTTGGAATTAAAGGAATTGGAGGGAAGGCATAGATGAATCTGTCCCTCCAGTTGAGAGACAGAGTGTCCACCAGAAAATGCCTCACCCTGGGTGAGTGAGCAGAAGATGGGAAGTTTGCGTTTGAGAAGATGTGAACAGGTCTACCTGAGGGGTTCCCCAAAGCAGGAAGATGTAGTCTACTACCTCTTGATCCAGTTCCCACTCATGGGCTTTGGCTGAAGACCTACTGAGGTGGTCTGCCAGCGTATTTTCTGCTCCCGGAACATAAACTGCCATCAGATGAAGGTTGTGCTGAACAGCCCAACTTCAAACTCTCATTGCTTCCTGCATAGAGAGTAAGCAGAGTTCCTCCTGCTTGTTGATGTACCAGACTACGACATGTTGTCCGTCTGGATTGATAGGATGACCAGGAAGAATATGAGAGTGCAGAGCCTGGAGAGCATACAAGACAGCTCTGAGCTCCAGCACATTTATGTGAAGAGTTTGCTCCAGTCTGAACGAGGAGCCCTGAGTCCTGTGAGTCCTAAATGGGCTCCCCAGTCCTCTCCTGAGGCATCTGTTGTCAATGTTTGGGAGGGGTTCGATATAGAATGGAACTCCCAGCAAGGTTCTCTTGCACCGTCCACCATTGCAGGTCCCTGACCATAGGATTGGAGAATAGAACCTCCTAGTCTAGGTGGTCCAGCGTCTGGTCCCATTGGTACGGGCATTCATTGAGAGATCCTCATATGGAGCTGGCCGAGGGACTGTAGGGATAGCAGCTGCCATGAGCCGAGGAGGTAAGACTGACCTGGCACTGACCCTCTGCTGCTGGACAACAAACTTGCTTGAGCCTGGAGGGTGTCCACCCTGTCAGAAAGCAGAAAGGCCTTGCCGATGATCATGTCCAGGATTGCCCCGATGAACTGGAGCCTTTGGCAGAGGACCAGATGGGACTTGGCCTGACTGATGGTGATACCCAGGCTGGAAAAAACCTGCAGGGTAAGGGAAAGAGAACGTAGAAGTTCCTCCTGGATGGGGCCACCAGGAGCAAGTCATCCAGGTATGGGAATACCTGCACTTCCTGGAGTACGCAGGGTGGGCCGCTACCACTGAAAGACATTTGGTGAACATTCGGTGAGCCAAGGAAAGACCAAATGGGAGGGCCTTGAATTGGTACTGGTCCCCTGAAATGAAAACCGAAGGAATTTGCAGTGGGAAGGGTGGATGGGGATGTGCAAGTAGGCATCCTGCATATCCAAAGCGCACAGCCACTGTCCCTGCCAAAAGAAATGGCAGAAGGCTCTGCAAGGAGAGCATTCTGAAGTATTTGTACTCCACGAACATGTTCAGGGAGCTGAGGTAAATAGGTCTCACATCTCCTGTCTTCTTTGGAGCTAGGAAGAAATGGGAATAGTAACCTGTCCCCAAGATGAGTGGGGACTGGCTCTATCGCCACCTTCGAGAGAAGGGAGGACATTTCTTCCAGGACCAGAGGAAGATGTTCCAGGAGTAAGATGACTTGGGGGTGGTTTTCTTGGCGGTTTCTAGAGAAACTCAATTGAGTGTCCTACTGCTATCAGTTGCAGCACCCAAGCATCTGATGTAATCCTCTCCCAGCCTGGTAGATGAAGGAGAACCTCCCCTACTGGCTCCTCTGGGGTGTCCAGAGGCTGTGGAAGAGGAAAGGAGTCAGGAGGTGTGGGCAACACAGCAGCCGAGGCTCCCGCAGCTTTTGGGCAGGGAGGCTTGGTTGCTGGAGGACTAACGTTTGTTGGCTCACTTGCTCTGAGGTTTAGCTTTAGGTTGAGAATGTCTGTGAAAGAGAGCAGCTGTCCCTGAGGGGGCCTGTGAAAGTCGATGGACTTGAGTGCAGTACCTTCTCCTGCAGGTTGGTGATGATGTCCCTGACATCGCCACCAAACACTACCGAACCCCTGAAGGGCACGCCCTGAATAGTGGATTGCACTCAGAGACCAATCCTGACACCCGGAGCCAGGCATGATGCGTTTTGGGCAGATCCAAGTGGGCAGCGAGCTTCTTACACTGTGGATCTGGCTCCAAAGATTGTCACTGATGAACTTCCTGGATCTTTCTCAGTAACTCCAGAAAGGAGGGATCCTCCGGAGGAGACTTCAGAGAGTCCTTGGCCTGGGACGATCTGAAGTATGTGGCTCATCATCAGGATGGAGCCTCCCAAAGTCTGAGTCAGAGGTCTCCAAAAGAGGAGGAAGACTCCTCCCGATATGGGGGAGGAACGGTCCCTTTGAAGCCTTTGGGAAGCATGTCCTCCCACCCCTGGTGTCCGAGGGTTCACCTCTGGTGTCGGGTAAGGGGAGGAGTCTCTGTCTTGGGCGAGGGGGGTCCAGCATAGGGTCCGTGCTGGCAGATGGCTCTTCACTTTCCTGGTGAGCTGAGCCTTGGCATCAGCCCACCAGGCAGCTAAGTCTCCTTCAAATCCACCGGCAGCTGTGGTGGGGTGGTGCAGGAGGAGGGATATGGATACTGAGGGTATTCATATGGCAAGTATCCATAACCCAACAGCAGAAGCCGGCTTGGGTATTGAGGCACCTAGGTAAAGAGGCGCCAGTACTGCGGTCAGATACTGAGTCCCAGGTAGGACAGCACCTGATTAGGCAGGGTTGGATACCCGGGTGCCAGGGGCTTTGATGGAGCAGAAGGCCCTGGGAGGGCCCAACAGATGGGCCAGACAAAGGTGTTGGAACAGTGTCTGGCAAAGGACATTACTACGCTGGTAGTCCAGCTAACATTGTGCATCCGAGGGTCCAGCATCAAAGGGTTCGGTCCTGTAGGAGGGAGCCCTGACGTCAGTGTGCCTAAATCCTCCGTGTCAACTGGGGATGGAGGGTTAAATCCCTGGGGTCCAGCAGAGGAGATGCAAGAGCCTCAGCAGGCATCGGCAAGTGCTGCAGTGAGCCTGGGACGTCAGACTGGTCCAAGGGTCTGACACAGGCTCTTTCACTGGGCGTTCGTTGGAGGATCGATGTCCAGTGTACCAGCAGGATCTGGGCAGGCGTTGGAGGAGCCAGTGTGCAACTTATCGGAACCTAGGCCCAACAAGTATCACGTTAGGGAAGCAACCTTGGCGGGCATCGAGGACCGTGCACCCCCAAAGGTGGGCGTCTCATCATTGGCCTGTCCGGCAGGATGCTGTTGGCACCGTGTCCAGCTTAACGGACCCACTCAACCCAGAGGGCTGCATGGTAGCAGCCTTCCCGGAACGGCAGCCTCCTTTGCCCAGGAAGCACCCGAGGGGCCTGAGTGTGAGCCTTGGGAGGGCGGCAACGTCTTGGACACCACCAAGAAAGCCGTCAGGCAGTCCCCTGAGGGGCGTTACCTTAAAGCACGCCACTCGGCTGGAGTCCAGAAGCCGTGGAGGTAGAGTCCCGGTCCGGTGCTCTCTTTCTTTTCCTATGGCCTTCAGGGAAGTGGAAGCCTGCCTTAGTTTCTTCAGCTCCTTCTACATGGAAGCCACCTTTTCTTCAAAACATTGGGCCTACAGGGACTGCTGCCTCTGTTTTCAAGTGGCGGAGTTGAACTGCTGGCAGTGCTGACACTTCTCCATGGGTGGTCCAGGCCTAAGCAGAAGAGGCACAGGGAATGACTGTCCTTATGCAGCAGCTGGGAACCGCATGAGTCGCACTTGTTCTTATGCACGGAGGCATCGGGACAACATACAAGGCCGATAAGTAAGGAAAACGAGAAAAAATGTCGATAAATTTGGTAAACTAGACCAACGTAAGGACTGATGAGTGAAGGAACTTTACCACAAGGCACTTTCACAAGTCGACGGTGGGAAAAACTGGAAGAGGCAGGCATGGGGACTGCCCCTTATACTGACGTCATGCGATGTCGGTCACCTGACGTGAGGCAGTCCCCGTCAGAGATTGCTAGCTAGAAATGTTTTCACGGGGTCCTGACACCTGCCGGATCAGTCTATATGTAATTACCTACTGCAAGAGCCCTCTCATAGTAAGATCTTCCATTAAACTGTGCAGGCGGCAACTCAGGAAGGAACAGCCAATCAGCGAACAGGGCACAACTTTGACTGGGCCATAAAGGCAATTAACCCAGTTGCAATCACAGGTGGTGAGCAGTTCTTTGTCCACGACCACCCTCCCTGGCCCCGACCTCTATTAAATGGTCAGTGAGGGTGGAGCCTTGGAGGAGAAACAAGTCGAGATAGAGTGAACTGGAACACTAGGAAACTGAGTTGTTACTGATTGGGGAAAAGGGTCCTGTACACTGTGCTGCTTGGGCAACATTGACTACTACCAGGAAGGGGCATAATGAAGCAGATTGTATAAATGACTGTGTATGCCAACTACATCGAGGGAGTAGGCAAACTGTGTGTAATTGAATACTGCTAGGTCCTCTGAGCTGGCTAGTGTTGTTGTGGCTAATTTGCTTGTGAACTATCTGCTGTTAGGGCTGGAAAACTGGCTACTGTCGAGAAAGAGGGAAAATTGCTGTAATCAGAGGGGCAAACTGCTTGGATTTTAGTGTAACACTGACTGAATTATTTCTGTTAGAGGGCCGCATTGCTCACCTAAAATGGGAGTAGACTTGGGGTGGCCAAAGCTGGCATCTCCGGTAGGGTGATTGGGCGACAGGGTGCAGGGAGGCAATAATATTAAATTGGGCATGGAGGTTCGGAGGGTGCCCAGTGTTTTTCAGTTAGCAGGTCTTAGGGAGGAGGTAGAGGGATCAAAAGGCAGCTAGAAGGTGGGAGGGATAGGGAGGAAAGGTGTGGAAAGGACCTCATGAGAATAGACGAGGCCAATATGGCATACCCCAGGAAACAGGTGGATAAGGACCATATGGTTACTCTGGAGGGTGGGGCAAAACAAGCAATGTAAGGAAATCACTGCAGGAAAGTGGTTGACCAGAGGAGGTAGACAGCAGAGAGCAAGTCAGGGCAAACATCACACTTACTAATCGATTCACCCTGCTATATCCGGAGATGAGGTGGAGGAGGCTGGCGGGAGAGGGGAGACAGCGGACAGAGAGTTTGGTCAGTAAGCTGGGGGATGGGGCAAGAGAGAGCCAGATCCACAGAAAAGGAGGAGGAGGTACATGAGCCTAGGTGGGAGGGAGATAGGCGGGATGAGGGGCGCAGAATGAAGCCAGGGTGGGAGGGGGAGGACTTGGGTTGGGCAGGCATCCAGGTTGGGGAAGTCAGCCAAGGATAGAGGGTAGGTAGGGAGTACTTTAGATAGGCCAGCTTGAGCGGAGAAATCGGATGAAGTGGAGAGGAGGGGAGATGGGGGTAGGGAGAAATACAGCAGATGGGTTGGAGGATGCAGAACTTGAGGGGAAGGGAGGCAAGGAGGAAGCAGTAGAGGAGCCTGGTGGGGATCGGAGGACCATCCCAGAAAGGAGTCAGGAGGCAATCTGTGCCACCAGGAGATTGGGGGCGAGGGAGCAAGCTGGGAGCTACAGGTAGAAGAATGAGCATGGTGGGGCAGAACACAGGCTTGTGATCCCAAGCTGAGGGGTGGGAGAAGTAAGCTGGGGTTGCTGACGAAGGAAGAGCTTGGATGGAATCAAACGGGACAGTACAGTGGGGGAGGTGATCCTGCTGGATGACTCCATGACCAGGGGCATCCAGTGGGAGGGGCCGGGAGGAAAAAGCAGCCCAGTCAATGCTACATGTATCCCAGGCCTATCCGTACACAAGGCCAAATTCCAGCTATACTCAATAGCATTGGAATGCGGGGATCCCAGACTTCCTAATACATCTGGGAACAAATGACTTAGAGGGAACAGTGAACTAGAAATCCAGGAGATTCAGGAACTGGCCAGAGTTTACCGCTCTATAGGAAGCGCAATCTCCTTCTTTGAGATTCTGCCAGTAACTAGGGTGTTTGGGAGACCAAGCATAAACTTAGAGGGGTGAACCAGTGGCTCAGGTACTGGTGCAGGGCAGAAGGGTATGGGTTGGTGGGGGAGTGGGGAATATATGGGAGGACAAGGGGTTATATCTATGCCAGGATAGGCTACACCTCAACTTGGAGGGAGGAGATCTTGAAACTAAACTTGCTGGATTCATAGTCGAGAGGTGGGGTTTAAACTTGTATAGGGGAGGGTTAAGTAAAGAATGGCTCCAGGAGGGCTGCTCGAGGGTCCAGGTCTAGGGCATGAAAACAGGGCAGGTGACTGCGATGTAAATCCATCCAGAGCTGTGCAGGAAAGGGCGTCTAGGGACTGCTCAGGCCAAGAGGACTGAAGAAGGGAGAGGGTCAGGGTGGAGGACGGTCCTGATCAATGCCAGGAGCATGGGTAACAAAATGCCTGAGCTCCAGGCGATGCTGGTTGAGGATCAGTGGACGTGACAGCAATTATTGAGACATGGGCCAGTCAGAAAAATGATTGGGACCCTAAATTTGGAGGCTACAAAATATTCAGGAAGGATAGAGGAGATGGAAGAGGAGGTGTAGCACTGATAGTCAAAATGACATAGTGGTTAGTGGAGTGGGGAGGCTGTAGGGGGTGGAGAGGTTGGGTAACCCTACAAACAAGGGGAGGTAAAAGATTGAAAATAGGGTGGCGTACAGACCCCCCACGATGGAAGAGCCCTGGAGGACAAACTAGTTGAGAACATCAAGGAGCACTGTGACCATGGAAAGGTATGGTGGTGGTGGTCATGGGTAACCAATATGCCAGGGGCAGACTGGGACACTATGGAATTTCTGTGGCGGGAACAGAAACTGATGGATGTGTTCCAGGATGCCGTCCTGGTCCAGCAGGTGGGGAACTAACTAGGAGGGGCAGATACTGCATCGTTGTTCCAGCACACAGTGACCAGATAAAGGGCCTGAGGTGTGCAGCCGCTGGCAGGTGGTGACCAAACTACAGTCTAGTTTCTGCTGTATCTAAGGGATGACGCACTAATACAGTAGTAGTGGACTTCAGGGCAGACTTCATGGGCATGGGCAGGATTCTGTGGGGGAGTTTGGACAAGATTGGGCCGGACATGGATGCTGGCAGCTTGTGGGAGGCCATTAAGAAGGGGTGCAGGAGACTACTAACTCCTGTACAAAGGTAGAGGTAAGCATGGTAGAGCCAACAAGCCATGTTGGTGGACCAGGGAGGTACAGGAGGCGGTGAGGGATAAAGGCTGCCTATGCATGTTTAAGTACTCTAGGAGAGGAAGTGTGGGTTGATGGCTAGAAGGGTCACCTGAGCGGTGAGGGAGCCAAGGTGAGGAGGGAGCAAAAACCTGGCTAGGGATATCAGAGGGGAAAAGGATTCTAGATACATGAGGAGAAGAAAGGAGGGCATAGATCTGCAGGATTAGGACTGGGGGGATGAACTCAGGAGGCGGGGAATCAGGCAGAGGGCTAAATGAGTACTTGCCTCAATATTTCTGGGGAAGGCAGGGATCCCTCCAGCCCAACAGGAGGAAGGGAGCCAGCAGAGTCGAGAGGTCAGATGGAGTCAGAAGACTAAAAGAGGCTGGGGTACAGGCGAGCCAAGTCTAGAAGGGGATGGGTGGTTAAATGAGGGGTGGGCTGGGAGGAGAAATCACAGTGGAAAGGGTGAGAGAGGCCCCCGGATGCTAAAACTGATAAGGCACTGGGCAGATGGGCTGCATCTGAGGTTATGAAGAATTGGCAGATGAGCTAGCAGCACCACTGGCAGCACTCCTTAACACCTCTCTGCTGACTGGGACCTGGACCGCATAGACGGAGGATGTCCTATACCTGGATTTCAGTAAGGCGTTTGATTTGGTACCCACAAGGGCTGCTAATAAAACTTAGGGCGATGGGGTGGGAGGACAGTTGCTCAGATGGGTGAAAATTGGCTAACTGGGTGAATACAGAGGGTAGTGGTGGGTAGGATGGTCTCCTCCCAGGAAGGTCACCAGTGGGGTCCCAAGGTTCAGTATTGAGCCACCTGTTCAATGCCTATGTCTCCTATGTCTCGGATATGGAGAGGCGGTTAAAGAGTAGGATGAGTCTCTTTGCAGATGACTCAAAACTGGGAACACTGGCAGATAGGGATTAAGCGAGACAGTCCAGGGACCTGGATACCCTGGAGGGTGGTCAAGGAGGTGGGGACTGAGGTTTAATGCAGGGAAGTGTAGGATGCTGCATCTGGGGTCAGGAAACCTGGGCCATGTATATACCCTGGAGAGTCATGCTGCAAGCCACAATGAGTGAGAGGATCTAGGGGTGGTGGTAGGCGTCAAAATGAATAACACTGAAAATTGCAGAAGGACTGCGGCAAAAGCACGTCGGATACTGCATAGCCAGGGATTATGTCCAGGAGGAGGTGATCCTCCCTCTGTATAATCCTTAGTTGAGCCGCATCTCAAGTACTGCGTGCAGTTCTGGAGATCTCACCTCAAGAAGGACGTAGCACTGCTGAGAGGGCCCAGAGGAGGGCAACCAGGATGATTCAGGGCATGAGAGGAAGGCCCTATGAGGAGAAGCCTGGAAGAGCTTAAGCTGTACTCACTGGAGGAGAGAAGAGACAGGGGACATGATAGGGGTCTTCAGATATTTAAATGGAATAAACAGGAGGTGCCAAAGAGATGTTCAAACTAAAGAAGGGGAACAACCAGGGACATGAGTGGAAGCTGAGAAATTATAGGGGAATGCAGAAGACATTACTTCACTGAGAGGGAGATGGAGCCCTGGAATGCACTGTCCAGGAGTCTGGTAGAGGCAGCACAGTGGAGGCTTCAACAGAGTGGGACAGGTACAAGGGTAAACTGAAGCCGAGGATGACCTCTCTGGGGCTGGAGGTGGGAAAGCACCCATGGGAGGCTGGCTAACAAGCAGACACGACAGACCATCAGTCCTATTCTGCTGGCTTTTAGTATGTTAGATATAGCAGAGGAACTGAAGGAAGGTATTCCTATTTATAGAGGATACGAAGATCTGCAGTAGGGTAGACACCCTGGTAGGGAGGTGGAGGCAATGAGGGGCTCTAAAGATTCTGGAGAGGTGGTTGGACACTTGAGCTGAAATTTAATGCCAAAAGTGCACAGTAATGCACATGGGCGTAATAACCACAAACTATTTAAACACGGGGGAGGTAAGGAAACTCAGCAGGAGAGAGATCTGGGGTTATAATTTCAAATAACCTTAAGGCGGGGAACCAGTGCAGCACAGTGGTGGGCAAAGTGAATAGAATGCTGGTGCATATGGAGGATTATAAAACAGAAAGAGGGATGTGCTGATCGCCTTTACAAATCCATGGTGAGGCCTCACCTGGAGTATGGGGTTTAGTTCTGGAGGCCTCGCCTATAAGGGCATAAAACAGGATTGAAGGGTTCAGACAAGGGCAACCAAGATGGTGCACGCTATGCATAGGAAGCCTCTATGAGGAGAGGTGGAGAATCGGATCTCACCTGCTGGAGACTAGTGAGAGAGACAGGAAGCTTACTTGCAAGGAAAACAAGTGCTAGAACTAGGGATCATAAACTAAGATTAGACGAAGGAAGATTGGGCAATATGAGAGGGCATTACATCATTGAAAGGTGGTGGAGTCCTGAAACAAACTACCAGAAGAGGTGGTGGGCACACAAAATGGTGAAAAAGAGATTCAGGGGCCATGGAACAGATACCAGGAGCTGACCAGTGAGCAGAGTGGGGTCTCCTGACAAAGAAGATGAGGGGTAGGGGCAGACTCGATTGGACCAAAATGGTCCTTTCTGTCACCAGATTTATATGATTCTAAGGCAGTCAAGTAATTAGGACTTACCTGTCCATCAGAGTCGGGAGTCCAGAGCTGAGGTGTCCTTGATTGGGGTAATTCTGGTAGGACCTGGAAAGGGAAGAACAGAGAAGGCTGAGGAGACACAAAGGGTTGAGGTGCTAGAGGAGAGATTACATAGAAACATAGACTTTGATGGCAGATAAGGATGCTTGGCCCACCTAAAGTCTGCCCATTTCCTACCTACAGGATAAGCTGCAGATCCTAGTTAACCAACAGCCTATTTCTTACCCCCTACAAGAATTGCACTTTATGTCTGTCCCATGTATTCTTTTATCCTCCACAGTGTTAGGACCCTACAACCTCCACAGGAAGGCTGTTCATGCATCTACCACACTTTAGTCTCTCCTCGTATGGCTTCTCTTGCAGACCCTGCACCATTTTAGTTGCCCTCCTCAGGACTGCCTCTATCCTGTCTATGTCCTTGCGGAGATAGGGTCTCCAGAACTGGATGCAGTACTCCAGATGGGGTCTACCCAACTGTCTGTAAAGAGGATGACAACTTCACTGTTTTTGCTGGCGATGCCTCTCCTATACATCCCAGTATACTCCCAGCCCTCCCTACTGCCTTCTCACATTGCTTGCTAACTTTAAGGTCATCTGATATGATTACCCCAGGTCCCGTTCCATTTTTATTGTTGTTACTACCTCCCCCTCCCCATTTTGTAATCTTCCCTGGGTTTTGTTTCCATGTGCATTATTTTGCACTTCTTTGCATTGAATTCAAGCTGTCATACTTCTGACCATTCCTCCAACCTGCCAAGTCCCTTTTCATCCTTTCCACACCTCTCTTGTGATCAACCCTGTTGCAGATCTCAGTCATCTGCAAAGAGGCATAATTTTTTTCAGTCTCTCTGCAATGTCACTTTAAAGATATTAAAAGGACTGGACCCAGTACTGAACCCTGCAGTACCCACTAGTAACCCTCTTTCTTCAGAATGGACTCCATTTACAATTACCTTCTGTGTCCTGTTGTCCAGCCAATGTTTTACAGGCTACCACCCTAGGACCCACTCCCAGGCTGGTTAATTTGACTATTAATCTTTGTGTGGGACTACGTCCAAATGCCTTGCTAAAGTCTAGGCAGGCCATGTCACAGCCCTCCCTGGTCTACTACATTGGTCACCCAGTCAAAGAAATCAATTAGATTCATCTGACATGACCTTCCCACTGTGAACTCACTGCCTTGGGTCCTGTGCCGCACTGGCCTCTAGATACTCAACAATTCTTTCCTTCAGAAGTGATTCCATCACTTTCCCTACCACAGAGGTCAAACTAACAGGTCTGTAGTTCCTGTCTCTGTCTTAGTCCCACTTTTGTGAAGGAGAATCACATCCGCCTTCCTCAGTCCTCAGGTACCACACCATCCTCCATGGATTTGTTAAAAAGGGTAGTCAGTGGTTTCACTAGTTCTTTAGCTTAATTCTTTTAGAATTCTGAGGTGAATTCCATCAGGTCCCATTGCTTTGTCCACCTTCAGTTTTAGGAGTTCTTTCAGAGACCTTTCTTCTGTGAAAGGACTGGGATCTTCTGTTAACTGGATTAAGCACCTCTCTTCCTCTTCTGTGAATACTGAGCAGAAATACTCATTCAGTATCCCTGCTTTTTCACTGTCCCTCTCTGCCCACCTCCACCGTCCATTCCATTCAGCCTCACTATCCCTCCCTTTGTCTTTTCTATGCCCCTGATGTAAATATAAAAGGTGTTATCCCCTTCTTAACCGAGTTGGCTATCTTTCCTCAGTTTGGGCCTTTTGCTATTCTGACTCCCTCCTGCTTCCTTCTGCCTTAACTGGCACAGCTCTCGTCCTGCTCCTTCTGTGTTTTCTTATACTTCCTGAATGCCATCTTTTCTCCTGACTTTCCCGCCACCTCTTTTGAGAACCATAGTGGCTTTTTTATTTAATTTATTTAGTGTCTCACACAAAGGCTTGTTGCCTCTGTGATGGCATTTCTGATGTTTCCCATTGTTGCTCCACCCCTCCTTCTAGCTTGTTTGCTATGCTTTCTAAGGCATGCTCCCATCTTGCACAAAGTCAGCCCTCCTGAAGTCCAGTACCCTCACTTTTGTATGGCGTGTCTCTGCAGCTGAGTTTATCGTGAACCACACTGTTTGATGGTCACTTGTTCCCAGATGGCAACCTACTTCTAGATCTGAGATCCTCTCACTGTCCCAATTTGAGAGTACAGGGTCTGAGTTGCTCCCTCATGAGTGGGTTCAAAACTAGCTGTCTGAGGGGCATGCCACCTGTAGGGCACAGAATGGCCCTGCTCTTGGATGTGGCTGCAACGAATGCTCCAGTTAACATTTGGCATATTCAGAGTCTCCATCAACAGTATTTCCTTTTCTCTGCATCCTAAGAATGTTTTCTATCATATCCTTGTCCATTCCCTCCCCTGACATGGGGGTCTGTATACAACCCTGTGCAGATCGTGGTGCCATTTCCAGTCTCTAAGGTGACCCACAGTGCCTCCCTCTCCTCCCTGTTTACTCTTTGTTCAGTTGCTTCTATCCTCCTACATAGAGAGTCTACTCCCCTCTTCTCCCTCCCTGTCTCTCCTGTAAGGTTATGTATCCTGGTATGTTAACATCCCAGTCATGGTTCTCTGTGTATCATGTTTCTGTGACAGTTACAATATCCAGGCATCCTCTTCCATCAAGGCCACCAGTTGAGGGGCTTAGTTGTCAGACTACGAGGCACTGGTACTCATTACCCTCCATTTCCAGATGGCCTTACTCCTTTTTGCCCCATCCTTTCCTTTTGCCTTGTCACTTTCCCATTTACTCCCGCCTTCTTCCTGCATCGACACCTCCTATGTTGAAGCATCAGCACGCTACTATCAGACGTTGGGGACTAGACTTCCCTGTTTCTTTCTAGTGCCTCACCTTGGCTAGTTTAAATGCTTGCCAATGAAGCATTTAAACCTATCACCTAGGATCCTGGTTCCCTCCTGGACAGATGCAGTCCATCATGCCAGTATAGGCCTGCATCACTCCAGGTGGACCCCAGTTCCCAGTGAAGCCAAATCCTGAGCTCTGCACCAGTTTTTCAACCACAGATTGAATCCTATGGTGTGGAGCACCCTAGCTTCACCCACGCGCCAGACAGCAGGCAGCACCTCCGAGAAAGTTACCGTGTCTAAGGCCCTCCCCAACTCCACAAACTCTTCCTGCATTGCTCTGATCCTTTCTTAGCCAGGTCATTTGTCCCTAGGTGGACAATGACATCCAGCTCCCTCCCTGTGTAGCTGCTCTGGCGATCCTGAGGATCCGCTCCCTGTCCCTCAAGCCATGGCACCAGGCTGGCATCTTACCTCCCTCTCCCTTCCTCCCCCAGTTCTACACTTTCCTAACAATGGAGTCCCCACCACGAGTTGTTTTCTTCCCTGTGGGGTCCAATGCCACCCTCCTGTGGGTCTCCCTTGTGGAGGTTCCCAGCATCTTCCTTGGTCTCCTGCAGGGTGCCTCCATAGAGGAACCACACATTGCCAGAATAGCATAGGGTGTGGAGAGGTACAACTGGGAGGGATGCGCCTCTGTTCCACCCTCACCTCCTGAGCCCACTGTGGTCAACCGCTCCTCTTTCTTGGCAACCTCTGAGGCAATGGCAGGATCCTGGTGGTCCCTGGATGGAAGAGGAGGTCCACAAATCCTGGCTAACCCAGCCTGGAGATAAGCAACTTCCTCCTCAGCCAAGAGGTGCCTGCAGATGAGAAAACACTGCATCCTCCAGGAATGTCTCCCGGAAGACTGCTGCTCCACAGCCACTGCACTGCACCACTCCCATCATATTTACTCTGGCCCTTCACTGTTGTTTGGAATCCTTACTCTTTCCTCTGTTTTTTTCTTCCCTCCCTACTTACTTACTGCCTCTGTGCCCTTCAAGCTCCTAATCATCCTGTTCTGAGACAAGAAGATCCTATATTTCTCAGTAGACTCCTTTACCTGCTCAGAGGCAGACCTCCAACGCTAGGGGGCCAGAGAGCTACTCTTGCCCTTCTAGGATGGTGAGTCTTTGGTGGCTCTGTGATCACTCACTTCCTGTTCCCCAAACAGGAAGTTCCTCTTATCAGTCGAGATCCATGCCTATAAAAGTAAAACTAGCTTAGGGTGTGAGGGAGGAAGAAGGGCAATATAGTCCCAGTAGATAAGTCCAGTCACACAGCACTCCTTCCTCCTGGTGTTCTCTGCCAAGCCTCTTAGGGTGTTAGAATTAAACAAAGATACTTATCTGATTTGGTATGTTTGACTAGACCTGTAAAATAAAAGGAAATATAGATCAGTATGGGGAAGTTCTAGTAGCAAGAGTAGAGAGATACAAAGGGTACAGTATAGTACAGGAGTAAAGGAAGAGGAGTTTCAGAGGAAAAGGCAGACTAGGTCAAAGTAAGGAAACTAGAGATAGAATAAAAATGCAGACAGCTAAAACAGAGAATAAAGCGATATTTGGGATTCGAGAAAACCACCCATAGTGCCCCTAAGTGACCTACAGGTAGCCAATATATTTAAGAAGTAGTCCAGATGGGCAGTGGGGATGCGTTTGGGCTAGTAGTCCCTATATTATTTAAAAAGGGACACTGGTGGTTATGGGGTCTTTAGTTGTCCCAGGAGCCAGTGGTTTAAAAGGTATAGCTCTGGTAGTGTAATGGACACTCCCTCATGGACAGTGGCAATTTTTTTTTTTTTATATTATCTTTCCCTGGCATCTAGTGTGGGGGATGTCCTTGGGCCCAGACTGTATGTAGTAGGCAAAAGGCTATTCAGAAAACTGCTGACCAGAAATGCTGTGGCTGTTGCTATGCAGCCAGTTTAATGCTACTGAACTACAGTGACAGTTAAGGCAGGCACTTTTAACTGGCAGCCCAGAGAAGGGCAACTAAAGCAGCTGAAGGGTCTGCACCAGAAGCCATACAAAGAGAACTGAGCTGAATAATGTATGCCCTTGAGAAAAGGGAGGGGTGGGACTATGAAAGAACATTTTTTAAAGTACCTCAAGGGAATCAACGAAGTCCAAGAGAGTATATTTCAGAAAAAGAGATGCACAAGAACAAGGGGAACAATCTGAAGATAGAGGCAGCTCCAGGGCAACATGAAGAAATATTTTTTTCAGAGAGGGTGGTAAACACATGGAATGGCCTTTCTGAGGGAGGTTGTGGGGTCACAATTAGTGGGTGACTTCAAGAATGTATGGAACAGTCATGAGCCAATTCTATTGGTGGGTAGGAGGGAAGTCAGCTGTTGGATAACTAGGATCTGCAGCTTATCCACTAGGTAGGGAAATGGGCAGACTGGGTGCTGAAAGCAGTCCTTATCTGCCATCAAGGTCTATGTGCCTATGATTCAGCCCACAGAGCTCAGGATGTAGCCTGCTCCATGTGTATGGGAATGAAGATGGGAGATTTCTGGGAGGAAAGCAAGGCTAGAGCAAATATGCCTCCTCGACCCATCAGCCACAAAGTGGCATGTGAAGAAACCCCAAAGGGCAGGTTAAGAGGGTCTGGGGGTGGGCAGCCAGCAGTGAGTGGCAGGAACTTCAGCTAAGCCATGTGGTGGCAGACTGTAGGTGCCCTGAGGGGCCCTGGTAGAAAGGACTGGGAGCTTAAATGCACAAGATAGGGGCCTGAAGGAAAATCCATGAGTGCAGCTGAAGGGCAGTGCCTGACATCGGCAAAGGAAAGTAGCTATGGGTGGCAGGCAAGCAAGGAAATCTGTGAGCTCCTGAGCTGAACATGAGCAGCAAGCACTGCATACAATAGAGTTGCTCAGCAGCAATGTCAAAGTACCAGGGTCTAACAAAAGTTTGGGAGAAAAGAGCAGCACAAAAGTCAGGAGAGCCCACAATTAACAAGCATTTGTCAATGCCGAATGTTTGCTTGCTGGCATTGGCAGTGGTAGTGTAGAAGCAGAGCTGCGAATGGGAATGGCAGTGAAGTATTGAACTGAAACCAACCCCCACCCACCAATACCCTGCAGAGAGTGACAGGCATTGGGGGTGTGCCTTTGGGTTGTCAGGCATAATGACCAGCCATTTCACCACACCCACCCTGCAGACACTGACAAGTGTCACAGTGTTCATGGGGTCTTTGGCCCTTATGCTACCCATTCCATTAGAAAGATATGAGATGGAGTCGATAGTATAGGAGATGGGGTGAACTTTGGGCCAAAGAGTCCAAGGCATACTCGATGCCTCTCTCACTGGCTACAGGGTGTGGAATGGTATAAGCACTACAGGCAAGAATCCCAAGTCACACCCTGATGCCTGTCATTCTCTACGGGGTTGGGGCGTTATGGTTGGGAACCCTATTACCTCAGGCGTGCGTTGGTATTTTCCTCCAAATTTTCAACATGTTTTTGTGACCCACCTCATGAACAGGGGATATCAGTTTGTTAGCCCGGCTGATGCACAGTATTCGACATTTAGCACCACGGGTGCAAAAACATTCAAACAGGATATAAAAATGACAACTATGCTTGTTCATGGGCAGGTGTAAAATAGCAATGTTGCAAATCTGCAGTAAAAATATTTAAAATATGTGAAATGACGGCGTACATAGAAACTGTGCAACACCCGTAATACTAATAATTAGGTTTGAGGATTTTTACAGTAGATTGTCAACTCAGGCATTTTGGTGCCTCGATCACGAACAGTGTCACTGTGATTTTCTTTATCTGTCCCGAACAATGATTTCCCACAGCGACCATGCATCTCTGCACTGAAAGTGTGAAAACACACTTCGACCATGTTGTGAAAAATGACAGCTGTACTGTTCATAGGAAGTGTGGAAAATACCACTGGGTGAAAATGGACTGAAAATATTACAAAGTCATGAACTTACGAGGCTGCGTGAAACTGCATAGTTCCTCGTAACAGTCATTTTATGGACTTTGTCACCAAATTTTCAAATAGCCTATTTTAAGATTCCTCTGCTCATGAATGTAACTGTGATTTTCTTTAATCTGTCCCAGACATTAAGTTTCAGACACCAACAGCACCATCAGAGCTACATGTGAAACACATTTTAGGCTTATATGAAAAATGGCAGCTTACTGTTCATAAGGAAGTGTAATAAAATGGCAATGTTGAAAATCTGGTGTGGCATTAAATTCACAAACTTACGAGCATGCATAGGAACTGCATAGCAGCATGCTACCGTAAAACAATCATTTTGAGATTTTTTCGCCAATTTTCAACATAGCCATTAAGACCTCTGCTCATGAACAGTGTCACTGTGATTTTCTTTACTGTGTCCCATACATTGATTTTGCCATCGACTGTGCCATTAAAGCGCCACATAGGCGGGAAACACATTTTGGCCAAGATGTGAAAAATGACAACTATACTACTCATAAGATGGTGTGGTAAAATGGCAATGTTGAAAATCTGGAATGAAAATATTGAAATTTCACAAACTTACTGCGGCGTCGCGTAGGAATTTCTTATAGCCTTAAACCGTAAAACAGTCATTTTTAAAATTTCTTCACCAAATTTTCAACATAGCCATTTTAAAGACCTCTACTCTGAACAGTGTCAGTGTGATTTTCTTAATGTGTCCCGTACATTGATTTCGTACCGACTGCGCCATTTAATGCTTCATGAGCAGAAACACATTTTGGGGAGATGTGAAAAATGACAGCTGTACTGTTCATAAGAAGTGTGGTAAAATGGCAATGTTGAAAATCTGGGTGGAAAATATTGAAAATTCACAAACCTACAATGATGCATGGGAACTGCGCCAATGCTGCGCTAGTAAAACAATCAATTTTGAATTTTTCATAATTTTCAAAATAGTCTTTTTGAGAACCCATCTTGAACACTGGCAGTGTTGTTTTGTTAATCATTCTGGAAGGTGATTTCGCACAGTGGCTGCCAAATCACCCTTCAGACCGAGTAACGCCATGACAGTGCAAAATTCATGAGGAGGGTCCCAAAACCCCATGTTGAAAATTTGGTGCAAAATTCCAAAAATGCCTGAGATATGCAATAAAGTTGAAAAACCCTGTCTATCCCATTATACAGCTTACCAGCATTTCCTCAGTTTGCAGTTGACTTTGAAGAGTGCAGATGTGTTCCCGGTCCACTCAAGATCGTCGCACCGTGCTCGGAGGTAAGTATGGGGTGAGGGGTGGGGAGGCAGGAGTGCGTGCCAGTGGGTGGAGTGCGGTTGTGGGGTGGGGGCTGGCAGACTGCATGGGACCATTTTTGATTTTCAGGTTTTTTTTTTTTTAAAAGACGACGCTGGGACATTTGCCACGCATGAGGTGGGCTCAGTGTGGCACAAGGATGCTGCCGGGGGGTGAAGCCGATGGGGATTGGGCACCCACTACCGGCTGGCATTTGTTGCCATGCTGGGGTGGGCTCCCATGGGTGGCACCCGTACTGCGGGAGGACAGTGGAGCCGACGGGGATTGGGCACCCGTCGGCCATCACGATAACTTGCCATGCTGGGGTGGGCACCCAGCATGGCATTCAGAAAACTTTGGAGGAAGCAGCCGATGGGGATTGGGCACCTATGCGGCTATAGAATGTGTGCGTGGGGGTAACACGCAGGTGCACGCGCGTGCGCGTGTGTGTGTGTGTGTAGGGGCAGCGCATGAGCAGGCGCATATCTTATCACTGCTCACTGAAGCATAGCTCCCCTTTCAGCTCTTAATGCCACTGCATTTGTGAGCATGCATTGACAGACGGGGGCTATCTGCCAACACACTGACTGAATTGGAAGAGGGGTGACACCTCCGAAACTGGATGATGGCACTATGTTTCTTGAACATAATAGCAAACATTAAAAAATACAGAGCAGTAAACAGAAAGAGCCCTGATGGGCTAAATAGTAAGTAAGTTATGCAATAAAGTGGACATAAATGGTGTGATAAATCCATTCATCTGAGTAAGTGTGTATACATGCAAATCTTACATTTACAATATAGTTATTATTACATCATCCTCGATTAATGTACATAGTGAACTGCATCACATCCCCATCCCTCACCCCGTTGATTGGCACTGCTTACTGTATCTTGCTTTTAGTTTGTTCCTTCAGGTTGCCATCCCTCAGCCACACCACCTGCATTTAGTCATACTTCTCCCCATTCTTCCCACTCTCATACAGTGATCATTTGTTTCTGTTTAACAGATTTCGCTTTTGCTTTTTACCAAACCTTTTCAACTGGCTGCTCCAAGCTGCGCTCCAGCTGTCACACCCCTCTGCATGCTGCTGCTGTGTCCTCTTCACACCTCTCGATATACAAAACAGATGTTTTTTTAACTGCTTCCTCAAAAACTGATAAGCCTGATAAAAACCACTCTGGTTTCCCAACCTCACTAACTGCCACCAGTGCTCCCCTCAACACATGAAACTGTCAGATATTTTTTCCTTAAACCACATGCGCATAAACCCCACTGATGAAGACCCTCACTCTAGGTCACTTCTGCTATGGTTTCCAGACCTCCTACAACGCACCCAGAAGCTCCTGTAAGTCCTTCTCTGCAAACTCAAATGGTCTCTTGTGGCCCTTATGGCCCTCCCTCTTCCTGCTTGTTACTGATGACCCCTATGTCTATATACAACACATTTGAAGCCCCCCCCACCACTGTGTTTTCACTCCCGACCTCCAACACGCCAATGCTGTCAGTCTGTCCAGGTGTCTACTACCCTTTCAGTGAAGCAGTAATTCCCCTCACATCCATCTTACCCCACCATAAGCTTCATTACATGCCCCATGGTCCTTTTCCTATTTGAAGAGCCCCCCAGCACCTTGTTCATCCTTGAGTACTTGTGGGTCTCCATCATGTCCCCTCTCTTCAGGGTTTAAGTTGAGATCCCAGTCTCCTCACAGGGCTTTTGCACAGCCATGTACAATTTTAGTTGCCCTTTATTCTGCCTCCACCTATGGCCTTTCTAGGTGCAGCCTCCTAACCTGGACACGGTATTCTAAGTCGGATCTAGCTAATAAGGATTACTTGCAACACCACCACCTCCCTTCTCCTGCTGAAGATACCCCAGCATCCTCTAGCCCTACCACTGCTTTGTCACACAGCATATTTAAAGACAGCTCTAGTTCCAGTAGTTGAAGCAAGTTTCAAGAAAATGCAAAATCACATATGCCCCTACAATGCAAAGTATCATGGGCTGCATGCAAATCACCAGAATGTTATGCTGGTCCAACTTTAAGCAGAATTGCATGGTGCCAAAGGCATGTGTGATTTTGCATTTTCTTGAAACTTGGCTTCCCAGCCAAATGCCCTTTGGGGTAACCCTTGCTCAGTGTTTGCCATTGAAGTTCTTTGTCTTTAAATAGTTTTTATTTTAATGGGTTCACCACAATATATCCAAGGCATACTGCCTTAAGGGTAGCTGGTCCATTCCACTGGGGTGTCAAACGGATGAGGCATACTGATGAGTCCTGGTAGGACGAAACACGTGTCTATGTCTCCTGTTAGCACCCTTTGCAAACTGTGTGAGAGGCCTTTCCGCACCATGCAATTCTGCTTAAAGTTGGACCAACATAACATTCTGTGGTGATTTGCATATGCAGCCCATGATGCTTTGCATTGTGGGGGCATGTGTGATTTTGCATTCTCTTGAAACTTGGCTTCCCAGCCAAATGCCCTTTGGGGTAACCTTTGCCTCAGTGTTTGTGCACAGAGGTTCTTTGTCTTTTAAATAGTTTTTTATTTTAATGGGTTCACCACAATATATCCAAGGTACACTGCCTTAAGGGTAGCTGGTCCATTCCACTGGGGTGTCAAACAGACGAGGCATACTGATGAGTCCTGGTAGGACGAAAAACATGTCTATGTCTTCTGTTAGCACCCTTTGCAAACTGTGTGAGAGGCCTTTTGGCACCATGCAATTCTGCTTAAAGTTGGACCAGCATAACATTCTGTGGTGATTTGCATATGCGGCCCATGATGCTTTGCATTGTGGGGGCATGTGTGATTATGTATTTTATATATATATATATCTATATAGATAAATATATATATATATATAATACAACACACCAGTGGTGAATAAATTGGGTAAATAAGTCATGTTATTCTGGGATAAATATTTATTTTTACTTAGAACACTATTTGTATAACTTAGAACATTATTTATACAACTTAGAACATGTTATAATGTATGGTAAGTGCCTATTAACCACCATAATCAGCAGTTACACAGCTTTGTTATAAACTGTTTAGAATTTTAAAAGTTGTTAACCACACTTCGGAACTTCCAAACAGTGGCATAAGAAAAAGAATTCACCAGAGTTCCATAATTCTCACACATAGAATGCAAACGGTGTTTTTTTTGATCATACACTATAAAAGATGATGACTGGTGATCGGGTGACAACCACACTGAAATCACCTCTCGTGGTTGCTAGGGCTACAGTAAACCTCTCGAGCGATTACAGTGTGGTTAGGGTTATCACCTGATCTCCAGCCATTATCCTCTATATTTTCACTTAGAATCTGGAAATGGAACACAGAGAACAATGGGCCAGATAGGGAACTTACAATGGAAAGAAAGGCAGTTTTAAGCTAAAGCAAAGTAAAACACCAGTAAAAACACTACAAATGGTGTGGTATATATTAAATACATAATGGATTGCAGTAGAAGAAGACATTTATCTCCACACGAGTGGTAAGACCTTTATAACTAACTCGTGCCTTCGCTACTCGTGAGTTATGGGTCTTATCACTCACTAGTGGAGATAAACGTGTTATTCCACTGCAATCCGTTATGTATTCCATATATAATATACAGGCACAGTCGCGCCTGTAAATTAGGGTTACGTAAGCACTTCTGTGCTAAACCCACTTTTTTGCACCTTAATAACTTTGCCGCCTTTCTACTGATTTACATTGTATAACATTTTGGAAGAAACATCCTCTGTGCCAGGATCTCTCAATCCTGTAAATTTCATGTAGATTGGTTCAGGGGAGGCAAAGTTACAGAGGTGCAAAAAAACCCTTAAAAGTCTTGTTTTTTGAAAATTTTAAAACTTTTTTATGCCACCCAATAACTTAAATAGGAGCCTTTGAAACTTGAAACTTTCAGGTTTGACAGAGGTTGGTTCAAGGTGTGTGCTTTTGTGGTTTATAGGTCCCTCAGTTAAGTAGTTTTAAAAATATTTAATAAAAATGTTCTGTTTCTGAGCATGCACAGTTCAAAAAACCATTACATTGGGTGTGTGCTTTTGTGGTTTATAGGTCCCTCAGTTAAGTAGTTTTTAAAATATTTAATACAAATGTTCAATTTCTGAGCATGCACAGTTCAAAAAAGCAGTTTGCACTATACGACACAGCTGTCTTTAATAAACAGCAGCTGTGTCGTATAGTGCAAGCCCTGTTGCTGTTTCCACTCATAGGTCAGATGTGGGGCTACTGACATTGTAGCCCCGCCATCTTGACTGTGCTGTGCCTTCAAGCTGCACACCGAGGGCCCCAATCCCTGGTGACAGTTATTTAATTTATTTTATTCATTAATTTATTTGTACAATCCAACACCGGGGTGTGCCACCGGTATCAGGTGCCCCCTGCAGCCCCTTGTTTCATATTCACCCCCCCCAGCGGAGTGGAACACTGGGGAGCCCACCCCCAGTGTCCCAAAATAGATAAATTTTATATGTATACCTGAAAAAAAAGAAAAACGTCCCGCCTCTTTTTTTTCTTATGTAAACCTGAAATAAAGAAAACAGCCCCTCACCATGGTCACCGTTCCCCTCCCACTGAGTGACCCCCCAATCTTACCCAATACTTACCTCTGGAGGTACTATGCTGTCATCTTCTGTGGACTGGGACACCTCTGCACTCTTCAAAGCCGAACCACGAACTGAGGAATAAAGCTCAGTGCCATATAATAGATTTTGTGGTTAGCAGTTGTTTGCACTTTACAACACAGTTGTCTAACAAACGACAGCTGTGTCGTATAGTGCAACCAGCTCCGAACCACAAAATGCATTATACGGCAGTAAGGATTGCACTATATGACACAGCTGTAATTTGTTGGATAGCTGTGTCATATAGTGAAACAGCTCCTAATGGCAAAATGACTGCTTTGAAAACTGCTGCTGCTTACATGAAAGCCCTCGCCCCATGGCCGTAATCCCCTCCGGAAGACCCCATACAGCTCCCCATATAGGAATGATGACCATTCATCATGTCAAGGCTGGTGCACAAGCTGTTTAAAGGACACTAGAGGCCCCCCAGGGGCCTTAAAACTGTTTATTACTTTTTCTTATCCAACACCAGGATGCCCACCCCCCAGTGTCGGATGCTTCCCCGCCACCCCCCTGCAGCCCTTTCTTTTATAAACACTACCAACTTCAGGGAGCCCAATCCCTGTGTTGGCATTTACACTTCTCCCCCAGTAGTGTTGAACACTGGGGAGCCCACCCCAGTGTCCAGAAATAGTGTTGTTTCTCTCAGTTTTCCCTGGAAATAGAAAATCCCAAAACATCTTTTTTTTTTTAATAACCTGAAAAAAAGAAAATGGTCCTAGGTCGCCATTACTGTCTTCCCACCCCCAACCCAACCCTCCTGCTGAGCACCCCCTTCCCACACCCCCCCTTACCTCATACTTACCGCTGGAGGTCGGCTGATGCCATCTTCTTTGTACCGGGACACGTCTGCACTCTTCAAAGCTGAACTGCAAACTGAAAAATCAAGGTAAGTGCTGTATAATGTCTGTCAATGGTGTTTTGAACTTATGTTGTTATTGCAGCCATTTTTAGGTCTACTTGCACCAAATTTTCAACATGGGCTTTTTGGGATCCCACCTCATGAACACTGACACTGTCAGTTCATTACTTGGTTCCAAAAGGTGATTTTACAGTCATTGCACAGAATCACCTTTAGGGATCAATTAATGAAATGATAGTACCAGTGCTTATAGGTGGGGTCCCAAAAAGTGCATGTTGAAAATTTGGTGAAAGAAATCCCAAAAATGGCCACGTCATGAGCGTGCATTGTGCAGTTTCTACACAGGTGCATACCTTTGCTCATTTACAAAACTTTGACTCCAGATTTTCAACATACATGTTTTATCACATCCCCACATGAACAGTATAGCTGTAATTGTTCACATCCTGGATGAAACACGTTTTCGCATCTGTGGCCCAGAATGACATTTCAGCGTGGATTTGACAATTTTTACCTATGGAGTACATGAGGTGGAGTCATAAGAAGAATATGTTAAATGTTTGGGGTCAAAATATTAAAAAACAAAGAATTTATTAAGTAACATTGATTGCAAGGATGTCCGTTGCACCTCTGGGCAGCACGTTGCCATACCGTGCCATTGAGCTGAATTCAGGTGTTAGTTCAGTGAGCCTGTTTACTGGGACAAGGCTGATGGGGAAGGTGCTGCAGCATGTAGCACCAGTCATGGTCTGAGTAGGAACAGAGCAGTGTTTTAGTGCAGACACCACACCCTGTGGTGGGTCAGGGAACCTCACCCACAGGGTATCGAGATGTGTGCCAGGGGCTGCTAGCCCCAATGCACTGCATCAGGAATGTCTCCAATATTGTATTTAGAACATTTTGCGCAGGTCCCAAAGGGACCTGTATAAATGACGATACAGTTCCACTAATACAGAAAGAGAAATTAGTTGTAAAAAACCACATTAATGCAGAGATTAGGGTTGTAAAAATGCAAACCGTACAAAGACGAGAAAGGAAAAAAACATTAGATTTGGGTCTCCAGAGTATTGGCGAATCAGTGGTGGGATCTTACTTTTGGTCGTCAACCCTAATGCCCACCCCTACCCTGGATCAGATGAGGTCAAGTGAAGAAAGCTCTGACAGATTATACTGGCTACACTGTATCACTAGGAGGAACTAGGTTGGAACTGCAGCTTGTGCTTCGGAGGCTATTGGCTGGGGTAGGTGGGCATTAGGGTTGACAACTACAAGTAAGACCCTACCACTGATTCGCCAATACTCCTGAAACCCAAATCCCTAATGTTTTTTAATCTCCCGTCTTTGTACGCTTTGCATTTTTACAACCCTAATCTCTGCATTAATGTAGTTTTTTGCAACTAATATACACATATACATACATATATTATAGTGGCGTGGTAGCACCACTATAGTTAGGGTTGAGTAGGCACATCAATATTAAACCTCAAATTTTGCACTTTAATAACTTTGTAACTATTCAACAGATTTGCACAAAAGTTTGCATGCTCAGTTTTCTGGGTTAGATCTCTTGATGTGCTAAGGTGTGTGTTGGTTGGATTGACGGGTTTTGTGCTGCGCATAGTGAAAAAATTTTAAAATGTACCCTTTTTGCTGTTTCTTTGTTGTCACGCTGCGGCCAAAAGGTTTGGAATTGTGGTCTGAAATTTTCAGGGTAGAAAGTACTTGGGATCTTAACTTAGCTTTAGAAGCCAGCATTGACAGAAGTAGCCCCACTACAGAGGCCTACCCTAGAAATATTAAAGCCCTCTCATTACTAATGCAAGATGTTGGGTTAGCTGATGTATGGCGCCTCCTTTACCCCCGTGATGGAGAATTTACTTTTTACTCCTCTCTACATAAGACTTGACTACTGGTTAGCCTCTCCTGTTATAATGGAAAAAATATTGATTCATCCATCTCTCCCATCATAATCTCGGACCATTCCCCTGTCAAATTGCAACTTTTGTGAGGCCCATTAGCACCTAAATTTTCTTACTGGCAGCTGGACCCTCTCCTTCTCAAGGATCCCAATTTCTTACCCATGAACAAAGCACAAATTCAGGACTTCCTCTTTCACAATACCCCAACCGAATCTTCTATGTCCTCTGTATGGGAAGCTCTTAAAGCTACAATTCAAGGGACAATTATCAGTTATGCTGCACATAGGAAATGAGTAAGGGAACAACAGCTGGATGACTTGGAAACATCTCTTAAGGCTAAAGAGAATTTATACTTTTCTTCTAATAAGCACTGTCCTGATTCTCAACTTCATCTTGAAATTCTTCAACTTAGAGTTAAAATTAACAAATTAATTTCTCGTAAAACTGAACTGGCCTTGTTTAAACTTAAATATAAGTTTTGGGAACATGGCGATAAAAGAGCGAAACTCCACTCTTACCAGCTCAAAGCACAACAAATGGAACGACATATCCTAAGCCTAAAAGATGAACAGGGTACGATTCACTCCGACAACCCTTCTATAAACCGTATCATGAAAACCTTTTATCAAAAACTATACTCTAACACAAATCCTCCATCTACTTTACAAATTCAACAGTTCCTTCAATTGTTACATCTTTCTTATCTTTCTACTCTTGAAAAAAATTCTTTAGATGAACCCTTCTCGCTTCAGGAAATCCAGAAAGCTTTGTCTTTCTTGAAATCCAGCAAATCCCCTGGGGCTGGCGGATTCCCTGTCGATTTATATAAAATGTTTTCCGACACCTTATGTCCCCTTCTTCTTAATGTTTATCAAGAAGCTTCTAATACTGGCAAGCTTCCCCCATCTTGCACTGAAGCAATCATAACCCTAATCCCTAAGAAAGAAATCACCCTAATCACCCCGCAAGTTACAGGTCCATCTCTTTATTAAACATGGATGGGAAGATATTTGCTAAACTACTAACTTCTCGACTTGAATTCTTGATTCCCAAGCTAACTCATTGATTGCAACCTGGTTTTATTAAACATAGATCTGGTTCTGATCACCTACGTTCCTTATTTAATTTAATTCACAAAGCCAAATCCCTCAAGACACCAGCTGCAGCCATAGCTATTGATTTTGAGAAGGCCTTTGATTCCTTAAACTGGGACTACCTTCATCAAGTTTTATCTTATTTCAGTCTTTCTCATACCTTCTGCTCCTGGATCAAGCTATTATATAACTCCCCTGTTACTAAAGTACTTACTAATTCCACCCTTTCCTCTTACTTTCATCTAGCAAGAGGAACTAGACAAAGCTGTCCCCTGTAACCTTCCCTGTTTATTTTAGCCATGCAACCCCTGGCTGCTTGTTTACGTCAATCTTCTGGCATTATGGGCATACCTGTAAGCAATTCAAGGTATGTTTCTCTCTCCTAAGTGGATGACCTCTTAATCTTACTTAAAAACCTGAATGAGGCTGGGCCTCTGTTGGTTGATTTGCTTAATAATTTTACTAAAATGTCTGGCCTTGCTTTGAATTATAGCAAACTATGCCCCTTAATGACCACTGTAAAGCCTTTATGAACATGCCTCTTGGATTCTGCTGGTCACTACAGGGTATAACATATCTAGGAATCAAAATTACTAGTAACTTAGGGAAGATATGGGACATTAACTTTAACCCCTTATTTGATAACATCAAAACAATTCTGGACAGATGGAAGCTTCTTAATCTCTCTTTCATGGGGAAAATTGCAGCCATTAAGATGTCAATTTCTCCCAAGATTCTTTACCTCTTTGCCAATATTCCTTTAGTCTTACCATCCTCCTTTTTTGCTAAAATTGATAAATTAATAGGTAACTTTATCTGGGATGGGAAACCACCGAGATTTAACTGCAACAATTTCGATCACATTGGAAAAAAGGGGGATTCGGACTCCCCTAGTTCAAAGGCTATCTCTGGGCTTTCTGAATGGCCTAAACCATTAAATGGTTTCAGAAACCCTTCCCTCACTCACCACTATGGGTTGCAATGGATTCCTCATTGTGTCCGGGAGGAGTTCCCACTTCCTTCATTTTGAATCCCATTTCCTCTAAACTAAAATCTCACCTGACTATGTCATCCTCTGTTCTTTATTGGACACTAATCCACAAATTCCTGAAATCCAATCCTACACCCTGGTTTTATGCTCCCTTATGGGGCAATCCACTGTTCACTCTAGAAGATCACCCAATTTTCTGTCGTACATGGAGGAACAAAGGCATTTTCTTTCTTGGAGATACCTTGGACCAGACTTCACTCACTCTTAGATCATTCTCAGACTTGCAGGTCACATAGAAACTTCCTAAACAGGACTTCTGGAAGTTTTACAAATTTGAGCAGCTTATAACTCTCTCTCAAGTTTAGTGTATAGGCATACTCTCGTAAACCCATACATCTCACACTGGACTAATTTATTAGTAAAATTAAATAGCACCATTTGCAAAGACATTATTGATTATCTACCTGATCAGTCTATACAGGCCAAAATAAAATGGAGTACTTTTCGTAACTACAAAATTTCAGACGCACAATGGAGTAATTGTTGGCGTATTTCACATAATACCTTTATAGATACCCATAGTTCTTTAATACAAACTAAAATCCTACATCTTTGGTATAGAACCCCCTCTGTGCTTCAACAAATGGGCCTATTAAATAATAATAATTGCTGGGGCTGCAATTTGGCCAATGGGGATCTACTTCGTATCTTGTGGTCTTGCGGTCCCATTAATAAGCTCTGGCATAAAGTCTGTTTACTTGCCTCCAGAGTAACAGGACAAAAACTACCTTTTGACCCCAAGCTATTCCTTCTAGGCATCCTTATCCCCAATAGCTCTCTCCTCTCACATGCACATTTTAGATGGCTAAACATACTTTCTCTTCTGGTCAAACGTCTGATTCTTATGAAATGGAAATCAACTCTGGTGCCTTCTTGTTCAGATGTTCTTCAAAGACTATCTCAGTATGCCTCCCTAGATCGATTATCTCATGTTACTCATAACCGACTCACTGTATATGACAGATGCTGGCAGGATTACTTCAAGTACATCGAACCTAGTTCTTCTAGACCCTAATTCTTAGGGATATTTAGTCCTCCTTCTTATTTTACTCTCAGATTAGGTTTTCTCAAAACTTTTGTGCACTGATTTCTCCTCTTTTTTCCCTTCTTCCCTGTTTTCTCCCTCTCTCCTTCCCTTCCTTTCTTCCCTGCTTTTTCTCTTCTTTCTTTCTTTCTTTCCTTGCACACTTTTCTCTGATCTTCACCCATTCATTACTGAACATTGTTCATATTACCACATTTATCACTTTTTTCAATCTACTGAATGCCTTGCCATAGCGTGCCCTAGCATGTATTTCATACATGGTTGCTATTTCTGATCCTATAATACCCTATTGATTGTAACCCTTCTGCTCTCCACTTACATCCTGTCTAGGTTTGTGTTTTATTATCAATACATATATATAAGGCTTCTCCAATATGTTTTACCCTAAATACTGTGTTTTGTTAAGTGATATTTTATACCTTACACGGAGGATAGTCTTCTGTTGTATTAAATGTGTGCTTTCTTATATACTCGAATTGCAATAAAAAGATAAAGTAAAAAAAATAAAGTATTTGCCTCACAGAGCATGTCTGCATTGGTTTGGTGAAAAAATAGTATTATACAATGGCAATCAAATTTCCTGGGCTCAGATTGGTCAGTGTGTGCCTGGGACAGTGAGGTTATCTGAGTATACCCTCATTGTATTTGCCTGGGACAGTGAGGTTATCTGAGTATAACCTCACTGTATGAAGTCCAGGCACACAAATGACCACATCACAGACTCGAGAGTCATGCATCCATTCCACAGGTCACCACTGCTCCAAGCTGCTGCAGTAAATAACTTGCCCCTCCCCACACAAGGTCATCACATCCAAACAACAGTTCTAGCAATAATTCCACGTGCCCAAACAACATAACACTAAAACACACAATAAATGTATAATTGTCTTGCTGGTTTCTTTCTTGCAACTGATTGCCTTCCCTAAACCCCATGAACATTGCAATCGGCGTCACACAGTGTTCCCAACCACATTCACATTTCCCACTTGGCTTGCAATGGCAAAACACCTGCCCATTTCAGTGCTGTGCCAGCTGCACAAATTAAACAGCTCAAAGTCACAGTAAAGAAACTGCAGAAAACAAAAATATAGCAGCCAGGAAAAGAACTCCTGATTGCTGTGGTGGGGGGGGGAGTAGACAAAGATTTCACCTGAGCATTCACAGGAGAATGGCTATGCTCCTCAACACACAGCATCTTTCATGCAGCAGCACCACCTAGTGGTAAAGAGAAAAACAGTGGACTTCTTTTTCAATATGTATACATCCACACACAAAAACTAGTGAAAAAATAAAAAAAATATTTTTTTTCCTCCTTTTATCTATTTAATTACAAATGAGCTATTGTATAATAGCAATAATGCACTCTAGGGTGTGTATTGTGCTGGGATAATCTCATGCCAGGGGCATTGGATGCACTTGGCCTGTGGCTGTGTGCCCAATCACCCCAGGCATCACGTTATCACAGCACGACTCACACTCTGTCATGCATTATTGCCTAAATCCATTCCAAAGTTATTTAATTTTAAAATTGTGGGTTCTGGGCATGCTCAGTTCACTCTTTTGGATAGAGGAATGGAACAAAAAAGGAATTTATTCTGATGAACAAGGAATATTTTTCTTGAGGAGCCAATCTTTGTTCACCAGAAAAAAAATCCTTTTTCGTGAGCCCTCATCTTGTTTTTTTTTTTGTTTTTGCTCATAAAAAAGTGTCATAACTCTGCCCAGGGATGTGTGCTACACACAAACAAGTGCATTTCATGCTCACTGGGAGCTGATGAGCTGATCTCTGTTGTTTCCCAGCTTTGTATGCCCCTAGAATTTTTTTCAATCAATTTTAATCCTTTTTTCACCACTCGCTAACTTCCTTTTTCACCATTCCTTTTTCATCATGGCAAAAAAGGAAATTGGCTGATGAAAAAGGATTTCTCCATCTTCTAGATGGCCCTGCTGATAATCTTTGTTTTCCGGTTTCCTTTTTTGCCATGATGAAAAAGGATGGTGAAAAAGGAATTCGGCTGGCATAAAAGGATTACTGGCAGTGCCATCTGGTCAGCAAAAGGGACATCCTTTTTAACCAGCCAATTTCCTTTTTCACCATGGCAGAAAAGGATGGCAAAAAGGAAATGTGATAGTGAAAAAGGATTTTTGTTATGGCCATCTCATCATGGAAAATGTTTTTTGGACCATCTGGTCCCAAAAATAGAGGAATCTGCTCCTCTTTGTCCCCTGAATATCCCCTGGTGTCTAGTAGGACCCCCCCACCCCAATCACGATATTTGTTTTTAATGTTCCCTGTTAATTTTCTTGTTTTTTACATATTTTTATATATTTATATATTGTGTGTGTATATGTATATATATATATATATATATATTTATTATTATTATTAATTGTTATAGCCTTGTACCTCATTTTTGGGGGGGGCAGGGGGCCTTACATGGCTCCTGGCTTTATCCCTGGTGTCCAGTAGTACCTCCCACCCTCCAATGTCCACTTTTTTCATTGGTGGCTAATGGTATTCCCCCCTTCCCCACCCTCCATTTTCAGGTTTATATACCTGGAAATAAGAAAACAGTCCCTCAATGTCTTTTGTGATTTTTTTTTAACCTGTGGAAAAAAAAAAGTCCATCGCTGAGCACACCCATACCCACCACTGGACTTCCTACTGTGCTCACAACTCCCCACACCCCCATGACCCTGCCACAGACCCTCACTCATCTGAGGAGGTCTGAGGTTCAAGACCTGCTCCACCAGTCAAAGACACGTCCTGCTGCTGGAACCAGCGACTGCAATATGAGAAACTTAGGTAAATGCATGTCAGTGTATTTCAATGAGGGTTTAACTGTTAACCATAACTCAGCCATTTGTCATGATTTTGGCCCCAAATTTTCAACATGCCCTTTTGGGGACCCCACCTCATGAACAATATGACTGTCAAAATGTGATTTCCTGATCAGTTGGTGAAATCCCCTTTCCAGTAGGATCTGCATAATGACAGTCATATTGTTCTTGAGGTGGGGTCCCCAAAAGTCCATGTTAAAAATTTGGGGTCAAAATGTCAAAAGATGGCTGAGTTATGATGGCTCATTGCAATTGCACTACACACACTCATAACTTTGTCAGTTTAAAATATTTTGACCCCAAATCTTGTACATGGACTTGTTATTACCTCACCAAGTGTATGTCATAACTGTCCATTTTTCAAATCCTGGCCAAAATTTGTTTTTGCAGCTGTGGCATGGAAATGGCATTGCAGTTGTGCAGAATTACGTTTTGGTAAGGATTTAAATAGTTTGTGTAGTGGCTACATCAGGTGACATAATAACATGGCGATGCTGGCAATTCCATCACTCTTGTGCTATAAATGGAAGTGGGACAAGCCCTTCCACAGCTATGTACATATACGCATCTATGGAGGAATGGGAGCGCAAGGCCCAGAGGGCCTTGCACTCCCATAGCTATGTAGATATATGTATCTATGGGGGAATGGGAGTGCAGGACCTGGAGGGCTCTGCAGTCTGACAAACAAATTATAGTAGGATACGATTATACTATCCTAAAGAGTAAGGAAATAAATTACAAAAAACATTGTTAATGCATTAGTTAGGGTTAAAGTGACAAAAGTAGAGAAACGTGGCATTAGGGTTTCCAACCCTAACACCCTATTCCCCACCATGCACAGATCCACAGGCATGGGGGCTATCTTGAGGCCATCAACCCTAACACTCACCCTATTCCATTACAAAAGAAGGTGACATAGGCACAACATAGGAGAGTGAGGTGAGTGTTAGGGTTGATGGCCCTAAAACAATCCTCCTACCACCTGTGGGTCTGTGCAAGGTGGGAAATTTCCCTACTTTTGTTGCTTTAACCTTAACTGATGCATTAATGAAATATTATATATATTTATATAGGCAAAAAACTCCATTTAATGCATCAGTTAGGGTTGTTCCACAGTGAAAAAAAGCTAGGAAATTCGGGGTTAGGGGTTAAAGACCCCTTGGACTCTCAGCCCACACCCCAAACAACATTGGGGTGCACTGCTAGTCATCGGCCCTAACTCTCACCCCATCACGGTGTAAAGAAGCTGAGGTATAGGAGAATGGGTGAGAGTTAGACCAATGACCCCAACGCCACACACTGATGCCATTTGGGGTGGGCTGAGGTCCAAGGGGCTTTCAACCCTAACCCCTAATTTCCTAGCTTTTTTCCCCATGTGGAGCAACCCTAACTGATGCATTAAATGGATTTTTTTGCCTATAATTTCTCTTCTTTTTGAGAATGAGGATGATAAATAATGACTCCCGACACGTGATGTCTTGTTACACAGTAACAGGAACTGCAAAACAAATGCAAGCGGCAACGGTAATGCACATGGCAAAGCAAACATAAATGGCAAAGCAAACATTAATAGAAACACAAGCGTAAAGTGACGTTGAAGCAAACAGTTACATAAATGGAGACATCAAACAGAAGTGCATACAGAATGCAACTGGTAACACATACATTCACGGTACCACAATTGTAAACTCAAATGGTAACAGTAACACCAACAATAACACCTAAGTAAACAGAAACACATGCATGTATGAATACACAAACCATATGGCACACACTCACGGAACTACAATTGTAAATGTAAATGGTTATGGTAACAGCAACAATAAAGACAATAAAAACAAACACAAGTACATACGAAAACGCAAACTGTTACACGTAAGGTCATGGCACTGCAATAGTAAATGTAAATGGTAACAGTAACAGCAACAGTAAAGACAACAGAAACAGAAATGCAAGCGCTGACAAAACGCGAAACTCACATGCACAGTGGCGACGGAACGGTGATTCGAATGGTGACAGAAGCACAACTGGAAACGCTAACTGCCACAGTAACAAAAGGGCACACCCTTCTTTCCCCAAAAAAAAATTGAAAAAACAAATTGAAAACAAAGAATGTATGCATTATAATTGACTTCGGAGCAGAAAAGTACAACTTGGAATACTAAATTGCTTATATCTCAGGAACCGTACGACGTAGGAAAAAATTAAAATTTTGTATGAATTATTACTTTCCTGGCTAGTTTTCTGCTTAGCCCCTATTTGGGGGGGGCTAAGCATTTTTTTGACAAAAAGTCCATATTTTACACTGTTTCTGAGATAAGGGCCCTGAAATATGCGACGGATGCCATAATGTTATCCTAAGGGAAAAACTGTCAAATTCGGAGTGCTGTCACTTTGCCACCCTGTAATATTTTTTCTCCAAACCACAAAAAGGCACATTTGTAGGCTTTCTTCCCTCCAAATTTCAGCCCAAAATACCAAACCGTTATTTTCCAGCAGAGCGGCAAAGAATTCCTGTAACATGGCAGATGATGTAATGTTATCCTATGGGAAAAAGTGCCAAATTCATAGTGCTGTAACTTTGCTGTCCTATAATATTTTTTGACCAATCCACTAAAATGCACATTTGTGGGATGTTGCTTTTCATCCCTCCAAATTTCAAGTAAAAAGACCAAAACATTTCTGAGATATTCGATGTCAAAGACTGGCAAAATTTCCCTATCTATTCCATTATAAAAAATCTGGCGATCTTGTCCCTCACTCGCGATGCAAGATCACGATCAAAGAATCTCACTATCAAAGAATTTGCAGCCTCACAATCAAAGAATTTACAGGCTCATGAACAAAGAATAAAAAATGTAATAAAAAAATAGAAGGAATTGCAGTAAACCACCACCATGGTTCAACAGAAAGAAGCACCCTGAGTAAAACCCACCCTCATTTCACTTCCTAGGGCACCCCTGGGCTGAGAAAATTGATTTGTAAATTTGGTCATCTCGTCCCTCACTCACAATACAAGATCGCAATCAAAGAATCTCACGATCAACGAATTTGCAGCCCCACGATCAAAGAATTTGCAGGCTCATGAACAAAGAATAAAAAATGTAATAAATCAAAATATTGAAGGAATTGCAGTAAACCACCACCATGGTTCGACAGAACGAAGCCCCCTGAGTAAAACCCACCCTCATTTGACTTCCTAGGTCACCCATGGGCTGAGAAAAATTATTTTTAAATTTGGCCATCTCGTCCCTCACTCACAATACAAGATCGCGATCAAAGAATCTCATGATTATAGAATTTGCAGCCTCACAACCAAAGAATTTGCAGACTCATGATCAAAGAATAAAAAATGATGAAACGCGATTTATTCACTAATTTGAACCAAACCAATGGCATGGTTCAACAAAACGGACTCTCCTGAGCAAAACAAGCCCAAATTTGTGTTTCTACCCCACCCCTGAGCTGAGATATTAATGTTTTAGGTCACGATGCAAGATCACGATCAAAGAATCTCACGATCAAAGAATTTGCAGGCTCGCAATCAAAGATCGTTAGCGAGCCGCGAATTAAGATTTTAAAACCTTATAACTCTATTTTTTGACTGATTTGGATGGAACCAAAGCCATGGCTCAATAGATCAGGGTCCTCTGAGTAAAACCCACTGAAGTTTTACTTCAGAAGTGACCCCTGAGCCGAGATATTTGTGTTTGTGTGATTGGAAAACTGAAAACAAGATGGCGGGCTTTGCAATCAAAGAATTTTGAAAATTCCTCAGGAACAAAGATTCTAGAACTGTGAGGCTGCAAATTCTTTGATCGTCAGGCGAGACCAGATGGCCAGAACCCCCATTCTTTGATTGCAAGATATACGTATACATTTTCCCATTGACTTATAATGGGAACTTAAAAGTGCCATAACGTTTGAATGCCTTAATATGTTTTCACCAAACAAAAAGTGGCATGTTTGGCCACCAAAGCTCTTTCAAATGAGCCATATTGCAGAGTGGCACACTACATGGCAGCCGAGCAGGACCACATTAAGAATGCCAGTAGGTGCCTCCAAAAATAAATAGAAAAACAGAAACATAGACTTTGATGGCAGATAAGGACCGCTTGACCCATCTAGTCTGCCCATTTCCCTACCTACAGGATAGGCCGCAGATCCTAGTTAACCAACAGCCTATTTCTTCCTACCCCCCCCACAAGAATTGCCTTATGTCTGTCCCATGCATTCTTGAATTCTCCCACAGTTTTAGACCCCACAACCTCCTCAGGAAGGCTGTTCCATGCATCCACTACCCTATCTGTGAAATAATACTTTCTCACATTGCCTCTGAACTTCTATCTTTACATTGTGTCCCCTTGTTCTTGCACGTCTCTTTTTCTGAAAGATGCTACCCTCTTGGACTTTGTTGATTCCACTGAGGTACTTAAAAGTTTCTATCATGTCCCCCCTCTCCCTTCTTTCCTCAAGGGTATACATATTAAGCTCCTTTAGTCTCTCCTCATATGTCTTCTCTTGCAGACCTTGCACCATTTTAGTTGCCCTCCTCTGGACTGTTTCTATCCTGTCTATGTCCTTGCGGAGATGGGGTCTCCAGAACTGGATGCAGTACTCCAGATGGGGTCTCACCAAATGTCTGTACCGAGGGATAATAACTTCCTGTTTTCTGCTGCTGATGCCTCTCCCTAAGCATCCCAGTATACCTCCAGCCCTCCCTACTGCCTTCTCACATTGCTTGCTAACCTTAAGGTCATCTGATATGATTACCCCCAGGTCCCTTTCCTTTCTTGTTGTTGTTACTACCCCCCCCCACTGTGTATTCTTCCCCTGGGTTCTTGTTTCCCAGGTGCATTATTTTGCATTTCTTTGCATTGAATCCTAGCTACCATACTTCTGACCATTCCTCCAACCTTGCCAATTCCCTTCTCATCCTTTCCACGCCTTCTTGTGTATCAACCCTGTTGCAGGTCTTTGTGTCATCTGCAAAAAGGCATACTTTTCCTCCCAGTCCCTCTGCAATGTCACTGATGAAGACATTTAAAAGGACTGGGCCCAATACTGAACCCTGCGGTACCCCACTAGTAACCCCTCTTTCTTCAGAGTGGACTCCATTTACAATTACCTTCTGTGTCCTGTTGTGCAGCCAATGTTTTACCCAGGCTACCACCCTGGGACCCACTCCCAGGCTGGTTAATCTGACTATTAATCTTTTGTGTGGGACTGTGTCAAATGCCTTGCTAAAGTCTAGGTAGGCCATGTCCACAGCCCCTCCCTGGTCTACTACTTTGGTCACCCAGTCAAAGAAATCTATTAGATTCATCTGACATGACCTTCCCACTGTGAACCCATGCTGCCTTGGGTCCTGTGCCCCACTGGCCTCTAGGTACTCAACTATTCTTTCCTTCAGAAGTGACTCCATCACTTTCCCTACCACAGAGGTCAGACTGACAGGTCTGTAGTTTCCTGCCTCTGTCTTGGTCTCACTTTTGTGAAGGGGAATCACATCCACCTTCCTCCAGTCCTTGGGTGCCACACTATCCTCCCATGATTGATTAAAAAGAGTAGCCAGTGGTTTCACTAGTTCCTCCCTTAATTCTTTTAGAATTGTGGGGTGAATTCCATCAGGACCCATTGCTTTGTCCACCTTCAGTTTTAGGAGTTCTTGCAGAACCCTTTCTTCTGTGAAAGGACTGGGATCTAACCCCTATCAAGAGTGCTTCTGTTAATTGGATTAGGCACTTCCCCTCCTCTTTTGTGAATACTGAGCAGAAATATTTGTTCAGTATCCCTGCTTTTTCACTGTCCCCCTCTGCCCACCCACTGTTCATTCTATTCAGTCTCACTATCCTTCTCTTTGTCTTTCTACGCTCGCTGATGTACCTATAAAAGGTTTTATCCCACTTCTTAACCAAGTTGGCTATCTTTTCCTCAGTTTGGGCCTTTGCTATTCTGACTTCCCTCCCTGTTTCCTTCTGCCTTAACTGGTACAGCTCTTTGTCCTGCTCCTTCTGTGTTTCCTTATACTTCTGGAATGCTATCTTCTTCTTCCTGACTTTCACAGCCACCTCTTTTGAGAACCATAGTGTTTTTTTCTTTCATTTTGATTTGTTTATTTGCTTCACACAAAGGCTTGTTGCCTCTGTGATGGCAGTTTTGATGATTCCCCATTATTGCACCACACCTCCTTCTAGCCTGTTTGCTAGTGCTTTTCTGAGGCACTCCCCATCTTGCCAAAGTTAGCCCTCCTAAAGTCCAGTACCCTCACTTTTGTATGGCTTGACTCTGTAGCTGAGTTTAACGTGAACCACACTGTTTGATGGTCACTTGTTCCCAGATGGCAACCCACTTTTAGATCTGAGATCCTCTCACTGCCCCATTTGAGAGTACGAGGTCTAAGATTGCTCCCTCATGAGTGGGTTCTGAAACTAGCTGTCTGAGGCCTGCCATCTGTAGGGCATCAAGAATGGCCCTGCTCTTGGATGTGGCTGCAGCAAATGTGCTCCAGTTAACATCTGGCATATTCAGGTCTCCCATCAACAGTATCTCCCCTTTCTCTGCCATCCTAAGAATGCCTTCTATCATATCCTTGTCCATTCCCCCCCTGACATGGGGGTCTGTACACAACCCCTGTGCGGATTGTGGTGCCTTTCAGTCTCCAAGGTGACCCACAGTGCCCCCTGTCCTCCTGTTTACTCTTTTGTTCAGTTGCTTTTATCCCTTCCTTTACATAGAGGGCTACTCCTCCCCCTCTTCTCCCCTGCCTGTCTCTCCTGTAGGTTATGTACCCAGGTATGTTAACATCCCAGTCATGGTTCTCTGTGTACCATGTTTCTGTGACTTCTACGATATCCAGGCATCCCTCTTCCATCAAGGTCACCAGCTCAGGGAGCTTGTTGCCCAGACTACGGGCATTGGTACTCATTACCCTCCATTTCCTGATGGCCTTACTCCTTTTTGCCCCATCCCTGTCCTTCTTGCCTTTGTCACTTTCTCCATTTACCCCTGCCCTTCTCCCTATTGACACCTCTATATTTGTGTTTGCCGCACTTACTACCATGATTTTTTGGGGTGGGGCTAGGATTTTCCTGCTCCTTTCCAGTGCCTCCCCCTTGGCTAGTTTAAATGCTTGCCAATGAAGCATTTAAACCTGTCACCTAGGATCCTGGTTCCCCTCCTGGAAATAAATTTGCATTTTTCAGCACTTTCGTACACGAAGACCAGCAATCTGACACAAACACAATCTGGAAAATCAAGAGATCCAGTGTGCCCCAACGTGTGTACCAAATTTCAGGCAAATCCACTGAACGAGTCCAAATTTATTAATGTCCAAACTTTTGACTTTAGTATGTAACTGGCCACTCAACCCTAACTATAGTGGCATCATGAGCCACTATAATATATATATACACATATACATATACACACACACATACATATATACACACATATATACTTATACTGTGTATACATATACACACACTGAAAATACATTTTTAGCAAATAACTACGTTATACAGTTTATAAATATGACTGGGGTATATATTGCATATACCTTTATAAGATTACATACTGTAAACATATATTGAATGCACTATTTCTACATATCTTCTGATAATAAAATATGTATTGCAGAATACTTAAACTAGCAAATGGGGAGGGGGTGCAGCACCAGAAACATTGAATGGGAAGAAGACCCCTCCTCCCTCAGCTAGTGGTCAAACAGGAGTTCATTTGCATCACCAGGTAAAGAAAAAGGTCCAGCTCCACATACAATGCACAGGGAAACGCTGGACCTCGCCCAACAACTAACACACCAAAATCTGACCAATGGAAAATCATGTACACAAATGCTTGCAGTCTGGGAAACAAGATCCCAGACCTGCAGGCAATAATGACAAGAGGCTAAACTAGACATAGTAGCCATTAACGAGACATGGTTTGCCAGTAACCACACTTGGGAGACTTCAGTACCTGGCTATGTACTGTTCAGAAGAGACCGAGGTTCAAAAAGGGGTGGTGGAGTGGCCCTTTATGTCAATGAAAATATCAAAGCTACAGAAATTCAGAATACACATAAGGAGCCAGAAGAACTGTGGGTCACTCTGGAAACAGGAAATGGGACAGCCATGTAAACTGGGGTTGTGTACAGGCCTCCAGACGAGGGGGAGGACATAGACACGTTACTGTTAGAAGATATACAAAACATGACAGCTAAAGGGGAGGTTCTGATAATGGGAGGCTTCAACATGCCAGATACAGATTGGTCAATACCAGCAGGGACATCTGCCAGAACTAGACACATGGTGGATTCCCTGCAGGGGGAGGACTTCGAGCAACTAGTACAACCCACAATAGACAGGGCTATCCTTCATCTAGTACTGACTAACAGGGAAAGGATCACAGATCTCCAGGTAGAAGGTCACCTGGGGGCCAGTGACCATCACATGGTATGGTTCAATTTGGCCACTAGAACAAAATCATCCCATTCCAAGGCAAAAATATGGGACTTCAGAGGAGCTGACTTTGATAAGATGGCCAACAGAGTTAAACTAGCCCTGGCAAAAAGAAATACAGGTGAGGGGGTACAGACAAAGTGGGCAAGCATTAAAGATGCACTACTTGAAGCAACATCCTATTGTGTTAGTGAGAAAAGGAAGTGCAAAAGAAGAAGGAAACCACTTTGGTTCTCAAACACAGTAGCAGGAAAGGTCAGAGCCAAAAGGCTGGCCTTCAGGAAATATAAGGGAACGCAGCAGGATGAAGATAAGGAGGCATACCAAACTTCCCTAAGGGAAGTAGGGAAGGCAGTAAGGCAGACAAAGGCTCAAACTGAGGAAACACTAGCACTAACAGTAAAAGAAGGTGACAAGACTATCTATAGATACATTAGTGATAGGAGAAAGTCCAGAGGGGGTATTGCTACGATCAAAGGGGATAAGGGGGCATGTGAGGAGGAGGACCATGTAAAAGCATCTATCCTAAATAGATACTTACAGTATGTTCAGTATTTACTGAAGAGAAGGTAGGGCAGAGCCCACAGCTCTGCACCATGGACACAGGGGGGATGGAGGTGTGCACTAGTCCCTTCACAAAAGAAAATATCCTGCAAGAGCTCGATAGGCTCAGGGTGGACAAGGCAATGGGACCTGATGGCATACATCCAAGGGTACTAAAGGAGCTAAGGGTGGAACTAGCAGAGCCATTATCAGAACTGTTTAGTGAGTCTCTGAGTACAGGAGAGGTCCCAGAAGACTGGAGAAGGGCTCATGTGATCCCATACCACAACAGTGGTAGCAGGGAGGAGGCAGGGAACTACAGACCAGTTAGTCTTACCTCAGTAGTGGGCAAGATTATGGAGACACTCCTTAAGGAAAGGATAGTGCAACACTTGGAATCCATAGGCGTACAGGATCCAAGACAGCATGGATTTACAAAAGGAAGGTTCTGTCAAACTAATCTCATAGCATTAAAGTGTATCACAAGCAACTGGCTTTCAGATAAACCCTCAGGTATTGTGGAGTGGGTTAAGAGGATGGGAGAAGTAGTCTTGATGGAATCTATCACAGCTAAATTACGTTTTAGCTTCGAAAAACATATTACTAGATGGCAGGGGTGGGAACTCTGGTCCCAAAACTTTGGATAAGTAACAATTAATGCTCAGGAGGGAACTCTGTTGATGGGACTATTGCACCTGGTTGGGTTGGTCCCTTCCTTATTGTTATGGATGGGATGTGGGGATGGGCAGGGGCTGGAGAGGAATTTTGATGCAGCTCAACCGGGGGCCAGGTTGGTAAGGCCCATATTTAAAGTAAGGTCTATTACTTCTTGATCTTTAGTTTAGAGAGGGGGGAGGGTCATAAGGCTTCCTTTCCTAACAGCCTTTTATATAGAATGGAATCTTATTTCCCAGCTTGTGGGATTAACTCCTCTTCTGTATCTTTTTCCTTTTCTTTTTTTTTTTTTTATTATTATTATACATGTAACTTAAGTTGATTTATAAAGGACACTTTAATGGACTACAATGGGAAGAGGGTAATTTAAAAGAGATC
The DNA here is from genome assembly GCA_016271365.2 of Neoceratodus forsteri. Taxonomy (NCBI): domain Eukaryota; kingdom Metazoa; phylum Chordata; order Ceratodontiformes; family Ceratodontidae; genus Neoceratodus; species Neoceratodus forsteri. Next base: position 703,143,484 of record CM057452.1, on the reverse strand, counting down.
ATTACCCTGCAAATGGGGTTACTTATACAATTGTATTAGGTGGAATGCATGTTGATACCCTGTCCTGCATTGCATGAATGTTAGAAAAGAAGAGGTGCTTGATACTCTGTATATCATTATCTGAATGCTTCAATAAAGCTGATTTAAAAAAAAAAAACTAACCTCATAGATTTCTTTGACTGGATAACCAGAGTGGTGGACCAAGGGGTAGCGTTGATGTTGCCTACCTTGACTTCAGGAATGTTTTCTATACTGATCCACATAGAAGATTGATTAATAAGCTGGGTAGGCTCGGGGTTGGTCAGACGTTGGTCAACTGGGTGGCAAACTGGTTGATGGGCAGAAAACAGAGAGTGGTGGTAAATGGTATACAGTCAGAAGAGATGCAAGTCACAAGTGGGGTACCTTAGGGATCAGTCCTGAGGCCAGTCCTCTTCAATATCTTCATCAGTGACATTGCAGATGGACTGGAGGGTACGGTTTGTCTGTTTCCAGATGACACCAAGCTCTGCAGCTGAGTAGATGATCCAGATGGTGTGGGCAGAATGAGAAGAGATCTGGATAAACTAGCAAAATGGTCCAAAGAGTGACAACTGGGGTTTAATGCAAAGAAGTGCAAGATCATACACATAGGGAAGAGAAACCCTGAAGCCACCTATAGGCTGGGAGGGGAGTTACTGGCAGTCACAAGGGAAGAAAAAGACTTGGGTATCATCATCACTGATGACCTGAAATTATCCAAGCAGGCCTCTAAAGCAGTAGGTAAGGCTAGAGGGATGTTGGGGTGTATTAGTAGGAGTAGGGGTATCACAAGTGGGAAGAGGGAGGTAATAATCCCTTTTTAAAAGACACTGGTTAGGCCCCATCTGGAGTACTGTGTGCAGTACTGGAGGCCACACCTTCATAAGGACATTAACAAAATTGAGGCAGTCCAGAGAAGGGCAACCAAAATGGTGCAGGGACTGCATCAGAAAACATATGAGGACAGATTAACTGAACTCAATATGTATACCCTAGAGCAAAGGAGGGAGACAGGTGATATGATTAAAACATTCAAACACCTTAAGGGCATTAACAAGGTCTAACATGTTTCAATATAAGAAAAATAGCAGGACAAGAGGGCACAGCATGAGATTAGAAGGAGGCCGATTAAGGGGTAATGTGAGGAAGTTATTTTTCACAGAAAGGGTGGTGGATGCATGGAATGGCCTACCTCAGGAAGTGGCGGATAAGAATACAGTGCAGGACTTCAAACAGGCATGGGATAGGCATACGGGAGCAATACAAATGAGTATGAATAGATAGGCCATTGACAGAGTACAGGCCTACTGCACATTCATAAGGTAGAAAAAGAAATGGGCAGACTGGATGGGCCTTGCGGTCCTTATCTGCCATCACCTTCTATGTTTCTACGTTTCTATACAAGCAAAGAAGTCAGCTCCAAAATGTAGTGGTGTTCACAATGTAAATGTAAACAGCACTCATGGTAAAAGTTAGGTGCACACACACACACACACACACACACACACACACTCTAATCAGGAACTCCAGAAAACAATTCTTAGATTTTTCACCATAAAGTTTATTTGTACAAAAATAAAATGTTTAAAATCAAAGCCAAAAGTAGTGATAGTAAAAAACAGACCTCCCTACAGGATTGACATTTCTGGCTGCTCTTGTGGGGAGGTCTGTTTTTCATTATTGCAAGCTTTGGCTCTAGGTTTATAATTTTTCTTTATTATGCAAATAAACTTTGTGTTGGAAAATCCAAGAAGTGCCTTTTGGAGCTCCTAGTCCGGTGAGTGTGTGTGTGTGTGTGTGTGTGTGTGTGTGTGTGTGTGTGTAGAGCTAAAGCACGCCTACCAACTTCTGCTGTGAGTAAAATATGTATCTTGTTTGCTTGCAAGATGCAGTATGTGTAGAATATATGTAGAATATATATTTTATACATGTCAAATATATTTTTTCAAATGCCTGCTGTGGTACTGTGTATGCATTTGCATATCTAATTTGTATAATTCAGAAGTACAGTTTATCAACCAAAATCATGGTCATTTCTATTTTTAGAATAGTTTTGGATTGACAGCATTAGCTTACAGACCAAAGGGAAAGGGAAAGTGTAAAAAACAAGTACATGTAGGAACTCATCCGACATGAAAGGGAACCAAACAGGGGTGGTATAAATACCAGTTTGAGCCTTTATAAATTGTGAGATTAAGAGGTGAGTCCTATGTGTAAGTATGAATGTATAATCTTTAAGTATGTGAGAATGGTACATCATTGAATAATAATTATACAATGGCAAGGAAGAATGCTGGCCTCTAGCTACCCCTCCCCCAAACTGGCTTAACATAGCCCACAACTCCCCCACCAAGACAAAGCAAACCACAAATATTTTTTTCAAACTGCCGCTACAAGCCGCTTCATGATGCCACACCAAACTGCAAATCTGTTTTCTAAACTGCCGCTACAAGCGGCTTCACAGAGGTAGCTCCATAGATTTAATTGAGTGCACACACTTCCTCAGTGTTCACTGTTCCGTTCTGTTTTAAAACCACGCCATGACAAATGCAGATTTTAACAGCAGTACCTTACTAACAGGACAAACACTACATGCCCTTGTGAGGTGCAACAGAGCAAACCTGCTCCGAGGTGCTCACACTTTCATTTTCATGTCTGTGAGTCCACGCGTGCCACTTGATCACCGGCTTGACCAGAGATGGTCAGAACAACTCGCAAACTGTTACATGACCACTGCCACAAGCGAATCCGACCGCCACCAGTTCCTTACCCTCTCAAACTCCTGTCTGGCACCATCAGACTATAGTCTTGAACTTCCAGAAGGCTTCTCAATCCCAGTGTTGTTGGCACTGCAATTGTGGTAGTGCATGCCAGTTTACAACCAGGCTCCGCTTCTCACAGACTTGACTATGGCGCTAATGGCCATGAGAAAAACATAAACTGAGAAACTAAGGCAGCAAAAATACAGTTCAGACACAGAGGAATGGGGGGGAGCAGAGAACCCAGCAAGAGCAGACTCGACCAACAGCAAGCACAGACTCTACCAGCAGCGCTACCTATTGGGGAAACCAGTAACTGCAGACTACATTTTCAATTAGTATGCTTACTCTAACAAAAAAAAATGAAACAAAATGATATTTAAACTTATTTTTTAACCTTTTTTCTTTGTTTAGTAAACAAGCCATTGTATAATAGCAATAATGCACTCTAGGGTGTGTGTCATGTTGGGATAACGTCACTTCTTGGGTGTTGAACGCACTGAGCCTGCGGCCTCGTACTTCAACCACATGAGACGTGATGTTATCCCAGTGCAACACACACACCCTGTTGTGCATTATTGCTTAATTCTACTACAGATATCTGAATGGTTACTAATAAGAGGAATTCCAAACGTAAAGTTACAGGTGTTACATCAAGATTTATTTATTGTTCTTTTGTCTGGGTATTTTAAGATATTTTTACAATGCATATATTTAAAAAAATATTTTAAATATATGTCAACTACATAAAAAAGTATATCTATTAAATATTGAAGCTATATAAGCCCACCATGCAATTATCTAGAGAATGATCCTCCCAATCTTTGACTATAGTGATGTGGTCTACAGTGCCGCCCCTGGTAATTCCCTAGCCAGATTGGACACTCTCTTCAACTCTTTTTGTCACTTTGCGCTTGATTGTCCTCCTCGCACTCGCCAATGTTCTCTGTATCAGCCCTGTCTCTCCCCTCTTTTGAGGACAAACACAGAGCCCACTTTGTCAACCTTATCATTAAATTCTGGTGTGGTTCCCTCCCCACTACCTCTCAGCCTCCCTTTCCCTACCTCCTCTCCATCCCATGCCCTTAGGAGCTCCAGAGTTCAGACCCTGGCTGTACCCTCCACTTCTAAGTCCTCCAGCCAAGCTGCTTTCAGCCACCCTTTCCCCAAACTCTGGAATACCCTCCCTCACACCATCCGTAATGCCTCCTCCTTTATGTCTTTTCCTGCCTCCCCCGTGACCTCACACCCCCTCCTGCAACTGCTCTTAATTATTGGCCTCTCCCTCTTCCCCTCATCACCCTCTCCCTTCCCCTTCTCCCCCGCCTGTAACTGTTTTATTTGTTGCCTCCCCTCCCTCTCCCCACCCTTCACCACCGCCTTTGTTCCTTTCTTTCCCATTTTCTTCATTCTTCCCTCCCTCCTATTTACCAAGGCCTAGTTACATCCTAACTCCTGAATCCCCTGTATTCCACTTCTCTGTTAATTCAGTTGCACTTCACCAAACTTCTCTGTTAATTCAGTTGCACTTCACCAAACTTCTCTGTTAATTCAGTTGCACTTCACCAAACTGTCAGGCACTTACAATTCTGAATTGCTCACCATGTATTACTTGAGTTATATTGAAATGTATCTTGTGTTACCTATCTACCATGCCTTTATTGTGATCCACCTCCCCTTCCCCAGCATGCCTCTGTAAACGAGAAGTTTGCTCATGTAAGCCCTCGCTTCCTGCCACGTCTAGGGGCATACTTAAATATCTCGCAGATGGTCCGGGCAGAAAGAAAGGAGCACTCCTAAGGCCCTCTATTATTCAGCATCTACCTAAACACCTTGCCCAATTCCAGCTCCAGCAACCTACTACTCTATGTGGACGACGCGGTTCTTTTTGCCTCACACCCAGATCCCACATTATTGCAGTCCTCCCTCCAACACACATTTAACCAGATTGAAAACTAGTTCATAGACCAAAGACTTGTGGTCAATGTAAAAAAAACAAAGACTATGCTCTTTGCCCAACGACAGAATAAGGTCAAGAATGCGCAGCTAACAATCCTCTCCCACTCTCCCCTTCCCCTAGAACAGGTCCATACGTATAAATACTTGGGCCTTACATTTGATTCCAGCCTCTCCTTCCATTCACACATTGACACTCTATCATCAGCCATAAATGTTTCTTATATGTGTATTGTATCGGCATAAGGATTGCCTACCTCTGGAAGCCCTTAATCTGGCTGTCACCTCCTCAGTCCTCTCCCTAGTCGATTATGGGCTCACTATCTACTGGCTGCTGACCACACAGCCCTTAACCAAATCCACTTTGCCATAAATAAAGCATGCAGGCTCCTCACCGGGGCAGACAAGCGTACCCATACCTGTACCCTATCTGCCCTGACAAATCTCTTTACCCTGGATGAAAAGCTATTTTATCAAACATGCCTCCTCACAAAGAAAATACACCTGTGGCTTACCCCCTTGGGAGTTTCTGCCTCTCTCCTATCCTCCCACGTCTTGGTGAACACCCGTACTGCCAACCGACAGGTGTGGTCCATCCCGAGGGTTAGAACCTCCTTAGCCCAAAGGTCATTCCCACACAGGGCCCCAGCCTGGTACAATGAACTCCCCTCTGACGTCTCCTCCATCTCCAAATTAGGACCTTTCAAGTCAGCTCTCAAAGTGCACATTCTCGCTTTACAGCACTGCCAATGTACCAGTTAGTGCTGGGTCATCTATCTATCATCTTACGGGACCACCCCGCCACTGAGCTCCTACCGATAGGGCTACCAAACATTACCTATTAACAATGCCTCCTTTGGCTGCACTCACAAGGTATCTGTCTAATTCTCTACTTCGCTGTAAATATCAAACCTGTTACTCCCTCCATCAGCAAATGTATTGTTCTCTTGAAAACTGTAAAATACAGCTCTCGGTAACACGCTCAATGCAATGTAAAGCTGATCTTGATTCTGCAATATTGTATGACTAAAAGAACTGTAACCTTTAGTTGCCATTCTATGTCTGTATGTATTAAGTGTTTATGTTTGTTTTTCTGACGCGGAGCCTTTGTAAATGAGTCCCTGACTCAAAGGTTGTAATCTTAAAGTCAGTTAACTAAATAAAAAAAATTAAAAAGCTAGCATACGAGACATTTCATTCACTGGACCGGGGAAAATGGATGCTCCGACCTGATGCTGGTTTACTTCCTATTTTCAGCAATGGATCCACTTCCCGAACTCACTAACCAGACTGGAACATTCCTCTTCTCTCTCGGAGGCCCCGCGAAGCCCTGAAAGCCACAGAGGCTGGATTCTCTCCCCTGAAATGTAAACTCATGGCAAATTAACCAGACTGCAAAATGAAGAGGGAAACAGAAGATTTCATTTCATTAGAAGTCCCTCTCTGCAATCAACCAACACACTAACTACTGTTTTCTCCCCGAATGACTTTTATTGTCACCTGCATGGCAAATGATTCCAGCTATACAGGGGTCACTATTCTTTTTTAGTAAATACTTAATCAGCTCCATAAACTTTTTACATGAAATGGCTGGGCCTCTCAGACAGCAGAACCACAGTATCAGCAGACACCAGAAGGAATCTTTCATTTCTACTCTTTCTGTCTCAGGTGATTTACCCAAACCCTGCAACTCAGACCTCTGCGATCTCCTGGCATATGAAGACTTGGTAAGCCAAGGCTTCCTTTTACTTCTGTTTCACTGGGTTCCCTTTACACTGACTCTGGTTGTCCCCCCCTGACACTGGCATGGAAGAGTGACCTGCACTTTCCACCTGGACCCTGGGACTTTTCCTGATGACCCTAGCCCTGACCTCTTTTCCAGTGGCTGGCTCTTCGTACCCAAGGCTGAGGCCCCAGTACACTGATACTTGCCTCCACCTCAGCCTCCATGGCCCCCCTTCTCTCCGGGGTTGTACTGCTGTCACCACCTCCTATGGGGAGTCTCTACTGGGCCCACATTCCTTCTAAAACTACTGGGCTTGCGTTAAGCCACCAGCGGGGGGTCACCCTCCAAGGCCTACCACATGTTGTGGGTCCACAGCCCGCCCAGCCAGTTGCTGGACCGGTGCCCCAGGACCCGTCCCTCCAAACAGGCCCCTACATATGGGTGAAAGGCTGCCTGGCTCCCTTGACCCCCCCCCGGCTACCCTGCCACACCGGGTATGAGGAGAAGCTCTACCACCAGTTCCCCTCCTGAGAGGGCCCTGCCACAGCCCTCCCAGCCCTGGCAACCTGGGAAAACACCCAATAATTTGTGCTTACTAAGGGATCCTTCATCTCAAAGGCTTGTTAAAGCCTCCCTAATCCCCTAGCCCCAATGACGCAGAACCTGGCTACCTGGTTCCCACCAGAGCTTCATACCCCCCTCCTTGTCAGCCATGGCAGATAGACGCATCCTCACTGTACTTACTTTGGGGGGCTTCCCCACTGGCCCTCCTGGACAGCCAAGCTCCATCACTTGCCCACCTATCCTGGTCCTGGTTCTACTCTCCAGCCTCAATCCTCCAGCCCCAGGCCTACTGGCTGGGCTGGAAAGGCTCAGATACTTCCTGTATGCTCCCTTTTATACCCTAAATGCTGCCCTCTGCTGCCCCCTTGAGGCAGCCAGAGAACCAACCCCCAGAGCACTAAACCCATTTCCTAGCTCGGGGGGGGGGGTGTTAGGAGGGTGAAAAGGGTGCCTAAATTGTGGGACTATCAGCCCCTCTATGTCTGGCCACCAGACACCACCCAACCTACCTACCTAGCCCAAAACTACATCCTAAAGCCTAAATCCTAAAACCTACCTGCGCCAGGAGATAAATCTAAAGTGCTAGTCACAACCATCATTTCTTTTTAAACAGTAAACAGCAATCACTTTTTTACAATGATTATGCATTTTCAAGAAAGATTCCTTTCCTTAAGCTTTATGCTAAACATTAATCAGGTAGCAGACAGTCCCCTTAGATACCTCCCACCAAAATTTTAAAATAAGTTTCTCTGTGTACAAAACCCAATCCATTCTCTCACACATGCACCCACACATTCTCACACCATTCTCTCAGAAACATATTTTATCATGATATATAAAACAGTAACTATAAAATTTTCAATTTAAGAGCTTTGATCATAAAGAGTCAGCACATCAGCTCCACAGAGCAAGACTCCTGGTGCATTCCACAGTTTATTTTTTTTTCAGTCCCAAGGGCCTAGGTTGCAGGTTTCCCACCTGGAGAGAAATAATATGCTAGATCCAGCTTATTGGTCACTTCTCCAAACGAATCTCGGTCCAGACTGCAGTATTTGAACTGAGTCCCAGTTAAGCCCTGGACCACAGCAAAGTGTTTGAAAGTGGTTAGTCCTGATCAAGTCCCTGTGTGGCACAATGACCGTGCCCTTTGGAACAGCTCCTGAGATGGGGCACTTCCTCCTCCTCGATGGTTCTTCAGTCTTTCCAGTTGTACATTAAAAATCCAGTCCTCCCGCATCTCTTCAATAATGTCCCAAATCCTGTCTGGCACATACAGATAACTTAGGTTTGGATATTTTACTCTCAGCATCCTGCAAACCTACCTTTCAGCCTGACTCCATTTGGGCAGGTCCCTAACACTGGTTCTCCTGGCTTGTCCTCTTGGTAACCATATCCCTTGTCGATATTTCAAATTTAATGGGTCACTGGGATTTAACCCATCCATCTGGGTCCAGAGGGTGTTGGCCCAGACTGGGAGCTCCGGGGTGGCATCTTTAAAGGTGATAACTGGGTGGTGGTATGGCCTAGGGATTGCCCTAACCGCCATGTGGTCTTGGAACTGGCTGCCGACATATTTCTCCTCATTCAGCTCCCTTGGGTCTTGGGGATCACCAACCTGTCCACTGGCTGACACAGGTTCAGATACAGACTCAAGGCCACTTTCCATAGATCTGGTCTTGCACTTGGCACATGAGGCAGGCTCCGACTTGCTAGAGAATGCCGGTGAGCTACCGCCAGACAGGGGTCATGGTAAGGGTCTCCCGGGCCCTGGAGGATCCCCAACTAGTTGATTAAGACCCCTGCCCCTCCCTCTGCCAGTGGGATAACTGGTAGCAGGTGGCAGAGAGCTGGGCAGACGTCTATATTCTCCATCACCTCCGCCTTTGTCCGTACTCCTGCACCCTCCTCTTCTTCAACAACCTCCAGTATTACGTCTGGGGATTCACTTCAGCTTTCATCCTCCTAGACATGGGTGCTTTCTCCGGGGACAATCTTTCAAACCCCTCTGAATCCCCACTGACTGGTGACCATGGGATGGATAAGCTGGAGGTGGAACTGAGAGCATACATCCCTCTATTTGGCACCAGTGGGCTACTTAAACAGTAAGGGCATATGGGCAGCCTAATTATTGCTTCTCCTACAAACCCATGCCTCACACAATGTTCATGTCCCTTGCATTGTCCCCCAGCCTTCCAGAGCCAGGAGAGAAGTGAGGCTGGAACTGTAGTCAGGGGTTCCTCCTGAGGGGTTGTTTCAGGCATCTCTGCACCTCCCCCCAGCTACTACCTGTTGCTAATCCATTGGGATGTCTACATTGGTGGTTCCTGCCCTCCCAGTCCCACATAGAGCAGGAGCCAGGTGCATGTATCTATGTATCTGGGTCCGAAAGATTTGATGACTGTTTCTCATGTAAAAATGTGTGTAGAATTCAGATTTACAACTCTTATTTGTCCATAGTTGTACGTTTTCTTGGAAAATGCACTTTCTTAAGAGTAACTAAAAGTTTTAAATTTATGTAATAGACTCAGTTTACTTAGTTATTTATTTAATTTATCTAATTTATTTAACAGACTCAGTTTACTTAGTTATTAGTGTAATTTATTTAATATTATAGATATGGCTAGCAAGACTTCTCATGAACCGCAAAGGCGATGCATCCTACACACTGATCCAGGAGTTAGCACAGACCATGGAGACCCGGTACCTTTTGATGATGCTCATTGGGAGAAAGTAGTTGTTACAAAGGAAAGGTGTTCTAGTCAAAACAAGGTCAAAGTACAACATGGTGTGTCTTGAATTGCCTGAACATTACTCCAGCAGCCATGGGCATCATTATATATGCTACAAGAACTTCACTGCATGTAAGAGTTCCAGTAAACTTGCAGCTGATGAAACTCTAAAAAAAAAAATATATCATAAAGAGTTATCCAGCAAAATTGCTTCACTCCCAGGTTCATAGTGCTCTATCTGAATCTGCAGCATCTACATCAGGCATATTCCCAAATGAATGTATTCGTTCTCAGATTCCACACACCATGGTGAGCATGGCGCAATTGCCCAATTTTGGCTGCAGTACTGCAGTTTGGTAGAGTTGTACCAACTCTTCTGCCATTCCGTCAGGACAAATGACTTGCCTCTCCTTGTATATAGTTTGGAGAAGTTGATACCTCTTTACTTCACAACTGGGCACCACAACTATGCCAAGTGGATGACCCTGTGCCTTATGAATTTGCTAAACATGGATGAGACCCACCCTGGACTAAGGAAAAAAATTGAGAATGGAGCATTAACCATTGCAAGATCAAAGAGACAGTTCAGCAGAAATGATGTAGACTTGACCTTGGAACAGACAATTAATGCCAGTGCTGCATCCAGAATAACCGGGATTTCTTCTTTGACACAAAACGTCAACACAAGGAGGAGGTGGAACAATCTGTGGTCAGCTTGAAGTAAAATAGTTGCATGTCTTATGGAAAAAGTTGGTCTTGTCAGCCATGAAGAAGCCAGCCAAGAGCTGAAGAGTTTTAGAGTTAAATGAGATTCGAAGGATCTAAACAAGCTGTTGAACACAATAGACTCCTCCATGAATCCATTCCGGGATGCGTTTGAGGACAGCAATCTTTATTCAATAGGTAGTGGAAAAGTAGTATCACAAGAGGTAGCAAACAAAGTGTTACAGGTTACTGAGGTAGGTACTCAGATGTATCATGTTTAGAGATGAATGCATTACAAAAGGCAGTAGATTCGAAGAACCCATCAAAAGATACAAGTTGTAGAGCTTTGCAGATGATGCAATGAAGGTGAAGATTAAGAACAAGGACAAGAAAGTCATAGAGTTGAAAGGAACTCGAGACCTCTTTGGACGCTTGCTATATCTACCTGTGACTTCAACAGTTAAACTTATGATGGTGTTTGCCTACCTGCTAACCCCGGTACCCCTCTCCTTAGGAAACGTTGAAGGATCAATGAACACAACAATGAAGTCAACACTGCTGAAGAAACTTGAAACTAGAGTCCAAAGTAGCCACCCCAATGCTGTAAATGCCGCTGTACTTGATGCCATGTTCTTGATCAGAAGTCTTACAAACCTGCCACCAACATTCCACGGTGTGGCAAAAACCATCCTGTCTCTTGTTTACTGTACTTCCGTAATTGAAGTTCACCTTATCAGTGACCGTTACAAGTCACTATCGATCAAAGGTCTTGAGCAAGAGAAGAGAGAAAAGCATAGCACCACTACACTCTCCTATCTCATAACTGGTCCTGACCAAAGCCGACCAAAAGACTTTGCTGGATCCCTGTCTTCATCTTCATTCAAGACAGCACTCCTAGGTTTTCTAGCTACAGCACGGAATTCTAATGTGTACTGTGAATTTCTATGTGATAAAAAGCTCATGTATGCAGTAGGAGAAACTTGTTACTCATACAAAGTGGAAGCTGGACATATGCTCAGACTAGAGTGCAATGCCCTAAAAGCAAATACACAGAAGCAGACACCAGAATAATGCAACACATACACTACATTCACGGTCAAAATGAGGGTGAAGATGTGCATGTAGTAGTTAGGGCAGAAGATACTGATATTCTGGTCATTCTGCTGTATCATGCAAGTCTAAACAATAATCTCAAATTGCACAAGGACGTTGGCCATTCAGGCAATAACACAAGAAGATTCATAGATATATCCTGCTTGTCAGCAGAGTTAGGAAGACCTGTGTGTGCTGCTCTGCCAGGTCTCCATGCATTGACAGGGTGCGACCACTCACCAGCGTTCAAAGGCAAGGGGACGATGCAACCTCAAACAATTATGGGAAAGAATAGAGAGTACACACAGGCATTTGAAAAACTGGGATGTCCACACTTGTCTAAAGAAACTGAGGATACAATTGAGAGCTTTTTTGTGTACCTTGTATGGACAGAAACTAAAGAGTGTCAACACAGCCCACTACAGTATGTTCAACGTCAAGTATCGACTGAGTGACAAAGACGCACTCTTAGAAAAGATCAAAGGAGCAGACGCAAGCTCACTGCCACCATGCAAATCAACTCTGACACAACACATCTGCCGTGCAAATTACATTTCATTGTTATGGAAAAACACAGACAAACCAGAAATGACACTACTGAAGCCAGAGGACAATGGCTGGACCTAAGAGGATGGCAAATACAAGCCAACATGGTTCACATGTGAAGTTGTACCACCAGCCTTCAGTGAACAATTGAACAAACATGACAACAATCCAAATGAAGAAGACGACAACAGTGGCTGTGATGTCAATATTGATGAGACAGATTTGCTTAACATGTCAGATAATGAAGACAGTGAACAAGAATACTGATTGATGTACTTAAGTTCATAAAACATAAAAAGTTGATTGTTTCAAGTTAAATATAGAATAAAATAAATAATAACGTTAATATTAAGCTTTCGATACATGTTGCTGTTTGTTACAATGTCTGTAGCATTTCAATAAAAGCTTATAGAACTGAAATTAAAGAAGGAATCATTCATTAAAATATACACATGTAGGGGGCCACAAGGTTCTCTAGACAATTACAGGAGAGGACAGGCAAATCTGGAAGGAGAGGCAGGAAGCTTACTCAGTGACCAAGAAGCAAGAGGTTTATTTACCAGGGACAGTAAAAACAAGATAACGATTTTCTGCAGTGTGACAGGACAATAACAATAAACAACAAACAATACAATTAGGACCAACAATTGGTCAAACCAATAACAGGGGGGTAACCCCTTTGAGTCCAAGTCCTACGTGCACTTGGCCAAGATGATCAAGCCTGATGAACCAAGCTTGTGCTTTCCTCTGCGCCGGCTGATCAGCAGTTGGGCATTGACCCCACAGAGCACTTGTTACAAACAGGCCATAACGGGGCATCTCCTGGATGAACAACACACAAAGGAGGAACACTGCTAGCTTGATAATGAGGAACTTGGCAATCCCTGCGACTTCGTGCAAGAAGCTGAAGACTTCTGGTCGACAGATGGTTCCCTGGGCGATCCACTGCAAAGACCACTGGCAGATCCCCAGCCCCAGATGACCTCTCAACAAGATGACTGCTGGTGGAATGATCTTCGTGCTACCTCTGTGGGGCGACACGGGCACACACACACTCTTACAGCTGGCCAGCAAAATTATAAAAGGGCACGCACAACATTAACTGTGGTCCCTAAAGCTTGAGCCGGGGTGGCTCCTAAGCTGACTTACTACTGGATACCTCACTAGCTGCTCTCTACTACTTACCATTGCAGGGCTGAGGCTGAAATACTTGTGGTGGGACTTCAGCACAGGCTGATGTCACTGGAGGTGGTTCTGCTGCCGATGGCTATTGGGCCGGGGACTTCCCTGGGTCAGCGTCAGGCTCTGGCGAGGCTGGTCTTCAAGTACACCGGGATGGAATTCAATAACACAGTTACAGCTAGCAGCAAACAGTTCAGTTTTGTAAGCAGTCAGTTCAGTACTTGCAAAGGTTGCAGTCTCTAGGGGCGCTGGGCTGGCAACAGCACAGTTTCAGGTTGGGTGGGGCTCGAAACAACCTTTACCGAGGGCAACTCAGGGCCACTAGGCCACTCCCCTTCCCCATTAATGTGTAGAACTACCCCTATGTATGAGTTGACAGGGCTCTTGCCTCGTCCCACCTTCCTCATGAATACCAATGAGGGCCTGCCAGGTGGAGGCTATGGGACACAAACCCAGGCTCACTGGATGCACCCAGACCGTCCCCCACTGACCTTTCCATCCCTAGGCTATATTGCTACCCCTGGAGCTTAGTTGGAGCCTCAGTTTTGGATTGTACCTCTTTTTGTGGCTGTCAAATCGTGGTGCCCTGTTTTCCTTATCTGCCTAGAGGCGAGCTACTGTTGGCACTGCCTACCTTCTCTGGAGTCCTTTTGACTATATAGAAAAACCCACATAATAAAATGCACAAAACTCCTTGTTCAGTGATCCCTAGCCACTCCTGTGGGCTTTTCCTTTGGGTCTTTGGCCCACTGCCTGCATATTCTCCTCCCCCTCGGGCTGGCAGCTCAGCCAGGGAGCCTAGTGCCCCCCCCCCGTTCCCGCTAGGACAATGGCCCTTTACTTTTCTCTGGGCACTTTGTCTGGTGCAGTTTTCTCTGGGCACTTTGTCTGGTGCCCCTTCCTCATTTTGGGCTCCGGGCCTTAACCCTTTTCCCTCCCCAGCCCGGTGCCTGTGGCACAAGTAAATTTCAGGATCAGTCCCACAGCCCACTCACCACCACAGCCCGGGTCCATGCTACTGTTGGAGGGGTTGGAGAAGGTGGCCAGGGAGCTGCGCTTCCACCTGGCTGCTCAGTGTTGCCTTGTTTTCCAGTGGTGGAACTACATGGTTCCGGGCGCGGTTTCCGCTTGGACCTAGTTGCAGGGGCACCACTCAGTCCAGCTGTCAGATGCTTCCCCCATGCCACTCAGGCTCTGGGGGAAGGAGACAGTTCATGTTGGGGAGCCACACTCCCACCCAACCAACCATGCTGCTGTTGCTGCTGCCGCTGCCGCTACAAGTGCCTCAGGACTGAAGAGGGAGGCGAGTGACGGACACATTCAGGTACCTTTTCTTTGTCCGTGCTCCTTGCATCATCTACCCTCCACATCTAGCTGCTGACTCCCCTCTAAAGCCACTCCCTGGCCCTTTTCCAAGGCAGGGGAGGTCCTGGCCTCTGGCCAGGGGAATGGGCACGCAAGCCCCGTCAGCAGGGTCTCCTGCCCATGACCCCCCTTCCCAGCACCGAAATGGCGTGAAATAGGACAAAGGGAACAGATGAGGTATGTAGGACTGCAGGTTGGGGGGGGGACTAGTGAGGAAAAGGGAAGAAAAAAAATGTCCACCTTGGGGAAAGGGCTCCAGTTTCTTTGTTGTACCCCCAACTCTGGGGTACTACACACAATTTTCACCAACAGTTAATTTTTTATTTGAAGAAGTGCATTTTCCAAGAAAGCATTCAACTTTGAGCGAATAAGAGTTGTAGATATGGATTCTACACACTTTTTTACATAAGAAACAGTCATCAAACCTTTAAGACCTAGACACATAGATAAATGCACCTGGGGCCTGGACTAACAGTCACTTGGAGCCCACAGTTCTTTCGCTTCAGAAAATGCAGCCCAGATCACTTGCCTGCTTCTCCAGCAATGCACTCCCACAGTGATCTCTTTTCCTCTCACTAGCGCTGTTTGCCTTTTCTGCTTTACTACTTCTACTGGTCTCTCCCTCAGCTCACTTGCTCTGGTCCCCAAAATGGTACTTCCTGCGCAACTGCTATAGCTCCTGTTGCCCATCCTTCAATCAGGACCTCTCCTGAGGGTCATGTGACCGCCAAGTCATGTGCGCACACCACACCAGCAGGCCAGGCCTAATGCCTGTTCCAGGCCCATCCCACGGCAATTCAAAGTGCTCAACAGGGCTCAACCAGGCCAGGAAGCCTGCACACCGCGGACCACAAGACTCAGGGTCCGGCAGAGATTTCTAGGGTTCAGGAAACACCCCGGACAAGTAGCCCCCACAATGTCACCCCTCCCTTCCTTCCTGCCCCATCTAGGGGCATTCTTAAATATCTCACAGATGGTCTAGGTAGAAAGAAAGGAGCACTCCCAAAGCACTAACATACGAGACATTTCATTCACTGGACCAGGGAAAACAGATGGTCCCTACCTGATGCTGTCTTCATGATGCTGCATTACTTCCTATTTTCAGCAATGGATCCACTTCCCAAACCCGCCAACCAGACTGGGACCTCCCTTTTCTCTCAAGGAGGTCCTACGAAGCCCAGAAAGCCACAGAGGCTGCATTCTCTCCCCTGGAATGCAAACTCATGGCAAATTAATTAGACTGCAAAATGAAGAGGGAAACAGAAGATTTCATTTCAGTAGAAGTCACTCTGCAATCAACTGACACACAAACCACTGTTTTCTCCCCGAATGACTTTATTGTCACTTGCATGGCAAATGATTCCAGCTATACAGGGTTCACCATTCTTTTTCAGTAAATACTTAATCAGCTTCATGGGGCTATAAACATTTTACATGATATGGCTGGACCGCTCAAACAGCTGAACCACAGTATCAGCAGACACCAGAAGGTGTATTTCGTTTCTACCCTTTCTGTCTCAGGTGATTTACCCAAATCTTGCATCCCAGATCTCTGCAATCTCCTAGCATATGACGATATGAACATACGAACATACGAATTTGCCAGCAGATAAAGGCCTTATGGTCTATCGAGTCTGTTCGAGTGTGCAGCTAGCAAATCTTATACTACAGCTGCCCCTCCTTCCCCTCTCTGACCCTCCCTCTTACCCTATCCCATCCCCTTTTGAAGCAGTCTACTGTTCTACAGGATACCACTTCTGCAAGCAATACCTTCCACCCAGACGCCACTCTCTCCGTAAAAATGTATCTTCTCATTTCCCTCCTGAACCTTTCCCCCTCCAATCTGAGATCATGACCATGAGTGTCCCTGCCTCCCCTTAACTTGAATAGTCCCTCCTTACTTCTGTTTCACTGGGTCCCCTTTACACTGACTCTGGTTGTCCCCCCTGACACTGGCGTGGAAGAGCGAGCTGCACTTCCCACCAGGACCCTACGGCATTGGCCTATGCCCCAAAGGCATCCAGGACTTTTCCTGACAACCCAGGCCTTGACCCCTTTCCCAGCGGCTGGCTCTTCATACCCAAGGCTTAGGCCCCTAGTACCCTGATGCTTCTGTCTGCCTCAGTCTGCATGACCCCCCTTCTCTCCCGGGGTTGTGCTGCTGTCACCACCGCCTATGGGGAGTCTCTACCAGGCCCACATTTCTTCTAAAACTCCTGGACTTGCATTAAGCCACCAACATGGGGACCACCCTCTGAGGCCTACCACATGTTGTGGGTCCACAGCCCGCCCGGCCAGTTGCTGGACCGGCACCCCAGAACCTGTCCCTCCAAACAGGCCCCCCATACAGGTGAAAGGCTCCCCAACTCTCTCGACCCCCCAGGCTGCCCTGCTACACTGGGTATGAGAGGAACCTCTGTCACCAGTTCCCTTCCTGAGAGGGTCCTGACACAGCCCTCCCAGCCCTGGCAACCTGGAAAAACACCAATAATTCGGGCTTACTAAGGACTCCTACATTTCAAAGGCTTGCTAAAGCCTCCCTAATGCAGTAGCCCCAACAACACAGAACCTGGCTACCTGGTCCCCACCAGAGCTCCATACCCCCCCACTCCTCGTTGGCCACGGTGCATAGACACGTCCTGACTGTACTTACTTTGTGGGGGTCCCCACTGGTCCTCCTGGACCACCGAGCTCCCTCACTTGCCTGGTCCTAGTTCTGCTCTCCCGCCTCCCCCCTCCAGCCCCAAGCCTACTGCCCAGGCTAGAAAGGCCCAGATACTTCCTGTACACTCCCTTTTACACCCTAAATGCTGCCCTCTGCTGCCCCCTTGAGGCATCCAGAGAACTAACTCCCAGGGCACTAAACCCATTTCCTAGCTTTGGGGGGGGAGGTAGGAGGGGAAAAGGGGTGCCTAAATTGTGGGAATATATGCCCCACTTTTACAGGGGACTTACACTCAGTATGCCTTTCCTGGTGAAATTTTTTAAATAAAATAAAATATATATCTTGCACCTATAATAAATATATCATGGATATATATTTATGATACATCTTAAATATATGTGTCACATATATTCTGCAAATCAGATATTTCAAAATTGGCCAATTTGAGATGTTCTGCGTATACTTCAAGCATATGTTCAAACATATACATGAAATATACTTTTATAAATGTAACTAAAATGTATTTCTTTTCCATATGTGAAATACCTCAGAGGTATAAATAAGGTTCAAGAGGGAAGCCTTTTTCAGAGAAAAGGGTGCTCAAGAAAAAGTAGTCATGCTATGTAGCTGGAGGGGGTAGATCTGGGGAAAATGTAAGGAAGTACTTCTTCATATAAAGGGTGGTGTGTGCTTGGAACAGCCTCCTGATGATGTGGTGAGGGCAAAAACTGTAATGGAATTTAAGAAGGCATGGGATGGGTATAAGGGAACTTTAGAGGTAACAGAAGGGGGGTGTTAAGCTGGAGATCAAGTAGTGTCTGCAGTGCGACTGTAGGTAGGGAAAATGGGCAGACTAGGTGGGCCAAGAGGTCCTTATCTGCCATCAAATTCTATGTTTCTGTATT
Source organism: Neoceratodus forsteri (assembly GCA_016271365.2). Taxonomy (NCBI): domain Eukaryota; kingdom Metazoa; phylum Chordata; order Ceratodontiformes; family Ceratodontidae; genus Neoceratodus; species Neoceratodus forsteri. Next base: position 703,125,269 of record CM057452.1, on the reverse strand, counting down.
TCTATGCTTTATGTGACCATAACCAACTCACTTAACTTACCTGTGCTTAACCTCTTCTTTCTCTCTTTAACCTTTCTGAGCTTTTTTTAATGTACTTCAGTCTTCTATACCCTCCCCTTTTTCGCCAAATGTCATGCACTTATTCATTACTTATGAAGTACCTTGGGATACACTTTGTTTGAAAAGTGCTATCATGTCAGTCAGCAGAATTTTGTAAACTGAAGCACGTTGGTGGGGGAGAGTTGCATCCATGGACTGCTGTGTTAAGGCAAAGTTAATTATAAGGTTATGCCTCAGGTTCTGTGGGACAGCAGGCGACACTTGCCATGCCTCCCACCAACCACTACATAAGTGTGTATGCCCCAAGTGTCCTTTGAACACTTGTTTCTTTGCCAGCTTTTCAGCTACTTACACTCCTGCCCTCCTATGTGAGCACCAGGACAAACACCTAACCTCTCAATGGTCAGGCTGCACCCCTGGAGGGCCAGCTTCAATGCTACACCTACCTGCTGCAGCTGAATGCTTCTAGACACTCACCACAGCAAACTACCAACCTGTCAAAGGCTGGGCTGTGCCTCTCAAGGACCCAGCACCAACATTTCACTTACGCGCTACAGTCAAATACTTCTAGGCACTCACTCCGGCACCAGCGCAAATGAGCTATGTCTCAAAGACTGGATGGAGCCGGCCCGTCGGCACAGCGGTTGGATTTCACAGCGACGCCAGCGACCCGGTTCGAACGGACCTGGGTCACTGAGGGCCAGCCGGGAGATGGATAGACGTCCCATGGACTGCTCTCCTTCTCCGGGAGGGTGGGGCGCCCGGAGTGACGCTTTACCCCGGCGGAGGCCAGGAAGTCACGCCAGCTGCCGCACTAGCATACTGGGCGGGCAGACGCTAGGTGTCATTGCAAGCCCCGCCTCCCCAGAAAACTGGAAAAGAAGACAGCTGCCTGTCGCTCATGAAGCCCACCAATGGCTTCAATTAGCTCCTCAGGTCCAGCCCTCCCACCTATTCGATGACTGTGGCATGCAAGGGGGAGTGCCGCAGCCCCACCGTGGGGGGTAAGCCATGGGGTTTCGGAGGGCTCACGGCCGATTTGAGGAGTGGAAGCTCATGGTCTGTGACTGGGCAGATAATACCGGGCGGCAGGCAGCTCGGGAGGAAAAATAATAAATAAAAAAAAAAAAAACACTGGATGGAGTGTGCCCAGGCCATCTCCAGCATTACACCTACTGTACCTGCTGCAGGCAATGCCTCTGGGCAATCATCCCAGCACCAGGGCAAACACCTAACCTCACCAAGGTCGGCCTGTGCCACTTGAGAGTCCAGCTCTAACATTACACCTACTTGCTATAGGCAAGTGCTTCCAGGAAACTGCCCCAGCACCAGGGCAAATTCCCAACCTCACAAAGGCCAGACTGCACCCCTTGAGGGCCAACTCCAATGCTACACCTACCTGCTGTAGCCAATTGCTTCTGGACATTCACCCCAGCACCATAGAAAACTCCCTACCTGTCAGAGGCTGGGCTGTGCCTCTCGAGGGCCCATCTCCAACATTACATCAATGCACTACAGTCAAATACTTTCAGGTACTCACTCCAGCACCAGGGCAAATGGACTACATCTCAAAGACTAAAGTGTGCCCAGGTCAACCCCAGCATTACACCTACTGTACCAGCTACAGGCAATGCCTCTGGGCAATCACCCCAGCACCAGAACAAAAACCTAATCTCACCAAGTTCAGGTTGTGCCACGTGAGGGCCCAACTCCAACAGTAGACCTACCTGCTATAGGCAAGTGCTTCCGGGCAATTACCCCAGCACTAGGGCAAATGCCCAACCTCACAAAGGCTGCCTTGTACCCCTTCAAGGCCCATGTTACACCTACCTGCTACAGTCAAATTCTTCCAGACACTCACCACAGAACTAGGGAAAATGCAGTCTCTCAAAGTCGAGACTGCACCCATCGAGGGCTCAGCTTCAAAAGTACTTCTACCTGCTATATTCCTTTTAGTAGTATCATGCTACATCAGGAGGGTTGGTGACCTAAAGCCTCAGATTACCAGAGGTTTCCTCTATGGGGGTGGGGGGGTCCTCTCTACCATGCTGAAGGTCATAAAAGAAGGACATAAAAGAAGTCCATTTTGTTAGACAGTTCTTTCTGAAGGTGAGTTGGAATTTGGATGATGGCTTTTTGCTTTCCTTCCTGTATGTTCATATGAACATACAAACATACAAAAAACCCAGCAGAATAAGGCCATTTGGCCTGTCTAGTCTGCTCATATTGCAGGGTCCACAGCCGAAGCTACTGACCATGCCCCCCTCCCCATTCCTCCCATCCCCTCTATCCGCCCCTCCCCTAACCCTTACTTTCCCCTTAACTCTATCCCAGCCTCTCTTGAAGCTTCCCAGCATCTTCAACAAGACTACCTCCTCCGGCAGCACATTCCAAAAAGCCTCCGCTCCATCCACGAAGAAATGCTTCCTAGCCTCCCTTCTAAACCTCCCCACCTCCCACTTAAGACTGTGTCCACTTGTGCTTTGACTGCCATGTAGCTTAAAAAGACCCTTCTTATCCACCTTATTTATTCCTTTCAAGTACTTGAAAGTCTCAGTCATTTCCCCCTTCTCTCTCTTCTCCTCTCCTCTCATTTAGGGAGTACATGTTCAGGGACCCCAAACTCTCCTTGTATGCTTTGTCCTGCTGGCCTATAATCATCTTTGTTGCCCTCCTTTATTGTTTATTGAATAGAATTGGAATTACAATCCTTTGAGTCATAGACTTGTTTGCAAAGGCTCCACGTCCAGTCAAAGTAAGAGTACAGAGTAAAAATACACGAAAGAAAAAAATATATGTACAGGTATATAGATATACAATTATATTGGAATAATACAAGGTCCGTTTGTCCTGGATTTAGCTTATATTGTTGATCACATCAATTGTGAGCATACAGAAGGTCTAGAAGCAGTGCTAAGACAGGATACAGTTTTGTAGGATCTTGAAGGACCCAGAGTTGTATAACTGGAACAGGGGTGACCTAGAAGGGGGGCTGGCATTTGACTAACCATTTGCTACAGGATAATTTACAAGGATAGAGTAGGCTCCTGTGTAACAAATGTCTCTGAAAAGATGGTGGGGGGGATGGGAATAGTAAGTGTGTGGGATTAATTATATTTACAGGATGCTGTGTCAAGGAGCAGGGTTTTGAGACCTGATTTAAATAGGCTGAAACTATGGGTCAAGGAGAGGGAGGACGGTAGACTGTTCAGCCATAGAGAGACCCGATAGCAGAAGGATCTTTGTCCAGGCGAGGTTCTACAGTGGAGAACTAGAAGGGTAGAGTTAGCTGTGTGCCTTTGGGTTCGTCTATGGGGGGCTGTGCAGATAAGCGGGTGGAGACCGATGGGGGCTTGCTTATGTTGTATTTTTTTGGCGAGGAGGCAGGTAAAGTACCTAAGTCTCCCTTGGAAGTTTATCCAGCCAGTCTGATTACAAAGCTTATGTGTGTGTTAACCTGTCACATCCCAAGTCTAGACGGCAAGCTTTGTTAAGGGTGAGATTGATGCTGTGTAGGGCAGTTTGATCTGCTGATCCATATATGATTTTACCGTAGTCCACAAGGGATAGGACAGATGAGGACACAGTGAGGTGCATGGCCTGGGCGGTAGGCAGTACTTATTCCTGTAGAGGATCCCTAATCTAGTGTTAATAGAGGCGGCGACCTGTTGTATGTGAGAGTGGTAGGAGAGGGAGGTGTGTAAGGTGACTCCAAGATATTTGAAACATAAGGCCTGCTCTAGAGCGGAGCCATGGGTGTTTTTTACAACTAGTGGCATGTGACAATGGGGGCTTTGGTGGTGTGCAAAGATCATGGTCTTTGTTTTCTTGTAGTTGATTATAAGATGGTATACAGACAACCAGGTTTCTATCTCCCTAAAGTGGCCCTGCAGAGAAGATTGAAGGGAATTGGGATGAGGATGTTTCCAAAAAACGACATCATCGGCATACAGTAGCATGTGACCACTGCAAGATTTAGGGAGGGAGTTTAGGAAGAGGGAGAAGATTAGTGGTCCAAGTATAGACCCCTGTGGGACGCCATTACGAACTGGTTTGCATGTGGAGATAGTAGTATTTATTTTGACTTCTTGTGTCTGATTAGATAGGTAATCTTTGAACCAGGCAGTGACCTCCGGAGCAAAGTTAAGGGATAGAAGGGTATGAAGTAGGAGCTCATGACTGACGGTAATGATTGCTTTGGCCAAATCAACATAGATAGCCCTAGCCACGGAGCCTTGCTCAAGGGTCTCATGAATAAAAGTAGTGAGTTCAATGAGTGCTGTGAAGGTGCTGTGGCCCCTCCAGAAACCATGTTGTTCATGGCAGAACAGGTCGTGTTTGGATAGGAAGTCAGTTAGCTGGTCTGATACTATTTTTTCAAGGGCCTTAGAGAGGGGTGGCAGGATTGAAATTGGCCTATAATTGCTTGCGGCTGTGGGATCACCACTCTTCAGGATGAGCGTGATCACTGCTCTCTTCCAAGCCATCAGTCATCACCTTTAGACTGCATCCAGCAGGTTAATGTCCTTTTTGAAGTGTGGATACAAATACTGTACTCTGTACTCTAGATGTGGCCTCGCCATGACCTGTACAAGGGCAGTATAACCTATCGCCTACTGCTGAGCCACCTTGCAATGCAGCCCAACATTTTATTTGCCTTTGCTGCTGCTTTCTTTCACTGTGTGAAGTGCTTCAGGACACTAGTCATCATCACTCCCAGATCCTTCTCCTCCTCTTTCACAAATATCTGGACCCCTCCCAGGCTGTACTCTATCCTGGGATTCTTGACTCCAATATGCATAACTTTGTATTTCTTTGCATTAAAGCCAAGCTGCCAAATCCCAGACCACCTTTCAAGTTATTCTAGATCCTCCTTTAGGTCCTGTATCCCTTCGGCTGTGTCCACCCTCCCACAAAGCTTGGTTTAGTCCATGAATAAGCACATGTTACTCTTAATGCCATCCCTAGCACTATTGATGAAGATAGTGAACACCAGTCCAAGCACTGAGCCCTGCGGAATCCCACTGGTGACCTCACCACCACCACCACCCTCTGCGTCTGGTCCCTCAGCCAGTTTTCCACCAATTTGGTCATGTTCCCTACAACCCAGAGGTCCACCAACTTCCTGATCAACCTCTTGCGGTGTCCAGAGTCAAAAGCCTTGCTGAAGTTCAAGTAAAGGATGTCCATTGGTTGTCCCCTGTCTACTGTTTTAGTGACCCAGTCAAAGAAGTCAGATTTATTTGACATGACATCCATCCCATAAACCCATGCTGCCTTGCATCCTGGAGACAATACTCCTCTAGATACTCTACTAACCTCTTCTTAGGTAAGGTCTCCTTAGATGTGGTCTCCATGAGTCTGCATTTGATTGAGGTCAGACTGACTGGTCTGTAATTCCCTGGATCATCCTTGGGACCATTCTTGTGGAGGGGCACCACATGTGCCATTTTCCAGTCTTGCGGTACCGCTCCTTACTCCAGTGAACTGTTGAATAGGCTAGCCAGTGGTTCTGCAATCTCCCCTGCCAGTTCCCTCAGCACTCTTGGGTGTATGCCATCCAGGCCTGGTGATTTGTCCACCTTCAGTGCTAGCAGCCCTGTCCTTACCCTATCCCCCTCTACCACTACATCTGTGCTCTCCTTCCCCCCTGCTCCTCTTCTCTCCCCTGTTGGCAGTGGTCTGTCTTTCTCCCTGGTGAAGGCAGAGCAAAAGTATTCATTCAGTGCCTCTGCTTTTCACCATTCTCCTCCACACAGCTGTCCCCTTTCCAAAGCCTAATAATCCTATCCTTCTTGTCCCTTTTCTCACTTATATTGCTAAAAAAGGCCTTCTCCCCCTTCTTAATTCCCTTGGCTATCTGTAGTTCCTTCTGAGCCTTCGACCACCGGACTATTTTATCTGCTTCACTAGCCATCTTTAGGTACTACTCCCTGTCCTCCTTTCTCTTGGTCCTCCTGAATTTCTTATTGTCTAGCCTCTTGTCTCTTACTGCCTGAGTGACCTCAGTACAAAACCAGCTGGTGCTTTGGTCCTTGAGCTCATCCCCCGAGCCTAAAGCACTCCTCTGTGGCAACCATTATTCCCTCTTTAATGATGGACCACCCTTGGTCCACCCCATATCCACCCTGATGCTTGCAAGGTGCCTCCCTAGCAAATCGCCCCTCTTCCAGAAGTCCGCCCTCTTAAAATCCAGGATTTTAGTCTTAGTGGGGATGTTTTCCCTACCCATATTCAGCCAGAACCGCACTGTGTAATGGTCACTTCCACCAGAATCTCCTTCACCATTATGACTTGTATGTGCTCCCCGTTTGTGAGCACCAGATCAAGGATTGCCCCTTCCCTGGTGGGTTGGATCCCATTCTGCAATGCTTCTAGGATCACCTGAAACCTGGCACAGGATGTTGCCAGTATGCTCCAGTCTACCGTAGGCAGGTTGAAGTCTTCCACTATTACCACCTCTACCTTCTTTGCAGCATTCAATATTTGTGAGTTCAGTTCCCTGTCCCCTTCCTCTTCCTTGTTGGGTAGTCTGTAAACCACCCCCAACCTCACCTTCCTTCCTCAGTTAGACAGTAACTGAACCCACATTGTTCCGGCCTCCCCTCCTCCGACTCCTCTCTCGTACATTATACCCTCCATGATAAAGACCCCCCCTTTCCCTACCGCTGTGCCCCTCCTGTATAATTTATAACCAGGGATTGAATGGTCCTAGTCAAGATTTGGTGTGGCCCAAGTCTTAGTGACTGTTGCAATGTCCATCCCCCCCCCCGCTAATAACACCTGTAGGTCGTCTATCTTGTTTCCAAGACTTTGCACATTCAGGGCCATCACCTTCCATCTAGATTCTGAGCCTCCTTCCCCTCCCACACTTCTTTTCTTTTCTCATTTCTCCCCTCTTCATGTTCCGCCCACCCAACCCCCTTTGCCAATCACTTAATTTTCCCTTCACCTCCACCCTCCAGACCTCTTTTACTGATATGGGGGGAGATCCGTTGACCTCCACCTCCTCCTAGAGTCACTGGGCCTACAGGTCTATTGCACCCCCCATAATTTAAAACAAGTTTGTGGGTTATGTTCAGCACTATGGTATTCCTTCTCTCCTTAGTGAAAGACAATGTTCCAATGTTTCTGTTTTTGCCTACAGTTCAGTCTTTTGGGTTTTTCCCTACATGCCTTTAGCCAAAATACCTACAGTCTTGTGGTACCTCTGGGGGAGGAACACTTCTCAAGAGGGTTCCTCCTGTCACTGGTACCCCAAAAAAGGGTGATAGTTCCCCTTTGGAACAGAAAGCACGAAAAGTCACATTTGCACACATATACAACACATCCTAATGGCTACCTGTCCTTTTAACCAATTCAGCTGTATAAGTACTACAGTACATTGCACAACCAATTACTGCTGTACTGAGTGAAGCATACATACGTACTGTAATTGCATGCTGAACCAGTGAATTGCAAGTCTATCCTTGGGGTTTGGTAGGGCAGTGAGTGACACAACACCTCCCCATGTCCCAGGCTTCCTTCGGATGCTTGTTTCTTTGCTTCCACTGTCCTCCCCTCCTTCTTTGGCAGCTCCCCCTCCCTCCTTCCAAGCATCTTCCCAAGGTACCCATAATTGCCTGCTGAACCAGTGAAATAAAATGTTAAAATGAAATAAAGACACAGGCCTTCAAGCTAAGGTTTGCTGACTCCCTTGGTTCTATAAGGCGAAGGATAGAGATGTGTATCGGGGTAACAGGGGGAAGCAGGGAAAGAAGTAAGGAGCGAGAAGGCATAACTGAAGACAGAATAGCTCAGGCAGTAACAAAAGGGGACAAGACATTTTTTAGGTATGTAAGTGAAAAGAGGAAAACCAGGGGAGAGACTGTAAGGTTAAAAAGGGAAGGGGGGACTATACAGAGGGGGGCCAAGAACTGGCAGACATCCTGAACATACATTTGTTCAATGTTCTCAGAGAAAGGAGAAGGGGAGTGGCCACAAAAAAGTAACAGGAGCTTTGGAGGGAGAGAGGTGGGCACTGATCCTTTTTAGGAAGAGGAAGTCCTAAAGGGACTAGCTACTCTGAGAATGGACAAAGTAATGCAGTCAGACAGGGTGCATCCAAGGGTATTGAGGGAGCTCAGGAAAGTACAGGCTGCACATCTGGCAGTCCTATTTAAGAGCTTACTGGACACAGGAGTGGTTCCAGAGGACTGAAGGAGGGCAAATGTAGTTCCACTTCACAAAAGTGGTAGCAGGAAGGAGGCTTGCAATTATAAGCCAGTCAGCCTGACACTGGTAGTGGGAAAGTCAATGGAATCACTGTTAAAGGAAAGGATTGTGGAATATCTTGAATCCAGTGGGTTACAAGACCAGGCTGAGGCAGCATGGATTCATGGGTGGGGGTCAGGTCAAACAAATCTGATAAGTGTTTTTCACTGGGTGACCAACCAAGGAATTAGATCACTATGAAATAGTGGACATGGTCTACTGAGATTTCAGCAAGGCTGTCAGCGCCATTCCACCTAGGAGACTAGTAAGCAAGATGAGTAGCTAGGAAGTGGGTCCAAAGGTGGTAAACTGGGTAAGAAATTGGTTAGGAGATGGGCGACAGAGGGGGTCCTTTCCCAAGATCACAAATAAAATGGCAGTACCTCCGCCCAGAGTACATTTAGTGGGTCTGCTGTCTACCAGTACAACCCCCTGGGATGTTGTACCAACTCACCTCCCCAAACAATCACCCCAGACATAGACTTACCAGAATCTAGCATCCCCACATTTTAAACAGTTTGCATTCTACATTTCAGCTAAACAGATGCTCACTAAAACCAAGCTCCTGAGTCAGCTCTTTTTTGAAACAGTAACATCATAATTTATTTACATGGGGAGGGATAGAATGGGGGAAAATGGAATAGAGGTAAAGCTAACATTTTAATTAGATTGGCATTTAAAGATTTGCATTCTCCAAACAATCATTTTCCCTTTTGATTCAAAGCCCACATTTTTGGTTAGTGCAGCCACCAAACTACCTAACTATCCAACTGCTGCTGGTATCACCATGCCCAAACCACCAACCGGTACCAGTCCAGAACTATGCCCAAATTCTGCCCTTGGGTACCCAGATCTTAAGTTGCAGGCCTGAGGTGTAGCTGGCCGGCTGGTGTTGGCACTTTTGGTGAATCAAATTAACTTTTTACATGTTTCCTTCCGATTACTTTAAACCTTTGCTTTACCTTGCCTCCAGCCCCAGTGGGCATCATTTGAACACAGATAACTATACATTCCCCAGGGGCAGGGCAATTCCTGCTTTTACTCACTGTTCTGCGACAGCAGTCCTCTCGTGGCACATGTGACTGAAGTCCTGGGGTTGGTGAAAACAGCAGACGCAGAACCAGGCTCGATGCTTAGGCAAACTTGAAGGAGCAAGGATGCTGCAGCTTGGCTCTTCAGCTTGATTGGAGATCCAGCAGCTTGTCCCCTTCGGCCTATTGAGGCCCAATGCCGAGCACTGCACAAGGCCTACCAACTACAGAGGACCCAGACCTATGAGTGGCCCCATGGCCCAGCTCCTTCATAGGTCAGAGTGCCCTAGCACTTGGATATGAACCTGTGATCCCCTGTAGCCAGCAGACCCCACTTGATGGGGGTTAGCAAGTTTCCCACCTGGCCCTGGGTTTTGGATGGAAACTTCAGATCATCTTTCTCTTCCAAAATAACTAGCTATGGTGTGTAGCCAAAGCGGTCTCTGTTTCTTTCCTGTCTGTTACGCTCTGGGGAGCCGTGCAGTGTCTGAAACTGCAGGTTCATCACAATAGTCTCTTTTCTTAGCTGTATCTCAGGAGCAGACAAGTACCCAGTCCAGAAGGCACCTGCTCATCCTTCTGCTTTCACAGTCTCTCAACTTCAACACAGCTGCACTCTTGCTCTAGCCCACACACAACTCCAGAAACTTTTTTCTCAGCAATACATCACAGAAAGTCTCTTTTCTCTCTGTGCAGGTGCAGAATAAAACAGAAGAGGCTGTCTCAACCTTTTCAAAACCTGGTTCCAATCCAGTTTCCAGTAGCCATTTCCCAATGCTACAACCAGTTTTCAGACCTTGTGTCCTTCCCCCTTTTCTTTTTAGATGCTTTCTCTTTGCAGGGTAGACAGGACCTTTTTCTTCTCACAATCCTACCTCACAACTCTCTCATCACACATCTCGAATCATCTGTGTCTCATCGCTGAGGTGCAGACGAATTCTAAGGAGGCGCTGTCCTCTCTAGGATCAGTCTATTTCTCTAATCCTTTTCCCATTCTCAAACATCCCTTTCTCAATATCTTTACTGCTGTGGTGCAGCTTCCTACCACAGCATCAGGATCCTGCAGCTGTCTTTCTCTGCAGTGCTGCCTGCACATTTTTCCTCTTCACATCTTAGATGGGGAAAGGCACAACCAGCCCTGGGGGACAGATTGCTGGTAGCCCACAGGCAGGCCCTCTCCCAGCCTTGCAGTCCCATTCTCTCACTAGGGGCTGGATCCCCCTCTCCCTGTGGAGGGGCTCCCACTGAACTCCCTTAAGAACCAAAAGTTCTGCACTTTTGGGGAGCTTTCTGGCAGATCCCTATTGGCTGGAGCCACTGTCCTTAACCAAAATTAATATGTATGTGGCTCCCTCGATGCCTCATTGGCTGCTTAAAAAGGCACCTAAAAATTCCCCAGAATTTTTTCCCCCCCAAGAGTCCTTTCACACAGTCCTAGAGTCCTCCTGGCCAAAATCCTGACCCTGGCTGGTTCACTGGCATCACATGGCTGCAAAACATGGCTGCTGAGTAAACATTCCGCTGCTGTCCATATAGTGTCTTAACTTTACCATGTCCATGCAGACAAACTGTAAGCTTTTATTCATTTATCACCCCACAGATTCATAGGAGCCCCTATGCCCTGTAAAGTGACTGTACAATTTAACAATTCCAATTAGCCCCTTCTTAGTCACTGGGGCTATTTTACATTGCCCCAGGCAGCCTGTACCAGTCCAAATTCTATTCCTTCATGGTTCACACTTTCAACTCTCCTGCAACCTACATGTACATTTACATTTTCTCAATCCCCCACAGAACTGTAGCCACACCTTTCCTCTTGTGACCCCCTTTGTTATCTATTAAATTTACTTTGACCCTTGCCTGTCACTAGCGCCGAAATCCTCTTCCCCCAGTGCTAGACAGGCCATCCTCATAAATTATTCATGCCGCCTCGTGAATATCAATGAGGTGGCACCCAATTCTCGAGCACAATTGGCACTCCAAAAAACTCTTCTCCTGGCTTCTCTGGTGCCTCTCCAGTCCTGCTAAGGTCTCCAGTCCCCATCTTTCTTGCAATAGGGACCAGGACCCCGAAGAGGCAACCCAAAATATTACAAATGCTACCACAAAATATGCTTCTGCATGCTGCGAGGAGCTCCGGCCCAGCACGGAAGTGTCAAAAATGGGCAGCAGCTCCACAGCTTGCTCCTCCAGCTCCGCTCTCCAAAAAACAATCAATCAATCGATCTTTATTTTACCAAGCAAAGCACCACTGAGTGAGCTCATTTGCAGGGTGGGCCTGGACAAATGCTTTAAATGTAAACAACATGCAAAGGAAAAAGATGGGTGTACAATCAAGGAATACAGTGTAGAAGAGGACATAAAACACAGTACAGTGTTAGGCAAGGTCTATACAGGGAAATATACAAGAGGCTAAGAAAAAAATATGCGTGTGCCAGTAGGAGGATGCAGGCACCAACTGAACCAACCAGGGGTAAAATGAGGAACTGGGGGAAAACTAGGAACACACCAGATGAAAACAGAAAGCCTCGGGGGCTAACAGGTAAGCCCTTGACAGGGGGGGTTACACTGTAGGTATGGAAAATGGGCAGATTGAGTGGGCAAAGTGGCCCTTATCTGCTATCAAATTCTATTTTTCTATGTATAAAACCACATTTCTTCCTTCCCCTTCCCTCCTTTCCCTTTTCCATCTCTTCTTGAGACTTTGTCCATCAGGGCTGCTAACCTGACAGGCTCAGGGCATCGAACAAGTGGGGGATCTCTTCAAAGGGGACATATTTTGATCTTTTCAGGAGTTTTTCATGCCTTTAATTTAAAAGCAAACTCTTTGTTTACCTTTGAACGAGAAAACTCCTGGAAGACCCTAGGGGAGGGTTCATGACTCTGAATAGCTCTCCAGCAGAAAGTATACTTTTTGCTCTACAACTGGGTTCTAGGCTCTTATCAGTGTTCTATAAATTAATAAGGGAGTGGACAGTGTCTTAATATATACAGATATAGTGAGGCATGGGCTCAAGAGTTGGGGGTGTCACTGTCACAGGTGGGGGACTAGACCAGTGCCATAAACCATGCCCTCACCTGCTTCCAATCTAATAAACTGCACCAGATTCAATATAATTACCTTTATCTAACATTTATTACCCTGGTGAAGCTGCATAAGCATAGGAATGATATCAGTGACAGGTGCACTAAATGTAAAATAGCTGAAGGGAGGTTTGTCTACATGGTATCGTCCTATCTCAGGGTGCAGCCATATTGGAGGGAGGTGCATGAAATAATGGAGACAGTTTTTAACTGTTCTCCCATCCTCGCCAGAGGGGCTCCTCCTGAGAGTGGCTTTGGGAGGACTTAGAGATATTCTGGGGAGACTGTGGAGTTGGTGAATGCCAGAAAAACTTTGGCTCAGTATTGGTTAGAGGAGAATCCACTGCAGATTGACCATTGGTTAAAAAATATCAGACTGCATGAGACTACAAAGAGCACAGCGCAGAGCAAATGGCTCAGCAGTGGCCTATGAGGCAATGTGGGCTCCTCTAAGGGATGCAGTTGAAAGAGGATTGATATATCCTGGAAAAAGAGGAAGGGGCACAAGGCAAAGTGGAGCACCTGGAATGGGGCAAATAGGCAAGGCGGGACTGACATGACCCACAGGTTGATAACGGGTATGCACAGGTTATAACATCAGACCATTGACCAAGAGATCTATATGAACTGAGCTACAGTCATAAAAATTAGGATGTGTTTGTAATGAGCAGATTGCTTCCAAGACATGTGGGGAGCATAAACAACTCTGCTCAGTGCAGGAAAGTGGCAGCAAAAGCCAACAAAATGCTGGGGTGTACTGTGAGAGGGATCTCCTCCAGAAGGAGGGAGGTTATCCTGCCCCTGTATAGGCCATTGGTCAGGCCCCACCTGGAGTACCCCACTAAATCTGCACTTGTTCGGGTGCACAATGACCTCCTTAGGGCTAAAGATTGAGGGGAAGGGACAATTCTGATTCTCCTTGATCTTTCTTCAGCATTTGATACGGTGGCCCATCAATTGTTACGCGACTACCTAAGGGAGCTCTGTGGACTCACTGGCACTGTCATCTGCTGGTCTGAGTCTTTTTTATCTAACAGGAGGCAGAGGGTTGTGATGGGGAATTTCTCCTCCTCCCCTGCTCTCCTGTCATGCAGAGTTCCCCAGGGCTCGGTTTTGTCTCTGATGTTGTTTGCCGTATACCTGTCACACCTGGGAGAGATCACTAGGAAGTACAGTCTGGGTTTTCATTGCTATGCTGATGATACCCAGCTGTATCTTTCCTTTGCCCCTGGAATATCTGGTGCAGTGGAAGTGCTTAATAGGTGCCTCACTGAGATCAGTCATTGGATGGTCTCCAGCTGGTTGTGACTGAACCCCGATAAAACGGAGGTACTGGTGGTGGAGTCAAACAGATGGCGTGATAGGTTGGCCTCTGGTGCACAGACAGGGCTTTTTCTTGGCTCTGTACCATTGAAGGCCTCCTCTAGGGTGTGTGATCTTGGCGTTATTCTTAACAGCGGGTTGTCACTTGAGTTACAGGTGGTGTCCATTGTCCGTTCTAGTTTTTACCATCTGAGGAATATTGCTAGGATAAAGCCCCTAGTGCCGCCACTGGACCTCCCCACCTTGGTGCATGACTTTGTGATGTCCAGGCTTGACTACTGTAATGCGCTCTATCTTGGGGTCTCTGGGAGTACCCTGCGCCGACTGCAGCTGGTGCAGAATGCAGAGACTAGATGGCTGACGGGACAATCTAAGTACTGTCATATCACCCCAATGCTGTGTCAACTGTACTGGTTGCCAGTCATTTGGAGGGTCCTCTTTAAGGTGGGTTTGCTCACCTTTAAGGCCCTACATGACCTGAGCCCTGGTTACCTGAAGGACCTTCTCACTCCTGCTGTCTCTGTTCGCCCCCTCCTCTCCTCCTCTAGGGGCCTCCTTGCGATTCTCAGGATGAGGTTGAAGACAGCTGGCGACAGAGCATTTAGGGTCGCCACCCCCGTCCTGTGGAATTTGCTTACTCCAGTTGTTAGGGAGGCCCCTTCTGTTGAGATATTCAAGGCCTGCCTTAAGGCCTTCTTATATAATCAGGCCTTCCCGGACTGCATTGTATATCCCTGATCTGATTTCTGAATTTGATGTTTAAAATAATCATGGCTTCTTTTGAGTTTATTATTGCTGCTGAAGATATTACTTTAAATTTAATGATGTGTATTGATGTCTATAAGTGTATTATTTATTTTTTCTATATTTGTATGTTTACGGAATCTCTTTTAATATGTATGGCACCCAGAGCCTCCTGGATGGGAGTCTTTCAAATAAAATGTGCCTTGCCTTGCCTTGCCAGTACTGGCACCCCTTCCTGAAGAAGGACATCAGATTGTTGGAGGGGGTGCAGTGAAGAGCCACAAAGATGATTCGGGATTGGAGAGCAAGCCTACGAGGACAGTCTGGGAGAACAGAATATGTATTCACTGGAGAAGAGGAGGGATAGGTGGGATATGATCAAGATCTTTAAGTATCTGAAGGGGATAAACAAGACCAACACAGAAGGGATTTTTCAGATGAGAAGGGGAGGGACACGAGATGGCATGGACTGAGATTGGAGGGGGGAAGATTCAAGAGGGAGATGAGGAGACATTTTTTCACGGAAAGAGTGGTAGACAAATGGAACACCTTACCAGACGAGATAGTGTCTTGTAAGACGGTAGGCGTTTCAAGAGGGGGTTAAGACAGGGGAAGAGAAAGGGATACTGTGAAGGGGGCGGGAGGGGCAGCTGCGAGATGAGGGGCTAGCTGCAGACTCGATAGACCATGAGGCCTGTTTCTGCTGGCAATTTCTTATGTTCGTATAAAAGCAGAGTGAGAAATCAGCTGTGTATAACTGGGTTTGTATTGTAACTCCTGTGGTTTCCTCTGTATCACTGCAAAAACTGAAAATAAAGTTTAAAAAACACATTCATTTGCAAAGAGTTCACTGATGATTTGGAAGTTGCAGCAGCTGTAAATATAGTTGCTGACCACAGGAGGGCATACAGCTGATAGGATGGCAGGGGAAAAATGTTAGTCATTCCTTTAGGCACTACTAGGTAGTCAGCCCAAATTAAGCGTAAAAATGCCATTTGCATCACAAGTGCTGTGACACTAAGAAGAACCTTCTCTAAAATATGCATTTTGCTTTCTTTCATTTTTTGCTCAGTTTTACAAAACAAAATGTAAGTTATCAACATTCGGTTTAAAAGGGAAGACTTTCTGCTTTAGGGTGTTCATGCTGAGCTGCAAACTGCTGCCTTTGGAAAATGAACACAAACACAAATGTTCTTAGCTTCTTTTTTCTGATTTTCATACACCAAATACTATTGTTGGTCTAGTGTGCTGCACCCATATTCCTTAGTCACAAACACAATGTGCATTTCAGGCTTGAGTTGAGATATTATATGCTGGCAAATGCCTGTACTGCGAGTTACTTTGGATAACAGTGATATGCCATACAAATTCAAAACTGGGCTAAGGGGGGAAGACTGCCTGATAGCCCCGTGAGTAACATATTTCACTCCCAGGCTGGTGATCCTGGGGGGGGGGCGCTAGAGAGGTGCTAACACATGACAGCACTCCCATCAGGGGAAGGGACGGCACCAGGTTCCATTGCACTAGTGGCCCCTGCAGTGGACCAGGGAGCTTTCCACCTCCCCAGGAGCACACTTTATGTGAGCATGCCCTGCAGGGGCACTGCCTGGTGCCAGGCAAGTACTGGGCAGGGTAAGGGGTGAAACACCAGAAAGCCTGTGCACTGGCCACCAAATATGATGGCATTGGTACTCTCGAATCTCATCACACGTGGATTCCCTCTGGCAAGACAGCAGGGGAGGCGTGGAAGATGGTGCTGGCAAACACAAGTAATGCCTGCTACAGATATGAGGAGTTGACTGGGGGCCCAAAAGCTGAATTAAAAAAAACTGCTAAATGCCAGCCCAGTAGTATGATACTGCCACCTGGGAGATAGGGTTTGAGGGAGCCCTGGACTGACCCACTGCAGTTAGGTGGGGGCATAGTGCATCATGAGCTTAGGTGTTCAGCTGCCAGGTGAGGGCCTCAGCCATCCAGCGTGAACACACCCCTGCTAGCTGCCCAAGTAGGGGCATACGACAGCCACTCAGTCAGCATCCCGTCTAAAGGAGGACATCAGCAAGGAGTGTCTTTGTGACTGGGGACTCAATTATTAGGGGGGCAGAGAGGGTGACGATGAGGGAGGGAAGGGGAGTGAAATGGTAAGATGCTTTCCTGGTGCATCAGCCAACAGGGATATAGCTGGAATAGGGAAGATAGTGGAGAAGGGAGAGGGGGATCTGGTGGTGCTGGTACACTTACGGGTACCAATGATCTGGCGAACAAGCCTGCAGAGGCAGTGAAGCAGAACTTTAAGAGGCTGGGGAACAGACTGAAGGTGTACTCAGCTTCCTTGGCCTTATCTGAGGTCTCCTCTATGTGGAATAAGGGGAATGGGTATGACAGAATAAGAAAGGAAGAGACTGAAGAGTTTAATGGGTGGATGAAGGAATGGTGACAGGAGGATGGGTACCACTTTGTGGGGGAACTGGATGGCTTCTGGAACAGGAGGCTCTTCAAAGGCGAAGGCCTTAACCTGACGAGAGAGGGGACCAGTGCTCTGGGGCAGAAATTTGAGATTTATATTGGAGTTAAACTGACAACTAGGGAGACAGAGGCTAGGTGAACCACTGAGAAGGGAGAGAAGATGGGGAACCTAGCTAGTGCTCCCCCTAAACAAGGGAGTAGTAGCTGCAAGGTGGGTAACAGTAAGGTTGAAGTTCAAATTAGGTTAGGCAAGAGGCCAATGAGGGAGGGCTGGCAAAGCCTACATTCAGCATGAAAAATAAAACAATAAGGAGACTAGAGAAGAATAAGGGAAAAGGAATAGGAAAAAGCAAGAGGGGATCAGGAGAAAGATGGAAAGGGGTCTGCCTTAATGCCAGGAGTCTGGAAAAATAAATTAGTGAGCTCCAGGCAATGGTGGCAGACACTGAGATGGATCTAGTAGCCATCACAGAAACTTGGGCAACGAGAATAATGACTGAGACCTCACAGTCCTAGGCTACACCATGTTTAGACATGATACAGGAAAAGGTAAAAGGGGAAGCATAGTCCTTTACGTCAGGGAAGGCACAGAAGCAGTGGAGGATGGAAACATCAGGGGAGGTTATAGGGAAATGGAATCACTATGGGTTCAGTTCATGGCATTCTGAGGCAAGAAACTAGGAATGGGATGATCAGCAAACATCCAGGATGGGGGTGGGGGAGAGAGAGCGAGATAAGGAGCTAAAGTAGAGCTACAAAGGGGGTGGCAAAGGGGAAGGTGCTGGCAGGCTGCCATTCTCGATGTAGTGTTCCCCAACTCAGAAGTAGTAGGAGGAGTAAGGGTAGAGGAGCCACTAGGGTCCAGTGACCATAACTCTGTATGATTCAACCTGACCTTTGGGACAAGTACTGTAAGCCCTCATCAAAGGCTGACGTTCCAGATTTCAAAAGGGCAGACTTCAACCGGATGAGGGAGCTGGCCCAGGACAAGTTAGTTGGAGTGGACAGCATCAGGGGTGTGGAGGAAAAGTAGGGACAATCAAGGGGGCCATTCTTGAGGCAACAAAGTCTTGCATTAGAATGGTAATGAAAAGAAACAGGTGCAAGAGACTAGTATGATTCTCTGGAATGGTCAGGAAAGCAGTGAGAGCCAAAAAGGAGGCCTTCTCTAGGTACAAGGGAAAACAAGTGTGGGAAGAATGGGGAAAGTATCTAATAAGAACAAGGGAAACCAAAAGGGCAGTCAGAGAAGCAAAGATAACACATAGCTGTATACTGCAGAGGGGCTCAAGGGTAGGGAAAAACAGTTCTTTAGATATATTAGGGAAAAAAGAAAGAATTGGAGAGAAGGAATTGTTAGGCTAACAAAGGGGGTAAGGTAATCAAGGGGGACAGGCAGAAAGCAGCTGTTCTTAATGACTTCTTTTGCTCTGTATTCACAAGGGAAGACAGAGGGTCTCTGCCAGAGAATAGCATTAAGGCAGCTGTAAGGGGGATCCTAGAGATGATACAGAAAGTATTTACCCGTGAAAAGGTTTGGAAACGGCTAGCAGCCGTAAAGATAGCTAAGGCCCCAGAGCCAGATGGGATGCATCTGAGGGTGCTCAAGGAATTGACAACGGAAGTACCTGAACCCCTGGTGGGTTATTCAATAGCTCAATTCAGAAAGGGGTAGTTTCAAAATACTGGAGGGTAGCAGACACATTCCTGCTTTGTAAGGGGGAGGAACAAAGAGCAACCAGGTAACTACTGACCAGTCAGTCTTAGCCCATTGTGAGAAAACTTCATAGGTTTCATAGGTTTCTTCAAGCTGGAGGGACTTTCGTCCGTAATGCTTGCCAAATCCACATTATTTAGAATTTGGTAGTTCTTCTGTGACAAAAGTTGTCCAGTCTGACTTTAAATATATCCATGCTTTTACTATCCACCACAGTAGTTGGTAGATACTAATCAAAGAGGACCTTGTAAACCACTTGGAGAGCAATCGACCCCAAGACAGTAAACAGCATGGGTTCGTGGCAGTAAGGTCTCATCAGGCAGGCTGGTAGGGAGGTACAGGCTGGGCTGGAGGAGTGTGACCATAACTGGCACAATTTAGACAGACTGGCAGCACTTTCACATGGCCTCCTGTTCTGTGGCAGAGCACACATTTCTCCTGGGTGCTACCTGTGACACTTGGCCAGCTGGTTATGATTGCTCTATGATTTTGTAATATAAAAATGTGTTATTGAGTGTCTCTCATGATATATCCTGTGCTCCTGGGATGAGCCCGCCCCCCAGGTTTCAGTTCAAAGGACAGGATATGTTAAACAGCAGATCTCTGTGATGTGATTAACTTACAAGAACTCGCATTTTATAGCCTTGTTTAGGATATATGTTAACCTGAAAGCCAGGAGATAAAAAGACTAGATGGACATAATTAAGGGTCTCCTGTTTATCTGACTTAATTGTAGCTGACCAGCTGCCAGGCTAGAGATCATAAACTTTTATGACGTTTAGAGGAAGAAAACCTGTTATATCACTATGGTGCTAAGTCATAAAAATCCTCAGATGTGCCATGGGGAGAGGAAATGCTCGAGATCAAAGAGGGATTTTAAAGACTGTCATAATTTGGGAAAATTAGGTTTTTGCTGAAGTCACAGTATTTAATATACCTCTTGATAAGTCATCCTGTTGTATATATTTTTTTTGTATTCTGAGAGGAGGAGCTAGATGACCTCATGGAAGGGGTTGAAACACGACATTTTAAAATTGTATTCCATGTTTCATCACGGACACATTCCTGTTGGACTCCGAAACAACAACATCTACTTTAAGCACTGTTTTAGAGGGTAATACATTAGATAGACAAGTCTCATTGTATTATGGTGGTAGGAGTTTGCACTTTTTCCTTGTTTTCTTTTAAGAGATTGTATGCTTTGTGATATATGGTTCTGTGTTTACATTTTATCTATTTTTGACCATTTTCTATATAAACCTCTTATTTTAAAGTGACTGCCTGTATCTTTGAAATTATTTTGCCTGTGAGGTACAGATGGTTAAAGTTGACACTGTTCATAAGCTTAATGGCATGCCAAACTAGGAAAAGGGAAGAATTTTCCTAAGGTCTTTCAAAGAGTTTTTAGGGTTAATTTTGTATACCTGGTTAGGTGCCCGTAGGTGAAAGATATCTGGCATTTCCCTGAAGAGCAGAATTATATGAGCCTGTACATTTGGGTATGCTAGCATAAGGTTCACAGTTTGAATCCCTTCAGAACTTGAGACCAAAGGTGATTCAGACCCACAAACTAGACAGGAAGGTTATTGTTGTTCTGTTACCCTGTTCACAGTACTGCGCTCGGAGGTTGACACTGTGGAAGCAGAGGGCCTAACCTGCTGAGTGGGGTTGTGACACTACCTTCTTGTGCTACCTCCCATAACCAAGATGGAAGCAAAGTGCAAACAGGGAACATCTTGTTCCTATCACCAGATGCTTCTGCCATCTTTTCTTTGGTCCTTACTTATTTTCTGCTGCTGCTCAAAGTGTAGAGTCTTTAGCAGATTTTTCCTCAAGCTCAAATCACTTGTGGCACAGTTCATGGTGGCTCTTCACAAAATGGTGCTCCCACTCCTCGCTCTGTGACCTCTTACCCCATCCCTGCCAGCCTCCAGTCAATGGCATACTGTCCCCAAAGTTCTACATACATTAAATATATGGTAATTAGTCCACGCTGGCAAAAATTGGCACCATACTGAACGCACAAAATCTCACAGCTAATGATGGTGCCTGAAAGCAAAGGAATCTCACGTGCTGCTGTACCCCCATGGTAACAGTCCAGGAAAAGTTCTTGCACCTCCCAACTGATCATTAAAATCCCGGACGTGCCCCCACATTGTAAGCCCCCACTCCCGGTGTCTAGGGGTATGCCAGATGGTACTTTGGGGGGGGTACTTGCAGCCAGAAACACAGTCCCAGAAAATTAAACTTGTTACCTGGGTTCCTAAGAGATGTCTTTGGGGGGAGGTGCAGGCCATGCTTCATCAGTGAGGGATGACAGCAGCTGAGGGATCGAGCTTTGTTAATGCATTCACAGAGTGCCATAATTAAGTCCATTGTCCACTCAGAGGTAAAAAAAGGAAAAATGATTTGCACAAATTTGATCAAGTCATTCCATGGAGTGTGAGGTGCAAATCACGTGGTGGGTAACCTTCTGGGCCCAGAACCCGATACAGTCTTCAGCAAACTTTCATTTCCCAAAAGCTCCTATACTGCAGTACTCCCTCAGGGCCAAACAGGCTCCTGGAATCCTGGTAGCAGCAACGAGGTACCAAGTGATAAGCACGAAGATTTAATCACGACTTACACATGAGCTACTGCAAATTGCCGAACGCAATATCGGCGATCAGCACTACAGCACCGCGACATACAGCGACACCACAACACCAAATTTACAAATGGGAATAATCAAATGACACTATTTATGCAATGTTGCAAGACCCCCGCATCCCCAATCTACAAATAACCAGCTCCAGGGGGTGAGACACTGGGGGAAAGAGGTAACATGGGAAGGGGCTACTCCAAGCACTGGTAGTATGCAGGGGGAGAACGTTGGGGGGGCACGGGGAAACATAACTTAAATAAATTTACAAGTTAACAGGGACAAAAAATAAGACACGAACCCTATGCCAGTCCTGATCCCCAGTCCACCACCATGCTAGACTGCGACCCTAACCACCACGCTAGACAGACAGCCGAATCAGCCCTCAGAAACAAATAACTGTCACCTGCTCTTGTTCCTCTCTCCCTGGCTGTCCCTCGCTATTCATACCCTCACCATTTTTCCAACTCGCTATACTTCCTCCTCATTATTTTCTCCCACTCGCTGTCTACACAGGCGCTCAAATTGAGTCACTCAAACTTAGTCCCTCAATTTGAGTCACCCATATCATGGGTTATTCAGCAATGATAGTGGGCTGAAAGCAAGGCCGCACAGGATTTTTCTCCCAACTGCTCTCCTGCACAAAACTTACTTTTCACATCTTGATGCAATGAACACACTGAACACACACTGCATTAGCAGCTACAAGATATAGAGTAGCTGTGATCTGCGCAGTACCTGCCTGCGTCGGTGGTTCGAATCTGGAGTTCCCAAATTGGTGGTCTAACACACATCAAACAAAGTCCCAAACAAGAAACACTGAGTCCCCCTGTATCCAAAGCCAGCGCAGCTCTGAGCATCCCAGGGCAACATATGCTCTGAAGAGCTCTGAGGATCCTGGAAACATGTGCACTTTCTGTTCTTCAGCTGAATAGGCTTCCAGATGCCTCCTAGCCAGGCCAAAGTGCCATTAGAAAGGGAGACAGGCTGCCACCCTGTACTCTCTGCAGTACGGACTGCCACCACTGCACTGCCCCAATGAGCTGGTACAGGGCTTCACTCACTCTTGCCCATGGACGAGGATACAAGGGACCCACCTGCACCACCCCACCATGGTGCCAGAGGTCACAAAGGTGGGTTACTACACTTTCTTCCTGGGCTCTGGCTCCCTGATGGCACAGTTGGTCCCAGACAAGGTGCTGCAGATCTACATGGACCCCAACTGCTACATCCTCTGCCGGTCTTCAAAGGCGGTGGGCCAGGGTGGCAGGCAGTCCACCCCAGCTCCGACCCTCTGTCCTCATGGCCGAACAAACACTCGGGCCACCTCCAGTCTCTTCTCTCTCCCAGGCACTCCCCATTCCTCATGCCAAAATCTCCCTCTTATACCCACTGGGCTAAAGTCCCCCTTGCTGGCAGGCAGGGCCCCAGCTCCAGACATTGCAGCTACAATAAATTAACTAGTAAGCTCCCAAAGGTGGCTTACATATGAGTACAACAGAACAGTAAATGTACAGTATGTTCAATTGGCTAGGGAAAACCTTATCTGATTGGTGGAGAAGGCTCCAAAGCAATGTAGTTCGGGAATAATAAGCATACAGCTAAACGTATCTTAATTTCTTTTAAAGTGGACCCATTTTATAAGTGCAATAAGGCACTTTATGGCGTGGGTTACTATCCCTGAACCACACTTCCAGGTGGCTGAATCTGGGCATGCAGTTCAGAAATATTAACCTACACCCTGTCACGTCTTGTTGCTTACTTAACAGAAGTGGGACATGCTCTGGTTGTTGTCAGTGGTGCTAATGACAGGGTCTGGTTGTTGCTAGTGGTGCTGATTAGAGTTACAGCACAGCTGTGTGAGTTCCAGCTCTATGTAAAGTTTTCTATTAAAAGAGAGAGAGAGGGGGGAGAGAGAGAAAGGGAGAGGGGGCCCTGACTGTGGTGTATGTTTTGGTGAAGTGAAAAAACTCTGCAGTTTGCAATTTGCATTTCACATAGCATAATGCAGAAATTTGCATAGTACAATTATGCAATTGCACACATTTTACTACTCAAATTAAAAACACATACACATAGACAATGATGGCAGAAAAATCCATCTAGTCTGCTTGGATTTCCCTATCTGCTCTGGAACCTATTGTCCATATAGGGTTTTATCCCTCCCTGTCCACCCTCTGCTCCCCTTCCTACTGCTACTGATCTGAGCAACCACCAAACCCTTCATTCTGTCCCAGCAATGCGTGAAACTATTTAAGTCTTGGCACCCACCAGCTCTGCAGGCAGACTGTTCCATGGCTCCACCACCTTTTCTGTAAACTAGAACTTCCTCACATCCCTCTTAAATCTTCCCTCTGCCAGGTTTCACTCATAACCTCAGGTTGTTGATTCTGTATGCCTACTAAATAGTGTTCCACAGTTCACCATGTTTATTCACTTCAGGAACTTGAAGGTCTCTATCAAATCCCAACCCCCTCTCCAGGTTTTGAGTGAGTACATGTTCAGTTCAGTGCCTTGAGATGATCTTCATATGATCTGCCCTGTTGACCCTGAATCATAATGGCCACCCTGGGTTGCACTGTCTCCAGCCTGTCCCTGTCCTTCCTTAAGTGAGGACTCCAGAACTGAGCACAGTATTCCAAGTGCGGCCTCACTAGTGACCTATATAGAGCTAGTAGTTCCTCCTTTTTCCTGCTGTTAATACCCCTTCTTATACACCCCAGCATCCTACTATCCTTACTAAAGGCCTTTTTACACTGGCTTCATTGTTTGAGGGAATCACTAATGATGACTCCCAGGACTCTTTCTTCTGCCTTAGTGCTCGGTCTAACCCCTTCCCATCTAGTACTCTGTCCTGCCCCCAATGCATAACCTAGCATTTATTGGTGTTGAATTTTAGTTCAATCATTAGTGTCCAGTATGCTACCCCCAGCTATTTTTTTTTTATATTTTTTAAGCTTAGACATTCTTATATCTTGTCACATCATTATTTTCAAAATTGGTTTCTTAGTCCCCAGATGCCAGCTGGTATTTCAAATGAGCCCATCCAACAGCGGCAAGGTAAAACCCTGGGATAGATAAGACTGCTCTAACATTTTAAATATAACTCACTCATCTGAACTGGAGTACTCCCTGCTTCTGTCTCTGAAACTCCTCTCCAGCTTCCCCATTTCACTTCTATAAAGGATGCAGATACCTTAAAGCTTATGGCTAGCATGATGGGGGGTTGCAAATAGAGAGGACCACACCTCTCCCAATTAATCATCACATCAAAAGGATAGTGAACTTTACCCTTGTTCATTCACCGGATTCTGTCACATTTCTTATATATTCCTGCATTTTTAGCGGGGTGCTACTGGTGTGTTGCCTACATTAAATCATTCATTAGTGCCCAGTACACACACACACACGCTGCTCTAAACAGCCTGCAATTTTTTTTAAAGTTATACTTCCTTACTCACATTTTGTTACTCCATTATTTTCAAAATGAGTTTCTTAGTTTTCAGATGTGGGGGGTGAGTGTACGACACTAATGACTGATTTGATATAAGCCACAAACCAGTAGCACGCCCCTAAAACTGTAGGAATTTATAAGCAATGTGACTGAACCAGGTGAATGAGCAGGGGTACCATTTGCTATCCTTCTGATGTGATTATTAATGTGGTGAGGGGTGGTTCTCTCTATTATCAAACCCCCCACATACCAGCCATAAGCTGTATTTTAGCTGCTCTCATTGCAGAAGTGAAGATGAGGAAGCTCTAGAAGAGTCTCACAGAGAGAAACAGTGAGTACTCCCGCTCAAATGAGCTAGTAATATTTAAAATGCTGGAGCAGTTGGCCAATTCAAGGGTTTCACCTTGCCATTTGTGGGTGGGTTTATTTGAAATACCATCTGGCACCTGAAGACTAAGAAACCCATTTTGAAAATAATGGAGTGACAAGATGTAAACAAAAAAAGGATAAACTTAAAAAAAAATTAAAAAAACTGCAGGCTCTTTAAAGCAGCTTGGGGAGTATACTGGACACTAATGACTGATTTGATACAAGCCACAAACCAGTAGCACACCCCTGAAAATTGAGAAATTTATAAGAAATGTAATTGAATCTGGTGAATGAGCAGAGTAGAGTTGCTATCCTTGTAATGTGTTGAATTTCAACTACCAAACCTTAAACCACCACTCTGGCCTTTGTAGATCCCTCTGCATCTCCCCGATCCATTCCCTATGTCACTATCTACCCTATTGCAGAGTTTAGTGTCATCTGCAAAGAGATACAACTTGCACCGGATTCTCTCTCCAGTGTCACTGATGAATCTATTGAAGAGGACAGGACCCAGGACAGATTCCTGTGGCACCCTATTTGTCAGCTTCTTCTCTTCTGATTTGACCCTGTTTACCACC
Organism: Neoceratodus forsteri; assembly: GCA_016271365.2. Lineage (NCBI taxonomy): Eukaryota > Metazoa > Chordata > Ceratodontiformes > Ceratodontidae > Neoceratodus > Neoceratodus forsteri. The sequence continues at coordinate 703,099,549 of CM057452.1, read as the reverse complement.
ACCTTCTGCTGTCTCTCCTTCAACCAGTTTCCTACCCATCTAACTATGGCCCTGTCCACACTACACTGAATCCCCAACGTTACAGAGGGTCCATACCGTTACTGCAATGGTTTGCGTTTACACCTGTAACGTTACAGGAGGCGTTTTCGTAACCGTTGTTAAAACCACTTATGAGGTGGTTTCAACATGGTTACAAAAATGATTTTGTCTCTGTAATGTTACCAGCTGTAGTGTGGATGCATGAGCATGTAGCCACAGCATTGCCCTCAATGCAGCACAAACTGCATTGTGGGATAGGGTGCCGATCGTAACGGTCACACGTCACCCACAATGTGGACCGGCCGTAATGGTTCCAAACCGGTATCATGGTGGTTTACTGGCAGTTTGGACACACTGTAATGGTTACCATCTGTAATGGTTTGAAACCATTACAGGGTTTCAGTGGTGTAGTGTGGACAGGGCCTTAGTCCTTAACCATGCCCAGGTCCTCCAGCTTCTTCAGCAATCTTCTATAAGCACTGAGTTGAAAGCCTTACTGAAATCAAAGTAGAGTAAATCCTTAGCATGTCCCTTATCTATTACCTTTGTTACCCAGTCAAACAAAACTATCAGGTTGGTCTGACAAGACCTCCCCTGCAACAAACTCATGCTGCTTACTGTTCCGTAGACCATTGCTCTCTAGGTAGCCCACAAGGTCCTTTTTGATCAGTGACTCCATCAGTTTATAAAGTTGATAAGTCTATAATTCCTTAGTTGCTCCTTGTTCCCCACTTGTATAGTGGGACTATGCACACTGCCCTCCTGGGACCAGTGTTTGTTGAGATCATCAATGGGTCACTAAGTGAGAGAGTTTTTCCTGTGTCTCCAAAAGAGGCTGTAGTGAGACACCTTCTTAAAAAAAGCATCTATTGACCTTGACATTCTTGCAAACTATAGGACTATCTCTAATCTTAACAGAGAATTAAACTTTGCCAGCACAGGCTAGTTACGGAACCAACTCATGTAAAATGCAAGTTAAATCACTTGGAAACTTGTTTCTGATGCAAAAAAAGGCTTCATTATGTTTGCTTGCATGCATGTGCAAGAAACATAGTGCCACCATACGAGTTTTCATAGGTGTGCCTTCCCCAGTCCCAATGCCCTGCTCCCTTTTGCAGGCGTGACTGCACCGCACCAATGAATGTCTGAGCTGTCTATGACAGCCGTTCAGATGCAGTGGCATACAGTTGAAAGCGGAAAACCACTGCAATCAGCAGTTGTAATGTGTAGGCAATTTGAATACTGCCGTCGGCAGTATGCAAACTGCCTACACTTAGCACTGCATCCTGAATGGAGCTGTCATAGACTGCTCCCTTGAAGTTCCCCCTCCCCAAACACTCAAGTAGCACTCTGGGAGCCCACTCCAGCATGCTCATGTGCTCCCCCCGCCGCACACAGTATGGCTGATGGGGGTGCCCAATCCCCCATCTGCTCCACGGCCTCCCCCACAGAGTTCTAGGTGCCACACTGGGTGCCCATCCCAACGTGGAAAAAGTGAGCATGGTGACGGGGGTGCCCAATCCCCCGTTGGCTCCACTCAACAACTCCCCCCCCAAAAAAAAGCACGCAGATTTCCAGTTGTCATACTGGGAGCCCACCCCAGTGTGGCACACATCTGTATGGCTGACGGGGGTGCCCAATCCCCCATCGGCTCCACTGACCGCCCCCAAAAAACTTTCAGCTGCCATGCTGGGAGCCCACCCCAGCATGGGACAAGTCCTACGTCGTCTTCCTAAAAAGAAAAAAACACCTGAAAACAAAAAACAGTCCTTCATTGATTGTCTTGCCCCCCAACCCCAACCCAAGACTACCCTCTGTGCATACACCTCCCCACACCCCCTCTGATCCCATACTTATCTCCGGATCACAGCGCAACGATCTTTGGTGGACCAGGAACATGTCTGCACTCTTCAAAGCCGACCACGAACTGAAGAAATGCCAGAAAAGCCATATAATGGCATAAATAGGGGTTTCAACTTTAGTGCATATCTAAGCCATTTTAGAAATTTTTCACAAATTTCGCTGACATGGGTTTTAGTCCTCATGAACCCGGTCACTGTCATTTTACATTCGGTCCCAAAAGGTGATTTCACGGTCACTGCGCGGAACCACCTTTTGGGACCCAGTAATGAAATGACAGTGTCACAGTTCATGAGGTAGGCCCCCCAAAACCCTATGTTGAAAATTTGGTGAAATAATTCCCCAAAATGACTGTTTTACAAGTGTGCATTGCACAATTCCGACCCACACTCGTAACTTCACAAATTTTTTATGTTTTCATTCCAGATTTTCAACATTGCTATTTTACCACACCTCTTTATGAGCAGTACAGCTGTCATTTTTCATATCTTGCCCAAAATGTGTTTTCGTGCATGTAGCGCCCAATGGTGCGGTCAGTGTGCGAAAGCAATGTGAGGGACATATTAAGAAAATCACAGTGACACTGTTCATGAGCAGAGGTCTTAAAATGGCTATGTTGAAAATTTGGTCACAGAAGTCCATAAAATGACTGTGTTATGAATGTGCATTGCGCAATTTCCACGCACCCTCATAAGTTCACGAATTTGAACTATTTTCAGTCCAGATTTTCAACACTGGCATTTTTCCACACCTCCTAATGAACAGTACAGCTGTCATTTTTCACACCCTGGCCGAACTGTGTTTTTGCACTTCCGGCACAGAAATGCATGGTCACTGTGGGAATCAGTGTTCGGGATAGATTAAGAAAATCACAGTGAGACTGTTCATGAGCGGAGGTCCCCAAATGCCTGCGTTGACAATCTGCTGTAAAATATCCCCAAACTAATTACATTATGGGTGTGTGTTGCGCAGTTTATACGCATGCTCGCGACTTCACTTTTTCTGCATGGTCGTGGTGGGGTTGGCTTCAGTTCAATACTTCACTGCCATTCCTATTATGCATCTCTATAACTCCTACACTACCAATGCCAATGCCAGCAAGCAAACATTCGGCATTGACAAATGCTTGTTTTATTATATTCTTTTCGTGGCAGCACACCAAAAAGCAGCAGTATTTTCACCAGCAAGCCCCCTCCTCTCTGAGTCAGTACACTCTTGATGGGTTTCACGCCCTCTAGTGCTTAATCATAGGAATGACATCTACTGCTGTCCATTACCCTAAATAAAAGTTCATTTAAAGTGATAGTGCTACAGTGAATTCATTAAAAGGAATTTTATAAATATGAAAAAAAGACCTGATAATATGTATCATTTTATCTTATCTTATTAATTCATCCAGCATGTTGTCCATTATGGTGTTTACTAGTTTTACCATTTTTTGGTTCCACTGGTAGTGCACTTGAATATTTGCAAGGTTTCCCACAATAGCTCCCTACGGTGTGATGAATTCCCAAGTGCAAGGAAAAAATGGTGCCCTAAAATTAAAAAAAATAAAAATTATTAACTAGATAATATACAAATACATGATACACAGATGCACAATCATACCAGCTTTTTAGTAACCAAATGATTGGTCCATCATCCAAATAATAAACCTATTGTGCATAACTTATTTGGGGGTGGGGGTGGTGGATATTCTGAACCTTTAATACCCAATCCAGGTAATTTAAGCACCTTTCCAAGAAAATGCCAGTAATAATTGCAATATGCATTAACAGGGGCAATGGCCTTAAATTATATACTAATAATGATACCTCATTTTTTCAAAAAGGGTTTCAGTTCTATTTTCTCATTGAGGTCTGGTTTTTCTGAAGCCCCAGTAGAGAAAATCCATTACTGCTCTTATTTTAAGAGGTCATTGTAATAATCTCCTCCTCTGGGGCTTTTTATAGGCTTCCCAATACCCAGAAACATAATACATGTTCATCTTTATTCATGGATTTATTAACATGTACTGCAAGTGCATTTTTGGGGTCATTATTTTCAAATGCTCTTAAATGCTCCCCTATTTGCAATTTGAATTGCCTTTTTGTTTTGCCCACACAATAACCACCACATGAACATGTGACCAAATAGATAACTCCCTCTGTGGTGCGTGTAATGAAGCCTCTTGCTTTTGCTTCTTGTTCAGTCTTTGGATTCAGCTATAATCTTCCCTTTCTGGGGAAGCTTATTGAGAAGGTGGTGGTTGATCAACTGGTTGAGTGCCTGGAGAAATTATTCATCTTTGAACCTCTCCAGTCTGGTATTCAGCCACCACACAGCACTGAGACAGCTCTGGTCCGGGTGGCACATGATCTGTTCATGGCGAGGGACTGGGGGCACTATGCCATTCTGGTGCTCTTGGACCTATCCTCAGCATTTGACATGGTTGATCATGGGGTGCTGTTGGATTGTCTGCAGTACTATGTGGGCACTTCTGGTGCAGTTTTGCACTGGTTTTGCTCATGTTTAACCGGAAGATTGCAGCACATGGTCCTAGGAAATTTTTCCTCAGGTTTTTCGCACTGCCTGGTGGTGTTTCTCAGGGTTCTATTTTGGTGTCCCTTTTGGTCTCCATATACATGCTGCCAGTGGGAGAGATCATTAGATGGTACAATCTGGGGGTTCACTGCTTTGCAGATGATACCCAGTTGTAACTGTCTTGTGCCCCCAATGATCTTTCCACGCCAGATACACTGAACCGTCGTTTAGCTGAGATAAATGACTGTATGTCTGCTAACTGGCTGTGTCTCAACCCTAGCAAGACAGAGGCTATGGTGACTGAGCTGGGTCATGGGGGTATCTTCACTGATGGGAGACTGCCCGCCCTTGTGGTTGATGGTTGTCCCTTGTCAGTGGTAAAGGTGGTCAAGGATCTTGGCATTACTCTTGATGATCAGCTTGACCTTGAAAAACAGGTCTCATCAGTTGTTAGGGCCATTTTTTGCCATCTCCAGAAAATTGCCAGGATCTGTCCATTCTTGACTCCCACTGATCTGGCCAAGGTTATCCATGCCTTTGTTACTAGTCAACTTGATTATCGTAATGTTCTGTACCTAGGGCTATCTGGAGGTTTGATGCATCGCCTGCAGCTAGTGCAGAATGCTGCAGCCAGAATGTTGACTGGCATCTCTATGAGGGACCATGTCACTCCTGTTCTGCGCTCTCTGCACTGGCTGCCTGTGAGTGCACACATCAGCTTCAAGATAGGCTTGTTAACGTACAAGGCCTGCATGGTCTGGGACCTGACTACCTTAAAGAGCTCTTGATTCCGTACTCTCCTATCTGCCCCATCCACTCCACTGAAGCTGACCTACTAGTTTTACCATCCTCCCTTTTAAAATGATTGGGAGATAAGGCCTTTGGGGTGGCTGTGCAGCTCTTGTGAAATTCTCTTCCACCATATAGTAAGGCTGCTGCTGGCCCAGTGGCATAGAGGGCTGAGGTGCTGGCGCCTTACCTTGACCCACGGCGGTGACCCAGGTTCAGGAATGGACTCGGGACACTGGGGGCTGGCAGAGAAAGGAGAGGATTGAGCATCCATAAGACTGCTCTCCTCTCCTGGGGTGGGCACCAGGTTGATGTCATGCTGTGGTGGCCCCTGGTGGAGACTGGGAGAACAGCCGATGCATGTTGGGGATGCACCAGAAAAGCAGAAATACCGCCCCACTCTCTGGTGCCATTCATGTCCATGCCGAGTCCTCCATCTCAGCAGAACCCTGGGGCCAAGTGTGGCACTGGCTAGCCCTGGGCTGGTGCATTCCCCCTCGGAGGAGGTGGACCCATCTGGAGAAGGGTTTCTCTGGGTTACCCTGGGGTTGGCTGCTATGTGGCACCGGAGGATCGGGGGTCAGATGGACCAGAGCAAGCATTGGAGAGCCTGAAGAAGAGGCTGAAGTGGAGCATGTAGGGAGGAGGCTAAAAGATAATACAAAAAAAAGGCTGCCAGCTCAGTGTAGGACTTTAAAACCTCTCTTAAAACTTATTTATTTGATAACGTTTTTAATCTGCTCTGAACTAGCTTATTCTGGGCTTGTTTTACTGCATTTTATTGTTATTTTGTTAAGCGCTCTGAGCCCTTGGGTAGGGTGCTATATAAGTAAAATTTGCCTTGCCTTGCCTCCAACCTTTTGGAACTACCCCTGTCCAAGCTGATCTACTGAATAGTCCTAATAGGGGTTCATCCAGTTCTGCAGCCAGTTCCTTGAGCTTCCCTGGGTGCATCGCAACCAGCCCTGGGGCTTTATCTACCCTTAGGGCTTCAAGTCCCTTCTGGGCCCCTTTTTCTGATGAATACTAGCTGCCTCATTTCAGGAATGCTCCTGACATCTGCCTTGATGCTACTTTCAGGCAGGTGCTCACTGTCGTCCCTTGGGAAGACAAAGAAGAAGTAATCATGAATAGAGATGGGCAAAGTGGCCCCAATTCGCTCTGTGAAGTGGAACACGGAGTGAAAGAGAATTTGTGTAGTGTTGCTCAACGCGAAGCGGAGTACTTCACATTATTAATGAGTAACGCGCAGTCCATGGAAAACAATGACTATGTGTTACTCCGCCTTCCCAAACCACTACTCCACTAATTCTTAAGGTGAAGTATATTGTAAACAATGTACTTTGCCTTGTTTTTAAGTTCCAAAGCCAAATTTTGCAGTGATCCATGAGATTTCAGGTCACATGGGCTCTAGATTGTTCTGCACAGCCTCAGTTTGGGGTAGTGTGTGTAGGAAGCTGTAGGAGACAATCTGCTCTGAGAGTTCTCTGTGATTCAAACCTTCTAAAAGCTGTTAAAAAAGCCTTTTTGAGTCATTTTTTTTCTGAAACTTTAGTTCATCGATTATAGGAAACCTGCTTGTGCTCATATCATCAAGCATTTATTGTTTGTGTGTGTATTTTGAATGTTAATGTACAACATTCAGTCTGTGTACTGAGAGACAGTGGAAGTGTGCTTTGGGGGAAGGGCATATCTGTGGGGTAGGTCGATTAACTTGGAGAAAAAGACAGTGCTTTCTGTTTTGGTGATATTTCTTGCACAACTGGGTTAATGTACACACAATAATATTTTTAATAATTCTTGCCATTTTTTTGCTGATTGTTGTGGTGCAGCAGTGCATAATTTTGGTTTGTTTAAAATATGTAGTTATATTACTGAAGTTTTCAATTTGCTACACATTACTTAGTGTGTGTGTGAGTATATGTGTGACTTGTGAACCTGCTATCCACTGCAGCTGTGTAATTTTTTGTACTTCTTTGTGGTATCTTTACTGGTACTCGATTTAGTGACTCTTACTGCAGCAGCAGTAGCACTCACCTCCTCATGCCCACCCCAACCGCAAAGATATTCTTTTCTAGATTTGAATTTCTGATGGTGAGCACTGGTTAGGTGTAGTATCTTTGCATCTGCATCTCTTTAGTGTGCAGCGCAATCTTAATCTGTCTGTAAATTTCCATCTCTTTAGAGCCCAATCTCCATCTCTAACTTAAGTCACAGTTGTTTCTTTGGCTTCCCTTCAGAGTACTGGACAGGTGTGGTGCATATCTCTGCATGAACATTGTACTCATTAATATGCATTTTTAAGTCAGGACCATCATCAGGAGTCACTCGTGATACAAATCACATTCTTCATCATCACAGTCACCAAGCAGTCCTTATCTGCCATCAAATTCTATGTTTCTATGTTTCTAAATGCAGTCACAAATTACGATTTACGATCGAGTCACAAATCACAACAGTAATTTTTTTTTTACTAGATACTTGGATGTATTGTAATCCTGTTTTGTAGTATCTCTGCATGCTTCACCACCCCACCATTGTACTCATTAATGAGTGTTTTTAAGTCGGGGAGTTTTGTGCCACACCTCATCAGGGCCCAGGGAAGTACAGCCATAGGCATTTGCATTTCTTTATCATCACGGTCACAAATGCAGTCACAAATCACGATTTACGATTATGTCACAAATCAAAACATTAATATTTTTACTAGTTACTTGGATGTATTGTAAGCCTGTTTTGTAGTATCTCTCCAGGCTTCACCACCCCACCATTGTACTCATTAATGTTTGTTTTTAAGTCAGGGAGTTGGACAGTGTCTGCAGTACATACACAGAATGGAAAGAAAACTGCACCCATGCAGTTTAGTACAGTATACTTCCACTGCTCAGAATACATATGGAAGACAACAAAAAAAGGGCATAATTACATACAAGGGTCGGGATGGTGGAGGAATACATTTTATAACACAGCAAGGAAGGTGTGGGGGGAGGGGCACATGGTGTGTGGAAAAAAAACTAATGTGGGATCCCATGGTGATCCAGCAGCAGTTCCAGCATGGACATAATTTGCAACTGATGTCCCTCTATGTAAGAAAAATACAATTTACAGAAAGAACAAATTAAGTAAAAAAGAGTACAGACAGAAAAGACAAAAAAATGTAGCTTTTAAAAAAGCTGTTGGGTCTAAATCAAAGTTTAAATCTCCTCCTCGTTCTGATCTCAAAGTATCAGCAGTCGCAAAACACACTCCTCTCTCTCTCCGTCTGCTCAGGAGAAAGTAAAAGTGTCTGCTTGTATGATTCACTTTCTTCCTGCCTAGTTAAAGAGCATGTGACTTACAGTACTGTAAGTCATGTTATGTGTGTGGGGGGGGGCTGCCAAATCTGAAACACCAAGTGGATCATTTAGAATCATAATGAGGAACGCAAAGTCCATTATAAACAGTGACTTCGCCTTACTTTGCATTGCCATTCCTACTTAATGCGAAGTGGTAATGACAAGGCAGAGTGAGCACTTTGCATTGCCCACTTCGCGTAGTGGAGTGGCAACGCGAAGTTCCCACTTCGCGTTCACTTCGACGGCTGAATTTAAATTTGCTGCATCTCTAATCGTGAAGGCTGCCACTGTGTGTTCATCTTCCTCTAGTACCCCTCCTCCACCCCTCCACAGTACGCAGCTCCATGTCTGCCTTTGCCTCCCTGACTGTCCTCTTTCCTTCCCTAGTTTTTATTTGGTACTCTCCCCATTCCTCTTGCTGCACTACGCATGCACTACACACCTTGTGGCAAATTTTAGTATGCGAATTGATGTAATTTGCATCAAAAATTCACCACAAAGTGCAAACTGCATCAAATTGCAGTGAAATTCACCACAAGCGGTGCAAACTGCATACTGCGCACTATGCAAATACTACCCATAGCACGTAGCAACCAAATTAGCTGCTACAGCCCAGTTGTGCAAGATGCATTTCGATGTGTAAGCCCCCTTCCTGTCTAGGAATATTCAGATGGTAATAAATTGGAGGGGGGCACTTCACAACACAAGCAACATAGTCGAAAGAAATAGAATAGAATCATCTTGTTATTTACCTGGGTTTGTTAATTTGTTATGACTGTAGATCACATTTAAACAGGGGACCAAATCTGCCAACTGGTGTTCCGGAGGCTACAGTGGGAATTTTGGTTAGCAAGCAAGCATGCAAAGTCAAATTGATAAAATTTATTGTTCACGCCAGAATCAAAGTGCAAAACAATTTAATTAAACTTGGAAAACCAGTAACAGCCACTCCATGGAGCAGGGAGTGTTAAACGGTGGGTTTCTTTCAAAGACACAGCTGGGACACCTACTGCAATAGTCGCTTGTGCTAACAGGCTATTTATTTCATGCAGATCTCCCTTTTTCTGAAAAGGCTAGAATTCCTGGCAGCATTTCTAGGGCCGAAAAGGCCACTACGTGAGGTATCTTGACACTGATGCCATTCGCTGACTCTTATTCCATTCCTTTCTCTCTCTTTTGGCAGCACTTACATTTCTTTCCCTTCATTCTCTCTTCAAGCAAATTCCATTCGTATACCCTTTACTTAGGCTTATGACAGCACAAGATGTTTCTACTGTCCCAAACCTATACACTTTCTTCCATTCATTTCCACCAGCCTGATCAAATACCTTCTCCACCCAGGGATATTTCTTAATGGAGCAAACTTTTCTTCCCCTTCCAGATCTTAATTCTGTACTTTTCATTAAGTGTTCTTATAGCAAAAAATGAACCACCAGAACCCATTCAGACATCCAGTCACTGATGCCTTGGCTGGTGGCTGGACTTATTCTGGGGTTTTGCATGCACAGGACCTGATCACAGTCCTACCAACATGATCCATTCATGCAGTGATTCCAGCCTCTGAACTGAATCATCAGGGGGACTTCTGCCAGTGCCACACAGATCCCCCAGTGGACTGCCATCCCACGGGATCCCAAACAACACTCCCCCTTATGGACTTCCCCTGCCTCCACAAGCGATTCAACCTGTGGGTCCCAACTCTGTGGTGGCCTCCATTTTTCTTTCTTCTCCCCAGGCTTCAGCTCCCAAATGCACTGACAGGCCCCTTCTGATTTGCTCCATTGCTCCTTCTTACTACTCACGAACTGTCACTTTCCACCGTGGGTCTTCAAGGGTGGAGGGCTGGAGTGGCAAGCAGACCACCCTGGCCCTGCCATTGCCCTCCGGCCAAACTTGTGGCCAAACCCCCTGGCTCTTCTCTCCCCAGGTCTCTCCCTCACTCTCCCCCCTTTTAAGCCATATTTCCCTGCTATACACTTCATGGAAGGGCCCCACCTGCAGTCAGCAGGCAGCACCACATCCCAGACTCAGTGGCACCACACTCTCTTCCTCTGCCTAGCTACCCTTAGCAACCTAAAATTAACTAGTACACGCCCAAAGGGTGCTTACATATGTAAAATACTTCAATCAAGGGACAGAGCGAGACGGGGGGTCTGGCTGTCACCAGTAGGGTTGCTCTGAATCCAATTAATGGAATCAGTGACATAGAAACATAGAAGCTGATGGCAGAAAAACCTCCTGGAGCTGGAATTCTGTTCAAGGTACTGGAGCCCACACCTGAGGAAAGTCTGCAACAAGGTGGAGGCAGAACAGTGCAGGACAGATTATAAAGATGTTTATTTATTTATTTATTTCAGAGTTTCACCAGGAAGGGCACACTGAACAACAAGTTGCTCATCTCACAGTGCGTCCTGGGGGATGGGGGAGTTGGAAGGCATACAATAAAACGTAATCAACACAACAGTATACATTGCCGATACATGGGAATTGGAAGACATACAAATAAGTCATGGGCAAACAACAAAACAGTATATAGTACCAATTATATATAGGGTACGTTACCAAGTAGAGAACAACTAACAAGCAGTAACAGGCATCAAGAAATTACAGTTGGTATATATATTCCATTACATCATAGTGAACAGAAGGTCCACAAGTGCGGTAATAGGATAACTATTACAGCCTTTTTAGATGCAACATGGTCTGCTCAGTTGCAGTTGCAGTTCATAGACAGGTAATTGTGTAAGGCTGAGGAGATGGAGGAAGGGAAAGAAGAAAGGTGAATCTTGGGGGGGATTCCACAGTTTAGGGAAGCTGTATGAGAAGACTGCCTGGCCAACAGTAGTTGTACGGCATGGGACACCTAAAGTATGGGACACTGAGGACCTAAGTGAATGGATGGATGGATGGGGGGGGATTGTTAGGGAAGAGTTGAGATAAATAAGGAAGGAGCAAAATAGAACAAGAGTGGGCTCTACAGCAACAAGAAAAACACAGTAAAGCTTGAAATAGCAACAATTTGTAAACTTTAATTAGTAAAGCAACCCCTGTGCACCAGCATCAACGTTTCACAACGCCCTAGCGCTTTTTCAAGATGTCTTGAAAAAGCACCAGGGCGGCGTGAAATGTTGACGATGATGAGGGTAGGAGTGTCGAGTGCGAAGCACAGAAGGAGTTAAAGAGGGTGTCCAATCTGGCTAAGGAGGTCTTAGGCATGGTACTGTAGACTATATCACAGTAGTCAAAGATAGGGAGGATTATCTTCCAGACAAGTTCACGCCTAGCCGGGAGAGGGAGGCAGTTCTGGTTCCTAAATAGTGCACCTAACTTGAGGCACAGCTTTTTAAGGATGGCGTTCACATGACCAGTGAAGGTGAAGTGTTGGTCAAGCCAAACCCCCAGATATTTGAATGAGGAGGTGTCCTCGAGGACCGTCCCATTGAGGATGTGGAAAGTGGGTGGCGGGGAAGCCTTGAAAGTCTCTGCCTAGTACCGAAGATCATGGAGACAGTCTTCTTGGCATTTAGGAAAAGCTGATGAGAGCAAAACCAGCACTGAATGTTGTTGAAATCATTCTGAAGTCTGGTTGCAACATCAGTGGCGGAGTGGCCGGAGGTGTAAATGACCGTGTCATCTGCATACATATGAATAGAGGTAGATGTGCTGACAGACGGCAAGTCACTGAGAAAGATAGAGAAGAGTATGGGGCCCAACATTGATCCCTGCGGGACCCCTGTGTCATTAGGGAGGGGTGAGAATATGAAATCCGCTACTTTAACTGGGTCTGATCTACCAGATAGGCATGGAACCAGTTTGAGGCAGCAGCTGACAAGTCTACAGTGGAGAGAGAGTTTAACAGGATAGAGTGGGAGACAGTGTTAAAAGCCTTGGCTAGGTCAACAAAGATGGCATACGTGATCTGACCACTGTCCATTCCAGTGAGTATGGAGTCAGTGAGCCTAATCAGGGAGGTGGTGGTGGAGTGGTATTTATGAAAGTCAGATTGGAAGGGGGTGAAAAAGTTAGAGTGAGAGAGATAGTGATATGAAGAGAGTTGGGTAAGAACTAAGTGTTCTTGCAGCTTAGCGAGGGTAGGAAGTAGGAATATAGGGCGATAGTTCCCAGGGAAGGATGAGTCACCGCCCTTAGGGAGGAGAAGAACAATAACATGTTTACAGACAGAGGGAATAGCTTCCAATGTGAATAAGAGATTGAGCAGCTCTGTCAGTGGGGCAGAGATAGCCATAGCAGAAAGGTAAAGCAGCTTGGGGTCCAGCCCATTGGGCGAACTGCCTTTAGAAGGGTTTAGGGTAAGCAGGGTGTCAGAGGGTGTTATGTTAGTGAATGAGAAAGGAAGTGGCTGGGGATAGGTGTGGGGTGGGGTGAGTTGGGGGAGGATCAGACTGAAGAAATGTTAAGGAGGATAGAAGGGTAGAGGCACAGGAGGTGAAAAAGTAATTAAATTTAGGGGTGACACTCAAGTGGTCAGAGGTAATAGTGTTCTTTATAGTGAGAAGAAGAAGAAGAAGAAGAAGAAGAAGAAGAAGAAGAAGAAGAAGAAGAAGAAGAGAGAGAGTGAATGACTTCCCAAAATTTTGAGGGGTTGTTTATGTTCGATTGAAAGGTTGAGGTAAAGTAGTCAGCTTTAGCCAAATGAGTGGCTTTGGTCCATTTGTTGCGAAACTGATAGAAGTTGTCATAGTCTTTCTGGAGCTTGGAGATTTTGTGCTTCTTCCAGGCTTGGCCCCTTGCTCTTTGGCATGCTATTAGTTCCAGTGTGACCCAAGGAAGGTGGTTCCCACAGACTCTAACTTTGCGTGGAGGGGCGTGCTGGTTCAAAACTTCTAGAAATTTACCTTTGAAATATTCTGTGGCTACGTCGATTGTGTTCGTTGAGGTTATAGGGGACCAGTTTGTGCATGATAGGTCAAGTAATATCAGCCCAAGGAGCATGGATTAGTATGAGTGAGTCACTAAGGTTTTGTGGGAGACTTTGTTACGGTGGATTCTGCATACTAGGAAGGTCATGCAGTGGTTGCTCAGAGCATCTGATAACACTCCAGATTTGATGACTGCCTGGGTGGGAAGTGAGAGCCCAGTCAATTAAGGAATGGCTGCTTGTTTTCGGGTTGATCCTAGTAGGTTCGAGGATGAGTTGGGTTAAATCATGGGCAGCAATGTTGTTGTTCCACGGCCTAAGGGAAATTACACATGAGGAGAGATTGCAGGACTTAAACATGTACACCCTTGAGAAGAGGAAGGAAACAGGTGACATGATTCAGATATACAAGTACGTTCATGGGATAAATAACGTGGATGTCAAGGAACTTTTCTTCTTGAGCTCATACACAGTGACAAGATGGAATTCCTTAAAGCTGGCAGAGGAAAATTCAAAAAGGACACCAGTAAGCACTTCACTGAAAGGGTCTGGGTAAGTGGAATAAGCTACCACAGGAAGTGGTGTAAGTCAAATCAATCAGCAGCTTCAAACCGGAATGGGAAAGGCTTGTGGGTTTCATTAGAAAAAGAGGAGACACTAATAAAAGGGAGCAATGCCAATAGGGCAAGGATGAATAGTTTGGTAGGGCGGGCAGACTGGATGGGCCAAAGCCATTTTCTGCCATCAGCATTTAAGTACCTGTGTAGGTATGTATCTATGAAAAAGACTGTTGGTTCATCTAGTCTGCTGTAAAACGCTATCCTAGCCCCAAGACCTGGTATCTATGTAAGGTGTATGCTTACGCTGTCCATCTCCAGGTTCCCTGCTGTGCTTTTACTCCCCTGAATGACTATTAAGCCCTTAATACTGTCGCAATCATGCCCACCAGGCTGTACCTCAGCTCAACCACTCTCTCATTAAAAAAGGAACTCTTTCACATCACTCACACCAGAAGTATACATTGAAACAGAGAAATACAGAAACTTAGAATTTGTTGGCAGAAAAGGACAGCTTGGCCCACCTAGTCTGTCCAGATGGACCCGGCCTAGTCTGCCTCCTCAGACCCTAACTGGTCTCCAGTGATGCTCCCTCCTTTCTGCCTATTCAATAATATTCCTTTATGTCTATCCCATGCATGCTTGAAGTCACCTATTGTTTTCACCTCCATCACTTCCACTGACAGTCTTTTCTAGGTGGCTACCACTCTTTCAGTGAAGTATTATTTCCTCACATCCCTCTTTACTCCCCTCCCAGCTTAATCACATACCCTCTGGCCCTGGTGCTCCTCATCCTTTGAAAGAGACTCTCCTCCTGTACCCTGTTAAACCCTGTGAGGTACTTGTAGGTCTCTATCATGTCCCGTCTCGCTCTTCTCTCTTCCAGGGTGTGCATGTTGAGATTCCTCAGTCTTTCCTTGTAGGGCTACAGCACCTGGTATTACCATGCAAGTAATAACCAGGCCAGATTCATCGGATTGTGATCTGTTTTGGGGTTTTAAGATTTTTGGAACTGAAGACCAAAAATGGTCAAGTCAGACTTGGAATCAGAATCAGATTCTGAAATCCAATTTCAGAATTCAAAATCTGATTTTGATTGCATACAAGATGCGCTTCTTGTCTGCTAGGATTTTAGATTCTGATTCATAATCAGATCTTCTGAGATCCTAAAGAAACCTAGCGGAATGGATTTCGGTAAATCTGAGCACCTCTAGTTAGTGTACTAATCTGTAATTAAGTTTAAAATGTTAGCAGTAGGGTGTGGACCATGAGGGTGACTAGTGTAGGTTAGGTGATGGCTTTTAACCAATAAGGTTTCTAGAGTCTCCCTTGCCATTTTATAACTCAGTTTAATGGCTCATCCAAAAGGCAGAAAGACGAGATAGCAAAATTAGAAAACAGTGTGCTTGTTCTTTTTTCTTATTGCACTTTCTCCCCTTTGTTACCTAGGTGGTCCTCAATGGCCTGGCCCCTGCACTAAGCCCTGTCACTCACTTTCCCCAGGACTTACCTCCACCACCTGGTCCTCCCTTGCTTGCCCCACATGATGGGTTCATCAGAGGGGGGCACAGTACCCCTGACAGATTTGAAGCGCAGTTTGGTGATAGAAACATAGAAACATGGACTTTGATGGCAGATAAGGACCACTTGGCCCACTCAGTCTGCCCATTTCCCTACCTATTGGATAAGCTGCAGATTCTAGTTAATCAACAGCCTACTTCCTGCAACCCCCCACTATAATTGCCTTATGTCTGTCCCATGCATGTTTAAATTCCCCCACTGTTTTAGACCCTACAACCTCTCCAGGAAGGCGGTTCCATGCGTCCACCACTTTCTCCTTGAAAACAAAATTTCCTCGCATTACCCCTGAGCCATCCCCCCTCTATCTTTAAATTGTGCCCCCTTGTTCTTACAAATCTCTTTTTCTGAAAGATGCTACCCTCCTGGACTTTGTTGATTCCCTTGAGGTACTTAAAAGCTTCTATCATGTCCCCCCGTCCCTCCTTTCATCAAGGGTATACATATTAAGCTCTCTCAGTCTCTCTTCATATGGTTTCTGATGTAGACCCTGCACCATTTTAGTTGCCCTCCTCTGGACTGCTTCCATCCTGTCTATGTCCTTGCGTAGATGAGGTCTCCAAAACTGCACGCAGTACTCCAGACATCTCACCAACTGTCTGTACAGAGGGATAACCACTTCCCTTTTTCTACTTGTGATGCCCCTCCCTATGCAACCCAGTATCCCCCTGGCTCTCCTTACCGACTTCTCACATTACTTACCCAACTTTAGATCATCTGATATGACTATGTCTATGATACTCTTCAAATTGGATTTAGGAAAAGACATAGTACTGAGACTGTTGTTGTCTGGGTTCTAAATGATCTCCTGATTGCGTGAGATCGAAAGGCTCGTACTATTCTAGTCCTTCTTGATCTCTCTGGAGCATTTGATACTGTGGACCATGGTGTGCTTTTGGAATGCCTGCAGCTTTATTGTGGTCTGTCTGGTACAGTTCTGCATTGGTTTCGATCTTTCCTCACAGGTCGCAGACAGGGGGTTATCACCGGAATTTATTCCTCTGATACCATCTTCCTGTCCTGTGGGGTACTGCAGGGTTCCATTTTGGCACCCATGTTGTTCGCTGTTTATATGCTGCCATTGGGAGACATTGTTAGGCGATACAGTCTGGGTTTTCACTGCTATGCAGATGATACCCAGCTGTATTTGTCCTTTAGTCCCGGACAGGAGGATGCAGTCTCTATACTTAACAGCTGTCTATCCGAGATCAAGGACTAGATGAGTGCTAGTTGGCTGACGTTAAACCCGGATAAGACTGAGGTGTTGGCGGTGGACTCAGGTCACCTTGAAGTGGGTTGTAGGGCTGGGCTTCCTTTGGGCATATGGATTGATGGTGCCCAACTCTCAACCTCAGACCGGGTGCGTAATCTGGGCGTTAATATTGACGATGGTTTGCCCCTAAAATCGCAGGTGTCATCCATTGTCAAATCTTCCTTTTACCATCTTAGGAATATCGCCCGGGTGAAACACCTAGTTCCTCTGGCTGACCTTCCTATACTGGTCCATGCCTTTGTGACCTCTCGCCTTGATTACTGCAATGCCCTATACCTCGGGCTACCGGGGGTTGATATCTGCCACTTGCAGCTGGTGCAGAATGCAGCAGCCAGGCTTTTGACTGGGACATCTAGAAACAATCATATTACGCCTGTGCTGTGTGGACTGCGCTGGCTGCCAGTACAGTGGCAGATCACCTTCAAGGTCAGCTTACTGGCCTATAAAGCCCTACATGAACAGGGACTGCGGTACCTGCAAGATCTCCTCATTCCCTACTGTCCCTCTCGCTCACTGCGATCCGCTGATGAGGGATTGCTAGAGATTCCCAGGGTACGTTTAAAAACATCTGGGGCACGTGCATTTTCTTACGCCGCCTCTCACCCCTGTGGAATTCTCTACCTCATCGGATACGTAGCTGCCTGACCGTCGAGAGTTTTAAGTCGGAGTTAAAAACCTATTTATTCCAAAAAGCATATGGAGAATGATTTTATTGTGAATTTTACTGTGATTTTTATTGTTATTTGTTGTTATTCTCGTCATAATTTGTAAATCTTAATGATTGCTTAATTGTGCAGCGCTTTGGTTTGAAAAGCGCTTAAAAATAAAAATGTACTTACTTACTTACTTACTACCCCCAGGTCCCTTTCCATCATTGTTGTTAGTACCTCCCCTGCTATTGTGTACTCTTCTGGATTTTTATTTCCCAGGTGCATTACTTTGCACTTCTTTGCATTGAATCTAAGTTGCCATGTGTCTGACCATTCCTCCAATTTTGCCAAGTCCCTTCTCATCCTTTCTAACCTCCCCCCCCTTGTGTATCAACTCTGTTACAGATCTTTGTGTCATCTGCAAAGAGGCATACCTTTCCTTCCAGACCCTCTGCAATGTCACATATAAATACGTTAAAGAGGACTGGACCCAGTACTGATCCCTGAGATACTCCACTAGTAACCCCCCTTTCTTCAGAGTACCACAGTCGGCAGTGCAGTGGTGGCATCATGCTGATTCCACCCAGGGGCATTTCCTAGTTTTCTTCCCCTTCTCTACTGTACAAATGTAGAGTCTGTGCTCAACTTCAGTAGTCAATTGCATTTTTCTTCTTTCAGATCCAGAATATAAATATACACAACTCGAACATTTCTTTGGTCAGCAACAACCTGATCAGGGAGAAGTCACAGATCTATATTCAAATATATATATCTATATAGAGTGTAATTTATACCAAGGAAATTACAATAGATCAAAAATACTGGAACTATATATAAAAAAATGTTGTACAGTGCCATTCACCTGAAGTAGTGCCCTTGTCATTTGTCAATGTTATTTTCAAATTAGATTATTAAATATTAAAATATATTTTCATTTCTAAGTAACAATGAATGAAATTCTTTTGAATTGAATTCCTTATTACCTAGAAATGAATAGATTTGTTATAGTTAATAATCTTTCAAATTGTATTCATTATTACTTGGAAATGAGTTGTATTTTTATATTTAATAATCTTATTTGAATCTCATGTGCAGAAGGCAAAAAGTAGCAACACTAACAACTGAAAATAATAACAAGGACACTAATTCAAGTGAATGGCACTGTATAGTTTTCCTTTATATTTATTTACAGTATTTTTTGGTCCACTGTAATTTCCTTAATATACATTACACTGTATATATTTACACAGAGATCTATGAATGCACCCTGATGAAGTTGATGATGACCAGCAAAACACTGGAGTTGTGCATATATTCTGGGTCTGAAAGAAAAATAAAATACAATTGATCTCTGAACTTGAGTATAGACCCTGCATTTGTATTGTACAGTTTAGGCACATGGGATTGGGTGCAGTACTCCTCGCACAATCATATTTCAACTGGACCCAGCTGCTCCAGGCCTGAATTATTAATTCTTCCCCATCCCCTAGGATGCTGCATGGGCCAGGACTGAGCGGATGCAAGCATGCTCACGTCCCAGACTGCAGGCACCCATCCTCTCAGTGTGGCTCCAGCCTGCAATGCCACCTGTGGTCACACAGGTAGCAGTAGTGCAGCACAGCATACAGCCCTCCCTTCTTAGAAGAGAAGAGTGGCTGTGTCCTCTGGGACTCCCAGTCCCCCCCCCAACTTGTGCTCACTTCCAAACCCAGTTCACCAGTGTCACAAGCAGTAGTGCTACCACTGCACAAACAGGCCAGCCTTTGGGTGTGTTTGTCTTTGGTGGAACAACTCCTGGTACTGTATGTGAGATCCTTTCACCAGCCACTCACATTGTGGACTACACCAGCCAGACGGACCTCCCAGCTAGTCGAGAGGGTAGCCCCTGCTGCTTCTTGCTATCCCCTCCTCACTAGTCATGAACTGTGCCCCAGCCTCAGCCTGCATGACACTACAGAGCACAGATTGCCCTCTTCCCCCTCTGTCAGCCAGTTGGGGAGCAACCATTACTTGCATGGCAGAGCTAGGAAAAGCCTGCCACCTTTAAATCCCTGCTGCTGCTTTGTTCCTGAATCTTCTCATCCTCCACTCACCTTGTGGCCTGCACCAGCCAGACAGACCTCCAGCAAGTCAAGAGGGTAGCCCCTGTTGCTTCTGGCTATCCCCTCCTCGCCAATCACTAAGCAGAGTCCCAACTCCAGCGGGACACTATGAAGCATGGATTGCCCTTCCCCCTCTGCCAGCTAATCAGGGAGCGACCATTACCTGAATCACCTGAGTTTCCTCCTTCATAAGCATTCCTACCTCAAGCGGCCTCCATGCAAAGAACACATGCTAAGAATGTTGATTGGAGTCTGCCTGGAGGCAGCCCGGTATCTGCCATCTGCCAGCCACTCTGCTGTGGAGCTTCTCCAGTAGCTGGTTCTACCAGACTCTACCACCATGTATCACCACCACAAGGTACTGTCTGCCCCTATGCATCTGCCAGCATTTACTGGCATCCCCTTACCTTTCAGCACCCAGCCTGCAAGTACCTCACTCCCTAAAAATCACTGCATTAGTCTCAAGCACTAGCTCACCACCTACTGCACAGGGTCTCTCCTGCATTTCTTCTGCTATTGCAGCTGTACTGTGTAACTCATGTGCCTACTAATGTTGTTTTTTTTTTTTGCAGCATATTCTCTAGCTAGGTCAAGGTGCTAACTTGTTATTTTCCTGATGTTTTGCTTGATTTGTTTAACATTGCTTATATACTTACCACCATTGCACTATTTCTTGGCTTACTGCTACCTAGAGCCCTGAGTTTCTGCTCAATATATAGGATAAGGTTTGGATCACAATACACAACAAGGCTATTCTCAACTGAGTGGTTACTATGCCAACTGGATGACCTCGAGAGGTCTCTCGGTCACCATAGTAACAATGAGGTTGAGAAGAGCCTTGTTGTGTATAGTGATCCATACACTGTTCTGTGCAGTGTATGGTGTCCTCCAAAAACAAATACAAATATAGTTTGGCACCTTATTGTTTGTTTTTTTCTTGAGTTGAAATCTCAGTGCTTACTGTTGAGTTAGCCCTAGTTGCTAGGGCACGCTATGTGGCTGTTAGGGACCTGGCACATTTCAATTGATTGACTTTCGGTTTGGGTGGGGTTTTGAAGTTGGCTTAGTGAGAGGACATTCATTCAGAGGACTGGGTGTTGAAATTTAAAAAAAATCTGATTGATCCTGCAGCACAGCAGTAGTAAATTTAATGTATCTGGTTGATTCTGCCTTTTTTTTCTGGTGTCCTGTGAATCCTGCACCTCTCTGCTCGATCTGTCACCACGAGTTACAAACAGCTTGTGAGACTTGTCTGATGATGTACGTACTGCAGCAGAATGAAAAGTCATTCTACTGCAGTACAGACATCACTAGTGCAATAGAGCGACTTTTTACGTAGTATGGAAATCCATGCTGAACTACATTCCACCATACACTATTTTGTTTTAGCCTCTGTTTCAAGTCACTGACATTTATTTTATGTCAGTCAGCCTTAGTTTACTGTACTTACTGTAGCTCCTGAGTCTTATTTCTACCACTACTGTACTGTACAATCCTCCTGCTGCTCACTGTGTTAAATACTCTTTTGCTATGTCACAGCTGTCTGCGTACAGTATAGAAACATAGAAACAGAATTTGATGGCAGATAAGGACCGCTTGGCCCGCCTAGTCTGCCCATTTCTCTACCTAATGGATAAGCTGCAGATGCTAGTTAACCAACAGCCTACTTCCTTCTACCCCCCACTAAAATTGCCTTATGTCTGTCCCATGCACTCTTGAATCCCATCATTGTTATTAACTCTACAACCTCCTCAGGAAGGCTGTTCCATGCATCTACAACTCTCTCTGTGAATAACTACTTCCTCACATTATCTCTGAGCCGTCCCCCCCTCTATCTTCAAATTGTGCCCCCTTGTTCTTGCATATCTCTTTTTCTGAAAGATGCGACCCTCTTGGACTTTGTTGATTCCATTGAGGTATTTAAAAGTTTCTATCATGTCCCCCCACTCCCTCCTTTCCTCAAGGCTATACATCTTAAGCTCCTTTAGTCTTTCTTTATATGTCTTCTGGTGCAGACCCTACACCATTTTGGTTGCCCTCTTCTGGACAGCCTCCACTATGTCTATGTCTTTGCGGAGATGGAGTCTCAAGAACTATACACAGTACTCCAGATGTGGTCTTACTAACTGTCCGTACAGAGGGCCAACAACTTCCTGTTTTCTACAGGTTATGCCTATCCCTATGCATCCCAGTATCCCCCAGCCCTCCTTACTGCCTTCTCACATTGCTGGCCCACCTTTAGGTCATCTGATATCACTACCCACAGGTCCCTTTCCATTTTTATTGTTGTCAGTATCTCACCCACCATTGTGTACTTTTCCCCGGGGTTTTTGTTTCCCAGGTGCATTACTTTGCAATTCTTTGCATTGAATCTAAGCTGCCATACATTTGACCATTCCTCCAACCTTGCCAAGTCCCTTTTCATCTTTTCTACCGCACCTTGTGTATCATCCCTGTTGCAGATCTTTGTGTCATCTGCAAAGAGACATACTTTTCCTTCCAGTCCCTCTTTAATGTCACTTATAAAGACATTAAAAAGGACTGGCTCCAGTACTGAACCCTGTGGTACCCCACTGCTAACCCCTCTTTCTTCACTGTGGACTCCATTTTACTATTACCCACTGTGTCCTGTTGTCCAGCCAGTGCTTTACCCAGGCTACCACCCAGGGACCCACTCCCAGGCTGGATAATTTGTTTATTAATCTTTTGTGCGGGACTGTGTCAAATGCCTAGCTAAAGTCTAGGTAGGCCATGTCCACAGCCCCTCCCTGGTCTACTACTTTGGTCACCCAGTCAAAGAAATCAATTAGAGTTGTCTGACATGACCTTCCTGCTGTGAATCCATGCTGCCTTGGGCCCTGTGTCCCACTGGCCTCTAAGTACTCAACAATTCTTTCCTTCAGAAGTGATTCCTTCATTTTCCCTACCATTGAGGTCAAACTGACAGGTCTGTAGTTTCCTGCCTCTGTCTTGCTCCCACTTTTGTGAAGGGGAATCACATCCACCCTCCTCCAGTCCTCAGGTACCACGCCATCCTCCCATGATTTATTAAAAAGGGTAGTCAGTGATGTTACTAGTTCTTCCCTTAGTTCTTTTAGAATTCTGGGGTGAATCCCATCAGGCCCCATAGCTTTATCCACCTTCAGTTTTAAGAGTTCTTTCAGAACCCTTTCTTCTGTGAAAGGACTAATATCAACCCCTATCCAGAGTGCTTCTATTAACTGGATTAGGTATCTCCCCCAGCTTTTCCATTGTGAATACCGAGCAGAAGTATTAATTCAGTATCTCTGCTTTTTTCACTGTCGCCTCTGCCCAACCACCTTCCTCTTTATTCAGCCTCAGTATCTCTGCCTTAGTCTTTCTTTGCTCCCTAATGTACCTATAAAAGATTTTATCCTCCTTCTTAACCGAGTTGGCTATCTTTTCCTCGGTTTGGGCCTTTGCTATTCTGACTGCCTTTCCCGCTTCCTTCTGCTTTAACTGGTACAGTTCTCTGTGCTGCTCCTTCTGTGTTTCCTTATACTTCCTGAATGCTATCTTTTTCTCCCTAACCTTCTCCGCCACTTCTTTTGAGAATCATAGTGTTTTTTTCTTCCATTTTGATTTATTTATTTGCTTATCACAAAGGCTTGTTGCCTCTGTGATGCTGGTTTTGATGTTTCCCCATTGTTGCTTCACCCCCCTTCTTGCCTGTTTGCTAGTGCTTTTCTGAGGCACTCTCCCATTTTGACAAAATCAGCCCTTCTGAAGTCCAGTATCTTCACTTTTGTATGGATTGACTCTACAGCTAAATTTGTCATGAACCACACTGTTTGATGGTTGCTTGTTCCCAGATGGCTACCCATTTCAAGATCGGAGATCCTCTCTCCGTCCCCATTTGAGAGTATGAGGTCTAAGATTGCTCCCTCCTGAGTGGGTTCCAAAACTAGCTGTCTGAGGCATGCCCCCTGTAGGGCATCGAGAATGGCTCTGCTCTTGAATGTGGCTGCAGCAAAGGTGCTCCTGTTAACATCTGGCATATTCAGGTCCCCTATCAGCAATATCTCCCCTTTCTCTGCCATCCTAAGGATGCCTTCTATCATTTCATGTCATTGCCTCCCCTGAGATGGAGGTCTGTATACAACCCCTGTGCGGATTACGGTGCCATCTCCAGTCTCCAGGGTGACCCACAGTGCCTCCTCTCCTCCCTGTTTACCCTTTAGTTCTGTTGCTTTGATCCCTTCCCTTACATAGAGAGCTACTCCTCCTCTTCTCTCCTTGTCCCTCCTATAGATTGTGTTTCCTGGTATGTTGACATCCCAGTCATGGTTCTCTGTGTACCATGTTTTTGTGACTGCCACAATATCCAGGCATCCCTCTTCCATCAAGGCCACCATTTCAGAGAGCTTTTTACCTAGACTATGGGCATTGGTACTCATTACCCTCCATTTTTTTATGGCTGTATTGCTTTTTGCCCCATCTATTTCCTTACTGCCTTTGTCTTTTTCTCCATTTACCCTGCCCTTCTCCCTATCAACTGCTCTATCTTGGTGTTTACCTCATTAACTACCCTAATTTTTGGGGGGACTAGGATTTGCCTTCTCCTTTTCAGTGCTCCCCCTTGGCTAGTTTAAATGCTTACCAATAAAGCATTTAAACCGATCACATAGGATTCTGGTTCCCCTCCTGGATAGATGCAGACCATCATGCCAGTATAGGCCAGCATCCCTCCAGGTAGAACCCCAGTCCCCAATGAAGCCAAATCTCTGAGCTCTGCACCAGTTTTTCAACCCAGTCATTGAATCTCATGGTGCAGAGTACCCTAGCCTCATCCATGCCATAGACAGGTAGCACTTCTGAGAAAGTTACCATGTGTGCTACTTGTGTAAGGCCCCTCTCCAACACCACAAACTCCTGTTGCACTGCTCTGATCCCATTCTCAGCCAAGTCATTTGTCCCTAGATGGATAATGACATTCAGCTCACTCCCCCTTATAGCTGCTCCCACGATCCTGAGGATTCATTTCCTGTCCCTCCAAGCCATGGCGCCGGGAAGTACCTTACCTTCCTCTCCCCTCCCTCCCCCAATTCTACCCCCCTAACAATTGAGTCCCCCACCAGGAGTTGTTTCCTTCCCCTGTGGGGTCCTGTACCACCCTCCTGTGGGTTTCCATTGTAGAGGTTCCCAGCATCCTCCTTGGTCTCTTCTGCAGGTGCCTCCATAGAGGAACCATGCTCTGCCAGAGTGGTGAATGAATTGTGGAGAGGCACAGCTGGAGGGATGCACCTCTGTTCCATTGCCCTCACCCTTCCTGAGCCCAACATGATCCAACAATTCCTCTTTCTTGGCAACCTCTGAGGTAGTGGTGGTGGCCTGGGTGGTCTCTAGGTGGGGGAGCAGGGATCCTGAATCCCTGCTAGATCAGAATGGAGACGATCAACCTCCTCCCTCGGGCCAGAGAAGTGCCTGAAAATAGGGCAGCAATGCAGTCTTCAGACTGTCTCCCGGAAGACTGCTTCTCCACAGCCAGTGCACTGCACCACTTCACACATGTCTGTGTCCCTTCCTGTTACTGATGCTTTTTTTTGTTCTTGTTTTAGTGTGTGCAAGCTTGTGAGTGTCTCTACCCCCTGTTTAGTGTGCTGTGCCTTTAAAGATATGAACAAGTGTATATTGTTAGCAGTTTTGGGGAAGTGATGTTAGAACCCCTGTTATAAAGGAAGTTATGCACTTGGGGCAGGTGGGGTGAGGGGCAGGGTGCATGGGAGTAAACCTGTGCCCTCCAGAAACAATCAACTACAACTCTGACCCTCTACCCCGAGGAGTGCCTTCCTTCCTTTCAGATACCTATTTCACAGGGTTAAGTAACAGGTCTAGTCACAAATGACTGCAAATATCTCCCAGCTACAGTTCCTCCCTGGCAAATTAAAGTTAAACTAAGAAAAGTCAACCCCAAAAACAGAGAATCAATACTAGTTACTTACACAGGTCCAAAAAGTAATAATTCAGTTCAGTGTAGTCTAGTAAATAACCTCCTTGATTTAAGGAAGTGTTGGCTGCTTTCTCTCTCTCTCTATCTCTGCTCAGCAGTATGGTTAGTCTGTAGCGATTACATATCCTAAGCTCCTTAACCTGCTTTTGTACCTCACTTGTGTCCCAGTCCACCAGCCATTGCTTTCAACCTATATTGCCAGAACTAGTTTGTCATTATTTTCTTGCTACAGTTTGTGTGCGGTATCGGCCTACAGCCCGGTCCTGAGAGGGCTAACTGCACAACTCTCTCAATGACCGCCTCTGTAACTTTACTTTTACCTTTCATCCTGTTAGTTTCTACCCACTACACCACACTCTCTTTTTCTACTTCCTTTACCTTGCCTTTCTCTCCCTCCCAACCCTGTCTTCCCTGTCCTCCTCCTGGTATGCTCACTCTCTTCTCATCCCCCATCCCATCCTATTCTCCCTCCTTTTTCCTCTCCCTTCCACACCTCACCCATCCCACAACTCCTTCCTCCACTCTCTCCTCCTACCCCCTCCTGTATCTCCCTAGCAGTACCAGGTCAATTTGCCATATGTATAATGGCAAAGTCAAACCCCCCCCCCATATAGCATGGGGAACTACAGCGACAGGGTGCAAAACCCTGCAAGGCACAAATGCAGCAAGTGCGGTTTTGTACCCTGTCGTGCATGACTGGTGGGGAGGAGTGATGCAGAGGTCAAGACCTCTGCTGGGGAGGTGGTCCACTGAGCAGCTGCCATGGTTCAGAGGGATGAGCCATGGCAGTGCAGGGCAGTTATGCATCTGTGGACCGGGGCTTGAATCCCAGTCCCAGATGTTTGCAAACTGCATGGTACACTCCACCCCCAGTGTTCCTCCTCATCCCCGTGTTGACCTCCCCGGAGTTGATTATATTACTGGGGGGTATTCGGTGGCACAGCACCTCACAGAAAACAAAGAATTCCTTTGTGTTCTTCGTCGATTTTGCTTTCGGCATTGTTTTTCAGGGCTGGCAATGTATCCGCTGTATATACAGTGTGGTACATTGCTGTGCTGATTTTGTTTATGACAACATGACCCCGTTTCCCCCCCAGCCACCCCAGTATGCTACATTCCCCCTTCCTGAACACTAAATCCCTCCACTGTGCCTATCTCTTCCCTCCACTCTCTGATCTCCCTCACCCCCCACCGTTCCAAAGGTTGGAAGTCTCACTCTATCGTCTTCCTTTCCTTCTCCTACTTCTTGCTGGTAGTGTTGAATCCAACCCTGCCTCCCCCCTTCTTCTCTCCCTCTGCTTTACCCAAAGGCCTCTCCTTCTTCCACCTCAACACAAGAAGTCTCCTTCTAATGTTTGACTCCATTAAAGTGTGGGTCTCCCAACACTCCCCTGATATCTTGTGCATCTCTGAAAGCTGGTTGTCCTCTAGGGTGCCTGACTCCAGCTTAGAACTCTCCGACTCCTACCTCTTTTGACAGGACCCCGAGGCAAGAGTGGTGGGGGGGTTACTCTCTATGTCCATCAAAGCATCTCTTGCTCCATCTCTTTCCGTATGTCTCTCCCTCCTCACGTGAGCTCCTGCTTGTAAATCTATCCCTTCCCTCCATCCTCCCCATCTTTGTTGGTGTTATCTTGCCCCAAACTCTCTCCCCTTCCTTGTTTAACCCCCTCTCATTTCTCATTTTGCTTGCTGCCTCTGGTGAGGTCATCCTCCTTGGGGATTTCAACTTAAATTGGCTCTCCCCTGCCTCCAAGCCTACTCTTCCCAAGACTAAGTCCTTAAACTTCGCCCCACTAATCACTGAACCCACCTGACCAAACCCATACTCCCCAAAACACTCCCTACTGGACTGAGTACTCTCCTCACAGCCTCACCCTATAAAAGCTGCAGGCCTTCTCCCGGACACCTTCAGTGATCACTGCCTAACCTATTGTGTCAGGAAAGTGCATCTCCCTCAGCATGCCTCCAAGCACATCTGGTTTAGGCCTCTCAGGTCATTAGACACTGAAGCCCTCCTAATCAACCTTTCAATCCCTAACTGGTCCACTGTGTACTCAGCCTCTGCCATTGACTCAGTCCTATCTCTCTTCATTGCTATTTTCAGGGCTCCATCCTGGGTCCAATACTTTTTAGTCTCTACCTCAACACCATCCCCAGCTCATGTACTGGTAAAATGCTCCTCTATGCCGATGATGCAGTCCTCATTGCCTCACATCCCAATCCCACCTCCCTCCAGTTATCCCTCCAGCAAGCTGACAACCAAGCCAAAAGGTGGTTTGGAGACCACAGACTGGTCATTATCCTAAAGAAAACTAAATCAATGCTCTTCTCCCACCACCAAAATAAAGCTAAAAATACCCCTCTCTTGATTATCCCCAGCACTCTGCACCCACTAGAACAAGTGACCACATACAAGTACCTAGGCATCACGTTCAATACTGCCCTCTCCTTCCACACCCACATTAATGCCCTGTCGGCCACCATTAACTCTCGGATTGGCCTGCTATACTGGCACAGGGACTGCCTGCCTCAGGTTGCCCTCAGGCTGGCCATCACCTCCTCCATCTTGTCCCTCGTGGACTATAGCTTGCCCATCTATGCTGCAGCTGACAACACTGCCCTCTCCAAAATCCAACTCTCCATCAATAAGGCCTGTAGGCTCCTGACCGGTGGCCCCAGCCAAACTCACACCTGCCTTCTCTATACTACCACCAACCTTCTCAACTTTGAGGAGCAACCGCTCTACCAGACCTGCCTTCTTGCTAAGAAATCTCTGCTAGGACTCTCCCCCGGGGGTCTCCACCTCCCTACAGTAGCCATATTCGTCTGTCACCACCTGTAGCTCTGTTAAGGACACTTGCAAGGTGCCCAGAACCAAGACCTCTCTTGCCCAGAGATCCTTCCTCTACCGAGCCCCCACCTGGTTCAACTCCCTCCCTGGCTGCATCTCCAACTTGCCAAAAATTGGCTCCTTCAAAACAGCCCCTTCGGAACCATATCTTTAATACCCACTGTTGTAGGTGCAACTAACCCCCTGTTGTAACTGTGGTTCCCGCCTGCCTTGCCCCCTGACTTGATAACATCCACTGGACAGCCTCTCCCTCCCCCAGACCTACCCCTTCCCTACTAGGTCCAAACAGGGATGTAATCTACTGTGTTCTCTGAGGAACTACTATATCCATGAGTGTAACTAACAATTTTATAACATTATGTAACCTAAGTAACATACAAACTACTACATTATGTAACCTAAGTGTATCTATGTTAAATGTTCCTTTTACTGAACTTGTAATGTTATCCTCTGTTTTAATCTGCACTGTAATAACTGTCTTGATGTCTGCCCCCTCCTGCAACGAGGTGCCTTTGTAAATGAGTCTCTGACTCAAAGGTTGTAAACCTGATTTGTAGTGAATAAATGAACAACAATGTGTGGAACATTCATGTCCCCCTCAGAATGGCCAGGGTTAAATGCTTCCACCACCCATGAGTCTCAGCTAATCTTAGTCACCTGTGCAATTCCCAGGACCTTGCATGGGCTCTCTTTAAATCCTTCCATTCCCTGGCTGATCTCCAGTCTTACAATGCACTCAGAAACACCTGCACAAAGGCTGTTCACACCACTAAGACCCACTATTTTAGGGTTAACCTCCAATCAAATCTCTCCTCCCCCCTCAAAATTTTGGAAGGTTGTCCACTCCCTAGTCAATCTCCCAGCCCAGTCCACCCCCTTACCTTTCTGGTGGATGATTCACTGGTCTCCACCCCACCACCTCCCCGAAGCAGCTCTTTTTAACAAATTCTTCACCACCTGTGTGCTACCCCATCCCCCTTCTCCAGGCACTGCTGTCTCTCCTCCACCCAACAATCCAATGCCTTCCACTTCCTCCTGTCTCCTCGGCAGAGCAAACTTCTGAGGAATTGCTCTATCCATGACAGTGGACCACCACAGCTTAAAGATCTCAAACTGGCAAGATCTGTCACTGTGGTGGTATTTCACTGCAATGGTGTTGCTGTCCTAACAGTATCTCATTTTTCAGTCAAGGCAGGGTTGTGCCATACTAGCCCACAGTGGGAGAGAAACAAAAAAAGAATCTTTTTGCTAGCTAAAGATGATGCCTTTATTAGGCTAATGAAGGGTTAAAGATACAAGCTTTGAAAGCCTTTAAGTGGAGACCCGTGTATTTCTTAAATAAGAAATAACAAGAAATTAAGGTATAAAAAGAAATAAAGTGAAAACTGACACATGAAAAAAAGTTAAACGGTTGCTTGCTTTTTCGGCAAAAACTAAATAAATGCTTGCAGTAGTTGTTGTTTAGGCTCCGTTGTTACACAGAGATGGTCCGCAAGGAAGTGAGAGTGGAATTGTCTGATTCACAAAATCTTTCAAGACCTTAGCATAATGCTGCTTAATACAATGCACATGGGTCACAAAAACCCAAGAACAACGTATCACCTTGGGGGATAGAATGCTCCAAGCAGGAAAAGGACCTAGGGGTTATCATCTCTGATGACCTCAAGGTAGGTAGGTAGACAGTGCAACAAGGCAGCAGGAAAAGCAAACACGTTGCTTGGATACATAGGCAGGGGAATCACCAGCAGGAAAAGGAAGTCATAATTCCACTATACCAGACATTAGTGAGGCCACACCTCAAGTACAGTGTCCAGCTCTGGAGGCCTTACCTATGCAAGAACACAGATAGGGTGAAGGTGGTTCAGAGAAGGGCTACCAAGATGATGCAGGGATTACATC
Source organism: Neoceratodus forsteri (assembly GCA_016271365.2). Classification (NCBI taxonomy): domain Eukaryota; kingdom Metazoa; phylum Chordata; order Ceratodontiformes; family Ceratodontidae; genus Neoceratodus; species Neoceratodus forsteri. The sequence continues at coordinate 703,069,240 of CM057452.1, read as the reverse complement.
ACAAACTCTATGAGGATAGGCTGAAGGACTTAAATATGTACTCCCTGGAGGAGAGGAGGGAGAGGGGGGATATGATTGAAACATTTAAGCACCTCATGGGGAAGAATAAGGTGCAGGAAAATACAATTTTTCAAAGAAAAAGATGCTCAAGGATGAGGGGACATAGGATGAAACTGGAGGGAGGGAAGTTCAGAGGGAACATGAGGAAATACTTCTTCATGGAGAGGGTGGTGGATAAATGGAACAGCCTGCCAGAAGTAAGTGGTGGGGGCAGAAATGATTACCGGATTTAAGAATGCATGGGATAGGCATGGGGGATATTGGTAATCGGGGGAGTGGTACAACCTGGTTCCAGGAGAGCTTGAAGAATCACAGTTGCTAGCATTAATGGGCAGACTGGGTGGGCTGAAGGCCCTTATCTGCCAACAACATCTAGTATTCTACAAATGTGAGTTCTAGTGTGTATAAGGTAATTCTGAGGTATTTTATGAATGTAAATGTGATAACAAGAAATAAACCTACATTTTCAATGAATAAAAAGAAAGAACATAAGATTCCAGAAAAAGTACAGTTATAAAAAATGAAAAGAATTGCATGGGGCTTTACCTATAAGCCTCTTCTTCTGGTACATGAAGAATAGGCTCATGGGCATTGAAAACTTGTACCTTTAATTTTTCATTAACATAATAAAGGTATTATCTTTACCTAGCAAAAAATTGTTTTTTTGTTTCTCTCCCATATTTAAAGAAATTAAAGGGAACAGGAAATGTGTACTAACTGACAACAGTTAGTAACGTTCCTATTTACAAAAATGAAATTCATTGTTCACTTGGGAGCTTAAGCAACAGGTTGGTAGAAAAGAGGCCAGGAGTTATATTTTGTTTTAAACTGAAATATTTGAATAGTTTGTAAGTGAAATTAGTTCTGTGTGTTAAAAATTATTACCTTGAATTTGAACTGATACTTGGGCTGTGATATTGTAGGTTTGAGGATAGATGTTTGTGAGGAAAATTAGAAGGTAATTTAAATGTGTTGTTTGCCTGGTGTTTGGTAGAGCCCTCCCACCCACCCTGTTTTGTGAGGTTCTTAAATACTGAAAAGCCACTGGGGTTGGGATTGAAGGGCTGAGTATTTCTGTTTGGGACTGAAATTTGAAGCAACAGGAGTTGGTGGGCCTGTGACATCATCGGTACCTGGTGTCTGCTTACACACACTGTTAGTGGGACTGAACACATACTGGACTGTATGTGTTTGTGAGACTTAGGAACTTTGTTGGTGGTAGGTTACCACCTGTCCTGATTTTCTGAGGACAGTCCTGATTTGGGCAGCTGTGTCCTGCAAAAAACATGAAAAATACTAAATGTCCTGATTTTACAGTAGAAAAACATTTTCTAACTTTCCACTAAATGTTCTAGAAAACTACAATAGCTTAACTAAAATACCTTAAAATGATAAGAAACACTAGAAGCTACTAAGAAACTACAATACTTAGCCTTAATTCTGATTATATAGAGAAAACAAGTCTATTGCATCGGTCGAGGTTACGTACTGTCCTGTGAAAAATCATGTTTCAGTAAGAAATGTCCCACTTTGGGCTTCTTAAAAGGTGGTAACCCTAGTTGGTGGGGTTGAAATTGGGTTTGTAAATAACTACAGTCAGTATAGAGAGAAACTGTACTCCAGGGGAAAGGGACTGAGAAAAGGGGGTGTGCTATTATAAACAGAGGAGGATAATCAGGGTGGCCATATTCCACCATGGCAGAGCATCTTCGGAAGGGTTGTAGGCTGCACAGGCTGTGGGATGGCAATAATTCTAAGTTGGGCCTGGAGAGGGAGGCTGCCCACTCTGTAGACAGCTATCTTGTATCAGGAGTGAGGTATATTGGTTAAGGGAAGCTGTGGGAGCTGGGGGTGTCCAAGGATGAGGGGTGTGGATATGGGCAGCAGAGGGTGGGGCTGAGGGAGGCTGGGGCAATGCTCTGAAGTACAGGACATTATGCTACAGCAAGCAGAAGAGGGATATTAAGGGACAGAGGACCCTTAGATGAGGAAGTTGATGCTAAGGGAGGCTTTAGGGTGAAAATTCTGAATTCAAGGAGACTGGAGGGGAAGAGTCAGGAGGGGCTGTTGCGGAAGCCTAAAACAGCAGACTGTGGGAAGGGAGCTCCTAAGGTGAACAGTGCAAGAGAGGAAGAAGAGGTCAATTTAGAGATGCAGTCAGGGAAACCCGGGTTACTTGATGGAGGCTGACATAGAGTGTCACAATAAATTTGAGAACTAAGCATCCTAGAGGGGAGGAAGGGGTTGGTGGAAATGAGGAAACTTATACAGAGGCGGGGAGGAGTCAGATACCCAGAGGGCATCACAAAACAGCTATGGAAAGGATAGACATAGTCCCAGAGAGAAGGAAACATATATGTTAAGCAAATGGGGAGATGCAACATATTCCAGACATGAGGAGGAGAGCATGATTGGAGAGAAACTGGGAGACAAGGAGGTGGGAGAGGAGCCCCCTTCAGCAGGAAGGTCAGTACCAAGGATGGGGCCCTAGCTAAGGGGACCCACAGAGAGCCTCTGGAGACAGGGGTACTATTACAAGGGGTGGTGGTGCGGGGAAGGGAAACCATCAGGACCAGGATAAATGGTTCAGATAAGAGGGTTAAAGGGACACCTATTCAGAGGGTTTGAGTTAAGTGGGCAAAATAGCAAGGGAGGCAGAAAGGGAGGGTGACAAGGGGTCTCTAATAAGGCAGGAAGACTCCCATGAAGTGCGATCATGAATAAAGAAGTGGGGAGGGGCTGAGAGGGCATAGTGGAGGTAACCATAAGGATGATGGCGGTGTTAAGGTTCTGTTACTGGGAGACTCGATGATTAAGGGTATCCATTGGGAGGGACAGGGGATGGATGCCATAGCCAGGTGAAGGTAGTGAGTATCTCTGGGCTGACAGTGCACAGAGCAAAGTTCATGGTGTATGAAATGGTTAGGGATTGTGGAGGAAACCGGATTTCTGGTGCATTTGGGAACTAATGATCTAGAGGAATAGCATTATGAAATCCAAGCAAGGTTCCAAGAACTTGCCAGAGTCTGTCGGGATAATGGATGCAACATTTCCTTTTCGGAGATATGCCAGTACCAAAGGCCTCAGTGGAGAAAAAAATAAACTCACAGAGGTTAATGATAATGGCTCAGGAAGTGGGTGAAGAGAATGGGTTGGGGTGTTAGGGAACTGAATGAGTTTGGGAGGATAGGGACTATATGCCAAGGACAGGTTTCATCTTGCCCCATTAGGGAAGGAAGTCCAAACAGGGATGGCTGACTACATACAAGAAAGGTGGGGTTTAAACTTGTAAGGGGGAAGGGATAAGGAGGGCTGACAGAAGCCTCCCTCCAGATGAGGGAGTAGCCTCTGCTCAAGGGGGAGGGAGAAACAGACTGGAGGTGGAGGTTTCCAGGAGGAGCAGGGGAGGATGGAAGTATAAGGAATCTGGGTGGGGTTCACAAAAAGGATCAGGGATAAGGGTGGGGTTAGTGTTAGTAAATGCCAGGAGCTTGGGAAACAAGTTGCCAGAGTTCCAGGCCATGCTGTTCGGGGGGATGTGGCGGCAGTCACGGAAGCGTAGCCAACAAAACCATGACTGGGACCTAATATGCGGGGTACACTATGCTTAGGAAGGATAGAAAGGAGGGCAGAGGGGTGGAGTGGCTATGTTCATTAGAGATGACATAGAAATTGATGGTAGAAGAGGCAGAGGGAAACGTGGAGGCCTTATGGGTCACTCACGATCCCCAGCAGGAGATAAGGTCAAGCTGGGAGTAGCACATAGGCCCCGGATGAGTGATGTTCTAGAGGATGGTTTGCTGGACAACATCATTGCCCAGTGTGGACCAAAAGGGAAGGAGTGGTGTTGATGGGGGACCTTAATATGCCAGGTACAAACTGAGGAACCATGTCCTCTAAGGTGGCCAAGGAGCAGAGGCTGCTGGATGGCTTCAGGATGTGTTCTTAACACAGCATGTGATGGAGCCACAAGGGAGGCATGTCCTGGATGTGGTTCTGGCAGATGGGGATCTGGTAAGGGACATGGTTGTGAGGACCCCCTGACTGGGAGTGACCACAATACTGTCTGGTTTCAAATAAGCATTGGGGAGTGAGGGTGAGATCTAGGACACTGGCAGTGGACTTCTAGGGGCAGACTTTATGGGCATGGTAAATATTCTCAAGGATCACTTGAAGGGATTACCTCAACGACAAGTGTGGAAAGGAGATGGGAGGTCATAAGCAGGGGACTTCATGAGGCAGTCAGGATCTGCGCTAAGTTGAAGCGTAAGGAGCAAGGTCACATAAACCATGCTGGTGGTCCCGTGAGGTCAGGTAGCAGTCAGAGAAAAGAGCGGCTTACAAAAATATAAAACAACAAGAGGGATAGGGATAAGAAATGTACCAGCTTGCATCTAGAAAAGTCACCATTATGGTGAGGAGCAAAGTCCAGTAAAAGCAACGGCTGGCACAGGGATACATGGAGGGAAAAGGGTTCTTCCGGTACATTGGGGAGTGGAGAAAAACTAAGGGCCATCTCAGCAGACTGAGATCAGAAGGAGGTGGGTGGAAGAGGCGAGGACCAGGCAGAGGTATTTACCAGTACTTTGCCTCTGTGTTCACTAGGGAGGGATGGGATATCTACAAAGCAAGGCACAAGAGGGATAGAAGCGGCGGAGTGGGATCAGGGAGCAACAGAAATGGAGCAAAAGGAGGGAAAGGTACCCCAGGGGTGTCACATCTGGATAAAGATAAAAAGACCAGTAAGGTGGAGGGGACGGATGATGCCATCCCCACCAAAAGGGTGTGGTTTGCCCTCAAGGCCCTAAAGAAAGACAAATCTCCTGGGCCGGATGGCATTCATCCGAGAGTACTATGGGAATTGGCGGACATACTGGCTGCACCCCTGGCGGAGCTTTTCAACAGGTCACTTGAGACAGGGTGGGTAATCTAGGGATTGGCGAGAGGCACATGTGGTACCAATCCATAAAGGGGGTCGAAGGAAGTACCAGGAAACTATAGACCCATCAGTTTAACTCGTGGTGGGAAAATTAATGGAAGTATACTAAAGGAACGATTGGGGGTTTACTTGGGGGAGGTGGGAGGTCTGGATAGTCGGCAGCATGGGTTTGTGCCAGGTAGATCATGTCAAACCAACCTTGTGGAGTTCTATGAATGGGTAACATCAGAACTGGACGGGGTAAGCCTGTGGATGTATTATTCTTGGACTTCAGCAAGGCATTTGACTCTGTCCCCACAATGGTCTGGTGGAGAAACTGATGGGGTTAGGAGTAGGCCTTTGATGGTCAGATGGATTGAAACTGGATAGCTGGACGCACTCAGAGAGTAGTGGTCTGTGGGGAGCTCCGAACCCTACAGAGGTTGGTAGTGGGGTACCACAGGGCTCAGTCCTGGGTCCAATCCTGTTTAATGCATACATATCGGACATCAGGGATGGTATAGGGTGAAATGAGTCTTCATGGATGACTCCAAGATGGGAGCAGTAGTTGAGGGAGAAGAGGGGAGGTTGGCCCTGCAAGGGGACCTGGACACCTGGAAAGCTGGGCTCACACATGGAAATTAAATTTCAATATCACCAAGTGCAAGGTGTTGCATCTTGGTCGGGGAAACCCTAAACACAGGTACACCCTGGGAGGGGAGGTGCTGGAAGCCTCAACAGGGGAAAAAGACCTAGGGGTCATGGTGGATACATGTATGAATAACTCTGAGCAGTGCAGGAGAGCAGCTAGCAAGGCAAACAGGATGTTGGGATGCATGCAAGGGGATCACCTCTAGGAGCAAGGAAGTGATTCTGCCACTGTACAATGGACTGGTTAGACCACACCTTGAGTACTGTGTACAGTACTGGAGACCACACTTGAAGAGGGACATACAGCTCCTGGAGAGGGTACAGAGGAGGGCAACAAAGATGATATGAGGGCTGGGATTTGACTTACGAGGACAGACTTGAGGAGCTCTGCCTGTTTTCATTGGAGAGAGGAGAGACAGGGGACATGATTGAGGTCTTCAAGTACCTCAAGGGAATAAATAGGGTAAACATGGAGGGATATTTGAGCTAAAGCAGGAGGCATCACCAGGGGCATGGTTTGAAGTTGGAAGGTGGAAGGGTGAGGGGAAAAGGAGGAGGTTTTCACTGAGAGGGTGGTGGACCCTTGGAATGCTCTGCCTGGTGAGCTGGTTCAGAGATCCACAGTGGAGGCTTTAAGAGAGGGTGGGACAGACACAGAAAGTGGATGTATCAGATGATGGCCTGTCCCGGGGGTGGGGATGGATGATAGGGTTTCTGGAGCACAAGGGATGGGAAAGGTCTCGCAACCAACTAAGGATCTAGGTTCGAGCAGACTTGATAGACCATAAGGCCTAATCTGCTGGCAAATAGTATGTTATGTTAGTATACCTCTAAATGATCCCTATTTTTTCTTTTCTTTTCTTTCTTTCTATATATATATATATATATATATATATATATATATATATATATATATATATTTATTCTTCTATCGAACAGCCCTTTCCACTGGTTACCCCAGCCCTGTCACTCTGGTGTCCACCAGGACTTATCTTGAGGCACAAGGTGCCAGGTGCAGAACCTCGTGGGGACCAGTGCCATCCAGCTGGTCAACCTCCATTGTTCCATTTTTTCCCTCCCGTTGCTGGGCGTGACACATCAGTGCACAGGCAGGCGATAGAGCAGAGTCCCACAGCACCCTCCGCTAGTTGGGTTTCCTGACCCGTTCTGCCTTCAGGCCTCCAACTAAGGGCAGTCATTTGTCAGATCCAGGCAGGTAGTGGAGCGCAAATACATCGTTCACCAGTAATTTAAAGTTACGTATTTAGTATGGAAGAAAGACGCAGCCCACAGTAGGTAATGCAGTTGCAGAGACTGGAATGCTATTTATTCTTATAAATTTCCATAAAAAGGTGAGCACAGCAGGACCTTCTGCAAAACAATGAAAAACTCCTAGCACCTCAACTCTCACGAGTCTTCAAAGGGGGTGTGACATACAAACATTAGAGCCAATTTAAATCACGGGTTCATCAATATTAATGGGCTAGTTATACCAGCATTTAAAGTGCCAGTAGGCAAATATACATCACATCAAATTGAAATGCAGTCACATAATCATAAGCACCATATAAAAAAATGAGAAGAGAGGCAATATATGCAATAGAGTAACAAATCTATATTAAATGTGACCATAACCTGACCAAAAACTCCATAGTATTCAAACTCATAATAGGCACTTTTATACGTTTCACTGTTAAAGGGCCACTCCAAAATCTCTATTCATTAAATATCCTGTTTGAAAAAAGGAAAAAGAAAACAGAATGAACATGATTTATAGTGTGAACACAATATTCTTTTTCATTTTAAAAGGCCATATAGCATTATTTATAATAAAGGTTCTACACAAATAAAACATGATTTAACTTCAAACATGCATAACCAAGGAATACTAATTTTAATAAAAAACCCTAAATCAACTTATGCCACAATAAACAGAGGCAGATGTCATGGAAAAGTAAAATAATTTTGTAAGAAATGGCTTCATTTCCCATTTGTCATTAAGCTCATTTGGTTTAATGCTTTTCATCTTAAAAATCCACATGTTTTCCTGTCTGAGCAAGAGATTTGACCTATCCCCTCCCATAGGCAGAGGAGCCAAATGCTCAACACCCATAAATTTCAAATCATTTGGTGATGAACTGTGGAAAAGCATGAAGTGGGCTCCTACTGGTGTATCATGATGTTTATTAATTATAGACCTAATGTGTTCCTAGATTTGTTGTTTTAAAGGTCTAACAGTTTTGCCAATATATTTATTTATTTATTTGGATTTTGGTAACCGGGTAAGCCCACTGAGACCAGAAGTCCCTTTTTCAGGGGCGACCCGGAATTAGTTACATAAAGAGACATTTATAGGCAATATTTACAGCAATTACATATTATACACAAATATACATTGAGACAGCATACAGGGATAGGACAATCAGGCTCACAATTTGACTTCAGTCATGATTTACAGCTATTACATTAGTTTCATAGATAAACATTAGTAAACAGCATCCAGTAGTAGACATCGGGGTCACATTCAGACACCTGGTTATCCACCAGTTAGAAGTGTAGTTAGTCAGCACAGAGGATTAACATCTTAGGCTCGTTTGAAAAGAGAAGGATGGAGGGAGGTTCAGAGCAGTTCAGCAGGCATAAGACCAAGGCTTGGGAGCTAACGGTTGCAGCCACAGAGACAAAGATTGAGTAGATAAAGTTTGAGTCCAGACTTGAACTGGTTGAGGGTGGGAGAGTCAGTCAAACTAGCTGGAAGGGAGTTCCACAGGTGGGAGGCAGCAAATTTGAAAGGGCGTTTGCCTTGGTTGGAGCGCATCCGAGGGATGTCCAGTGAGTGTTTCGCGGATGATCGCAATGTTCTGGATTGTTCTTTAGGGGCTAGTAGTCCTCTAAGATGGGGAAGGGGACCTAGGGTAGAGAACTTGAAGGTAAGACAATTGACAGGGTATGCGAGTTTGTGTCGCAGAGTGGGCCAAGTAAGTTCCCTAAGTGCCTCGCAGTGATGCCTCCTAGGAGAGGAGCTTGTGGCAAACTGTGCCACTCGATTATAGGGTACGGAAAGTTTGTTGAATTCCGACTCCTGGAGGAATTGCAGTAGTAGAGCACCATATAGAATGGTGGGGAGAAGATTGCAGCTGGCAATTGTCCGTTGTGCAGCCAGGGATAAGGAGTCCCCCAGCCAGTGGAGGAGACCAAGTTTTTGGTGGATGGCCCAGGTTACGGAGTCAGTGTGGGACCTGTAGGTCATCTCCTGGTCAAGATGGATCCCAAGGTATTTAAAGCTGCTCAAAGTCTCAACTCTTTTTCCTTGGCTGGTGCTGATCTGGAGTATCTGTCTTCTGTCAAGGCCCAAGTGTCTAGATCCAAACAGCACGGCTTTGGTTTTATCTTCATTGAGTATAAGGGAATTTGCAGAGAACCAGGCCTCAAGCATTGAGAGACTGTCCTGCAGTTTTGTGGAGATGACACTAGGTTGGGGGTCACTGCAATATAAGACAGTGTCAACCGCATACAAAATGAGCTTACTGAGGGAGAAGTTCCTGCAATATCATTGAGGAAGAGTGAGAAAAGCAGGGGACCCAGGATTGAGCCCTGAGGCACCCCAGTAGTGACAGGTCTGAGTCCTGATTGAGTGTCCTTCCAGCGGACCTTTAGGGAACAGTCACTCAGGTAGCTTACGAACCAGGAGAGTGAGTGGTGATCCAGTCCTAGGAGCCGGAGTTTGGTGAGCAGGAGATCATGCTTGACCAAGTCAAATGCCTTGGATAGGTCAATGAAGAGGGTGCCCATTGGGGAGCCCTGGTCCATGGAGGCAAGGATGTCCGACGTTAGCCGTATGAGAGCAGTGTTGGTGCCATGTCCCTTTCTAAAGCCATGTTGCATATCAGCCATGAGTAAGTGTTGCTCAAGGTAGACCTGTTGCTGGGTAGAGACAAGTCTTTCCTGGATTTTCCTAATGGGACTGAGAAGGGAGATTGGCCTATAGTTTCCCAAATTGTCTCGAGGACTACTTTTGGGGACAGGGACGACGGTCGCCACCTTCCACATTTTTGGGACTTTACCTTCCCTGAGTGATCTGTTTATTAGTAGGGTGACAGGGTGGCCAATTGCTGGAGCGGCAGCCTTCAGCAGGCGTGGCTCGAGTTGGTTGTGTCCCAGTGTGGAGGAAGGGTTAATTTTGCACAGGAGAGGCAGTACCTCTGACTGTTTGACAAGCTTAATGTGGAATTATGGTCGCGGGTTCACCCATGCAGCATCAGAGTGCAATGTAGGCCTGGGGAGGACAGGGAGGGGAGACACGCTCGGGGTAGAGAAAGAGGCACAAAAGGCTTCAGCAATGACAGTCAGAGAATTGGACAGTGAATCCCCCACCAGGATGGAGTCTGTTTGACTATTTGTGGAGCCCTTTATGAGTAGATTTATGTGGTCCCAAATTTTTGGGGGTCACATAGGTGTCTAGTTTGGAGGTTGTTTAGGTATTGTGATTTAGCCTGCTTCATGGATTTTTGCACTGATTTCTCAACTCTCTGTACTTCTCCCAGTCTGTAGAGTTGCCAGTAGCTTTGTAGGTACCCCATGCTTTGTCCCGGAGGAGCATGTTATGTTTGAGGCAGGGGCTCAGCCATTTATGGTATTTACCTTGCTCCCTGAGCTTTTTTACAGGGGCATGCATATTAGATGCAGATAAGAAGGTCTGTGTGAAATAATCAAGAGCCTCATCAAGTGTGGGTAGGGAGAGGACAGGGGCCCAGTCAGCTTTCCTCAGGTCGGAGCAAAAGTCTGCTGGACAAAACCTATTGTAATTCCTCGCTTCAATAACCTTAGCAGAGATTTTTGGAGGCTTGTTGGACCAGATGCAAAAGGTGGGCAAGTAGTCACTCAAGGCGTCAGACATAATCCCTGCCAACAGTATCCAGCCCGGGCAAGAGACTAGGATCCAGTCTATTAGAGAGTGATTTCCAGTCTTTGGGTTTAGTCTTATGGACAGTGGGGAGGTCGATAATCTGCATCAGTGGAGAGCCAAGTAGTGGGTTTTTGGTAGGGGAGGAGAGTAGTGATGGCCAGTGGAGATTGAAGTCCCCGAGGAGTATGGCCTCCCCCCCGGTGAGGTCCTCCAGGTGCATTGTTATGGATTCTAATGAGCAGGCGGCAGTTTGAGGTGGGAGGTATACACTCCCTATGGAGAGTGGTTTGGCATTGCTGAGGAGTTTTTTTACAAACAGCATTTCAGCCAAGGAGCCATTCAGGGAAGGGACATCCAGCTCCATGGCTTGGAGGACAGTGCTGATGTAAATAATAACCCCTCCTCCCTTTTTTCCTACCCTGTCTTTCCTGAAGGTAAGGTAGACCACTAGGTCAACTTTGTGGGGGAGGATCTGGGGCTTTAGCCAGGTTTCTGTCAAGGCTAGTATGTCGGGCTTATAGAGAGTAACCCAGGCTTCAAGTTCTGGGAATTTGTTCCTTAGACTGCCAATATTCATATGTGCAAGTTTGAGCCCTTTGGAGTCAGCCCATAAGGAGTGAGAAGGGGTGTTGAGGGAGAGATTTGGGAAAAAAGGGCCAGGATTGGATTCAATATCCCCCCCCTCGGGCTAGGAGGGTCCAGCCTAGGTGACCAGGGGGTTAGTAAGGGGGGGTAACGGCCAGCTCCCCATCCCCCCAGGGTAAGACGGTAGTGTCCTGCCACGCGCTTCGGGTGAGGTTCCGGGCAGGTTTAGTTTTAAATGGGTCTCATATGGTGGAATCATATTGACTATAATGACTTAGGGGTTTACTTATAGACAATGCCCAGGTACAACTGCTGGGACAGGACTTTGTCTATGTTAGGTTTAAACTAGAGTTTGATGCTAGCTATTTAGGCAGTGACTGTAGGTCAGTGTGATTAGAGTCTTCTTTAGAGACAGCAAGGTATCCCAGTAGTAGATAGGGGAAATTTCAGCTGAGACAAAAGGAGTTTGTCTGAGTAGTCTGTGAAATATAGGCTTCAGTGAGAAAGGTTAATTGTCTCAGAAACCAGCCATGTGTCCCTAGTGGTGAGACTGTATAACTTGCAGATGGTAAAGTGAGCTGATAGGATTTCGCTGCTCACGTGACCATCTAGCAAGTATAAATTGGAGTGCCGCTGCTCACGTGACCATCTAGCAAGTATAAATTGGAGTGCCGACCAAGGGTGGTGGTGGGGGTGGCAGGGCAGCCGGCGAAGCCGGCGGGGCAGAGCCTTACAGTCAGCAACAGCCAGGAGGGCCCATTTCTTGAGAGCAGTGAGGGGTAGCCTTAAATATAACAGGTAAGCCCCTGTACGAGGTTTGCTTCCAAATCTGAGGCTGTTGTGCAAGTCAGGAGGAAAGGTTCCTTTTTATGTCCCCCCCCCTTTTTTTTTACCTGTGCAAAAACAACGCGGTGCCATTTTCGGGGGGTGGGGGAGGGCAGGCATAGAGGCCCTCACGACCTCTCTAGTAGTCCCCAGTTCCCTGCAAGAGTAAGAAAAAATTACATGAGCCTGAGTTTTATAGTGAGGAAAGAGGGGGAAGGTGAAGGAGCCTGTTGTAGAAAGTCATTTACAGGTGCAGAGAAAAGTTTTGAGAGAGTTCGTATACGAGGGCAGCCCACCGCTTAGCCTCAGAGTGTTAGTACATTTATGAGTAGCCAACAGAAGTTTGTTAAAATACACAGTACAAAGCATACTAACATTAAGGCCAGGAACGTTTTGTAATGGTACACATCATAAATTAAGGCATAAGCAGTAAAGGCAAACATTTAAGGCACCCTGTCAGTTTTAACTACAATAGCCCAACAGCACATAATATAGGCAAAACATTTAAAGCACCCTGTCGGTTTTAACTACAAATGTCCAATAGCTGCACAATCCTACAAAGCAAAAACAGTCTGTACGGCTGCGCCAACACAACATGGCACCTTACAGAGTCAGCAACAGCCAGGAGGGCCCATTTCTTGAGAGCAGCGAGGGGCAGCTTTAAATATAACAGGTAAGCCCCTGTACAAGGTTTGCTTCCAAATCTGAGGCTGTTGTACAAGTCGGGAGGAAAGGTTCCTTTTATGTCCTTTTTTTTTTTTTACCTGTGCAAAAACAATGCGGTGCCGATTTGGTGAGGAGGGCAGGCATAGAGGCCCTCACGACCTCTCTTGTAGTCCCCGTTCCCTGTGCAAAACAACGCGGTGCCGATTTCGGGGCGGAGGAGGGCAGGCATAGAGGCCCTCACGACCTCTCTAGTAGTCCCCGGTTCCATGTGCAAAACCAACGCGGTGCCATTTTCATTGGGCGGGGGAAGGCAGGCATAGAGGCCCTCATGACCTCTCTAGTAGTCCCCGGTTCCCTGTGCAAAAACAACGTGGTGCCATTTTCGGGGGGCCGGGGAGGGCAGGCATAGAGGCCCTCACGACCTCTCTAGTAGTCCCCGGTTCCCTGCTAACAGGTTACATGTACACCAGCGAGCATAAGGTATGTGGTATCACACGTTATCAATTCCCTTACTTCTATTTTTTTGTTTGGCTCCCTAGGGTGATGGAAAAAATCTTGGACATTAGTCCCATATTTGCAAATATTGCATCTTTTGCATGTAAAAAAGCCTTTTGCTCTAATCGGAAGCCAAGTTTTGCTTTCAGTAGTATCAGTTTTTTTCTTTTTGTGTCTACCATGGACCATTTTATCCCTAATACTCTGCTCTGCGAAATGTGATCCGTGGTTTGGTTCCCACAGTATGTTCCACTTGTTCATCACCTAGTAAAATGGTCCAGTTACGTCCAGTCTGTGGAGCTGCATAGCTGACTCCATTCTGTTGATTTTCACAGTATTTTTTGGATTTAAGTCATTTGGCAGGACTGCCAAGCTACCCTCCCTGGGAGAGGAGGAGAGCTGCCCTCTGGAAGCTCAATCCTGTCCCTCCCTGGCTGACCCCTGGCGACTCACTCTTCCACAAACATGGGTTGCCGGTGTAGCAGCAGGTAAGGCATCAATGCCTCAGCCCTCCATGCCACTGGGCCGGCCAAATGATCCCTATTTATTGGTAACTGAATAAAAACTAAGGTGCAAATTGCTCTTTCAATTGTTTTCTTTTTGTGAGCAACATTCTGTTACAGTTCTCTTCATGGATCCCTTAGTTTGGAGTTTTTCCTATGTCATGGTTTGAGTACAGAAAGTGAAGCATGAGTTGTTGACCTATTAGAACCATGCGCAGAGTTCTGTACATAAACTGTGGCATAGTTAAAACTCCAGATCACTGGTTTCATGAAGAGAACTTTAACAGAATTCTTCCCATAAAAAGAAGACACGCGAAATACAGTTTTTCTCAGTACTTTTTATTCAGGCATGGTTACATATCAATCATTTATGAATATAGTTAAAGGGAGACTGTCAGCAATCAGTGTTCATTTTTTTGTTCACACCAGATAAACTCACACTGTCAAATGAAATGAGTCATGTGTATTATTAAACACTGTAACTGTTATGTATATTATTAAACACTGTAATTTTCAGACTGCAAGCTTATTTTTTTAAACATTTTATTCATAATGCACTGAAAAATAACTTATTCTTTGCTACACGTTACTACGAGCAGAGTCAGCATGTATCTCAGAGACTACACATGCACTGCCTTTACTGTAACTGTGATTGCTATTTGAAAGATAGCTGGGTTTTTAACAGAGCAACAGAAATGACATCAGATGATACTGTGAATTGATTATCTTGGAGAAAATAGATACTGTTTCTATCAAGTCTCACTTCAGAGTCTCTGCTACTGGCCATTAGGAGACTGTCACTTGTGAAAACAGCACTGTCAGACAGCAAAAGTGCTGGCACGTGGATCAGTGTGAGCGCATCCACTGTTGTTGCCCCGCGCTAATCAGATCGCGCTTGCTCGTCCTTGGCAGCTCCTGAGCATCATAGTTACTGAGGAGACACACATGTAGCACAGTCAAGCTGCAGACTTCAGGTGACCTGTTCATAAACTGTTCAAATGGAGAAAAACACTTGCCAGGTGATGTTCTTAAAAGTTACAGTGTTTAATAATACATGACGCATGTCATTTGACAATGTGAGTTTATTTGATGTGAATAAAAAAAAAAAAAATTAACAATGATAGCAGACAGTCTCCCTTTCAGTGATAAGGCATGACCAGGGATTAGATTAACAGTCTGTTAATCACCCCCTAAGAATGTAATGTGGCATGAGACACAGCTGAGTGCCATATTGCCCCTAGGGGTACTTAACTGACTGTTACTCTAACCCCTGGGAGTGTCTTATTGCTATTATAAAAAAAACTGATTTCAAAAGAAAAGTGCTAGAACTGTACCTTTTGAATGTTCTCCTCATTGAGAGGGAAATTTTTAATAAAATAGTTCACCCACTAACTGTCTAAGAATGCCGGTTCAAAATCAGAATGCATCATTCCAGTCATTCAGCAGGTCTAGAGGGTGGAATGCTGACAGGAAGACTTTTTGTGCCATGGTGATCAGGCTGTGCATGGCAGTGTAGCAGAGTTTAACATAAGGCTGATGGAATGCTGACAGCCAATCAGAACAAAGCATTTCTGAGACTTTTTTTTAAAGTTCCTGAACATTGGAACATTATAAACAGCTGCTAACCAGAAATAATTTTCTGTTCTCATTAACTTTTGAAAGGTCTAACTTGACAATGTTAGGGTTAGAAATTTTTTGAAGAAAACTTGTAGTCAGGTTCATAAGAATAAGAAAGATGAGTTCTATTGATGCAATTTGTATGTGTCAGTACTAATATATACGTAGCAATGCTATTTTAAAATCACTTTTTGAATGTATTATCTATCCTTTTTTATGTTTGCTTGCATGTATATTCAAGAAACATAGTGCCACCATACAAGTTTTCGTATTTGTGCCACCCCGCTTCCAATGCCCTGATCCTTTTTACAGGCACAGCCACACCGCACTAATGAATGTCCGAGCTGTCTATGACAGCAGTTCGGATGCAATGGCATACAGTTGAAAGAGAATGACCAATACACTCAGTGGTGATAATGTGTAGGCAATTTGCATACTGCCATGCCGTCGGCAGTATGCAAATTGCCTACATGTCACCACCACTGATTGTAGCGGTTGTTTTCTTTCAACTGCAGACCACTGCATCAGAAGTTTTGTTTTGGTTTCTCTTTGCCAACAGGGAAGCCCAATCCCGTCAGCATGATGAGCCCCCATTTGTTGTGTGTCGGGTGCCCAATCCCCCTCGGCTCATGCACAATCCCCCCCAAGCACACTGTATGTCTGACGGGGGTGCCCAATCCCCGTCAGCTGCAGTGCTCCTCCCAAAAAACAAACTACCCAGTGCCACACTGGGAACTCACCCCAGTGTAGCAAAAGTCCGTGTTGTCATGTGCTCCCCCCCCCCACACACTGTATGGCCAACCAGGGTGCCAAATCCCCTGGTGGCTCCACTGCTCCCCCAAACAAACTTACAGGTGCCTCACTGGGAGCCCACCCCAGCATGGCAAAAGTCCTGCGTTGTCTTTATAAAACAAAAAAAAAACCTGTAACAAAAGAAAATGGTCACTCGTTGACTCTCTTGCCCCCCTTCCCCAACCCGCGAGCACCGTCTGCATACCCCACCTCTCCACATCCCCCTCACCCCATACTTACCTCCGGAAACTGGCGTGACGATCTTCAGTGGACCGGGAACACATCTGCACTCTTCAAAACTGACCACAAATTGAAGAAATGCCGGTAAGCTGTATAATGGCATAGATGGGTACTTTTTGACTTTGGTGCATATAATTTTTTTGAATTTTTTTCACCAAACTTTCAACATGGGGTTCTTGGGACCCCATCTCATGAATTCAGTGACTGTTATCTGGTTATTCAGTCCCGAAAGGTGATTTTGTGGTCACTGCGCAGAATCACCTTTCAGGACCGATTAACAAAATGACAGTGTCACTGTTCATGAGGTGGGCTCTCAAAAAGCCTATGTTGCAAATTTGGTGAAAAAATTCCAAAAAATTACTGTGTTAACTTGTAAGTTCACGAATTTGTAATATTTTTACTCCAGATTTTCAACATTGGCATTTTGTCACACCTCCTTATGAACAGTATAGCAGTCATTTTTCACATCCTGGCTGAAATGCATTTTCGCACTTCCGGTGCAGAATAGCATGGTCACTGTGAGAAATCAGTGTTTGGGACAGATTAAGAAAACCACAGTGACACTGTTCATGAGCAAAGGTCCTAAAATACATATGTTGAAAATTTGGTGACAAAAGTCCATAAAATGGCTGTGTTACGAGCGTGCATTGTGCAGTTTCTACGCACCCTCATAACTTCACGAATTTGTAATATTTTCACTCCAGATTTTCAACATGGGCATTTTGTTACACCTCCTTATGCTCAGTACAGCTGTAATTTTTCACATCCTGGCCAAAATGTGTTTTTGCACTTCCGGTGCAGAATAGCATGGTCGCTGTGGGAAATCAGTGTTCGGGACAGATTAAGAAAATCACAGTAACACTGTTCATGAGCGGAGGTCCCAAAACGCCTATATTGAAAATCTCATGCAAAAAATTCCCAAAATAATTGCATTACAGGTCTGCATTGTGCAGTTTCTATGCACGCTTGAGACTTCACCAGTTTTTTTTATATTTTCACTCCAGATTTTCAATATTACCATTTTTTTACACTTCCCCATACAGTATGTGCATGGGGGGGGGAGCGCATGAGCACACAATATGCGTGTGTGCATGTGGAGGGGAACCACTGCCACTGAAGCGGAGCTCTCCCTTTCAACTGTACGGTACTGCATTTTCAACTGCTGTCATAGACAGCTGCAGCATTGATTGGAGAACTGCAATCGCGCCTGCAAACACACTGACTGAATTGGAAGATGGCTGCCACACCTCCGAAAATTCGGATGATGGCACCATGTTTCTTGCACATGCGTGCAAGCGATCATAAAAATGACGTCTGTACTGTTCATAAGGAGGTGTGAAAAAATGCCAATGTTGAAAATCTGGAGTGAAAATATTACAAATGTGCAAAATTATGAGGGTGCGTGGAAACTACGCAACGTACGCTTGTAACACAGTCATTTCATGGACTTTTGTCACTAAATTTTCAACATAAGCATTTTAGCACTTCTGCTCATGAACAGTGTCACTGTGATTTTCTTAATGTGTCCCGAACACTGACTTTCCACAGCGACCGCGCTATTGTGTGCTAGAAATGTGAAAACACATTTTGGCCAGGATGTAAAAAATGACAGCTGTACTGTTCATAAGAAGGTGTGGAAAAATGCCAATATTGAAAATCTGGAGTGAAAATATTACAAATTTGCAAAGTTACAAGGGTGCGTGGAAACTGTGCAATGCATGCTCGTAACTCAGTCATTTTATGGATGTTCGTCACCAAATTTTCAACATAGGCATTTTAGGACCTCTGATCATGAACAGTGTCACTGCGATATTCATAATGTGTCCCAAACACTGATTTCCCACAGCGACCGCACTATTCTGTGCCAGAAGTGTGAAAACACATTTCGGCCAGGATGTGAAAAATGACAGCTGTACTGTTCATAAGGAGGTGTGAAAAAATGGCAATGTTGAAAATCTGGAGTGAAAATACTACAAATTCACGAAGTTACAAGGGAGCGTGGAAACTGTGCAACACATGCTCGTAAAACAGTAATTGTTTTGGATTTTTTTCATCACATTTGCAACAAAGGCTTTTTGAGAGCCCACCTCATGAACAGTGGCACTGTCATTTCATTAATCAGTCCCAAAAGGTGATTACGCACAGTGGCCACGAAATAACCTTTCGAGACTGAATAACGCCATGATAGTGACAGTATTCATGAGGAGGGCTCCTAATAACCCCATGTTGAAAATTTGGTGACAAAAGTCAAAAAAATGGCCGAGATATCCACACAAGTTGAAAAAACCCTATTTATGCCATTATACAGCTTACCGGCATATCTTCAGTTTGAGGTCAGCTTTGAAGAGTGCAGATGTGTTCCTGGTCCACCAAAGATCGTTGCGCTGGACTCCGGAGGTAAGTATGGGGAGAGGGGATGTAGGGAGGCGGGGTGCTCAGATGGTGGGTGTGGGTTGTGGGAGGGGGCACGACAGACTGCAAGGGACCGTTTTCCTTATTTCAGGGACAAAAATAATAAAAAGAACGTTGCGGGAAGGTTTTTTTTTTTCAGTCTTCATTTGTGCACACTGGGGTGGGGTCCTAGTGTGCCACCTGCATTTTGGGGGAAGGGGGGACTTAAGCCAACTGGGATTGGGCCCCCTGTTGACAAATAAAGACTGTTTGGGGGGCATGATGCCGAGGGGGATTGGGCACCCAGTCAGCACACAACAAATAAGGGGAGGGACATTATGCTGACGGGGAGTGGGCTCACCCATTGGCAAATGAATTGGGTCATTGGCCTGCTGACAGGGGGATTGGGCATCCCCATTGGCTTACATGGGACTGACAGAAATGTTACACCAGGCAAGGTACTGCCCTGCAATGACGGGCCGCTCCCTCATTGCAGCGGAATTGCTGATGCTGCAATGACGAGGTGGCACCTCATTGCAGCAGCCTAATTGTTTCAAGTTGGTGGTACTTCTGCAGAACCAGTGTCATCAGGACACTGGGCCTGCATTGGGTGCTCACAGCCATGCCCACAAATGCTGTGCTGGCATTGGCCGCCACACTGCCGCACCTCCACAACCTGCTTCTCTCCTAAGCTGCTACATAATGCTTCTTGCGCATGCGTGCAAGCAAGCATAACAAAACTGTCTGTGTACCTCTCTCTCTCTCTAGCTCTCTTTCTCTCTCACCATTATGCTAGCTGTAGTTAAACATATTCAAATGCCAATAAATTTAAAATGATAAATGACAGCATGGTACTGTGAGCAATGAAGTTGTTCAGCACCAAAATACCTACAAATTGAGCTGTGTTTCATTTGCAGATACCTTTTAGTTGTTTTTTTATGATTAGCAAAAGAAGACAGCAGAAAATTCAATTTCTTTCACTGTTTCAACAAACAAATGTGAAGAACTTTAAAACAAAAAAATGACAGCCTGCTACTGTGAGCACATTTGTTCAGCACAAAACTATCTACAAAATGAGTGGTGTTTCCTTTATTTATACCTTTTATTTTTTTTTGTAATTAGTAAAAGACAGCAGAAAATTCATTTTTTTTACTTGTTGCAGCTTGCAAATGCAAATAGCTTTAAAATGAAAAATTATAGTATGGTATTTTGAGCACAAACGTTCTTCAGCACAGAAATATCTACTGAATGAGTGGTGTTTCATTTATTGATACCTTTCAGGTTTTTTTATAATCAGCAAAAAATGGCAGGAAATTGAATGCATTTTTTTTTCACTTTCTTGGCGTTATGGGCATACGTGGAATTTGCTACCCCCATTGGGAATATTGTAGATATTTTTTGTTCTACTGCTGATTGACCTGATGACATCAGTGACATCATGAGTGGCGAGCACCTCTAATTACCAGTAGTTGCAACATGATAGCGAAATTGCTCAGGGTAGGTTTGGTCTGGTTTCTAGCAAGTCATGGGACCTCCACTGGACACATTCGGACCACTCTTGCCACAGTCTGACACTATTCATGAATTATTGGTGAGCATTTGTAATTAACAGAACTTGCAACAATGGTCACAAAACTGCCCAGTGTAGGACCTGTCGGGTGTGTTACCATTCATGGGACCTCCACTGGACACTTTTGGACCACTCTTGCCACGGCCTGACACTGTTTGTGAATTGTTGGTAAGCACCTCTAATTAGTAGAAGTTGCAAGAATGATTGTAAAATTGCTCAGGGTGGGCCTGGTCTAGTTTTTAACCAGTCATAGGACATATACTGGACACTTTTGGATCACCCATGACGCGGTCTGACACTGTGAATTATTGGTGAGCACCTCTAATTAGCAGAAGTTGCAAAAATTGTCATGAAATTGCTCTGAGTAGGCCCAGTCTGATTTCTAACCAGTCATACAACCTCCACTGGACACTTTGAACCACTCTTGCCACAGTCTGACCCTGTTCCTGAATTATTGGTGAGCACCTCTCATTAGCAGAAGTTGCAACAATAGTTGCAAAATTGCTCAATGTAGGCCCATTCTGGTTTCTAACTAGTCATGGGGCATCTACTGGACACTTTTAACCCACTCTTGCCATGGTCTGACACTGTTTGTGAATTATTGGTGAGCACCTCTAATTGGCAGAAGTTGCAAGAATGGTCACAAAACTGCTCAGAGTAGCCCCGGTCTGGTTTCTAACCAGCCTTATAACCTCCGCTGGACACTTTCAGACCACTCTTGCCACAGTCTGACACTGTTCATGAAATTTTGGTGAGCACCATTAATTACCAGAAGTTGCAACAATTGTCAATAAACTGCTCAGAATAGGCCCAATCTGGTTTCTAGCCAGTCATGGAACATCTATTGGACACTTTTGGACCACGCTTGCCACGATCTGACACTGTTCATGAATTATTGCTGAGCACCTCTTATAAGCAGAAGTTGCAACAATGGTTGCGAAATTGCTCAGGCTAGGCCCCCGGTCTGTTTCTTAACCAGTCATGGGACCTCTGCTGGACACTTTTGGACCTCTCTTGCCACAGTCTAACACTGTTTGTGAATTATTGGTAAGCACCTCTAACTAGCAGAAGTTGCAACAATGGTTTCAAAATTGCTCAGGGTAGATCCAGTCGGTTTTCTAACTAGCCATGGGACCTCCACTGGACACATTCGGTGGATCACTCTTGGCACAGTCTGACATTGTTCATGAATTATTGGTGAGCACCTCTAGTTAGCAGAAGTTGCAAGAATGGTCATGAAATTGCTTACAGCAGGCCAGGTCTGGTTTCTGCCCAGTCATGTGACATCCACTGGACATTTTCGGACCACTCTAGCCACTGTCTGACACTGTTCCTGAATTATTGGTGAGCACGTCTCATTAGCAGAAGTTGCAACAATGGCTGCAAAACTACTCAAGGTAGGCTCATTCAGGTTTCTAACCAGTCATGGGACATCTACACTAGACACTTTCAACCCACTCTTGCCACAGTCTGACACTGTGAATTATTAGTGAGCACCTCTAATTAGCAGAGGTTGCAATAATGATCACAAAACTACTCAGGGTAAGCCCAGTCTGGTTTCTATCCAGTCATGGGACCTCCACTGGACACTTTCAGACCACTCTTACCACAGTCTGACACTGTTCGTGAATTATTGAAGAGCACCCCCACTTACCAGAAGTTGAAACAATGGTCACAAAATTGCTCAGGTTGGTCCAGTCTGGTTTCTAACCAGTTATAGGACATCTACAGGACACCTTTAGACCACTCATGCCACAGTCTAACATGATTTGTGAATTATTGGTGAGCACCTCTCATTAGCAGAAGTTGCAACAATGATTGCAAAATCGCTCAGGGTAGGCCTTGTCTGGTTTCCAACCAGTCATGGGACCTCCTCTGGGCACTTCTGGACCATTCTTGCCACTGTCTGACTCTGTTCGTGAATTGTTAGGAGTACCTCTAATTAGCATACATTGCAACAATGGTCATGAAATTGCTCAGGGTTGGCCCGTCACCAGGAAACTGAGGTAATAATCCAATTTAAATGGCACACAGCTGAGAGACACAAAATGAAAGCAAAAAAAAGAAAATGACAGCAGAGTGAGATGTACCTCTGGGTATCGGGGAGAAGGCAGTTTTCATGTGCAATGACTAAGTGCGAGGAAGAAAAGGGGGTGTCGGTGGGTGGCTGTATGAGACATACAGTGTGCCCTATATCACTTTGCCTGATAATGTAAAGTGGGAATTCAAGAATATGGGGCTCGCACTGTCACAGCAAGGCAGCATTGACAGAGCAGGGGGAAACAGAAATGGAAACATTGAGTGTACAACAGTTGTGCACCCCATTCCCCTCCTTTGGAAGGCAGGAATTGGGAGCTGTTTAAATAACAAATTACAGTTTGGTTAATTGGCAGAGAGGAATCCTCAGATTGTTTTTGACATGAAATTGGATGCAAGTTACCAGGAGAAGTGGGGTCACCACCTTTGTGAATGGGTCTGACAATAGCCTGTTTTCAGACATCAGGAACAGTAGCAGAGGAGAATGAGAGATTTAAAAGTAAGGTAATGGGAAGAGCAGTGGATGATGTCGAGTGAAGGAGAAGTTTATGGTCAAGGCCATCGAGATTGCCACCCTTTAGTGGATTGAGGGAAAGCAGGGCCTTCAGGGTAACAGCAGGAGCGATACGAGAGAAAGAAAACAAAGGGGGAGAAGAAGGCAGGGATCAGGAAGGAGGGGTGGTGGTGGAGGAAGGGATAAGAGAAAGGGTGCAGGTAGTAAAGTAGGAGTTAAAAGACTTAGCAACAACACAAGGGTCAGAGATAAGGGAGTTACCAATCTTTAGAGTGGTAGGGGGAGACTGGGTCTGAGGGGAGAAAAAGGAATGGACAACCTTCCAAAAATTGGAGAGGTTATTAATGTTGTTTGGAGCCTGATTGTCCTTGTACTAGCAAAAAGAGTTAATTTTTAAAATACCTTTACATAGATACATACATAGACAGTGTCGGCAGATAAGGGCCTATGGCCCACCTAGTCTGCCCATTTGAGCTTGTAAGTTCAGTTTGTTTTCCTAGAAGTCTATTTCCCCTTACCCCTGACCTCTAGAATTCCTTTACGTCTATCCCATGCATTCTTAAATCCCGTGATTGTTTCAGCTCCCACCACTTCCTCTGGCAGGGTGTTCCACTTGTCCACCACCCGTTCTGTGAAGAAATTCTTTCTCATGTTTCCTCTGAATCGCCCTCCCTCCAACTTCATCCCATGCCTCTAGTCCTGAAACATCTTTTTGCTTAAAAATAGTGTTTTCCTGCACCCTGTTCCTCCCTGTAAGATACTTGTATGTCTCTATCATATCCCCTCTCTCCCTCCTCTCCTCCAGGGAGTACATGTTCAGTTCCTTCAACCAGTCTTCATAGGACTTGTGATGCAACCCATGCACAATCTTTGTTGCCCTCCTCTGAACCTTTGCATTTGATTTTTAAATACAATATCTCAGAATGATTGGAAATAGTAAGAAAAGCTAAAAAAATGAAACACAGTCTTAGTTTTTATATATTAATATGTCCCTTGGAGCCACTCGTTGCTGGATAAGAGTGGTTTCACAAGCATTCTGCTCAAAAGAGAACAGTGAAACAAAGCTAAGCTGTTCTAGCTCGAGCAGAACACAAGTGAAACCACTCTTATCCAGCAATGAGTGGTGATGAGGGACATATTGTGTTATTTTTATTTATTTAATTTTTGTTGACCGGGTAAGTGCACTAGACAAATCCTGTCTATTTTCAGGCACGACCCGGGGGGAGGGGAATACAGATGAATGCCAACTGACCTTGAACCAGATTAAGCTGATGGTGGTATTTTTAGTGAATGAGGGAAATTTGGCCAGGACACCTGGGAAATTCCCCTACTCTTTTCCATAAGTGCCATGGGATCTTTAACATCCACCTGAACTACAGTACCACCAATCCAAGCAGATGAGACCTCGGTTTAACGTCTTATCCGGAAGACGCCACCTCAGAAGTGCAGCACCCCTCTCATGTTGCACTACAGTGTCAGTACCGGGATATTAACCCAAGTGCCAGATGCGGGAACTGAACCCACAGCCCTCTGATCTCCCGGCCTCAGAGGAGAGTGTGCTACCTACTGAGCCACTGACACTATCAGTCGGGCAAGATCAGTAATTACAGTACATTTCAACAGAGTCTGCAAATGTGTGAGAAGAATTCAGGAATGGAAAGGCTATGGGAATCACATTACCTATGGACACACACCAGCATTCTATCAATTTCTGACAGCTGTAGGTGTTCTACCAGATGATTCAAAGGGAGACACTAAGAACTTGTTTCTGATAACTGCACTATGGCTGAGGGGCCAGCTATAAAAGCAAACAACCATTTCTATGCAGTTGCATATAAAACATGAAGATGCCCTAACAATCTTAATGTACATTTGTGTAAAGTAACTGCAGTATATAAATTAGGATCTGCATTTCTTACCTGACATCAGATAAACAGGGGATAACTCTTTCTTAGAGCTGTGGTTAGAAACTTTACATATGTCACTGATAGGCTGGTTACCTAGCAATGAAATCTGCAGAGTTCGACAATGAAATCTCAACAGTGTTGGCAACCTGCCACAAACTTACAGTCCTCTAATAGAATATAAAAATCCTAAACATACTCTGGCGATTTTGATCAGAGTTAGTATTTGAAAACCTTGCTGGTTCCGTGAGACATCAAGAACAGAATTTCAGGTAATCTGTAGCAAGCCAGTCAGTTGCCCATAAACAGGGACTTCAGCACAGGTGCTTAAAATGGGTGAGGCTATTATCCTTGACATTTGTAGAGCCCAAGCAATGTTCTTGTGGCCTCAGGCTACCAGAATGTAACCATTTAAAGTTACTGCTTATGGGTCATTGTTAGTCTGTTGCCAACATTTGTAATTAGCCGAGAAAGGTTTTCATCAGGATGACAGTTCACCAACGACAGATGGTGATGACAATGCATTCGACTTCACTCTAATTACACTCATTGATCAGCATTACGACAGGCCTAACTGTGTTCTATGATCATTAGTGCAGACAAACATTCTTATCTTGTTTTCTGTACTTGTTTTTCTACAATTCTTTATCCAGGAAAGCCCACAGCACTTCATTTGCAGAAGGGACCTTCCTCTACCCAGTTTTCCAATGGGGTACTGGGGTGCAAGGAGGTGATTATCTGTTTGCTTTTCTCCCTTTCCAAAGAGCACAGTGGTAGAGGTGAGAAGGCTCAGTGGCTCTTCAGTCTGTTTTGGAGCCTTTTACCTCTATGTTACTGGTTCACATTCAACCTAGGTCAGTAGTGGCAGAAAGCAATTTTCCACCATTGACTGGTGGCTTATGTAAGGTGTGTTTTGGATGAGTTGTATGAATTGTATTGTTGTAATATTTTATGGTTACGTGTAGTCTTAACATTTTTTTAGTAAATATTTGTAACATAAAATGTTCTATATTAGAGATTCAGATTAGAGCGTGCCTGATCACCGAAAGCTTTAAAACCACTCTGAAGACCCATCTATTTCAACTAGCTTTTCCTGATCCTAGTGATAACTAATATCTGTGAATCTGATTTTGATCATTTTAACTGTGTGACAGCTAGTTTTATTCTTATGACTATTTTTAATGTTTGATTCTATTTTATATATTATTGTTTTCTGGATTTCATTGTTTTTACTGTACATCTTTGGAACAGCACTTAAAAATAAAGTGATTGATTGATAAAGAATAAGAAGAAGCAGAAGAATAATTAGTATTTATATAGCACTTTCATACACATTGCATCCCAAAAGATGCTCTCTTCCTCCTCTGGAGATGGAGGGTTCTGTCTGTGACAGGGCTGAATAAAGATCCTGTCCTATTTGTTACACAGAAAGAGTTAAATGCAAGGATCTGTTCTATCCTCACCTTTTCTGTCTCTAGTCTGTCTGATTGTGCAATCAAATTTTCTTGTGAGACCTAGGAACTGGTCACTCTGACAGTATCATGTTTCTTCCCCTTCCTGCTATCTTCTCTTGCTGTTTCTGTGTTTCCTTCCCCCTTGCTTATCCGAGGTTATAAAAATATATGTGAATCTTCTTGTGAAATTGAGATCCTTTGGTTTATAGAAACATAGAAACATAGAAACATAACATAGAAACAGAGAAACATAGAAACATAGAACATAGAAACATAGAAATATAGAAACATAGAATTTGACGGCAGATAAGGACCGCTTGGCCCACCCAGTCTGCCCATTTCCCTGCCTACTGGATAAGCTGCAAATCCTAGTTAACCAGCAGCCTACTTCTTCCTACCCCTATCCCCTAGAATTGCCTTATGACTGTCCCATGCATGCTTGAATTCCACCACTGTTTTTGACTCCACGACCTCCTCCAGAAGGCCATTCCATGCATCCATAACCCTCTCTGAGAAAAATGCTTCAAATTACCTCTGAGCCGCCCATCTTCAAATTGTGCCCCTTGTTCTTGCACACCTCTTTTTTGAAAGATGCTACCCTCTTGGACTTTGTTGATTCCCTTGGAGGTACTTGAAAGTTTCTATCATGTCCCTCCTCCCTCCTTTCCTCGAGGCTATACATATTAAGCTGCTTTACTCTCTTCATATGTCTTCTGGTGCAGACCCTGCACCATTTTAGTTGCCTCCTCTGGACAGCTTCCATCCTGTCTATGTCTTTGCGAAGACTGGTCTCCAGAACTGCACGCAGTACTCCAGATGGGGTCTGACCAGCTGTCTGTACAGAGGGATAATAACTTCCTGTTTTCTACTGGTGATGCCTCCCTATGCATCCCAATATCCCCCAGCCTCATTGCTGCCCTCTCACATTGCTTGCCCACCTTTAGGTCATCTGATATGACTACCCCAGGTCCCTTTCCATTTTTTGTTTTGTTAGTATCTCACCCCATTGTGTACTCTTCCTCAGGTTTTTGTTTCCAGGTGCATTATCTTGCACTTCTTAGCATTGAATCTAAGCTGCCATACATTTGACCATTCCTCTAAACTTGCCAAGTCCCTTTTCATCCTTTCCACCCCACCTTGTGCATCAACTCTGTTGCAGATCTTTGTGTCATCTGCAAATACATATTTTCCTTCCAGTCCCTCTGCAATGTCGCTTATAAAGACATTGAAGAGGACTGGTCCTAATACTGAACCTCATGTACCCTACTAGTAACCCCTTTCATCAGAGTGGACTCCATTTACTATTACTCTATGTCCTATTTTCCAGCCAATTTTTTACCCAGGCTGTCATCTTGGGACCCACTCCCAGGCTAGCTAACTTGTATATTAATCTTTGTGTGGGACTATGTCAAATGCCTTGCTAAAGTCTAGGTAGGCCATGTCCACAGCCCCTCCCTGATCTACTACTTTGGTCACCCAGTCAAAGAAATCTATCAGATTTGTCTGGCATGACCTTCCTGCTGTGAATCCATGCTGTCTTGGGTCCTGTGCCCCTCTGGCCTCTAGATACTTGACAATTATTTCCTTCAGAAGTGACTCCATCATTTTCCCTACCACTGAGGTTAAACTAACAGGTCTGTAGTTTCCTGCTTCTGCCTTGCTCCCACTTTTGTGAAGGGAAATCACATCTGCCCTCCTCCAGTCCTCGGGTACCACCCTCATCCTCCCATGATTTGTTAAACAGGGTAGTCAGTGGTGTCACTAATTCTACCCTTAGTTCTTTTTAGAATTCTGGGATGAATCCCATCAGGCCCCATTGCTTTGTCCACCTTCAGTTTTAAGAGTTCTTTCAGAACCATTTCTTCTGTAAATGGGCTGCTATCAACTTCTGTATCCAGTGTGTTTCTACTGTTTGTTCTAGGTACCCCCTTCCTTTGTAAATACTGAGCAAAAATATTTGTTTAGTATCTCTGCCTTTTCACAGTCTCCTCTGCCCACACTCCCCCTTTATTAAACCTCACTATCCCTCCCTTGGTCTTCCTTCGCCTCCCTGATGTACCTATAAAAGGTTTTATCCCCTCTTAACTGAGTTGGCTATCTTTTCCTCGTTTGGGCCTTTTGTTCTGACTGTCGTCCCAGCTTCCTTTTGCTTTAACTGATACAGTTCTCTGTCCTGCTCCTTCTGTGATTCCTTGTACTTCCTGAAAGCTTTCTTTTCTCTTGAACCTTCACTGCCACTCTCTTTGAGAACCATAGTGGTTTCTTACATCGTTTAGTTTTGTTTATTTGCTTCACAAAGGCTTGTTGCCTCTGTGATGGCAGTTTTATTATTCCCCATTGTTCTTCCACCCTCCTTCCTGCCCATTTGCTAGTGCATTCCTTAGCACTTACCTATTTTTGCAAAGTCAGCCCTCCTAAAGTCCAGTACCTTTGCCTTTGTATGGCTTGACTCTATTGCTGTGTTTATTGTGAACCATACTGTTCAATGGTCGCTAGTTCCCAGATGGCTACCCACTCTACATCTGTGATCTCTCTTCATCTCCATTTGGAGAACCAGGTCTAAGATTGCTCCCTCTTGAGTGGGCTCCAATACTAGTTGTCTAAGGCATGCCCCCTGTTGGGCATCTAGAATAACCCCACTCTTCGAAGTGGCTGCAGCAACTGCACTCCAGTTAACATCTGGCATATTCAGATCACCCATCAGCAATATCTCCCCTTTTTTTACCATACTAAGTATACTTTCTATCATTTCCTTGTCTATTTCCTCCCCCTGAGAAGGGGTCTGTATACAACCCCTGAGCGGATTGTGGTGCCTTTGCCGGTCTCCAAATTTACCCACAGTGCTTCTTCTCCTCCCTGTTTTCTCTTTTGTTCTGTTACTTTGATTCCTTCCCTTATGTAAAGAGCTACTCCTCCTCCTCTTTTACCCTCTCTGTCTCTCCTGTAGATAGTGTATCCTGGTATGTTTACATCCCAGTCATGGTTTTGTGCGATCCATGTTTCTGTGACTGCCACGATATCCAGATGTTCCTCCTCCATCAAGGCCACTAATTCAGGAAGCTTGTTACTCAGACTACGCATTGGTACTCATTGCTTTCCATTTTTTGATGGCTTTACTTTCTGTTGCAGCAACCCCCACTGACCTTTCTACCTCGGTCTTTTTCCCATTTAGTACCCTGTTTTGTAGGGAGAGGCTGGGATTTTCCTGCTGCTTATCAGTGCCTCCCCCCTTGACTAGTTTAAAAGCTTGCCAATGAAGCATTTAAACCGATTGCTCAAAAGACTTGTTCCCTTCCTAGACAGATGCAGACCATCCTGCCAGTATAGGCTGATGTCTCTCCAGGTGGAACCCCAGTCCCCAATGAAGCCAAACCCTTGTGCTCCACACCATTGTTTCAACCACTCATTAAACTGCATGGTGCAAAGTACACTTGCCTCACTCATGCCACTTACAGGCAGCACCTCTGAGAAGGATACTGTGTGTGCTACTTGTCTTAGGCCACTCCCCAGTTCTACAAAGTCCTTCTGCACTGCTCTAATCTCATGTTGAGCCAAGTCATTTGTCCCTAGGTGGACAATGACATCCAGCTCAGACTCCCATGCAGCTGTTCTCGTGATCCTGAGGATGCGCTTCCTGTCCCTACAAGCCATGGTACCAGGCAGACACTTTACTTCAGTTTTCCCTGCTCCCCCCCAGTTCTATCCCCCTAATAACTGAGTCCCCCACCAGGAGCTGCTTCCTTTCCTTGTGGCATCCTCTGCCTCCTTCCTGTGGGCCTCCCTTGTGACAAGTGTCCTCAGCCTCCTTAATCTCCTCCGTGGGTGCATACATAGGGGAGCTGTGCTCCCCCAGAATGGTGTATGGATTGTGGAGTGGAACAACTGACTGGGTGTGCCTCTGTTCCACCCTCCTCACCCTACCTGAGCCCACTGTGGTCCAGCTGCTGTGCTTTCTTTGCAACCTCTGAGGTAGTGGTGGTGGCTCTGGTGCTCCCTGGATGGGGGGTTCCCTTCCTACCATCCAGTCTGGCCTGGGGGAAGGTTCTCTTACTGCTGTCCAGAGTGGCCTGAAGATGGGCAACTTCCTCCCTCAGTGCAGAGAGTTGTCTGCAAATAGGGCAGCATCTCAGCCTCCAGAAAGACTCCTGGAAGACTGCTGCCCCACAGCCATTACATTGCACTACTCCCCACATGACTATTTTTTTTTTGTGTGTGTGATTGGTTTGTTATATAGAATATATATATATATATATATATATATATATATATATATTATACAATGTGTATGTGTATATTTTCAGTGCTGTGTGCTAGAGAGGATATGACATTGATATGCCTTGCACTTTTGAGGAAATGATGTCAGAACCCCAGGTATAAAGGAACTATTTCCAGGGGTGGGGTGAGGGTGGGAAGGGCTGGGCCTAAACTGTGCCCTCACAAAACAATCAGCTAAGAGCTCTGACCCACCGCTGCGATGAGTGCCTTCCTGTCTGCAAGATACTATACACAACAATTTGACAGAGAAAATCCCTGCTAATCAAACAGAGAAAAATCCAGACATCCAAGTCAGACACAGGTAAACCTCCCCAGCCCCAAAACCGCCTGGTGGTTTGTGCTCTGAAAACAGTCAGCCCCAAAATAAGTCAGCTGTGCTTTGAACTCTTCCTGCACTGAAAATCTTAAGAATTGTAACAAGACTGTCTTTTCCTGATAATTGTAAATTCCTTATTTCACCTTTCAGTTAGAACCTGCCTCCACCTGCAGTATATCTGCTACAAACCAAGGACAATTGAAAGGTTCCCCTTCCTCTGTTGTGAGCACAACTCACTTTCTTGCAAATCCTATGTTCAGTATTGCAGCTCCCAATAAGAGATCGTTTGACTAGGAAAAATATTAGCTGTTTGAAAATGTATGTACGGTAGGTATATTGTTGAAATTATTGCAAAAAGCTATTTGGAATTTAGGAGGTTAACCTTGAGATGCAGTTTTGACCTGCACAAGATTAGTTGCAGAGTTGTCAACAGGAGATTAGCTCTGGGACACCTTGTTCTATTTTGTTGCACCTGCAAGGAAAGAAACTGACAAGAGTTCTGATACATTTTGTGAGTAACAGGATGCCTCTTAACAAGATCAGGATGTAGAAATTAATTGCCAGGCAAAGACGTCTTATAAAAAGAGCAGCAATGTTTGTTAGAGAGAGAGAGAGAGAGACTGACATTTAGAATTAGAGATACCCTTAGAGGATGGATTTTGTTTTGTTTGAACTGCCTATGCTAAAAAAATTCTGTACAGTTTTTATTTTTAATTTTATTGCTATTGGAAATAACAAAACGCTACTTGCGAATTTTATAACTTCTGCTAGTTTTTCTAAGCTTCCTGACCTGTGCCTTGAGGGCATTGTCCTCCACTGCATTACTGCCACCTGGATGACCACAGGTGGTACTGTAGCTGGAAGATAGAGAGGATGGTGGGGACACAATTGATGTCGGCATGAGCATACAAATACCTTGATGTCTATACATGGGACATCCACTGGTGCTAAGAGGAAATGTAAAATTACCCTAGCACCCCCACAATGATGGATCGAGGTATATGCAAGCCTCCACCTCCCCAGCACTGCACCACCTGATGTGACAAGGTGTTCAGGGTATATCCCATTCCTCAACCCCATCTGGGGGTACTACCACAACTCCATAGAGGTAGGTGGCCATGGCTGGGAAAGGAAGGGTGATTGAGGGGCACCTGGTGATCCTGAGGGAAAGGTGTGGTTGCTGGAGAGACAGAGGCATAAACAGAAAGTAAAAAAAAAGACCTCCTTTCTTCTGCTGCTGAACTCCCTACCAATGCATCACAGCATTCTGTTCACCTTTCCTATTGTCTCATTGCATTGTGCTAGTGATTTGAGAACATTGGAAACTGCCACCCCCAGTTCCCTTTCTTCTTCAGTCACAGAAACTGTTACCCAAAGCCTGTATTCTTCCCCCTGCATTTTTGTACCTATGTGCATGATATTGCAGGTTCTGGCACTGAAGCCCAGCTGCTAGATTTCTGATCACCTCTCCAGATCTTCCCTTAACTCAGATACCTTCATTAGGGTCAACTCTGCCATGGAACCTGGTGTTATCTGCAAATAGGCAGATTTTCCCTCTTCTGCCTTTACATATGTCGCTGATGAAGATGTTAAAAAGCACTAGGTATGTGAATGCCCTTGTGGTATCCATGGGTGACTTCCCTCATTCCTGAGAATTCCCTTTTTTTCACCATCCTCCATATCCCTCAGTTTTTGACTAATCTTTTATGCAGAGTCACATTGAATGCCTTGCTAAAGTCAAGGTACTATATGCTGACTGCCTGTTCTTTATCTACCCCTTATTATCTAGTCAAAAAAGTCTATTAGATTTGTTGACAAGACCTTTCTGCCACAAATCCATGCTGCCCACCATCTTGTAACCCATTTGCCCCCTGAAACTCCACCAGTCTTTCTTTGATTATGGTTTCCAGTAGACTGCCAACTACTGATGTCAAACTGACCAGCCTAAAGTTTCCTGGCTCGTCTTCTTACCCACTGTTGTGTAGGGGTACCATGTCTTCTGTTCACCAGGCCATTAGTACCTCTTCAGTTTCAACTGAGCAATTGAAGAGCTCTATCAAGGGTTCAGCCAGTACCTGTGCCATCACCTCCAGCACCTTAGAGTGCAGATCACCAGGTCTTGGGGTTTTGCCATTAGTGCCCCATGACCCTTGACACCTTATCCATCACTATTGGTCCCATACACAGTTTTGACCACCACCACTGCCTTCTGGCCTAGTGCTGCCTTTACGTTAAGGCAGAGGCCCTTCTTTTTCTTTGTAAGTATGGGAGAGAAGTAATGGTTCACTGTTTCTGCCTTGCCTTTAGAGTCTTGCACCTGCCCCTCTCCCTGTTAAAGCTAGAAAATACCTTCTTTCATTTTTCTTTTTTCCGTGATGTATTGAAAGAAGACCATTTCCTTTCCTTTCCTTCACTTCTTCCACAGTCCTTAGTTCCGTGTCACCCTTAGCCTTCCACACCACTTCAGGGAACAAGGCATGACAGAGGCCTTATATGGAAGTTACTGCTGGATTGGCATGGCCAGAGATGTCCAAGAGTAGTTAATCGATTGTAAGGGATGTGCCCTGGCTAAGGATGTTTTTTCTAAAAACAGGTCTCGCTCACCTGAATTACTGCTTCTGCCCCCTTGAGGCCCTTGCCATGGATTATAGTCTATTAGAAACCACTGCTGATAGGTAGGTAGGAAAATGTGCTGGCCTGACAGACATGTTCACCCGCTATACTGCACCAATCACCACCTAGTACAAGACAGCCTACACCACGGTCCAGGCCCATGTTAAACATTGATTCACCTGCTATGGTTGCCCTGCAGGACTCCATACCAATGAAGGCTAGAGCTTTGCAGCTGGAATCATCAAAGAAATCTGCAGCCTGTATGGACTATCCAGAAACCAGACTACCCCATACCACCCACATAGCAATGGTCAATGCAAAAGGTTCAGCTGTATCCTACATGACTTGCTGCAGTTGTTGCCATCCAAGAAGAAGCACATATGGTAGGACTACCTGCTGGAGCTGATCTTGGCCTACAATGGACATGTGCACACGGTGACTGCCAACTCCCTGTTCTACTTGATGTTTGGCCAGGACCTAAAATTGCCTCTTGGCCTGCAGGTGAGGAAGGAGAAAAGCGGCACTACTTGACAAGATGAATGAATACCATAGCGCCATGAAGGCCTAAAGACAACCTGCAAAGTCACAAAGGAAACTGCTGAGAGGGCTGGTCCCATGTGGAAGAGGCAATATGATTGAGGCACTGGAAGTACCTTGATCTTTTTAAATTTATTTTAATTAATTATTTTTTTATTTACAATTTATTTATTGGGTAACTCCAAGAGCATAAAATGCCGATTTTCAAGGATGATCTGAGGTGAACAGAACACATAAAACACAAAAACACATTTTATTTATTTATTTTTATTTATTCAATCTTGTATTACATACCTTTAAGCTCAGGTGGCTCATTTACAAAGGTTCCACATCGGGGGAAGGGAGTACAGCAACAAAGGGTAATACAATGTTACAAAAAATCTGTCAGCAATATTTACATACTTTGAAAAAAATTAAAAGTCAGTTAGAAAGAGAGGGAAGAGGAAAAGTAAAGGTCCTTAGAACAGAGTAACGTGAAGGCCTTGTCCAGATAGGGAGGGGTGCTCAGGGTTATGGCAATAGGAGGGACCAGACTTATAATCGGAGGGTAAGGGTGAGGGGGGGAGAGGGAGGGCTAGTGGGGGGGCATCAAGATAGGAATGGCACTGAGGTTAGCAGGGGAGGAGAGAGACCAAAGGGTTAGTCACACCAGCAGAGAGAAGCACTTAGGAGTAGCAGTCATAGGAGCCTTTAGCCGTGAGATCCTAGCAAAGCAGATGCTTGAAAGGGTCTAGTTTTGATTGGGTTGATATTTCTTTAAGTGTATTGAACGACATTGGCCCTCTATCGGCAAAGGAGCATTGAGCTAGAGATGTCTGGCATCATGGAACTTGGAGGAATGGGGAAGCAGAGCTTCTAGTATGCTGAGAGCTACAGTGAGGGTTTAGAAGGTTAGGAGTACCAGGAGGCATGAGTCCAAGAAGTGCTTTTTTAACAAACAAGCACGTTTGGTATTATATCCTTCCACTAAGCTGAAGCCATCCTGTTTGAACATACAGGTAGCATGTATGGGTGAGGCGAGCAGTGACAATAAGGAGTCCACAGGCCTTATTTAATGCCACAGATATTCTATGAAGTGAAGAGGTTGTAGCCCCTCCATAAATTATTAAGCCATAGTCTACAGTTGATATAACTGAGCTGTGAATTGCAGTCTTGAGGGCTTCGGGTGTCAGACACCGTTTATGCCAGTGAAGCAGACCAATCTTGGAGTTGATTGCCCCTGCAACATTGTCATGCATGCAACATACAAAGAGTGAGAAAAGAAGTTACAAAACATACATAATAAGATAACAAAACATTATAAAGTGACAACATGAATAAATTATATAAAACATGAACACTGGTGAATGAGCAAGATAATGCAGTGTTGTACTTTTTTTAAAACCAGGATATAAACCATAAGATTGTAAAGTGCTTGACAAAGCATTCCAGAGATTTACAGAGCAGTATGAAAAGGACCTTTGTCCAGCTGAGGTCTTACAAAATGGAGGCTGAATGAGTTGATTAAAAGTGAAGCTCTAGTTTGATGATGACAGGGGTTAATTCCCAACTCCTGCATAAACAAAAATATAGCTCGGGACTTCAAAAATCTATGAAAATTAATAAGAGAAAAATAATCAATCCTATGTGCAAAGGAAAGCCATTCTAATTTCCGAGTCATCCCACAGTGATGTAAGAGCTTGGGAACAGCCAAAACATAACGATAAATAGAATGATGCAATGTTTTTACTCTGCTAACGAGTTTACCGACAAATGCATATAAAGACAAGCCATAATCAACCATTGACTGCAGTAAGAACTGCATCTGAGTTTTTCTGGAATGAGGTGACAAACAATTTTTTAGTCGGTAAAGTTGACCAAACAAGTATGCACTGATTTAACCAAGGAATCAATGTGTGCTTGATGTGGAAGAGACTGGTCAGGAACAAATTCCAAATACTTAAATCTCTCCACTTGATCAATCTTTCTGCCTGTGGGATCAGAAATAATGTTCTGAGACTGTAAATGCTTGAGTTTTTATTTTAGCCAAATTCAGTAATAATTTCCCAATAACCATATCTAAACAAACTCAAAATCAGTTTATAATTGTTTACCAATAACATCAGTATCTCAATCCCTTTTAGGAAGCATCATGTCATCTGCATAAATAACAGTTCCTGTCTGAGTGTCCTGAATAACGTTTGGGAGAAAATATTAACTAGAATGGGACCCAATATGGAACCCAGCAGGACACCCATCACTATATCAGCTAAAGGAGAGACAGAAGTATTTAATAAAACTACCTGTCATTCTCCCATTAAGTAGTTGTGGAACCAGTTCCCAGCGACTTTACATAGGCTGAGGTCCCCAAGCTTTGAGAACAGGAGACCGTGGTGCACCAAGTCAATCGCCTTAGAAAAATCCAGGAATAACACACTTACAAGCTCTGTGCTGCCCAAGGCCCTAAATAAGAGAGTTTGTTACTTTCAAAATAACAGTAAGAGTGCTGTAATTCTTCCTAAAACCATGTGGAAATGGTGTCAGAGCATCACAAGAATCCAAATAATTCTTTATTTGGTCAAAAAAAATCTTCTCTGGGACCTTGGACAGCAGAGTCAACAGTAAGATTGGCCGATACTTCCTGGATTAGGTACAATGCCCAAATTTTAAAATTGGGACCACGGTTATCTGCTTCCAAAGTTGAGGGATCTCACCTGACTGTAGCGAAAAATGAAATAACATAGTCAATGGTAAGACATAAAGGGCCTAATATTGAAAAATGGGCAAAGTATAAATCAAAGGTTTGCGCTGTACTTGCCCATTGTCCATGACCCCGAGGATGCTATATTCGGTCAGATAGTGCACTGGCACTATCCAACTAAATATTGGGGGCATATTGGCACAGCACTGTATTGAGTGGTGCTGCTGCCCTGACATGGATTCTAGAAGTGTAGGGAACAGTGCTCACAGACCTGATAGTGCCAGTAGCCCCTGCCACGATATTCAGCTGGCACCATGCAAATGAGCCATTAGGCATGCATGGTGCTAAGGGGCTGTATTTTGCCCATTATGGGCTCATGTGCATGGGAGGCAATGGCAGGTTCACGTCTCCACCCCTCCGTGGCAGGCCACACCCACTCTGATCCCCATCCTTGTGAAAATACATTTTTCCCTGGGAGTCAGTGTTCCCCCCTGTCCTCTGATCCCCATCCCCATTAATATCAAAGTAGTCCCTGGTGTCTAGTGGTCCTCCTTGTCCTCTGATCCTCATCACCATTAATATCAAAGTAGTCCCTGGCATCTAGAGGTCCCCCTGTCCTCCTATCCCCACCCCTGTTAATATCAAAGTAGTCCCTGGTGTCTAGTGGTCCTTCCTGTCCTCCAATCTCTGTCCCCATTAATATCAAAGTAGTCCCTGGTGTCTAGTGGTTCCCCATCCTTCAATTCCCATCCCCATTAATATCAAAGTGTTCCTTGGTGTCTAGTGTTCCCCTGTCTTCTGATTCCCATCAATGTTAATATCAAAGTAGTCCATGGTGTCTAGTGGTCCCGCTGTCCTCCAATTGCTGGCCCCAGTATAAATACAATATACATTGGTGTGCATGGAATCCCCCCACCCTCTGCTCCCCAGCCCCACTAGAATCAACTGATTCCCTGGCATTCTGTGGTACCACCACCCTCCGATCTCCCACCGCTGTTCCATATGAGATGTCCCTGGCATCTAGTGACTCCTCTCAACACTACGTGCACCAGGTACATCACTCTGTCACCCCCCCTTACTTTAATCACTGGTGCCATGGGAGCCCATACAGCAACCAGCACAACCCTCATCTTACCACCTCAGCCTGCCGCCATATGGGTTGACTGGGAGTGCGCATCCCCTGTACAGTAATGGGAGCATGCACACTGTCTACTGTAGATAGTATGTGCACTCCCTTTACAGTACAGGGGATGCACACTCCCTGTCATTGCATATGATGGCTGGCTGAGGTGGTGAGAGGAGAGTATGCCTGTCACTGTATGGGCTCCCTTGGCACCAGTGATTAACAGAAGGAGGAGTAGCAGAGTGGTGTACTCAGTGCAGGCAGTTTTGGGGGGGCACTAAACTCCAGTGACTTCTTTTATGGAACAGCGGTG
The DNA here is from genome assembly GCA_016271365.2 of Neoceratodus forsteri. Lineage (NCBI taxonomy): Eukaryota > Metazoa > Chordata > Ceratodontiformes > Ceratodontidae > Neoceratodus > Neoceratodus forsteri. The sequence continues at coordinate 703,031,255 of CM057452.1, read as the reverse complement.
GGAGATTGGAGGGCAGTTGGAGGAATCACTGGACACCAGTGATTCAAGTTGATTCTCCTGGGGCCAGGGATTGGAGGGTGGGGTGGACTGCTGGACACCAATGTATAGTTTATTTATACCTAGGCTGGTGAGCAGAGGGTTGGGGGTACCGCTGGACACCAATGTATAGTTTGTTTATACCGGGGATGGTGACTGAAAGATGAGAGGGGGCACTTGACAACAGAGACTACTTTGATGTTAACAGGGACAGGGATCACGAGACAGTGGGATCATTAGACACAAGAGAAATGTTTAATTTTAACAGGGATGGGGATCAGAGGATGTGGATGACCATTAGGCATGAGGGAGCAGGTGTGCGCCCCCAAACGCCGATGAAGTTATTGGCTGCAGTGGCTCCACCACCACTATGGTTGCCCAGAGTGAGTTGGGCTTCTTCTTGGTAGTAATTGTGCAGTACAAGGCTTCCTGTGCTAATCCTTCTGCGCAGCACTATCGCACTGAATACTGCGATGCACCAGAATTCATGTCCAGACCCCTCCTTTTACCCACTGCATACACTATTTTTTAGCACACACGATAAGGCTTTTAGCATGTGCAGCTGCCCCCTTTGAATATTGCACTTAGGCACCAGTTCTGGGCAAATGGGGTGCAATCACTTTGTCCTCCAAGCAAAGTTTGATTATCTGACCCCTAATCCCTAACCAAGGCAAAAAAGTCATAGATCAATATTATCAAGACCGTAACTAGATTTCAATGTGATTTTCTTGAGATAATCCAAAGTTTGTTCCAATGTTAAAGGAGTAGTCCACCCAGAATTTGCAAAAAACATATGTTATGTAGAGTGTATTGATACATATGTTAAGTCCTAGTGTGTCCTTCCCTCTGTTTGCTATTAGGAGTTTTTCCTAAATTAGCCTGCTAGCTGTATGGTAGTTTTACGACCACTGGGGATCTCCATCACAAATAGGTTTATTGGCTTTCTTTCTCCTATGATGCACCCTGTCTCACGTGACAATGATGTAGCCATGCCCTTAGATTTAGCATGTGCACTGCTTTAAAATTAGTTCACAACAGCAGAGCTTTGTAACTGTTCATATCCAGGGAGCACAAATGTCATCAGTAACAGTTTAGCAGATACCTGAGAGCAAGCTAACTGAGGTTTCTGTAAGAAAACAGCTACTAAATAGCTCTAATTCATTATTTGTGTTTTTGGTGTGTGTCAGGTCTAGCTAGCAGTAGTAAGTGTTTTCATTTTAAAATGTTATTTCATCAAACTACACACAACAATAAAAAGCACAGAAATTGCCCCAGATCATCAATGCTATAATTAGTAAAGACTGTAGCTGTTTTCTTACAGAACACCTACTCAGCTCTCAAGTATTGGCTAAACCGTAAATGTAGGTACCATCATTCTGCTAGAAGGAACTGGGAGTTAGGGCTGACTTTGCTCTGTGACATCACTTTCATTTATTTATTTTTTTGCTTGTTTTTGTTACAAATGTGAAGCGTCTTTTTAATAAAGTATAAAAATATGTATGTGTGAGTTATTTAGTTTGGAGAATATTTGTTTTGTTATTTGAAAAAGTGTGATACACTAAATGTGTAGTGCAGTGAACCATTGTAAAATGGAATCAAATGTGTAGCTGGAATAGTCACTGTCATACTATTGCTTTCATGCCATACCACAGGCAGGAGAAAAGCTGACTTCAAAGTATTTTGCAGTTTCTAGGCTGCAGCTTCATACTATTCACTTCATTTGCCAAAAAAATGAAAATCTTGTCACAGAGCAACATCAGCACTAACTGCTAATAGAATGCCAATATCTGCATTTACAGTTTAGCAAATATTTGACATCTAACAGAGTGGGGTTTCTGTAAGAAAACAGCTAGAGTCTTTATTAATTATAGCATTGATGATCTGGGCAGTTTCTGTGCTTTTATAGTTGTGTATAGTTTGATAAAATTAAAAGTTTTAAAATTAAAACACTCCTGATAGCTAGACCTGATGCACATAGAAAACAAAAAATAGTGAATTAGAGCTATTTAGTAGCTGTTGTCTTACAGAAACCCCAGTTAGCTTGCTCTCAGGCATCTGCTAAACTGTAACGGATGCCATTTGTGCTCCCTGGATAGGAATAGTTACAAAGTTCTGCTGTTGTAAAGTGATTTTAAACCGATTTTAAAGCAGCGCACATGCTAAATCTAAGGGCATGGCTACATCACTGTCACATGAGACAGGGTGCATCATAGGAGAAAGAAAGCCAATAAACCTATTTGTGATAGAGATCCCCAGGGGTCGTAAAACTACCATACAGCTAGCAGGCTAATTTAGGAAAAACTTCTAATAGTAGACAGAGGGAAGGACACACTGGGACTTAACATACATATCAAAACACTCTGCATAACATATGTTTTTTACAAATTCTGGGTGGACTACTCCTTTAACATTTTAAACTCATATTTAGAATCAGGACCCATTTCAAAAATAGGACTGTCAATTAAGGCAGTACCTTCCACCTAGGGTGCCAGCTTGGTAGCACCACACAACACTTGATTAAATTCAGTGGCAATGTCAAGCTGGTCAGTATTGTAACCTCCCTTAGTGGACAGCAAATATACCTTGGTTGTGGAGGTCTTTCCCATCAGTTTATTTAATATTTTCCAGTTATCCTAGTGATCATTAGATGCAGGACACTGGGAGCTCAGAAAAAACATAGAAACATAGAAGTTGACGGCAGATAAAGGCCACAAGACCCATCCAGTCTGCCCAGTTTTTCTGCCTTATGAATGTGCCATAGGCTTGTACTCTGTCAATGTCCTATCTATTCATACTCATCTGTATTACTCCCTTATGCCTATCCCATGCCTGTTTGAAGCACTGCACTGTATTCATATCCACCACTTCCTGAGGTACTTTGAGTTAATTCAAGGAACCTGATGTTTACAATAATTCTGAGTCATCAGTACTCCACCAAAGACTGTGGAGTATGAAGCTTCTAATATGACCTCCAAGCTTTGTCCCTAGTTTTCATTAACTGGATTAGTTCAGGGGTCACCCAATCCTGGCAACGATCATTTACTCTTGAGTTACTCAGAGGTAAATCTATCACAAATAGAAGTAAACTCATAGGCAATGAAATCAATCATAAAATCATCATTAGGTAACCCAGATGGTATCCAGTGAGGATAGTGACTAAATATGGGGGCTGTCAAAATGGTGACTCATATTCAGTGCTATCCCCATGGGCTACCCTACAAGGGTAGCAACCTACGCGAAAGCAAATGTAGGGAAGGGCAACTGGAAGGAGGACTAGTGAGGGGAAGGGGAGGGACAGAGAAGGGGTTTAGGGGGCTGGTGAGCCTACTGCCACTGAGCTAGCCATGTGGTGTGGTGGTGTGGGTGGCTAGCTCTGGCTCAGCAAGTACTGGATTTGGGGCTGGGGTTTGGGAGAGTGGAAATTTTGCAGCTGTCTGCGACTGCAGGACTTCATTTTTTTTTTTTCTGGACTGTGCCCCCTTCCTCGATATGCACCCCCCCCCCCGTAGTTGAGAATCTTAAATCAGGGGGGTGCAAGGGACAAAGACCCCCTCAAAAATTATTTTTGTTTCTTCCGTTGTTGGGTCACCGGCAAGTGTATATTGCCGATTTGCTTTTCGATGATATATACTCATCATAATAATGATCGCTGTTTTGTGATTGCTATTATGACATGGAACCATTACAGACAAATAGGACCACCCAATATTAGAAACAGCAAACCTAAATTTACCAAAATCTAAATTTTACATGCAACAAGACCTGACAAATATGGGAAACATCTTAGATTTGCGGGCACTCCAAAAGCAAACTATGGGGTATGTGCCAGCATATGCGCCGCACATCCCGAGATGAATATCGGGATGTGCCGCATATGAATGGGCACGGCCCCTGCACTTCACCTAGAATATCAGAAACTGGATAAGGTTTTGAAATTAGATCATGTCTACATGTTAGTGTCCAGTCTGTTAATGATTCTGTACCAGTGCCCACTTTATTAATTATTCTGTACCACCTTTATAATTATGCCTCATAGAGACTTATTACCTGGGACAAATGTAACCCCTCAATATAATATTTAATTTTCTGATTTGATCGGTCACTGCAGTTTGTATTACCCATCAATATTATTTCTCTGGAAATTTGCTTTGATGCTTTATATTCAGAAATCCAAGAAAGGCCATCATTGGAAAAACCCAGAGGAAAATGAAACAGTAAGATGTATTTGTTTGGCTCCCCCATGTGCAATATTACTGGGAGACAAATCACAATTTAGGTAGGTGTGCAAAAATAAATCCAAAGATACTGATAACATTTACTTTACTAAAAATAAGAACACTGTCACTTCTCTTAATTAATCTATCTTTCCTAACTCAATTATAATTTTGGATTTCAAGCTCAGAATCTGACATTTTTGAAGACACCCACATGTCAGATACTGTAATAATATTGAAATTATTACTAAGAACCCAATTTCAAAACTATTTTGGGAAGCAAACTCCTTACATTAATTAGTACAAAGGACAAAGCATGTTTTACCCTTGGGTCGTTACCCAGGTTCTGTAGTCTGAAAATCGTCAGGGACAGGATTTGGTTGCACATTACCTGCCAGAAGTAAGACTAATAGTACTAATAGGTGTTTTTCTGTTAGCTTGGTTTAAATAAAGTAAATCATTTCTAGAAGAAAACATTTTACCACTTCTAAAAGAGAATAAAGACTGTACTCTATTAAATCCTTCAAGTAACAAATGACTAAACTGACTAGATGAATAAACACACTTACGGTGGGATGTTCAAAGGAGTTGCACATGGTGCAACAGGATTGCGCCATGTGCAACCGACCAATGCGCCCCGGCGTGATATTCAAAGGGGCAGGTTGCACTGCGCAACCCCCGATGCGCTGGGGCACACCAGTAATGTATGCAGCGCAAGTGCAGGGGCCGTGCCTATGCATATGTGGCACATCCCGATATTCAGCTCGGGATGTGCGGTGCATATGCTGGCACATACCCAACTTGTGCCACACAGAGGGGTGCAAAGGTGTGCCTGGCGAAACTAGGAGCAAGTCCTGGCCACCCACAGGTGAGCAGCCATATTGCAGGGTGCAACACGGCAGTTGCCTGCTGTGGGTGGCCACCTGACCACCCTGGACACAGTCCACAAGCCCCCTGCCCAGGAGACGTCATTCCCCCCCCTCGCCTGATCATGGGCAAATGTCGAAGAAACCCTGGTGGTCCAGTGGACTGATCCCCCTTCGCCCGCTCACAGGCACATGTCAAAACTCCCTGGTGGGCCAGTGGACCGATCCCCTGCACCCACTCATGGGCATTTGTTCCAAATCCCTGGTGGTTCAGTGGACCGATCCCCAGCACCCAATTGCAGGCATGGTTCCAACTCCCTGGTGGTCCAGTGGTACCCCACCCACCCACCCACTGTGTCCCCAGCCATTGCACCCCAGTCAGTGGCGGGCGGCAGCACCCTGGCACTAAGCCACCCGGCCGCTGGCCAACTGACAGCATACAGTAGGGCTGTACATCTATTGGTCCACTGTGTGGGCCAATGGCATGCAGACCATACTGTACTACACAGTTCTGAATTGTGAATGAGCGGCTCATTCACGATTCGGGACTGTGTAGTACTCTATGATCTGCATGCCCATTGGCCCACGAGTGGACCAATAGGCATACAGCCCTCACTGACAATGTCAGTCAGCGGGCAGCTGGGTGGCTTGCAGCCAGGGTGCTGCCACCTGCCGCTGACTGGAGGGTGCAGGGTGGCGGGCATGCAGTGGGCGGTGGGGAGAGTACCACTGGACCACCAGGTGTCTATGAGACATTCCGCCTGCGATCGGGAGCTGGGTCCACTGGACCACCAGGGTGTTTTGACATATGCCCATGAGCGGGCAAAGGGGATCGGTCCACTGGACCACCAGGGATTACTATTACACATGCCCGCGATCAGGCAATGGATTGCGGTCCACTGGACCACCAGGGCATATATCTACATATGCCCGTGATCGAGTGAACGGGAGCAGCACCTGCCGAGAGGCAGCAGGGCGTCGGTCCCAGATGGCTGCAGCCTGGCAGGGCACCAGGCAAAGTCGCTGGTGATCAGTGCACCGCATGCAAATGGGGCCATAATAACATGCAAATGGCCTCATTTGCATCTTGCATGCATAATGGCCTCATTTGCATGCCCACAGCTGAATATCACTGTTGCTGCACCTAGCACAACCGCACTTGCACTGGCGCAGCCCCCTGCTCCCCTGCTGCCACTTGCGCTGGTGCAGTGCCACTGTACCATGCGCATTGTATGCGCCCTCAGTGTCATATTCAACGGTGCTGAGCCATGGTGCAGCACCGTTGATTATCGCCCGGTCCACTCCCTGGCTCATCCCAGTTGCACTAAACACAGGCTTGCACCCCTGCCTGACGCAGTCTGAATATCCCACCCTTAGTATGAACATCAGTGAATACCAAGCGTGTATGCAAACAATTGATACGCTGGTCAGTATTCACAATGGCTATTGGAAAGGAAATCCTATTACAAAATCTTGCACGGAGATTGGGTCCTGCTGGGAAACCATAGACCCTGGGGGGGCTGTACTAAGATTCAGGACAAATGGGAGCACCAACCATATATTAGTCAAGCAGAACAAGTCAGATCTGCCCATTTTCATAGTCAAGCCAGAGGGAGGGGTGAGTTAATGGTAATGCACAGGAACCAACTGAAGCTTGCTCCTTTTCCCTCATGAGTGGAAGGTACCAGAGGGGTCAAAACAAGCTCAGACAACCCCAGCTGAGAGGGAGACAGAAGAAGAACCATTGCAGGTATTTGTCAGCCTGGGGGAGCTACAAGATTTAGGCTGGGGAGAAGAACCAGGGCCAGGTGTGGAGGTAATGGCCCCCATCAGCCAGGAGGTCCTGCTAAGGATGTAGCAAACCTTGAGGAAACACCTGTTAGACAATCTATTCTCCCCAGGTATGAGGGCAGGAGGGTGTATGCAGATCAGAACAATGGACTCAAGGGCAGCTTCCCTGTTGACCCCATGAACCTTATATAGTGCATCATTAGACCTTTACTGCCTCTTCAAAATGTAAATACAGTATATGTACAAAAAGAAAAATAAATCTTTCTGTGTTGTACTGAAATATGCAAATGTTTTCAGGGGTACCCACTTTCCACCCTTTGATTATATGCAAGTGTTTACTGAAGGCTGGAGTGCTGTTTTCTAAATGTGAGTGTGCTGCAATAAGTCCATGATTGGTGTGCCAGAGGTTGCATATGTTCTAGTGGGGGAAATGAAGGAGGATATGGGTTGCGAACTCCAACCCCTTTGTCCCACTCTGTGCTCCCTAGTGTCCAGAAGTCGAGACCCTGTTGTTCCCTTTTCACTGGTAAAGTCCAGGGGTCCTGCAGCTGGTTAGCTGTTCCAGAGCCAGCTAGGATCAATTGGGTCCCAAGGCATAGAGAGGTAGAGGCATGTTTAAAAGGCACCCTCACCCTCTCATCCCTCACTCAATGGTAGTCCATGGCCAAAGATGGACATCTGTAGCCTTTGGCGGTAGCAATAGCATCTGGGCGGCAAATGGTGACCCTTGTGAAGTATCATGAGTGGCCAGTAGAAGTAGCTGCTCATGTTTGAAGAGCTTCAACTGGTGGCTTAGTGAAGCTCCAGCAGCCCCTTTGAAGTTCGGCAGGCAGCAGCACAGCAGCTGTGGCTAGTGCCCCTAGGAGCGGTGCATCTTGGGTGACCAGATCGAACAGGGAGCAGCTAAGGTAAGCTGCGAGGAAAACAGCAAAGGAAGTCTGACAATGCACAATGGGGACTGTGGGGTGGCTAGGAGGGGAACAAGCTGCAAATGCCATAAAGCAACATTGGTCCCAGCCAGATCAGAGGCTATTTGCCTTGGTGGAAGTCATGCAGGGAAGTCAAGCACTCAGGAGTGGTTCTGGAGGGAATGTCCACTTACCCACTGGGCCTGCTAGTGAGGCTGCAAGGGCCTGATAGTGGCTAGGTTGCTCATTGTGTTCATTCCTCACAGACCAAGCAGCCAAACTCGTGAACTGGCAAATCCCTCTTGGAGATGCCCAGTTATAACCCCTTTTTCCTCCTAAAAGTTATGGCCATTGTATTTAGCTTGGTGCAGGGACTAGTGGTAGTGAGAGTGGGCTTGTCACTGTGTCTGAAACCCAAGGTAAACATAGACGCTAAAAGCCACCTTGGCATATAGTCAGGGCAGGCAATGTCTGTATAGTTTGGGCTGGGCCCACCAGATGATAGTAACTGGTGAAGCCACCAGATGACAGCAGATCTCTCAGGCAGTGGTGAAGCCACCATTCAAAGGCAAATGACGAACAGACAAGATGAGTGAGTGACCTTGTAACCAGACAATAGTAGCATGTTGGCGGTGAACAAGTCAGTGGCAGACCAGGCTTTATCCACGCTGGACACCAGGTACTGCAAATCACTTGAGGCACGGTGTGTTTTTTTTTTGATAAAGTACACTAAGCTGTTAGAGCCCTTCTTAGTTATTTATTGAAAATTGGTGAGCGATGGCTGGCCCGCTGGTGTAGGGGCATGGTGCCAACCTATGACGCCGGCGACCTGGATTCAGGAATGGACCCAGGACATCAGAGGGCTGGCCGAGGGGAGAAGGATTGAGCATCCAGCGACTGCTCTCCTTCTCCAGGGGGGAGGGTGGTAGAGTGTTCAGCGCTATATGGACACCTAGCGGAGGCTGGGTGTACCACATGCACCAACGCCAATACATTTGGGGGTGGGGCAGATGCTGGTCATCATTGCACATCCCCGTCCCCATATATCAGGGAAAAAATATTGCTGCCTGCCGCCTAGATGAAGCCTGCCCCTCTGCTTCGATTAGCTCCCAGGCCAGCTCCCTGATCTGTCCTGTTGATTGCGGCACTTAGGTCCAGTGCCACAACCCCACCCTATGGGTTAAGCCACGGGGTATCAGGGAGTCACGGCCAATGTGGGAGTGGGAGAGGAGGAGTCCGTGACTGGGCTGAGGTACTGGCGATAGGCGGCACAATAAAGCATAATAAATAAAAAAAGAAAATTGGTGAGCGGGAAAGCCACAGTGAACCAAGGCTCATTTCCAGGTGCAACTCGGGGGAGGGGAACAGGGAAGCAAAAACACAGAATGATAAAGTGCAATCAGTGTAAACAAAACAGTATACAGGTAGGTATGAACTGCCATGGCAGACAGCAGTTGTGGCACAATCAGGACGGGGTGGGGGATTATTTAGAAATTAAAGTTATTAAAGTTATTTGAACTGTGGTCTGGCAGGATTGTTAGTGTAAGGGTCACTATGCAGGACTCTGGGCTTAATATGATCCCAACCCACACCCTTACCAAATATGTATGCAACTACCTCCCACTGGCCCCCCTTATTTAACTAGCAGGGCTGCTCCTCTCATCACATGGCGCCCAAGAGAGGGATGGGGGTTGTCACTACAGTTTACAGTACATCTACTTCTGAGCCTGCCATACACAGACAGGCCAACCAAGTGTGGCAACGACCTGGCTCATACCTGGTGGGACCATTTACCCATGGCCATCAACCTAGGTCCCTGGCAGAAAACATTTGCTCACAGTTATGCTAGGTTTTCACTTCTGCACAGGGGTACCCAAGTAAATCCAGATATAGTAGAAGCAATAACAGTACTGTCCAAACCAGGTTGGGATTTTAGAGTGTGGCTTTTATTCACATACACAGAGAATAATCACAAAGCGAAGATGGGCTACTCCTACTGGTAATACAGATTACTGAGGTACAGAGAACACACACACCAAACCCTCGGGTTCTGACTTGAACAGCGAACACTCTGGTTCTAAATTACACAGCAAACTCTCTGGTTCTGAATTAGGAGATTGGCACACACGGCCAGTTACTGGTACACTTCCCTTGACTAGGCACACACATCCAGTACTAGGAGACTTTCCCATATTTCATGAGGAATACTGGTGGCACACACGACCACCAAAGAGCACAACTAGGCTCACAGAAAATCCAACCCACATCTGGGTAACTATTTCCATCAGGCACTGGCCAAATGCACTGAATGAAAATTGAACTGGTGCCCAAACTGAACCTGGAGAGGTAAACTGGTTACTCAAGATGGGGGTCTCCCACCTTTTGCTTCCAAGTTTAAACTCGGCCATTCATCTGGTTAATAGCACCCTCACAGAAAACTTGCAGATGCTATCTTGAAATGTTTTTCACACTTAAAATACTACATGACTAAACGTTCTGTACTTGGGCAGTCTCTCTCTAGACTCCAACATAGGCAGACACTTAAAAACAGAAACAGTCTAGGTGACAGGGTCTCTTTGTCAGAGAAAATTCACCAAGGAATGCAGGTGCCCCTCCCAGTAGCGTAGCAAATTCCCTGAGGGCCTGGTTCAAGGCAATGTTACAGGGCCCTTCCCCAGTTTTGAATAAACATGAAAATTATGATTTGGACCCCTCAAACCACGTGGGCCCGGGTGCCACTGCACCCCCTGCACCCTTGTAGCTACGTCCTTGGCCCCTCCTGGGTTGACACAAAAGTACTTACAGTTTCTGAAGTTGTCACAGGCAACTTCACTAGACAGACTGGGTGAGGGGATTGCCCCTGAACCCTGAAGATCACCCCATCCCTCCTGGGATGGGCAAAGGAAAACCCACTTGGAACGGTTTCCACCACTTCAGTCTCTGTCTTCTATGTTCTTCTTCTAGGGTGAGAACAAACTACCCAACACACAGTGGTATCTCTCTGTCAGAGCTAAAAATGAGGAGCTGCCTGGAGCTGCAACCTCCTCCTAGAGTGCCACTGTACAGACTGAATGAACATTCTAAAGCTATCTCCCTTGCAGCTAGCTAGTGTGGCTTATGCAGCTACAAGAGTTCCATGATTACATCATCACTCCAGCTCAGCTGAGACTGAAAAGTAGAGTGTGACACTGTGAAATCCATTTACCTGCCATTTCACTAGCTGCCTTTCCCTGCCTGCCACTGGTTCTAATGGGATTCTAGTAACCCCTGGGAACAAGGGGGTTACATGTCATAATAGAAACACAATGGCACTGCAATGGCAACACAGTGGTGGGTACAAAATGTGCAATGATATTACTCCGTGGTACCCTGGTATTACAATGGTAGTTTACATTTGGATTTTTCTTGGTGCAGTGGTAGGACAGTGTACAATGGTATCACAGTACAATAGGAACAAATCCCCTGTGATACCATAAAAACCCAATGGTAGTACAGCAGTAATCACAGTGGCATTGCAATGGCAAACCAGTGGTATTACAATGGCATTCCGAGCATTTATTGCCCATCCCCACTAAAAAAACTGATAATCTTGTTTAGTTTAATCCTAATTGAACTGTTGTCTTTTGCATTGTGTACTTGTACTGATTACTGTGTAAGGTATCCTGCCTGCAGAGTACCTATCACCCGCAAGACTCTAGCCCACCATTTCCCTTCCCTACCTACTGTTTGTTAATAAATTTGTATTTTTGTACCACTGATCTGTGTTAGGTCAAGGTTATTATTTTGCTTTGTAGTGGGCAGGGGGAGATTTAGGAGTCATGACTTCATGTTGCAATTACAGGTTCCCCTTTTTCCACTTACAGTAACACACACACACACACACACACACACACATATATACACATATATACACACACATATACGCACACACACATACACACACACACATATACACACACACACACATATACACACACACACACACACACATACACACATATATACACATATATACACACATATACGCACACACACATACACACACACACATATACACACACACACACATATATACACATATACACACACACACACACACACACATATATACACATATATACACACACATATACACACACACAAACACACACACACACACACACACACACACCACTTATGTAAGGTGGATAAGAAAGATAAATTAAAATTCAAGATGAATTTTTACATAGACACCAAAAAGGTCACAATTAACTTATTTTTTCTGCAGTGTTAGTCTTCATATATCTATAGTTGTGGGGATTTGAATGGGTGACTCTTCCCCTCTTGTGTGCAGCAGCCTATAATTTCTTAGGACACATGTAGCACAAATAGTCAGCAGAAACTGAAACAAATTTGGGTCCACGTCATATTCTTTGTTTTCTCACACCAAAGAGCTGTCATCGTCTCCTGGGTAAATGCAGAAAATCATACATTCAATTGTCACAGCTGCCACTTTCAGTTTGTTGTCCTTGTTCAGCTGCCTGACTGATCACATGCAGGTATTACTCACCAGACCTCATGCATATTTTCTGTGCTTTTAAAGAGCCTCTGATCTCCCAAAGGAAACTTCGAAAAACTCTCAATTGTATACACATATCTGATTCTAATATTTTGCCTATTCCCTGTTGTTTGAATCTCCATTTTTTATGATTGCTTCCTAAAAGTATAGCAATCATATTGGTACTGATCAGAGAGGGAGGCTTGTTATAGTAACTACTCACCGTGAAAAGTAGGATCACTGTCCCCTAGACTTCATCTACTCTGGTTGTCTGCAACAGATATCACAGTTGCAAAGTTATGCTTGGGGTTCAGTGGGGTAGTGGGAAGCTCACACCATGCCCACCACCAAGCATTACTAAAGCAAGCATGCCCCAAGAACCCTTTGGATGCTCATTTCTTTGCTTCTGCTGCGTGGTTATTGACTCTCCAGCCCACTCTTCCCATTCTCCACCTACCTGGCTTGCTAAGGAGCTGCAGTTCAGGGCATTCTCGCATTTGTCCTGCCAGCTCCTCATCCTTTTGGTATCTGCTGCTCCTGCTGGTCTGCCTCTTTCTTTCAGTACTGCTTGACTCCTAGTGCTACCTTTGCTCCTGCTGTCATGTGTTGTTCCCTTGCAGCCACATTGGTTCCTAGGCAGGGTTGGGGTCACCAAGTCCTGCTCCTAGCTGCTGCTTCATGACTGCTTCTTTCTCCCCATGCTACTCTTCTGGGGTCATGACTCAGTGGTTGTATTGTTCTACCACCCACCTGTCTGGCTCGGCATCCTGTTCCTTCATGGCTGCTGTGTGACTGGGTGGTCCTGCCCCTCTCCCCTCTGAGGCATGCTGGAGTGTGTCTTCATTTTAGCTACTGTTGGCTCCCTACCTGGCTCCTGCTTGCCTGCACATCCCCCACCTGCCACCTGCATCACTCTCTTTTGGTCTGCTTCAGATCAGCTCCCTGTGCAGCTGTTTGTCCTAGATTACCCAACTCACTCCCTGCCGTATGGCACTGCTGGTCCTCCCTCCTTCTACAACTGAGAGCTTTGCTGAGGCCGGTCTCCACCCTGCTGAACCCTGCTGCAGCTGGGCTCTTACCTTTCCTTCCTGCTTTCTGGATGGGGTTGTGTGTTTTGCTGCCTGTGTTTTGGGGCTTTCAACCCACTGCTCCTCTAACTACCCACCAGACCGCTCAGATGATTGTTCAGTCCTCTACACAGAGCTTAACTTTGGACATAGATAGGGTGGAAGCAGTTCAGAGGAGGGAATTAAAATGGTGTAGAGGTTCCAGGAGAAGCTCTATGAGGAGAGACTGAGGGTTCCCAACATTTTCTTCCTGAAAGAGAGGAGAGCGAGAGGTGACATGATAGAGTCCTGAAGGTACCTCAAAGAGGTGAATAGGGTGCAGGAGTGAAGTCTCTTTCAAAAGAGCAAGAACACCAGGACCAGGGGGCATGCAGTGAAGCTGGAGGGGGAGGTTTAAGAGAGCTGTGAGGAAATACTTCTTCACTGAAAGGGTGGTAGACACCTGCAACAGAGTGCCAGCAGAAGTGGTGGAGGTGAAAACAGTGGGGGCTTCATGCATGCGTGGGATAAACATAGGGGTATATTAGAAAACAGGAGGAAGGGTTGCTGGAGACCAGTTAGGGTCTGCAGAGACAGATTAGACAGGGAACATCTGTGCAGACTAGGTGGACCAAGCGATCCTTTTCTGCCAACAAATTCTATATTTCTATGTAAGTGTAATCCTTACAAAACTACTGTTATATACCTGCCATTCCTACTTTACTATTTGGCGTACACCTCAACAGTTGGTCAAATGCCACAATGACAATCTGGCAAATGCCCCAACAATACTCTGGCACATGCCACTCCAATAATTGGGGGTCACACCCCAACAGCTGCCTCTTAAGGGCTCAGTATGCATTTGCCCTCTATGGCTTCATACTGCAATGAACCAAGACCCTCATGGGCTTGGCTTCTTATATCTGCAAATCTTGTTCTTCCGAGGAGAGTATTAGGGCTGCATGGCCAGAAGCAGCTATTTCATGTCTTCTCCTTCTCCTTTGGATAGTCCATAAACCCAATGGTCCTTTAGCACTCAGGTTCAGCCCATGTGCATCTCAGAAGGGAAGGGCTTCTTCATTCAGGGACTCTTTTGGTTGCAGGGCCATCCCCTTAGTGAGTGGAGAAGTCTCCACAAGACAGAAAGAGAAGCTCACTTATTCCTTAGTTTTTCATTTGTTGCAGGCTTGTGGTGCCATGTTATTTGCAGGAAAATCTAGTACATGTTATTTTATGGTAATAATTATGAGACTAGCTGAAGAAAGTTTCCACAGTAAAGGGTCCTTGGATGTCTCGAAAGCTTGTTTAAAAATTCTTCAGATCGTCTAATGAAAGGTATTACCACAAAATAGTGTGTACTAATTTTTCAACCAATTGTCACAAGTTGAACTTCACACTTGGGGTTTTAATAGTATTGTATTAAGTTTAGAAGAAGGGCAATCTAAAGCTTTAAATCCCCAGAGGCCTCTTCCACAAGGGTTTTTCCCCTCTCCTCCTTGCTGAAGGTTATAAAAGTAGTTAGCCTTTTTTTGTCATCAGTTAGTTTCATTCCACAGGACATGGTGGGATTTGGAGGGTGAATTTCTCTGCATTTCCTGTCTTAATGGTGCAGTGCCATGGCCTTCCCTCTCTTCTTAATGGAAGATGATGTTCCAGCAGTTTTCTTAACGCCCTCTTTGGGGCTTCTTCCCTAAAGTTCTTTTGGTCAAGGGACCCTGTGGTCCTTTCAGTCCTTCAGGGATGGCACAGTCCTTAAGAGGGTTCCTGTGCCACCACTACCCCAAACTGGGTGGTGTTTTTTATTTTTGCAATTTACATTTTTTGAATGGAACAAGATGTCGACAAGCAGGTTACATGTGAATGTGTCATACACATATAGGTCATCAGTCTATTGGTACAGAGGGTTTGCAAAGAGTAAAATCAGTTTTACATTATGATTATAATTCACTTACAAGGTGAGATGATTTGGTAGTATCCTTATCATAACCAGCATATAATTTAATATTTTTATAGATTCCAAGAGTTTCCTGAGGACCAGAGCAAGAGACTCATCTCCCCCAATCCACAGCCCCAGAGCACTATTCTATTTTAGCTCATACTTCATGGGACAAAATCTGCTCTATTGTCTAAAGCATAATGCAACCATCCAGTCCATCGGGTTATAAATAGATCTGTTCAGTTTCTAAGTGTGTGATCTTTTATTTTTTTTTCTATTTAGATCTTTCAGTTTCTCTCCCCGCTGTCCCAGGACCCCAGCACATGGCAGTGCATGGGCATGGAGGCACAGATGCACTCCGTGGTTCCTGTTCCGACCACTTCTACCCCACCCTGGCAATCTCTGGGCTTCCCATGGCCTGGCACTACCATCTGTCCTTCACCAGGTGGCAACCAAGGGCCAGGAAAATCCCAGATCCCTCCCTGGGAGAGGAGAGCCACCTTGCGGCAGCTCAGTCGTGCTCCTCCCCCTCCCCCCCAATGATCTCCAACAACCCAGGCTCATTCCAGAACCCCAGGTCACCAGTGTGGCATGAGGTGTGGCTTCCAGCACCTCAACCCCCAGCGCCACCGGACCAGTTGTGTGTGTGATCTTTTCTGTATGGTAAATCTGGACCTTGCCAGTGCCTTCCCAGTGCTGCAGTGTTGGTATTGCTGGTTGCAGCCATATTCTTGTCAGCACATTTTTGGCAGCCGCAAGCAGGATAGATAGCATATAGTGTCTGTGTCTCTCTGTCTCACCTGGAAATACCAGAAGCAAGGCTGCTGATGGAGTTAAGGTTGCCAGTTCTGAACTAGTTGTTTTATGACATCGTAGATCTGCTTCCAATAGTCACTTATCTCCGAGCAGTTCCACAGGATGTGAGTGTGACTAGCCCTTTGGCTACCACAAGCTCTGCAGCAGGCTGCTGCATGTTGCAGGTTTTATTTAACTGTCATGATTGGGGTCTCATTACATTTTATGTTTCCAAGAATATTCTCTCCATAAATCAGAGGAGGTCACTTTATTATGTTGTGCTAATGCCCTTGCCTACTCTGTCTGAATTATGTGGCAGAACAGTTCTCCCTCCCACGGTAGTCTCAACACCTCCAGTTTAGTGTCTGCCAAGGTATTTAGTATCTTATATAGTGGAGAAATGGGTTGAGGAACATAAGTTAAATTTTAATATAGAAGAAGAATCAGCATTTGTATAGCACTTTTCATACATCCAAAGTGTTTTACAAGCAATGCTAGACTGGTAGTGAAGTGACTGAATGTGTGGTGGCGGCCATATCGCACATCATCACCCACACACAGCCTGGATAATTGCATGAACCGGTTTATGGGAAGGGGAATGTTGGCCAGGACACTGGGAATGTTCCCTACTCTTTGCGAAGAGTGCCCTGGGTTCTTTTACTTCCACCTGGACAACACTAGGATGGGCAGAAGGGACCTCGGTTTAACGTCTCATCTGAAGGACGGCACACCTCAGCAGTACAGCACCCCCCAATACTGCACTCGGATGCCAGCGATTTTTAGGTGCAGTCCAATCCCAGCGTGGGACGAGAACCCATGACCTTCTGGTCCAGAGGCGGATGTGCTACCAACTGAGCCACGCTGACACCTATATAGAAAAATGCAAGGTAATACATCTGGGTAGAGCCACCAAAGAGGCAAAATACGAACTAAAAGGGAAGGTGTTGACAGAAACATGTGAGGAATGGGATCTAGACATCACCATCACAGATGATTTCTTTTTTAAAAGGCAATGTAGTGTAACAGCAGAAAAAATTTATAGCATCCTGGGTTGCATTCGAAGACACATGAATAGCAGGGATAGAAGAGTTCTGATACTTCTTTATACATCATTGGTGAGACCCCATTTGGACTACTGTAGCCAGTTTTGGGCAATGTATTCTAAGGAAGGGATTAAAACCTTGGAGAGAGTTCGGAGAAGAGTGACAAAGAGGATAGCAGACATGCAAGCACTAGGATATGAGGATAGATTGGACAAGCTGGGACTTTACTCACTAGACTATAGAAGGATGAGGGTGTCTTACACTTAGCACATGGTGCATTTGAAAATCACGATTTATGGGATTGTACAGGATTGGAAAAGAAAACGGGACATGCAAAACTAGATCTCATATCTTAAAACTAAATAGTGAAATAAGCAACACAAAAAAGGGAACAGTGGTTCTCTCAGAGTAGTGAACATTTGGAATGGTCTATCTTTGCAAGTGGATGGGAGTTGAAGTATACTTGGGTTTAAGACTAAGCTGGATAAATACTGCCTAGAAAACAACATGAAAGGATATAACCTTTGAGAGAAGGCAAGCAGCAAAGGGCAAATTGCCTATTCATGCTTGGAAATGACCTACAAAACCTATGAAACCTTATACCATAGCAAGATGAAATGCAATGACAAAGCCCCCAAAGGGTCTGCGGAAGTTCTGATTAGAGTGTAGAGGAATGCACGGGAACTCAGTTCCTGTACCTTTTTTTTTTTTGCATCAGGAACAGAGTTCTTGTACTTCTTCCCACTGGAACTAAAACTCTTAAACCAGCAACATAATAGAAACATAGACTTCGATGGCAGATAAGGACCGCTTGTCCCACCCAGTCTGCTCATTTCCCTACCTATTGGATAAGCTACAGATCCTAGTTAATCAACAGCCTACTTTCTCCTATCCCCCACTAGAATTGCCTTATGTCTGTCCCATGCATTTTTGAGTTTTCCCACTGTTTTTGACCCCACAACCTCCTCAGAAAGGCTGTTCCATGCGTCCACCACCCTCTCCATGAAAAAACACTTCCTCACATTGCCCCTGAGCCATCCACCCTCTCTTTTCAAATTGTGCCCCCTTGTGCTTGCACATCTTTTTTTCTGAAAGATGCTACCGTCTTGGACTTTGTTGATTCCCTTGAGGTACTTGAAAGTTTCTATCATGCCCCCCCCAACCTCCTTTCCTCAAGGGTATACATATTAAGCTCCTTTAGTCTCTATTCATATGGCTTCTGGTGCAGACCCTGTACCATTTTAGTTGTCCTCCTCTGGACTGCCTCCATCCTGTCTATGTCCTTGCAGAGATGGGGTCTCCAGAACTGCACGCAGTACTCCAGATGGGGTCTCACCAACTGTCTGTACAGAGGGATTGTGAGGTTGGTGGGAATAGATGGACACTCAGAAGTCAGGTTTGGCAAATCAAAATAAATATTTATTTACATATGGCAAAATATGCAGACTGGATACAACAAAATAAAGGAAAACAAAAATAACAAAGCAAAATCAGAATTTACTTCACTGTTTGGTATTAAATAACACTCTAGAAAATGGCTAGAGTCACTCAGGCTGGGTGAAAATCCCACCTGGACTATAAGGCCTGAAAGTAGTTGCAGCCCTTATTACCAGGGTCAGCACAGTACTGATCCCAATACGAATCTGATGTGTGCACTAGGTTGGACTCCTTTTATACCTAGAGTCAACCATGTGGCCACATCAGGCTCTATCCACTTACAGAAATATGGCTTATTTCTTTTAAACAAACGTATTATTTATATCCAATGCTATAAATAAAAGTCTGATATCTTTTGACTGGGTGGTAGTGTTCATAATAAAACTTTCTCTAAACAAAATAGGTTGCAAGTTTCAGGTGCAGGCTCCTCCCTCAGAGCTATCCAGTGTTTAAAAGGTGGAAAGACAGGGCCTGCCAGTGCTTGGTAGGACACTGGAAGACTCTTGGGCAGGACCCTACAAACAGAAACCTCAAGGTAGGCCGCATATAACTTCACAGTTTCATATCACCTTTCTAGTTTCATATCACCTTTTTATTATGTGAACAGGTTGTAGTACCTCTACTGTTTACTTTTATTCAGTGCAGGCCTTCTAGGCCCAAACATGTTGTTGTGCGTTTTCTGGCATCCCTTCATTTATTTTCCCTTTTTATGTTGGCACGCTTGAGCAGCCAACATCTTGCGGTAGTGCAGATTTGGAGGCACGGTCACTGTTGGGTGAATGCAGGGCACGCATCAGTAGGTGCGTCCCTCATTCCCGAATCAGCCTGCATGCCAGCGCCACACCATGCATACATAATGTGGCAAGCAGATCTAAGGAAAGGTCTGCTGCAATCCTACCGCCAGATGCAGCGGACCTCGGCGTGCTCGGCCACATTGTATATAAAAACATGGCGGCGTAACTGCCAACTCGGGTGCCCAATCCCCTGCCAGCTTACTGTGGCCCCAATGTATGTGCCGACGGGGAGCCCACTCCTCGCTGGCATAAAACCCCATTTGTTATATGCCAAGGGGGGTGCCTAATCCCCTAGCCTTGTTCCATCCGCTTTCCTTGTGTGCCGACGGGTTGCCCAATCCCTGTATGCATAAATTACCCCCCCCTTTTGTTATGTGCCAATGAGGGTGCCCAATCCCTCATCGGCTGCAGCACCCCTTCAAACATTTAGGTGGCAAACTGGGAGCCCACCCCAGCGCGCCAAATCCCCTGAGAAAAAAAAGCAACCCGCAATGTTTTGCTTTTTTTAACCCTGTAACACAAAAACGGTCCCTTGTAATCTCCCTCCCACAATCTGCACCCACCCTCTGCGCACCCTGCCTCCCCATACACCCCCCTCACCCCATACTTACCTGCGGAGTCCGGCGAGACGATCTTCGGTGGACCGGGAACACGTCTGCACTCTTCAAAGCCGACCGTGAACTGAGGAAATGCTGGTAAGCTGTATAATGGAATAAATAGGGGGTTTTCAACTTTGATGCATATCTCAGGCATTTTTTAGAATTTTGGCACCAAATTTTCAACATGGGGTTTTTGGGACCCCTCCTCATGAATTCTTGCTCTGTCATGGCGTTATTTTGTCCCGAAAGGTGATTTTTCAGTCACTGCAAGGAATCACCTTTTGGGAGTGAGGAATGAAATGACAGTGCCAGTGTTCATGAGGAGGGCTCTCAAAAAGCCTATGTTGCAAATTTGGTGTGAAAAATTCAAAAAATGACTGTTTTACGAGCATGTGTTGCGCAGTTGCTATGCACGCTCGTAACTTAGTGAATTTGCAGTATTTTCACACCACATGTTCAGCATTGGCATTTTTCCAGACCTTCTTGTGAACCGTACAGCTGTCATTTTTCATATCCTACCCATAATGTGTTTTCGCACTTCCGGCGCAGAATAGCATGGTCGATGTGGGAAATCAGTGTTCGGGACAAATTACAAAAATGACAGTTACAATGTTCATGAGCAGAAGTCCTAAAATGCCTATGCTGAAAATTTGGTAACGATACTCCATAACATGACTGTGTTACGAGCTTGCGTTGTGCAGTTTGTACGCACGCTCCTAAGTTCACAAATTTATAATATTTTCACTCCAGATTTTCAACATTGCCATTGTTCTGCACCTCCTTATAAACAGTACAGCTGTCATTTTTCACATCCTGACCACAATGTGTTTTCGCAGTTCCAGCGCAGAATAGCACGGTCGCTGTGGAAAGTCCATGCTCGAGACACATTATGAAAATGACAGTGACACTGTTCATTAGCAGAGGTCCTAAAATGCCTATGTTGAAAATTTGGAGCCGAAAGTCCATAAACTTAGTGTTTTATGAGCATGCGTTGCGCAGTTTGCATGCACGCTCATGACTTCGGGCATTTGTAATATTTTCACTCCAGGTGTTCAACATTGCCATTTTTACACACCTCCTTATGAAGAGTACAGCTGTCATTTTACATATCCTGACTGAAATGTGTTTTCGCACGTCTGGCACAGAATTGCAGGGTCGCTGTGCAAAATCAGTTTTCGGACGGTTTGAGAAATAACGATGACACTGTTCATGAGCAGAGGTCCTAAAATGACTATGTTGAAAATTTGCGCCGAAAGTCCAGAAATGACTGTGTGAAGCGTGCTGCTAAGTAGTTTCCACGCGCCTTGTAACTTCATAAATTTGCAATATTTTCATGCCAGATTTTCACCACTGGCATTTGTGCACATCTCCTTATCAACAGTACAGCTGCCATTTTTCACAGCCTACCCAAAACGCGTTTCCACAACTGTGGCGCACAATGGCGTGCTTGCTGTGGGAAATCACCTTTTGGGACACATTAACAAAATCACAGCACCACTGTTCATGAGGAGAAGTCCCAAAATACCTATGTTGAAAATGTACCTAAAAAACTCCCACAAATAATTGGGTTGCAGACGTCTGTTGTGCAGTTTGTATGCATGTTCATTGCTTCACCAATATTTCATATTGCCACTCCAGATTTTCAGCGTTGCCATTTTTTACACCTCCTCATGAACAATACAGTTGTCATTCTCCACATCCTGCCCCAAACTGTGTTTTCATCCCTCTGTTGCTAAATGGCATAACCGCTGTGCAAAACCACATTTTAGCTAACAAAGTGATTGTGCCGCTTTTCACGAGGTGGCCTGACAAGCAGCCCATGTTGAAAATGTGGAGTGAATCTACCACTACATGCCTACGGTGTTAGGGTTTCCAACTGTAGCACCCCAACCGGTATGGACTGACAGGTGTCAGGGCTGTGGCTTGGGATCATTGGATGTAATGCTCACACCATTCCACCCCCCTCACCCACCCTGCAGCCACTGACAGGCATTGTGGTGTGTCTTGCACTGTTCGGCCACAAACTTCACCCCATGCTCCTATACTGCATCCACATCAGCATATTTCCTTATGGAATGGGGTAAGTATAATGCCCAAAGACCCCAAAGCACACCACGACACTTGTCAGTGTCTACAGAGTAGGGTGAGGTACAATGGCATGAGCATTATAGCTGACTACCCAAAGGTGCACCCCAATGCCTGTCGCTCTCTACAGGGTGGGGGTGGGGTTGGCGTCACTTCAATACTTCACTGCCATTCCTCTTATGCATCTCTAGTCCTGCCACTGCCAATGCCAGCACAACAACATTCGGCATTGACAAATGCTTGTTCATTCTGGTATAAAAAAAATACATAAGTAAACACAAAGGGGAACGTTTTGTCTCTGTTTAAAATGGGACAACTAATAGCAGTAATTGCACAAGGGAAGCTGCAGGGCACAATGCGAGAGGTACTGCAGTGGACACCTTTTAGTGTTTTCAGTTTCTGACTGAAATGTGAATCTGTGGTCAAATTGTTCTCTCAGTTGTATTTTACTTTGATTTCCAACAAATACAAGGTCAGAGAGAAACCAACAAACTGGAGCAAACCTTTTCTAACTGGGAAATAAATATTTGTTTCAAAAGTCCCAACTCACTACATAGGGGGAATACTACTTTTACACATTTCTCACTTCATCCCTTCTTAGCACCTTATAGGAAGCATAACTTAACTGAAGGCATGTCTTTCCCAAGCGCAAATATAACATAACAGTGCTTCCAGGATAAAACCAAAACGAGGTGCTCCTTTTTTCATGATGCTTTCCTAGGCGGGGGGCAATCCTGAGGAGACATGAAACGAAGGGAAAGTAAGGCAGTTACATTTGCAGGTGGCCTGCCTGCAAATGGTGAAATATAGTGGTTAGAAAAAGGAGGAGAAGAGAAAAGACACTGCTGCAGCAGACTTTAGGGAAGAAAAAAGGGTCTCTCGGGATGCAAGGCATACTGTGACAGGGATAACAACTTCCTGTTTTCTACTGGTGATGCCTCTCCCTATGCATCCCAGTATCCCCCCCCCCAAGCCCTCCTCACTGCCTTCTCACATTGCTTGCCTACCTTTAGGTCAACTGATATGACTACCCTCAGGTCCCTTTCCATTTTTGTTGTTGTTAGTACCCCCCACCCCATTGTGTACACTTCCCCTGGGTTTTTGTTTCCCAGGTGCACTATTTTGCTCCTCTTTGCATTGAATCTAAGCTACCTTACTTTTGACCATTCCTCCAACCTTGCCAAGTCCCTTCTCATCCTTTCCACCCCTCTCCTTGTGTATCAACCCTGTTGCAGATCTTTGTGTTGTCTGCAAAAAGGCATGCTTTTCCTTCCAGTACCTCCGCAATGTCACCTATAAAGATATTAAAGAGGACCGGTCCCAGTACTGAACCCTGTGGTACCCAGCTAGTAACCCCCTTTCTTCATAGTGAACTCCGTTTACTATTACCCTCTGGGTCCTGTTGTCCCGGCCAGTTTGTTACTCAGGCTACCACCCTGGGACCCACTCCCAGGCTGGCTAACTTGTTTATTAATCTTTTGTGTGGGGCTATGTCAAATACCTTGTTAGTCTGAAGTCTAGGTAGGCCATGTCCACAGCCTCTCCCTGGTCTACTACTTTGGTCACCCAGTCAAAGAAATCTATTAGATTCGTCTGATATGACCTTCCCTCTGTAAAGCCATGCTGCCTTGGGTCCTGTGCCCTGCTGGCCTCTAGGTACTCAACAATTCTTCCTTTCAGAAGTGATTCCATCATTTTCCCTACCACTAAGGTCAAACTAACAGTTCTGTAGTTTCCTGCCTCTGACTTGCTCCCACTTTTGTGAAGGGGAATCACATCTGCCCTCCTCCAGTCCTCAGGTACCACACCATTCTCCCATTATTTGTTAAAAAGAGTAGTCAGTGGTGTCTCTAGTTCTCCCTTTAATTCTTTTAGAATTCTGGGGTGAATCCCATCAGGCCCCATTGCTTTGCCCACCTTCAGTTTTAGGAGTTCTTTTAGGATCCTTTCTTCTGTGAATGGACTGGTATCGACTCCCTATCCAGAGTGCTTCTATTGTTTGGTTTAGGTACCTCCCCTCCCTCTTCTTTTGTGAATACTGAGCAGAAGCATTCATTTAGTATCCCTGCTTTTTCACTGTCACCCTCTGCCCACCTCCCTTCCCTTTATTAAGCCTCACTGTCCCGCCATTGGTCTTTCTTCACTCCCTAATGTACCTCTAACAGGTTTTATCCCCCTTCTTAACTGAGTTGGCTATCCTTTCCTCAGTTTGGGCCTTTGCTGACTGCCTTCCCCACTTCCTTTTGCCTTAACTGGTACAGTTCTCTGTACTGATCCTTCTGTGTTTTCTTGTACTTCCTGAATGCTATCTTTTTGTCCCTAACCTTCCCCACCACCTCTTTGAGAACCATAGTGTTTTTTCCTTTGTTTTGCTTTGTTTATTTGCTTCACACTAAGGCTTGTTGCCTCTGTGATGGCAGTTTTGATTTTTTCCCATTGTTCCTTGACCCTCCTTCTTGCCCGTTTGCTAGTGCTTTTCTGAGGCACTCTTCCATTTTGCTAAAGTCAGCCCTCCTAAAGTCCAACACACTCACTTTTGTATAGCTTTACTCTATGGCTGTGTTTATTGTGAGCCTCATTGTTTGGTGGTCGCTTGTTCCCAGATGGCTACCCACTTCTAAATCTGAGATCCTCTCTCCGTCCCCATTTGAAAGTACCAGGTCTAAGATTGCTCCCTCCCGAGTGGGTTCCAACACTAGCTGTCTGAGGCATGCCACCTGTAGGACATCAAGAATGATCCTGCTCTTGGATGTGGCTGCAGCAAAGGTGCTCCAGTTAACATCTGGCATATTCAGGTCCCCCATCAACAATATCTCCCCTTTTTCTGTAATTCTTTTTTTGAAATTTAATAAGTTTTATTATATTCACTTGCACAGTGATTTAAACCGTACATGACATATGCAACTAGACATCTTGTATCTGCACAAGCAAACATATAATCAAATATATATATATATATATATCTTTCCCCACATTCCCCCCCTTAATAACCCTCCCTCCCCTAAGATACCTAACCCCAAGCAAAAGTAAATTCAGTACCAGGACAATATGAGAAGGCTTTGTCGAGTATGTATCGATTAACTTCTAGGTGTAATCACATAACCTTCATACTACCTTTATATTAATAAATTATACAGTCCTTTAATGGTGTTAGCAAGACAAAAAATTACACTGTTAACAATGTCTCCAGTTTGGCCCATCTTTCAGCATATCTATTAGGCCGATCACTAAGAGTAGCAATTATTTTTTCAATCCTTAAGTTGAATAACATTTCTTGTAGTCATTCTGAATACGAGATTTCTTCATGATCCAGCCAGTGGCGTAACACCAGCCTTTTAACCACAAGGGATATTAAGGAAATATGGAACCTTCTCTCCCTGATAGCAATCGAAGTATAGTCCCCTACTATACATATTTCAGGAGAAAAGAGCTCCGCTAAACCTAATAGGGAATTAATTGTGGCTTTGATCCTTCCCCATAATGGAATTATTTTACTGCATTCCCATAAGATGTGGAATAGAGAGCCTTCTGCAAAGGAGCATTTCGAACACTGTGGTGAGGAAGTCTACCCATTTTAAACAGATGCTTTGGGGTTAGAATATATTATGGAGAATATAGACTTGAGTAAGACGCAACTTGTCATTTGCAGAATATCGGTGCAAATCTGCCCATATACCATCCCATTCTCTAGAGGGCCCAGGGAGCGTAGTCTCCCAATACTGGGATACTCCAGAAACTGTAGGGTATATATAAGGGAATATAAAGTTTACCAATTTTGACACTGAGTGGGATGATCTGGCAAAGCCTTGCATATGAGAGAGAAATTCCTTTTGGTTAACATCCCAAATTTGGTTACCAAACCATTCCAATAACTTATGGCGAATCTGATATATCTTAAAAATGTTGGTATTTGGAAGTCCCATAATCAATGACAGTTGAGGGCTTTCAACTATCCATCCTTCTTGTAAGATGTCTGCAACACATCTTCCTGACATTCCTGGATCCCAAATAGGTACACCTTGAAGTTTAAAGTTGGAGTTCCCACCTTGCCGCTGAGAAATATCTTTTGTATTCTCATATCTCATGGACTTACATAATTGCCCATGCACTCTAATCGAGACCCCTATAACTGAAGACTTTAATTGGGATGGTAATCTATTTACTGAGATAAAGAACATAGATTCTAATGAAAGTCCCACTTCCCTAATCAGGTAACTGTCTACCTGCAGCCAAATAGGGGTATATTGTGAAGGATTTACTTCCACTGGGTCTATGGCCCATTGAGTGTACTTAGATATATGACTGGCTAAATAGTATATATAAAAATTTGGTAATTTAAGACCCCCCAAGTGTTTTGGGGCCCCCAATTTTATATAGGAACAGTGGGGCCTCTTCCCTTGCCATATGAAATGTGATATTAATCCATGAAGTTTTTTGGACCATGCCATGGAGATAAACAAATTAAGCATATGTATGGGATAAAAAATGCTGGGAAAAATATTCATTTTAACCACACTAATTCTGGCCTGCATTGACATCGGGAGCAGTCTCCATCTGTTAAGATCCCTTTCAATAGTTGACACTAAGTTCTCCAAATTCCACTTCTTCCTCAATATTATACTTTGTGAAAGGATTATAACTAAGTATACTAGTTTGATTTCTTTAACCCTAAATGTGCATAGTCTGTTGGAGCTACACCATTATTTAAGGGCATTAGGGTGGTTTTATCCAAGTTTTATTTGTAATTTGAGACCCTTCCAAATTGAGAGATGATTTGCAAGGCAGTTGGTAATGAAATGGCTGGATGAGAGAGATGGAGTAAAAGGTCATCAGCATATGCTGAGATTTTAGTCTCCAGAGGGCCTAACACTATTCCATGCACTTGTGGTGCTGAGTTCAGAGATCTGATTAGGGGTTCAAGGTAGATATTAAACAAATATGGGGACAACGGGCAACCTTGACGATTCCCGGAATGTAAATAGAAACCTTGTGACAAGACCTCATTACAGTAAACCTTTGCACTTGGACTACTGTATAAAATTTTAACCCAATCAATAAATCTATTGGGAAAGCCAAATTTCTCCATAGTCATAAAAAGAAATTCTCAATATACCCTATCAAAGGCTTTCTCCACATCCAGGGATACCAGGACCATTGGATCCCGAGATTCCCTGGATACGGAGAAAATATGTTCTAATTTTCTTAAATAATCCAGAGAGGATCTCCCCCTCATGAACCCTACCTGTTCGGGCCCTATAAGTCCTTCCCATACCTGCATTACTCTGGTAGCCAGTACTTTTCCCAAAATTTTAATATCGCAATTAATTAGCAATATAGGCCGGTAATTAGTCACTTTGTCAGGGGGTCTGTTGGGCTTAGGTAGTGCCACGATGAGGGCCTGTAACAATGAGAAGTCCAATATGCCCTTATCACAAAGATAGGAAAAGACCTGAGCAAGAATGGGGGCCAAATCATTTGCTAAGGCCTTATATAAATTAGCTGGGAAGCCATCAGACCCCGGTGACTTGTCCGACGCTAGCGCCTGAATAGCCAATAAAATTTCAGGTTGCGAGATGGGCCATGTCAGAACAGTTTGATGGACCTAGGATAAGTGTGGGAGTGGTACTCTGTCCAAATAATTTTGAATCTCCTTATTTGATGGGGTTCAAGGAAGAGGAGTATAGATGAGAATAAAACCTGTCAAATTCTTGAACCACCTCTTCTGGAGAGTATTTCAAAGTGCCGTCAAATTGTGAACTGATGGCTTTGACCCACCGGGAGGATTCCTGCTCTTTGAGCTGCATGGCCAGCAAATGACCAGTCTTGTCCCCTTGATCTATATACCTTGCCCTGGTCTTAAGTAGGGCATGCTCGGACCTCTCCCTCAATAAATCAGCATACTGATGCCTCACTTTGGTGAGTTCAATTTGCCCTTGGTCAGAGGGTTCCTGAACTAAACTGTTCTCCAGCTTCTCTATCTGCCCTAAAATAGACAGCAGCAACGCTTCCCATTTTTTCTTACAGGTCGAGGCAATCCGGATGCACTCCCCATGGAGAGCACATTTTAATGACCCCTATACTTTGTCCACGCTAGAGATAGACCCGAGGTTTGACTGCCAGAAATTTTTAATTAGGGTTTGCAATTTCTCTAGGACCCACGGATCTTTAAGAAGTTCTGTATTTAACTTCCATATTTTATCCCACTTAGAATTTGGTTTGGGGTTATATGTTATCCAATGATCTGACAGTATCCTAGAAGCTATGCCAGTGCTTGTGATATGACTTAATACTTCGGTGCTAGTTGAAAAATAGTCTATCCTAGACAGGGATTTATGTACTGGGGAATAGAAAGTGTACTTCCGAGTATTCGGATGGAAAGTCCTCCAGGGGTCAGATAAACCTCTCAAGGACATGAACTCCTGGAGAGCTAATTGAACTGAGGATAACCTCCCAATCCAACCATTCAATTTATCCAAGTTGGAAGTTATGGTAACATTCCAATCTCCTGCAAAAATCATAGGAAATCGAACCGATTCGGATATCACGTTCGCTAGTCCCACAAAAAAATCGGGAGATGGAATATTCGGCCCATATATACACCCTAGGGTCAATTCTATTTGGTCCAAAACTCCATGCAAAAAAAGGTATCGACCCTCTGGATCTGCAGTTACTTGATTTAACTGAAAATTAAGGCCCCTTTGAAGGAGAAAAGCCACTCCTCTTTGACTGGTGGCATTTCCCCCTGTATAACTATGTCCAACCCATAGATGCCTACGCAAAAGGCTCTCTGATGCTAAAAGATGGGTCTCCTGGAGAAAAGCTATCTGACATTGTAATGCCTGTAAATGAGCTAAGATCTGATGTCTCTTAGCTGGGGAACACAGTCCCTTGATATTCCATGTAACACACTTCATACCCTCATACATGTTTAGATCACATAGTCCATATTGCCCCAGTTAATATTACCCTTTTGTCCCCTTGATTAGGTATCTTATCCTCCCAGAACCCCCTCCCCCTGTACAAAATAATAAAACCCCAAACTATTATATTTGACCCCTTAACCCCAAAGATTAACAACATACAAAGAAAATAATAAAACTTTTCTTCTTTTGTGTTCTGGTTTCATCACCAGAACAATAATCAGTTTTGGGTTGTGATGTATCCCTCCCTTAAACGTACCCAGAAACCCCCTTCCCCCAACCCACATTGTCTAACTAGCTATGAAAGTTCCAGACATCTCTCAATTACCCATTACTTTACTCGAGTCTAAGTAAATATTGTAGGCCTTCCCCTACTTAGATTAAACTGCTTAAATAATAGATTATTTAACACATCAAAACATTCAGTAAGTGTTTAGTTACCATTCAGCCAATAATTTGCTCATTTCCCCTTTAGAAATAATGTAAATAGCCCCAACCAATTGAAGGGAAAATGCTCATTGGAACTATCCATTACCTTAGATGCCTTACATTAGAACAATGTGATTAACCTATAAAGCACGGCATTTCAGTCTACCTTGCCCCAGTAGTGCTTCCAGAATCTTAGTTAACTTGGGGCTATAGGAGGAGGAAAGAACATGGTCGGGTTGCAATAAGTTACTGAACATTTGGCAGCATAAGATTACTTTCCCCCTATGATTATTTAACAGCTACGATATACACCAGAAGTTAACAAATTGGCCTAGCCCACTCCGATTTGGTACCAGTAAAGCATTATTTGAAAGTGTGCACTCAGCGATACACTGCAATGCTCTTCCCCATTAATAACTACTTTCGCCCTATACAACTCTTAAATGATCGCAATATCCAGATAAGCATTTATGAGCTGCATCATTTAAATAAATCAGGATACAGTTTCTTCAACTTTTCTTCTGCCTGAAGATAAGACTCAAAACTATGCCATTCTTCATTATGGTAAACTTGCAGTGTGGCTGGGTATCGCATTCTAAAACGAATTGCAGCAGCAATAAGTTTAACCACTACAGAGTGGAACTCTTTCCGCTTTTGCCTCACTGATTTTGGAAGATCTTGCGTGATCCTTATTTTCTTATCTTCCCAGAGCAGTTCACTAATGTCCCGAGTTTTGCTCAAAATATGCTGCTTATCCCTGAAGTTTAGGAGCCTGAAGATTAAAGGGCTTGGAGGAGCTCCTGCTGAGAGAGTCGGTCTTAGTGATCGGTGGGCCCGCTCGATCACATACTCTGGGCCATTAGGAGATGGGCCTGCCAGCTTATTGCACAACTTCTGAGCAAACAACACTGGTGACATACCCTCTTCCCCTTTGGGTAGCCCCAATATTATCAGATTATTTCTTCTCGATCTCCCTTCTAAATCCTCCACCTTGCTTTCAATTGCCTTAATTCAATGACGCATTTGTGACATTTATGGTTCGATTCTCTCTCTCCAGTCATTAAGAGAAGAAATTCTCACTTCGTTATCTGTTGTACGTTGGGTTAACACAGCCAGAGAAGAAGTAATGCTCTGTATTGACACTGCTAGAGACTCCAGTGACTCTTTCAGGGGAGCAATTCCTTCCCAAAACTTCATTCTGTAAGTGCGGCCTGGGAGTTGGTTTCCTCCACTGCCCTTGCTAGGGCTGCCTTTGAGCGCTTAGCCACTTTGTCCCATGTCGGTGTGGTAGGTGGTGTATGGCGAGGGGATTATCTCACATTTCCTGATCCATTTTGAGGATAACTCGCTGCCGCGATACTCCTTGTGGCTTCTTAAATATAGAATAAGCCAGCTTTTTAAAATCTCATTCGATTTTGATTTACAAACTTCTTTAAATTAACTCATGGAGCGGGAGAAAGGAAATCTGCGACCGTTCAGGCAGCCATCACATGACCTCCCCTCCTTTTTCTGCAATTCTAAGGATGCCTTCTATCATTTTCTTGTCCATTGCCTCCCCCTGAGATGGGGGGGTCTGTATACAACCCCGTGCAGATTATGGTGCCATTTCCCATCTCCAGGGTGACCCACAGTGCCTCCTCACCTCCCAGTTTACCCTTTAGTTCCGTTGCTTTGATCCCTTCCCTTCTGTAGAGAGCTACTCCTTCTCCTCCTCTTTTACCATCCCTGTCTCTCCTGTTGATTGTGTACCCTGGTATGTTGACATCCCAGTCATGGTTCTCTGTGTACCATGTTTCTGTAACTGCCATGATATCCAGGTGTCCCTCTTTCATCAAGACCTCTAGCTCAGGGGTCTTGTTACCCAGACTATGGACAGTGGTACTCATCACCCTACATTTTTTGATGGCCTTACCCCTTTTAGCCCCATCCCTGTCCTTACTGCCGTTTCTCCATTTAACCCTGTCCTGCTCGCTATCGACTTCTCTACCTTGGTGTTTACCTCACTAACTGCCCTGTTTTGTTGGGGGGGATCTGGGATTTCTCTGTTCCTTTTCAGTGCTTCCCCTCTTGACTAGTTTAA
This sequence comes from Neoceratodus forsteri, assembly GCA_016271365.2. Taxonomy (NCBI): domain Eukaryota; kingdom Metazoa; phylum Chordata; order Ceratodontiformes; family Ceratodontidae; genus Neoceratodus; species Neoceratodus forsteri. The sequence goes on along the minus strand of CM057452.1, from coordinate 702,999,739 downwards.
ATGATTGCCAATGAAGCATTTAAACCTATCACCTAGCATCCTGGTTCCCCTCCTGGACAGATGCAGACCATTCTGCCAGTATAGGCCTGTAACCCTTCTGGTGGCCCCCAGTCCCCAATGAAGCCAAAAGCCTGAGCACTGCACCAGTTTTTCAGCCATTCATTGAATCCCATGGTGCAGAGTACCCTAGCCTCACCCATGCCATAGACAGGCAGCAACTCTGAGAAGGTTACCATGCATGCTACTTGTCTAAGGCCCCTCTCCAACTCCACAAACTCCTCCTGCACTGTTCTGATCCCATTCACAGCTAGGTCATTTGTCCCTAGGTGGACAATGACGTCCAGCTCCCCCTCCTGCGCAGCTGCTTCCACGATCCCGTGCCCTCCAGAAATAATCAGCAACAGCTCTGACCCACCACCCAGTGAGTGCTTTCCTAACTTTCAGCAAGACAACCTGCACAGCAATTTAATAGAACATATACCCTTCAAAAAACAATTTCAATCAGAGATTCACTTACACAAACCCTGCAAGTTTGAAATGAAAAAAATAAAAAAAAAGCGCCTCTACTGTGTAGTTCTTTTCAGCTCTTCTTAACTGAACCCACAGCCAAGGTCCCCCTTTAAGCTCTTCTTCTCCTGAAAACCTGCTTCAGCCCCTCCCCCAAACACACACCTGCTTTACAGGATGTAACTGTCCTGGCCCAGCAACAAGATACTAGAAAATGGTCTGCTAACTACTGAAGTCCCCTTTCCTTGCTACTAAGAAATACAGAACAGTAAATAAAAACAGAACACAAAATACCCTAATGCAAAGCCCTTCTGATTATTATTTTACACAAACCCTGCAAGTCTGAAATGAAATAAATAAATAAAATAACTCACCTCTGTTGTGTAATTCTTTTTAGCTCTGTGACCTGAAATAAGGTGTTTCTGACTGTGATCTGAAATAAGGTGTTTCAATCACAAAATTTGACTTATTCAACAATAATTTTGATATCTATAACTGAATCTATTAGCATTTCTACAGATAGATGTGTCTTGCTAAAATTTATCATTTAGAGTTGTTCTTCATTCTGCATTTCATATTTGCCAGCACCCGAGTTCCTATACTTCTTGTCTACAATTTGCACCACTGTTTAGAGCTAAACCCACCAGGAGGTGCAATTGTTGCTGATTATATTCCTTCCTTATTTGCATTACTTAAGCAATAATAACTGAGAAGCTGGTCATTTCTAAGCAATTAATGGCTGGCTGGGGGGATGGGTGGCCCGAGGCGCAGCCAAGAACAACCTCCCTTCAGCTAGTCATTAATCCAAGGACATGACCATCTTCATGGCTGTTATTGTGAATATAAGTCTAATCACAATAACAACTTTCATTTTTACAATTTTTTTTAATTTTTACTTACAGGTTTAGAGTGGTGTGGCATGGACAGTGCATTACACACAATGTCAGTTGGTAGCTGGATCGGTTATTTCTAAGATGTTATTGACCAATCTAGTAGCCAATCAGGAGCCTCGCTAGGCTCATGAATATTTAATTAGACTTATAATAAAAACTGATGAACTTACAAATAACAAAATTAATAAGTTTGTAAAAGATTATAATCCCGCGGAAGTTGCTCAAAAGATTTAACCCCCGCATACAATTGAAAAAGGTAGTTCAGCCCCTGCCTATTCCATGCTTCATATCTTGAATCACGTCTAGATGGGTGAAAGTTGGTATTGTAGGTTAAACTCTGCAGAATGCAACCAGTAGGAATTATTGCTTTCCCCTTTAGTGCATCTCCCAACAATCAATAATGTGTTGAGTATGGTTACAGTCCATCAGATGAGATGAGAGTGTCCTAAGGTGTGCAAATAATGGCTAGGAGATGGAAGAAATGCATTCTCTTGTTTCTGTACCCTTACAGTGCACTTGAGAGGAAGGGTCCAGCCAATGACATACATGTTTTATTTCTGGGTGGTAGTTCAGATGGGTACAGAGTGTGAAAGACCACATGTACATCACACATCCTACTGACTTACTTAGTCCTCCAAGTCTCTGTCAACAATCGCCTTACCAACAGTACTGAGCTATCATCAGCAGCCAGCAACCTCATCCAACAGTTGCACAAGCACTGTGCTGTGTTGCACAAGCATCCACTATCGTAACTAAACTAATCAAGCAGTAGTTAGTCCATTCTTAGTTGCCTGCTGAACCAGTGAGTCATAGTTAGCACAATAATTTAAGGTTGAAAAAACTCTAGGTCCATCAAGTCCCCGCCCCCAACCCCATAAGGCAGGGACCAATAAGTATGCTGTTCAAACGTGTATTCATTTTATAGATTTCCCAGCCACTCATCCAGCCTTCTACCCAGTGCACTGTGTGATTCTCGTGGTAAGCAGAAATTTGTCTAGGGTTATCTTCTTATTTATTTATGTATGTATGTATGTATGTATGTATGTATGCATTTGGATTTTGTTAATCAGGTAGGCTTGCTAAGATTGGTAGTCCCTTTTTCTGGAGTGACCCAGAATTAATTACATACAACTATACAACAGTCATAGATTTCACAGTACTGTACATATAACAGCTATAGACAGTGAAGTTCACCGGAGTTTGCATGTGGGAAGTAACTTTACAAGGTCAGACAAGTCCATTGATTCATGACATTACATTATACTAAATTTAACAATGCAATGTTAAAGAGAGTACGAGTTTGCAACTGCAGTAAAACAGTTTTGGCAGGGCAGAAAAAAAGACTATAGGTGCCCGATATTCAAAATCACGTAAAGCGGGGTGCCAAAATTTGCACTGCACCTTACGATTGCCTAGGTGCCCAAAGATGCTATACTCAGTCAAATAGCACATCAGCACTATTTGACTGAGTATAGGACCATGTCAGTGCAGTGCTAAGCCACTTAGCGTTGCCCCAACAGGGCTCCTGAAGTACGCTGCCAGAATCAATCGCACCCTTGAAAAAGCACCTGGAAGGGTATGAAACACAGTCAGGAAGTTTTTTATACTGTGTGGGTATGATATTTATATAATGAGCATTTGTTGCTAGTTTTTAAAATTTGTCTTGAAAAACATGAACTTTTTAACTTTAAATATGGTTTAAAGTGTCTCTTTTATAAGGTGCATTGTGCAAGTGTGGGGTCTTCTTATTTTTGATATTTGGCTGCCTGTCTGACCCTATGCACTGCTTTAGACTGGGACAACTCATTTTTGCTTCATCCTCCTAATGTTGCCCCTGAATGCACTGCCTCTGAGCATTAGGGTGTGTCCCTGTGTCTTGCTGGAGCTCACCACATCAAACATTCCCATCTATTTGACCTTGTCAATACCTTTCCATACAGTATGTAGAAGACTGAGATCACATCCCCCTTCAGCCTCCTTTTATCCAGGGTGAACATGATAAGAGTCTCCCATCTCTTCTTACAGCTTTTAGCCTCCATACCCCTGGTCATTTTGGTAGTCATGCATTACACCCTCTACACTGTCTCAATGTCTTTTTTGTAATGGGGAGCTGACATGCATACGGTACTCCCAGTGGAGTCTGACTAGGTCCTTGTAAAGTGGCAGGATTACTTCTCCTGTGCTGCTGGTCACCCCCTTTAGATGCACCCCCATATTCAGCCCTCCCTCTTGACAGCAGCTGCATACTGCTTGCAATGCTTCATCCCCTTGTCTGTTATGACCTCCAGGTCCTTTTCCTCTTCCACGGCAGTAAGAGGAACCCCGCACAGTGTGACATCACAATTATTTTTATGGAGAGGAAATGATTATGATGTTGTAAACAGAGGATTATTTATTTTTGCCAATACATTTTGTTCAAATGGTAACCAAACAAAACCTTCCCTGCCTGACTACACTTTCAGTGTGACTGTGCCTTCACTGACTGAAATTTCATTGCCTCACTGCACCTTCAGTGTGTGACTCCACCTTCACTGCCTGACTGCAGCTTTACTACGTGACTACACCTTTAGTGTCAGACTGCACGTTCAATGTCAGTCTGCACCTGGACTGGCTGACTACACCTTCACTGTCTGGCTGCACCTTTAGTGTCTGGCTACACCTTCACTGTCTAACTACACCTTCAATCTCTGCGCTTCAGTGTCTGATTGCACCTTCAGTGTCTGACTGCACCTTGACTGTCTGACTACACCTTTGTTGTCTGACTGCACCCTTACTGTTTGACTGCACCTTCACTGTCTGACTGCACCTTCAGTGCCTTACTGAACCTTCTCTGCCTGACTGCACCATCAGCACCATTACTGTTCCTTACCTGTCTGACTGTACCTTCATTGTCTGATTGCACCTTCCTTACCTGACTGCACCTTCTCTGTTTAACTGCACCTTCTCTGCATGACTGTATATTCCCTGCCTGACCCCACTATTTCTGCCTAACTGTGCCTTCCCTGCCTGGCAGCACCTTCACTGTTTTACTGAACCTTCCCTGCTTGACTGTACCCTCAGTACCTGGCTGTTCAGTTGCTGTGCAGTTTAAATTACTTGTAGACAGATCTAGTAAGTAGGGGGAGTGGATTAGCTAGAAGGAAACTAGATTTAAATACTGCCTTAGAAAGATTCTGTCAGAGGCTTGACAGCGGACACCAGAAGGAAGGAGTGCTCTGTGGCTGGACTTCTCTACTGGGACTAAAGAAGTAGAACTCTTCTACTGGGACCTTGAATTTAGGGTAAAAAACAAACAAAAAAATTAGTGTGTTTGTCTCAGTTAGCTAAAGTAGTTATCTGAACCTTTATCTAGGTGTAAATCTCAGGTGGCTGAAGGGGTTTGATTGCTGTGCAGTTTAAATTACTTGCAGAAAGATCTAGTAAGTAGGGGGAGTGGCTTAGCTAGAAGGAAACTAGATTTAAACACTGCCTTAGAAAGATTCTGTCAGAGGCTTGGCAGAGGACACCAGAAGGAAGGAGTGCCATGTGACTGGACTTCTCTACTGGGACTAAACAAGTAGAACTCTTCTACTCTCCACACTCTTCTAAAAAACTATATTGCCCACCTTTCCTCCCCTCCACCCTCCCACCTAAAGCTAGTTCTACTTCTATAGGCACAGGATTTGACTGACAAGAAGAACTTCCTGCTTGGGAGCAGGAAGTGAGTGATCACAGAGCCACCAAAGATGCACCATCCTAGAAGGGCAAGAGTAGCTTTCCGGCCTCCTCTAGCTGCTGGAGATCTGCCTCTAAGCAAGTTAGGGGTCTACTGAGAAATATAGGATCTTCTTGTCTCAGAACAGGACAATCAGGAGCTTAAAGGGCACAGAGGCAGTAAGTAAGTAGAGATAGAAGGAAAAAAAAAGCAGAGGAAAGAGTAAGGATTCCAAACAATAGTGAAGGGGACAGAAATAAGACATGATGGGAGTGGTGCAGTGCAGTGACTGTGGAGCAGCAGTCTTCTGGGAGATGTTCTGGAGGATACAGTGTTGTCCCATCTGCAGGCACCTCTCTGGGCTGAGGGGGGAGGTTGCTCATCTCCAGGCTGAGTTGGCCAGGATTTGTTGGACCTCCTCTTCCATCCAGGGACCACCAGGGCCACTGCTATTGCCTCAGAGGTTGCCAAGAAAGAAGAACAGTTGGACAACAGTGGGCTCAGGGAGGGTGAGGGTGGTGGAACAGCGGTGCATCCCTCCAGTTGTACCTCTCCACAATTCCTATGCCATTCTGGCAAAGTGTGATTCTTCTATGGAGGCACCCACAGTGGAGACCAAGGAGGATGCTGGGAACCTCCACAAAGAAGACCCACTGGAGGGTGGCATGGGACTCCACAAGGGAAGGAAACAACTCCTGGTGGGGGACTCCATTGTTAGGAAGGTAGAACTGGGGGAGGAAGGGGAGAGGGAGGTAAGGTGCCTGCCTGGTGCCATGGCTTTGGTGGGACAGGGAGTGAATCCTCAGGATTGCCAGAGCAGCTGCACAGGGGAGGTAGCTGGATGTCATTGTCCACCTAGGGACAAATGACCTGGCTAAGAAAGGGATCAGAGCAGTGCAGGAAGAGTTTTTGGAATTGGGGAGGGGCCTAGACAAGTAGTACTCACGGTAACCTTCTCGAAGGTGCTGCCTGTCCATGGCATATGAGACACTAGGGTGCTCCATACCATGGGATTCAATCTGTGGTTGAAAAACTGGTGCAGAGCCCAGGGATTTGGCTTCATTGGGGATTGGGAGTCGACCTGGAGTCATGCAAGCCTATACTGGCATGATGGGCTGCATCTGTCCAGGAGGGGAACCAGGGTCCTAGGTGATAGGTTTAAATGCTTCATTGGCAAGTATTTAAACTAGCCAAGGGGGAGGCACTGAAAAGGAGCAGGGAAATCCTAGCCCCCCCAAAAAAAGTTATGGTAGTAAGTGCAGTAAACACCAACATAGAGATGTCGATAGGGAGAAGGGCAGGGGTAAATGGAGAAAGTGACAAAGGCAAGAAGGACAGGGATGGGGCAAAAAGGAGTAAGGCTATCAGGAAATGGAGGATAATGAGTACCAATGCCCATAGCCTGGGCAATAAGCTCCCTGAACTGGTGGCCTTGATGGAAGAGGGATGCCTGGATATCGTAGCAGTCACAGAAACATGGTACACAGAGAACCATGACTTATATGTTAACATACATGGGTACGTAACCTACAGAAGAGACAGGAGGGGAGAAGAGGGGGAGGAGTGGCTCTCTATATAAAGCAAGGGATAAAAGCAACTGAACAAAAGAGTAAACAGGGAGGAGAGGAGGCACTGTGGGTCACCTTGGAGACAGGAAGTGGCACCACAATCCGCACAGGGGTTCTATACAGACCCCCAGATCAAGGAAGGGGAATGGACAAGGATATGTAGAAGGCATTCTTAGGATGGCAGAGAAAGGAAAGATACTTTTGATAGGAGACTTGAATATGCCAGATGTTAACTGGAGCGCGCTTGCTGCAGCCACATCTAAGAGCAGGACCATTCTCGATGCCCTACAGGTGGCATGCCTCAGACAGCTAGTTACGGAAACCAGTCATCAGGGAGCAATCTTAGACCTCATACTTTCAAATGGGGACAGTGAGAGGATCTCAGATCTAGAAGTGGGTTGCCATCTCGGAACAAGTGACCATCAAACAGTGTGGTTCACATTAAACTCAGCTACAGAGTCAAGCCATACAAAAGTGAGGGTACTGGACTTCAGGAGGGCTGACTTTGGCAAGATGAGAGAGTGCCTCAGAAAAACACTAGCAAACAGGCTAGAAGGAAGGGTGGAGCAACAATGGGGAATCATCAAAACTGCCATCACAGAGGCAACAAGCCTTTGTGTGAAGCAAATAAACAAATCAAAATGAAAGAAAAAGCCACTACGGTTCTCAAAAGAGGTGGCAGGGAAAGTCAGGGAGAAAAAGATAGTATTCAGGAAGTATAAGGAAACACAGAAGGAGCAGGACAGAGAGCTACACCAGTTAAGGCAGAAGGAAGCAGGGAGGGAAGTCAGAATAGCAAAGGCCCAAACTGAGGAAAGGATAGCCAACTTGGTTAAGAAGGGGGATAAAACCTTTTATAGGTACATCAGGGAGCATAGAAAGACAAAGGGAGGGATAGTGAGGCTGAATAGAATGAACAGTGGGTGGGCAGAGGGGGATAGTGAAGAAGCAGGGATACTGAATGAATATTTCTGCTCAGTATTCACAAAAGAGGAGGGGGAGGTGCCTAATCCAATTAACAGAAGCACTCTGGATAGGGGGGTCGATCCCAGTCCTTTCACAGAAGAAAGGGTCCTGAAAGAACTCCTAAAAGTGAAGGTGGACAAAGCAATGGGGCCTGATGGAATTCACCCCAGAATTCTAAAAGAATTAAGGGGAAAACTAGTGAAACCACTGACTACCCTTTTTAATAAATCATGGGAGGATGGTGTGGTACCCGAGGACTGGAGGAATGCGGATGTGATTCCCCTTCACTAAAGTGGGACCAAGACAGAAGCAGGAAACTACAGACCTGTCAGTTTGACCTCTGTGGTAGGGAAAGTGATGAAATCACTTCTGAAGGAAAGAATTGTTGAGTACCTAGAGGCCAGTGGGGCACAGGACCCAAGGCAGCATGGGTTCACAGCGGGAAGGTCATGTCAGACGAATCTAATTGATTTCTTTGACTGGGTGGCCAAAGTAGTAGACCAGGGAGGGGCTGTGGACATGGCCTACCTAGACTTTAGCAAGGCATTTGACACAGTCCCACACAAAAGATTAATAGTCAAATTAACCAACCTGGGAGTGGGTCCCATGGTGGTAGCCTGGTTAAAACATTGACTGGACTACAGGACACATAAGGTGATTGTAAATGGAGTCCACTCTGTAGAAAGAGGGGTTACTAGTGGGGTACCGCAGGGTTCAGTACTGGGTCCAGTCCTTTTTTATGTCTTTATAAGTGGCATTGCAGAGAGACTGGAAGGAAAAGTATGCCTCTTTGCAGATGACCCAAAGATCTGCAACAGGGTTGATACACAAGGACTTGTGGAAAGGATGAGAAGGGACTTGGCAAGGCTGGAGGAATGGTCAGAAGTATGGCAGCTAGGATTCAGTGCAAAGAAGTGCAAAAATAATGCACCTGGGAAACAAAAACCCAGGGGAAGATTACACAATGGGGATGGAGGTAGTAACAAAAACAAAAAAGGAAAGGGACCTAGGGGTGATCATATCAGATGACCTTAAGGTTAGCAAGCAATGTGAGAAGGCAGTAGGGAGGGCTGGGGGGTATACTGGGATGCATAGGGAGAGGCATCAGCAGCAGAAAACAGGAAGTTGTTATCCCTCTGTACAGACAGTTGGTGAGACCCCATCTGGAGTACTGCATCCAGTTCTGGAGACCCCATCTCCGCAAGGAGATAGACAGGATAGAGGCAGTCCAGAGGAGGGCAACTAGAATGGTGCAGGGTCTGCAAGAGAAGCCATACAAAGAGAGACTAAAAGAGCTTAATATGTATACCCTTGAGGAAAGGAGGGAGAGGGGGGACATGATTGAAACGTTTAAGTACCTCAGTGGAATCAACAAAGTCCAAGAGGGTAGCATCTTTCAGAAAAAGAGACATGCAGGAACAAGGGGACACAATTTAAAGATGGGGGGGGAGTGGTTCAGGGGCAATATAAGGAAGTATTTTTTCACAGAGAGGGTAGTGGATGATGTAACAGCCTTCCTGAGGAGGTTGTGCAGTCTAAAACTGTGGGAGAATTCAAGAATACATTTATTTATTTTATTTATTAGCTTTTGGTAACCGGGTAAATGCGTTAGGCAACAATCCTGCCTATTTTCAAGCACGACCCAGGAGAGCACAAGACATAGGAGCCACAAATTACAGTGATAACATAACGACATGCTGACAATAAAGAAAAAAGATTGAATTCAAGCAGAAATATAACGTTTTCAGGTACAATCAAAGGAACTTGTTTCCAGTGTGTTTACCCGTTAAGCGAATAAACAAACAAACAAACAAACAAACAATCCAGCGGAGTACAAGACAAAGGTGCCACAAGTTATAGTGATACATCATGATGTAATGATATTAAAGTGAACAATAGGTTGCAGGTAAAATATAACCAGTATACATAGTGGCAGGACAACAATTTAGTACTCCAGGATACTCATAACAAAGCTTTAATGTTGCAACAACTGAAGGGGGTCTGGGCAGCAGGCGGTGGTCAGTGGCTATGTTATGAGCAACGGCAGTGACCAAGTGTGATGAGGTGAGAGAACAACGCAGTTTTGAAAACCCGGTGGAAGAGGCAGTTTTGACCTGAAGGGGAGAGAGTTCAGAACCGAGGAATGAGAAGCAAGCCTGTTCAGCCATTTTTGTGGCGCAAGGTCTACATGTTAGCAGGGGTGAGGAGGAGGATCTAAGTGAGCGAATTTGAGATGCGGGGGTAAGCAGGAGGGCCAGGGAGTCCGGTCTAGGGGGTTTAGTTTGGGAGTCTATAAAGCAACCCAGAGAGAAGGCCCGGAGCTCCTTGGGTGGCAGCCAGTTTAACCCGGAGTAAAGGCGGCAGTGATGAGTGAGGCGTGGGGCGGATAAGGCGAATCTGCAGATATTATTATAAGAAGTGTCCCATCTCCTGAGAATGCTGGAGTTAGCTGAGTAAAGAAGAGGAAGACCATATTGGAGCTGCGGGAGAAGCACTCCCCTTGCTACGGATAGTCTAGCAGAAGGGGTGAGGGAGTGTCGCACCCGATAGGCCCCACCAATTTTCGCATTAGCAGCATGACAGACTGTGTTGATATGTGTAGCAAAGTCGAGGGAGGGATCAAGAGTGACCCGCAGATATTTGAAGGAGGACGTGTTGGTGACCGAAGAGCCATCCTGGCACTGAACCAGAAGCTTTGGGGCCATGGTGGGAATTTTTTTTGTAGAGACGAACAGCATGGCTCGCGTTTTGTCCAGGTTCAGATGTTGGTGGTTGTTCAGAAGCCATTGCTGAAGGACCTGAAGGTCGTTTGAGAGTGAGAGGTTGATGTTTGCGATCGAGTTGGAGCCCGAGTAGAGAACCAGGTCATCAGCATATATGAGAATGCAGCTTTGACAGGAGGAGTGGGGAATGTCGTTTAGGTAAAGGGAGAAGAGTAGAGGGCCAAGGATGGATCCCTGAGGGACACCACGGGTGATCAGTCTGGGGGAGGATATAGCCTTGTGAAAGGCTACGGCTTGGGAGCGATTGTTAAGGTAGCTTTGGAACCAAGAAAGGGTGGGGTCGGAGGCACCCGTGGCTTGGAGCTTAGACAGCAAGAGTTGGTGATGAACCATGTCGAAAGCTTTGGACAGGTCAATGAAGACGGCGCCGGTGAGTAGACCGATATCCATGTTTTTTTTTTTATGTCACTGGTAAGTTGGGTTAGAGCCGTGGTAGTGCTGTGTGCAGGCCTAAATCCATGCTGGCAGTGGGTAAGGAGATTGAACTTGCCGAGGTGGTCTGAGAGTTGACGATGAACAAGTTTCTCAAGAACCTTACTAAGAGTAGGCAGGAGAGAGATGGGACGGTAGTTGGTCATTTGTTTGACATCACCCTTCTTATGAATAGGGATGGTTCTGGACATTTTCCAGGCCGATGGGATGGAGGAGGTCTTGATAGATAGATTAAAAAGTCTGGAGACCGGCTTGGCAAGCCAAGGAGCAAACTGCCTGAGAATGCCCGGATGGATGCCATCAGGGCCAGGGCCCCCACGGGCTGGTATGGAATTAAGAAGTTTACGTACTTCATGGTACGTGGTCGGAGAAAGCGCAAAGAAGGGATGAGTGGGGCTTGAAGTTGAGGGAGCATACCTTTCGCCTTGGATCACATCAGAGGCGCGTACGGAAGTGAGGAGAAGAGGGAATTGAAAGCATTGGCAATAGTAAGCGGGTTATTACAGTGAGTGCCCTGTATATTCATGTCAGTAGGAGTCTGAGGCTTATTATTGCCAAGAATTTCCTTGATTTGTGCCCAGTACATTTTAGGGTTGTCTCCAGAGGACTTTAGAAGGTTCCTGAAGTAGGTGCTTTTAGCCAGGCGAATGTGTTTTTTGCAGTTGTTCCAAGAAGCCCTGTATGCTTCAAAGTCGGATTGCAGACTAGAGCTCTTCCACGCAGCCCAAAGTTTGTCCCTATGTTTCAGCATTTGAAAAAGGGGGCACTTGAGCCACTTGGTCGCCTTCCCTGCCACCTTGCGAATAGAGGTGGGGATGTGAATGTTTTGCAAAGAGAGAAGGACGGAGTTGAAATAGTCAGTGGCCTGGTTTACGTCTTCAGTTAAGTATATAGGAGACCAGTCAACAGAGCCAAGGTCAGTTATGAAAGCGTCCACTCTTAGGTGGGATACATCAGGGAAGGAAATGACTTTAGAAGGAAACGAGGGGGTGGCGGTGTCCCAAATACAGTAAGTAGGATAGTGGTCACTTATGGTGTCTGGGAGAACACCTGCCGTGTTCACATAATCCATCCTGTTTTTGAGGATCCAATCGAGCAGGGTGGTGCAGGCGCCCCCCGGGAGACTCTCGTGGGTTCCTGAATGAGCTGAGAGAGGTTGGCCTTACTAGTGATAGAAGATAGGTGGGCTGAGGTATTCTCTGACCAGTCTTGGTTGAAATCACCAAGGCAGATAATGTTGTTTTTGCCTGTCCCAGATAGTAGGTTGTCCATGAGTTCTAAGAGACACAGATTGGAGTTTTGGGAGGACATATATACAGAAGATATGGAGTTTCTTTACACCTCAAGTAAAGAAGAGTGTGGAGTACTTCTAATTTGGCAGAAGGGGTCCTGTATGAGTGTGACGTTAGGTGTGATTTGAAGTACAGCGCTAGCCCCCCTCTTTTTAGTCCCTCAAGCGATCAGCTCCGGAGCATACTGTACCCGGAAAGGAGCACTGTGAGTCTGTAAAGTGGGTTTTAGCCAAGTCTCAGTGATGGCTAATATGTCTGGGCAGTTCATGTTCATCCAAACCTGAAGATCGGCAAGGTTGGCTAGGAGGCTTCTAGCATTGATATGTGCCAGGGTGAGACCATTGGATTTAGGGAGGTATAGTAACGGGGGGTAGTCCTGGGTTAGGTGCCCTGTGTGGACCAGGATTAGCCTCGATATCCCCAGCTCGTGTTAGGCAGAGGATGCAAGTCCAAGGTGGTCTCCTGAAGCAAATCCATATAGTAGATTGGGGGGAGGATTTTGTCCTGACTGGGCGGGACTTGAAGTTAGCAGGAGCCGCCGCTGCTAATTAGGCAGTAGGGGAATAGGAGGTGGTGAATAGGAAGCATTAAGTTGGAAAAGTTAAAGTTGTCCACAGAGAATGCGTTTGGGGTGAGCAGAGAACGACAGGAGAGTGCAAAGTAGCATATGAGTAGGCACCCAGTAGAAGAGTCATGATAGCAGTGAAAGGCATGGTAAAGAAGGGGATAATTCAAAAGGTGAGATGGGAGGTGGTCTGAAAACAAGCAATAGGCTGTCAGGAAAAGATTGTTATAGCTGCTGCAGCAGTCGTCTGCTGGAGGCCAAGTTGTAGTTAAAAGGAAGGCTGGGTGGGGTGGAGACCGGTGTGTAGTGAAGTATCAGCTGAATATTTAGTTTCCTCTAGTGGCCAGACGTTATAACGAGCAGATGGTAAACAGGGCTGTTAGAGAAAAATGCGAGATTGCACCGCCTATCAGCGGGACTTCAGCCTGTAATTAAAAGCCGAAAAGGGTGGGGGTATTGGGGCGGGCGGGGAGCAGTCGGCGGCGACTCAAGGGACAACCTGTGATTTTCAAGATGCGAGGAGCGCTGTCCATGGCGACTACCTGTGAGTTTCTGTCCGTGGGGGGTTGGGGAGAGCCTCCGGTTCACGGAAGATTCGGCCCTCGCGACCTCCAGGAGTGGGGGTGAGCCCCTGACCCAGACTTGCAGGATCATGAACATGGGACAGACATAAGGCAATTCTTGTAGGGAGGGTAGGAAAAAATAGGCTATTGGTTAACTAGGATCTGCAGCTTATTCTGTAGGTAGGGAAATGGGCAGACTAGGTGGGCCAAGTGGTCCTTATCTGCCATCAAAGTCTATGTTTCTGTGTTCCTTCCCTGTTTAACTGTACCTTCTCTGTATGACCATATGTTCCCCGCATGATGGCATCTTCACTGCCTGACTGCATCTTCACTGCCTGACTGTGACTTACCTGCCTCCTTTACTGTCTTACTGCACCTTCCCTGCCTGACTGCACCCTCAGTATCTGACTGTTCCTTCCCTGCCTGACTGCACCTTCGCTGCCTGACTACACCTTCACTGTCTGACTGCATTTTCAACTGTTTCAAATTTTTCATGTTTTTTTGAGTTAGAAGTATGTATAACCTTTTGATTGAACATTCTCTGCATGACTGTATGTTCTCTGCCTGACCCCACCGTTACTGCCTAACTGTTCCTTAGCTGTTACCTGCCTGGCAGCACCTTCACTGTTTTACTGTACCTTCCCTGCCTGACTGTACTCACAGCACCTGACTGTTCCTTTCCTGCCTGACTGCACCTTCCCTGTTTAACTGTACGTCCTCTGTATGACTGTATGTTCCCTGCCTGATGGCATCTTCACTGCCTGACTGTGTCTTACCTGCCTGGTAGCACCTTCACTGTCTTACTGCACCGTCCCTGTATCTGACTGTTCCTTCCTTGCCTGACTGCACCTTCACTGCCTGACAACACCTTTGCTGCCTGACTACATCTTCACTGTCTGACTACATTTTCAGCTGTTTCAATTTTTTCTAGTTTTTTTGAGTTAAAAGTATGTATAACCTTTTGGTTACATAGAAACATAGAAACATAGATTTTGACGGCAGATAAGGACTGCTTGGCCCACCCAGTCTGCCCATTTCCTTACCTAATGGATAAGCTGCAGATCCTAGTTAACCAGCAGCCTACTTCTTCCTACCCCACCCCTAGAATTGCCTTATGACTGTCCCATGCATGCTTGAATTCCACCACTGTTTTGACTCACGACCTCCTCCGGAAGGCCGTTCCATGCATCCACAACCCTCTCTGTGAAAAAATACTTCCTAAAGTTACCTCTGAGCCACCCCCCTTCTATCTTCAAATTGTGCATCCTTGTTCTTGCACACCTCTTTTTTTGAAAGATGCTACCCTCTTGGACTTTGTTGATTCCCTTGAGGTACTTGAAAGTTTCTATCATGTCCCCCCCGCCTCCTTTCCTTGAGGCTATACATATTTAGCTCCTTAAGTCTCTCTTCATATGTCTTCGGTGCAGACCCTGCACCATTTTAGATGCCCTCTCTGACAGCTTCCATCCTGTCTATGTTCCTTGAGATTGGGTCTCAGAACTGCACACAGTACTCCAGATGGGGTCTGACCAGCTGTCTGTACAGAGGGATAATAACTTCCTGTTTTCTACTGGTGATGCCTCTCCCTATGCATCCCAGTATCCCCCCAGCCTTCCTTGCTGCCCTCTCACAGTGCTTGCCCACCTTTAGGTCATCTGATATAACTACCCCCAGGTCCCTTTCCATTTTGTTTTGTTAGTATCTCACCCCCCATTGTGTACTCTTCCCCTGGGTTTTAGTTTCCCAGGTGCATTACCTTGCATTTCTTAGCATTGAATCTAAGCTACCATACATTTGACCATTCCTCTAACCTTGCCAAGTCCCTTCTCATCCTTTCCACCCTACCTTGTGCATCAACTCTGTTGCAGATCTTTGTGTCATCTGCAAAGAGACATACTTTCCTTCCAGTCCCTCTGTAATGTAAACATAAAGACATTGAAGAGGACCGGTCCTAATACTGAACCCTGCGATTTACTAGTAACCCCATTTCTTCAGAGTGGACTTCATTTACTATTACTCTCTGTGTCCTATTCTCCAGCCAATTCTTTACCCAGGTTGTCATCTTGGGAACCACTCCCAGGCTGGCTAACTTGTATATTAATCTTTTGTGTGGGACTGTGTCAAATGCCTTGCTAAAGTCTAGGTAGACCATGTCCACAGCCCCTCTCTGATCTACTACTTTGGTCACCCAGTCAAAGAAATCTATCAGATTTGTCTGGCATGACCTTCCTGCTGTGAATCCATGCTGCCTTGGGTCCTGTGCCCCTCTGGCCTCTAGATACTCGACAATTCTTTCCTTCAGAAGTGATTCCATCATTTTCCCTACCACTGAGGTTAAACTAACAGGTCCGTAGTTTCCTGCTTCTGCCTTGCTCCCACTTTTGTGAAGGGGAATCACATCTGCCCTCCTCCAGTCCTCGGGTACCACCCCATCCTCCCATGATTTGTTAAAGAGGGTAGTTAGTGGTGTCACTAGTTCTACCCTTAGTTCTTTTAGAATTCTGGGATGAATCCCATCAGGCCCCATTGCTTTGTCCACCTTCAGTTTTAAGAGTTCTTTCAGAACCCTTTCTTCTGTAAATGGGCTGGTATCAACTTCTGTATCCAGAGTGTTTCTGCTGTTTGTTTTAGGTACCTCCTCCTCTTCCTTTGTAAATACTGAGCAAAAATATTTGTTTAGTATCTCTGCCTTTTCACAGTCACCCTCTGCCCACCCTCCCTCCCTTTATTAAGCCTCACTAACCCTCCCTTGGTCTTCCTTCGCTCCTGATGTCCTATAAAGGTTTTATCCCTTCTTACTGAGTTGGCTATCTTTTCCTCGGTTTGGGCCTTTGCTGTTCTGACTGCCTTCCCAGCATCCTTTTGCTTTAACTGATACAGTTCTCTGTCCTGCTCCTTCTGTGATTCCTTGTACTTCCTGAATGCTTTCTTTTTCTCTTGAACCTTCACTGCCACTTCCTTTGAGAACCACAGTGGTTTCTTACATCATTTTGTTTTGTTTATTTGCTTCACACAAAGGCTTGTTACCTCTGTGATGGCAGTTTTTATTATTCCCCATTGTTCTTCCACCCCTCCTTCCTGCCCATTTGCTAGTGCATTCCTTAGGCACTCACCCATTTTGGCAAAGTCAGCCCTCCTAAAGTCCATTACTTTTGCCTTTGTATGGCTTGACTCTATTGCTGTGTTCAGTGTGAACCATACTGTTCGATGGTCGCTAGTTCCCAGATGGCTACCCACTTCTACATCTGTGATCCTCTCTTCATCTCCATTTGAGAGAACCAGGTCTAAGATTGCTCCCTCTTGAGTGGGCTCCAATACTAGTTGTCTAAGGCATGCCCCCTGTAGGACATCTAGAATAACCCCACTCTTCGAAGTGGCTGCTGCAACTGCACTCCAGTTAACATCTGGCATATTCAGATCACCCATCAGCAATATCTCCCCTTTTTCTGCCATTCTAAGTATTCTTTCTATCATTTCCTTGTCCATTTCCTCCCCCTGAGAAGGGGGTCTGTATACAACCCCTGTGCGGATTGTCGTGCCATTGCCGGTCTCCAAATTTACCCACAGAACTTCTTCTCCTCCCTGTTTTCCCCTTTGTTCTGTTGCTTTGATTCCTTCCCTTATGTAAAGAGCTACTCCTCCTCCTCTTTTATCCTCCCTGTCCCTCCTGTAGATAGTGTATCCTGGTATGTTTACGTCCCAGTCATGGTTTTGTGTGTACCATGTTTCTGTGACTGCCACGATATCCAGATGTTCCTCCTCCATCAAGGCCACTAATTCAGGAAGCTTGTTACACAGACTACGAGCATTGGTACTCATTGCTCTCCATTTTTTGATGGCTTTACCTTCTTTTGCAGCATCCCCCACTGATCTTTCTACCTCAGTCTTTTTCTCATTTAGTACCCTGTTTTGTAGGGAGAGGCTGGGATTTTCCTGCTGCTTATCAGTGCCTCCCCCCTTGACTAGTTTAAAAGCTTGCCAATGAAGCATTTAAACTGATTGCTCAAAAGACTTGTTCCCTTCCTGGACAGATGCAGACCATCCTACCAGTATAGGCTGGTGTCCCTCCAGGTGGAACCCCAGTCCCCAATGAAGCCAAACCTCTGTGCTCACACCATTTTTCCAACCATTCATTAAACTGCATGGTGCAAAGTACCTCACCTCACTCATGCCATTGACAGGCAGCACCTCAGAGAAGGATATTGTGTGTGCTACTTGTCGAGGCCCTCCCCAATTCCACAAAGTCCTTCTGCACTGCTCTAATCTCATGATGAGCCAGTCATTTGTCCCTAGGTGGACAATGACGTCCAGCTCGAACTCCCGTGCAGCTGTTCTTGTGATCCCGGATGCACTTCCTGTCTCTCCAAGCCATGGCACCAGGCAGGCACCTTACTTCAGTTTTCCCTGTATCCCCAGTTCTATCCCACTAATAATTGAGTCCCCCACCAGGAGCTGCTTCCTTTCCTTGTGGTGTCCTCTGCCTCCTTCCTGTGGGCCTCCCTTGTGACAGTTGTCCTCAGCCTCCTTAGTCTCCTCTGCGAGTGCATCCATAGGGGAGCTATGCTCCCCCAGAATGGTGTATGGACTGTGGTGTGGAACAACTGACTGTGTGTGCCTCTGTTCCACCATCCTCACCCTCCTTGAGCCCACTGTGGTCCAATTGCTGTGCTTTCTTCGCAACCTCTGAGTTAGTGGTGGTGGCTCTGGTGCTCCCTGGATGGGGGAGATTCCCTTCCTACCATCCACTGTGGCTTGGGAGAAGGTTCCCTTACTACTGTCCAGAGTGGCCTGAAGATGGGCAACTTCCTTCCTCAGGGCAGAGAGTTGTCTGCAAATAGGGCAGCATCTCAGCCTCCAGAAAGACTCCTGGAAGACTGCTGCCCCACAGCCATTACATTGAACTACTCCCCACATTTTTTTTTGTGTGTGTGTGTGTGTGTGTGTGTGTGTGTGTGTGATTGGTTTGTTATATAGAAATATATATATATTATACAATGTGTATGCTTATATTGTCAGTGCAGTGTGCTAGAGAGGATATGACAGTGATATGCACCTTGCACTCTTGACACTCTTGAGGAAATGATGTCAGAACCCCAGGTATAAAGGAACTATTTCCAGGGGTGGGTGGGGTGAGGGGTGGGAAGGGGTTGGGCCTAAACTGTGCCCTCACAAAACAATCAGCTAAAAGCTCTGACCCACCGCTGTGATGGGTGCCTTCCTGTTAGCAAGATGCCCTACCCAACAATTTGACAGAGAAAATACCCTGCTAATCAAACAGAGAAAAATCCACACATCCTAGTCAGACACAGGTAAACCTCCCCAGCCCCAAAACAGACCTGGTGGTTTGTGCTCTGAAATCTGTCAGCCCCAAAATAAGTCAGCTGTGCTTTAAACTCTTTCTGCACTGCAAATCTTAAGAACGTCTTTTCCTGTTTCACACTGCAGGTTTTGCTATGACAACTCCTTAACCACAGTAACTTATTTAAAAATATTTTAACTATCACAAACTCCTAAGCACCAGTAAATTATTTAAAAATAGTTTCTGTCCCAAAATCCTAGTAGTCAATCCAGCTACCCCCAAGGGACAACCAAAATGCAGTATTCCAACACTTGTGAAGTTACTTCCAAGATAAGCAGAGTTTGCAAGCTCCTTTTACAACTCCTCAGCCACCTGTAAGTTATTTAAAAATAGTTTAACTGTCAGAAAATCCTAGTAGACAATCTAGCTACCTCCAAGGATCTACCCAAATGCAGTATTTAAATCCTTCTGAAGTTACTAACAAGATAAACAGATTTTGCAAGCCCCTTCTTGGTTAAACACTAAATAAATATGGGAATAAAAAGCAATTACCAAGGGTAGTTAGTTTCACCTCCCACAGAATTAAGCAAAAGTGCTTATTGTTGCAGATATCAAGTACTATATAGAATTTCTCACACAGCTCACAGCTGAATAAAGAAGTAGTGTCCTTCCAGGTCAAGAAAATGTGCTTTGTGTCTCTAACTATTGCAGCCTCCAGTAATTTATAGTAATCTGATCTAGTTTGGATGTCTCCACCCAGGGCAATTTGTTGACAATGGTTATGATGTAGCCTGTCCTGTTCCAATACAACACTTTGTGGTCTGAAAACAATTTCTTGCACCTAAGGCTGTCTGTGTTTCAATTTACACTGCAGGTTTTCCTATGACAACTCCTTAACCACAGTAACTTATTTAAAAATAGTTTAACTATCACAAACTCCTATGCACCAGTAAATTATGTAAGCAATAATACCCAACAGGGTGGGCGTTATTGGGATATAACGGACCGCCCAGGGGCATAATGAGGCCCGACGCTGCAGGTGGAGGGCCTTATAGCCCCTGGAAGGTCCATTATATCCCATCATGCCCACCCTGGAGGGTATTATTACACTTAGAAAATGGGCTTACATTATTTTTATTCAAATAACAATTTCATTAAAAAGGGTAAAAAGTTATTAAAAATTTACTAAAATGTCAGGTTCTGTAAAATAGTCCCTTTAGTGCCACTAGAGGGTGCTGCTGTTTGTGATATCCTTTTTTTTTTGGTACTACCTGGGAGTGTCATTTTTTTCATAGTGCTATCCAAGGAATTGTTACTTTAAATTTTTTGTCTCTCCTCCCCTTATCTGTTAGCACTCGTGGATACATATTGTTTTGGTTGCTAGTCTGGGGAGCGGAGAAACTGCTGTGGAGTGGAAATGGCACGGTGTGCTGTGGCATGCCTATCTAGAGCACCGGAGTTGGCCGATGACCTCTGGAAAGAAAAAAGGAGGTGCACTTACTTTGGTTTGTGAATGGAGGAGGCGGGACTTTCGTGTGGAATCGTTAACCCGGATAGGTCATGGTGCGGGTAGCGGCAGTTGCAATGGGCAGAGGATCCGAGGTTATGGACCTTGCGAGTGCCATACTTAGGAGTTGCTTAGTGGGGGGGGGGCGAAACAAAAACAAGATTCTCCGTATTCTGTTACTATGGACTGGTTTGAGGATTGTCTGTGTGTGGGGGCCTATAGCTCGCTCTCTCACTAAGCATACAGTAAAAATAGCATTTATTGGAGCGTGGGTACAGGGATAGCAGGTGGTGACGGCTTCAGCGAGCAGCTGTAATTGAAGTAGGTAGCAAGTACTTAATCACTCGCTTTGCGACCAGAAAATAAATGGTGGTAGCGAGATTTGAATGTCGGGGTAGTCCCAGGATATCTTGAGTAATGGGGCACTAGACAGCGGCACTCGTTATTTTGCGGGCGTTGTTAAGAAATAACAGCCAGGGTGCCAGGCTGTTTTAGCCAATCAGGAGGCGAGTTTCACGTTACCCATTTTCTAATTAAAAACAGTTTCTGTCCCAAAATCCTAGTAGTCAATCCAGCTACCCCCAAGGGACAACCAAAATGCAGTATTCCAACACTTGTGAAGTTACTTCCAAGATAAGCAGAGTTTGCAAGCTCCTTTTTCAACTCCTCAGCCACCTGTAATTTATTTAAAAATAGTTTAACTGTCAGAAAATCCTAGTAGACAATCTAGCTACCTCCAAGGATCTACCCAAATGCAGTATTTAAATCCTTCTGAAGTTACTAACAAGATAAACAGAGTTTGCAAGCCCCTTCTTGGTTAAACACTATATAAATATGTAAATAAAAAGCAATTACCAAGGGTAGTTAGTTTCACCTCCCACAGAATTAAGCAAAAGTTGAACATAAAACTTTAAAACGGCATGGTAAATAGATGCATGGACTTTCACATGACATACAATAAATCTCAAATTGACAAGTACATTTTGCAGTGTCAGTTGCCATTATATAAACTTAAAAAGAAAGACAGAAAACATAATTAACTCTTAGGTATATAACACTTTGTAAATAAATAATAAGTCTAAGGGAGACCATAATAAGAAACATACCTTTCTGCACTTAGTGCAAAATTGACAGTAGCAGACAACAATGAAACTTTGTTGGCATTCAAAAGAGATCTTAATTTGTACTCCTGAGAATTCTGAGAATTATGCTGAAAATGGGTACCCAGATATGGTACCCGGTCAGTATAGAAACATAGAAACATAGACTTTGATGGCAGATAAGGACCGCTAGGGCCCAACTAGTCTGCCCATTTCCCTACCTACACGATAGGCCGCAGATCCTAGTTAACCAACAGCCTACTTCTTCCTACCCCCCACAACAATTGCCTTATGTCTGTCCCATGCATTCTTGAATTCTCCCACAGTTTTAGACCCCACAACCTCCTCAGGAAGGCTGTTCCATACATCCACTACCCTCTGTGAAATAATACTTCCTCCACATTGCCCTGAACCGCCTCCTTCTATCTTTAAATTGTGTCCCTTGTTCTTGCAAGTCTCTTTTTCTGAAAGATGCTACCCTCTTGGACTTTGTTGATTCCACTGAGGTACTTAAAAGTTTCTATCATGCCCCCCTCTCCTTCTTTCCTCAAGGGTATACATATTAAGCTCCTTTAGTCTCTCCTCATACAGCTTCTCTTGCAGACCCCACCATTTTAGTTGCCCTCCTCTGGACTGCCTCTATCCTGTCTATGTCCTTGTGGAGATGGGGTCTCCAGAACTGGACACAGTACTCAGATGGGGTCTCACCAACTGTCTGTACAGAGGATAACAACTTCCTGTTTTCTGCTGATGATGCCTCTCTATACATCCCAGTATACCCCAGCCCTCCCTACTGCCTTCTCCATTGCTTCTAACCTTAAGGTCATCTGATATGATTACCCCCATGTCCCTTTCCTTTTTTGTTGTTGTTACTACCTCCCCAACCATTGTGTATTCTTCCCCTGGGTTCTTGTTTCCCAGGTGCATTATTTTGCACTTCTTTGCATTGAATCCTAGCTGCCATACCTCTGACATTCCTCCAACCTTGCCAAGTCCCTTCTCATCCTTTCCACACCTCCTTGTGTATCAACCCTGTTGCAGATCTTTGTGTCATCTGCAAAAAGGCATACTTTTCCTTCCAGTCCCTCTGCAATGTCACTGATGAAGACATTAAAAAGGACTGGACCCAATACTGAATCCTGCGGTACCCCACTAGTAACCCCCCTTTCTTTAGAGTGGACTCCATTTACAATTACCTTCTGTGTCCTGGTCCAGCCAATGTTTTACCCAGGCAACCACCCTGGGTCCCACTCTGAGCTGGTTAATTGACTATTAATCTTTTGTGTGGGACTGTGTCAAATGCCTTGCTAAAGTCTAGGTAGGCCATGTCCACAGCCCTCCCTGGTCTACTACTTTGGTCACCCAGTGAAAGAAATCTATTAGATTCGTCTGACATGACCTTCCCACTGTGAACCCA
Source organism: Neoceratodus forsteri (assembly GCA_016271365.2). Lineage (NCBI taxonomy): Eukaryota > Metazoa > Chordata > Ceratodontiformes > Ceratodontidae > Neoceratodus > Neoceratodus forsteri. The sequence continues at coordinate 702,977,153 of CM057452.1, read as the reverse complement.
TGCTGCCTTGGTTCCTGTGCTCCACTGGCCTCTAGGTACTCAACTATTCTTTCCTTCAGAAGTGACTCCATCACTTTCCCTACCACAGAGGTCAGACTGACAGGTCTGTAGTTTCCTGCCTCTGTCTTGGTCCCACTTTTGTGAAGGGGAATCACAACTGCCTTCCTCCAGTCCTCGGGTACCACACCAAACTCCCATGATTTATTAAAAAGAGTAGCTAGTGGTTTCACTAGTTCCTCCCTTAATTATTTTAGAATTCTGAGGTGAATTCCATCAGGACCCATTGCTTTGTCCACCTTCAGTTTTAGGAGTTATTGCAGAACCCTTTCTTCTGTGAAAGGACTGGGATCGATCCCCCTATCAAGAGTGCTTCTGTTAATTGTTGTAGGGATTATAGTGCAGGAAAATCTGGGCTGGAAAAATTGTGACTGGCAATACAGCTACAGGGATAGTATAGCTCAGGTAGCCTTAGCACTCTCCCTGTAGCTGTTGGCTGTCGGAAAGAAGAGGATAAAGCCTCTGCTGGGTAGTGTGCTGCCAAGCAGCAGCCATGGTGCAGAGTATAGGGCCACATTCAGGGGAGGGTGGCAGAATGTTGGTGAACCAGGGTTTGATTCCTGGTCCTGGGATTTTGCTTTTTTTTTCTCCCCCTCCCGACTTTGTTTTCAATGTGCATGCCCCCCCTGCACTTTTTGCTCCCCACCCCAGTTGTCCTACTGGGTTCCCCTTCCCCTCCTCAACGATTCACCCCCCAAGGGTTCTCCCCATCCCTGAGTTACCTCCCTCCAAGCAGTGATTATATTTAGTTGAGGGGCATTGCCTCTGCAGTCATAGTGACCTCTTTTGTTTAGTTATCTATGGTAGCACTCGCTGTTTTTGCCAAGTGCTACTTTTGCTTTTGCTGCTTCTTCTTCATTGTTTCTGACAGTGCTATTGTGCTGTCGACTTTATGACCTAGTGCCCCTAGATGCTGTTCTCTGATGCTCAAAAAAATGACATTCCAGTAGTATGTGAACACTTGACCATTGTTGTATGCCTTCAAATTTACAAAGTTGACCATTTGAAAATACATTCGATGCTATAAAAGAAGCATACCAACCAAAATTAATATCCAGCCTCAGCCTGGCCAAGATTTTACAACGGATATCAGATTCACAATACAGCAAATAAGGTTTGTTTTCATTATATCCCTGTAATGCTTTATAAAGTGGATTTTTTTTGTTCGTCCTGTTCTTCCAAGTTTCTTTGCATACTGTCATCTTTAACATATTGACTTCCCTTTCATTTATAATATTTATTTATTGAAGAGTTTCACCAGAAAAACACACTGAGCAACAAGTTGCTCGTCTCACGTTACATCCTGGGGGAGGGGGCCAAGGAGAACATAGGCAATACAATATAGATAATTTGAATGTACATTTTCAATTACAGTTTGATATGGCACACACATAGCAAACCAGTGCAGATAAAGCAAATGCACATATGCAAAAGTGGTTGGATAAGACATATACAAAAGTAGAATTGAACCAAATACGTTTACAAGGTTATACATCTAGTGCAACAAAGCAAAATAAGCTTGAAGTGCAATGAACATTGGGAAATACAGCAGAATCTTCATTGACAAGAGCAGTTTGAGGAGTAACAGTTGTGTATGGCCTGGGAAATGGAAGAGGAGGATGAAGAGTGTCGGATGGGCATAGGTAATGAGTTCTAGAGTATAGGGAAGCGATAAGAGAAAGCACCTTGGCTGCTTATAGTAGTACGTCATGGAATAGCCAGAGTGCAAGAGTCAGTGGATCTGAGAGAATGGTGTGAGGGAGGTGGAAAGGAAAGGGAGTAGGATAGGTATGATGGGAGAGAACCAAACCAGAGTTTAGAGGTAAATTTCACAAAGTGCAAGAGTTGTCTGCATACCAGGGAGGGGAAAGCAAGGGAGTGGTAAAGAGAGCAGTGGTGGGTACAGGGAGGAGAGTCAAGAGCAAAGTGACAAAAAGCATTGAAATGGGAATCCAATTTGGATAGGGAAGAGGTAAAAAGTAATAGTAAGTAATATTGTGAATTTATAATAGAATTTATATAATGAATAAATGCAAAAAACATCATTTATGCACCAGTTAGGGTTTCTGTCATGCCCTTGATAGTATGGAAATATCACGTTAGGGTGTTGAATCATAATAGCACACCCAGACTCAAAACACAGTTACAGACATTGCTAACATACAGAACTTTAACGGCAACACTTACAACAGCTTATGTTACACACACTAATAAGGGTCAGCACTCGTAAGCCATCTCATGTCCCTAACGCTCACTAGAATAGGAATTCTGCAGTACAGTTGTGATTTCATATTACTGACAAATGTATTCAACTGAGCATTGGGGACACAGCGGTGGCAAGACTGACCTCTTTAGGTAAGAGTGTAACATAGCAGATGAAAATGTTAGCGATTAATGTTCTGTATGTTAGCTAATGTCTGTAACTGTTTAATCAGCAAATTTCTTATTATATTCGACACCTAACGTGATATTTCCATACTATCAATGGTGCATGAATGAAGTTTTTTGCATTTAATTGTCTCACTTTTTATGAACTGAACTATATTTCTCTATAGGTGAAAGAGAGGGCTGAAAATGGCGAACATACTTAATTCTTTTCACCTAACACAGGTTTACTCTGACCCTAGCTGTGCTGCTCATTCATGCTCTCATTCTACTTGCAGCTTCATTGCACTGCCTTGCTACACCTGTTTTCAGAGCATTGTGTTCATGTTTTATTGCAGTTACAACTCTGAGGTCAGCCACCTGCACTCCTGCTGAGGCTGTTGATATAGCTTTATTATTATTACATCCTGCCTAACTACTGAATGCCCTCAGGGTATTTGTCATCTTGATTTGGCCTCCTCCTCCACTTCAACATCCTGCAGTTCTCCCCCTGTGCCAGACATCTTGGATTCGATCCACTCCTGGCCTGCTTTCGTTCTTTTCTTTTTTTGGCAATTATCCAACTCACCCTCCTGCCATTCTCCTTCCCTAACAGCCATCTAGGATTCATTCCATGCTCGGCCTGCATTCAGTATTTCTTTTGGCTTGCCTATCATGGTTCCTATGCCACCTTATCGAACCGTAGCCCTCCTGCCATGTGTATTCAGGTTCATGACTTTGTTCCGTATTCTCTCATCCATACCGTCCCTGCTCAGCCATCTGGATTCAATCCACTCCAAGGCGTCACTCCTCATCATCCATCGTCCGTTTTGCTCAGCGACCTGCAGCCCTTCTGCCGCATGTCTCAGGTTCCAGATTCCTTATCTTATGCCAGCTGCCTTTTCTCGTACTGGCCATTGGGATTCAATCCATTCATGGCGTCACTCCATTTCATCCATCGCTCATTGCTTCCCTCCAAGTTCCTTTCCAGTTTATTTCTGAATCTGCCTCCTTTTGAGGAGCTTCCTTCATCATATTGCTCAATTTGTTTCTACCTCCACTCAAGGCCATGCCTTCCTGTTCATCATCCTTTGCTAAGGGCTGGTTGGCTGCTCTCCACCATCATTCAGTTCATCTTCGGGTTCCTTCCTGTCTCCTCTTCCTCAGTCTTCTCGTGTTGGACTGCCGCACTCCTGCGGCAATCATCATCATCATCAGTCTGCCTCATCTTCAGTCTTCTCATGAGCGCATCGGGAATATCCCTTGCTCCTCTGACTTCTACATGGATCTACTCCTTCCCATCTCCTACTCGAGCATACCCCTCTTGGGTCCCTGCTGCCTCATGTTCTTTCTTTGATCTGTGCTTTCCTTTTGAAGATTTCCTCTATCCCATCATCATCCTCCCTACTCATCCTTCTCTTTAATGAATCCTTCTCTTTAACTTGTACGTCCTTAAATCAAACATCGTCAGCCTGGAGGGAAGGTGACCTAGGCCTTTGATTCCCAGAGGTTTTCTCCTTAAAAATAGTTTTTTTCCTCTCCTCTGTGCCAATGGTCATAATATTAGCTAGAGTTAGTACTTCCTTAGGTTAATGTGCTGTCTTAGGTTAATTAGTTAGGTTCTGCTGTTGGACGGAGGCGGATGTTGGCACCTGCTTTCCCCTCTCTCCTTAGGAAGTCCGCCTTAATCATTGTCAATTTGCATTCATTCATCATCCTCGCCTCTTCAATGCTCGACACTCAATAGGATATTCTTTTTGGGCTTCTTCCTAAGCTACCTTTAGCCAACGGAATCATCACTGCGGCACCTATGAGGGGGGACCCTCCTCTAGGGTTCCTCATGTCGTACCCTAATAGGTAGTATATCCTATGGATAAAGAAAACTTCAAAAGGGATGGACACAAACTTTAGCACATCAAGAGACCTTCTCCTACACATAAAGTGTGTCAAATTGTGTGCAAATCCCTTCAATGGTTCCAAAGTAATTAAAGTGCAAAATGTGAGGTTTAACATTAAACTGCCCTGCCAACCCTAACTTTACTAAATTGAAGGAATACTGCACCATATTTCTTCATTTTTTATTCGACCAAGAAATAAAGTTGAATTGAATAGTTGATTTGTTCAATCCAGCTTGCCCTTACAATTTCATTAGTGCTTATGGAAATTATTCTGTGCCAGTAACACAGCATTCTAATATCAGCAAGATCAGAAATAGAGGGAATGTTAGCTTCTGCACACATGAATTCTCCTGGGACACCTATCAAAAGTCTTAGATATAAGTTTTGAAAGGGCTTTGACTCTTTTGTTCCCTTATCATGATCCCATGCTTTTATTCCCTAAAGTACAAAGGAATTTACTTTAGCCCGATAGATATTTACCATTGCTGAAAACGATTCCTTTGCATAGGATTGGGAAAATCTATGAATACAAAAAACTGATACAGTGACTGATTTCTTTTAATTTTTTTAATATGTGGTCTCCAGCCTCATGAAGCTGAGACATTCATGTCAAGATATACATAGTGTTGAACCGCCTGTATTATTTCTGCACCAATTTTCCAGACACAATTCAAGCTTTTGGTTTTACCGAAGACCATCACTTTACAGTTTTGTGTTCATACTTGAAGTTTATTTAATGAATCTACAACATTTTAAGTGCTTTCTGAAGACCAGTAGCATAGACAGATAGAAACACTGAATGTGTCAGCAGAAAAGGACCGGTAAACCCATCTGGTCTGCCCTGCTTTCCCTGCTTATTGGTACACCCTGGACCCTATTTGGTCACATGTGTCCCTCCCTCCTCCCTTGCCTCTACTTATTATACCCATGTACCTCTCCCATGCATGTCTGAAGCTCTAAACTGTCTTCACCACTACCACCTTTTATGGCAGGCTGTTTCAGGCATTCACCACTCTTTCTGTGAAGAAATATTTCCTCACATCCTTCTTCACTCCCTCCCAAGCTTCATAGCCTGCCCTCATGTTCTGGTACTCCTTCTCCTCCTGTGAAAGAGACTCCCTTCCTATGCCTTGTTCTCTTGTTTGACATGCTTACATGGTCTCAATCATTTCTCCTCTCACTCTCCTTTTATCCTTTCCTCCAGGGAGTACATGCTGAACTCCCACAACCATTCCTCATATGGTTTCTCATGCAACCCCCGCACCATTTTGGTAGCACTCCGCTGGACCACTTCCACCCTATCGATGTCCTTGCAAAAGTGAAGCCTCCAGAACTAAATGCAGTACTTCAGGTTGGGTCTCACAAGTGGGTGACATAGAGGCAACATCACCTCTCTTCTCTTTCTAGAAATCCCCCTCCCTATACATCCCAGTATCTGGCTCACTTTTCCCACTGCCTTGTATTACTCTGCACCTTGAGATCATCAGATAGGATCACCTCAAGGTCCCTCTCTTGCTTGATAACTGTAAGCACTCCCCATATTACACACAGTTCTTGGGTTTTCCTGCCCCAGCTGCATGGCTTTGCACTTTTTGGCACTGAAACTCAGCTGCTAATCCCTGAACTACTCCTCTTGTTTCTCCAGATCCCTCTGCATTTTTTCCACCCCTGTTGGATGTCCTCTGTGATACAGATTTTTGTGATATCCACAAAGAGATACACCTTCCACTCCAGTTCCTGAGCAATGTCACTTACGAAGACATTGAAGAAGACAGGCTCCAGTACCAATCCCTGTGGGACTCCACTGGCCGCTGTCTCATACTCCAAATGTCTGTCATTTACCACCACCCTCTACCTCCTATCTTTCAACCAGTTAGATACCCAGCTCACCACGACCTTCTCCCCCACCTCCAGGCTGCTAAGTTTCTTTATCAGCCTCCTGTGTGGTACAGTGTCAAAGGCCTTACTGAAGTCCAGATAGGCCATATCCACTGACCTCCCTGATCCGCTTCTTAATTACCCAGCCAAAGAAATCTATGAAATTTGTTTGACATGGTCTTCCCCCTGAGATTTGTTTGAATGACCTCCCTCCGTGAAACTTTGCTCTCGGTTGTCCTGCAGCCCATTTGTCTCCAGGTACTCCAATCAGTCTCTCCTTCAGCAGGTACTCCATTCATTTCCTCACCACTGATGTGAGACTGACTTGTAGCCTCCTCCCTGCTGCTGCTCTCAAGCTGAGGGAGCACATCGGCCCTCTTCCAGTCCTCCAGAACATCCCTGTCTTTAATTAGGTGCTGAACAGTGTTGCCAGAGGGGCTGTGTTCCGTTAGTGCTCTTGGGTGGATCCCATCAGGCCCCATCACCTTGTTTCCCTTTAGGACTTCCAATCCCTGGCAGAGTCTCTGTTTAGTAAATGGACTTGGGTCCACCCCGGTGCCTGTTAATACATGTCAGTCCGTCCTCTCCCCCTTCCACTGTGAATACCAAGTAGAAGTATTTGATTACAATTTTAGCTTTGTCTTGGTCTTCCTCTGCACAGTCCCCCCTTCCCAGCTCCTGATACCCGGTATACCACCCCTTGCCCTCCTCTTTTCGCTCACATACCTGATGAAGGTCTCATCCCCATTTTTGACCTCCTGAACAATCCTCTTCTCAGTTTGATCCTTGCTGTCCTTACCCTTCTTCTTGCTTCCCTTTGTTTATCAAGATATACCTCCCCATCTGCCTCTGCTTGGGTCTCCATATACAGTACTTCCTGAACGCTATTTTTTTTTTCTCCCTTTCCGCCTTATCTACCTCCTTCAAGAATCACAGTGGCCCCTTTCTTCTCTTACTCATTGCCTACTACCTTCAAACATATTGCCATTACCTTAGTTATTCCTCCCTTTATTTGTTTCCATTGTGCCTTCACACACCCCCATCCACCCCTTAATGTATTTCCTAAGGCAGTCTCTAATTTCTTTAAAATTTGCTCTCCTGAAGTCCAAGACCTTCATCCTAGTGTGGTTTTACTCCTGTCCCATCCATATGCCAACCAGGCTATACAGTGATCGCTGGTATCCAATGAACTGCCCACTGTCACATCTGCAATGCTGTCCCTGTTTAATATTCTTTATAATAATAATAATATTCTTTATTTATATGGCACCTTTCCGAAACCAAGACACCTCACAAACAGTTAAAACAGAGTAAATCGTACATTTACAATTTGAATAATTATATAAAATACAGAAAACCAAAAGACAAAAATTTGGGTCATACACCATATGCTCGATTTCATAGGTAGGTTTTAAGATCCTGTTTAAATCCCTCCATGGTCTCACACACTCCCATAGCTGACGAGGTAGAGAATTCCAAAGGGTAGAGGTCACATGCATAAATGCTCAGGCCCCAAAAGATTTTAAACAAACCCTTGGAATCTCTAACAACCCCTCATCAACTGAGCAGAGCAATCACCCAGGGCAGTAAGGGACCAGAAGCTCTTTCAGGTAGCATGGGCCCTGTCCATGTAGGGCTTTACAAGTCAGAAGTCTGTAAGTTGTAAGTACTAGCTACAGCACTGTCCCATCTCTAGTGTGATCTGTAATCAGCTGCTTGAGAAATGTTCCTTGTCAGAAGACTAGGATGACCCTGCTTCAGGCTGTAGCTACCTCTGGGGAATTTATTTCCTGTGGGCTTTTCCTCTTTGCTGCTCCTTTTTCTTGGTGGGGGCATTCAGTAATGTTTTACTTAAGCCCGCGATCGGGCAGACAGTGGTCCACTGGACCACCAGGGATATCAGATTCTATTTTTACACACCAATGCCCGCGATTGAGCATGGGGGGGGCACCACCACAGAGGTGCAGCCGGAGCTCGTGTGGCCACCGACAGGTGGCAGCTGCCGTGTTGCGCCCTGCAATTTGGCAGCTCACCCTTGGGTGGCCGGCCGTTGCTCCTTTTTTTTTTTGCTCAACTTTGTCTTGGCGCAAGTAGGGGTTGCGCATGCTGGCTCAGCACATTCCGGGCTGAATATTGGGCTGTGCAGAGTATGCATGGGCACACCCGCCCCACCTGTGCCTGCATACATTGCTGATGTGCTCCGGCGCAGCGGGATTTGTGCCAGGCGCAATTTCCATTTGATATCTGATATTTGATAGGCCGCAGATCCTAGTTAACCAACAGCCTATTTCTTCCTACCCCCCACAAGAATTGCCTTATGTCTGTCCCATGCATTCTTGAATTCTCCCACAGTTTTAGACCCCACAACCTCCTCAGGAAGGCTGTTCCATGCATCCACTACCCTCTCTGTGAAATAATACTTCCTCACATTGCCCCTGAACCATACCCCTCTATCTTTAAATTGTGTCCCCTTGTTCTTGCACGTCTCTTTTTCTGAAAGATGCTACCCTCTTGGACTTTGTTGATTCCACTGAGGTACTTAAAAGTTTCTATCATGGCCCCCATCTCCCTTCTTTCCTCAAGGGTATACATATTAAGCTCCTTTACTTTCTCCTCGTATGGCTTCTCTTGCAGACCCTGCACCATTTTAGTTGCCCTCCTCTGGACTGCCTCTATCCTGTCTATGTCCTTGCGAAGATGGGGTCTCCAGAACTGGATGCAGTACTCCAGATGGGGTCTCACCAACTGTCTGTACAGAGGGATAACAACTTCCTGTTTTCTGCTGCTGATGCCTCTCCCTATACATCCTAGTATACCCCAGCCCTCCCTACTGCCTTCTCACTTTGCTTGCTAAACTTAAGGTCATCTGATATGATTACCCCCAGGTCCTTTTCCTTTTTGTTGTTGTTACTACCTCCCCTCCCCATTGTGTATTCTTCTCCTGGGTTCTTGTTTCCCAGGTGCATTATTTTGCACCTCTGTGCATTGAATCCTAGCTGCCATACTTCTGGCCATTCCTCCAACCTTGCCAAGTCCCTTCTCATCCTTTCCACGCCTCCTTGTGTATCAACCCTGTTGCAGATCTTTGTGTCATCTGCAAAGAGGCATACTTTTCCTTCCATCCCTCTGCAATGTCACTTATGAAGACATTAAAAGGACTGGACCCAATACTGAACCCGAGTACCCACTAGTAACCCCTCTTTCTTCAGAGTGGACTCCATTTACAATTACCTTCTGTGTCCTGTTGTCCAGCCAATGTTTTCCAGGCTACCACCCTGGGACCTCCCAGGCTGGTTAATTTGACTATTAATCTTTTGTGTGGGACTGTGTCAAATGCCTTGCTAAAGTCTAGGTAGGCCATGTCCACAGCCCTCCTGGTCTACTACTTTGGTCACCCAGTCAAGAAATCTATTAGATTCATCTGACATGACCTTCCGCTGTGAACCCATGCTGCCTTGGGTCCTGTCCCCCTGGCCTCTAGGTACTCAACTATTCTTTCCTTCAGAAGTGACTCCATCACTTTCCTACCACAGAGGTCAGACTGACAGGTCTGTAGTTTTCTGCCTCTGTCTTGGTCCCACTTTTGTGAAGGGGAATCACATCTGTCTTCCTCCAGTTCTCGGGTACCACACCATCCTCCCATGATTTATTAAAAAGAGTAGCCAGTGGTTTCATTAGTTCTCCCCTTAATTCTTTTAGAATTCTGGGGTGAATCCATCGGGCCCCATTGCTTTGTCCACCTTCAGTTTTAGGAGTTCTTGCAGAACCCTTTCTTCTGTGAAAGGACTAGGATCGACCCCCCATCAAGAGTGCTTCTGTTAATTGGATTAGGCACTTCCCCCTCCTCTTTTGTGAATACTGAGCAGAAATATTCATTCAGTATCCCTGCTTTTTCACTGTCCCCCTCTGACCACCCACCGTTCATTCTATTCAGCCTCACTATCCCTCCCTTTGTCTTTCTACGCTCGCTGATGTACCTATAAAAGGTTTTATCCCCCTTCTTAACTGAGTTGGCTATCTTTTCCTCAGTTTGGGCCTTTGCTATTCTGACTTCCCTCCCTGCTTCCTTCTGCCTTAACTGGTACAGCTCTCTGTCCTGCTCCATCTGTGTTTCCTTATACTTCCAGAATGCTATCTTTTTCTTCCTGACTTTCACAGCCACCTCTTTTAAGAACCATAGTGGCTTTTCTTTCATTTGATTTGTTTGCTTCACACAAAGGCTTGTTGCCTCTGTGATGGCAGTTTGATGATTCCCCATTGTTGCTCCACACCTCCTTCTAGCCTGTTTGCTAGTGCTTTTCTGAGGCACTCTCCCATCTTGCCAAAGTCAGCCCTCCTGAAGTCCAGTACCCTCACTTTTGTATGGCTTGACTCTGTAGCTGAGTTTAACGTGAACCACACTGTTTGATGGCCACTTGTTCCCAGGTGGCAACCCACTTCTAGATCTGAGATCCTCTCACTGCCCCCGTTTGAGATTACGAGGTCTAAGATTGCTCCCTCATGAGTGGGTTCCAAAACTAGCTGTCTGAAGCCTGCCACCTGTAGGGCATCAAGAATGACCCTGCTCTTGGATGTGGCTGCAGCAAATGTGCTCCAGTTAACATCTGGCATATTCAGGTCTCCCATCAACAGTATCTCCCCTTTCTGTGCCATTCTAAGAATGTCTTCTATCATATCCTTGTCCATTCCCTTCCCCTGACATGGGGGTCTGTACACAACTCCTGTGCAGATTGTGGTGCCCTTTCCAGTCTCCAAGGTGACCCACAGTGCCTCCTCTCCTCCCTGTTTACTCTTTTGTTCAGTTGCTTATATCCCTTCCTTTACATAGAGAGCTACTCCTCTGCCTGTCTCTCCTGTAAGTTATATACCCTGGTATGTTAACATCCCAGTCATGGTTCTCTGTGTACCATGTTTCTGTGACTGCTATGATATCCAGGCATCCCTCTTCCATCAAGGCCACCAGCTCAGGGAGCTTGTTGCCCAGACTATGGGCATTGGTACTCATTACCCTCCATTTCCTCATGACCTTACTCCTTTTTGCCCCATCCCTTTCCTTCTTGCCTTTGTCACTTTCTCCATTTACCCCTGCCCTTCTCCCTATCGACACCTCTATGTTGGTGTTTACCACACTTACTACCATGATTTTTTTAAGGAGGCTAGGATTTCCCTGCTCCTTTCCAGTGCCTCCCCCCTTGGTTAGTTTAAATGCATGCAATGAGCATTTAAACCTATTACTAAGATTCTGGTTCCTCCTGGACAGATGCAGCCCATCATGCCAGTATAGCACATCACTCAGGTGGACCCCAGTCCCAATGAAGCCAAATCCCTGAGCTCCACCAGTTTTCAACCACTGATTGAATCCCATGGTGCGAACACCTAGCCTCTCCTCACGCCATAGATGGGCAGCACCTCCGAGAAGGTTACCGTGCATGCTGCTTGTCTAAGGCCCCTCCCCAATTCCACAAACTCTTCCTGCACTTCTCTAATCCCTTTCTTAGCCAGGTCATTTGTCCCTAGGTGGATAATGATATCCAGCTCCCTCCCCTGTGCAGCTGCTCCGGCAATCCTGAGGATTTGCTCCCTGTCCCTTCAAGCCATGGTGCCAGGCAGGCACCTTACCTCCCTCTCCCCTTCCTCCCTCGGTTCTGCCTTCCTAACAATGGAGTCCCCCACCAGGAGTTGTTTCCTTCCCCTGCGGGGTCCCCTGCCACCATCCTGTGGGTCTCCTTTGTGGAGGTTCCCAGCATCCTCCTTGGTCTCCACTGTGGGTGCCTCCATAGAGGAACCACACTTTGCCAGAATGGCATAGGAAGTGTGGAGAGGTACAACTGGAGGGATGTGCCTCTGTTCCATCACCCTCACCCTCCCTGAGCCCACTGTGGTCCAACTGCTCCTCTTTCTTGGCAACCTCTGAGGCAACGGCAGTGGCACTGGCACTGGTGGTCCCTGGATGGAAGAGGAGGTCCCGCAAATCCTGGCCAACTCAGCCTGGAGATAAGCAACCTCCACCCTCAGCCCAGAGAGGTGCCTGCAGATGGGACAACACCGCATCCTCCAGAACGTCTCCCGGAAGACTGCTGCTCCACAGCCACTGCACTGCACCACTCCCATCATGTCTTATTTCTAGCCCCTTAACTGTTTGCAATCTTTACTCTTTCCTCTGTTTTTTTTCTCTCTCTCTCTCTCCTTACTTTCTGCCTGTGTGCCCTTTAAGCTCCTGATTGTCCTGTTCTGAAACAAGAATATCCTGTATTTCTCAGTAGACCCCTTACTTGCTCAGAGGCAGACCTCCAGCAGCTAGAGGGGTTCGGAGAGCTACTCTTGCCCTTCTAGGATGGTGGGTCTTTGGTGGCTCTGTGATCACTCACTTCCTGCTCCCAAACAGGAAGTTCCTGTTGTCAGTCAAATTCTGTGCCTATAAAAGTAGAACTAGCTTTGGGTGGGAGGGAAGGAGGGCAATATAGTCCCAGTAGAAGTCCAGTAACACAGCAGTCCTTTCTCCTGGTGTCTTCTGCAAGCTACTAAAAATCTTTCTAAGGCAATCTTTAAATGTAGCTTCCTTCTAGCTAATCCACTCCCCCTACTTACTAGATCTTTCTACAAGTAATTTAAACCTCACAGCTATCAAGTCCTTTCAATCACCTGAGATTTACACCTAGATAACTGTTCAGATAACCATTTAGTTCAGTTAACTCAGACAAACACACACTTTTTTTGTTTTGTTTGTTAGTTTTTTTTACCCTAAATTAAAGTTCCAAGTACAAGAGTTCTACTTCTTTAGTCCCAGTAGAGAAGTCCAGTCACACAGCAGTCCTTTCTCCTGGTGTCTTCTGCCAAGATACTAGCAAAATCTTTCTAAGGCAGTCTTTAAATGTAGCTTCCTTCTAGCTAAGCCACTCCCCCTACTTACTAGATCTTTCTACAAGTAATTTAAACCTCACAGCTAGCAAGTCCTTTCAATCACCTGAGATTTACACCTAGATAACTGTTCAGATAACCATTCAGTTCAGTTAACTCAGACAAACACACACTTTTTTGTTTTGTTTGTTAGTTGTTTTTTTTACCCTAAATTAAAGTTCCAAGTACAAGAGTTCTACTTCTTTAGTCCCAGTAGAGAAGTCCAGTCACACAGCAGTCCTTTCTCCTGGTGTCTTCTGCCAAGCTACTAGCAAAATCTTTCTAAGGCAGTTTTTAAATACAGCTTCCTTCTAGCTAAGCCACTCCCCCTACTTACTAGATCTTTCTACAAGTAATTTAAACCTCACAGCTATCAAGTCCTTTCCATCACCTGAGATTTACACCTAGATAACTGTTCAGATAACCATTCATTTCAGTTAACTCAGACAAACACACACTTTTTTTGTTTTGTTAGGTTTTTTTACCCTAAATTAAAGTTGCAAGTACCAGAGTTCTACTTCTTTAGTCCCAGTAGAGAAGTCCAGTCACACAGCAGTCCTTTCTCCTGGTGTCTTCTGCCAAGCTACTGTTGTAGGTTATTTTATCTTTTTACTTAAGCCCACGATCGGGCAGACAGCGGTCCACTGGACCACCAGGGATATAGGATTCATTTATTTTTATTTAATCCTGTGATCAAGCAGACAGTGGTCCACTGGACCACCAGGGATATAGGAATCTGTCTTTTTTTTTTTTTAATTTTATTCTTTACCCCCAAGCTACCTGCCGCCTGGTATCAGCCCAGTCACGGGCCGCTGGCTTCTGCACCCCAAATCGGCCGCTGGCCCTCCGATACCCATGGCCCCCGGCAGGGCTGTGGCACTCCCGGTGCATGCCGCGGGGCCGGGATAGGTCGGAGGGCTGGCCTGGGGAGCATATCGAAGCCGCGGCAAGCTTCATTCACGGTGGCAGGCAGCTCCTCCATTTTCCATTTTTCTGGGGAGGCAGGGTCGTGCAATGATGCCAGCGTCTGCCCCGCCTCCGATGCGTCACCGGGTGCCGGCAGCTGTGCGACTCCTGGCCTCTGCCAGGGGTCAGCAAAGCTCTGGACACTTCCCTCCACCCCGGAGAGGAGAGCAGTCCATGGGGCGCTCAATCCCTTCTCCTGCAGCCCTCCAGTGATCCTGGTCATTCCTGAACCCGGGTGGCTGGCGTCGCATCAAATCAACCGCTGCGGCTGACGGGCGGCCAGGAATCTTTCTTTATTTCACTAATGCCTGTGATCGGGCTGTGGGGCACATTGCTGTGCTGCAGGGGGCGTTGGTCCCCAATGGCTGCTGCCTGGCAGGGCGCCAGGCACAAGTCATCGGGGATTGGTGCACCTGCATGCAAATGGGGCCATAATGACATGCAAATGGACCCATTTGTGCCTTGCATACATTATGGCCCCATTTGCATGAGCACTTTTGAATATCATGGTTGTTGCACCTAGTGCAATGGAGCTTGTGCTAGCGCATCCCCCTGCTCCACTCTGGCCACTGGCACTGGTGCAGTGCCACTGCACCATGTGCACTGTGGGTGGCCAGGGTGCGCTATTCAATGATGCTGAGCCATGATGCAGCTCCGTTGAATATCGCCCAGTCCATGCTCCTGCGCAGCCAAGTTGAGCTGCGCCCAGGCTTGCACCACAGCCTGGCACAGTTTGAATATCTGGGCCACAGAGTACAATGATGAGTTTTGAATGGAACTGAAAGAATAAACCTACAGATATTATTATAGGCTACAGTCAAAACATTACACTCCCTAACATTTAAATTCTGAAACAAATAACAAACGTAATCAAAATGTGGAAGCAGTGATCCAATGGCAATAGATTTCCTTGTTTCTAAAGAGAAATAAGATCGGAATTTATACAGAATGCCCAGTTTTTGATTTATTGCCTGACTAACATGCTTAATATGTAGTGAATAAGTTAAACCACAATCCAACCACACCACCGGATATTTAAATTGGGTAACAAGTTCTATCGCAGCACCATCCCAATCAAAAAGCCATAAGCAAGGGTTATCTTTCAACATCACTGTCTGACTGCACCTTCCCTGCCTGCACAGACACTGCTTGATTGCACTTTTCTTGACTGACTGCACATTACTGCCTGACTGCATGTTTACTGACATTGTATTATTGAGCAGAAGGCTCTGATATAGGCTGTGATCTTGGCAGCACAGTTTCACACAGCCACGAATGAGCTTCAAGTTTGACGATAGACTTGGTCCACAGGAGTGTGTCATTGAAGTAATCATTTCTGTTTCTGAGTGGCCCAGGAAGGTACCAGCCAGTGTCGCCCAGTGTTCCAGCCCATGATCTCAGCCAGCACTGCAGCAGAGTCTGTCATGAGAAAAGGAAGTGAGAAATACTTGATAATATTTTTGTAAAAAATACAGAAGAGCCTGACATTTGCATGGAGTAATATGTACAGTAGGGATACAGTTATTCACAGTGGTAACATAAATTAATCATGCCATGAAGGAATGCTTATTTATTACTTTCACATACAAGTGGATATGGAAAATGCGCTATCGCATAAACACAATTGAAAGAAATTGGAGGGTTAGACAAAAAGAAAAATGGCCAGTTCCAGTGGTTATTACCTGCCTCATTTTTTTCAGTTATGATTTTTATTCATTTTAAACTTACAATGACAAATGATTAAGGGCTGTATGCACTAATGTGTGGGTTGCCCATGTGCTGCTTATGTAAGGTGCATAAGCAACCCAAAGTCAGAATGCCATGCAGTGGAGGTCCAGTGGAACCCTGGTGGCATTCACGGCAGGTGCACAAGCCCTTTGCGCATTCAATCCCTTAGGTGCCCATGCAACCATGCACCTTGAGTGGAGAGGGGGAGTGTCAGTGGCATGCCCACACTCTGTGCCATTCACTGAGCTCTGATGGGACATAGAATCCCCCCACTGTGATGCCCCAGCCCACTTAGCTGCATGGTAGGGCTGGGGGACAACCATTGGGGCACTCATCCATATGTTTACAATTCCCAGAACTTGTACCTGCCCAGAATCCCCTGCTCGCATGGGCAGGGATCCATCTCTTTTAAAATGGGCATCAAATTGGATGCCCACCTATATCCATGATCTACTCTTCCATAGTTTCACTGGGGGTGGGCTATGGATAGGCAACCAATGTTAGTGAATGCTGGCCACTAGGTGCCTGTCTGCATGCACATAGCTATGCAGGCTGAGTACATGCGCATCACGTGTACCCAGCCCACTTCAGTGCATAGAACCCTAAAGGAATACATACAGGAGTACATTTTGTAAACCAAACAATAACATGAAACAAACACACATACACAAATTATGGATGCATATTATTTTTAAACTGTAGAGAAAACACTAAACAACAAACATGATTACAAATGTCTTTGTGGGCTTGATAGCTTACTTTTCTGAGGTTATAGTTAGTTTTAGGCTAATAGTTTTAAATTCTATATTTCAATTCACAAATGTCATACCAAACTATGTTTCCCAAAAATGGTGCCCTAATTCTCTCATTAGATTAAGCCCAACTCATATTATCAAAAAATTATTTTATTAAGGATGGGAAGTTGGTTTTTCAGTTACATAGAAACATAAAGTCTGTCAACAGATAAGGACCATACAGCCCACCTAGTCTAGCCATTTCTCTGCTTGGTTTGGCAATCCCTACTCTTATCTGGTCTGCCTTTCTCCTGCTCTGTTGTACAGCAGGGTGCCTTTATGCTTATCCTATGCACTTTTGAATCTCTGTACTGTTTCCGCTTCCACCACCTCCGCTGGTAGGCTGTTCCAAAGATCCACCACTCTCTCTCTGAAAAAATACTTCCTAGCATTCCCCCTAAGCCTCCCTCCCTCCAGCCTCATGTTATGTCCCCTTGTCCTTGTGTACTTTCTTCTCTGAAACATGCTCCCCTCCTGTACCCTGATTATTCCTCTAAGGTATTTGAAAGTCTCTGTCATATCCCCTCTCTCCCTTCTCTCTTCCAGTGAATAGATGTTTAGTTCCTTGAGTCTTTCTTCATAAGGCTTGTGGTGCAGTCCAGGTATCATTTTTGTTGCTTTTCTCTGGATTGCTTCCATTCTGTCTATGTCCTTCCTGAGATACGGACTCCAGAATAGACACAGTATTCCAGATGAGACCTCACCCGTGATCTTTACAGTGGCAGCACCACTTTACTCCTTCTACTGGTTATGTCCCTTCCTATGTACCTCAGCATTCTGTTTGCTTTCCTCACTGCTTTTTCGCATTGTTTGGCTGACTTCAGATCATCAGATATGATAACCCCCAGTTCTGTCTCCTGACTTGTGGTGGCTAAAACCTGCCCCCCATCCTGTATTCCTCTCTTCAGTTTCTGTGTCCCAGGTGCATTATCTTGCACTCCTTAGCATTAAAACCCAACTGCTGAACCCTTGACCATTCCTCAAGTAGTCTAGGTCATTTCTCATTTTATCTAGCCCCTCCCGTGTGTCGACTCTGTTGGAGATCTTAGTGTCATCTGCAAACAAGCATACTTTCCCCTTCAGTCCCTTTGTAATGTCGCTTATGAAGATATTGAATAGAATTGGACCTAGCACCGATCCCTGTGGAACCCCACTGGTCACCTCCCCCTCTTCTGATTTTATGCCATTTACTACCACCCTCTGGGTCCTACCTTTTAGCCAGTTTCCAACCCATTTTACCACTTTAGAGCCCACACCCAGATTCCCCAATTTGTTAAGCAACCTTCTATGAGGAACAGTGTCGAAGGCCTTACTGAAATCCAGGTAGGCCACATCCACCGCCCTTCCCTGATCCACCAACCTGGTCACCCAGTCAAAGAAATCAATAAGATTAGTTTGACATGACCTACCCCCAGTGAATCCATGCTGCCTTGGGTATTTTGCACTGCTTGACTCCAGGAACTAAACTACCTTCTCCTTAAGCAGAGACTCCATCAGCTTCCCCACCATTGAGGTCAGGCTTACAGGTCTGTAATTGCCTGCCTCCTCCCTACTTCCAGTCTTGTGCAGGGGGACCAACTTTGCCCTCCTCCAGTCACCAGGTACCTCCCCCATCTCTAGTGATTGGTTGAAGAGGGTTGTCGGCGGACCAGCTAGGACTTCCCTGAGTTCCTTCAACACTCTAGGGTGAATCCTGTCTGGCCCCATAGCCTTGTCTGTCTTTACTTTTCCTAGTTCCTCCAAGACTCTATCCACCGTAAATGGGCTGGTGCCCACCTCGCCCCCCCCCCGTACATCTTTCCTCATGAGTCTTGGCCCCATCCCTGCCTCTTCCTTGGTAAATACTGAGCAAAAATATTTGTTCAGTATCTCAACTTTCAAGGTCATCCTCCACCCACCCACCCTCTCCCTCCTTAAGCCTAACAATACAATTTCTGGTCTTCTTCCTCTCGCTAATATAATGGAAGAAGGACTTGTCCCCTTCTTAATAGCCTGTGCTATTCCTTCCTCCATTCTTGCCTTAGACCCTCTGACATCCTTCCCAGCTTCTCTCTGCTTCTCCAGATATTTCAGTCTGTCTTCTTCTTTCTGTGTCTCTTTGTATTTCCTGAATGCCTTACTTTTTTTCTCACTGTTTCTCGGCTACTGACTCAGAGAACCACAGTGGCCGCTTCTTTCTTTTGGTTTTGCTAAGCAATCTGACACATTGACTTGTCACGCCTACTATGGATCTCTTGAGCCTAAGCCACTGTTCTTCTACCCCTCCTCCCATATCTTCTGCTGCCAGGGCAATTTTGACCTGTTCCCCCTTCTCCATGAAGTTGGCCTTTTGGAAATCTAGGATCTTAATCTTTGAATGGCTTTCTTCTGTCAACATGTTGACTCTAAACCACACAGTTCTATGGTCACTGGTACCAAGGGGACTTCCCACCTCAACATTCATGATTCTGTCCCCGTTTGTCAGTGCTAAGTCCAGTACAGCTCCCTCCCTGGTGGGCTCAACCACTAGCTGCCTTAGGTTTGCCCCATACATCGCAGACATGAGGTCCCTGCTCCTTGTTGTACTTGCAATTTGGGTATTCCAATCTGCATCCGGCATGTTGAAGTCACCCGTTAGTAGTACTTCCCCGTTGGCTGCCATATTATGGATGGCTTCCACTAATAATAGACCTATATCCTCTCCCTGCGTGGGAGGCCTGTAAACTACTCCAGCATGGATGGTTGTTTTGTTCCCCAACTCCAGAGTGACCCACAATGCCTCTGCTTCTTCCCTGGATCCCAGAACCTTCGTAGCTTTAATCCCTTCCTTTATATACATAGCAACCCCATCTCCCCTCTTCCCCTCCCTATCCTTTCTAAAAAGAGTATACCCTGATATGGCTGCATCCTAGTCATGTTTCCCTGCATACCATGGCTCCGTAATAGCTACAATGTCCAGTTTTGGTTTTGCCACAGTACCGTTAGGTCTGGGATTTTGTTTCCCAGACTGCGGGCTTTTGTGCACATGACCTTCCACTCTGTGTACCCCCTTAATATTCCTTATTTATTGGTCTTTGCCTTGTGCCACATTAGTGATGTACCCTCTGTTTTTTCCACCATTTTAACCATGGTAGTTTTACGGTTCAATATTATGCTAGTTATTGGGTCCTCACTGCTTTCAGTTATGTCCTGTGGGGGCTATGATTCCCTTGACTGTCTATGCCTCCTGCCTTGGCAAGTTTAAATGATCACTGCTTGGAGTTCAGCTACCTCCTCCCTCAACACAGAGAGGTGCCTGCAGCTAAGGCAGCACCGCAGTGTCCAGAAGGTCTTTCTGAACACTGCTGCCCCACATCCGCTGCAAAGCACCACACCCATCATCTTCCTTCTACTATCCTTACCCTAACTGCCCCTTATTGCCCAGTACCCACTGCTGCTCTTTTCTTCTATAACATGTCCAGTGCCCAGCTATATATATTTGTACTGTCAGTACAAGTTAAGTTATGGAGAATTATCTATTTAGTACAATGTGAAGCCAGTTACAACCTTACCTTTTTATGTGACTCCAACTAGGACAAGTTGGAACTAGCCAAATGTTATTAGATTTTCTTTTGGGATAGTCAAAATTATTTTTAAGTAGTCAGGAAGGCTTGTACTGGAAATGGTAATATTTCAATAAGTAGATCAGCTGGGTCAGTAGAAACATCTGTGGGGCTAGTGGATTTTGCAAATCACTACCTTGCTGGCTAGTAGCAACAAACCCTAATCTGACCCATGCATGGATCATTGCAGACATAAGGCTGGCTGCTTGAAACTTAATGTTTATTCTGCAGCAACTATAAAATAAAGGGAGAGAGGAAGGGAGTGGGGGGGAGAGAGAGAGAGAGAGACAGACAGACACAGACACAGACAGAGAGACACAGACAGACATATTATGTATAACGGCTGCTGTCTGGAACTGTGCTGTTAGATACTTGGAATACCTTAGCCAGTCGGATAAGGAGAGGTCAGCATGCTGGGCAACTACATCAGAGGAAGCCATAAACCCATGATTGGGTTGGCTTTTTGTTTTGAAGTCCAGGCAGTTTCCACCCACCAAACTAAAACTCTATCATAATTAGACTGGCTGATAATTGGTCTGCTACAGACTTGCCCATCAAACCATGCTCTGCATTGGAGGGACAGTATCATGCCCCTCAAAAGTCACTATTATAGGAAGGTATTTGCTGGCTGCATGGAAGCGCACATGGCAAACATAAAAATTACTCAAAATACAAAAGTTGGGAGCTAGAGGAAGGTTCAGTGCCATTGTCCTCTCACATATAGTTTTAACTTCTCTCCAAGCATTACGAATCTGTGGACATGACCACATTACATGACCTAAAGTTGCATGAAGAGATTTGCATCTTCAGCGTGGTCTGTCCTGCAGAGATCTCATAGATTCTAGCTTAGCTGGACTTTAGCAGCAATAATATAGAATCATAAACTGGATACATCTTCCTTGGACTTCTTTGCTCAATTTATAAGCATTAACCAAAAAGCCACTCCAATATATGTTAGGGTTACTCCAAGGTCTGCCTCCTGTTTATTTTTCACTTCCATTACTAACAAAGAACCATCACTTGCAATAAGTTTGTATGGAAAATTCACACAGTTTTAAAGGGAAAGTCCCCTCACCCCATTTTTTTGTATATCTGTGTTGCTTGTAGACATGAACAATGATTCCCTCTCTTGTATCACCCTAATATCATCCTAATTTAAATATAATTGAGATTGCTTCACTTTGTTTTGCCCTAGTTTGAAAACCAGTTTGTCTCTGTTACAAAGGTCATGACCTCACTCATGCAAGGCATTATGGGAGTTGATGCACAAGCTAGCAGAAGTTATACTCTCATTCAGTTATGTTACATAGCTTGCGAAGTCCCTGTATTCTCTAAAAGCATTTTCTTCCTAACTCAAATACACTTTAAACTATAGAAAACAGCAGGGCACTTACCTTGAAAAGTTTCATGACCAGTGTAAGACAAGAGTATAGGGACAGACTGCAGAGGACAGCATTAGCACTGACTAAAACAGTATAACTATTGCAGGCTTTAGTACTAAAACAACCTTTATTTATATTTAAATCTTGATGAAATTTGGAGGGTGCAATAGAGGCAGTCGTTGTTTATGTCTACAAACTACACAGGTCAACAGAATACAAGGCTGAGGGGACCTTTTCTTTAAGATAAAATACTTTGAGAAACTGGTTCCAGCCATTGTTTTAAGGAATATAGTAATTAGGCGATAATATTTCATTTTATAAGGTGTTTAATTAATATTTTGCCCCAATTTCTCCCCTGTTCTCTGGGGCCCGAGCACATGGGTATCATGCATGTGTGGAGGCACACACACGCCCCATGATGCTGACTCAGCCCCTTCCACCCCTTCCCGTGGCTATGGCTGCAGCTCCCTCAGGTCAATGCTGCCATCCATCCTCTACTGGATGGCGGCCAATGGCCGGGGAGCCTTCAGTCCCTCCCAGGAGGAAAGAGCTGCCTTGCAGTTGCTCGATCTTGTTCCTCACCCTCCCCCCTGCCAACCCCCGATAACCCAGGCTCATTGCAGAACCTGGGTCACTGGTGCAGCGCGAGGTGTGGTGGCCAGCGTCTCAATCCTCAGCACTACTGGGACAACTTTATAAGGTGTTTCTTAATTGTAAATTGCAAAACTAAAATTAATGTAACCTGGTTTTTAATATTTTCAAAAGATACAAAAGCACTTGAATCTAGGTCTGTATTATCTACATTTAAGATTCCAGCTTTTTGCCAGGTTTTAGAGTCAAGATTCTTTGCTTATAGATTCAGTATTGGATTCTTCCATAATGGTGTGAGGTGCAGTGGAAAAAATTACCATTTAAGGGTAGATTTAATAAGGTTGAGTGTCTTAATGGTGGTACAAATATAAGGATTGAAATGCAAAACTTTGGACAAATTTTGGTAATACAATATTATGTTCAGTTTTCACCCATAGAGGAGAATATAAGGATTTGGGGGTAAACCCAAACCTTGCCTGTTTAGATAGGAAGGCTTGATGGAACTTATGCCACCAAGGTATTTTTTCCATTCTCTCTCTATTCCTTCTAGAAAATCTGTTGTTGGCCAATCTGCTTTTTCTTACCAGTTCCCTAAACTTTGGCCTCCTCCCTTCCCCTTCCTATTCATTCTGCTTCTTCTCCTTCATCCTTAAAGTCTCTCCTTTCTGATTTTTGTCATCTAACTTGCAACTGCCTATGACCCTTCTTTTTCTCCATTCACTAGCTTTGCCCTCTTCTTGTTCCACTACTTTTCCTTTTCTATATGTATTAGAGTGTTTTATTATCTAGTTGGCTTCATTTACTTTATTGCCCATAATATTTATGATTCTGTGTGTAATTACTGTTTTATTGTATTTTACTTTAATTTTTTATTGTTAGTATATACCATTGTAACAATGCTGCTGTTACAATGAATCCCACCACAGCAACTCAACCCATTCGACACCTGCAGTGTTGAACAGGTTGTGGGAGCGATGAAGAGATTCATCGACTCCCGGGTTTGGCTGCTCTTCCCCCACATCTGTTCCCCACAAGCAGTACATGACTCTGGCCGCTATTGGGTCCATCAGCACTCTGCCATGGCAATGTGATCACTATCAGCAAAGTGCTGTTGCTGTAAAGTCCTTTGGCAAAATTCTTGTCAAAGTGACTTGGTGGAACCCTCCCCTGGGACTTATCTGGAAACAAGGTGTTTTCAGCTCAGTATGGTTAAACTTTTAAATAAATGAATAAATAAAGTATGCCAAATCCCTTTGACTCCCATGCTATTCTGAGATTTGATAGAGTAAGTCTCTGCTTTTTCTGTTTCATAGGAAACCACTGAAAATGCTGTCACATTTTGTAAACCATGCTTTCCCAATGTAAATCGGATGATTATTCAACATATAAAATATCTTAGGGGCAATAATTAGTTTAATAAAATGTGTCTTCCCCCAAAGTGATACAGAAAGTTTGTTCCACTTTTTAAGGTTAATTTGAAGCTCAATAATTAAGGGGTCCAAAATGAAAGATATCAGTTTAGTCAAACAGGTGAGATTTTCAGCTCCAGCTATTTAATGTGTTTAGCTACCCATGAGACAGCAATAGATTCTCTAAGGTTA
The DNA here is from genome assembly GCA_016271365.2 of Neoceratodus forsteri. Lineage (NCBI taxonomy): Eukaryota > Metazoa > Chordata > Ceratodontiformes > Ceratodontidae > Neoceratodus > Neoceratodus forsteri. Next base: position 702,953,416 of record CM057452.1, on the reverse strand, counting down.
GAGTCATTTTATTCGGACTGGTTTAGCATTATAGTTTCAGATATACCACAATTAAATGACTGTTCTGACAATTGGCTAAATTCTGAGAGAACTGATTTTAGAGTTGAAAAAGAGAGAAACAGACAATGAAGGCAAACAAAAAGATTCATTGTACATCTAGTCTCCCCAAAGTTTCCTTTCTGCCCTGGGACCTATTGTTTCTATGGGGTTTTACCCCTTCCAGTCCAACCCCTGCTCCCCTCCCTTCTTCTACCAGCCTGAGCAGCCACCAAACCCTTCATTCTGTCCCAGCCATGCTTGAGACTATTTACAGTCTTGGTGCCCAAAACTTCTGCAGGCAGACTATTCCATAGCTCCACCACCCTTTCTGTAAAATAAAACTTCCTCACACCCCTCTTAAACATCCCCCCTGCCACTTTCCACTCATGACCTTGGGTTCCTGACTCTGCACTCCTGCTAAATATTTTCCTGCAGTTCACCTTGTTTACTCCTTTCAGGAACTTAAAGGTCTATGTCATATTCCCCTCTCTCACCTGGTCCCCAGTGAGTACATGTTCACTGCCTTGACATGATCTTCATATGATCTGCCATGTTGACCCTGAATTATCTTGGTCACCCTGTGTTGCGCCATCTCCATTTTGTCCCTACCCTTTCTTAGATGAGGACTCCAGAACTGAGCACAGTATTCCGGGTGTGGCCTCAGCAGTGACTTATATAGGAGTATTACCTCCTTTTTCCTTTGGTTAATACCCCTTCCAGTACACCCAGCATCCTATTAGCCTTACTTTAGGCCTTATTACACTGGCTTGATTGTTTGACAGAGATGCTAATGATGGCTCCCAGGTCCCTTTCCTCTGTCATAATGCTCAGTTTAACCCCTCCCATCCATTACTCTGTCTTTTTCCTCCCAGGTGCATAACCTTGCATTTTTTGGCATTGAATTTCAACTGCACAATCTTAGATAACCTCCGTAGCCTTTGTAGGTCTCTCTGCATCTCCCTGATCCCTTTGTCATTACCTACTCTACTGAAGAGCTTCATGTCATCTGCAAAGAAACACAACTTACCCCAGAGGCCCTCTCCAGTGTCACTGACAAATATATTGAAGAAAACAGAACCCAGGACAGATCCCTGTGGCACCACACTCGTGACCTCCCTCTCTTCCAATTTGTGCCCATTTACTACCACCCTCTGCTGTCTCTCCTTTAGCCAGTTTCCTTCCCATCTAACTATGTCTCTAGCCACATTCAGGTCATTCAGTTTCTTCAGCAATCTTCTGTGAGGCAAAAAGTCAAAAGTTTTTCTGAATTCAATGTAATCTAGAGTAAATCCACAGCTTGGCCCTTTACTACCTTTGTTATCCAATCAAAGAAAACTATCAGGTTGGTCTGACAAGACCTCCCTGCCACAAACTCATGCTGTTTAGTATACTATAGACTGTAGCTGTTTAGGTAGTCCACCAGGTCCTCTTTGATCAATGACTTTATCAGTTTACCCACTACAGAGGTAAGGCCGACAAGTCTGTAACTCCCCAGTTGCTTCTTGTTCCCCCAACCCCCACTCACCCATGTAGCAGGATTATGCTACCCTCCAGCCTTTCAGAACTGCTCCTGTCTGAACTGAGCAACTGAATAGCCTTACTAGGGGTTCATCCAGTTCTACAGCCAATTTTTTCTTGCACACCTTTGGGTGCATCCCATCTGATTCTGAGCTTTACGTACCTTTTCTGGACCCTTTCACTGGTAAATACTGGCTGCCTCATTTCCGGAAGTCACCTTACAGTTGCCTTGATGCCACTTTCAGGCAGGGCCCACTGTCTTCCCTTGTGAAGACAGAGCAGAAGTAACTGTTAAGGAAGGCTCCTTTTTGTACATCTTCCTGTAGTACCCCCTCTTGTAGCCCAACAAAACCCTCTCCCTGCTTTCTTTTACCATATTATAGCTGAATAACGGATTTTACCCACCCTTGACTCCCTCTGCAATACATAGATCCAAGTCCGCCTTGACCTCCCTGACCATCCTCTTTGTTTCTCTAGTTTTTATTTGCTACTGTCCCCATTCCTCCTCCACCTGCTTTTCCTGGTACCTGGTGAACGCCTTTTTCTTGGTGCTCACTGCTTCACTTTTTCAATATAATTGTTATTAAAAGATTTTTAATTATTATACAGTACATGAAGCTAGCTGGACATTTATGACATCGGTAGTGTAGAGAAGGACAGTACTGCAGCATTCATACAAAATGGTATACACCAAATCATAGAATCATAGAAATCTGACTGCAGAAAAGGACCCCTCTGGCCCATCGAGTCTGCCCCCTGTCACCCCTCTTACCTATGTCAAGGGACCTCCCGTTCCCTCACTTGCCAACCCCTTATGCCTGTCCCATGCCCTCTTGAATCCCTCTGAATCACAATAAGTTTTATAATGCTAAAAAAGAGAATGTAATATTCAGCACTCACTGCTTTTCTGACTCTTTTTGAGAACCATATTGGTCTTTTATACCAGTTTCGTTTTGTAAGAATTCTTGTGCATGATTTTTTTTTGCCTCAAGAATTGTCCCCCATCTTTCCTCTACACCTCTGATGCTGTCCACCCTGGTCGATTTGCCTCAGACCAGCTCCATTATCCAGGTGAAGTCTGCTCTTCTGATATCTAGGACTTTAGTTCTTGATATGACCATTGTGGTTCCAGGGGCCAGCCTGAACCAAACTGAGTTATGGTTGCTGCACTCTAGTGACTCACCTACCTTTACTCCACCCACCAGCTCTGAGCTGGTAATCACCAAAATGAGAATGGCCATCTGTCTGGTGGGCTCCTAAACCAGTTGTGCCAGCAGACAGTCCTACAATGTATCCAACAGGGCCTGATTTCTGATGCACCTGGCTGCTGGAATCTCCCAGTCAATATTCAGCATGTTCAGATCACCCACCAACACCATTTCCCCCCTTCTTCACTCCTCTTGCCAGCTCTTTCCCGAGCTCCCTATCTCTCTCTTACCTTTGTACTGGAAGTCTTTAGATCATATTTTCTTGCCTGAGGGTGCTGTGAGGTGAACCCACAGCAACTATGTTTCCCCTTTGCTTCCCTGATGAGTCCATCCTCCACAGACTCTATGCAATACCCGACATATAGGAATATGTCCTCCCACCTTTGCTTTTCCCTCTATACTGCCTAAACATTGTGTAACCTAGGACTGAGAAGTCCCAGTCATTATTCTCTATGGACCAAGTTTCTGTGATGGCTATGAGGTCCGTCTCAGTGCCTGCCTCCAATGCCTGGAGCTCACTGATTTTATTACCCAGACTCCTGGTATTAAGGCAGACTCTGGTCCATTTACCTCCAGATCATCTTTTCCTGTTTTGTGATCTTATATCTGCATTCCTTCCCATTCTCTTTAGCATCTTATTTTTCCAATTGCTTGCAGACCCGAAGAGCCTCCCCCCTTTGCCTCTTCCATTACTTCTTTTTGAACCTCAGTTTAATTTTTGTTCACCTTCCTGCTTCCAGTCCCAATATAGGGGGAGCATTAGTTAGGTTCCCTTCCCTCAGTCCCTTTATTGTGGTTTCCCTAGCTTCAGTGTCCACTGCAGTTAGTTTAACTGTCTTATGTAGATGTCAGACTTCTGCCCCAGCATGCTGGTTCCCTCTCTTGTCAGATGAAGGAAGCCACCTTTGAAGAGCCTCCTGTCCCAGAAGTCCCCCCAGTCCACCACAGAGTGGTACCTTTTCTTCTGACATCATCCCTTTAACCACCCATTTAATGCCTCTATCTCGTCCCTCCTTACTCCTTGTTTCCCTCCCCTTATTCCAAACAGGGAGGACCTTGGAAAAGGCCAGGGAGGACATGTGTGCCTGTAATCTGTCCCCCAGCCTCTGAATGTTCTGCTTCACTTGCTCCATAGGCTGGTTCGCCAGATTGCTGGTACCCAAGTGTACCAGCATCCCCAACTCCCTCTCCCTCTCAACTATCCTTCCTTTTCTGTCTATGACCTGGATGGCTGATGCCTCAGGAAGGCACTCTGACCATCCTCACTCCTCCTCCTCCTCCTTCACCCACCACCCTCTCTACTCCTCTGATCATAGACTCCTCAACCACTAAGACTCTATTAGCTGCCTTCTCCTTACTCTCACCCCTGGATGTCACCAGGGGTATACCAGTGTAACAGCAATGTTCTTACAGTGACACTTTTTCAGTGACAGCAACCCGCTGACACTCACAGTGTTGACTGGGTTGCCGGAGCAATGACCGAGTCATCGACTCGAGAGTTTGGTAGCTCTCCCTTGAGATACCTCCCCCCAGAGTTGGAATCCTTAAGTTCGGGTGCATTTTCCGGTCGGAGACCAGAGTCGGTGACGTCAGGATGTTGGCGACCGTGTGTCGCTGTAGGAGAGGTCACCGACATTCATGTTGCCGCAGCATGTTGGAACCGCTACCAGGTCCTCACATCCATTTCCCCTGACTGACTCAGAATTCCCCCAGTGGAGTCAAGTACCTGAGTCTCCTCCAGAGGTGTAAAGCAATTTGTAGTCAGGATTGGGTGGGGTTTGGTTGACCTCCTTGTGCCTGTCTTTACAACCCTTCCTCCTCTCCCTCCCCACCACTCTGCATCCCCTGAGTCAGTGGGTCTCTGGGGAGTGGGGTTGTGGGATCCAGCTGACTCAGTTCCACAGGCTATATATCTCTTCCCTTGCTGCTGAGCATGAGCTCTGCAAAGGTCCTGCAGAAGGAGCAGTGACCCCCCCCCTTCAGAGCATAGCCATGGAAAACATTGCCCCACAGTCCCTGCAACTGACTTGCTTCCACTAAACCTCATTCCTACACTGACCCTTATGAAAACCCTTATACTTCTGACAATGGGGATTCCATGGTTATTAATAGATCATCTGCATAAGCAAACGCTTTATTGTTAAGATCACCTATATTAATTCCTTTAATATCTTTGTTTTTAATAATAGATCTAATTAAAAACTCTATAGCCAGAAGAAATAATGAGGGAGAAAGAAGATACCCTTGCCCGGTGCCTCTTTTTAGACTGAAACTTGGAGAAGTCATGGTTCAACTTCAGCTTTGTTGGATAACAAATTGAGATAGATTAGCTTTTTTCAAATTGTATCCAACAATCAACATAACAGAGACAAAATACAATACCCACATACAACTACAGATGTCATAGATTGTCATATAAAGAAAATACAGTAATAGATCACAGAATATTAATGCATTATAATAATAATTTATCCATAGTAATTACAATGCTTATTGTATAAGCTAGCCAAAGATTATCTAAAATGTTCAAGAGGCAACAATACAGACACATTTAGTTATCTGGATATTCAGTCCCATCTTCTGGGAACTGAAATTGATAATGTTCTGTCCCCAAAACTAGTTTTACTTCTCAGAACATATAAAGATGTCTGAGATGCAGATCTCAGACAATGATTTTGCACTAGTTTGGTTTTTACTAGGTTCAGTAAACATTCTGGGAGGGACTGTACTATAAATTTAGAAACAAATAAGTTCCAATGAATATCCCGTCTATCAGATAATGAAGAAAGACCTGATTCTTGGAACAATACACACCAATGGGTTCTGTAAGGCAGGTTAGCTATGAATTTAAAGCACTGTAATATAAGACATCCAGTGAAACATAGAAACATAGAAGTTGATGGCAGATAAGGACCACAAGGCCCATCCAGTCTGCCCAATTTTTCTAACTTACTCTGTCAATGGCCTATCTATTCATACTCATCTGTATTGCTTCCTTATGCCTATCCCATACTTGTTTGAAGCCCTGCACTGTATTCATATCCACCACTTCCTGAGGTAGGCCATTCCATGCATCCACCACCGTTTCTCTGAAAAAGAACTTCCTCGCATTACCCCTTAATCGGCCTCCCTCTAATCTCATGCTGTGCCCTCTTGTCCTGCTATTTTTCTTATATTGAAACATGTTAGACTCTTTCACCTTGTTAATGTCCTTAAGACATTTGAATGTTTTGATCATATCACCTCTCTCCTTCCTTTGCTGTAGGGTATACATATTGAGCTCCATTAATGTGTCCTCATATGTTTTCTGATGCAGTCCCTGCACCATTTGGTTGCCCTTCTCTGGATTGCCTCCATTGTGTTGCCAGATGGGGCTTAACCAGTGTATTGTAAAGAGGGATTATTACCTCCATCTTATGACTTGTGATACCCCTACTAATGCACCCCAACATCCCTCTACCCATATCTCTGGTAACTCAGTAGTGATTTCCTTGCACTTTTATAAACAATATCTCCAGCATCCAATACTGATAAAAACATAGAAGCGACCAATAATTTCCTGACTTTTTGGTTAAATAACGTTTTATTTCTGTAAAATAATCCCAATAACCTCATCAACTTATTAGAAATGTTGATTATGTGCAAATCGAAAGTCGAGTGTTTGAGTGTTACCCCTAGATATTTATAGGATTCCACATAACCTAGGGCAACTCCAGACAATGAACTGATATTTTTACTAGTTATCTATTTTGTGTTTTTCCTCTGCAACAACATCCACTGAGTTTTTTGTTCATTTAAAAGGAGTCTTAAATCTATAAATTCCCTCTGTATATTCAAAAAGTCCTGCTGCAGAATTTCCATTGCTGTGTTTGTATAATCTTTTTTAGTATATAATATTGTATCATCAGCGTATAAGTACATACAAGTATCAGGTGAGCAGTGATTGGGCAGATCGTTCAAATAAAGCAAGAATAAAAGGGAACCCAGTACTGAGCCCTGGGGTACTCCATTCTGAAAATAATTGGAGCTGAACCAGCGCCGCCCACTCTGACACATTTTAACCTCCCGTTTAAATATGAGTGAAATCAATTTAAAGCAGTGACACTGAAGCCAACTGCCTTCAAGCAGTTCTGTAAGACAACGTGATTGACAGTGTCGAATGCCTTCGACAGGTCCAGGAATATAGATGGAACTCCCTGATTCCTGTCGAAGGCATTCAGCACATTATCAACCACTCTTGCTATTGTAAAAGTTGTATTGTGCCTTTTCCTAAACCCTGATTGTAAGTGAGTTATTACATTGTATTTAGTAAATTACTGTGTCAATTGTTGGTATACAAGTCTTTCAAACAATTTTTGCACAAATTGAAGGAATTGAAATTGGTCTATAGGAACCCGGATCCGATAAATCCCCACCTTTAAATATTGGTATGACAAATGCTGTTTTCCAGTCAGATGGTAATTCCGAGCTATCCAAAAAGGTATTAAAAATATACGCTAGATGAAGTGACAGCATTTCAGTGGCTAGTTTCAAAAAAATAGAAATGTCATCACATCCAGGACCCTTTTTTGTATTTAGTCTCTGCAATTGTTTTCTTAAATCTTCAGTTGTTATAGGGTAAGAGGAAAACACATGTCTATCTAATTTATATGTAAAATCAGAATCCAGAACTGGAGAAGTAAGTCCAGGATACACTCAATCAAATGTGCCCCCTACTGAGGTGAAAAAAGGAATTGAATGTTGCAACTTTATCATTATCTGAAGTCAGTACCCTCCCCTCAGATTTTAAAAATACAGGTAAAGTGGGTGGGGTTCGATTTCCTTTTAGTGAATCAATTCCTTTCCATATTGCCCTACAGTTACCTTCTGATGCCAAAAATATTTATTTATTTATTTATTAAATTTTGATAACTGGGTAAGCCTGCTGGGCCTCGAAAGCCCCTTTTTCAGGGGTGACCCAGGGAATTACATGGAATAATACATGGGGTATTATTTCAGGTTTCCTGACCCCCGAGGAGCGGAGGTCGCAAGGGCTAGGAGCCCTCCCCCACGTCGCATCTCAGGACTACTGGCAGATTTGCTTCCCAGGTTTCCTGACCCCCGAGGAGTGGAGGTCGTGAGGGCTAGGAGCTCTCCTCCAGGTCGCATCTCAGGACCACCGGCGGATTTGCTTCCCAGGTTTCCTGACCCCCGAGGAGCGGAGATCGCGAGAGCTAGGAGCCCTCTCCCACGTCGCATCTCAGGACCACTGGTGGATTTGCTTCCCAGGTTTCCTGACCCCCGAGGAGCGGAGGTCGTGAGGGCTAGGAGCTCTCCCCCACATTGCATCTCAGGACCACCGGCGGATTTGCTTCCAGGTTTCCTGACCCCCGAGGAGCAGAGGTTTCTAGGGCTAGGAGCCCTCCCCCACGTCGCATCTCAGGACCACCGGGGGATTTGCTTCCCAGGTAAAGCACTGCCGTGTTCTCCAAGCCGTGCTCAGACTGTTTTTCTTTGCCACCTTTTTTAAACAAAGACTCCATCGAGTGAGTCGCAGCTCAGAAACCGACTTTTACAGTTCCTTAAATCATCCTACCTGCATAAACTTGGACTGCTGCTGGTACCATGTCAATGTAGATGTGGAGATAGTGCATTTCAGGACCTGTTTTAACAACTCTGCAGTGTGTTTTTGTTCTTTTGCCAGGTTACCTTAAGACCTACCTACCGTGCATGTATTTTCTCTGCACTTATCACTGGTTACCGTTAGTGAACCCCCCCCACCCGTAGCCATTTTTTGTTTGTACTTATTTTCTTTGCATAAGCTGGTTACCTTAAGAGCAATCCCCCCCCAGTAGCCTTATCTGTTTTAATTTAAGTGCAATCAGTCTGGAGTCTGTTCTACTGAAATTGTTAAATCTGCTCTAGTTGTAAACCTACGATGCTTATGGTGTCTGCCCCGTGGTTATTTGAGAGCATTATACCAGTTTACAGTAAGTTTTCCTCGTACTGTTGCACATGTTTTCCTTAGCTCTCCTTACAATTTACTGAGATTACTGTGATTTGGACCGTAACCCCTGCCCTTAACGCGTTGCCTTGCAAAGCGCTCGATGCACTCAGCCGCCCTATCACAGCACAGGGTCCCCCAGGTGTTTTGTTTGGTTCCCCTCTCCTCCCCCCACTCTCCTACCTTTATAAACCACTACCCTCCTTTGTCCCTCCACAGGTTTCCTGACCCCCGAGGAGTGGAGGTCGCGAGGGCTAGGAGCCCTCTCCCACGTCGCATCTCAGGACCACCAGCGGATTTGCTTCCCAGGTAAAGCACTGCCCTGCTTTCCAAGCCGTGCTCAGACTGTTTTTCTTTGGTGCCTTTTTTTAACAAAGACTCCATCGAGTGAGTCGCAGCTCAGAAATGGACTTTTACAGTTCCTTAAATCATCCTACCTGCATAAACTTGGACTGCTGCTGGTGCCACGTCAGTGTAGACAGTCTAACCCCGTCGAACGCTGTGCGTTCGCACCACCACCCTTGGTTGGCTTTCCTTATATATGCTGGTGATGATCACATGGGCTGCAAATAACCTATCAGCCCTGTTTTCCATCTGCAGGTTATTTTCTCCAAGCACTAGTGGCCGCTTTTCTATTCAAGCCTATTCCCACTCCCTCATAGTTGCCTTTCTCCCTTGCCACTCTGCTGTGTCCTTATATCCCAGTCCTGTTTCTCTTCTCTCTCAGACGCTGCTGCCACCCAGTGGCCCACTCAATTATTCTCCCTCAAGTCTTTTCTTCTTCTTTTTATTGGACTCACCTGCAACGCTCTGCTCTGATTTCCTCTCTCTCTTACACTCCTTGCCTCCCTAACTCATAACTTCAGCCCTGCTGTCACCCTCCCCCCCCCCGCTCTTACCTCTTAGCTATCCTCTGCCTAAACAGGCAGCTTCTGTCCCACCTACTCACACCATGACTGGACACCTTCCCTTCCCTTCTGGACCCCTTGGGGGCGCGGACAACCCCTCAAGCTAGTCCACTCCTCAGACCCCTCTCAACTCACCACCTGCATGGCTCTCCACAAAGGGGCTAAAAATCACCCACCTAAATGTTTGCAGCCTCCTAGCAAACCTGGCAGATGTTTCTGTTTGGGTTGCCCACTACAATCCGGATATCTTGGATATCTCAGAAACTTGGCTGAAGCCCCAAATCCCAGATTCCATGTGCACCCTCCCGGGGTACAGTCACATCAGACGTGATCGTGTGGGTAACAAGCGGGGTGGCGGGGTGCTACTTTACTACAAAGCGCACCTTGATGTGTCCTCCATTGACCATCCTCCTAACTCCTCCCAGCGAGTTCCTACACGCCCTTCTCCTACTTGGGCACACAAAGAAATTACATCTGATTTGCACCTACATCCCTCCCAAGGGTGGACTACCAGGACTCTCCTCTCTTCTCCACAGTACCAGTGACTTAGTGGGTACAAATGAACTCCTACTCATAGGTGATTTCAATTTGGACTGGCTGGCACCCAACTGCAAATTATATGAGCCTCTGCTCTCGGATCATACCTTGTGCCAGATTATCACTGAGCCTACCAGGCCCTCATCCCGTGGGGCTAAAGGGTCTCAAATCGACTGGATTCTGACCAACAGACCCAACAGAATCACATCCTTTGGGATCCTCCCTGATGCCATCTCTAACCACTCGCCTATCTTCTGCATTTGGGGCATCTCTCAGCCCAAAATACCCAGTAAAGTGATCCAGATGCGGGATTACTCCAAGTTTAATACCCATCACTTCCTCTCAGACCTCTCACTAGTTGACTGGTCGGGGGTCACTGCCCTGGATGACCCAACATGCTCATTGGATGAATTCCTTACTAAATTCATCCCCATGCAGAACAAGCATGCCCCCCTTACCAAGAGGCGAGTGAGGGGCACTGTTACCAAATGGCTTCATGGTGGTCTCTTCACCCTTATGAAACTCAGGAACAAAAGCTGGGCTACCTTTAAGGCTTCCCAAAGCTCCGCTGATCTCCTTGCCTACAGGACCCTCAGAAACTCATGCAAAAAAGCCATCCATGCTGCAAAAAGCGAGTACTGCCAATCTGCCCTGCTCTCCTCAGCAAGCAACCCGAGGAGCTTCTGGCAGAATATCAGAAGCGCAGTTGGTGGGTCAGCCAGAGTGCAAATCTCTGACTTACTCATTGGTGAGGTCAGTTGTAATAACCCTCTTACCATCTCCAATGCCTTCAACCCCCAATTCTCCAAACTCTCTGCCCTGCCCTCCCGGTACACTGCCCCCAAGCCCCCTGACTCCCCACCTACTCTTTCAAACTCCCACCCTCCGCTCTACCTTCAGCAAGTGTCAGCTTCTGAGACCCTGAAGCTACTCACCAGCCTCTCCCCCCCATGGTGGGGCAGGGCATGACAGCCTTGAGCCGAAACTGCTCAGACTAGGGGCCCACCTCCTTGCCAGGCCCGTCACGCACATTTTCAATGCCTCCCTTAGCTCTGGGATCATCCCAGATATCTGGAAAGTGGCGAAGGTTGTCCCAGTTCTAAAACAGGGCAACCCCAAGGATCCCCTGAACTACCGACCCATTGCCATCCTGTCTGCTGCCTCAAAAATTCTTGAGAAAATTGTGGCCTCCCAACTGACCCAGTACATACAGAACCACAACCTCCTCTCTCCGGCTCAACACGGGTTCAGAAAAGGGCATAGCACATCCACTGCCCTTGCTATTGTCACCTCCACTATCAGAACTGCCGCTGACCAGGGCAACCTCACCGCTGCCATCTTTGTGGACCTTTCCAAAGCCTTCGATCGGGTTGATCACTCCCTTCTCAGCTCCACCCTCCTATCACTTGGTCTCCCCCCCCCACCCATGCATGGTTCCTCAACTACCTCTCCGGCAGGCAGCAGTATACTAACTTTAATCTCACCCTCTCCACCCTCTCTCCTGTCCACTGTGGGGTACCCCAGGGCTCCGTCCTCGGCCCTACCCTCTTCTCCCTCTTCATCAACAAACTTCCATCCATCATGGTCCATGGCCATTCCACCCTATATGCGGATGACCTCGTCATCCTGGCTAGTGCCCAGGACACTGCCACCATTAACTACCAACTAAATGAGGACTTCAAACCCATCCAGTCCTGGTTGGTGGAGCATAGACTCACCATCAACCTTAAGAAAACCCAAGCAATGCTCTTTGGCTCACAGAACAAGATCAAATCCTGCCTCACCCCCCTTCACATACTTGGCACTGATGGCACCCCTCTGCAGACAGTGACTGCAGTCAAGTAACTGGGGGTCACCCTGGATCCACAGCTTGATCTTACCCTACAAATTCGTAATGTCTGCAAGGCTACCAACTGTAAGCTCGGCCTCGCCTACAGAGCCCAAAACTGCCTAACTCCAGCAGCTCGCATGGCCCTTGCCAGAGGGGTTCTCCTCCCCACTCTCTGCTATGGGCTTGTTACCTTCGCCTCTGTACCCACATCCAGCCTTCTGAAATGGGACTCAGCCTATAATAACATCTGCCGCTTTGCCCTCTCCGCCCCTCCCCTCACTCACCGCTGTGATCTCTACACCCATCTGGGGTGGCTCCCTCTGGCTAAGCACCGCACCTTTGTGCTTGGCAATTTCATTGACAACATTATCAGATCGGCCACCCCCTCTGCCCTCGCCCCTCCCCTCAATCCTGGCCCCCCATCCTACCATCTCAGATCAAGGGCGGCTCTAGATCGCCAGGTTCCCAGAACCCGATCCTCATGGGGATCGGCCTTCACCTCCTATGCCCCAAAATCTGGAACTCTTCCAGTCCCTACTCAGTCCTCCCCTCCCTCCCATCGCCACTTCAAAACCTCTCTCTGGTACTTCCTGAATTCTTCCTCCACATGTCCCTGTACCTCGTAATATATCCTGACCTACCTGTATATTGAGGGCTCTCAGCACCCACTGCACTTACCCTCCAGAATTGGTGGTGGACACCCGCTCACTATTTTCCCTCCTTACCTCCCACCTCCCTAATTTGGCTTCTCCCATTTCTTTCTATCTGGCCCCCTTCACCCCACTGTTTCCCCCCGTCTTCCTGCTCTTGCCCCCCTTCCCTCCTGGCACTTACTTCTGTTGCACTTATTGTTCCAGTTATGTATCCAGCTGCACACTCCCAAGCCCACCTAATATATGTCCCACAACCGTCCCTTATTGCCTAATGAACTCTAACAATGTCTTGCTTCCTTATTCCTTCCAGGCTATGTCTGTTGTTTTCCTGTTTTTGTAAATTTGACTTGTAATGTCAGCTGCCTATACAACTCCTGTTAAGCCTTTCTGCATTATATGTATGTAACCTGACTTCATCACTGTTGTATGTATGCCTCTACCTTTGTAACCCTCCCGGGTCGCACCTGAAAATAGGCACATGGCTGTCTCGTGTGCCTTACCCGCTTAACAAAAACAAGTAAATAAATAAATAAATAAATAAATAAATAAATACAGCACAGGTACATTGCACTAGACAGCGAGGAACATAATACATAGTAGTTTTTCAGCAGTTACATTTAAGAAGTAAGACATAGTAGCTTTTTAGCAGTTAACATTTCCTGGGTAAGCTCTGCAGATGGGGTCCAGTGCTATATAGATGGGGTGCAGTGATAGTCGCTATTTCCATATGAGGGAGAGGGGTGGGCTTCCACTTAGGAGCCTCTCACTTTAGCAGTTGCATATGGAGGTGACCATCATATGAGCCTTCAGCCTTGTGTGGAAGGTGTGGGTAGAGGTAGCATCCTGAACACCAGGGGGCAGGGAGTTCCATAGGATGGGCGCTGTGATGGCGAACGACTTACCCCCCACCTTGGTTCTAACCCTTGGCACTGCGAGGAGGGTTCTGTCCATTGTTCTGAGGAGCCTAGGGTTTCTGTTTTGGGCAATGAGTCCAGTGAGGCTGGGAGGAGGGGATGGGCTGAGTAATTTATGAGTGTGGCAGAGTAGGGGGTATTGGAGCCGGGCCTTCCAGGAGGGCCAGTTTAGTTGGGACAGAGTGTCACAATGGTGAGCCCAGGAGCCAGATAGGATGGTGAAGTGAGCCACCTTGTGATAGAGAACTTGTAATCTGTTCATCTCTTGTTTGGCAGCTCCCTGTATCACCGGGGCCGCATAGGAGAGGGTAGGGAGGAGGACACTTGTGGCGATGGAGGCTCTGGCCACGGGTATCAACTGGTCTTTCAGCCTATACAAGGTCCCGAGTTTGGCATGAATATTTTTGGTTACCTGGTCGACATGACCCTTGAGGGAGAAGCACTGATCCAGGGTGAGGCCAAGATATTTTATCGATTCAACTACCTCAAGTCTTTTTCCTGATTTGGTCATCAGCCTCATATGTGGGCTTCTGTCCCAGCTGAGGGTTCTTGGGCCAAATAGCATGGCCTTGGTCTTGTTAGGGTTAATGATCATTCTGTTGGTGACATGCCATTGCTCAAGGGAACCCAGGTCTTCCTGTAGCCTGGAGCAGAGATCTCCCAGATTAGAGGAGGGGCGGTATATGACTGCATCATCCGCATAATGTATCACTGAGCTACCCCCACAGTGTTTACTGAGATCGTTTGTGAAAAGAGAGGAGAGAAGGAGGCCAAGGATAGATCCTTGGGGCACCCCATCCGTTAGGGGGAGAGGCTCCGACAGGGAGTCTTTCCATTTTACCCTCTTTGTCCTCCCTGTGAGGTAGCTGTTGAACCACGATAGGGAGTGGCTGTCTAACCCAACCTGGCTCAGTTTTATAAGGAGCAGATTGTGGTTTACAAGGTCAAAAGCCTTGGAAAGGTCAATGAAGACTGCCCCGGTGGGGGACCCCTTGTCCAGTTCTCTGAGAACATCAGTGAAGAACTTGATAAGCGCAGTGTCAGTCCCATGATTGGTTCTGAAACCGTGCAGGAGGTGGCAAGTAAATGGTGGAACTCTAGGTAGTCCTGGATTTGTACGTAAATTAGTCTCTCTTGAATCTTACCAAGGCTAGATAGCAGGGAGATGGGCCTGTAATTGTTGGTAGTCTCCCTTGAACCACCCTTGTGGATGGGGGCTACATGGGCCAGTTTCCATTGTTCCAGGATGGCACCTGTGATAAGGGATCGATTGAGAGCCAGGTGAGGGGCCTGGCGAGTGCAGGGGGCCCCTTCCCTTAGTATGCGGGGGGGTGCCATCGGGTCCCATAGCTCCCAACATTTTGAGGGACTTTAGTAACGGGAGGACTTCGTTTGGTCTTACAAGCTGATGTGTAAGGTTGGGCAGTCCAGTCTTTGGGGGATGGGATCATTTGAGACTGGGAGGAGGGGTGGCAAGTCCGCTTTGAGCAGGTCCAGGTTTGTGAACTGGCGGTTGAGAGCCATGCAAGCGATCTTAAATTGCCCGTTAGTTAATTAGCCATTGACCTCTATGGGGCAGTGGAGTGGTTTCCCTTCCCTTTATAAGCCCGTTTATCTGAGCCCAAAAGAGTCTAAGGTTGCATAGATTATTTTTCTGTAGATCTGTGAGGTAGTCTCATTTGGCCACTTTGATGGCCAGTTTGCACTTATTTCTCAGCGTCTTGTAGCGGTTTAGGTCAGCCGATAGGGAGGAGAGCTTGTATTTTTTCCAAGCAGTGTCCCTAGTTTTCATCAGTGTTTTCACTTGAGGGGTGATCCACTTGTAGCAGCTCCCCTTGGTCTGGAATTTCTTCAAAGGGGCCAAGCAGTCAGCAACCATAATGCTGGCTCCCTGGAAGAGGGCCGTAGCTTCTTCCAGTGTGGGGAGTAATTTGATTGGGCTCCAATCAATCCCGTTTAGGCATCCAATCAAGTGTTCAGGTAGATAGTTTGAGTAGTCCCATGTTGTGAATATTCGCGGGGGCGGGGGACTCTGGGGGCCCTGTTTTTCCAGGAGCAGAAGATTGGGGAGTGATCACTCAGGGCATCCGCTAGGGTGCCAGCTGCCTTTATATTGGCGGGTTTGCTAGTAAGCACCCAACCAAGTGAGGAATGGTTACCCATTTTGTAGTTCATTCGGGTGGGCCCTGTGATAACCTGTGTAAGGTTAGCTTCCTGAACCAACCCTAGTAGGGAGGGATTGTCTTTCGGGGCCCAATTCAGATTGAAGTTCCCCAGGATGATTAGCTCAGAGGTGACCTCATCGGAGGTGTCCCTTAGGACCACCTCCAGAGATGAGTGTGCATTGGTTTGGGGGTTGTATACGCATCCAATGTTGAGATGCTTACATGGGCCAAGGGTGATGCGAACAAAGATCGATTCACCTTCCATACTAGTGGCCTGTAGCAGGTTGACCTGCACTGAGTTAAGGGTGTCTTTTGTGTAGATTAGGACCCCTCCACCCCTTTTTCTCAGTCTATCTTGTCTATGGGAGAGGTATCCAAGGGCTGCAAACTCATGGGAGGGTATGTGAGGCTTGAGCCAGGTTTCCGATATGGTCTGGATGTCCAAGTTGTACTGGTCCAGCCAGGCTTGAGGTTCCTGCATCTTGGGTCTCAGGCTACATATATTCATGTGCGCAATCCTCAGGCCCTTATTGGCCGCCCAGTGTGGGTCCACCGGGGAGGAGACCAGAAGATCATAAGGAGGGGGACCAGGATTTGGTTGGATGTCCCCTGCCATGAGCAGGAGGGTAGCAAGGAGGCAAAGAGAAGGAAGCCGACTGAGGGGTAAGGACTTAGTCCAGAGTCTCTGTTTAGCAGTGAGTAGAGTTGAGTACAGGATGCCTCTCCTGCAGAATACATGGGCAGTCAGGCGCCTCCATGTTATTAAGAGGAGAGGTGTAGTGGTCCCAAGAATGTCATGGGGGAATGTCCAGTTTGGGGGGACTTCTCAGGTCCTGTTCTCCTGTGCTTATAGTCCTATCCGCCCAGTGTAGGAAGAGGGGGTACAGGATGGCCAGTAGGAGCCCTCTATTTGGGCAGCCAAGAGAGGGGGGTCCAAGCATGAAGGGCATTATGCTGGTGAGGAGGCCGGGTGGGGAGGAGGGATAGATGGGCGGTAGGGATGGTTGGGACCCTGGGAATAAGTTCCCCTGAGCCCACCGTGCTCAACTTAAGAGTAATAACCAGCCTCATCAGGCACCGAGTCCCTGACAGATCAGGTCAGTGGTGTGGCCAGGAATAACTACAGTGAGCCACTGGTCAGCAGTACCCAAACTTATAGGGTATCAGATGTCTTACCCCAGGGATAGATGCGGCAGCGTATTGGAGGGAGGTGGTCTTGGTAGCACTTGTTACTATAGGATCCTCCTGGGGATGAGTTTGTGCGCCACTGCCCCTTAGGTCAGCAGGTGGATCGGACGCAAGAGCTGTCTATGGCCCGAGGCCGGGCACGCTCTTGTTAAGCAAATAGGGGAGGCAATCTAGCTGGAGATACAGTGTTAATTAGGTAATCAGGCAGTTAGGGTGCACCTATATGTACTGAAAACCATACCCCTGAGGTAGAGTTGAAATCACATTTATATGACTCATGGGAAAATAGAATAACATGCAATTTACAAGACATAACTGGATTACTATAGCTTTAATAATCACTTAGATACTGCAGGTACAGCAGCAGCTGTAATTTCTGACTACCTAGTTTATGATACAACTGGCAGTTTTGTGGGTAGCAGGCAATTTGGTAGGGAGAGACAGAGATACTTCCCCGAGTTGCACAGTAATTTGCAGGTGGTGCAGAAAGGTTAGGATTAGAGAAAGCAGGTGCAGTGATGGCTAAATGCCACTAGAGGGGGTATTGGAATTTTGTATTGGGCACGGTAGCCAGAAGGTCCTTTTGTTATAGCGGCCACTAGTGGACAGCTGTGATAACCTGCAAATGGAAAAGTCACCTGATAGGTTAATTTCAGTCAGGTGCTTTATCCTATAAAAAGGAGTGACAACCAAGGGTGGTGGTGGGGGCAGTGGGGTCCTTGCTCTGCCGTTTGCACTCCTCGCTCGCCCTGGTCTCCTTTACATGTACAGATTTTTTGGTTTGAATTCCATGCCTTTTGCAGGGGGCGATCAGCGTGGGGCTTGGGAAGAGTCCGTCGGCTGTGGGGGAGGGCTGCTCGGTTGCCCTCTCGACCCAGAAGGCTCCGGGGAGCAGGTTTGTCTCTACTGTCATAATAGGTTTTCTTTGCTTTCCACCTCACTTGTTATAACTGAGGCTCGGGCATTGGCATGTAAAATTAAAGCCTAGTAACAAAAATGTGGACCAATTCCATATCTTTAAAGTGATTTCTTTAGAAATTTCCATTCTAAAGAATCAAAAGCTCTGTATATGTCCAGTGACATACCTATGACAAGCACTCTGGATTTTTGGGCTGACCAGACATTTAACAATAATCGTCTTACTTTGTCAGCAGCTATTAAGCAAGAAAACTACTTGTTCTTTACCAATAATTGTACGCAATGTTGGGGAAAGTCTGTTACCTAATACATTGGCTAGCATCTTGTGGTCGTTGTTTAACAGCAATATAGGTCGTCAATTTACATACAGTGACGGATCCTTCTCTTTTTTTATGGATTACCTTCATGTATGCTTCTGACACTGAAGAAAATGGGTGGAGTGGTATTGACAACAACCAAGCAGGAAAGAGACCTAGGGTAATTATATCGGATGACCTAAAGGTGGCCAGATGGTGCAACAAGACAGTTGGGAGAGCTAGTGAGATGCTGTGGTGCATAGGAAGGGGTATCACCAGCAGAAAAACAGAGGTGGTTTTGGCCTCTGTATGGATTGTTGATAAGACCCCACCTTGGGTGCTGTGCCCACTTCTGTAGACCACATCTGAAGAATGACATAGACAGAGTGGAGACAGTCCAGAAGAGGCAACTAAAATGCTGCTGCTCTGCATCAAAAGCCCTACAAGGAGAGGCTAACGGATCTCAGTATGTACACCCTGAAACAGAGGAGGGTGGGGCGATATGATAGAGACCTTAAATGCTCATAGGGGTAAATAAGGTACAGGAGGGTAGTATTTTTCAGAAAAAAAGGTGCTGAAGAGCAAGAGATATGCAATGAAGCTGGAAGGGGTAGATTCTGGAGAGATGTGAGGAAGTTCTTCTTCACAGAGAGAGTGGTCGATGCCTGGAACAACCTTCCAGTGAAGGCAGTGGGGGCGAAAACAGCAGTGGGGTTCATGAATGCATGGGATAGACAGAAGAGAATCATAGTAGAAAGGAAGGGGGGAAGGAGAAAGATAAAGTAGGGTCTGTGGTGAGAATGTAGGAAGAGAAAAATGGACAGACTGGATGGGCCAAGTGGTATTTATCTGCCATCAAATTCTATGTTTCTAAGAAGGTTACACCCCTCTTATGTAGACTTCATAAAATGTAGAGGATAAATGTTCACTAATTATCTAATTTAACACTTTATAGACCTCATTAGAAATCCCATCAGGTACAAGAGTACTTCATGAGGAGGGTTTTGTAATGAATGTAGCAATTTCTTGGTTACAGATAGGTTTATTTTTCTTTTTTTGCTGTTATTGCTTTTTGTTGCCATTATCTCCTTGCAGGGGTGGTCCTTTGGTTCCCTCTTTTACAGTCAGCCCCCATGGCACTGCACCAAGCACAGTGCCCAAGCTGACCCCCTCACCCTCCATCCTATGGCCGCATCACTTACCCCATCACAGAAGACCTTCGGGGAGTCAGACTCAGAGTGAGCACCCTGGGAGCATCCTTTGCATTGCCGAAGGGGACCAACCATCATGAGCACCGGAGGACTGGGGCTATTTTAAATGTGTACCCCCAACAGCACAGGCATGCAATGATGTCAGTGACACTGCAGCGTATGCTTCCACTCACTGCACATCTGACATCAGTCCGCACTGTCCCCTCAGCAAACCATGGCTTGCACCAACCTCCAGTCACTGCCAGGAGCCAGCATAGCCACAGTTGTCCCATCCCACCCTTCCTGGAGGAAGAGAGCTGTCCGTAGGATGCTCAGTCCTCCTCCCCCTAGCTGACCCTCTGGTGCCTGAGGTCGCTCCTGACCCCAGGTCATCAGTGTGGCATGAGATGTGGTGTTCAGCGCCTCAACCCTCAGCATCACTGGGCTGGCAGTTGCAAATAGGTTTATCCAGAAACTACTATTTCAGTAATTAAGGTAGGAGGTTTGTGCTTTTTGAGGTATTACTGAAAAAGCTCTGTTAAATTTGAAGATTTAGTTGCATACATTGTTTGATAGAATTGTCTAAGTTGAGCATTATTTTATATTTGTTTCTTTCTTTTTTTTTTGCTTTTTTGTCTTAACTAAGTTTTCTTCAGATTGAATACCATAAATTGTATTAGTTTTCTGCCTCTGGTTTAGTCTGTTTGCTAGTAATTTCCCAACTTTTTCTCCTGACTCACAATACTGTTTTTTCTTCCTAAACACTGCATACTCCATTTATTCACTATAGTGGGCATTTATTTTATATTTTTAAAACTGCATCCATTAAAATGTAGCTCTGTGTTGTATTGGGTCAGACTTGTGTTCTGTTTCTAACTTAGATAAATTAATAAGAGAAGCAGTCTGCTTCCCTGCACACAGAGAAATCCTCATTAAGGTTGTTTTGCTTATTTTTGACTATGGAGACATTGTTTATGGTGCTGCTCCAAAGCCTTTAGGTAGACTGGACCGTCTGTTCCACTCCTTCTGTTGCTTTGCCCTTGATAAATCCTTGTGTACACATCATTGTACCCTATATTCTTCCCTCTCTCTCCCCCCTCTTTTAATGCTAAGCACCTTACAAGTGCAAGTACAGCAAAAAAAGGGAGAATTCAAGAGTTTAACGAAAGGCTAGGGACCTGGTGTCAGGAAAAGGGTACAGGCTGATAGGAGGGTGGGAGGGGATCTGGAAGAACAAACAGTCAGTACGCAAAAGATAGACTACACCTAAATGAGGAGGGTAAAAATGTACTGAAGGCAAGTATAGGGAAGCACATTGAGGAGCATTTAAACTGGGGGGGGGTAGCAGAATGGATAGAGGAGTGCAGAGGCCTAGTGATATGAAACCAAATGTGCTTACCCCCCATGATAACAAGATAAAGATAAAGGCAACTGCTAAGGGAGTGGACATAAGGGGAGAGAGGCAGGGGGGAAGGGTAGAGACAAGGGTAGGGTGGTAACACTAAATGCTAGGAGTCTGGGGAATAAAGGGGAAGAACTACAGGCTCTCTTGGAGAAGGGAGGAGTGGACTTGGTGGTTATAACTGAGACATGGGCCACTCAAATCCATGACTGGGACATGGTGGTTCTGGGGTACAGATTACACCGGAAGGACAGTGAAAAGGGGGAGGGGTGGTGGTGCTGTATGTAAAGGAGGGATTAAAATGTATAAGGGAGGGAGAGAGGGAGATGAGGGAGATACAGAAGCACTATGGGTGCAATTACAGGATCCCAAAAATAGATCACTAAGACTGGGGGTGGTGTACAGGCCACCCTCTCAGTCTGAAGGGATGGGCAGGGTACTGGAAGAACAGATCAGGAGAAACTGCGGGAAGGGGGGATGGTGATAGTAGGGGACTTCAACAAGCTGGGGATGGAGTGGGACACACCTACCACAAAGAATAGAAGGGAACAGGTAATGCTGGATGCCTTCCAGGAAAGCTTTCTAGTACAGTTGGTCAAGGAACCAACCAGGGAAAGGAACACCCTTGATCCTGTACTTACAAACGGGAGTGGGTGAGGGATGTGAGGGTGGAGGAACCACTTGGGGGGGGGGACTGACCACCGGACAGTATGGATCCAGTTACAGATGGCTAAAGAGAGGGGGGTATCTGGCACAAGGGTGCTGGATTTCAGGAACGGCAACTTTAAGATGATGAGGGAAGTGGTGCAGAGGTTCTTGTGCAAAATTCAGCCGAGTAAGGACACACAACAAAGGTGGGAACTGATAAGACGGGATAGTGGAGGCAACAGAAACTTGCTGTAGGGCCCAGACTAAGAAGGCTAGGGGAAAGAAACCCAGCTGGATAAACAAAGGGGTGTTAGACAAGGTGAGGAGGAAAAGGGCAGCTTACAGGAGATACAGAAAATCGAGGAGGGAGGAGGATAGGGAGGAATATCTGCAAGAAGCAAAAGAAGTGACCCGGGGGGGGAGCCAAGGTGGCAAGAGAACTCAGGCTGGTGCAGGGCATAAATAAAGGGAAACAAGTCTTCTTTAGGTACATCAGAGAGAAAAGAAGCTGAAAGGACCAAATTATAAGAATTAAGAAGGAGGGTGGATGGCTGGAAGAGGGGGTGGAAAGGCAGTAGTGCTCAGTGACTGCTTCTGTACTGTCCTTATGAAAGAAAGGGGGGGCGCTATCTATAGTAGGAGGGAGGATAGAAACAGATAGGGGGATGACGGATGGAGAAATCACAGTGGGGAGGGTGCTGGAGGGGTTAAGGGCATTGAGGGTGGACAAGGCACCAGGACCAGATGGAGTACATCCAAGTGTGCTGAAGGAGCTGGCAGAGGTCCTGGCAGGACCCTTGGCAGAATTATTTAATTCATCTCTAGACACAGGATGCATACCCCATGACTGGAGACTGGCTCACGTGGTTCCCCTCCATACGAGTGGACTCAAGCATGAACCAGGGAACTATAGGCCAAGTAAATGTAACATTCATAGCGGGGAAGCTAATGGAGACCATTCTGAAGGAGAGGCTAGTGGCACTACTGGAGGTGAACGGGATGCAGGACGGGAGGCAGCATAGATTCATCAAGGGCAGGTCATGCCAGACCAACCTGGTGGAATACTATGACTGGGTGGCTAGGCAAATTGACAGAGGCCATGCGGTGAATGTCCTGTACCTAGACTTCAGTAAGGCCTTCGATTTAGTACCGCATGGGAGATGTGGAAGCAAGCTATGGGGCACAAGGCCAGGAGCAAAACTGGCGGGGTGGGTAGAGAACTGGATGAATGATAAACCTGTGACATGTGGTGTTCCACAGGGGTCAGTTATTGGGATCAGTGCTATTTGTCATATTTATTGCAGACATCTCAGATGGCATTAGCAGCAAAATCAGCCTACTTGCGGATGACACCAAAATGGGAGCGGTGGTGGATGACCAGGTTGGATGGCGAGGACTACAGGAGGATCCGGCAAGGCTAGAGGCATGGTCTGACAGATGGCAGCTGAGGTTCAATGCAAAAAAATGTAAGGTACTGCACTTTGGAAAAAAAAATCCAAGGAGAAGGTACTATCTGGGTGTGTGTGCGACTGGAGGTAACAGAAGAGGAGAAGGGTCTGGGGGGTGCTCATCACAGGAGCAATGAACAATTCTGTGCAATGCAGAAAGGCAGCAGCAATGGGCAACAAAATGCTGGGGTGCATTGCAAGGGGCATTAGCTCAAGAAGGAGGAAGTACCAGGTAACTATAGACCCATCAGTTTGACCTTGGTGGTGGGAAAATTAATGGAGAGTATACTAAAGGAATGATTGGGGGTGTACTTGGAGGAGGTGGGAGGTCTGGATAGTCAGCAACATGGGTTTGTGCCAAGTAGATCATGTCAAAGCAATCTTGTGGAGTTCTATGAATGGGTAACATCAAAACTGGACGGGAAAAGCCTGTGGGTGTATTATTCTTGGACTTCAGCAAGGCGTTTGACTCTGTCCCCCACAATGGTCTGGTGGAGAAACTGATGGGGTTGGGAGTAGGCCCTTTGATGGTCAGATGGATTGAAAACTGGCTAGCTGGACACACTCAGAGAGCAGTGGTCGGTGGGGAGCTCTCGAACCCTACAGAGGCCGGTAGTGGGGTACCGCAGGGCTCATTCCTGGGTCCGATCCTGTTTAATGCATACATATCGGACATCAGGGAGGGTATAGGGTGTGAAATGAGTCTCTTCACTGATGACTCCAAGATGGGAGCAGTAGTTGAGTGGGAAGAGGGGAGGTTGGCCCTGCAAGGGGACCTGTACACCCTGGAAAGCTGGGCTGACACATAGAAATTAAATTTCAATATCACCAAGTGCAAGGTGTTACATCTTGGGCGTGGAAACCCTAATCACAGGTACACCCTGAGAGGGGAGGCACTGGAGGCCTCAATAGGGGAAAAAGACCTAGGGGTCATGGTGGATGCATGTATGAATAACTCAGGGAGTCACGTGATGGCAGCCAGCTAGGCAGCAGCTGAGGCCTAGAGCTCTTCCCTCCTGTTGCCCTAATCGCCAGTTTTTTAAAACTCCCCGGCGCTTTAATCGATCGATATTGCTATTAAAGGAGTTGATATACGTCCTCTATCAAGTGGGAGCGAAGTTTGTTTGCAGTAGACTGTTTAAGCTAGCAGGATGGAGGTGGATGGGAAACAGGCCTCCGTCAGACATACACCACCCACATCTCCTGAAAAGGCAGCTAAGAAACAACGCAACCAGGGTGGTTCAAAACCAGAGCGGAGTGGGGATAAATTGCAGTTATCCAACCCTCTTACGGAGGATAGATTTCTACAAGAATTGACCCCGGGTGAAGGAAATTTTGCAAGTTTTAGCTGGTGAACTTAAATCCCTTCGGAGCGACCTGTCCTCGGTTTCTACCCGAGTGTCTGATGCGGAGGCCAGAGTGTTCTCCATAGAGCAATGGAGATCTAATGCAGAATCGGAGGTCTCTGAGCTTAAACAACAGATCAAAAAGCTTCAGGCTAAAACTGAGGACTTAGAGGGGCGCAACCGTCGGAATAATCTTCTGATCTTGGGTTTGCCTGAAATGGAAGAGGGCCCAGATCTACTAGCCTTTCTCCAGAGGTTCCTGTCTAAAGTGGTAGGCCCGTCACCAATTAGCCCTTTGTATCACCTGGAGCGGGCCCACCGTTCGCTGAGGCCTCGACCCCCGTCTGGATCCCCTCCGCGTCCTATTATTATGAAGTTTTTAAGCTACATAGATAGACAGCATGTCTACAGCAAGTCTCGAGAATTAAAAGAACTACTGTGGGGATCGACTAGAATACGGATTACCCAGGACCTGCCGAAGGAAACCAGAGAGAAGAGGGCGGCCTTCCATCCTGCAGTCCAAAAACTGATTGCTGCCTCCATCCCCTTTAAAATGATTTATCCGGCGACGCTAAAGGTTACAGTTGGAGGCTCTACCTACAGTTACAGTTCCCCTGAGGCGGCTATGAAGGATCTGGCTGTTAAGCTCCCAGACCTATTTAAGAACTCTGGCTGAGAGACATTACGGTTATTTTTTTATATATATCTATACTGTCGTCACTCTTTTGGGGTCTAATCTTAGTTGGATGGCATAGTTTTCCCCTTTATTTCTTTTTATTTCATGGTGTGCTTCCTGGTTTTACCCTAATCTGGTTGTAGGACCCTAGTGCCAAATTTTCTCCTCTCTCCCTCGTTGGTGGTTTTGAGTTCGATATGTCTCCTAGCGGTTTGGTTTGGTTCTTATCTGATGGTTCCTTGTTGGCTGGCTGGGGTGGCTGGGCGCTGTTCTGTGGGTCGGGGTGAGAGCTCTTCCGCTGGGCCTTGGTGTGCGGTACGTTTCCGGAACCTATTTGTTGAGTGGTGGTTCCTCTGGGGTGACTTCCTGGCGGTGGGACCGGCTTGGTCCAGAGTCGATATAGTTCCCCCCGGAAATATCAGGCCTAAGCGGCGGGTTTTCTTGATTTCCTGCTCTGCTCCCAGATCCAGCTACAACTGCGTGCAGATTTAGTCCCTTGAGGGTGAGTGAGATTTTTTTGGCTTGATTTTGTGGATGGCTGAATTGTGGGGCGTTGTTATTGCGCGGCGGTAGTATCATGGGTGGGGGTTTCTTCCCTAAGTCCTTGCAGTTCCTTTTGATTGCTGGTGTTTGGGGTGTGAGGGGGTGCTTGGGCCTGGTGTTTAGCGGCCTGTTGGATGTGGAATGTGAGAGCCTAAATAGGGGGAGTTTAGCTGACCTACCCGGTGGTGGGAGTATTGCTGGCTATTTTTGTGGGGTTGATTCCTTTGGCCATAGAGTTAATTTTCTGGGCGGTGTTTCCCTTCTTTGGCCTGGCCAGTTACTGCTGGGGTCTCAGAGGTTCGTAATTGGGGTCGGGTGGTCAGGGCCCCCTGTCTTTTGCCTGAATCTGTTTCGGCCTTTGCCCTGGTTCCCAGTGTAAATAATTACTTTCTGGGGTTTAAGATCTGTGGTAGGGAGGGTGGGTGGTTGGGCTGTTTTGTCTACTCCTTTTGCTTAAGTCCTCGCTGGGGTAGTTTGGTGGAGTTGGGGGGGTGGGAGGTGGGGATGTTATTACGGGTTATGCATTGTGTTTTGCCAAATATTGCTGTATTATTATAGGTTGCATAACTTAGATAGTTGTTGTTGTTGGGGGTATTTTGGGCGGGAGGGGTTTTTTAGGGATAATAGTGTGGGATGGGTGGGTTTGGGTGGTTAGGTCCAGTCTGCCAGCTTAGGTACGTGTATTATCTTATCTTGGTCAGTTTGGTGGGGTTTTCGTTGTTTTTTATTCTGGGATGTGTGGGTGGACTGTTAAATTCTGGGATTATTCAGCTTTTCCTTTTATTATTGATCTTTTCTGGGTGTATGTTTTTCTTATTTGGTATTTAAATGGCAAATAATACAATTAAAATAATTTCTTGAATGTGCGTGGACTCAGGGATCGGGTCAAGCAGTCTCAGATTTTCCACCACTGCTCATTGTTGCAAGTCGATATTCTTTTCTCCAAGAAGCGATCTAAGTCATGCAGACAACAAACTTCTATCTCGCTCTGGTTTCTCCCAGACTTATCTGGCTAGGAATTCCAGTCTTAGTAAAGGTGTTGCTGTTCTCATTAAAACATGTTTTGTTTCATGAAAGAATTGATTGTTTCAGACCTAGAGGGGAGGTTTATTCTGGTTAAGGGTACTCTCAACAGCGGCAGTGTGGTTCTAGGCTCGGTATATGGACCGGTGGGGGGGAGCCCAGAATTTTTTATGTCTCTTACAGATAAGGTCTCCAATTTTCTCCCTTCTCAGTTTATTTTGGAAGGGGATTGGAATGTCCCCCTTTCGTCTATATTGGATAAAGAACCTCAGGATACACGGCCCCCTTCTCCTGCCCAGAGAGCCCTTCAGGAGTTACTGTCCATGTTAGGGCTATGTGACCCATGGAGGCTTTCCAGTCCTTCTTGTCGTGCTTTCTCTTTTTCTTCTCAGCCGCATGGTTCAAAATCGAGGATAGACTTTGTTTTAATTAGTAAATCCTTTCTTCCCAGTCTTCTTCAGTCTGGTATTGATCCAATCATTCTCTCGGATCATGCCATAGTTTGGATCAGACTTTCTTTAGACCCTGAATTCTGTCGGGACTCCGTCTGGAGGTTAAATACTCAGTTGTTGAAAGACTCTCAAATTGTTTCGAGTATTAAGTCTTTGATTTCTCTCCTCCTGGCGGATAACCTGAATTCTACCCCGAGACTTGATTCAGTTTGGTGCTCTTTGAAGTGCTATCTCAGGGGTGAGTTAATAAAAATGGCCTCCTCCAGGAAGAAAGCTCATCTGGTAAAATCTTTGTCCTTAATGAATAAAATTAGAGAGCTGGAAGCTATTTACTCTTCAACCTCTTCGTTACCTGCCCTTAAGGATCTTTTGATAGTTAAACGTGAGTATATGGATCTCTTGAAAGAAAAAACGGAGTACTGTTTGATAAGAACTCAAGCTAAATATTTTGACCATGGGGAAAAGGCTGGGAGACTCCTGGCCTTGCATCTGCGGGTGGTGGAAGGCTCTAGGATAATCCCCTCTCTGCTTTCCTCATCTGGCTCTATAGTATCCTCCCCTAGAGGTATTGCCCGTATTTTTGAGAGATACTACTTGGATCTTTATAGTAAGTCCCATCGCCTGCCTCTATCTCAAATATCAACACGTATTTGGAAGATGTAGACATTCCTTGTTTGTCTGTGTCCCAGCAGGAAATTCTATTAGCCCCTATTTCGATTTGGAGGAGATTGAAAGGACTATTGCTTCTATGGCTCCTGACAAAGCACCGGGCCCTGATGGCTTCCCCGCAAATTTTTATAAGGTTTTCGTTAAAGAGTTGGCATCTATCCTCCTTAAGTTATATGACTATTTATCGGTTTCTGTTGAAATAGATCCCACCCTGTTTTGAGGCTATAATTATCTTGATACCCAAACCTGATAAAATTCCCACGGATCCAGCAAATTATAGGCCTATCTCTCTTCAAAATTATGACATGAAAATTCTTGCTAAGATACTAGCCAAAAGAATTAAGAAAGTCTGGTCTGGTTTACTTAGCCCCGAACAAGTAGGTTTTGTTTCTGGTAGGTCTGCAGCGGATCATTTAAGGCTCTTGTCTCACATTTCCAGTATGCCCAATCGGTCCCCTATCTGGTAGCTTTGGTCTCTCTCGATGCAGAGAAGGCTTTTGATCGAGTGGACTGGTCTTTCCTTTGGGCCGTGATGGGGAGGATGGGATTTCCGGTACTATTTCTGAATAGGGTTCAGATGTTTATGTGTTCCCCTTCAGCTAAAATTTATTGTAATGGGGTTTTTCCCCTTTTCCGTTTACATACTGGTCCTAGACAGGGTGCCTCTTCGCTTTGTTGTTTAATTTATATTTGGAACCGCTGCTTATTAGACTTAAGCATCCTGGTTAGAGGCTGTAGGTTACAACAGCAGGAACTGGTGCTCTCTGCATGCAGATGACATACTCTGCATTTAGAATACCCAGCAAAGTCTTTAAAAGCGGCGATCGACATTATTGAACAATTGGTTCTTTCTCTCAATACAAATTGAATATTTCTAAGTCCGAAATCTTCCCTTTAAGCGTTTACGAATAAACAGGAGTTTATCTCCTTTGGGATGAGGTGGGCCCCTAGATCCATTAAGTATTTGGGGATTCATTTTTTGACTGATCCCTTGCTTTTGAGGAAGTTAAATCTGGATAGAATTAAAAGTCTGGTTTATCAAGATCTGCAGCGATGGTCTGCCTCCCTATCTCTCTTTGGGGCCGGATCAATATTATTAAAATGAATGTCCTTCCTGATCTTTTACCGTTGAATTTGTTAAATCTTTGGCTCCCTATCACCTATTTTCAACAGTTCCATTCTATGCTCTCTAATTTTATCTGGTGTGGGAAGGAGTTAGGCTCATATGCTAAACTATCTCTCCCTAAAGAAAAGGTGGTCTTGATTACCTAATCTTCTACTTTATCACTGGTAGCTCATCTTTCTAAATTGGGAGATGGTTCTCTACAAATTCCACAATATCTTGTCCAATTTGGCTCCAGATTGAGCGTTCGATTATTTCTGAGGCTAAGCTTGATAGTTATGCTATACTTTATACTCCTCCAGCTGCAGTCTCACAGTGGGTGACTGATAGCACGATTCTAGTTGCCCTTAAGTCACTGGCTCAATGTCTGGTATCTTTCCACATTTCTTGTGTCTCGGATCTGGGTCAGCCGGTAATTCTCAATCCCAACATAAAGTTGGGTGGTTCATGGTTTACGCTGGATTGGCTCCCACAGATTAGTGAGGCCAAAGTGGAGCATTTTTTCACTCAGGGCTCCCTTCTTTCTTCTGGTGATATACTGGACAAGTTTGGCATTCCTAGTAGAGGGGTCTTTAAAGTGTACCAATTAAGACATCTTATTGCTGGGAAATTTGGTACCATTTCTAGAGATTCTGTGGCCTGTCCCTTCTTTTCGCAAGTTATTAATCTTGCTTCTCAGTCCCACTCTATCTCCTTGATTTATTCCTTCCTTTTGAATTACAAATTTCCTGAGATTGTAGGGGCTCCAGTGTCTGGGCATACTTGCTACCTGATGCCTCCCTGAATTGGCCTTTGTATGGAAGGATATACATAGGTACTATACCCAGGATAGGCCCTACAGTTAACCCAATATTATATTGTTAATAATCTGTATTATACCCTGCTAAGCTTTTCAAGCTTAAAAACTTCCCACCAACCTGCTCTAGATGTTCACAGGGAGAAGGTAACCTTATTCATATGTTTGGGATTATCCTAAGGTTGCCCTTTGTGGTCCCTTGTCTGGATAGATTAGATCCCTTCTGGGTCTGTCAGGCTTTTTTCTCCGGAAATTTGTATTCTAGGTGAATTTTCTCGTGATAGATAGTATAGAACGTCGATATCATATGGCCTTGGTGTCGATGGCGGTTAAAATTAGTTTTGAGACATTGGACAGACCAATTGGCCTTGTCATATGCAGATTGGCTAATTGAACTCACTACGTTTTTAATTCGAGAGTTTGATTGCCAGTCTGAATGATCGGATGGACTGCTTCGGAGGAGATGGGTAAACTTCAGGCATTATGTTTGCACTAGTGAACCTGAGTCCTGATCCTGTAGTCGCATTAATATCTCTATTTTGGTTCGCGTATTACCTTGTAACCTTGTTGGTATTGATGTTTGTACTATCAAAGATGACTGTCTGTATTACCCAGAATGTTTTCTATATTGGGATGGCGCACCTGTTGAGGAGGGAGGACGAGGGTGGTGGAGGGTGGGATGGGTTTATTAGAGGTAGAATCTTCCTATTTGTATGTCAGCGGGGAGGGTAGGGTCTTTTTCCTGTTTACTGTTGGGAGGGTGGGGGTGATTTTTTTGTTTTTGGTAGGGTGGACTGGGGGGATGGGGTGGGGTTTTGGTGGGGGGTTTTTGGTTGTACTGGTTTTGCTATTCTGTACTCTTTCAGATACGATTGTTTTGTTGTTGTTTGAAAATCCAATAAATTTAAATTAAAAAAAAAAAAAAAAATGAATAACTCAGAGCAGTGCAGGAGAGTGGATAGTAAGACAAACAGGATGCTGGGATGCATCGTAAGGGGGATCACCTCTAGGAGCAGAGAAGTGATTCTGCCACTGTACAATGGACTGGTTAGACCACACCTTGAGTACTGTGTACAGTACTGGAGACCACACTTGAAGAGGGACATACAGCTCCTGGAGAGGGTACAGAGGAGAGCAACTAAGATGATACGAGGACTAGGGGATTTGACATATGAGGACAGACTTGAGGAGCTCTGCCTGTTTTCATTGGAGGAGAGGAGAGACGGGGGGACATGATTGAGGTCTTCAAGTACCTCAAGGGAATAAATAGGGTAAACATGGAGGGGATATTTAAACTAAAGCAGGAAGGTATCACCAGAGGGCATGGTTTGAAGTTAGAAGGTAGAAGGGCAAGGGGGGGGGAAGAGGCAGAGGTTTTTCACTGAGAGGGTGGTGGACCCTTTGAATGCACTGCCTGGCGAGCTGGTTTAGAGATCCACAGTGGAGGGCTGCAAAAGAGGGTGGGACAGACACAGAAGTGGATGTACCAGATGATTGCCTGGCCCAGGGGTGTGGGGATGGATAGAAACATAGAAACATAGACTTTGATGGCAGATAAGGACCACTTGACCCACCCAGTCTGCCCATTTCCCTACCTACTGGATAAGCTGCAGATTCTAGTTAACCAATAGCCTATTTCCTGCAACCCCCCACTATAATTGCCTTATGTCTGTCCCATGCATGTTTGAATTCCTCCACTGTTTTAGACCCCACAACCTCTCCAGGAAGGTGGTTCCATGCGTCCACCACTCTCTCCGTAAAAAAGAATTTCCTTACATTACCCCTGAGCCGTCTCTAACTTTAAATTGTGCCCCCTTGTTCTTACACATCTCTTTTCTGAAAGATACTACCTCCTGGACTTTGTTGATTCCTTGAGGTACTTAAAAGTTTCTATCATGTCCCCTTGTCCCTCCTTTCATCAAGGGTATACATATTAAGCTCTCTCAGTCTCTCTTCATATGGTTTCTGATGTAGACTCTGCACCATTTTAGTTGCCCTCCTCTGGACTGCTTCCATCCTGTCTATGTCCTTGCGTAGATGGGTTCTCCAAAACTGCACGCAGTACTCAGATGGGGTCTCACCAACTGTCTGTATAGAGGATAACCACTTCCTTTTCTACTTGTGATGCCCTCCCTATGCATCCCAGTATCCCCTGGCTTTCTCTACTGACTTCTCACATTGCATACCCACCTTTAGGTCATCTGATATGACTACACCCAGATCCCTTTCCATTACTGCTGTTGTTAGTACCTCCCCTGCTATTGTGTACTCTTCTCCTGGATTTTTATTTCCCAGGTGCATTACTTTGCACTTCTTTGCATTGAATCTAAGTTGCCATATGTCTGACCATTCCTCCAACCTTGCCAAGTCCCTTCTCATCCTTTCTACCCCCTTGTGTATCAACTCTGTTACAGATCTTTGTGTCATCCGCAAAGAGGCATACCTTTCCTTCCAGACTCTCTACAATGTCACCTATAAAGACGTTAAAGAGGACTGGACCCAGTACTGAGTCCTGAGGTACTCCACTAGTAACCCCCCTTTCTTCAGAATGTGTTCCATTCACTATTACCTTCTGTGTCCTGTTGTGCAGCCAGTTTTCTACGCAGGCTACCACCCTGGGACCCACTCCCAGGCTGGCTAACTTGATTATTAATCTTTTGTGCGAGACTGTGTCAAATACCTTGCTAAAGTCTAGGTAGGCCATATCCACAGCCCCTCCCTGGTCTATTTGATAGGGGTTCCTGGAACACAAGGGTGGGGGGGAGGTCCTCAGCACCCAACTAGGGATCTGAGGTTCAAGTAGACTTGATAGACCATAAGGCCTAATCTGCGGGCAATTAGTATGTTAGTATGTAAGAAGGGAAGTTATTCTACCATAGTACAGATCATTGGTTAGACCCCACCTGGAATACTGCGTGCAGTACTGGCACCCGTACCTATAAAAGGACATTAGGCTGCTGGAGGGGGAGCAGCGTAGGGCAACGAAGATGATTCAGGGCCTGGGGGAATTGCCATATGAGGTCAGACTAAGAGAGTTAAACATGTACACACTGGAGGATTGGAGGGACAGGGGGGACATGATTGAGACCTTCAAATACATGAAGGGGATAATCAAAACAGACACAGAGGGTCTATTCAGGAGTAGGGTAGGAAAAAAACACTAGGGACCATGACATGAGATCGGAGGGGGGTAGATTCGGGAGGGAGCTGAGGAGGCATTTCTTTATGGAGAGGTTGGTGGCAAAGTGGAACGCAGTACCGACTTAGGTGGTGGTATGTAACACAGTGGAATGCTTCATAAAGGGGTTGGACAGGGCAAAGGGGAGAGTAAAGGGAAGAAAGGGGTGGGGGCAGCTGCTGAATAGGGAGCTAGCTGCAATCTCGAGCAGCCTAGATAGACCAGGATGGTCTTTTTGCTGCTAGCAATTTTCGTATGTTCGTATGTACCCACTGTGTTACCTTTCTCTCCAAATTTTGGTTTATCTGTCTCCCCTCATGTTTTGCCTCTCTCTTCTCCCTTCCCCCTTCATCCTCTTACTCTCTTTGCATTGCTTGTATTATACTTTTGCTCTCCCTCAAATGAAATCTACTGCTGGTCAAGCTGCTTTCTTATTTTGTTTCCTTAAACTATGGGTTGCCCCCTTCCTTCTATTTCCTCTGGCCCTTCCTTTCCTGCTCTTAAATCTCTTCTCTGTGATTTCTCTACCCACTCCTGCAGTTGTTTCTTATATTGTTTTTGATCCCCTTTCACCTGCAACTCCCAATCACTGTGTTTAGTATTTCCCACTTCCCTAACATCTGTCATCCCCTATTATTCCTTATTTGATATATATCTTTTTTTAACCAGGAGAGACTCACTAAGCTGAAGCTTGCTTCCAAATGCGACCTGAGAGCACAAGGAGTTAAGTGACTTGCTCAGGGTCACACAGTATGCAAGTGGGGGCTATGGGATTCAAACCCAGGTCTCCAGGTTTGCTGCTCAGAGCCTTAAACCACTGCGCTATACTGCCTCCTTGATATGTTGATTACTATTTAATTGATCTTTTGCCGATTCCACAATTTACTGTATGTAATTTCTGATTGCTAATATCTGCTCTGTCCTCCTCTTCCCCCATCCTAGTTCCATCTCAGTATATCTTTTCTGGTAAAACCTTTGAAATGAATTACATAAATAAATTAATAAAAGTTTAGACAGTTGTTCCTCCTTTTCTTTTGATTTCTTTGTTCGTTTTTTCTTTCTGTTAGCTGATTAGCTGACAGTCTTTAATCTTTCCTCTTATCACTGCCTTGAATGTATCCATACCACACTTCTATTCACTTTACCATTTAAGCGTTGTTTAAAATAATTTTGGATTTCTTCTTATAACCACTCCTTATATTTGGGGCCCGATATTCAAAAGTTTACACGGGTGCTAATGGGTCTTTGTGCAAACCAGGATTTGCACTGGCTCCGCTATTCAAAAGGGGCTGCTGCATGGACAAACAGGATTAGCACCCAAGCAAAATATAAAGTATGTGTGATAGCAAGGGGAGGGGCGTGGCCATGAATAGCCATGCTACCCCACATTTAGTGGCTTTGTGCTGTGCAAATGGGTTTAGCACAGGCCTTTTCCGCAGCGCAAATACCGCCGAACAAACCCCCCACTTAACTCCAGGCAACCCTAGTGGCTGCCAGAGGTAATGCAGCCACCTAACCAATTGGCCACTGAAGAGCACAACCACCCCCTGTGGTCCCTGGCACCCCACCCCACCATCGCCAGCTGCTAATGTACAATTAAAACTCCCTGGTACTAGTAGTCTCCCTCGCCACCAATCTCTGGCCCATTCTGTAAATAAAAACATATCCTTGGTGCTCGTGGTGCCCCTCACCCCAGATCACTGGCCCATTCTGTACAAAAATATATCCCTGGTGCCAGTGGTTCCCCAATTACCTGTCTGTTCTGTAAATAAAAACATATTCCTGGTGCTAGTGGTGCCCTGCTCTGATCTCCAGCCTGTCCTATACAAAAACATATCCCTGAGGCCAGTAGTTCTCCCCCCCCCCCCCCGATTGCTGGCCCATTCTGTAAATAAAAAACATCCCTGGTGCACCCAATTCTTTTACAAGCTTCCTCAACACTGAGGGCAGAAAATATATGCCATTTATGGGTGTAAGCTGTAGCAGGTCACCAAAGACAACAATACTCTTTCTAACAAATGGAACATCATCACTGTCACCAAGAATCTCATGTAGGTGCAAGTGGATGAATGCAAACAGCAGATTGGAGACCATACTGATTTCATTCACAATCAGCTCCATTTTATTAAACATTCATAGCAACTCACTTGCTGTTTCAAATGATAGTTTGTGTAATTCACCAGTTTTGCCATGTTCATCTGGTTCCACAAACATATGGTGGAGAGCCACACAGCATATGGTGTATGCTGCAAGTCCAGAATGAGCAGCTACTTGCAACAGACATAGGTTGTCCAGTTAGTTTTCATATGTTTGCAGTTATTGCTTTGATAAGAAAGGTCATACCTGTGTCAGCTGAACCTTTTTACAAATAACCAAATCAGTTCTTGTGTATTACAAGAGCATTGCTTCTTTCTATGCTGTATAGCATGGTCCACGCAGCTTCAGTAACGGTGTCATCAACCTTTTTCTGCTCTTGATCTAAACGCTGTCCCATGTCAGCAATGTTGACATCCAAGTCACACACTTGCTGCATTGCTGTCTCAGCCTCAGACATGAGTTGTAGTGGATCATTCATAGGAAATGGGTCACCCAGTACACCCTTTGCCTCAAAATCAGCATTCTCCTGTGAATTGATTTGGGTGTCCTCAACCAGCTTTTCCTTCATCTTTTTGATCTGTACATTCTCTAGTTCTAATCATTGAGTATATGCATCAGATTTCTCTGACATGAAAATCTCATATGAGAGATTGAAGTGCTGCTCAAATGTGTCTGGGTTACCTCTTAACAATCCCTCATCTCTCCATGGTTTGAATAGAAAGGGAAGTGCAAAGTAATATCACTTGTTCTTATCTGCTGACTTGAGGCTGAGTTTACAATGGTCAATGAGACATGGCTTTTGTCTTTTGACAAGACTGCCTGGGACACCTGGGACCTTGTAAATGTGTTGTGGTGCATCATGTTGAACTCCAGAGTCATAGTGATACCACTGAGCAACCTCAAATAGAGACATGTTCTCCATTAGTATGTGTCTCCATGGATAGTGTCAATCAGATTGTCCTTTAGAATATTTGTTGAAGATGGACACCTTGCTGTAATCTCTTCAATCTGTTCATGGCTTTTCAGCACGATACCTATTTTGCTTGTGGTTTACCTTCAAGTACCATACTGCTTCAGATTTTCCATATAGACATATTCCGGTCAGTTGGTCACTTGCTTCGTACATGCCATATTCATGGTGGGAGAGAGTTTTCAACCTTCGTGACCACAACTGTGAAGTACATGATATGCTGCTGGACTGTAACTCCTCCCACAACTCCTGCAAGCATGTGTGCTCATTCTTTGTGACGTACAGTGTCACATATCATACGAGGTCCATTTAATTATCAGCAACAATCAGAAAATCAATATTGGCCTGCCACATCAACAGCAAAACAGGACTTTAGCAACTTATGAATGCCTGACTTTCTTTCTGTGGCAATTCATAATCTCTTAGTTGATTTAGCTTTAAAGCGGTGTCTGATAGCTGAAAATAATTTGTTCAGTTTAGGCTTTTGGTTCACTCTCTCTAAGGCAATCTAAAATGACACCTTGTATACCACTTTCCACAACTTTTTACTGTTTTCCGACAGTACCTGCAACAGATGTGTTGCTGAAACCTTTCAAAACTGTCACGTAGTTTTGGGCTGTCCAATTTGTCAGGCAGCTGGCATGTGACATACTTCATGATGAATGCCAGAATCTCACTGTCTGTATAGTCATCAATATGCAGTGCATCTTTAATCCACAACATCATGGGGACATGAGGAGCACCATCTGCCCGATATTCCACTCTCCAGAAGTACTGATCAACAATAACTAGAGGTGGATTTGTTTTTGACAAGATGAATCTCAGTAATGCATGACATCTGTGATGGAAATGCCAAGAGACAGACACTGGATCCAAAGAAAAGATCTCACTGACAGTCATGGATACTATCCCATGGACATCTTGATTTGCCCACCATAGAAGTTCAGTTAACTCTTCTCAGCTCTATTCTGCACAGCTGAGAGTAATGAACCATGTTGCTGCTCCAAACTCATGTAACATGTATGTGAGTTCAGAATGTCTGCAGTACCAGTAATTTTTTGTTCCACACTTACTGTACAAAATACTGTTGAAATATACCTCCAAATTTTCATCTTTGTTTTTCCACTTGTGCAACATTTAAGCAGCTACAAGACTGTGAAGTGATCATATGTAGGGTGTGTGCAATTGCAGCTGATAGAATGCTTAGCTGACTCTCCCACAAGAGTTGGAATAAGTATTGTGTATTGCATCTGAATTTACCATCAGCATTCAGAATTCCAAAAACTCTGCATTTAGCACCATGAATACATACCTCATGCTCATCTAATCAGCCACCTGTTCCATGTGGGAAGAGATCTGGGAAGCATCTCGCTTCCAATGTACTCTTCCATATATTGACACGCTCACCCTCTACCTGTTTCATCTGGTGAAGGTCAATATTATCAGCAGTAGGCTCTTTGCCACGGAGCGTATGAATTGCATGCTGTTTGTATTCATTCTTATCCATGGTTATTGAGACCTTTTCAAACATTGGCTTGCTAGTTAATTGTAGTCCATGCTGTGCATGAATATCAGTCAGGCAATCAATGTTTAGATGCTCATGAAAAGGATTGTTTCTTTTTAGAAAATGTAGAGCATTCTTTACTGTCTACATTGATAGCATCTTGCCAGATTGTTTTGGATTTAGTAGAGACACCATTAACCAGGATCACAGTGCTGTTATGCCATGTTATTTCTGCAATGTTTTCTTTTAGCAATAGTGGGATGTACATTATAGAACTTTCAGAGATGTGATCATTTCCTTTCTTGGCAGTTTCTGTTTGGACTTTGTATTTAGTCTCATTATGGTTTGAAACAGTTGCATGGTCTGAATCAGAATATGTTCAAACAATCAATTTCAGCAGGTGTTTCAGCAGTGTTTATATTATTCAAAACTGAATGAGGGGGCATAACATTAACTTAGATCTTATTGAAACAGTAGACACATGCAGTATATCTACTTCATCCAGTGGTGTGCACTCAGTTAAAAAATATTTGCAATTAAGTGCCTCCACGACTCATTACAGTGTACAATTTTGGATAAGTCAGCTGTTCTTGTCTGAGAACTGTACAGCAGCCACTTGCAGGAGACATACTCAATGTCAAATTTGTCACGTTTAGCCAATTCATACACTGCTATCTCTGTTCCAAACTACCAAACGAGTTGAGGCTCAGTCACAGCCATTAAGTTGCATGTCATCCGTACATCACATTTATGCATGTTGTCAGCAGAAGACTCATTGCTTAGTCCTAGTGTTTTTATCAGATGGGCAGCACAATTCGTGTCTCCTTCTGCAAGTAATGTGTCTAATCTAGTCAAAGCCAATTTGTTTTCTGAACTTTGCACAAGATACATTAAAGAGATGATGTGTGCAAGCCAGGATGATGTATAGCAACTATGCACATGTGATGAAACACACTTTGACACAATTCACTGTATAAACATGCCAAGGAATGACCCAGTAAATCTGTGAAATGTCTGACTGGGCATTTATCGATATCCTGCACTAACAGATGTCTTATTTGGTGTCACTATAAACAGATTAATAACATTCTTTATCTTGCCGAAGAATTTCTGTCATATATTGCAGGTGTCATCACATGGCCAAGCTGGCACAGATGGCATTCTAGGTTGCTGATTGGCAGATGTGCCATTATCTAGGGCATCAGTGGCATCATCCTGAACTGATTTCAGAATGTTTTGAGCCTTGCCTTATTCATCCACAGTTATTGGTATGTTGTTACTGAGTGGATGACATGCCTCCTCCCAGAAAAATGACTTACAATAACTTATGTGCAACAATTTCCTACCAGACACATGGCAACAATTATGTCTATTGAGGCATGGAAGTTCTTGAAGCTTTTTACAGTCTTCCATAATATTTCTTTGTAGCCCGGTTATCATTTTAACCTGGCGTCTCCACATGTGCCACAGACATTTTTGCCATATTCACAAACTATTTGACTTTGATCCAAAATTATATAAACTTTGCTCTACTGTAAAAATTGTTACCATTCTGCCTCATAATTGTAGAACTGGTCCTCCAAATTTTTCCTTTGATGCCAATCTCCTAAAGTAGTTATGTTTGGAATTGGCTGCACATCTTATCTGACTGATGCATTTTCTGGCACATATTTTTTGCTTGTCATCTTTGAATCTTCGCTTCTTTGTTTGAGAGTTTTCTTGTTTTTGTAATTATGTGCATATTTACAGGGTAGTGGCATACTGATATTGCAATGTTGCTTAACATTACTTTGGTTTGTAAATCT
This sequence comes from Neoceratodus forsteri, assembly GCA_016271365.2. Lineage (NCBI taxonomy): Eukaryota > Metazoa > Chordata > Ceratodontiformes > Ceratodontidae > Neoceratodus > Neoceratodus forsteri. The sequence goes on along the minus strand of CM057452.1, from coordinate 702,914,388 downwards.
ATTGTCTGCTTTGTAACAACTCATTATGTGCTTAAAGCACCTGGAACGTCTCTGTTGAAGCTTCTGTCTGCTTGCAGAAAGCATGACAGCACAGTTTCTCAATAATATGACAGTGATAAATTTAGAATTTCTAGAAAGAAACAGAAAGAACAAGCATTTGCCAATGCCGAACGTTCAACTTGCAGGTATTTGCATTGGTCTGTGGCATTTATGCAGCCCCCCCCCCAGTTGTATCCATGTCCCTTTAGCATCCATAACCCAGAAGAGTACCTCTCTGCAACTCCTCTTGCATTTGATCAACATTTCACCCTCATACTTCTTAAGTGTCTATCTTTGGAACCCTAACACCCTAGGCGTGCTCACGGGTACGAGCCTGTGTGGAAACTATGCAACCCGTGCTTGTAACACAGTCATTCAGTGAAATTATTTCACCAAATTTTCAACATAGGCATTTTATTACCTCTGGTCTTGAACACTGTCACTATGATTTTCTTACTGTGTACTGAACAGTGATTTCCCACAGTGACCGAGCTATTCTGTGCCAAAGTATGAAAACACATGTTGGCCAGGATGTGAAAAATGACAGCTGTACTGTTCATAAGGAGGTATGGGAAAATACAACTATTGAAAATCTGGAGTGAAAATAAGACAAATTTGCAAAGTTATGAGTGCACGTGGAAACTGTGCAATGCACTCTCATAAAATAGTCATGTTTTGAATTTTTGCACCAAATTTTCAACATAGGCATTTTAGGACCTCTGCTCATGAACAGTGTCACTGGCAATGTTGAAAATCTGGAGTGGAAATATTACAAATTCATGAACTTATGAGTGTGTGTAGAAATTGTGCAACACACGCTCATAACACAACCATTTTATGGACTTTTGCCACCAAATTTTCAGCATAGGCATTTTGGGACCTCTGCTCATGAACAGTGTCACTGTGATTGTTTTACTCTGTAGTGAACACTGATTTCCAACAGTGACCATGCTATTCTGTGCAGGAAGATTGAAAACACATGTTGGACAGGATATGAAAAATGACAGCTGTACTGTTCATAAGGAGGTGTGGGAAAATGCAAATGTTGAAAATCTGGAGTGAAAATAAGACAAATTCATGAAACTACAAGTGTGCATGGAAACTGTGCAACACACGCTCATAAAACAGTCATTTTTAGAATTTTTGCACTAAATTTTCAGCATAGGCATTTTAGGACATCTGCTCATGAACAGTGTCACTGTGATTTTTTTACTCTGTACTGAACATGATTTCCCACAGCTGCCGTGCTATTGTACACCGGAAGTATGAAAACACATTTTGGCCAGGATGTGAAAAATAACAGCTGTACTGATCATAAGGAGATGTAGGAAAATGACAATGTTGAAAATCCGTAGTGGAAATATTACAGATTCACAGAGTTACGAGTGAGCGTAGAAATTGTGTAATGCACACTCATAACACAGCCATTTTATGGACTTTTGCCACCAAATTTTCAACATAGGCATTTTAAGACCTCTGCTCATGAACAGTGTCACGTGATTGTCTTACTCTGTAGCGAACACTGATTTCCAACAGCGACCATGCTATTTTGCGCCAAAAGAGCAAAAACACATTTTGGCTAGGATATGAAAAATGACAGCTGCACTGTTCATAAGGAGGTGTGGAAATATGCCTATGTTGAAAATCTGGAGTGAAAATATTACAAATATGTGAAATTATGAGTGCACATGGAAACTGCACAATGCACGCTCATAAAACAGTCATTTCTTTCAGTTTTGTCACCAAATTTGCAACATAGGCTTTCTGAGAGCCAAACTGATGAACATCAACACTGTCATTTCTTTAATCAGTCCTGAAAGGTGATTCCATGCAGTGACCGCAAAATCACCTTTTGGGACCCAGTAATGCCATGACAGTGACTGAATTCATGAGAAGGTGTGTCAAGAACCCCATGTTGAAAATTTGGTGCCAAAAGTCCAAAAATGGCCGAGATATCCACCTAAGTTGGAAAAACCCTATTTATGCCACTATACAGCTTACTGGCATTTCCTCAGTTTGTGGTCAGCTTTGAAGAGTGCAGACGTGTTCCTGATCCACTGAAGATCATCGCACTGGGCTCTATAGGTACATATGGGTGAGGGGGGATGTGGGGAGGTGAGTACACAGATGGTGGGCGCAGGTTGGCGGGGGGGGCCAAGGACTCACCGAGGGACTGTTTTCTTCTTTCACAGGTTTTAAAACAAAAAACAGATGCGTTTGGTACACTGGGGTGGGATCCCAGCATGCCACCTATTTGTTTGTTGGGGGGGACTGGAGCCAGTGGGGATTGGGCACCCCTGCTGGCCATACAGTGTGCAGGGGGGGCATGAGCATGCTGAAGTGGGCTCCTAGTGTGCCAACTGGTTGTTTATTGGGGGCAGGCTGCAGCTGACGGGAGACTGGGCACCCCGTCTCGGCCACAAAGTGTGAGGGGGCACATGAGCCAAGGGGATTGGCACCCCCCCTTTGGCACACAACGTCAGGGCAGGGAGAACACTAATGAGGGAGGAGGAGGACATTAGCAGAGGGAGGAAGAGGGAGGAATTTGATGCTGAGCTTTGCATGACAGCAGTTTGGCTGATCAGTATGCAAATTGCATACATGCTACCACCGCTGATTGCAGCGGACCTTCCCTTAGAAGTGAAGACCAACACAACCGAACTGCTGTCATACACAGCTCAACATTTATTGGTCCGGTAGGGTTGCACCTGCTACACTGAGCAGTGGATTCGTGAGGAGGGTCACACACCTCCAAAAGTTGTACTGTTGCAAGACGTTCCTTGTGTATGCACGCAAGCGAACGTAAAAAGTGACATCACTACATACATTCTAAAAAAAGGGAAAAACAAAGATACTTTACAATTCCATGTTTACAGTGTTCAAAATCTGCACACATTCAGCATTATTACCAGGTAGCAGACACAGTGACATGTACCATCCCTACTATTTCTGTAATGCAAGACAATTATCTATTTATTGAATTTTGGTAACCGGGTGGGCCCACTGGGACATTACTGACCATTTTCAAGGGCAACCCAGGAAGAGTGGTACAAACAAGAAAATGCAGTGTATTTACAGAGACAGTGCAGGTTACAATTGTGTTATAACAATTTCAAGGATAACTATGCACACGCAGTATATACATCACATATGATGTGCAATAACAAAATTTGGCTGAAACAATATAATAAGTCCTTTATGAAAGGATTAGCTTAGTTGGAACAGGCAAGAACAGTGCAGGAAAAGCAGCAGTGTGGGCTGAGAAGAGGATTAGACTAGTAAAGGATTCATTCAAGGTATTGTAGCTTCACAAATAAAAAATAAGTTAGACGGGCACTGGAATAGTTCCACAAGGTAGAATTGCTGTTCAGGGAAGATTTGAGGAGACTCATCAGGAGCAGGCACAGATAGAGAAGGTAGAGAGGTGGGATAGCAATGAGAATTTAAATTTGGGGAAAGATGATCAGGAAAGTAGAGGGTGTGGCAGGAAGTTCCAGGCATGAATGGCAGAGAAGGCAAATGATCCAGGAGCCACAGCTAGCTGCAGTTTGGACATAATGAGTAACGGCAGGGAGGTGAACCTAAGTGCTCGCTGTGGTTGCCAAAGCTGAACAAACTCTGCAAGGCAGGAAGGAGTGTATTTATGGACCAGTTTGTACATCAGGCAGAGGGTGGAGAAATGAAGTTTAGATTCATAGGTTAACCAACCCAAGGAAAAAAGGACATCACAGTGGTGTGTACGGGCATTAATCCCATGGTGAATCTTCTCACCCTGTGATAGGGCTGTTTAAGATGGGACAGGACTGTAGAGTTGGCAGTTAGCAAAAGGGGTACACAGTAAGTTAGTAGGGGAAGTAGGGAAGCAACTGTGATCCTATGGCAAGAGGCCAAGGTGAGGAAGAGACAGATCTGGTAAAGCATGCCAAGCTTTTGGTTTATAGATTTGGTGAGGAGGGTGACACGAGTGTCAAGCATTAGTGCTGTATCAAGGGGACTTCCAGATATTTAAAGGATTGAACTGATTCCAGGACATTACCATTGTGGGCAAGGATCACAAGGGGGGGATTGTCAAGCGGAGAGGATGGAGGATGGGAGAACAACACGCTCTTAGGTTTTCTTTTGTGTTCAGAACTAATTGATGTTCAAGAAACCAGTCCTCTAGAGAATGAAACTCACAAGCTAATTTGTTGTCGATCCACCCAATGTCAGAGGAGGAGCAGTAAATAATGGCATCATCTGTGTATAGATGCACGGAGGCCCCTCCACAGTTGATAGGTAAATCGTTAATGAAGAGGAAAAATAGGAGAGGGCCCAGGATGGAGCCCTGAGGTACTCCATGAGAAACGTGTCTGAGGTCAGATAAAGAGCCAGCCCATTTGGCCCTTTGAGATGGGTAGAAAGATAGCTCTGGACCCAGAGTAGGGCACTGGAGTCAAGCCCAAGCAGATGTAGCTGATGTAACAGAAGACTATGGTTGACCATGTCAAAGGCTTTAGCCAGGTTGGAAAAAATAGCCCCAGTGGCAAGGCCTTGATCCGTGGCCTGGAATAGATCAGAGGTGACTTTGGTTAAGGCAGTAAGGGTGCTATGATTTTTGCAGGAACCATGCTGGAAGGGGGAGAGCAGATGATTGAGTTCATGGTAGTCCTGTAGGTGGTTGGATACATTCCTGGATTTTGGCAAGTGAACAGAGGATAGAGATTGGCCTGTCATTCTCAACTGGGGTATTCACCATTATGCACTTGAACAACCACTACAACTTTCCACTTATGTGGGACAATGCACAAGAGAAAGGACCGGTTGAACAGATCACAGACGGGGTGAGCTACAGCAGCAGCCCCCAATTTAACAAATCTAGGTTCAAGGGTATCAAAGCCGGGGGGGGGGACCATCAGCTTTCAAATTGGCAAGTAGTTGGTAGACTTCCTTAAAGGTGGTGAGTTTCAGGTGGAAGGCAGGGCGGGTGCCAAGATTTACTGTGGGGGGGTCGGGAGGTGGGGGTGAATTGGTGAATTATGAAGTGTAGCTATGAACGTTAGTGAAAAATGAATTGAAGCCAGAGGCAATGGACCAGGGGTCACAGACAGCAGTGTCCTGGATTCCTGGATGGTAATGGAGCTGGGGACTTCTGTGGTCATGCCCTTGATCAGTGAGTTCACCTGCCTCCAGAATTCCCCAGTATTGCAGAGATTCTCTGTTTGGAGAGACTTGTAATGGAGGCACTTGGCCAAATTAATGTTGCTGTTACACTTGTTTCTGAGCTGCCTATAGACTTGCCAGTCTGCAGGTAACCCACTATGTTTATATCTCTGCCAGACTTTATCTCTGGAAGACATGAGTTTTCTAAGCTTCCTGGTAAGCCTATGGGCTTTTAGCTCTTTAGACGTACACTTTTTCAGTGGAGCGTGAATATTAACTATTGCAGTGAAGGTGGCTATAAAGAAGTCAAGAGCCTGATTGATGTCAGGAAGTGTATCGATGGGCCCCCAGTTAGCTTCACTGAGGGATGCAACAAAGGCTCTAGGGTCAAAATGGGACATGCCCTGTACCTGGGAGATTTTTGCAGGGGGTTTAGGGAAGTTGTTGCACCAGATGCATTAGGTGGGGGAGTGATCACTAATGCTGTTGGGAAGAACACCTATATCTTTAACCCAGTGAGCACAATTGGTGATCACCCAATCTAGCAGGGAGTGTTTGCCAGTTTTAGTATTAATTTGAGTCGGTTCATTAATTAGCTGGACTAGATTGCTATCCGCAAGTACAATACGTGCCTTATTCAAGCAAGGGTTCAACTAATCATAGAACCATAGAAACATAGAATTTGACAGCAGATAAGGACTGCTTGGCCCACCTAGTCTGCCCATTTTCCTACCCAACAGATAAGCTGCAGATCCTAGATAACCAAAAGCTTACTTCCTCCTACCCCCTCTAGGACTGCCTTATGTCTGTCCCATGCATTCTTGAATTCCCTCACTGTACTTGACTCCATGACCTCCTCAAGGAGGCTGTTCCATGCATCCACAACCCTCTCCGTGTAAAAATACTTCCTCACATTACCTCTGAGCCGTCCCTCCTCTATCTTCAAATTGTGCCCCCTTGTTCTTGCACATCTCTTTTTCTGAAAGATGCTACCCTCTTGGACTTTATTGATTCCCTTGAGGTACTTGAAAGTTTCTATCATGTCCCCTCTCTCCCTTTTTTCCTTAAGGGTATACATATTAAGCTCCGTTTCTTCTTTCTTCATATGTCTTCTGGTGCAGACCCTGCACCATTTTGGTTGCCTCTCTCTCTGACAGCCTCCACTCTGTCTATGTCTTTTGCGGAGATTGGGTCTCCAGAACTGCACACAGTACTCCAGATGGGGTCTCACCAACTGTCTGTACAGAGGGATAACAACTTCCTGTTTTCTACTATTGATGCCTCCCCCTATGCATCCCAGTATCCCCCCAGCCTTCCTTACTGCCTTCTTACATTGCTTGCCCACCTATAGGCCATCTGATATAATTACCCCAGGTCCCTTTCCAATTTTACTGTTGTCAGTATCTCACCCCCCATTGTGTACTCTTCCTCTGGGTTTTTGTTTCCCAGGTGCATTACCTTGCACTTCTTTGCATTGAATCTGAGCTGCCATATGTTTGACCATTCCTCCAACCTTGCCAAGTCCCTTCTCATCCTTTCCACTCCATCTTGTGTATCAATCCTGTTGCAAATCTTTGTGTCGTCTGCAAAGAGACATGCTTTTCCTTCCAGTTCCTCTGCAATGTCACTTATAAAGACATTAAAAAGGTCCAGTCCCAGTACTGAACCCTACGGTACCCCGCTAGTAACCCTCCTTTCTTTACTGTGTACTCCATTTACTACTACCCTTTGTGTCCTGCTGTTCAGCCAATTTTTTTATCCAGGCTACCCTTGGGACCCACTCCAAGGCTGGCTAACTTGTGTATTAATCTTTGTGTGGGACTGTACCAAATGCCTTGCTAAAATCTAGGTAGGCCATGTCCACAGCCCCTCCCTGGTCTACTACTTTGGTCACCCAGTCAAAGAAATCTATTAGATTCATCTGACATGACCTTCCCATCGTGAATCCATGCTACCTTGGGTCCTGTGCCCCACTGGCCTCTAGGTACTCAACAATTCTTTCCTTCAGAAGTGATTCCATCATTTTCCCTATCACTGAGGTCAAACTAACTGGTCTGTAGTTTCCAGCCTCTGTTCTGCTGCCACTTTTGTGAAGAGGAATCACATCCACCCTCCTCCAGTCCTCAGGTACCACCCCATCCTCCCATGATTTGTTAAAGAGAGTAGTCAGTGGTGTCACTAGTTCTACCCTTAGTTCTTTTAGAATTCTTGGGTGAATCCCATCAGGCCCCTTTGCTTTGTACACCTTCAATTTTATTAGTGCTTTCAGAACCCTTTCTTTTGTAAATGGACCGGTATTGACCCCTGTCTTCAGAGTATTTCTCTTGCTTGGCTTAGGTACCCCCCCTTCTTCCTTTGTGAATACTGAGCAGAAATATTCGTTCAGTATCCCTGCTTTTTCACTGTCACCCTCTGCCCACATTCCCTCCACTTTATTAAGCCTCAGTATCCCTCCTTTGGTCTTTCTTCGCTCCCTAATGTATCTATAAAAGGTCTTATCCCCCTTCTTAACAGAGTTGGTTATCCTTTCCTCGGTTTGGGACTTTGCTATTCTGACTGCCTTCCCTGCCTCTTTCTGCTTTAACTGATGAAGTTCTCTGTCCTGCTTCTTCTGTGTTTCCTAATATTTCCTGAATGCTATCCTTTTCTTCTTAACCTTCCCTGCCACCTCTTTTGAGTACCATAGTGTTTTTTTCCTTCATTGTGTTTTGTTGATTTGCTTTATACAAAGGCTTGTTGCCTCTGCAATGGCTGTTTTGATTATTCCCCATTGTTCCTCCACCCCTCCTTCTTGCCTGTTTGCTAGTGCTTTTCCAAGGCACTCTCTCATTTTCCCAAAGTCAGCCCTCCTGCAGCCCAATACTCTTGCTTTTGTATGGCTTGATTGTATGGCTGTGTTTATCGTGAACCACACTGTTTGGTGTTCGCTCGTTCCTAGATGGCTACCCACTTCTAAATCTGAAATTCTTTCTCTGTCCCATTTGATAGTACCAGATCTAAGATTGCTCTCTCCGAGTGGGTTCCAATACTAGCCCTGAGGCATGCCCATTGTAGGGCATCAAGAATGACCCTCCTCTTGGATGTGCCTGCAGCAAAGGTGCTCCAGTTAACATCTGGCATATTCAGGTCCCCCATCAACAATATCTCCCCTTTTTTCTGCCATTCTAAGGGATGCCTTCTATCATTTCCTTGTCCATTCCCTCCCCCTGAGATGGGGGTCTGTATACAACCCCCATGCAGATTGTGGTGCTGTTTCCTGTCTCCAGAGTGACTCAGAATGCCTCTTCTGCTCCCTGTTTACTCTTTAGTTCTGTAGCTTTGATCCCTTCCTTTACATAGAGAGCTACTCCTTCTCCTCTTTTACCCTACCTGTCCCTCCTGTAGATTGTGTATCCTGGTGTCTTGACATCCCAGTTATGGTTCTCTGTGTACCATGTTTCAGTGACTGCCACAATATCCAGGCAACCCTCTTCCATCAAGGCCACTAGTTCAGGCAGCTTGTTACACAGACTATGGGCATTGGTACTCATCACCCTCCACATTTTGATGGCCTTACCCTTTTTAGCCCCATCCCTGTCCTTACTGCCTTTGCCTTTTTTTACATTTACCTCTGTCCTGCTCCCTAATGACTTCTCTACCTTGGTGTTTACCTCACTAATTACCATGTTTTGTGGGGGGAGGATGGGATTTCCCTGCTCCTTTTCAGTGCCTCCCCCCCCTTGGTAAGTTTAAATGCTTGCCAATGAAGCATTTAAAACTCTCACCTAGGATCCTGGTCCCCCCCGAACAGATGCAGACCATCGCGCCAGTATAGGTCTGCATCCCTCCAGGTGGCTCCCCAGTCCCCAGTGAAGCAAAAATGCTGAGCTCCACATCAGTTTTTCAACCATTCATTGAATTCCTTGGTGAGGAGTGCCCTGGCATCACCCTTACTATAGACAGGCAGCACCTCTGAGAAGGTTACCGTATGCGCTACTTGTCTAAGACCTCTCCCCAACTCTACAAACTCCTCTTGCACTGCTCTGATCCCATTCCTAGCCAGGTCATTTGTCCCTAGGTGGACAATGACATCCAGCTCCCTCCCTCGTGCAGCTGCTTCCACGATCCTGAGGATTCAATTCCTGTCCATCCAAGCTGTGGCGCCAGACAGGCACCTTACCTTCCTCTCCCCTTCCTCCCCCACTTCTACTCCCCCAATGATTGAGTCCCCCACCAAGAGTTGTTTCCTTCCCCGTGTGGTCCCATGCCACCCTCCTGTGGGTCTCCTTTGTGAAGGTTCCCAGCATCCTCCTTGGTCTCCACTGCAGGTGCCTTCATACAGGAACCACTATCCACCAGAAGAGTGTATGAATTGTGGAGAGGTACAGCTGGAGGGATGAAACTCTGTTCCACCACCTTCTCCCTCCCTGAGTCCACCCTGGTCCAGCCTCTCCTCTTTCTTGGCAACCCCTGAGGTAGTGGCATTGTCCCTGGTGGTCCCTGGGTGGGGGAGGAGGTTTCACCAATCAATGTTGAAGCAGCTAGAAAATATGAGGTCATGATGTGGGAGGTTGGCTAGGGAGGTAATGAAGGAGGGAAGGTAGGTACTGGCCTCCTTAGGGGGCAAATAAGCACACCCACAGTTATTTTCTTAGAGTATCCAAGGGCCAGGGAGAGAAATAATGATTCCACTACTTGGGGGCCGTGACCAGTCAGGATAATCTCAGTAGCGTTCAGGTCAGATCTGACATACAAAAGGACCCCACCACCCCCTTTTTCCTGCTCTTTCCTTTCTAAAACAGTTACAGCCTGATAATGCTACCTCATTCTGGTCTTCAGTCATCATGCAGTGATGCTAAGTACATCAGGCACATACTGTCTGACCCAGGCTTTGAGTTCTGCCATTTTAGGATGAATGCTTCGAGCATTTAAATGGGCAATTTTCATTAACATAATTAGGCAACACACTATGATCACTTTGAAATGGTATATTATTTCATTCTTATTTTCTTAAGAAGGTTGCTGTGTACATGACGATATTGTTTAATACAATTGTTGCACTGTGATGTATGTGTCCTGAAACACTGAGCTTACTTCCTTGCCTGACATCACAGTCATGTTATGTCAGCATTGGTAAGTATTCAGTGTATGGCCATATCCCACCATGAAACAGATGGAGCCATGTATTTTTATGTTAGCAACATCATATTACATGTTGTAGATATTCACGTAGTTCCCCACGTGTGAGTAGTAAAGTTATCGTTCACGGCATATACTGTAAATCTCAATAACATGTTGAGAACCATAATTTGCAACATGCAAAAAGCTCTATTGGTAAACGGGAAAAGCTTGAGCAGTTATTCTCATTTACTTGTCATGGTATGCCATTTTTGAAACAGCCTGGATAAGGAGAGAGGCTGTGTACAACAAGCCTACAAATAAAGCATCGTGTTTACAACTGTTTTATAATTAAATTTCATGCAGAGGCACCATGTAATACGGTAAATGCAATCTACAATACAAGGTTTGAATGTATAAAAAAATGACATTGTGCTTGTCGGGATTTGTAATTATTTTCAACTGTTCTGAGCTTGTTTCATGCATTGACAATGGCTACGTCAGCAGAACAGCTTGTAATTTGCCTACAATTACACATAACAGTTGTAGTAAACAGTACTGGTAGGTGGTAGCTGTGTTATCTGTGATTCAAAATTTTAAGCCATGACAAAATTTACCCAGCGTGCTCATTTACACGCCATGATAAATTTCCATTATAGTAATACCACAAAGTATAAATTAACAAATCACAGTCTGTAAATGAGAGTAACCATTCGAGCAGTTAAATATAACAGTCCAATGGATAATTTGCCAGCTGTGTCCTGTAAATTCATTTTACCAGTCGTGGTCCCTAATTTGCGACATGTAAAAGTTTGATCAATACATTTCTTGCTTGTCACTTGAGAGTACAGAAACATAAGTGAAAAGAATAAAAATAGATCATGTCTTTATAAACCTATGTACATGACCCAAGAAAAAATACGGTTGGAAACTGGCCACTATTTTGGCTTGTCAAACAGTATCACTGTAATACACAGAACAATTTTTGTTTTTTGCTAGAGTATCAATAAGTTGTAAAAGCACAGGTAAAACACATTAAATCATTCAATTAAAATAACTGTACCACAGAAAAATATAGCAGTGCCATGTGGTCTGGAATTGTAAGCATACTATATACATAAGCACATTTAAAAACCATTAATGTGAGAGTCTTACCACCTAGGATACCAACAGAAAAAGGATGGAAAATTCTCAGAGGGTATTTACACCACTGCCACTGACAGGTGGATGAGGGGGGGAGCCTATCAGAATCTGTTCACGTGCAGAACAGAAAAGATATGGCCAGTGAGGTAAGAGAATTTTCCCTCCCAAACATCCTTGTTGACGTGGGAACTGCTGTTTTTCCTTCTGTTCAAACCACAGTATTGTATATAGAAACATAGACTTTGACGGCAGATAAGGACCACTAGGCCCACCCAGTCTGCCCATTTCCCTACCTACTGGATAAGCTGCAGATTCTAGTTAACCAGCAGCCTATTTCCTGCAACCCCCCACTATAATTGCCTTATGTCTGTCCCATGCATGTTTGAATTTCTCCACTGTTTTAGACCCCACAACCTCTCCAGGAAAGCGGTTCCATGCGTCCACCACTCTCCGTGAAAATAATTTCCTCACATTACCCCTGAGCCGCTCTCTAACTTTAAATTGTGCCCCCTTGTTCTTACACATCTCTTTTTCTGAAAGATGCTACCCTCCTGGACTTTGTTGATTCCCTTGAGGTACTTAAAAGTTTCTATCATGTCCCCCTGTCCCTCCTTTCATCAAGGGTATACATATTAAGCTCTCAGTCTCTCTTCATATGGTTTCTGATGTAGACCCTGCACCATTTTAGTTGCCCTCCTCTGGACTGCTTCCATCCTGTCTATGTCCTTGGGTAGATGAGGTCTCCAAAACTGCACACAGTACTCCAGATGGGGTCTCACCAACTGTCTGTATAGAGGATAACCACTTTTGCTACTTGTGATGCCCTCCTATGCATCCCAGTATACCCCTGGCTTTCCCTACTGACTTCTCACATTGCATACCCACCTTTAGGTCATCTGATATGACTACACCTAGATCCCTTCCATTCTTGTTGTTGTTAGTACCTCCTGCTATTGTGTACGCTTCTCCTGGATTTTTATTTCCCAGGTACATTACTTTGCACTTCTTTGCATTGAATCTAAGTTGCCATATGTCTGACCATTCCTCCAACCTTGCCAAGTCCCTTCTCATCCTTTCTACCCCCTTGTGTATGAACTCTGTTACAGATCTTTGTGTCATCCGCAAAGAGGCATACCTTTCCTTCCAGACCCTCTGCAATGTCACCTATAAAGACGTTAAAGAGGACTGGACCCAGTACTGAGCCCTGAGGTACTCCACTAGTAACCCCCCTTTCTTCAGAATGTGTTCCATTCACTATTACCTTCTGTGTCCTGTTGTGCAGCCAGTTTTCTACCCAGGCTACCACCCTGGGACCCACTCCCAGGCTGGCTAACTTGATTATTAATCTTTTGTGCGAGACTGTGTCAAATGCCTTGCCAAAGTCTAGGTAGGCCATATCCACAGCCCCTCCCTGGTCTATTACTTTGGTCACCCAGTCAAAGAAATCGATAAGATTTGACTGACATGACCTTCCTGCTGTGAATCCATGCTGCTTTGGGTCCAGTGCCCCGCTGACCTCTAGGTACTCAACAATTCTTTCTTTCAGAAGTGATTCCATCATTTTCCCCACCACTGAGGTCAAACTAACAGGTCTGTAGTTTCCTGCTTCTGCCTTGCTCCCACTTTTGTGAAGGGAATCACATCTGCCCTCCTCCAGTCCTCAGGTACCACCCCATCTTCCCATGATTTGTTAAAAAGTGTGGTTAGTGGTGTCACTAGGTCCTCCTTAGCTCTTTTAGGATTCTAGGTGAATCCCGTCAGGCCCCATTGCTTTGTCCACCTTGAGTTTTGTAGTTCTTTCAGTACTCTTCTTCTTTAAATGGACTGGTATCAACCCCACTATCCAGAGTGTTTCTACTGTTTGGTTTAGGTAACTCCTCTTCTTTTGTGAATACTGAGCAAAGAATTCATTCATTATCTCTGCCTTTCACTGTCTCCTCTGCCCACCTCCCTCTCCTTTATTAATCTTCCCAATCCTCCCTTAACCGTTCTATGTTCCTAATGTACCATAAAAGGTTTTATCTCTTCTTAACTGAGTTGGCTATCCTTTCCTCGGTTTGGGCCTTTATGTTTCTGACTGCCTTCCCCACTTCTTTCTGCTTTAATTGATACAGTTCCCTGTCGTGCTCTGTCTGTGATTCCTTATACTTTTTGAATGCAGCCTTTTTCTCCTTAACCTTCACTGACACTTCTTTCGAGAGCCATAGTGGTTTTTTATTCCACTTTGTTTTCTTTATTTGTTTCACACAAAGGCTTGTTGCCTCCATGATGGCAGTTTTGATTTTTCTCCATTGTTCTTCCACCCCTCCTTTCTGGCCATTTGCTAATGCATTCCTCAGGTATTCACCCATTTTGCTAAAGTCAGCCCTTCTAAAGTCCAGTATCCTTGTATTTGTATGGCTTGTCTCCATGGTTGTGTTTATTGTGACGCACACTGTGCAGTGATCGCTTGTTCCCAGGTGTCTACTGACTTCTAAGTTTGTGATGCTCTCTCCATTTGAGAGTACCAGGTCTAATATTGCTCCCTCCTGAGTGGGTTCCACCACTAGCTGTCTAAGGCATGCTCCCTGTAGGGCATTAAGAATGACCCTGCTCTTGGATGTGGCTGCAGTCCATGTTGCCCAGTTAACATCTGGCATATTCAGGTCCCCCATCAACAGTATCTCCCCTTTTTCAGCCATTTTGAGAATACCCTCTATCATTTTCTTGTCCATTTCCTCCCCTTGAGACGGGGGTCTATATACAACCCCTGTGTGGATTGTGATGCCATTCCCTGTCTCCAATGTGACCCAGAGTTCCTCTTGTCCTCCTCCTTTACCTTTAGTTCTGTTACTTTGATCCCTTCCCTTATGTAGAGAGCTACTCCACCTCCTCTTTACCCTCCTGTCCCTTCTGTAGATTGTGTACCCTGGTATGTTGACATCCCAGTCATGGTTCTCTGTGTACCATGTTTCTGTGACTGCCACAATATCCAAGTGTTCCACTTCCATCAGGGCTACTAGCTCTGGAAGCTTGTTTCAGACTACGGGCATTGGTACTCATTGCCTCCATTTAATGTTGGCTTTATCCTTTTTTACCCCATCCCTGCTCTTACTGCCCTTGTCCATTTTTCCATTTACTCCTGTCCTGCTCTCTGTCAAGCTCTGTACCTCAGTGTTTACCCTACTACCTGCCATGCTTTGCAGGGGGAGGCTTGAACTTTCCTGTTTCCTATCAGCACCTCCCCCCTCTGCTGGTAGCAGCTTGAGAGAGAGTGGACAGATCGTAGTGCCGCTACACATACTTTGAACTATTTGCAGTTGCAATTTTCTGAAAAAGGATTCAGCCATGGCAGAAAGTTTCAGGAACACAGTTTAGATTGTCAGGAGTTCACTTCTGTGCAGGAGCGTACAGTTGGCCTAGAGGAGTCATTCTGGCAGTGACTTACAGATGAAAAACTGTGATGTGCATTGGTTTGGATAGGGTGGCATGAGATGGGAGTAGTTCATGCCAACCATAAACAGGCGTTTGTGCAGTCATTATGAGCCAGACATACTGCTTATCCATGCTGGAGGCAACAATTTGGGTTATAAAAGGGGTATAGATCTAATTGAAACAGATAAAACAGATCTGGTGGTGTTTCACAGAATGTTACCAAACTGTAAGATTATTTATTCTGACATTACAGAACACAGGCTCTAGAACGGTCAGGTGTTTGATCCTGGCATTGAGAGATCCTGCCACAAAGTAAATTTTCAAATATCAGGCTTCCTAAAAGACATTGGAATGCACACAGTTCGGCACCCAGACATTAGGTATTTTAATGACTGGCTGTATCTAAAAGATGGTGTGCGTCTGATGCAGGAAATCTTATTTTCCTTGAGAACCTCTAACATGGAATTCAGACTGTGTTGTGATGTGTCACAGCTGGAGAAATCCACTCCCCACATTTGGATATGAACTGTCATTGCCAGTCAGCTAAAAAAAGGCTCTTTTTGGAGCCACACAACTTTGGTAAACAAACAGATGACATTATATGCACACAGCGGTGTCAGTGACTCAGTAGGTAGCACACTCACCTCTGAGGCCGGGAGATCAGAGGGCTATGGGTTCAGTTCCCACATCTAGCACTTGGGTTAACATCCCAGTACTGACACTGTAGTGCAGCATGAGAGGGGTGCTGCACTTCTGAGGTGCCGTCCTTCGGGTGAGATGTTAAAACCGAGGTCCTATCTGCTTGTATTGGTGGTAGTTCAGGTGGATGTTAAAGATCCCATGGCACTTATCGAAAAGAGTAGGGGAATTTTATTGAGGAAATAGGACTGCATTACATCCAAATCAAAAGAGAAAATAAAAATCAACATTCTGTGAATCATACATACATAAAAGATACAGAAAACCATTAAGCACACCAAGCAGAACAAGTAGTCCATAAAATTTTAGCTTGGTCATATGAACTGGATGCAAAGTCATAGTTCATGAGTCTGTTAAGAGCTTTACAAATATCTGAAAACAGTAACTCATACGAAATTTCCTTATGTTGTAATATCCACATACACCGAGATTGCCAAATAAAAAACCTAATAATACAAAAGATTACAGAAATAGTGTCACAGTTATAATGTACAAATGTGTTGCCTATTGACCCAAACATTATAGAAGGGTAATCAATACTCCTGAAGTCTGCATCATTCCAACAATCTGCTAGAAAGTCCCAGAATGGTTTGATATACCCACAGTCCAGGTACAAATGTTTCTGAGTTTCCAAAAGTGGACCACAACCAGATCTTGGACAATATCTATCTGTCACCTGTTTGGGTTTACTATTACCCTTAACTCCCAACCTCCCATAGTTACTGAGCCATACACAATCCCATGTATACAGGGGGACTCTTTTATTTTTCAGGTGCCCTAAGATCTGAGATTTCCTAGAAGCAGGACAATCAGGGAACACAACTTCCACCGTGAGTTCTGTGGACAGAACATAATTATAAACCTTCTTCCTGTCTAAAGTCTGCAAATGACAAGGAGTAATGTCCCATTTAATAATTTGCTTCATGAAATCAATCACAAAGGATGGTAGATTAGGGATTCTAGCCAGTAATTTAGGTTGTCAGTTTTGCCAACACAACATACATGGTTGTAACCACTGCTCCACTAAGGATCTCCAAAAAACTACTCCTGGCCTCAAGACTGACCCCAAATTAAAGAGCACAAAAATACTAAAAAAAGAAGGCCACTGGCTTAAGCATGTAGACTCCCCCTTCCAAAATAGGGAGGTAGGTCAATTCTCTCTTAATGGGATTCAATCAGGACCCCCAAAATGCCTGGAAATAGATGCTAAACAACCTAGTTTTAAGATGTGATGGTGGCAGAAATATATAACTGATATACATAAAAATTGGGGTAAGTATGGTTCTAATCAGGAAACCCCTTTTTTTCTTGGAAAGCTATTATCCCTTCCAACTCCCCACCAATTGGTCACCCCTAGTGAGGGTTCATTCCCTGTTTCTGCTAGCCATATCCCCAAGTCCAAACAATACCCCCAGGATGGTGATGGGATCTCTGGAAGTAGGGATGCCTGCTATTATACCCGAAGGTGGCACTGGGGTAGACCCAATAACCACACCCCTACTTTTATTATAATTAATTTTAGAACCCGAAAGGCGGGAATAACTATCTATTGTCTCCAAGAGAGCTGAAGGTGAAAACTGTGGATTTAATAGTAAAACTAAATCATCAGCATATGCTAATACTTTTTGTTGGGGCACTGTTGGAGAAACATCTATACCCCATAATTCATGATTAGACTGCAATAATCTGATAAAAATATCTATTGTGAAAGTGTAAAGCGTAGGACTCAGAGGGCAACCCTGCCTTACACCCCTACCCACATCAATCCTCAGCCCATGCCACCCATTCACATGGGGTATAATTACTGCCTCATGATACATTGAAGTGATCCAACCCATAAACCGATCCAGAATCCCAAAAGCTTTCAAAAGTAAAAATAAAAATGCATGGTCTACCCGATCAAAATATTTTTCCTGATCTAGACTAAGCACCAACCCCTGTAAGAGGTCTGAGTCCCCTTTAGAAAAAATTTCCCTCATCCAAATAAGATTATCTTGCTTCTTTCTCCCGGGGACAGCACAAGTTTGAACAGCGCTAAGAAGCAACGGAGTGACATTGGATAGTCTGGCCAACAAAATCTTACTTAAAATGTTTAAGTCCAAATTCAAAAGACTGGGGACCAATTCTGAATTGGTTTTATCACCTTTCTTAAATAAAAAGATCAATACAGCTTTATTCATAGATGGGGCAAAATCTCCAGAGTGCAATATATGGTTAAACAACAATACTAATACAGGACTTAGTTCAGTTAAGAAGGTTTTATACAAACCCGTACCAATACCATCCGATCCAGGGACTGAGTGGGAGGCCAAACCCTTAATGGCCTCTTGAACTTCCTCTATGACAATGTCAGCCTCCAGCACCCTTTTATCATGATCAGACAATCCAGGTAATGATAAGTCAGCCATACACCTGAGTGTCTCAGTGTCTGTTAGAACAGGTGCAGCTTTTAACATTCCTGTCATAAATTGGTCTACTACTACTTGTAGAAGGCATGTAGGATCACTCACAGTATCACCTTCTGCAGTATTCAGTGCTGTAATCAGTCAAGAGTTAGTCCTATCCTTACTCTCCTTAAAAGGATCCAATGACCTAGAAGTCATTTTCGTCCCAAATCGTAATTCTTGTGTCAAAGATTTTCCCCTATCATACTACAATTTAACCATTTGTGCTTTAATATTAGAAATGAATAAGCTGTAATTCTGTGTCATAGTCTCAGACAAGGATACCAAATGCTTCAATTGGAGTCTAAGCTTTAAATATGCCAAATAATCCCTAGTATGGGCCTGTTTCTGGAATAGATGTTTCCAGCCTTTTTTAGTATCCTCCCACCAATCCAGAATTGAGTTATAACACTCAGAGACTGAAAGCCTAGCTGTCCAATTCCTTACCCACAGCTGTCTAAGTTTAGGATCTTCCAATAATGTTTCATTTAATCTCCATATATTTTTTTTACACCGTGGAGCACCTTCCCAAGTAAGAGTGGCCGTCAGAACACTATGGTCAGAAAATTCAATCGGTTGTACAGAAACTTGTAAAAGTTTCACAACCTGGGATAAAAAAAATTAAATCTATTCTGGTCTTAAGTGTACCACGAAAATAAGTAAAGCCCCCCGTAGGATAAAAGACCCTATAAGCATCTATCAAATGGGCAGTATCAACCATTTGTTTCAAGGTTAGAGAATCACAGAATAGCTTCTGAGTACGGAGATCCCTATCTGCCTGAGCTAAGCCATAATTAAAATCACCTAACCAAACCACTAAACATGAGGTATGTAACAGAGGCTGGATCTCCTGAAATAAAGCTACTCTCAGAGCTTTGGTTTGAGGAGCATAAGCTGCAATCACCCTGAACCTTTCTGAAAAAAGGGAAACATCCAGACAAAGAGCCCTCCCAGGGTGAATGTCTATCAATCTAGAAACTTGTAGCGCAGGAACAGGAAAAAGAGTACCAAGCCCATCACATGGTTCATCCCCAGTGGACCAAAATGAGGGTCCCAATGACCAACTTCTGGTAGCATGCCGAAGGTCTATATGGGATTTTATATGGGTGTCCTGTAAACAAATAATGTCAGAACATAAGTTCCCCAGAGCTGAAAAGGCCTCCACATGTTTTTTCATTCTCTTAATCCCATTAACATTTAAAGTTGTAACAGTTAAAGAGTGCATAAGGATAGAAATCAAATGGAACACACACAAAAAAAAACCTAAGGGGGTTTAACTAGTTGCCTTCTTCTAGTCCGTTTAGCAATGGAATATTCAGGCCTACAATCAGTGTCAGGAATAGAAATAATGGAAGAAGTATCAGTATCATCCCCTGAGTCACCCCCGTATCATCTTCCAAGGGAGCAAAAGGATTCCCCAACTGCAACGGGTCTCAAGGAGGGAGTAATTTAGGGACAGTTTTAACCATAGTCATTGTTTTCCCATGCCTACTATGCTTCCTAGGTTGCACAGTATTAAAAGCAATGTCAATCGAGGGAGGGGGAGGCATATCAGTCTCAACAGTTATAACTTCACTATCTGTTGATCCTGCTGTAACCCAGCCCATTCAGATGGCATGTTAACTGCAGGAAGATCAGTAGAGGAAGGCTCCAGAGGAGTAGCTGGAAGTGAATCAGCAGGAGCATCTACTGTCAGTAGTTCCTGATGTTCCGGTATAATAGATGCAACCTGTTTTGCCATAACATGTTGGGCATGATTGATAAGTCCTTCATGTGAGGGGCAATCCTCCTGGTTATGAGATGCCCAGGGACAATGACCATAGGCATGTCCGGTTTGTTCACACAGATTGCACTTAAACAGATTCAGACATGCAGAGGCCAAATGTCCGTACTCCAAACAGTGAGTACATCTGGAGGTATCACAGGCCAAACTAAGATGTAGTCAAGACCCACATTTAAAACAAGATCAGGGTTGTCCAACATAAAAAATGTAACCTCTATCTCTCCCCCAAAAAAATATACTAGGCAGATGTACGGGGCCTGAGTTAGTAGATAGAAGTTTAACTTTAATTTTCCAACCCCCATCCCATATTTATTCAATATCCATTGTAGGTGTGGGCCTCCCTAAAATCTCGCACCTTTGACGCAACCAAAAAAGGATGTCCTCCACATTGACACCTTCATTTTTAAACATAACAGTAATGGTCCTAACCAAAGGTTTAGTAAGTGGAACAGCCTAAAAAGGAATCCAAAGTGGGTTATTTTTCTGTGCCTGATATTGGGCCCAGAACCTATCAAGGCTAGACACATTCTTAAAACTAACATCGAAATTCCCATTACCCAGAGAAATTAAGGCAAAAATCTCAGAGGAAAAGAATTTCATTGCAGACTTCAATAAATTTTTTGCAATAAATAACCTAGTTGGAGGGTCTTCCAGCCTTCCTTTGTTCAGTAGCCGGACCGCATTCCTTCTGGGAGCAGGTTCTCCACTGGAGTGAAAAACGTCAGCTAGCTTAAACAAGGGAGCCAGGGAAGACCCCTCCTGATCTGGACCCAAGGCCTTGGAACTAGGACCCAGTCTAAACTCCTCTGAAAGGTTAGACCCCTCTGCCTGCTTAGGTAGTGCCTCATTAGCCCCTAAACGAGCATTAGAAACAGAACAAACAAGAGAGTCATTACCCCGGTGTGCGATGGAGCCCTTTGTAGAAAGTACAGTGGTGGCCACTGTAGAGGAAGAGGAGGTGCAAATCTTTTGATAGGCAGGATCCCTGGGATCTGGTGACCATCGACCAGGCTGGTCCTTAATCCACCCCACGGCTTTCAGAGCAGCAGCCGGTGTCCAAGTCGTATCATGTAATTGATCCAGAGGTAAGGAATCCAAAGGAAAAGACTTTTCAACAATATTGCTCCAGTCTTTCTCCTTCACACAATCTTTAAAAGAAAAGGTGTCTTTGGAGATGGCACCTGTCTGTTTTGATAACCCAGTTCCTTCCACAGCCTGGCGGTGAATTCCTAGCTGAGACTTCCTGGCTTTGTCAGAACGAACTTTGTGTATGTCAGAAATAACTGAAGGTGGCTGTAGGCACACAATATCCTTACCATTTTCACTGCCAGCCACACAAAAAGCCTCCGTGCATAGGGCAGCCGTGGCTGAAGGGTCAGCTTTAGAGGAAACCTCTGTAGCAACTTCCTGGGACTGAACGTGCTGTGCATCACCCATAGATGCCAAGGGAGAGCCTGCTCACAAAGCGAGTAGTTCCTCATCGATGTCTTTGGCTGCATTCAAGCAGCTGTGCTTGTGCCGTAAGACAGCAGCATACTTAAGTGCTACGTCCCTCTGCATAGGTCGGGAATCTTTTGGTGGTGAAGCAAAATCAGGTAATCCAGCAGTAGGCAGAGCAGAAACAATAGAAGAAAGGTCAAAATCCATAGCATCTGTGTCAGTATCTAGTAAGTTTGCTTGAACCAGTGCAAGATCTACTGCCTCCTGAGTAGAAAGGACAGGAGCAGAGGCCTGAGCTCCTGTCCCTGAGACATCCTTCCCCTCTGCCTGTCCCAGAGAAGTGGCCATCTGGGATTGAAGGCCAGAAAATTCCCCAGTGGAGAGTAGGGGAGTTTTTTATTAAAACTTGAAATCAAAATACAGTATACACAAAAAAAGTGTTACTGCACACAAACATAATACAGAAATAAAGTCAAACGTAAATAAGTATTACATCATACAATCAATATGAAAATTCATTTTCACAGTCTCCAAACTAATAAAAAGAAATACTAGAATCCCCCCACCCCGGAGCAGTGGAAAAAAGATTGAAAATTCAAACAAAAAAAAAATCATACAAAATAATATGAAAGCATACAAAAATAAAATATAAAACATAAAAAATAAAAAATAAGCACTAGAAGAAATCATAAATAATTGTCCTGACAATACCTCCTAAAGATATAATACATCTCATGTGCGGAGACCTACCCCACATCCAAAAAACAGTCCATATGACGCCACCTCTCTTGAAAAAGGGAGCACGAACAAGTGAAAAAGTCCAAATCCATTGAACTTTTAAAGGAATTATATCTAGTCCAGAACAATTGTTCAGCAATAACCCTTCTTTTATATAAAGTCAATTGGCATCTCGTATGCCATATATGGTACTTGAGTATCAATAAAATTAAATGAACGGTTCCTGAATCATACTTAATCCATTTCTTTGGTAACAAACCCAACAACAAAATATCTCTAGTTAGACAAGAAAAAGGAAAAGAAGGCCACTGTGAATAAAGAAATGACCAAAAGGACAAAATAAAAGGACATTCAAAAAATAAATGATCTACAGTTTCCAAACCCCCATGGCAAATGTCATCCCTAGGGCACACTCTTTCAGTTAATCCCCTATGCTTCAAATTATTCTGTACATTTAGTTTGTCATGAACACTTAACCAAAGAACATCCCACATCTTTCCCTGCAATCTAGGATTAAGCAACATTTTTCCAATAATTTCAGTTTCACTTGGAGTTTTAATCCAATATCTAGAAACGCCAATAAAAAAACTAGAGACAATAGACACATACATCTCTTTCCTAGAAAGGGTCAATAATTGTTTCCTAGTAATACTCCATAGCTTCAATTTCCCAAAAATATACTGCATATATGAAGGGAGGCCCTGAAGTGATTTTTTGTTTTGGAATGGCAGACTCAATACCCCAGGAAAGAAGCCATGGGTCAATTTGATCAGAAACCCAGGGGTTCCAAACCTTGGGCCCATCGCCCATCACTGGCATCAAATTCCCATACAAAAATAAAGAAAAGAAAAAAACAATAGGGTGAATCATCTGCAAACTACTATCTTTGATAGGGCGATACAAAACCCCTCTTTTAATCGGATTAAGCCGGCTACCCCAAATACATTGAAAAAATAAACCATACAGTACAGTCTCTAATCATACAGTTAGTGGAAAAAACACACATAAATGCAGAAACATTGGCAATAAAAAGGTTTTTACCATATATACTCTTTTTAGCTTGGACATATGCCAAGAGTTCCACTTTCCAATTTTCCCCCTAGTGTCTGATATAATAAGAGACCAATTATAAGTACTCATGTCCCCCATACCAGAAAACACCCCCAGTAATTTCTGTGGTTGAGTCTGACAAGGTGTGTCCAAAAAAAATGGAATTTTAGGAACCAAGTCACCTATAGGAAGACATATACTTTTGGCAATATTAATAGTGGTATTAGTCAACAGAGAAAAATGCATAATTTCCTGAGCAGCCGTATTTGCTGATGCCTGGTCCCCCAGCACCAGGCACATATCATCCGAATAGGTTATACTTTTAACCTCCATATCCCCACTATGCACTGAAAGACCCCTAATATCTTCATGCAGCTGTAATTTCCTAAGAAGCAGATTTAATGCCAAAATATACAAAGCCGGACTCAGGGGGCAACCTTGCTTAACCTCCCTCTGAACTAGACAACTAGCCCCCACCCAGCCATTCACATAAGGTTTAACCATAGCCTGTTGGTAATATAACTTAAGCCAGTTCAAGAAGATAACTGCAAGACCATGACTTTGAAGTACAATCCATAAATAATCATAACAAACAGTATCAAAGGCCTTAGCTTGATCCAACCCTACTAAATAACCACTCACTTCCCCTCCAGATCCCTTTTCCATAATTTCCCTAAGCAAAATAAGTGCATCAGCTATTTTTATCCCAGGAACAGCACAAAACTGTGTGGGGTGGACTATATCTTCCAAAACTAAAGTTAAACGATGATACAACAATTTCACCAGGATTTTACTATCTGTATTTAAAAGAGTAATGGGCCATCAATTATCGAAAAGGGTCTATCACCAGTTTTAAACAGAAAAAAAATAAAGCCAGTGTACATACTACCAAGTAAAACACAGGAATCCAGAAAAAATTGAAAGCTGCAACAAACTGAGAGGGGAGTAATGGAAAAAGTCAGTTATAAAACTCATTCGGTAGGCCATCAGGCCCTGGAGCTACCCCTGGTTTTAAACTAGAAATAACGGAACCCAACTCATGTTCAGTAACAGGGGCAATCAAAGAAGATTTCAGAGAGTCAGGGATTTGTGCCAAATCACAAGAACCCACCCAATCAAACACCCCTGTTTCAAGGATAACTACAGAAGAAAATTTAGACTATACAAAACTTTCCAATTCCTTCATGATATCCAAGTTCCCAAATTTCTCAGACCCATCCTTAGATTTAAGAGAGTACATGACCTTATGGTGACGCTGAGCAGAGCAGGAATCAAAAGTATTAACACTGCCCTGTTTCCCAGTGCATCCCCTTTTTTGGTCTGCTTCTAAGGATTTCATCCTATTGTATTGCAAACTTGTCAAGTTATACTTAATCTGTTCTATTTGATCAACATAAGAAGTCCCAGTAGAAACCTGTAATGACTGCAATAACACAAGTTGTCCTTGTAAAACCTTATAATCCTCCTTTCATTTTGTACCATTTAATTTACTCATCAACTGAAAATATCTTTGAAAATAGACCTTACTATCCGACCACCAGTCTGCCAAAGAATCATATAGAAAAGCTACAGATTGTCTGGCTTGTACCAGGGCCTGAAAACCCTCCCGGATGTCATCAATTGCCATCAAACTTAAATTTAGTCTCCAATACCCCTTCCCTCTAACAGTAGCATCAAGATCTGAGAGAGAAACAACAAGGAGACCGTGGTCAGAAGTAGCAACAGATGTCACAGATTTATGCCTAATAGTTAGATTTTTGGTTTTTATCCCCTTATTTATCTGGGTAGATAAAAGGCCCTTAAAAAAGGTATGGGGGACTTAGGGATATCCGGAAAGGCAAAGGCATCAACAAGCCCAGTCAATTGTAACATGATTAAGGTACTGTGAATCGCAATAAAGTTTAGAGACCCTGGGACCCCTATCCGAAAACAATCTACTTGTATTAAAGTCTCTACCAAAAAGTATATATCTAAACGTAAAAAGATATGGCAAAATAAGCTTAAACAACTCTATCCTGTTTTAGTTTGAGGGGCATATACATTAATGAGACGAAAATCCATCTCCTGAAGCTGCACATCCAACAAAAGGGCTCTACCTGGAAAAAAGTCTACAGAATGAAAAACCTTAATATTATGAGTAGAAAAACAAATCCCTACCCCACTACAAAGATCAGTCCCCCCTGACCAAAAACTAGCTCCTCAAACCCAGGCATCCCTACCTATCTTAATATCATTTTGGGACTATAGCCTGATATCATGAAAAAAACCCACATCAAAACATAAATCTGAAAATAAAGAAAAAGTCGCCAGTCTCTTTCGCTCTGACAACACACTATTTGTGTTTAGAGAGACTATAGTTAAATCGTAATGACTCAGACCCATAACAGAGATCAACGAGGGAGTCAAGGTACTTTCCTAGAGGAGGTCTTCACACCCATATGCTTCCTCCTAGTTTGACTGGCAACAGTACTTTCCAGATATTCAGCATCAGAGGGGGCTTCAGCCTGGGAAGAAGCCCAAGAGGCAGTGTCAGAGTCTAAATCATCCTCACATATACCTTCCCGAAGAAGATGAAAAGGATTGTCATGAATAATTGCCTCCACAGAACTCCTAGGCTGAGCCTTACCCTTTTGTCCCTTTGCCCCCTTTCTTCCTTTTACTTCCTGGAATCCATCACTCACAGGAGGAGGAGGCTTGGGGGGGCACAGAAACAGAAGACTAAGAGACATCCCCAGGGACCAGGGTAATATCCCTACTCCCAACCTTGGAGTCTACTATAGCAGCATTATCTGAATTGACTACATCTGGATCCACCACACAGTATGGGGAGAAGGAGAAAAACCTCGAAAGCCAGAGGCCGATTTAGATTTTTGAATATAAAAATCTTGGATAGTGAAGTCTGCATCAGCAGTATTATGAGATGACCGGGGCAAGTTGGAAAGGAATGCCCCTCCTCTTCACACAAGGTGCACTTCAAAGAGTTTGTACAATGGAAACTCATGTGACCAAACTCACCACAGAAAATGCATTTAAGCATTTCACAGTTGGGACTAATATGTCTGACAGACCCACATTTAAAGCACCTATGGGGTTGTCCTGGGTAAAAGATGAAACCCTTATCCTCCCCAATGTAAAGACAGTTTGGCAAGTGTTTTAAGTCTGTACCTTCATACCGTAATTTAATTTTTATTTTCCAACCCCCGTTCCAAAAACCTTCCCCATCTAAAATGGGCTCAGGGATACCTTGCACCTCGCAGCGTTTATCCAACTAGTAAAGGATATACTGAATATTGACCCCCCCTCATTATGAAATAAAACAGTGATAACCCGAAAAGATTGTTTAGTTAAAGGAATAATTTGAAAAGGGGTCCACAGGGGGTTAGTCTTTAAATTCATATATCGAGTCCAAAATTTTTCCAACAGACCTGGGGTTCGAAAACTAGTATCAAAAGTGGATTCCCCTGCTGCATGAATGAGATCATAAACATCTGCAGGGGTAAAATGCAAAGATTGTTTTAGCAAGACCTTCCCAACAAAAAACTATCAGGAAATGTCTCCATTCCCCCTAGATACCTAAATCGCACAGTGTTCCTCCTTTTAGCAAGTTCCACAGGCTTCTTAAATAAACTAGCAAAGGTCGGGGCGGAATCAGTCTTTTCACCCAAAGGGGAATCAGGGGCAGCATCCAAATCAGAAGACTCCACAACAGGCGGCAGAGCTGTGTCCACAAAGGGAGTTTGGAAGCTTTGTGGGGACACAGTCAAAAGAGGGGAAAAAGAAACAGTACCTGAAGGCTCAATTTTCTCCTGTTGCTCAAAATCAGCCCCAACCACAGGAGAAGGTGTAATCGATTCCTCAACAGCGTCCTGCACACTGTCTGCTAATATTGGAGTGACATCAGCCTGCCACACGCTGGCGGCATCCTGCAACCAACCCAGCCCCTCTAGGGCCCGTTCCGGGGACCAAGCTTCTTCCACGTCACTGCAATATGACGTAGCCACCTGGGGAGGACTTGAAACACCTTCTGAAGAAGCCAGCAAAGTAGGGGAAGAAATAAAAACTTTGGAAACACCTCCAGTAACTTTACCAGGGGAATCATTCCCCAAACGTTTACGTTTTTTATCTTCCTCACAGAGCAGTTTCTCTGCATTCAGCTGTGCTTCAATAGCAGACAATTCAGCCTGCAAAATTTGCCATTTTTCCTCAAGAGAAAGGTCTAAAACATTTTCCTGGTCTGAAGACTGTAGTGAAACTAAATCTTCAGGCTGCATACCGGTTTCCAAAACAACCATCTAAGGTAGAACTTCGGAAACAGTGTCGGTGTCTACAGCACCAGGCAGAAAATCCAAATCAGGTCCTGTCCCCTGCACCTCCACACACGAAATGGAGGACTCCATGCTCACAGACTGCAACACTTCCACACCAGGATCCATGAGAGCCGCCATCTTGGTCCCACAGGAAAATGGGTCCCCCCTGCTCGCAGGAAGTAGGGGAATTTCCCCGGTGTCCTGGCCAAATTTCCCTCATTTACTAAAAATACCACCAACAGCTTAATCTGGTTCAAGGTCAGTTGGCATTCATCTGTATCCCCCTTCCCTGGGTCGTGCCTGAAAATAGGCAGGATTTGTCTAGTGCACTTACCCGGTCAACAAAAACTAAATAAATAAAAAAATAAATAAATAAGACATAACTACAAATAAAGAATTGTGTGTGTGTGTGTGGGGGGCATCAAGAAAATATTTATTAATTTCAAATTGGTAAGCAGAAAAGGCACAGTGAGGCAAGGCTCATTTACAGGTGTGAACTGGGGAAGGAGGGATAGAACAGCTAAGTACAATGGAGTAGTTGTTACATACAAAAATAAAGGGCAAACAAAGTACTGTGACATAGCAAGAGTGCAAAATTCCAACATGCTGGTATGGGCAGCATGACAAACACTGGCCACATTTGTAAACTGGCAGAAACATTGATAGGGATCGGAGCCATAAAAGCAAGCCAAAGAAGGGGTAATAACTGGGGAAGGAGAGGGAAAAGATAGATCAGGTGGGGAGCTGACAGGTGAATGAGGAGAGAGTGAGTACTTTAAGCTGATGCTTAAGGGAGGTTGGGGGGTGAAACACAGATGGCAGAAGGAAGGATATTTCAGAGGATGAGGAGATGATTGGGAAATATTTTTTCATTTTCTTTCTTTCATTTTGTTTGTTTTTAAGCTATGTTCTTGGGAGAGCAAAAGTACATAGCCATCATGTTTATGTGACAGCAGATGTACAGTTTGACTTTGACAAACATTGTCACCTGCTGGACACAACCTTTTTTGTTTTGATATCATAGCTCTGTACATGATGGGTGTGTGCGTGAAGGGGAAGGGAGCCAGCCCAGTTCTGATCAATTAAGTGTTTCACAGTGAATCTCAGGTGTTGTAAAGAATTACCAGTGCATGTGCATGGGTGGGGGTGGCTTGATTAAATTGAAAACACAGAGGTGTGAAATCACTTGGTTTCATATCTTTTTCCTTTATGTTCCCAAATTAACAGAGCAATGATGAAAAAGTGGTTGGATTGTTGCATTTCCAGGTACAGAAGCTGGTTTGTGCCCTTCACAAAAAGGGCATTGCCCATATCTACTTCAGGGCAACCGAACTCCCAATGGATGATATGTGGAGGGAGGTGAGTGACTTCATTACCCAAGATGGCATTGAAAAGATACTACTTCGATACATGGATCATGACCACAGGTTTGTAAATAGTTCATGGGGATTTTAGTATTAAAAGGGTTGTTTTAAAAGGTACAATAGAAATGACAATGCCTGACTTGTTTTCAATCTGTAACAGTATGAAATGTGAGAGCAGTTTCCTTGGAAGTTGGAAAAGGAACTGTCTATTGTCTGTAATCTGAATTGATGTATGATATTTACCTGAATAAAAGATATTGAAACTAAAAGAAAAGAGAAGAAACCACTTCAGTGCCATCAGAGGTGGAAGATGCTGTGGCAGCGGTTCTTTCACTGTAAGAAAAAAAGGCCACATCAGGAAGAAGGAATAGAAGTGGTTCGCACATGCCAGTAGAATGTGGAAGGAAGTGGAGAAGCCCAGCTTCAGCGAGCATCATCATGCCAGCAAGCATTACTTGAAAAACAGCAGGTATATACCTATATATGTGTAAATAAATGCATGTCACATGTTTTCCATGGCAACAATCATATAACTGGTAAGTACATCTGCATTGTTTTTATCTGGCACATACAACATTTAGTATTCTGAAGTTATGTAATGGCTTCATGTAGGGGCAACTTCTGGAGGTAATGTGTACTGACAAAACAGTGTTGCTTGCTTTTGACCTTGATAAATAAACGCAGCTATGAAAGGGTAGTAAAAGTGGTGTGACACACATTGTTGAGGTATCAGAAACCAGAAGTAGGATGGGAATGGTTATGGCACAATAAGAAAGTGAAAGCACAGTCAAAATGAAAAATTCTACTAAATTGCTTCATTAACAAGTGTATTCCACAACAAATGATTCATGAACCAAGTATCCCATAACAACAGATAATGTGGTGCTGAGATGAATTCAAGATACATTATGCTGATATACATGAGCATAGAAGCATGGTACATCATGATACAAGCAGTAACATTTGACACAGCTGTCAGGTGAGCTGTACTTAGGTTCAGATACCTTTCACAAAGAGTTCCATGTGATAACAATGACCGCATAACAGCGATCGCCATTTGGTCGAGTCTACATCACTGAAAATGAATTTCAGCTATGTAGACTTGTGATGCAAATCAAAAGGGCGCCAGACACTTGCATGTTTTTTGTTTTTTTTTTATGCAGAGGGCTGTGCCCCTTGCACCCCCATACTAAAGGATTTTTACCTCCAGGGGGTTGCGTGTCAGGGAGGGCCAAATGAGGGGGAAAAAATTAATTCCTGACCGGTGCAAAAAGTGAGTGGGTGCCCAGAACCAAACCTGCCACTCTCTGAACCCTAGCCTGCCACCAACCAACCATGCTACATGGCCGGCTCAGCAACTCACTGCCACACTACACCCCACAAACCTCCCTCCCTTCTGCCCATTGCACGGCATGGTCCCCCCATGTTTGTGTACATATAGCGACATCCCGTTGCTGTATTCACTGATCCCCCCCCCCAATCCGGTCGCCCTCCCTTCCCAGTAGCCCTGTGTAAAAGCCCCATGATTGAGTTACCCTTTTTGAAGGCACTCAGTGGCAGTCACTTAGTATATGTGCTACCTTCACAAACACATGCTCAAGGCACTGGCATAAGTTGAGATGTCATGCTGCACCACAAAAAAATCAGTAATTCAAAGTCAAAAGGTTGGTGCGCAGAAAAACATCACAAAGCAAATGTATGGATGCTTAGAGTGCTTTAATGAAATGTGGGTGCCAATGCAGAGAACAAAAAACCACACTCACTCCTGGCACTTCAGATCTCACTGATCCTTCCTCAACAGGGCAAGTTAACGCCAAACAACTTACAGATTTATAGTGACATATACAGGTGTGTTTCATATATCAATTTAAATATGTTGAGCTTACTTCACTTCAATCAGTTAACTGCAGAGTTAAATCAACCATACAAAACATTTAACCACTTACCAATATACAATACATTTTAAATATGTTTGTATACTATACCCTAAAGTGCACAACAATTTGAAGTGCCATAAAGTCAAAAAGTGCTATTAAACTTTAAAAAGGAAGCTTGTTATAGTGATAAATTCAAGAATACTGGCTGCTCTTAAATATGAACATTAAAATAGTATCATATATGCCGCCTAATTCATAATATAATATTTTAAGCTTTGTATTCCATCTTTATTTTTCACAGCATGCTGTCATTATAAACCTTATTCCTTATTGCATCAACAGGTACACTGCAGGAGAAAATGAAGCAGAAGAGGAAAAGACATAAGTATTAGTTTTTTAAGTATAACATACTATGAGTTGCATCTTTTATATATGCAAGTGATACTATAACTTTATACAACTTAAATGTCCCAATAACAAAAAACCTTTTTACTCTTAGGTAAAAAACTATTTGTGCAAATTAGAATATTAGCTTTTTTCCTAACTGCACTCATTGTAAAGACTACATAAAGTGTATCACAAAAACACTGCATAGTTTTTATGAATAAAGGCAACAAAGGGGGAGGTAGATTTTAGAAAAAGGGGTTGTATCCAAGACTACTAGACATTGGGAAGAAGAATAAGAGAGAAAAAGAAAGGGGGGGGGGAGGAAAAGTAGCATAAAATCATTCCTTAATACAAAAGCAAAATAATTAATTAAATCTCACTATGTTGCAAAAATCATGAAAGGAAATAACATGAAAACATCAATATTTTATTTTGTTTTATTTAAAAATGCTTACAGTACTTAGATTTTTAGGCCTGGGGTGGATTAAGTTACACATACCCTATAAATAGATTTGCAGTTCCCTACTGTCATTGAGACCCCCTGCTGTGAATCCTCCCAACTTGAAAATAAGTCTGCCTTCCAGTTGGGATAACATATTCACTCTATTCCCCCTACGGATTTGTAATGGCACATGGTCGATTCCCATAAAGGGAAGTTGATCAATTCACAATTGTATCTCTAGTGGAAATGTTTTCCTACCGGTGTATCACTCTCAGGATTTATAATGGAACATGCATATTCCTATATATGTTCTCTCAGTTGATGGGTTGTCCTCCCTATGTAGAGTTTGGGACAAGAATACCACAAAACATATATAGTGAATGGTGTTTGACATGTGATGAAATGCTTAACATAGAGGATAATGTATGGTCCTCTATCGGTAACCAGTCAGTTAACTGTCAAGAGGTTGCCAGGGCGACCATGCAAACCTCGAGAGTGAAGCTCGAGAGGTTTATGTCGCCATGGCAACCTTGAGATGGTTAACAGTGACCGGTTGCCAATAGAGGGACCATACATTATTTTTTATAGTGTATGGTCCCACCTAAAAAGTAAAACGGCTTCTTACTTTTTGAAAAATAGTCACTGCCGCGGCTGTTCAGTCCTTCCCTAACTGCTGCCTTCATCCGTCGGTTCCCCGTTGAAAAAAAAGCGCGCACATACGCAGACCAATTGCTGTTGTTAACCTATCGATGTGACGTAGCATCGATAGGTTAACAACATTTCTACGTCAATCAATTTATTGTATGGTTATAAACCTTCACAATCACAATTAAAATATCATTTACACATATATCTAAAAAGGGATAATATCCCTGTTCACAATAATTCCTGTATACAATGTATTCATATCAAAAAAGTCTTATTTATACAGTACAAACTGGATAACAGCAATTTGACAATCATATAGAAATACATAATGTCGAGCAGAACGGTAGAAAATTAGAGACATATAATCCAATTAAACTATTGCACATCCTTTGTATTTTACTTTATGTATAAATTCACCCATATACCTAATAATATTTCAAGTATGCATGACACATCCATGATTTCAGATGATTCTAATTCTACTCTTAATTTTCTTAATACTCAATAGATAATTAGCTAGTCTTTCCACTGTCCAACTATCCTCTGTATGAAACAGAATACAAGTAAGGTCTTTTTTATCAACATTATATCTATTATTTAAATATGGACCTAGCCAGAACATACGTTGACTCTCATACCATCTACAAACCCATAAGATATGGTATAAATCCTCCTTATCCCCACTATCACAATCACATTCCTCAGAATAAATTCCCGCTTTTTTATATCTATATACCAACACTTTACTAAGGAACTGTTCAAATTTATAAATCATAAAATTAGATCGTGCTAAGGGAGTAGTCTGTATGTCCAAGTATTTTTTTGTACCCATGCGTATAATTATTTGCTGCAAACCATTTAAAATAACGGGACTGCTTTATTTCCTCTAAATCTTTCAACTTCCATTGATTGCTAATTTTCTTTATGATATATTTTTTATATTTAACACTAATATGAATATGTTTTGCCACAGAATCCTTTAAATGTACTAAATTATATTTCCCCAATATAGAAAAAACAGTATCCAACCAATCAGAACAAAGTCCCCAGTCGTGCCAATCCTTTTTTTCATCCAGACATTTCTTTGCAATTATGTTTTCATTTAGTCCAGCCAATCTAATCCAATAGTTTACCTTTTTCGATTCAATTGCTGCATTAATATCTATGATGCCCAACTCTGCACGAATATAAGAAGAAGGACAAGAATAACCTAACCTTAACAGAGATCTTAAGGATTTATAGACAGGACTCATAAATTTATTAACTATATTTACTTTCCAAATTTCATGTCCATATAACAACTGGGATTCCACCTTAGATTTTAACACTCTTAACAATGGCCTTATCGTTAATCCCCCAAATTTGCAGTTAAACCTATATAATCCTCCAACAGTTTTTTTTAATTTCTCTTTAACCCATTCCAAGTGGGAAGTCCACTTACAATTTTGGTGAATTACTATTCCAAGATATACATAATTAGAAACTATTTCCACCTTATCTTGGCCAATATACCAACTACCATTGATACTTATGTTCTTCTTTTCACCCAATACCATAATCTTTGTTTTATCCATATTAATCTTCAGTTTTAATTTCTCAGATTCTTTTGCAAGAAAATTTAGTTTATTTTGTAAACCAAATTTTGTTAAGGACAAGACCAAGATATCATCGGCATATGCCAATAAAGGAACAGGAAAATTTCTAATTTTTGGGGAATCCATATCCATATCCACACTGTATTTTAACATGTTGTCCAGATATAATGTAAACAACAAAGGGGCAAGAATACAGCCTTGCCTCACTCCACCGATTACATTCAAAGATATTTGATAACTGGCCCTAAGACCCAGTCTCATTTTAGCCCAAGTTTTAGTATATAAATGTGCTATTATATTTACTAGATTAGGCTCAATACCTCTATCTAGTAAAATATGTCATAATAGGCTTCTAGAAACACTATCAAAGGCATTACTATAATCAATAAAACATATATATATATTCTTTGGCCCCTAATTTTCACATATTTTTCCATTAGATGATTCAAAACAAAAATATTATCCAATGTGGACATACCATGCCTAAATCCAGTTTGATAAGGGGAAATACTCCCTATATTTTCAACCTCCTGCTGTAACCGACCCAGTATTATCGTAGAGAAAATTTTAAGATTCACATCCAAAAGACTTATAGGTCTATACATTTTAGGATCATCTAATGGACCTTTTTTGTGTAATGGAATAATATTAGCCCCTTGCCAAGAAGCAGGGAAACTTTTAGAGGAAATACATTTATTATAAAATACTGTTAAATATCTACACCATAAATGGGACTCTGTTAGAAAAACCTCAGCTGGGATTCCATCCGGCCCAGCTGCTTTATGCTTTTTTAAAGTATACAATGCCAAATAAGTTTCATCTAGTGTGATTGGACGCACATAAGAGCACCCAGAACCATTTATTGGGGAGATGTCGGCCTCAGTATCAAAATAAATCCCTTTAAAATAGGTTACCCATCTTTCCTCAGTAATAAAAGTATCAATATTAACTTTCTGCAGATTAAAGCCATTAGCCACCAGTGACCAAAATGCTCTATTATCTCTACCCTGAATTGCCAAAAACATTTCCTCCCACTTAGATGCAAAAAAGCCGCTCTTTTTTTCAGCCATGAGTTCCTTATATACTCTCTTTTGATGGTTCAATAATTTAAGATTCACCTGAGTCTTTTTTTTTATTATATAATCTACATGATTTTCTAATATCAGCCTTTGCCTTTTTACAATCCCTATCAAACCAGGTATTCATGGCTACAACCCTTCCTATTTTACTTGGTACTTCTAGTACAGATTTAATCTTATTTAGAAGAGCATCTAGCTCTTCTGTAAGATAAGTAAGATCACATTTACTAATATCTCCATAGGGATAACTTAAAATTGAGCCATGAATAATTGGTAGCAGGTCATAATATGAACCTTGTTTCCATATAATCTTATTTGAGGCTCTAATTTCAGTAAATCGAAATGGCTGATGAACCAATCTATCCATCTGATCTAATTGAAATTCCAAACCCAATGGATAATGGTCACTTTCTGCTCTAATCAGTATCTCACATTTAGTCCAGTGATACATATCTCCGGACCAAAAAGCAAGATCAATTACTGAGGCTCCGCTCTGGGAAACAAATGTAAAATTGCCCTCTTTATCTCCTTCTATCCTCCCATTTAAAGGGTACATATTATTTTCTTTCACTAACTCTATAACAGCTTTCCCATTATGGTTTACCAGTTTGTCTTTAGATTGTCTACAAGGTACTTTATCAAGGTAATTACATGCAGAGAGTGTATAATCTACTAGGCCATCAAACAGGCCAATACATGCATTTAAATCACCCAATAAAAGTATGTCTGCCTGTGAAAATATTTGTTGGGCTTCTTTTAGCAAAGCAGATATTTCTTGCCATATGCCTACTGGAAAATAATCAGAATTCTCTGGAGGTATATAACAATTCAGTACAATCATTTCCCTTGCTCTACATTTAACTAAAACTATCACATAATTTTGTGCAAGTTTCCAACATACCTTATCAAATACACCTATTTTAATGAAGGTGATAATTCCACCTGAGAATCTCCCTACTTTTTTACATTTCCTACCAGGAAAATGCAGGGCCTCATATCCATTAATAGCAATTTCTACATCTTTAGAGTGCCAAGTTTCCTGTAAACAGATTAAATCATAATCCATTAAAAATTTAATACATTCAACATCTGCCCATAAAGTTTTCCAGCTGGCTACATTCCAAGTTATAAAACTAATTTTGTAATGTAGGTCAGCTGACCCAGAAATATTCTTGTTTACTTTAGGAGTTAGTCACTCATCATACCCTGCTAATATTTTAAATCTGTTTTCCAGCGGAAGGACAGAAACTTCCTCATACTCCTTCCCTCCATTAGAACCTACACTAAGCACTGTAAAGTCTACCAAATGCAGACCTAAACAATCCAACTTCCTATCTTGACACAAGATTAGATCTGCTAACCTTCCATTTGAGACATAAATATCAATCTGGCTCCCTTCATGTCTACATTCAGCTTGTATACTATCAGGATATTCCACTGGGACCATCATACATTTTTTCAGCAAGTTCTCAATTGTTATAGACAGTCCTAGGTCTGTTTCTTGTGACATATGATTCATCCCAAAAAGAGTTAAAATTCTCCCACTTACATGCTTTACACTTGGTTTATTACATTTACCAATATTAAATATTTCTCTATTGGGGAAAAACAAAGATACTTCCTTATTACTTAACAAACCTCTATTTATCCAAACATAGTTTGCTGTCCTTGGTGCATCAAAATAGATATCAATAATGGTAGCCTCCTCTAATATTAGCCTCTTGATCTCAATTATATCAGCTTCTATAAGTTCAATATCCAATTCTTTATTCAAAAATATAAGAATATGCAGATCTAACACAGCCTCACCAAGGATACCCCAATTAAGTGGTCCATATAATCTAATTAGGGTCTTCTTCCCCACTAAAATCTATGTATCTTGGGAATATTCTCCATTTCTATCCTCAGTAGTCTGTTTTTTCACAACATCTCCAATGTTCTCCTTATTCTTATCATTATCCTTTCCCAATTGTCCATTTGATTTTATATCACACTTTAACCCCTCCACTTCCTGTTCTAATTTTGCTAATTCCAATTCCAGTTTAGATGACACAGATTGAGGCTGGAGAGTACAACATCCCACAAATTTATCCTCACCTTGTGTTACTATACTTTCTTTATTCTTCCCCCTATTTTTTTTCCTTCTCCTTCGGGTTTTGTTTCTAGAGGTCTCTTTAGCTGTTGAT
Organism: Neoceratodus forsteri; assembly: GCA_016271365.2. Taxonomy (NCBI): domain Eukaryota; kingdom Metazoa; phylum Chordata; order Ceratodontiformes; family Ceratodontidae; genus Neoceratodus; species Neoceratodus forsteri. Next base: position 702,877,517 of record CM057452.1, on the reverse strand, counting down.
TCAGGAAAATCAATTATACTAAAATCAGGTCTTAAACCCAATGATCCTGGAACTTCATTATCATCAGAGCACTCTTACAAAACAGACACAATTTCCAACTTCTCTGAGTTTAATATTATCTTCTCAACTTTTCCAGACAGATCATCAACTTTATCCATAACCTGTCTTAATTTCCCATCATTAACAACCAACTGTGCTTTTAGTTCATCCAATAAGTCCTTATTAAGAACTAATTGCTCCATCAAAATAACAAAGGAATTCACTGGGTTCCTTAAAAGGATAATCAATGTATCGCTCAGCCTAGCAGGTATAAATACCTCATTCTCTAGTGAGCAATTATCACCTTTTTGAGACTGATTTACAGTATTATATTGACATCTAGAACTAAACAGATCTTTTTCCACTTCTTTAAGACCATCTATTGTTTGTTGTAACTCTTCCATTACCTCTTTTAATTCATGGGTCTTATATGTCAATGACTCTTTCTCCTTTACCACATCCACCATCTTTTTTTTTTTTTTTTATTTTATTTTTATGGCTCTAGCTGTCAGGAGCCCATGACATCAGCTCACTCATGCTTCCACCCCCCACATTGACCATGGCCCCTTCTGATACCCCGTGGCTTTCCCCCCACAGTGGGGCCACGGCACTGGGGACACATGCCGCGGACGTCGGACTAGGTCAGAGGGGCTGGTCTGAGGGGCTAATTGGCTGTGCTGGGCTCATTAATGGCCCCGCAGCATTCTCCTTTTTCCCTTTTTCTGGGAGGCGGGGACGTGCAATGACGCGAAGCGTCCTGCCCCGCCTCCAGTACGCGCTGTTGGTGTCGGCAGCTGTGTGACTCCTGGTCTCCACCAGGGGTCGCACAGACTCCATGCACATCCCATCCCTCCCCCCGGAGAAGGAGAGCAGTCCGTGGGATGCTCTATCCTTCTCCCCCCAGCCGGCCCTCCAGCGACCTGAGTCCGTTCCTGAACCCGGGTCTCCGGTGTCGCAAGCGGAAATCCCACCACTGCGCCGGCGGGCCGGCCCACATCCACCATCTTATCAGATACCTCCAGTGATATATCTACCCCCAGTGACACCTCAGGTCTCCACCATGGAGGAGAACTTTCCGGGCCATCAGTAGCAGAAGAGCCCGCTAAGAATTTCCTATCTAAATATGATATTTTTTCAGAAAACAAGTGTTCCTGATTAGCCACCAATGAGCCAGCCACAAGGCTACAATCATTAGACCCCCCATAACTCTACCCTCTTTATCTACATAAGCAAATGGGACAATGGAAGCATCCACATATTGATGCATACTTTTTAGCTGACTTGATTTACCTGAAATCTCAACTTGAGTTATATTACCATTAGTAGAAGTATTACTTCCCCAATTCTTTTTTTTTAGATGTTCAGTAATCTTAGTCTGTCTTCCACCATATTTCATATTAATTTTCTGTGTAGAAAGCTCCTGTAATGGTGAAGGCTGAAAAGCATGCATTCTTTGATTTCTGGTAATAACCATACCAAAAAAAAAAAAAACCAGACACTTGAACAGAAATAGAGCAGAATTAGATCAGCAATCAACAACAACCATCAAGCCAAAACAGGTAAAGTCAGGCGGCAGATCAAGCAACAGATCTTATAAGCTAAAATGTTCAATTGCTCAATTAGATTCAATTAGATGACTCTACATCATCTAGTTCAGCACAGTTCAACACAGTTCCACACAATTTAATTCAGTTCAATTTTCAGCACTTGCTTCTTTATTCTAAAATTGTATCTTCTATACTTTCCACTTCATTTCCATCGGTAAGATAATGAAACTATATCCTTCAAAGTCAGACAGAAACCCCCAGCTGCTGGATAAATTCCGATATTCAAATGAAACAGCTTCCTTAAGTTCTGCAGAAATTTCTTATTTCCAAATTTCCCATTTTTAATTTACTCGAACCTTCTATCAGGCATCGCCAACTTTTTATCCACAGATCCACAATGAATGTAATACTTAAAAAAAGAAAGAAAAAAAAATTAAAACCCCCACAAAACAACTTCAACAGCACTAAACACACAGAATACACAAAATACAACTATAAAACCAAGTACCTAAAAGCTAATATACTTATGGTATGATTAAAACATAAAAAGAAAAAAAAACGCTTACTTCTTATACAATCTCCTGAAGATTTCCATTCCATCACAGTCTCAGGGGGCTGAACAGCTAAAAAGCTTGAATAACCACGAGAACGCTACAGAGCTACAGAAGCAATAATGAATCTCATGAAGAAGTGGTAAATACTTTTTGCACAAGCACCTAGTTCGACACCTGCTACCTCTGCTGCATACCACGAAAATGAGAATTCTAATCTAAGGCTATAGCAGTCACATATACGTATATATGCACCGCTCTGGGGGGAGTGTTATACTTAACCCTTTAATTGCCACTTACCTAAAACAACAGGAATCAAAACTTAATTTCCCTTAAAAAAGAAAAAAAGTACACAATCACTACAATTTAATTAAAAAGAACTTCCCAGGTAATATTTCAACGCCTCTTCTCAAATTGATGTTTTTCCTTTCCCACAGCCACACTCCACCTGAGGTCTGGGTGTCCCGTTTGCAACTCTGCAGCTCCACAGCTCCACAGCTCTGCAGCCCTTCCTTCACCGCCCCACCCAGGCGGTCTTCACCGTCCACACTCAACCTGCAGGCAGGACAAAGAAGCAGCAGCAGAAGGACCAGAGGAAAGACAGACCACACAAGAAGACCAAATAAAATCCCGAGATTTAGTTAGGTATGAAATTTTAACATAGACAGCATACCTTTTATAATGAAAAGAAAACGCTTTACTTTACTTGGGACGCCAAACAACTCTCCTCACAAACGAACAGCGTGCAATGACTCACAGCTCAGCCGATTCCCTCTGTGTTATTTTCTGTTGGTGGGTGGTGCTTGAATTGGTGATGAGTTGGAGGAATGGGCCAGATAGTTTTTATTCTCTGCTGGGCTAGCCAGTTGGAGACAATTTTATTTTCTTCCCTAACAGGCAAGCTTGGGATTCATCCAACATTTCTACGTCACATCGATAGGTTAACAACCTTAGGAAATGATGATTTCCTAAGGTTAACAGCGTTCTACCATACATTATAGCACGATAAACACTATTTGCTGGACTAGTGAATCAAGAACCTTTGAGAGCTATGTTTGAAGAGGCTACAATTTCCACATCGGTGGAAACCTGTAGGTGGTGTACTCCCAAAGATAATGCTTGTTTTTGTGTCCTGAAGATGACTCTGTACAATACAATTGCCTATGTTTTTGCCCCTTTTGTAAACTACTCTCAGACCTTTGTCTGCTAACTCCATTAAATCTTCATCAGCAGTTAACATATGCCAAAATCTTTTTAAGATGTCAGCCACCCTCCTAGTGATGGAGGAATATTCTGAGATAAAAGTAACATGATCTAGGCTTCCTTGTTCCTTCACCTTAGGTTTCAGCAGATCCTGTCTAAATTTAGCCCCCTCTTTAGTATATGCTAAATCCAGCACGGTTTCTGGATGGCCCCTATCCAAGAATCTCTCCCTCAACTCCCCTGCCTGCCTCTTGAACACTTCAGCCTCTGAGCAGTTTCTATGAACCCATAAAAACTGTCCATACAGGATTGTCTGAATCACATGAGGTGGATGATTACTATCTGCCCTCAGAGGGGAGTTTCCCAAAGTTGGTTTTTGAAAACCTTCTGTTTTGATAGCTCCATTGTTTCCATTTTGTAAAGGTAAGATCCAAAAAGTTAATGCAGTCCTTTTCACTCATGAACTTAAATTTCAGGTTTAAATCATTCAGGTTAATAAAGTCAATAAAATCCACTGCATCCTCTCTGGTACCATGCCATATGCATAAAATAATGTCTATAAAACACTTCCAGTATTTAATATTGGATGCAAATGGATTTTTTGTGGGGTTGTCAATGGTCCCCTCCTCCCAATATGCCAAAAAAGTATTGGCATGTAAGGGTGCCATCGATGATCCCATTGCTGTCCCACAAGCCTGTAAATAACATTTTGAATCAAAGCAGAAATCATTAGTTGTTAATATTAGTTCAAGTGCTTGTATCACAAACTCTGAATTTCGTACTGTATTAGTTCCATATTTATCCATGAAATGTTTTACAGCCTCCAGTCCCTTTTTATGTTGGATGCATGTGTATAGTAATGTCACATCAATAATGAGCCACATACAGCCTGGATCCCATTCAAAATCTTTAAGAGTGTTCAGAACTGCCAACATCCCTCAAACATGAGGATGTGCTTTGTACTATACTTTGTAAAAAAGAATCTAAAACAATTGACAGTTTTTCTGTAATTGAGTCAATCGAGGAGACAATGGGTCTCCCCAGCGGATTCTGGGCATCCTTATGAGTCTTTGGTAAAATATAAAATGTTGGGACCTTTGGTGCTTCATTATGCATAAAATCATACTTGTTTTTTGTGATGTGCTCTTTCTGGAGTGAATCACATAAGAAGGTAATGACACGTTTCTAAAACTGGTTGGTAGAATAACAAGACAACATTTTATATGAATTATCATTCAGTTGTCTTAGTACTTCTGATTTATAATAACCCTTGTCCATTGTAACAATGCCCCCCCCCACCCTTTGTCTGCGGGTTTAATAACCCCATCAGACATACAGCCAAGTTCCTCTAAAATCATTCTCTCCTCCATGAAAATATTGTTATAGTGCTGGTGATGGTTTTCCTGAAAATCTTCTTTTTGTACAAATTTGTTATCAGTTTGTAGTGTCAGTGACTGCATATGATTTGGACAGAAGGTGGACTTCTTTCTTTGGTTCAAAAAACTACTAGCAGTGTATCCTTCCAAGTGCAATTCTTCTGCAATAGTGAGGGCTGCTTCTGCATCCCAGTCTGGTGGCAGCATAGTTTGTCCATCCCCGTTAAAGAATGTGTCTTCTTCAGTATTGAATTGCTGTCCTCTTTAATCCGCCATGGAAATTGAATCATTCAGTTCCGGTTGTTCTGCTGCTACATTTGTATTTGATGTTATAAGATCTGTGGTAAACTCACGTTCCATCCTTATTCTTTTATTAAAGAACTTTTTTAGGTATAATTTACTAAAGAACTTACTTATATCAACTTGCAGTTGAAATGTGTCAATATTCTGATCAGGCACAAAATTTAAGTGTCGTGATAACACACTGGTTTGTTCTTCTGTCAATTCCCTTTTAGACAAATTCAGTACAGTTAGCATTTCCTTAGATTGTGTTGTCCTGTTGGTTGTTTTTGGCCCTGTTTTATGTTTGGATCTCCTCTTGCTTGCTCTTGTACCTCGTTTTGTCTTTTTGGATTCCTCCCAAATTGTAGTTGTTTGGGAATTGCCCACGCCTGGGCCGTTTGGTCTAAAGGGGCTTCTTTTGTTTGTACGGGAAATTAAACAGTTTTGGGTGTGTCACTTTTCTGTGCTTGATTAATGCCTTTTTCTGTTGTGTTATTGTTGTTATTTTTGTTGCTATAGTTTCTATTGTTCCTTCATTGAGGAGAGCGAGTATCTGATCTATTATTGTATCTATTGCCACAGCTTCCTGTAGAATGTTGAAGTAAGTGGGGAAGTCCAGCTTCAGCGAACGTCATCATGCCAGCAAGTATTAACCGAAAAACAGGAGGTATATACCTATATATGTGTGAATAAATGCATGTCACATGTTTTCCATGGTAACAGTCATATAACTGGTAAGTACAAAGGCCATACCACTGGTGCTGTTTTTTTCAACCTCACTAAGGCATTTGACACCATCAATCACTCCCTCTTGCTAGTCACTCTCTCCAACATTGGCTTTTCACAGGATGCCCTACACTGGTTCACTGACTACTTAAATGGCAGGAGCCAACAGGTCAAAATCAGCACTACACTATCTAATAGTCTCCCAATTCTCTCAGGAGTCCCACAGGGGTCCAACCTCAGTCCCCTCCTTTTTAGTCTTTACCTTAACTCCCTCTCCAGCACCTGTTCTAGCAGCCTTCTGCTATATGCGGATGATGCTGTCCTTTATGTCTCCAGCCATGACCCTTTGCAACTCCACCAAACCCTCCAGCCCTCCTTTATTGAAGTCGAACTGTGGTTCAATGCACAATGCCTTATATTAAACTATAAGAAGACCAAATTCATGGTTTTCACCAGCCCCCAGAAAACTAAATAGACACTTTGCCCCCAGATACTAACTGCTGACCTAACCCCTCTCGAGCAAGTGAACTCCTTCAAATATCTAGGTATCACCCTGGACCTGGCTGTCAATTTCCACCAGCACATACACCAACTGTCCACAGCCCTCAATGTCCACCTAGGACTGCTATACCATGTCAAACACTGCCTTACCCAAGATGCTGTCTGACTCACAGTCTCATCCTCTATCCTCTCCCTCCTTGACTACGGTATACTCATCTATAGCGTTGCCACCACTTTGGCCCTAAATAGGCTCCGTCTCTCCCTCAACAAAACCTGTTGCCTTGTCCTGGACTGTGACTGCCTCACACACACCTGCTCACTATATAACTCCACTAACTGGCTTAACTTCAACAATAGGATTAAATACCACACCCGTCTTATGGCCAAAAAAAATCACCCTAGGTCTCTCCCCTCTGGGTCTCACCTCCCTAATCTACCTGTCCACTCTACCAAAAGTAACTTGTAGCTCCAACAAGCAACATCTCACAGTTCCCCGATGTCATACCTCCCAATTTCAAAGGTCCTTTAGCTACAAGGCCCCCTCCTGGATGAATGGCCTACCCAGCTTCATCTCGACCCAAAACTCAATCAGCCTCTTCAAAACCCACCTCAAGGGCCACCTCAATTCTCATAGCTGCGACTACTACCGACACTGTCCACGTTCTTCCCACACTAATGAAAAAGGCCTCTGGCTCGCTTGCCCCCATCTTTTTTTTTCTTTTTTTATTTTTATTTCTCTTATTTTTTACCATGTATCAAGCATGCTCTAATTGTTACCGTAACTTTGTATTGTTCAACATATGTGACATGGAAACTTTGTAAATGAGTCTCTGACTCAAAGGTACTTTCCGATTTCTGAATAAATAAATAAATAAATAAGTACATCTGTATTGTTTTTATCTGGCACATATAAAATTTAGTATTCTGAAGTCGAGTAATGGCTGCATGTAGGGGCAACCTCTGGAGGTAACGTGTACTGACAAAATAGTTTTGCTTGTTTTTGATATTGATAAATAAATGCAGTTATGAAAGGGCTGTAAGAGTCGTGTGACACATGTTGGGGTATCAGAAACCAGAAACAGAATGGTTATGGCACAATAAGAAAGAGAAAACACAGTCAAAATGAAAAATTCTACTTAATTGCTTCATTAACAAGTGTATTCCACAACAAATGATTCATGAACCAAGTATCCCATAACAACAGAGAAAGTGGTGCTGAGATGAATGCAGGATATATTATGCTGATATTCATGTGCATAGAAGCATGGTATATTGTGATACAAGCAGTAACATTTGTTACAGCTGTCAGGTGTGAGGAATGTAGGTTGAAATAATTGTTACCATGTAGTCATCAAAATACTACAATGTTGTTTATGTTCTTTTACTTCTTTTTTTTTGTGTGTGTCTCCTCTGCCTCTGTGTATATTAGTGGGACCTGGCTCCCTACGACATCTGCCAGAGTGACACGTGAAGAACCACAGGAATGACAGGAAGAGGAGGTAGAGAACTCTGTAGCAGATGATGATGATGCCACCATGCAAGACGGTACATAAAATAACCATTTTTTTAGCAGCAGTATTTGTGACATAAGTCTTATTTGAGGCATTTAAAAATATCTTTTATGTGTGAGGTCTCGCATACTCTTCTGTGTTTCCAGTACTTGAATATACAAACTTTCATGCCAGGATAGTACAGAAATGATTTATCAGCAACATTAGTAGTACAAGAGACAGGGTGATTCTGGACTTAGTACTGACCAATGAGAACAGAATCACGGACGTCCAGGTGTAAGGTCAACTGAGATCCAACGACCACCACATAGTGTAGCTTAGCATGGTGACAGACACAGTCTAGTCACACTAAGGCAAAGGTCCTAGATTTTAGGAGGGCAGATTTTGCTAAAATGGGGAAGTGTATCAAAGAGGCCCTAGTAAGGAGGGAGACAGGAGGGGAAGTTGAGGAGCAGTAGGAACACCTGAAGGGGGTATTCCATGATATGGGCACATCAAATTGAGTGACTCAATTTGAGTGACTCACTTTGGCCACCTGTGGGAAGTGTGGGTGTTAAAGAATAGCGATATGTGGTTATAGCAAGGGTGAGGGAACAAGAACCATGACAAAAGGATGGAGAGAATGTGGGAGGGAGCAGTAGTGAAAGAGGATATAGGCAGCAGTTTGGCCAGGTAGATTCCAGCTGTCTGTTTGGTCTGGTGGTTGTAGTGGAGCCTTCAGTGCATAAGGTCCCATGATCAGAGCTCACTAGGGTGTGAGTTTTTTGTGTTTTGTTGGGTTCATGTACTTAGATTTTTTTTTGTTCCCTGTCACCCCATTTTGTAATGCATGCTCCTCTTGTCTGCAGGTTGTCCCCAAAATAGCCCCCTCCCAAATCTTCCCCTGTTCCCCAGTGGCAGTCCCCCCATAGTTGATTTTAATTCGATTGGGGGTGTGGGGGGCATAGCCCCCTGCATAAAAAATAGTTATTTTTTTGTATGATTTTAATGGTGCAGATCATCATTGGTTTTGGATCCACTGTAGTCTGGATTGCTTTTGTTGCAGTCGGTGATTTGCAGTCACCGATGTTGCACTCGCTATTCTCTTCTCACTCTTATGACATGGAACCCCTGAAGGGAGCCATAGAGGAGGTGACAAACCAATACATCAAGAAAGTAAATGAAAGCAATAGAAGGAAGAAACCACTATGGTTCTTGGAGAGGTAAGGGCCAAAAAGGCGGGTTTCAGGAAATATAAGGAAACTCAAAGGGAGGAAGACAGGGAGGTTACCTAAAGAACCTAAGGGAAGTGGGGAAGGCTGTAAGGAGTGCAAAGGCACAGACTGAGGAAAGATTTGCACAGATGGTGAAGACAGGGGACAAGATATTCTGAGGTGTGGCAACTGAGGTTCAATTCAAAGATGTGCAAAATAATGCACCTGGGAAGAGAGAACCCTGGGCAGAACTACAGGATAGGGGGGTTGCTGATGATCACCAAGGAAGAAAGGGACTGAGGGTTATCATTTCAGTTGATATAAAGGTGTCTAAGCAGAGTACAAAGGTGGCAGAGAGGCCTCACCTGGAGTACTGTCTGCAGTTCTGGAGGCTGCATCTTTGTAAGGACATTGACAAGGTTGAGGCAGTCCAGAGAAGGGTAACAAAGATGGTACAGGGCTTGCACCAAAAAACATATGAGGGAGACTAAAGGACCTCAATATGTGCTCGCTGGAGGAGAGGAGGGATCGGGGTGACATGATAGAAAACATTCAAGTACCTAAAGGGCATAAATAAGGTACGAGGGGGGCATCTTTCAATATAGGATGAGTACAAGAATGAGGGGGCATGGTATGAAATTGGAAAGGGGCAGGTTGAGGGGAAAAGTAAGGAAGCTGTTCCTCATGGAAAGAGTGGTGGACACATGAGGCCAGGTTTTCAAAAGGTTACGTATAGCACAAAGTGACTTGTGCAAAACAAATGGTGCAAGTAGCACTTTGTGCCTTGAATTCTGACATTTGGGATTCTGCAAAGCAGCCTGCGACACACCGCAGGCTGCTTGTACCAAAGTGGACTTACACCACCATTTGCACCAAAATCCCCCTGTGACATAGTGCAAGGGGGTTTACAGTAACAGCTGTGCCCTATTCTGTAAGGGCAGCTGCCTAGTCCCTGAGCTTGGTATTCTGGAACAACAAACCCCCACCAAGGACATCCATCAAGGTACATTTACACCAGCAATTAGCTGGTGTAAGTGTACTTTGTGTCCACCAGGGGTTGTACCAATGTGCCTGCCAGCCCAACCCTATGTACATGTAGCCTCCCCCCATGCCGTGATCCCCCAATGTACAATTTAAAATACCCCACAGGGCAATTGGTGCCCCCATGCCCCAATCTTCCAATGTAGATTTACAATTGCCCTGAAGGGCTAGGACCCCCCCAATGCCCCAATCCCTTGGAGTAGATTTTAAACTGCCCTGCCAGGCTAGGACCCCCATGCCCCAATCCTCCAATGTAGATTAAAAACAGCCCCACAGGGCTAGGACCTCCCCCATGCCCCAGTCCCCTGATGTAGATTTAACACTGCCCGCAGGTCTAGCGCTCCCCCAAGCCCCGATCCCTGAACCCAAGTCTGGGCAGTATGTCTAAAATAAAAAAAATCACATCACCCTTATACCTGGTAGTCTAGTGGCCCCCCCATCCGGCACTGCCAGACTACCCCCACTCCCCCCGACCCTTACCCCGCTGGCAACTGGCACAGACCACCTCTCACCACTGCAGCCAGCCACCAACTGAGCTCTGTATGAGTTCTGTAAGTAGTATGCTCAGTGAAAGCTCACCCACTGCTGGGTGGGGGCTACTAGACTACCAGGGTAACAGTGATGTGATTTTTATTTTAGACATACTACCCACACTCTTGGATTCGGGATCGGGCTTGAGGGGGTCTACTAGCCCTACGGGGCAGTGTTAAATCTGCATCAGGGGATCGGGGCTGGTAGGGAGCACTTGTGCTGACATTGCCACAGGTGTGCAGCAACCTGCATGGATACGCCCTCCATTTGACATACTGTTCAGGTTGCCACAAGTCATGGGACTAAGACATGGGAATACTGCCCGATAGAGAATTAGGTGCAGGGTCCTTGGCACAAAGACATTTAGTGCAAGTTGCCTTTGGCATGACTTGCGCCAGCCCTTCTAGAATCTTGCCCATGGAATAGCCTGCCACAGGAAGTGGTGGGAGCAAAGCCAGTGGAGGGATTTAAACATGCATGGGACAGGCATAAGGGAACTTTAGAGGTGGGAAGGAGTGTTGAAAAGCCATTGACAAGGTAGGGTCAGACGCCACAAACAAGTGTAGGGTTTACGGGCAGACTGGATGGGCCTAGCTGTCCTTATCTGCCAACAATTTCTATGTTTCTAAGTACACTGATGTTGTTTGCTTCTGAGTTTATGGTGGTGCCCTGCTTTTGTACTGCTATTGTAGCTACAACTCCTGACTTATGGTCATGCACCCTCAATCATAGTGCTTTATTGTGAGTCTGGACAATGTGTAACCCATATAGCTACTGGACAGGAATATACAGTATATGAGTTTTGAAAAAACTATATAGAATATGATGTCAGGTGACTCAGTCTATCAGTGCTCTGTATGCTAATGGAAGCACAAACACCACTGCCATAGTTCGTTTTATTCCTTTCCATGGCATCTCCGCATGTAGTCTTGCATTTGTATAACTGTGGATTTCATTATGATCACTAAAATTTGAAAGATCTGAAAGTGCCACACTGTGGTACAGAACTGTAACATTAGACAATTTGTATGTATTGACTAGCCATGAACAAGCACTGTAGTATATGTGTAAACCGAAAGAACAGCACACTCACCCCTGCTAGAGAATGTTTGTAGAAAAGGATTCAACAACAGAAGCTGCTGAAGTTTTCTTTAATGAATCCCTTCGGCATCAGACAGTGCAATAACTGCACTGCTATCCTGCATTGCACTATCTGATGCCGAATGGATTAAGTAAAACTTCAGCAGCTTCTGTTGTTGAATCCTTTTCTACGAACAGTCTAGCAGGGATGAGTGTGCTGTTCTTTTGGTTTACACGAATTGCTTTGCAAGAGCTGCACCACCACCCCTGTGATCACTGCTACCTCAGCACTGTAGTATATGTTATGTATAGTAGAGAACTGTTCTGCATGGAATTCAGTCCCCCCCCCCAATAAGTAATTGTTGTACAGTTGAAAGGTCATGGAATGTGGTTGTACACTTCTGTGGGACAAATTTCACAAAATACTATTACACAATAAGTCATAAGAGGAGTTGCGTCATGGTGGGATTACAGGCCACCTCCACAGGATAGAAACACAAGGTGAAGCAGAGTGCTTCCACCACCTGAAAATGGCTGTTAGCCCACCATAACACACATCCTGGAGTGCCTTATTGCCATTGTGAAATTGGTAATTTTCAGTAAATTGTATGTATTCTTTAAATATACTTTTGTTGTACTACCTTCAGCCAGGCTGGCATGCTGGGATAGCGGGCCACCTGCAAGCACCTCTTGCCCAGTCAGGAACCAGCATTCTGTCTACTCATTTCATAATTAAGGAATACTACATGATGGGGCATGCTTTAGCATAGGATATCGGCACAGCTTGGGTGCATTGTGAGGCAAGAGGTGAACTGAGTGCCGTATGCACCCAAGAAGTGCTGATATCATATGATAAGTATACCTTGGAGTGTATTATTATAAGTATGCACTGGACTTGCAGATTAAACCAACATTTGTAAGTTCTACTTCACAGAGAGGGTGGTGGACCCTTGGAATAGTTTACCACCAGAGGTTGTGAAGGTCAAAGCAGTCACTACTTTTAAACTAATGTGGGACAAGTACTGTGGTAATCTTGGAAGAAGAACAGAATATGGGATAGGCAATCAGGGCAGACTAGATGAATCATACAGTCCCCTTCTGCCAACAGGTTCTTATAGTCTTACATTCTAAAGACAAAAAAGCAGGTTTAACAATAAATATTTTTACTGTCTTTGAACAATGGAAGTACATTGGTATACAAAATAGTCCAGTGTTAGACTTGCTAATCAGTTTAACCGTAATAACTTTTAACTTGCTTTCAATAAATATGAAATAAATAACATAGAACAATCAGTTAATGTAGGATTCCAATAAATATGATAAACTATGTTTTCTTATGCTCAATTAATGGTAACTAATCATTTGGTAATAGAGCAACTGAATGCAAGTGAATAGTGGTTACTGTCACTTTAAATTGCAAAGTGTTAGAGTTAGTAGATATTAAATTGCACATACCGTGCAGGGTCCCAACTTGTGGATAGTGCAGAAACTCACTGGGAGGAGCAGGAAGATCCTGTACATTACAGGAATGCATTATTTTTTTCTTTTAGGACTCTCTTCTTGTGAGGGTTTGTTGGGGGGTTGGGGGTGTGTTATAGGTCCTGCGAGCTGGAGAATGGCTGGAGTGGAGGTTGGCAGCCATCAATTGCAGCAATAGCATTTTAGTTCCTTTTGAAGTGGTACAGAGGAGAAATGCCAGAGGATTTCATCACCGGGGAAGAAAGGTTTGTGGTTGTTTTTTTCTGCAAGAAGAGCATCACTTTATTTCTGTGCTGGTATGCTGGGAGAGCTCTCAATAGGTAACGGCACAATTTTTATGAAGGCTGTTTGTGGGGCATTTGAATTTTCACAATTATCGGCGGTTGAATTATCGAGTTGAATCACCATGGTGTTCACCATCACACTTGCCAGCGATGTCAGTAATCCAGTTGATTTGCTTGAACTGTGATTCCTGTCCAGATTTTTCTGTCAGAAGCTCAGTTTCATTGGCAACAGGCAGAGGTACAGTGTGGGTTGCATTTGTACATGTGTCTGTAAGAGTAGCCACAGGTCAGGTGTTTGGTTGTGGCAATCACGCATGGTGGGCTGGTCAAAAAACACATAATCAGGCAAATTTTCTGATGTTGTGGTACCGGGCAGCATATTTTTTAATGGTGAATGCTGCAAGTTACTTTGGCCCTGTGGGGTTGGATTTGCAGTTGGAGCCTTTTGTTTGTGGGCAGTACTTGTCAAGGTGAGTGCCTTCTGTAGTGAAAATGCTTGATGGGCCATGCAGATATCACTGTATGTAAACAGACCCTGCTCAGGGCTATAGTTTTTACCCATTGCTTTATGAAGCAGTCTGAGTATGGGCATAAGATTCTGCCAACCAATCACATGTCAAGATTTTTCCTGTGCAGTGCACGATACAGTATAATAAATACAAGATGATAAACAGTACAGCATTGCAACATAACTGGACATGTTGCTTATTTCACAATCAAAGATGTGATTTGTCTATGTACGATACCTATATTGTATTCTTTTTCATTTCACAGATGATGAGTTAATGAAAATAGTGGTGGAGATGGCCAGAGACATGACCATGGAGACAGTGAAGACAGGGTGGCTGACACTGCAGAGGATGAAGGAGTGAATGCTGGCACCAGCGCAGGTGACAGTTCCTCCAAAACTGCTTGGCCATTGCATACAGCAGAGGAAGAGGACCAAGAGCCAGCACTGGTGGCTGCTGTGGGGTACCCTCAAGGTAACCCATAGCTGGCTAGAGCAGATTCTCCAGGAGCTGTGAACATACCTGTTGAGTTCTCCCAACTGGATCCAGCAAAAGAAGAGGCTCTTGTAAGAATGCAACCCATAGCTGCAACAACATCTAAGTAAATAATCATTATAAGTGGTGTTACCCAATTGATGAAAATATGACTCAGTCCATTGAATGAATCCTAGAAAACAGAAACCGTTGTTGATAACTTGGGTTCCATGTCATGATGGTGATCGTGGAATAGTGATCACCATTAAAAGCTGATGTACATCACCAAAATTAATTTTAACTTTTTTCATAGCGCGGTATAAAAACAGTACCTAAGACCTACAGGTCTTATTTTAATGTGAGGGTCTGTGCCACCCCCACACCCTCCCATGCGTGTATACCTGCGTACTTCCCATCACGGTATTTCGCCCACCACAGTATCCAGTAACTCCCCTGCTAGGTAGCCATGAACACAGACGCTGTAATTAAGTCACCATTTTTGTAGGTGCCCAATTTCAGTCACCTTGTTTACGGGATACCATAACTTGTTATTTAATGCTTTGTTGTCAAGGCAGCAACATGGGTTCTGTAAGCATTTTGGTACAGGGACGGCCTTGGTTGGGTTCACAAACACTGTTCTGCATGATTTTGAGAAGGGTTTGATGACTGGGGCAGTGTTTGTGGACCTAACCAGGGCTTTTGATCTGATTGCCCACAGTCTGGCCTGCATAAAACTGAAAGATCTGGGGTTTCTGATGTCGCTGTTTCTTGGTTCTATGATTATCTGAGTAAGAGGTGTCAATTTGGCCATCTAGCATACTGGCTGCACCCCTGGCGGAGCTTTTCAGCAGGTCACTTGAGACAGGGAGGGTACCTAGGGATTGGCAAGAGGCATATGTGGTACCAATCCATAAAGGGGGGTCGAGGGAAGTACCAGGTAACTATAGACCCATCAGTTTGACCTCGGTGGTGCGAAAATTAATGGAGAGTATACTAAAGGAATGATTGGGGGTGTACTTGGAGGAGGTGGGAGGTCTGGATAGTCGGCAACATGGGTTTGTGCCAGGTAGATCATGTCAAACCAACCTTGTGGAGTTCTATGAATGGGTAACATCAGAACTGGACAGGGGTAAGCCTGTGGATGTATTATTCTTGGACTTCAGCAAGGCGTTTGACTCTGTCCCCCACAATGGTCTGGTGGAGAAACTGATGGGGTTAGGAGTAGGCCTTTGATGGTCAGATGGATTGAAAACTGGCTAGCTGGATGCACTCAGAGAGTAGTGGTCTGTGGGAGCTCTCGAACCCTAGAGAGGTTGGTAGTGGGGTACCACAGGGCTCGGTCCTGGGTCCGATCCTGTTTAATGCATACATATCGGACATCAGGAAGGTATAGGGTGTGAAATGAGTCTCTTCACGGATGACTCCAAGATGGGAGCAGTAGTTGAGGGAGAAGAGGGGAGGTTGGCCCTGCAAGGGGACCTGGACACCCTGGAAAGCTGGGCTCACACATGAAAATTAAATTTCAATATCATCAAGTGCAAGGTGTTGCATCTTGGTCAGCGAAACCCTAAACACAGGTACACCCTGGGAGAGGAGGCGCTGGAGGTCTCAATAGGGGAAAAAGACCTAGGGGTCATGATGGATACATGTATGAATAATTCTGAGCAGCGCAGGAGAGCAGCTAGCAAGGCAAACAGGATGTTAGGATGCATCGTAAGGGGATCACCTCTAGGAGCAAGGAAGTGATTCTGCCACTGTACAATGGACTGGTTAGACCACACCTTGAGTACTGTGTACAGTACTGGAGACCACACGAAAAGGGACATACAGCTCCTGGAGAGGGTACAGAGGAGGGCAACAAAGATGATACGAGGGCTAGGGGATTTGACTTATGAGGACAGACTTGAGGAGCTCTGCCTGTTTTCATTGGAGGAGAGGAGAGACAGGGGGACATGATTGAGGTCTTCAAGTACCTCAAGGGAATAAATAGGGTAAACATGGAGGGGATCTTTAGACTAAAGCAGGGATGTATCACCAGAGGGCATGGTTTGAAGTTGGAAGGTGGAAGGGTGAGGGGGAAAGAGAAGGAGGTTTTTCACTGAGAGGGTGGTGGACCCTTAGAATGCACTGCCTGGTGAGCTGGTTCAGAGATCCACAGTGGAGGGCTTCAAGAGATGGTGGGACAGACACAGAAAGTGGATGTATCAGATAATGGCCTGTCCCGAGGTGGGGTGGGGATGGATGATAGGGATTTCTGGAGCACAAGGGATGGGAGGGTCTCGGCACCCAACTAAGGATCTAGGTTCGAGCAGACTTGATAGACCATAAGGCCTAATCTGCTGGCAAATAGTATGTTAGTATGCTATTATGTAATTTGTCCAAGTAGGTTCTGTGGTTTCTGATGTTTTGTCAGTCAGTTGTGGTGTGCCTCAAGGGTCCATCTTAAGATCCTTGTTATCCTCTATTTTTATTAACCAACTTCCTGGGGTTTGTAAGCTTAGTGAATCATTGCTTTATGCAGATGATCTTGTAATTTGTGCTCAGTCAAATTCTGTGTTTGAACTCTCTTGTTCCTTAGAAAAAAATTTTGGTAATGTCTGCTCTTGGCTTACTTCAAATGCTATGGTTTTGAACTCAGCTAAAATAAGTTATGTTATTTGGTGCACAATTTATGTTGGTGGACACCCGAGAATTGAGGATATCTGATTTTCGGGGATATTTCCTCAAACAAGTGCCTCAATTTAAATATCTGGGCACACTATTGGATCCTAGTTTGACCTTTTCGCTTCAGATTCAGTCAATGGTTTAGAAAGTAAACCAAAGAATAGGGGTGTTACACAAATTCAAGTAATTTTCTTCACAAGAAACTAGATTAGCAGTCGCTATTGGATCTATTCCATATTTTGATTGCAGTTCTTGTTTATATTATAATTTAGGTGCAAAGGAAATGCAAGCACTATTTATGGTCTATAACAATATCTGTAGATTTATTTTAGGTGCCCCCAATAGGACACATCGGTGCAATCTTTATTCTCGGTTGCGGTGGTTTTCCCCTAAATAACAGAATAAAATATTTTGTTGGTCGCTTGATGTATAATTGTTTTCACTTTGGTTCCCTCTTTCTGATCTCATTGTTATGAGAGAATTGCTTTCCAGCCTGAGGTCAGCTGACAGCCCCCTATATTTTGTCCCCAAGTATTGGCTTCGATCTAGCTCTAGAGCTTTTTCAAAAGCAGCACCATTAAATTAGAATTCAGTTCCACTTGATGTTAGGATTGCTCCCTCAGTTTCAACTTTTAAACTTAGGTTAAAAATCATTTATTACTTAGATCCATTTGTAACTGTAAATTGTAATTTGTATTTTTTGTTCTGTATTGTCGTTGATTGTATCTGTGTATTCTATACGGTTTTTTTTGTCCGGGTTGGGCCTGAAAAGGGACCTCTGGTCCAGTGCCTTTACCCGGTTATCAAAGAATAAATGAAATAAATGAAATGAAAATGAAAATCCTGTCAAACATGAGTTTGTTCACACAGAAGTCATAATTGTTTATATCACGGTTGTTGTGGCACTAGCAACATCAGTGTTATCATTTGTATAATCGATGTCTTACGTAGTGTACCACCTTTATGGGTTTTGTATGTAGCTGTAATCACATCACAGAAAGCTACCAGAAAAAGAAACAGTTTTGGGAATGAAATAATACAGCAACATATGAGCAATGAGAGATGACTTCTGTGGTACTGGTGCACTTCACTTAATATTTCTTCTAGCCTATAGAAAAACAGGCACTGAAAATGTTATATGCAACACAATCATTGCTGAATACCTCTTAAATAATGTGCAAATTTTACCCCCACAAACCCTTTCAGATGAAATGTCAACTGAGAACAGTTGTACAGTTAACAATGTACAATGCTGGGTATACAGTTATGATGCAACTGTCCAAATGAACTATCTATGGACATTACCTTGCACGTTCTTAGGACAACACAGTCTTGCACTGCAGGATCTAGAACTGTTAGTCCTGAAATGCAACGCTGTATAGGTGTACTAAAGTGTAAAGCCAAGCAGGCAGCACGGGCTGTATTTGTATTTTCTTACAAAATGAAAACTTGTTATAATGCACTACTAGTGTACTGATTCATTCATAGAAACCATCTTTCAGCCATGTCCTTATCAGGACTGAACGTTAGAACCAGCACTACTTGTGCCAGGCTATCCTCATAAAACATAAGGTATCGCTGTGCCAGTATCATCAAGCCATGCCAACCACTTACCACAGCTGCATTTTGATAGAAGCCTGACAGAAAAAAAAAGTCAGATGTACCAGTCATTAAATTTGAACTCAAAATACAAAAAATACTCACCAGCCTTCAAATAACTGAAGATGTCAACCAGCCGGAGAGACAGCAACCTAGAAAAAGAAAGCAAAAGACACCCATGGTGAGTAACTTTCCATCACTGACTGCTGAGCAACATGACAGACTCAAGCAAGAAAAAAGATGAATTAAATACTGAAAAAACTCACTGTGTGGGCAGCAAGTGTGCTATACAACTGGTATGCAGCATGTCAAATTGAACTAATTTTACAGACACTGCCAGTGACAGATCTATGCCAAATACTTAAACATTTCTACGCTGAGGTCCGCCAGACTGGTGGAACTGAGTATAGCCATCCTGCTAGCATTAAGAGTGGGGCTAAACTGGCAGCTGAGCAGCCTGCCTTTAAATTGAAGCATAAATCTGCACAACAATCCACAACTACGGGCTGCCAACAATATCTTCACGGCTGTCTGTAAATATTACAGAAGGCAAGGAAAAGACAGTTCACAGCACCACCCAGCAATTTTCCAAACCGGACCTTGTCATTCTTAAACCCTCCCCAATCCTGTCACCAGACAATCCACAAGGCCTTCTTTACAAGGTTTGGTTTGACATACAGCTGTGCATGGCAAGATGTGGCAGAGAAGGTCTCTGCCAACTTAAACCACACCGTTTTGAAGTAAACAGTGATGAAGGCATGGAATACATAACACGAACATTTAATGAGTTCACAAAGAACCACAAAAACATTGAACCAAACAAACAGCAGTACTGAGGATTCATCTGTGCTCTGCCAGAGAATCCACTGCACCCAGTCAAAAATTTCTAGAAATACATATCTAAACTGCCACCAAACCCATCACTTCTATTGCCACCCAGATGAATAGCATCTAGAGACTACAGCAAAACAGAGATATGGTATATCAGACAGCCCCTGGGCATAAACTATTAGGCAAACTTGATGCCCAAAATCAGCTGTGAAGTCAGACTCTCAACCTGCTATATGAAGCACAGCATGTGAGCAACCAATGCGCATCTTCTTTCAGGAGTGGGACTTGAAGCAAGGGAAATCATGGCCATGACCAACCATCACAATGAGTCAAATCTCCGGTCCTGCTGGGCAGCGCACACAAGATAGACGCTACTGGAGTGAAATCTTCATTCTAAGGAACAAGCATGCAAATGAAACCCAAAATACCTCTGCAATAACTTTGGCAAAATAGCCAACTACCAGCAGGTCATCTCTGCAGCCAGATGCTCCAGCTATTTACGAGGCAAAATGGCATACTATATATGACGCAAACAGTAGAGACCAACATCAGATCATGGCACTCCTCCACAACATCACCAAAGAAACCACAAGCAACGCACTGCTTAAACCACAAAACTGTTGTAAGGAAAAAGTTGAATTTATTAACTTCACTAGATAAACGCATTACAGTTCCTAACAGTTAATTCGATGTATTGCAGTTGACATGACAATTTATTACAGTTCTGTTTAAAGTCCTCAACTGAAGAAAAGCAATTTGTTAATTAAAATTCATTATAGTTAATATTACAGTTCATTCCATACAACACAATTATGTTACAGTTCATTACAATTCATTGTACTGCACTTTAAGGGACTATTGTTTCTTTGAAAGTTATAAAAACAGAGTTTAAAAGTGAAATTAAATAACAATGTTTAAAAGTTTATCCTCAGTGTCGCACCAAATTTTCTGCCCATTTTATAAGTGCAATAAGACACTCAGAGGTGTGGGTTATGGCCTGATAAGAGCACTTCCCAGATGTGCTAAAGGCACTTGGCTTTGTGTCTCATAACACACCTGGGGCAGGTATGCTCTTATCAGGCCATAACCCATACCTCATTGTATCTTATTGTGTGCATATCACAATAGCCAGTTTAAAATATTTGTATTCTAACTTTTTTATTTCTTGTCTCTGTCTAACAGCATGCTTCCATGCCACTCCATAGAAATGCTTGAACAACAGCCAAGGAAATTTAGTACATGCAATAAACCATTCATGTAATCAGTACCTCCCTCGAAGTTAGACCTTGAGACAATTGGTGGGATTTCAAAAATGTCTGTGCTGTTTGCAGTTTCTTGGGTGGGAGGCATATGTAAACCATTGTATATATAATTACTTCTGGTACAAAAACTGTTACAGACAAAAAATACCAAGACTTACAACTCGGTTACATAGACTTAGCAAGTATGCATAACATTAATGTATAATTAAGCAATAATGTGTGACAAGTGGTACATTATAAGGAGTAAACGTATCAGCAAGGGCAGTTTCTTGTGAAAGATGAAAACAACTGCTTCCACAACCTGACAACAGGTATCACTCCTTCATTAAACACAAGATGAATTGGCTTATTCAATTATAAAAAAGGAAAAGTTATAGGAATCACATGTGTTTTAGAAAAAAAAGCCATTGTTATGGTATTTTGAGATGGGCTATCATCTTGGAATAATGCTCAGCTGAAATTAGCAATTCTTCAAACAGAAATCATTATTCTTTCTACACATTTAGTGATATATAGTGTGTATACATGTGGAGCATGAATACATGTCAGGAAAAGAAACACAAAATCCACACATATTGTACATCACTATATATAAATAATTAATTTCTATTAAATTCGCTTCTGTTCTAATATCTGTTTAAACAAACAGGTGTACAGTATACAGCAGTATTTCACAAGATGCTGAAGTTCTGCACATTCTTCATGGTATTTATATGCTTGTACATGTGGCAGCAATAGTGACTATCTGCATCACTGATAATTTTAAAACACATTATAGATTGATAGTAGAAATATCCATTCGTGGCCATTCTGTATATTCCAGCTGCATGGTGTGTCTGCAACTTGGTGACATTACTACATGTGCTTGTGTGTCATTAGAGCATCTGCATGTATTTGCCTCTGCATACAAATCAAGTATGGTTGTAGGATGCATCATTGTACTGTCTTTATAAATGCCAAGTTCTTTGTGGTGCACTAACAACATTTGCACAGTAACATGTATTATATCCCTAATGATAACTTGCCTTATTTATTTTTTTATTTGTACACAAACTACAGAAATCAACATGAAATGCAGTGTTTTCTAGATAATTCTGATTACTTCCTGATATGTTACAGTATGTTGCATTTTAAATTGAGAATTTGTTTTGGTATAATCTTTTTATTGATTTTCAGAAAACGATACAGGCCAAAATATTATAAAAAAAGAATTATAAGAGATATGGTAACACACTATAACATATAAATGTAACATATAAATAAAAACAGAGAACCATATACATCCAGTCCATTCGATCAAAAGGAATATAACATTTATGAAGAATAATATAGGAAAAAATACATATGTTCAAAATTAACTAATTACTTCCAACATAAGGCTGTGTATTCGGGGTGCAGAGTAGAACCCCTGAACATAATACTAGATGAGAGAGATGAGACCTAGGGGCCTATACTATCCCTCTTGTAATGACTGGGCTTCTAGAGGAGACAAAGAATTTAAGAAGGGCTCCCACACTTTGAGGAAGCATTCTCCCTTATCTTTCAGGATGAGAGACAGATGTTCTATGGCAAGTGTCTGTACTGAAAGAGCTCTCCATTGAAGGGTCGTGGGGTGAGCGCATGACACCCATGTGTTCATGATACATTGACAGACCAAGATTAGTAATACCCATATTCATCATAGGAATAACTCCCAGCCCTCTGTGCCCATGTCCTCCATGCCAAAGAGCATGGCTACCAGTGTTACCGGGATTTGCCAACCTGCCATTGTCAAATGCTCACACGATATAGCCTTCCAAAAAGTATTTTTTTTTTTAAGTTTATTGGTCATCCAACAAACTGTTGTGGACATTACAAAAGACATCTACAAATACATATAAATTCCAAAAAGTCATCAGAACCAGGCATGTCCAAAAATAATGTATATACATACTCACTGCTAATTGGCACCTGCCACACAGCGGGGAGATTGCAGGCTAGGGTACCTCTACTGTTGAACTACTACTGAACTTGGCTGGCAGGCTAGCCTAGAGGTTAGAGGAATGAGGTGCGAATGAGCTTGGTACATCCAGCAGACCAGACCTGAGTTTGATTCTCACAACCTTCACTTGCAGACTGTGTGACTCTGAGCAAGTCACTTAACCGCCCACTGCTCCCAGGTCGCCCCTGAAACCAGGCACTTGTGCCTAGTGGGCCTTACCTTGTTACCAAAGACTAAAATAAAAAATAAATAAATACTATGTATATAATACTGTGGACAGATACAGCACTTGTAATGTTTCTTTGTTTCCATAGATGACTAAATCACTTCTTTTATTTTGTTTATCTTTTTATTCCCTCCACTGGACAACTCTTCTTCACTCAGACCCCCCTGCCACCATCACCCCAACATCCACTGGGACTTACCTGACAGCCAATACCCCCAGGGCTTGCCCCCCCAGAGGGGCCAACAGGGTCCCCCCAACCCCCATTAGGGACCAGATCTAGTATTTTGACTGGCAAGCCCAGCTAGTTGGGTGTTCAGCCTGTGAGAGTAGAGGGCCATCATGCTGCCAGTAGGTGTTTTTATCCCCCCCCACTTTTTCTTTCCTTGGTGCAGAGGAAGTAGCATGCAGTGACATCAATGGTTGAGCTGTGCATGCTCCCATATCCAACATGCCAGGCATCTGCCCTGCCTCTGCCCACCCCTGAGTGCAGTTCTAGTGTGCTGACCCCCAGCTACCACTAGAGGCCAGGCTGACACTGATCACCAGTCCCATCCATCCTCACAGGAGGAGAGCAGTCCCTTGTATGCTTTATCCTCCTCCTCCCGGCCATCCCTCCAACTCCCAGGTTTGCTGGTGAACTAGGGTTATAGGCATCATGAGCAGTAGCGCTACTTCTGCATCGGCGAGCCGGCCAACTGAATCAGTTCAGCATATCCACATGTCTCATTCACAGTTCTGCATGTGGTACTAGGAACTGATGCTTAGTACTGTATGGACAGCAATCATAGTTAAGGCCACACACACACACACACACACACACACACACGCACACACGCACACACACAAACCCATGAACAGTATCACACTTCCTTGATGTAACTTCATTATACCAGTTGCAAAGTTGATCACTATAAGTTACTGAAATACATGGTTACAAAACTTTACAATTTTTATTTAGAAGCAACATGAATGTGATATTATGCTGCATGTACATATACCTGCAATATTCTACATGCAATTACTTTAGTTTAAACAACAGCATAACCCTTAAGTTGCTTTCCTTAAAACATGTCTTGCTGCAAGATCTAGCATGATCAGCCAGTATGGAGTATCAACAGTGAGCTGGAGCATCATCAGCAATAATGTAAACATATGTCTTGCTGTTTACAAATGACATTCTGTCACAACAGTTTGTTACTTGACTGATTTAAACATTCAGTGCTTATTACTGATTCCTATATAAGTGTCTTGTTGTATGATAAACACACCTTCCATCATAAAAGAGGTTACGGTTAAGTAATGTGTACCACATGGTAGATGAGTAAAATACAAACTGTTTTTATGCACATCATGATATACTTACTGTTGTTGCTTCTGTTTCATCTTCTCCTAAACTCAGAGGAGATGGGGGGAGTGTGTGGTGGGAGATATGGAAAAAGCTTCTATCTTAAACAAATACTTCTGTTCCATCTTCACTGTGAAGGGAGAAGGGCAAGGTCCACAGCTGGACTTCAAAGGAGTGGAGGGGAAGAAGGCAGATGCCAGACCTTTCACAGTGGAAAAGGTCCTGGAAGAGCTTGCTAAGTTAAGGGTGGACAACGCCATGGGTCCGGTTGGCATACATCCAAGGATCCTGAGGGAACTGAAGATGGAGCTTGCAGCCCCTCTAATGGACCTGTTCAGTGAGTCCATGGAGACTGAAATGGTCCCAGAGGACTGGAGAAGGGCAAATGTTGTTCCTCTTCATAAGAGTGACAGCAAAGAGGATGCAGGGAACCACAGACCAGTAAGTCTTACATCTGTTGTCGGGAAGATCATGGAGTCACTCCTAAAGGAGTGTATAGTGGAGTACCTGGAAGCCACTGGAGCCCTAGATCCCAGGCAACATGATTTCACAGCAGGAAAGTCCTGTCAAATAAATCTGATCAATTTCTTTGATTGGGTGACAAAGGCTGTGAATCAAAGGGGGGGGGGGTGGCGGTAGATATTGCCTACCTTGATTTCAGCAAAGCCTTTGATACCATTCCACATGGAAGACTAGTCAACAAACTCAGAAGTCTGGGGGATGGGCCACAAGGTAATAAGACGGGTTACAAACTGGCTAGGGGCAGAAAACAGAGGGTGGGTAGTAAATGGAACCCATTCAGTTTGCAGATGTGCTGGAGGGAAAAGTTTGCCTGTTTGCAGATGATATCAAGATCTGCAACAGGGTAGACATGCCAGAAGGGGTGGAAACAATGAAAAGGGACTTGGAACAGTTGGAGAGATAGTTTGAAGCATGGCAACTGATATTTAATGCAAAGAAGTGCAAAATCATGCATGTGGGGAGTAAAAACCCAGGAGCAAGCTATAGGATGGTGGGCGAGCTGCTGACAATTACAAGGGAGGAAAGGGACATGGGGGTCATTATCACAGCTGATTTGAAAGTCACCAGACAGGCAGCCAAGGCAGTAGGGAAGGCAAGTGGGATGTTGGGTTGTATTGGGACGGGTATCATGAGCCGGAGAAGGGAGGTAATAGTTCCACTGTACAAAACCTTTGTGAGGCCTCATCTGGAGTACTGTGTGCAGTTCTGGAGGCCACCCCTTCATAAAGACATCAACAGGATGGAAGCAGTGTAGAGGAGGGTGACAAAGATGGTCAGAGGGTTACAGCAAAAGCCTTATAAGGAGAGAGTAAGGGACCTCAATATGTACGCCCTGGACCTAGGAGGGAGAGGGGCAATATGATTGAGATGTTCAAGTAGCTGAAGGGTATAAACAAGGTTAAAGGGAAACTGTCTTCCAGTTCAAAAAGAATGTCAGGACCAGAGGACATGACATATGACTAGAGGGAGGCCGATTAAGAGGAAATGTGCGGAAGTTCTTTTTCACTGAGAGGTTGGTGGATGCATGGAATAGCCTGCCCCAGGAGGTAGTGGCTGCACATACAGTGGCAGGATTTAAACATGCATGGGCCAGGAATAAAGGAACACTAGTGATGGGAATGTAAAGCTACAGCCAATGACCATGTAGAGTCATGGGCCGCTTTTACAAGCAATAAAATGGGCAGACTGGATGGGCCTGGCAGTCCTTATCTGCTGACAATTTCTGTATATCTATGTATCTGTTGCAGAACATTCAGCCCATAGGAGTTGTGTGCAGATGATTGCTTGACTCACAGAGCAGATGTACACCTGGATATCTCCATTACTGGACTGCATCAGGACATGGGGGGTGTCTGGGAGGATGTGGCTTGTCTCTCCGAGAATGTCAGTGAATTAACTGGCATTATTGGGGAGGCTTGTGGCCTGCTCCACAAGTTGTTTCATGAGCAGCAGCTATGGAGGGAAACATGTGAGTGTCAGTAGGAGCCACAGGAAGTAACACAGCCACCCCCACTACTGCTGGATCTGGGTGTGCTCCTTCTCATCCACCTAGCCCAACATAGACTCATTGTCATCCCACCACAGAGACCATAAATGGGTGGCCCACTGCCAGAGGCACAAAACTCAGATGAAGGAGAAAATGGTTCTGGCAGTGAACAGTAACTCCACCTCTTCAGCTCTTTTCCTGACTCTTACACTTTTGACAGCAATGAGGTAGTAACTCACCTCATTGTCTTGAAGTAGATGTCAGACTCTGGCATGGAAGTCCAACTGCAGAAACACCACATAAGATATTTTTTTTGTGGGGGGGGGCATTGTATTCAATCATTTTAAAATTCTTTTACATATAAATACATTTTTTTTTTCGAGCAAATACTGGGGTACTTTGTTCCCTTTAAAAAACAGCATTGAAAGAAAACATAATATATTGAAACAGTACTGCAACATATCATTAAAGTCATTGTCCATTATTGATATTATGCAAGCTGTTCAAGTGCTTCTATAGTCACAAACACTATCTGTGACAAAAAGAGATGATTTTTTTTCTATATGTTATAGTTCTAATTATGATTTTAGAAATATGATACAAGTATCCAACATTGAATGTGCTGTTGTATAACAGAAAATCAACACTGCAGAACTGCTTGATTCTGTTCTGTACTTAAGAATAACTTCTTAAGTAGAAATTTCTGCTATGTATGTTCAAACAGTACTACAATATTACCTGGTACATATGTCAGCATTTTTATATGTTCAATGTACAGTTATAATGCAGACTGGCAAAAATTATTGTGTAGGATTTCAATTGTCATAATGTAGTATTGTAAAACAAATACTGGGAGTGACATGCAGCACATATAACCATGGCAGTACTGTAGTGCTGTATGGATATTTACAATCAGTGATGCATCCTTGCAGGTTACAAATAACATAGAATCAGTACATATGGCCTGTTGATTGTTAATGTATATTAATCAATGGGACTGAAATATTTAATAATTGCACCTAATTTCAGTGCTGTAAACACGTAGCAGAGCTTCAAGCTGTAATATTCACTTGAAACCCCAAATTTGCAAAGAAGTGTGCTTGTTTACAGATTGCAAATAGCATGCAATCACCAACCATTATCATTCATTCAGTAATTATGCAATTACACGTGACAGAGAGTGAGCTATGGTGTGATAATGAGCCACCTCAGGGTGTAGGTTGAAGAACAGATTGAGCATATGTGCTTCCACCACCCTAGAAGGGCCATTACCCCACCACAGTGCAGTCCCTGGGTGTACCTTATTGCGCTTATGAACTAGTTCATTTTTAGTATATTGGCTACATTTTATAAAAATATATTTTTTAAGTACTTTCAGCTGTTCCATTGAGCTAGGATAACAAGCCACCTGAAAGTACATCTTGCTTACTCAAAAGACAACATTCTTGAACCCACTGTACACATGTGTCACAGCTGTAGGCAGGGCTTCAGTTAACTTTATTTGGGGAGTATTTGATTCCCAAAAATAATGCAAAAACTTCCAAAATAAAGGGGGAAGAAGTCATTGACTTCCAAATCTAAAAACAAAACTGGATGACTTTCAAAACTGAAGACACAGAAATTAAGAAATTATGGATTTTTCTAAAAGAAACTGTATTTTACCACTAATATTTATATTAATATCCATAAATTGTTCCTTCTTAGAATACTGGCTTTCAAATTGAGGGATCTGGGAAGTATTTTGACTTCCAAAAAACTGAAATGGCTTCCAGATTTTGACTCATGGAAGTATTTGACATTCTCAAAAAATAAATTAACTGAACCCATGGCTGTAGGAGTAATATTTAATGGTCTGAAGAAGTTTGCAATCAGTAATTTCTACTTACAGATGAAAAATGCTGTGCAATTAGTAAATATTGATGCTGAACCAGTAATCTGTATTCACTACTTCACTGGTAATATTTACAAATCACAAGGTGTATGCACGCTGTGAACAGAGATGTAATATTACCGAGCTGCACCCTAATTGCTGATTGCAAATGTTTTCCTGATGAAGACATGTGGTACAATTGGAGCAGCAATTATTACTGTTTGCAACAAATCTGCCACAAGTGATTTCTATTTACAGTTTACAAATACCATTCGATTGGCAAACATTACTGCTCAATCAGGTAAAAATTACATGTTGCAGACGGTAAATATCTGAGGAATGGCTGAAGGTAATCCTGATGCATAACGATAGGTTTGGGAAGGTATTCCTTTTTATGAAATACCTGAATCTTGGTGAACAATTACCCTTTATCAAAATATGGGTTTTGAGGTGTGATACTACCTCAGTATTTGCTTGTTATATCATTTTGAGTAAGGCTGGTGAATATTATCATTCAAGCAACAAATAAAAATTACATGTCACAAATCAGCGTGCGACAGGTAAAAACTAACATGGTTGCAAATTGTAAATATGTGAGTAATGGCCAAAGATAATCACAATGCACAAAAATTGATTAGGGGGAGGTATTTTCTTAAATTAAATACCAGAATGGAGCAAAACACAGCTTTTGGGGTGTGATGTTACCTCAATATTTGCTTGTTATACCATTTTGAATGAGGCTGGTAAATAGTATCGCTCAAGCAATAAATAAAAAAATACATGTTGCAAATTAGCACACGACAGGTAAAAATCACATGTCGCGAATGGTAAATATTCAAATAATGGACAAAAGTAATCCCAATACATAAAGATAGCTTTGGGAAGGAATTTTCTGAAATTAAATACTAGAACTGAGGTGACAACTATTCTTTACAAAATACAGGTTTTCGTGGTCTGAAGCTACCTCAACAATTGCTTGTTATTCCATTTTGAACGAGGTTGGGGAATAGCATTGCTCGGGCAGCAAATAAAAATACATATCATAAATTACCGCACAATGCATACAAGTTACTATCACATATGGCAAATGTTATAGGAATGGCTGAAGGCAATCCCAATGCACAAAGATAGGTTTGGGTAGGTAGTTTTGAAATTAAATGCCACAATGCAGTTAAGAACTGCCATTTACTAAAATATAGGTATGGGGGTCTGATTTTGCATCAATATTTGCTTCTTATACCATTTTAGAATGTAGTTGGTAAACAGTGTCACTTGAACGATAAATAAAAAATAGATGTCATGAATTAGCACACAACAGATAAAAAGTGCATGTTGTGAATGGTAAATATCCAAGTAACGGCTGACAGTAATCCCAACAACTAAAGACAGGTTTGGGAAAGTATTTTCTGAAATTAAATACCAGAACTGAGGTAAACAACTGCCCTTTGCCAAAATACAGGTTTTGGGTCTGATGTTACCTCAATATTGATTTGTTTATTTATTTATTGAAGCATTTCATCTGGAAATGACATACTGAGCTCAAATAGCTCATTTCCAGATGTGTCCTGGGGGGAAGGGGAATTGGGTACATTTGAATATACAGTTGTACAAAAATGTAAAAGAAAATACAGATAGTACAACTGAATATAAAATATAGATTTTCAGCAGAGAAATATGAATGGGTATATACAATGTGTGCAATATACAATGTCAGTAGACAGGAACCTGATTAACAAATACAATGTACAGGGAGATAACACAATGAGTGCAAAGTACAGTGTTGGCAGTTTAGGTATATACAGTAAGTGCATATATACAGTCACAGCAGTTACAGTAAAATTTGCAGTTTGAAGCAAAAAAATGAAAAGCAAGGCCAGGCATGTTCATGACAGTGGCAGAAGGGGGAGGTGTATGAGTGGAGAAGAGAAATAAGGGAGAGTTTAGAGGGAGCAGAGCAAATGTTTAAGGGGAGAGAATTCCAGAGTTTAGGAAAGTGGAAATAGAAAGCTGATTGTCCAGCTAGAGTTTCTCAGGGAAGGAGCTTGAGGGAGTAAAACCCAGACTTTTGGAAGGAGTAGGAGGAGGGGATGAAGGGAGAGAGTAGGGAGTCGAGATGGGGGGGTAGAGAGGCTAGCCGAACTTTTGAAGTGAAGGAGGCATAGTGGGACAGATGGTGATCCTCCAGGGAAGGGAGGGAAAGAGAAGTGTAGAGAGTACAGTGATTGGTGCAGGTAGGGCAGTTAGCAGCAAAGAGGCAGAAGGAGTGGAAGAGAGGATCCAGTCTAGCCAGAGTGGACATAGGGGCAGCATCGTAGACTAGGTCGCCCATAATCAAAAGATAGGGAGAATCATCTTGGTAATGATATCATGGTGGGCAGTGAGGGGGATGCTGTTTTTATGCCTATAGAGGACACCAAGTTTAGGATGGAGCTTTTTGTGAATTGCATCAATGTGCTGGAAAAAATGGAGGTGACGGACAGGCCAGACGCCTAAGTACTTGAAGGTAGGCATATCGTCAATAGGGACTCCATCTAGGGTGTGGAAGGAAGGGAAGGGTATTTTCTTTGCTATACAGTTTTGAATGAGATTGGTATAAAGTATCACTTGAGTGGTAAATAAAAAATACATGTTGCGAATTAGTGCATGACAGGTAAATACTGTACATGTCACAAACAGTAAATAAGCGAGTAACTGCCAAAGGTAATCCACATTCATAAAAATAGGTTAGGGGAGGTGTTTTTTTTTTTTTTTTTTTTTTATTAAATCCCAGAATCAAGCTAAACAACTGTGGTTTAGCAAAATGCATGTTTCTGGATCTAATTTTGCCTCTGTATTTCCTTCTTTATATCTTTTTTGAAAATTGAAAAGAAAAACAAGATGGCAGTCATAACGATAGGTATTTCTCTCCACACAAGTAAATCATGAAAATAAGCACCTGCCAAAGGTAATTTTGTTTTACTGCTTGAAATGGAATGCTTATTTATTTTGTATTTATTTATTTATTTTTATTGTTTGGTAACCAGGTAATACCCACTAGGCACAGGTGCCTGTTTTCAGGGGTGACCTGGGAGCACTGTGGAGGTTAAATGATTTGCTCAGAGTCACACAGTGGGCAAGTGATGGTTGTGGGAGTCAAACCCAGGTCTGTCTGTTGGATGTACCAAGCTCATTCACAGCTCATTACTCTAACCTCTTGGCAATACTGCCAACCCAACTTAAAAATCATTCTGCTTCTAAAATGGTATAATATTTTTTCAGCAAACCTTCAAAAGGAACACCCTTGGCATGGGCCCCTTCAGCCCTGAACATCTCATGAAAAAACCACATCATCTAAGCTGCAGGTGAGAGCAAAAAATATGTAATGTTAAGTATGGGGGGGGGCATTTTGTGGTGTTCCGTATCTCAAAAAATGTACAAAATGGCATCATATACTTTTCATATCTTGAGACTATGCCTGCCTGAGTGGGCATGCCAAATGTTGTGCATTTCATCAAATGACACCAAAGTTACTAAGGTGCAGAAATTGGAGTTTAACATTGAACAGCCAACTCAACCCTAACCACTGAGGTGCTACTGTGTTCCTATAATAGCAGAATACAAACTTTCTCCCTTCAATAGTGCTGATTAAAATTTGCTGCCTTCCTTTAATAACAGTAATATGGTCTTTTTTTTTTTTTGAAAATGTGTCTTCCTTTTACTCAGACTCATGACTCTTCTTTTTTTACTGTTATAGCAGTTATGCACCACATGACCTACCATTCCCTTTGCAACTTTTCCACTTCCTCAGTTGTTAAATGTGTTTCTTGCAAGAGAGGAGCTACAGTGCATCTGCATTCTGTGATTTCAGATGAGACAAAACTCTCTTCCCAATACTCTAATGTTCCAAGTGATTATATTTAACATAGTCATGTTAAGGATTTAAAGAACTTTATAGAAGATAGCAAGAAATAGCTTAACATAGTTAGACTCATTTGGAATTGGTTCTCTTTTCCATTCAATTAGTCTTGTTTTTTTCCCCATCAGTTAACAAGGGATAGTGATTTTTATGAGACTGTTCTTTCCTCAGTCGGATAAGGAAGTCTGAGCAAGATGGGGAAGAACCCAGTATTTTTATGGTAAGGCTCAATAACAGTAATTTCTACAATGACTATATGGGACTGTTTTTACAAATAAATGTGTTTATTTTCATGTCTGACAGGCCTAAAGTGTAAATAAATCATTTATTTCAATGTTAGGTGGGTTATCAGCATTTATTTCCACTTTAGGCTGGTCACAAAGGAACTCTTAACCAATGAGTGAACAGCTTACACAATACCAGGTGACATCATAATGGCATCTACTTCAATTAAAAAAAGAGCAGCAAAATCAATCAGAAACAGTTAAATCTTTATTAGGATAACTACTCTTGCTGGATATTCACTTCCATTGTATAAATGACATATGCTATGGGATGGCTAGAAATATCACATTTATTTTTATCTGCAGGGCTTGACCATCACAGACCTCACAAGTGTTTCTGCCACTCATGAGGTCATAGAGGTCAAAACCCACAGATAAAAACAAATGTGATATTTTCAGTTAGCCCATGGCATATCCCATAGATATACCGTATATATATTAAACTGCTCTGGCAAATATGTATCTCTCATAATAATTTGTATATCTGTCTTCAAATCCTGTTGAAGACACAAGTCTAGCAACTCACATGGAAGATTATGTTTTAATGAGTATAACTGATCAGATAATCTAGTCTCTATGCTTTGGAAAGATGCCAGAGTAGTTCTGATTTTTTAAACTGGAGACCCAAACAAGTCTGATAACTACAGATCCATCCTAACCCATAAGAGCAAAATCCTTGAACGAGTGGTGTTTCATCAAATATAAGATACTCTTGACACTTATAATCTGCTGTCTAGGGACCAGCACGATTTCAGAAAAGGGTTTAGCACTACTACGGCCCTTGCACAATTCACTGACCATGTCCTCAGAGAGGCAGATAAGGGGAACCTCACTGGCGCCATATTTGTCGACCTCTCAAAGGCGCTTGACGTGGTGGATCATAGGATCCTTCTCAGGGAATTAGATTACTTAGGCTTCTCCTTAAACTCAGCAAACTGGGTACAAAGCTACCTTTCAAGCAGGATGCAAAGGGTCTGAATTGGGGAAGTCTTATCCAGTCTTCTGCAAGTACAGACTTGAGTTCCTCAGGGGTCCATTCTAGGTCCCCTACTCTACTCACTCTTTGTCAATCCTCTGTTCTTGGAGCCCTCAGGATCTCGTAGGATCATGTACACTGATAATCTTATATTATTTAGGAGTGACAACTTCCCCACTAGGATAGCTCAGTCCCTCTCTATGGATTTCTCCTCCGTTATTCACTGGTTCACTCAATGCAGGCTCATTGTCAATGAGAAAAAAAACAAAGCTGTGCTGTTTGGCTCCAAACATAGACTCATGAGGCACTCAGATAACCTTAACATACAAACCCCAGAAGGAACCATGATAGAGCAAGTTAGGAATTTTTTTTTTCTTGTAGTCAAACTTTTTATTGAAGGGTAAAGCTTTACAACATGTAAACACAATTACACACAGAGAAATTGCAGCAAATAATTTTCAGGGTGTACAATCAGGTATGGAATACATCATCTTGTAATATTGAACACTTCCAGATACATGATCATTTGGTTCATCAATTGTAATACATAAATCCACCCGTAACCTTCAGGAGTTTCATGGGGGCTTCAGTAAATCTTTTCAGCACATAACTTTTAGATTGGGGGCAGGAGGGGCAAAAGCCTTCAGATATGGTGCCCAGATTTCCTGGTATGCTAGGCATGTGTTTTTTGCAAAGTGGGCTAGTCTTGTTTGGAGACCAGGGATTCCATGGCCTGGTACCCCTCCTTATACTCAGGAACATCTGGGATTCTCCATCATTTCAGAATTAGTCTGACAAGTTCAACAGAGGCCTGAGTAAGCCACAGTCTACGGTTATCTCTCATCTGGTTTCCTCCAGGGATTAGGCCCAGTAGCCAAATGCCAGGGGTGCTAGGGAGTGCCAGACTAAGGATTCTTGAGCAAAAGTGGATTACCCTGGCCCAAATTGGTTGCAATGGTCTGCATTGCCATAGGATAAGGAGCAAGTCTGTAGTGGGGTTCTTGCTCCTCCAGCACTTGTCCTGCGGCAACAGGCCCATTTTTTGAAGCTGATAAGGAGTGCGGTACCACAAGTGCAAAATTTTATTTCTGATTAAAAGGCTGCGCTGGTCCACACAAGCTGTATGTGCAGTTTTCCAGCACCTTCTCCATTCTTGGTCTGAGATTCCTGTATTCAACATGGTTACCCACCTGGCCTTGACTGATATAGTGGGATCCAGGGCACAGTTTCTCATCCAACCCTGTATTATCCCTGCTAATCCCTTGGTTTTCTGGGACCAAGTCATAATAGATAGTCTGACTTTAGGGGTGCTGGAAGATTTGACACAGGTTGGACAGAAACACTGTCTCCTTCACCAACTGAGGTACAGACTTCTAAGCTGCAGGTACTACCAGAAACTCTCTTTGGGTAAATGTTTGAGTTCTCTCAAATAATAAAAGAAGACAAAGGTATTGTTATCCTCCTGCACCAAATCTTTAAAGGTGTTAATCTGGCATTTGGTCCGTAAGTTCCACCTAATGGGATGGTGCTCTACACATAAGTGTGGTTTGTCCCACAGGGGAGTCAGGAGGCCTAGGCCCTGACACTTGTTAGCCCCTTTTCCTCTGTTATTCCAGGCCTGGTGGCTTGCTTTAATAGTCATCCAAAGTTGGACTTTTTTTTTGTTAGTAAGAAACCCAGGTAGCTGAATGGGATGGTGCCACCCAAAACAGTAGCTTCTATGTCCAACCACACTGGGGGGGTGGGAGGTGAGCGACTGTATCTAGACCTCTGCATACTTTGGCTGCAAGGAAGGCATAGGAGTATTTGGAGAAATCTGGAAGATTCCAGCCCCCTTTCCTCCAGGAGGCCCTAAGTCTAGCTCTGCTATATCTAGGTTTCTTGTGCCCCCACAAGCACCTGCTCATTAAAGAGTGAAATTTCTGCGCCCATGTACTACTGGAAGGTGAGAGACCAGATAATATATCCTGGGGGCCAGCATCATTGTTATAGCAGCCATCTTTCCTGCCAGGGGACAGATGTAGATGTTCCCATCTCAGTATTTCTTTGGACAGTTGAGCCCAGACAGGAGCAAGATTTCTGTCAGCCAGGCTCAACAAGTCTGGAGAGAGCTTAACCCCTAGATATTTGATTTCAGTGAGCAACCAATTTAAGCCCATGGATTCTACCATATCAGGTGTGGTTAAGGGATTTGGGGAGTACCTCCGATTTGGAGATGTTGATTCGCAAGCCAGAGATGTCCCCAGATTCCTTTAAGGTACTCAATATAGGCTGTATACTACCTTTGGTATCCCCTGTCACTATCAAACAGTTATCTGTATGCAGTTTGGCATGGTAGTGCTTATTTCCCACCTGTATTCCTTGGATTCCTGGTTGAGTATGAATAGCTGCTGACAAGGGTTCCGTGGCTAATACAAAGAGCAATGGGGGTAGGGAAACCCCTGCCTTGTGCCCCTGTGCAATTCAAAGGCTGGGGATAGTGTTGGAATTGGTAATGACCTTGCCACTGGGTTTCATGTATGGGGTTCTGATCCAGGAGGAAAAATAGGGCCCTATGTTAAAGTGATCCAGGACTGTGTGCAGGTACTTCCATTCTACCGAATCAAAGATTTTTTCAAAGTCTATGATTACCATTGCCACTAGAGAAGGGAGACCTGCCTCAGTCTACATCAGGATTATTAGAGCTCATAAATGACCTGAGCTGTGTCTCCCCTTTACAAAGCCCACCTATGAGGGGTGGATAATGTCGGGCAGAATTTTCTCCAATCTAGCTGCCAGGACTTTCGCCACTATTTTAGGGTCTGCATTTATTAGGGATGTAACTCCCAGGGCTGATGTGGTCTTTCCCCTCTTTAGGGAGAATGGTGATCATAGCTTCTCTTAGGGTGGCTAGAAACTCTTCCTTTGAGTGGGCTTCCTGCAGCATCTTCAGCATGGGGGTGGATACCTCTAGGAGCACCAGTCTGTAACAATCTGAGGGGTACCCATCATTACCTGAGGCTTTGTGCAGCATCATACTTAGTATAGCTTTATTGAGTTCTGAGGCAGTGACTGGTATGTCTAGTTCTTGTTTTTGGGCCTCAGACAGGGCCGGAAGGGGTAGGTTGCTCATGAAGGCAGAGAATTTGGCTTTGTCCCAGTCTGTATGGGTGGAGTACAAATTCTGGTAGAACCAGGACATGGTCTCGTTAATTTCCCATTGGTCATACACCATTTTACCCTTGTTGTTCCTCAGCCCCTGTACGTGTCTGTCTGTCTGCTTGTCTCTTTTTGAGCCTGAAGGCTAACAGCTTCCCATCTTTTACTCCCTCAGCCCAGTATTTATGCTGTGTTCTCCTTATTTGTAACTCAGCTTGTCTGGTTGCTAGGGTGTTGAGTTGGATTCTGAGTCTAGTCAGATCTGAGATTAATTTGGGGTCCTTAAGCCTGCGTGGCATTGCTTTATACTCAGCTTCCTTAAATTTAAGTTGGGCTTCTACTAGCTAGTCTGTCTCACTCTCCCTTTGCTTCCTCCTGTGTGTTGCGAAGCTAATGATTAGTCCCCTGAGCGTGGCCTTATAAGCCTCCCAAATCATTGCAGCTGAGGCAGATTCCAGGGGGTTAATCTGAAAAACTTGATTGATTCTGCTCTCACCAATGCCTTAAAGTCAGTATCTTGCAGGAGCAGTGGGTCGAGTCTCCACGATGCTGATTTTTGTTTAATGGCGGTGTCCACTGACAGGGTTAGCACCAGTGGGGCACGGTCCGAGAGGTATAAGGGTGCAATATATACATTATCCACCGTTGGGGTGACACCCCTGTAAACCAGCCAGTAGTCTAACCTGCAGGCCATTGCCCAAGCAGCTCAGAAGTATGTAAAGTCTTTAACTGCTGCTGGTGCAGGTTAAGCAAGTCCAAGAGGGCTCTGTGGAAGTTAGTATGAGGTTCTTGTCTTGCGTTGGACCTGTCCAACAGAAAGTCCAGTGCCAAATTGATGTCTCCCCCCCCCCACAAATATTTTTAGATTGTCCTGAGATTGGTCCAGTATTTGGGGGGAAATGGCATTAAAAATGCAGGGACATCCTCATTTGGTGCATAGGCATTTACCAGCAGTACTGGGCCCATTGGAGTGGCTAGTTTGACCAAAACATATTGCCTCTCTGAATCAGCTTTCTGGTGGATCTCCTTGCACTGCAGTTTTTTATGGAGAAGGATGAAGACCCCGTTATTGGATTTGCCTGAAGTGATATTTTCTGCTCACCCATTACCTCGTTAGCTTACGAGCCTCCTGGTTGCTAAGTTTAGTCTCCTGGAGGAAGGCTATATGACATTTAAGGTGTTTTAATCGGGCCAATATTTTCTTCCGTTTGACTGGGGAGTTCAACCCCCTGATGTTCCAGAAGGGTAAAATTATTTCAGAAAAGCTATCCATAGTCCCTTATCCAAAAAGCGTTCCCTTTGTAGAAGATCACTTACTTCCTGGTCCTGGGCAGGAAATCAAACCCCCTAGGCCTGGGTGTTCTAGCTGTATCTGGTGGTGTATCATAACTCCCTTTGTGTTTTGAGTCCCTAGTACAAGCTGTAGCTGTAGAGAAATGAAAGTGAAGCTCACCAGGATGAAACCCACTTCTACAGCATTCTGCAGCAGTTACTGCAGTAAACAATGTAATTTCAATGGGAATTAATCCCTTTAGTCAAGCAGGAACATGTGACACTGCCACATTGAATTGAATTTCACAGTTTCCTGCATGACAAAAGGGACTTACTGTATTGGCATTGAAATTACAT
The DNA here is from genome assembly GCA_016271365.2 of Neoceratodus forsteri. Taxonomy (NCBI): domain Eukaryota; kingdom Metazoa; phylum Chordata; order Ceratodontiformes; family Ceratodontidae; genus Neoceratodus; species Neoceratodus forsteri. The sequence continues at coordinate 702,839,482 of CM057452.1, read as the reverse complement.
TGTTTTCCACAGTAACTCTGCTGCAGCATGCTACAAAATGCTGCAGAATTGGGTTTATCCTGGCGAGCTTCAATCAATCAATCAATCAATCAATCAAAATCTTTATTTATTCAGGCGGACATCATTGAGCAAAGCTCATTTACAAGATGGACCTGATAGGTCAAGGAACAAATTGAAGGTACAATAGCAGACATATACAGAACACTTCTATTTAAACAGATACAGTAATATAAACATATGTACAAATGGAGGATAAAGGTTGATAAAACTTGACAGGGCAAGGTAGGATACAGTAAAAGTACCACGCAACACAGGGTAGCCGGTATTACAGGCTCCAAGGCAAACTAACGCAGACAGACAGATATGATTGATGACTGCTAAAATGATGATAAACAGCCTCTGAAGAATGACATGGAGGGGCTGGTGGGAGATTTAGATAGAGACTAAGGCTACTAATAGTAGGAGGTATGGAGGAGTATTTGGGGTAGAAGTAAGTGCCAGGAGTTGATGTGGAGGTCTTGGTCAGGGGTAGCAAAGCTGTAGAAAAAGGTATGATAGGGGGCTGAGATACAAAATAAGGGAGCTGTGAGGGAGGGAAAAAACTAAGGGGATGATTTATGGAAGAGCTGTCAATAATAATTGCTGGCTGAAAGGGGGGAGTCACTATATGTGCTGCATATCCTACCCTATCTATGTGTCCAATCCCCTTCCCCCATCCATTTTTGTTAGAGCCTGTTTACCGTCCAGGCTCCCATAAACACAACTATTTGTTGCCCAACCATACAATACCAACTATACATTTGTAGTATATTTAAAACACATATCATAAACAGGTTACAGAAACTCTGGACAGAGCAATATTTCAACTGAAGTAAAGGCATGGCTCTGAATGTTCATCAGGGCTCCCACCCATTTCCAAAGATCCCTATGCTCCCAGAGCCCCCCCCCCAATTCCTAACCTGTAGCTCTATCATCTTGTCAACTGACAGTGGAGGAGCACCCTTCATGGAAGGAGGACTGAGCCCTGATTGCTTAGCACAGTAGTAAGGTCCAGCATTCTATATAGCCCAAGGTGCCCATACTGCTGAGAACTATCTCCATGGCCCTGAAGGAGGGGGGAGGAGGCATGCAGCCCCTTAACAAAACAACATTGGGCCTTAAAAATCTGCAGTTTCAAAATCTTTTCCCATGGGTGTTTCCAGGAAAAGGGGTTATACATAGTAGGGTCTTAGGCAAGTGCTGACAAGTCTCTAAGTGGGGGGGGGGCATAGGTCATTGCCACCCCCTCTGAAAGATTGTAAATATCCAGTTTCATAGCATCCCAAACCTTCCCTCCTTTATCCCTGGAAAGCATGCTGGAGCCAGAATAAATTATGCCCTTTTAACTCTACAACACACCAATTCAGCAGATTTAGCATTGCACTATCCATAGCCACAGCCGGCCCTTGTTAAAACAAGGCAAGAGCCAGATGCAGTTATGGAAAATATGAACACTGTTAAATGAAGTTACCCCGTTAGTCCCCTTAGTAGTGGGTTAACCTTTGCAATCAGCATGACTGTGGCTGAAAAATGGGCCCAACCTTGAATATAACTATTGAGCATAAACCAAACATGACAGGAATTAACTCCCCCTCCCTGTACCCACCACTGCTGTGAGAAAAAAATACCTTAGCCCTGGCTGCCTCCAGAGTCAGACTGCATAGCAAATACCAAGTCTACCACAGAGTCAGCCCATTGGGTCAGTGTCCTCAGAGGCATTAAGCAGCACCTCCAGTCGATCAATGGAGTTTTCATCCTCAGTCCCCTTGTGCTGCACACGGTGTGCCCAGTCATTTGACAAGCGGGACCACACTCCTGGTGTGATAGTATCACCTACTTCACATGCTGGTGATCGCAGGTGCTCTGCCTTCAAGTCCAAAGGGGCTGGGGTCAGCTCTCTCAGGGGATCATAACGGCTCCTCATTTTGATGGGAGTTACCCCCAGAGAGCAGCTGCTGGCATCGGAAGGGATGAATCTTCTCTGGTGGCTTCGGGAATGCTCTCTTCTCGTGGGAGTTTCCCTGGAGTGTCCCCTCTGTTTTTTTCCTTGGGACCTCCTCTTCTAGTGGGCTGTCAAGGGGCTTCACCCTCCACACCTCGAGCTCTTTGATGTACATCTGGTTCTGCGCCTCGTTGATAACAACTGTGCTGTGGAGATGCCTCAGGCCTGCAGCAGTGGTCTTGAAGAAATGTTTCAGCTTCGGATGGATTATTGAAGGTGCTGTATTCCCCATCACAGTTGATTCTTAGGATAGCTGAGTACCTCAGTGAAGTCTGAAAGTTCAATTTATAAAACTGCTGCTTTACCCCAGTGTTCACCCTTCTCCTATTAGAGAGGTCTTGTGAAAAGTCCTGGTACATCTGTATGCCATGCCACTGAAAGGAGCCTTGCACCCGTGCCCTCTGAAGGTAATATTTTTTCTCTGGATACCGGAGGAATTTGTAGAGGATAGGTTTGGGTCTGTCTCCTGGTTGTGGGCGAGGGGCCAAGGAGCAATGAGCCCTCTCAATCTCAGAGGCTGTGCAGTTATTATCATTAATCAGTTCTGGCAGCATGCATGCATAAGAATGTATACATGTCCCTACCCTCCACTCCCTCTGGCACCCCCACACTCCTAATATTTGTCCTCCTTGCTCGGTGCTCCATGTCGTCTACCTTATTTAGAAGGTATAGGAGTTTATTATGGTGATTCTGGAGTGTTCCCTGGTGCATCTGCAGTATGGACTCGAGGTTCTGTGTTGACTGTTCAGTATGGGCTACCCGGGTGGCAAGTGCAGCTAAGTCTGTGTTTGTTTTATTAGCCACTTTTTTGAGGTCAGCAGTGTCTATTAGAATTTTGTCTAGTTTACACAAAATTGCCCCTAAATCTGTGGCAGGCTGGCTTACCTGATGGAGCTGTTGTGAACCACGCTTTGGAGCTCATGCCATCATAGCAGGCTGGTACTGGTGCTTGCCGTGGAGCTCTACACAGGGTAGCTTTATGTTAGCCTACCTGTCTGACAGAGCTGGTGCCTCCTGAAGCTGTGCAGGCTTCCAAAGTTGAATAAGTCCATCTGGAACATCTGATACTGCTGAATTTGGTATCGGTCTGCTGCTAGAGACTGCGGCTAAAATGTAAAGTGAAAATAAATTTCCACCACTGGTCTGGACAGTCAAATGGTCAACTGGATGCCCTCCGTGGATGGGTGCTGTGAAATTATACTGCCACCATTACACTGGCAGGCTCCACCCCCCCCCCAGCAAGTTATGGAATTTAAGTATCTGGGTGTTACTCCAGACCCAGCACTTTCATTCACCACCCATAGACCCAGCACTTTCATTCACCACCCACATAGGGCGAGCAGTCAAAAGGGTCAACCAATGATTGGGTGTGTGCTACCATCTGAAGCACCTACTGACCCCTGACATGAGGCTGGCAATTGGGCATGGCACCCTTCTTCCCATTTTAGACTACTGTTCTCCTATCATCTCTCATACCTCACCTCAACTGCTCAATCATTTGAATACGGTGTACAATAATATCTGCAGGTTCATAACTCAAGCACCTTTACAACACCCACCACTGCAATCTATATCAAATGCCTGGGTGGCTTTCCCCTCAGGCCCATAGGGAACAGTTATTTGGAACTCTACTTTTCAAAACCCTACAATAAGGGGTTAAATCACCTCTATCAGAACTCCTCACCATTAGACTAAACTCACATCAATTAAGATCTTCCTCCAGCCACCTTCTGGAATGTTCGAGACTAACCACGGCTCTGGGATCAAGAGCTTTTTCAAGTGCAGCCCCTAAGCTTTGGAATGCTCTCCTGGATGACCATCACACCCTAAGTGCCCTACCAACATTTAAAAAGTACTTCCTGAATGATCTTATGTTTAATGCTTCATGTAACTGTTGACCACGATCACAAAGGTGTCTCCCCTTTCTTGTTTATTGAAAGCTAGTCCCCCTATTCTGGACAGTGAGTAATGATAAGTCAGTATAACTTGTCTATATAAAGAATTTCTAACCTCACTATGCCATTTATTTCTGACTGTATGTCATGATTTTAAGTTGTCTCAGAAATGAACTGTTGTATTGGATGTATATATATTTATCTTGCTGTTCCTTTTCATATTGTCAACCATTGTAAACTCTGTGATGTCGTATGTATTTCACACTATGTTCCATCTAGACGGCCCCGGGTCGTGCCTGAAAGTGGTCCCTGGAACCAGTGTACTTACCCTGTTATCAAACTCATAAATAAATAAAAATAAACCATGCAATATTCCTGAATATAGTAATATGTGAAAAAAAGGAACCCCCCTATTGTGAAGAGTGCAGAAATTAGTTCCACATATCCAAATGAAATAGTAACACCAAAAAATAAAACTTGAATACATAAACCTGAGAAATCCTGTCCACGATTCTTATATGGCAGCTTTACACTAAGAAAAACTATTTACTAGAAGTAGCTATATGTTCATCATGTAGCAATATAGTTTGGGGTAATGCAGATTTAGATTAAATTATAACCTACATTCAAGTAATCCTACCAAGAAAGATTTGTTAACATATATATATTTTTTTATCATGTAACATTTTTCTCACCTTCCACCTTGGTTAGCCCCCATCTGACCAACACCCCCAGCCCCATCCCCCGGAATTACTGGGACTTACCTTATGGCTGTCCCCGGGAGCGGTGCCTGCAGAAAGTCAGTCACCATCCTGCTGCCGGAGATTGTTTTCCCCACCATTTTCTCCCAGGGTCCCCAAGAGTGAGTACGCATGCGAGTGGAGGCACGCACTAGTCCCATGGCCCCAGTAATGGCCCCTTTCCTCCCACCCCATTGGCCTAGCACCTGGCTCCTCTCTTGGCCCATGCTGTCCCCAGTCTCCATCAGGTGGCAGCCATCGGCTGAGAGGAGTCATCCCACCACCCTGGAGAGGAGAGTGTGCCTGTTGGCAGCTCCATCCAGCTCCACCCTCCCCCGGTTGCTGACCTCCAATGGCCCGGGCTCATCGGCATGATGCGAGGTTAGGCGTCCGGCGCCTTAGCCTTCAGTGCCACTGGGCAGGCGATTTGACAACATATATTGATTGGGAAGGTAGGACAGGGGACAAGACTGGGGAAGTTCATCAATTAAAAGAAAGTACGTGGAGTCAGTTTAAGGCATAAGATTTATCTACTGACAGAAAAAAAGAGTTATGACTGCAACCAGGGATGTGCAGTGCATGGTCTAAGAAGCATATGTAGAAAAAGTAAAAGAGATCAGCACCTGCACAAAGAGCACACTATGTGTTAGCTCCAAAACAAATAGACACCATGAAGTACTGCAAATAAAGTTATTGGCTTTAATAAAGTGCAAAAAATTGACTCAGTACAATATCAACGTAGTCCCAGTATTGCCACAAAATTCATGGATAAAAACAGCTAGCCAAGGACCAGCTGGAAAACAACTTAGCAGAGCCCTGCCCACTATGTCACTATGTCGCCTGACACATTTCACATGTCACTAGTGCTTTCTCAAAGGCTGATGTGGTGTCTTTTTGTTTTGGGCTAACACATAGTGTGCCCTTTGTGCAGGTGCCGGTCTCTTTTACTTTTTCTACATAAGATTTATCTACCAGACAGTGAATGACTTAATTGTTACAGGAAACATTCCTTCATACTTGCAATAATTTCCTTTTCTGTTAGCTCCAATATTGTTAATGAGGAGTTAATACATACAGGTAATGAGCACCCCCACTAGTGTGATGGTACAGCCCAAAGCTGTCAATTAGCATAGAACCTTGGGCACATGAGGATTCCAAGGGCAGCATTTACTCAGTCATGCACAGCACCTATACATGAATATTTAACTGCCAATCTCCATGTCGCCATAGTTGGCCAATTCTCTCCGCAACTAAAACAACTTTTTGACAAGTACTATAAGTGGTTTATCACATGATAAAGATGATAAATGAATAACATACTTCATTGCAGCGCTGTCTGAAATTGACTTGCTGAATAACTCTTCCATCATATTTCTTGAGTGTCAGGCCACACTGATCCTCTGATCTTGCTGGCTTGCCATTAACAGCCTTGTAACATAAACAGGTTTAAACGCAGTTCAACCTTGAAAATAACTCTGGAGAACAAGTAAAGCACTAACCTGGAATGGTGAAGCACCAATCAATTCTCAAAATTCATAACCTGTTAATCTGTGAACTTGGCAAATCCAATAACGAATAGAGATGTCTGTGTATCTTTCCAGTATCCAGCCGTAGCCACAATTTATCTTTGCTGAAATCCAGACTCCATAGATATATTGGAAAATATTTTTCAATTGGAGCCAGGCCTCACTGGCAACATTGTAGCTGACAGAAAAGAAAGTTACGTTAAGTATGAAGGAATTTCTCTTTTCTGTATCACTTCACATTGTCAATGGGGAGTAAATACATATGGATTTTAATTAAACAGTAACCATTCTAAATCTGGGTGGAGAAGAATATTGCCCCATATGGGGAAAGCCTAAGACTTATCAGCTAAGCACCGCTTATAAAACTGTGCCCAAAGACAACACACTGACAGAGCTCTGGACATCCAGTCTGTAGTGCTTACTGAGTGTGTGGAGGACCATCTTGCTGCCTTGCGCAGTTCCAACACCAGGGCCTCTCCTCTCACTGCCCAGGATGTGGCAAGAGCCCTGGCAGAGTGAGCTCTGATCAGCGCTGGTGTTTTTTTCTGCTCGCTCTTACCCACCAAGCCTGTTGCCCCTTTCATGCCACTCCAAACAGAACAAAACAAACTCTCAGATTTTCAAAAATCCATCATCCTCGTTAGATGCATTTTAACTGCCCTGTACAAATCCAGCTTGTAAAATTATTTTTCTTTAGGATTCACAAACTTGGTATAGAAGGATAACAGACAGACTTCTTGGTTTACATGAAAGGCTGTAGGAACCTTAGGCACAAATGATAGAACCATCTGCAACACCACTTCCTTCTTAAGCATTAAAAGATAAGGTGCCTTATGGGAAAGCACCATAAGCTCACCAATCCTTCTTGCCAAACAGATGGCAAGAAGAAGCACACCCGGCAGGACAAAATGACCAAACATACTGATAGAAGCAGTTCAAAAGGCACCCTACACAGGGTGTGTAACACTACGTTCATGTCCCATGGGGGTACTGGGAACTGAAAATACATCTGACCTCTACTCTCTGCCCAGAGAAAATGGATAACATCCAAGTTGGTCCTAAGGAACAGGCCCAGGGATGTTCCCAGCACTGATCCTAGAGCGGATATCTGCCCCCACAAGGTATTCCCTGCTAGGCCCTTGTTTACCCCTGCCTGCAGAAAATTCAATATCTGTGGGACAGTAGACTTGGATGGCCTGATACCTCTCTCTCTGGCCCAACCTGGGAAGGTATTTCACACATTGTCATAGACTGTAGAAATGGAAACTTTCCTGGAAACCATTAGGGTATCTCCCTTTTCTTGGAGAAACACTGTTTTAATAGTCTCCTCCTTTCAGGAGACAGGCTGCCTGCTGCATTGCCTCTGGATTTGAATGCTGCACTGGACCTTGGCTGCAATGGTCCATGTGAAGCAGAAGATGAAATAGAGGTTGCTGGACTAGGTTCACTAGGACTGATAAACATGGCCTTCTTGGCCACTCACTGGAGCTATCAGGAGGAAGTTTCCTTTTGACTGCCTTTTCTTTTGAATTAACTTGTGAACCAGTGGCAGTGAGGATACAAGTAAGCTCTGTGAAGTCCCATTAGTGGGACAGAGTATCCATCACCTCCACTTGAGGGCACTAGTGCTGACTGAAGAACCTCTGTACCTGAGCATTTTATTTTGTTGCAAAAAAGGTAAATCTGAGGTCACCTGAACCTTCTGCATAGAAGATCAAACATCTCCAAGTTCACGGTCCATTCCACTGGATGGACTCTTTCTTGTCTTAACTAATCTGCCTGCATGTTCAGTTCCCCTGCCAGGAGAGCTGCAGATAGAGGCAGAAGGTTTGTCCCGAACAAGTGGGGTTTATGAAAGGTAGGTCCTCTGCTGACCATTTACGTGTTTTAGCCCATGTCTTCTCGGCCTCCAGGGACTCCGACCACCCCAGGGTCTTGGTCTCCCTGGATGCCGAAAAGGCTTTTGATAGGGTTTATAATCACTTTCTTATTAAGGTTATGGATTGTTTTGGTTTCCCTCAACAATTTTCCGGATGGATTAAAAATATATGTAAATTCCCATCGGCTAAAATTACATGTAATGGTGTAACCTCAGCACCATTCAAACTTTCTCTTGGTACTAGGCAAGGCTGTCCCCTTTCCCCACTACTTTTTAATTTATACATTGAACCCTTTATCAGGCGGATTCTGCAAGAGCAGCAGATCCATGGTATTCAAGTATGGGGGAGCAACCTGAAAGTGTTGGCATATGCCGATGATCTGCTGTTACTTATTTCCAACCCAACCTCTTCCATTTCAACTCTACTTGAGGTTATTGATAAATTTGGTTTGGTTGCTAATTACAAGCTTAATCTTAGCAAATCAGTGGTCTTCCCTTAAACTTCAGAACATCCCCATGATATCACCCCTTTTGGCCTAACTTGGAATACAGAATCCATTAGATATTTGGGTCTCATATTAACCAGGATATTTCCGCCTGGCACATATAATCTGGATCGGTGTTGCATGATATTGAAGTGGATTTGAGGAGATGGCGATTTTCCTTTCTCTATTTGGGGCAGAATTAATTTGGTGAAAATGAACGTTTTCCTCGATTATTTTATCCTATTAATATGCTAAACATATGACTTCCTTTGAAATGGTTTAAAAGAGTGCACAGTATCGTATCTAATTTTATTTGGAATTACAAGAAGCCTAGACTATCATATTTCAAATTGTCCACCCCTAAGCTATCTGGAGGTCTGAGGCTTCCTCATTTTGCGCTGTATTACTGGGCCAGTCATGCCTCCAAATACCTTTGTTGGGTTAAGGATATAGATAATGTACAGATGAATACTTACGCCATTATGGTTAAGTTTAGAAATCTCCTGTATCACAACTCGGACTTAAACCAAGGGCCCTACTATATTGTTCGTCAAAGGCTCTCTCCTGCTATATCATGTGAACTCCCCATTGAAACCTCAGTTAAGGTGCATATGCAGCTATGCTCCTTTCTAAAATATTTTCACATTGGAGATCCGCCCAACCATTAATGGGTAACCCCAATTTTTTATTAGATGGTAAGCCTATTAGGGATACCTGGCTTCCACCTATGGGAAAGGTGTCGGTGCAGGATCTGCTTGTGGAGGGTGGTAAGTTGCTCACCTCTGCCGAAATTTTGACTAAGTATCAAATCCCTCGCTGTCTTATTTTTAGAACTTTTCAACTTCGTCACCTCCTAGTGGGGAAACTTGACAATCTCACCAGGGACGGAGTCTCAGGCAATTTTGAGGAGGATCTGACCCCTTTGGTTGGGAAGCCTCATGCTATATCTGCCATCTATAATAACCTGATTGAAGGGTTATTCCCAATCACCCTCGCTCCCAGAAATTATTGGTCCTTATGATTTCCGGAACATAATTTCGATTGGGATAATATTTGGCGTGCCTGCCATAAATTCCTATCGCAAGATAGGCTTAGGTTAATGCAATTCAAGATTTTGCATAATATTTATTATTCCTTTGAAATTATGGGAACAAGGTTTGTGACGTCCTCCACTTGTTTTAGATGTCAACAGGGATCTGGGGACTTGCTTCATGTTTTTGGTACTGCCGAAAGTAAGCGGTCTTATGGGAGTCTATTAAAAAGAACCTCGACCCTCTACTGGGTTTGGAAAGCTTATTTACCCCTGAGGTTTGTATTTTAGGGGACATGTCCCTGGTGGGTGTCAAGAACAGGAAATACCATATGGGGCTGATCTCGGCCTCAGTTAAAAAGGTAGTTCTGAGGCATTGGAAGGACAATACAGAGATCTCTTATGGCAAATGGCTGCATGAATTTCTAGCCAACCTTAGAACAGATAGGACCATTGCTAGTCTACAATACAAACGTCCTAAGTTTAACGGTATCTGGGGTTCCTTATATACCTTTTTTTCTGTCCCTTCATAATTCATTTTGGGTTTATTAGTCAGTTAAGGTTTGAGTGCTGTGCATTGGAGTGGAGGGTTTGGGGGGTTGGGGAGGATGGGGTTGGGTTGGCTTGGGGACTACATCCTGATGTTCCTTTTTCTATACTGGTATGTATTCCTTTTACGATATTATGTTTCTTTCTGGATGTGGTCTTTTTTTTGTGGAAAAGTTCTAATAAAAGTTGAATTGAAAAAAGAGGCAGAAGGTTTGTCTCTACCCACAGCAGAATCTTCATTTCTTCCGCTAGCATACTTTGGCTTCTCATACCCTCATTTGGTTGTTTATGTATGCCATGGTGACAGCATTATCTGATTTTACCTTCACAGCCCTGGATTGCACCTGGCTCTGAAAGTGAAGCAAACAAGATATACTGCTCTCATTTCAAACATGCTAACATGGAGCTACTGCTCTCATGGGTTCCAGACCCCCAGAACAATGACCTGATCCAAGACTGCTCCCCAGTCTGACAGGCTGGTGTTGGTCATCAGAATCAGTTCTAGTGGGGCTTCCAGGAGGGATCCCTTGCCAAGGTTCTCTGGGTTCTCTCACCATTCTGGTGACTGCAGTACCAATCAAGATGGTAGAATCACAGCCTGGTAGTCCTCCAAAGCCAGTGATCATACCTCTAGCATCCTGTTCTGAACAGGTTGCATATAAAAACATGCCCACAGTTCTGGTGCCACTGGGGTCAGGATTTTCCCTGTGCCTTTCTGCATCCTCATCTTGACCTTCCATGCTGTCAAGGTAGGGGATCACCTGTGTATCTGAGTGAGCAGGATCACTCAGGTCTTGCACACCTGGACATGCCTGGATGGGCCCCCCCGGACCTGAGGGCCATACCTTGGGATCTGGTGGCTCAGTGAAGATGTCCTGTTGGTCATCAGAACTTAGCAACTCATTTATGAGTAGCAAATAGGATAAGCACAACTCAGCCTTACCACTGCCAGTCGGTACCACAGGTGCACCCCCAGCTCAGAAGTTTGGCTGGGGGGCCAAGCTAGACATGCTAGATTGCATTACACAGTTAGAAAAGTATGACCCCAAGGAAAAGGGCCTCATTGCCCCCCTGCAGCTCTTACATCTCTTAAACACTACTGTTCTCTGATAGCTGTGGTGCCACTGATCCAAACTGACCTAACAACAAGAAAAACAGGGAACCTAAAAACCCTTTATATGGCCACAGTTGCTACTAAACAAACCTGTGGTTCCTACACTGTAGCCAGTCCCGATCTGACAAACAGTCCTATAAGAGAACATATTGCTAATCAAGAGGTTAGTGCAATAAGAGCCCAACTGAGCCTGTGCAACTCCAAGTTACTTTCCCACCAAGAAGAAACTGGGGAACCCTATCCTGTAAACCTAGCCCCAGTGCTGACTAACTGACAAGCACTGCTCTTTGAGTACCTCATACCTAATATAAGAAAAACTGTTTTAAAAGTGGTTATGAGGTGTGAGTGCACTGACAAGCTCCTTAACAGCTACAGTGCTAGGGGCTGCACAGAGAATGCAGTGGGGCTTACTCTGGCATGGTGACATCATCTTGGTGCACGTCTACATGATGCATGGTGCAAATGCACCTGAAACAAGCCTCTCTGTGAGGTGCATGGTAGGTTCACCTGAAAAAAATGACTAGAGCTCACTGAAAAATGTGTCTCTATGAGGCATGTGGTAGTGAAGAGGAGAAAGGTGCGAATGAGTCATGTTGTATGGCTGTTATGAATGATGCAGATGGACTGCATCTGTGGAGACTCCTCACAGTTGGAAGATAATAAGAAAACCACACTGCCTCAATGAGTGCTCACCCTAACAAGGGGAAAAAAAAAACAAGTGCTAACCACAATCTCTGTCTTAACTTCTAAGGCTGCTCTGCTACAGAGACCAAGCTATACTGAGCTGCACAACTCAGACAGGGATAATCCAGATAGAAGCTCAGCTTCTCACTAGCAGCTGTCTATAACAAACTCTGGTCAGAGTCAAGACAGCTGCAAAATGATGTAATTGACAGTGGTGAAGGATGTGTATGAAAGAAGTAGTATATAAATGATGGATGAATGAGTTAAATATTGTTGTGGTTTACTGTAGTTATATCAAGATAGCATCATGTAATATGGTTTTGTTTTAATACAAGTATCGCTACATACAGTGAAGCTCACCAGGATGTAGTGTCACAGAGCATATTCAGAGTGAATGGTTATGTGGCAATAATACTATATTTTTGTAGAAATAGGCAAACTATGTAATTACTAAATATTTAAACCTGCACTATGCACTTTTCCTGAGGTACATAATGACAGGAATGAATATTCATTGCAAATGGCTGTTTGTCAAAGGGGTTCCCTGAGCTTACTGGAGTCCAGCATGAGGCAAACACTGGAGGGCATCAGACACATTAAGATGATGTTAGACTAAACAGTGAGATGGTGGTGCAAGTCCTCTTTTTACCATCTGAGGAATATCACCCGAATTAAGAACCTGGTTCCACCTGATGACCTTCTAACATTGGTCCACACCTTTGTGACCACCTGCCTTGACTACTGCAATTCCCTGGACTAAGGGCTACCGGGGGTGGATATCCACTGCCTGCAGCTAGTGCAGAATGTGGCAGTCAGGCTATTGACTGGTTTGTCTCAATCTAGCCATGTCATGCCTGTGCTGCATGATCTGCACTGGCTGCCTGTTTAGTGGTGGATCACCTTCAAGGTCAGCTTGCTGACCTATAAAGCCCTACACACACACGGACTGTATTATCTGCAAGTGCTACCACCCCCTCCGCCCACTCCACTCTGCTGACAAGGGATTGCTAGAGATTCCCAGGATGTGTTTGAGGACCTCTGGGGCCCATGCAGCCCTGACTCTGTGGAACTCTCTACCCTATCAGATAAGTGAGCGACAGATCATGGAGAGCTTTAATCCTTGCAGGGCTGCGGACTGATATATCAGTCCAAAATTCCTATACATTCTAATTCTGTTGGCGGCCTAAGGGGTTAAATCTGCATTGAAAATGCAGATTTTCCATCTGGCTTTCCTGGAGTTTTGAATGAACTGAAGAATGTTATTGTATCTGATCTATTTATGATTATTTTAACTGTTTTTTTAATTAGTATTGTACAAGCGCTACAATAACCTGAATAACACTTTTTAAAAATAGAATTGAATTGGATTGGATTGAATTGGAAAGAAATGTTTATATGTTTGCTTAATGACAACATTACGTGCATTTAAAATCCATTGCCACAGGCAAATGTACTGAATTAGTTGTTGGCCATAATAAAAATGAGAAATCTCCATGATATCCTAGCTATATTGCAGGACATTTGCTAACAGCATTGGATTTTTAAAGGACATAGTGTATGCATTTCATCAACAAAGAAGTATCTTTGCCTTTTTGCTCCTCCATCTCTCCTTTTAGTCTACTTTCATGTTAATTTATCTGATGTCCTTCAGTGTTTGACTCTTGTGAGCTCATATGCAGTTTGCAGTTATGCCAACACCTCCAAGGTTGTCTCTTTATACTTCCTACTTCCTATTCTTTGATTTCAAGCAGCAGTAAACTCAACCAACTGATTGCATGAGCTGGCATTATCTTTGCCTCTCTCTTTTTATTTGATTGTGCCTTTAACATATGCTGTCGCTACATAGTGTGACAGAACATGTTCACAGGTTATGTTTAAATAATAGTACTGTATAGTTAGCCAGAACTTTTTGCAGCAGCAGGCAGAAGTATGTAATTAGTAAATATTTAAACCTGCCATATGGAGTTTTCAGAAGGTGCATAATGACGGTAATGATTTATTCATTAGAGATGGGTCTTGGCCGAAGTGTCTCTCTGAGCTCATGGAAGTGCAGCATGAGCAAAACACTGTAGGATATCACAGAAATCAGGATGACAGTAGAGTAAAAAGTGGGACTGGAGGGCGGAAAGAAATGTTAATATATTTGATTAATGCCAACATTATGTCCATTTAAAATCCATTGCCACTGGCAAATGAGCTGGATTAGCAGCAGGACATGATAAAAATGAGAAATGTCCATGATATCCTAGAGCTATTTTAGCTCATTTGCTAACAGCACTGCATTTTCAAAGGATATAGTGTGTGCATTTCAGCAATATGAAAATATCTTTCTCTTTTTGTCCCCCTCTCCTTTTCCTTTACAGCCATTTTAATTTGCCTAATGTTCTCCAGTGTGTGACTGTTGTGAGCTCATATGTAGTTTGCAGTTACACTGACACCTCGGAGGTTGTCTCTTTTTACTTGCTACTTCATATTCTCTGATTGCAAGCAGCAGCAAACTGATTGCATGAGCTGTCATTATCTATGTATCTGTCTTTTTATTTGATTATATCTTTAACATAAGCTATCACTACATAGTGTGACAGTTCATGTTCAGAGAGAGGTTATGTTTAAATAATAGTATATTTGGCAAGCACTTTTAGCAGCAGCAGGCAAAGTATATAATTATTAAATATTTAAACCTGCACTGTGGAGTTTTCACAAGGTGCATAATGAGATTAAATACTCATTAGAAATGGGTCTCAGTTGAATTGCCTCTCTGAGCACACAGGAATGCAACATGAGTGAAACATTGGAGGATATCTGAGAAATTAAGATCACACTACAGGGAAAAGTGGGATGGAAGGGCTAAAAGAAATGTTTATGTATTTACTTAATGTCAGCATTACATCCATTTAAATTCCATTGCCATTGGCAAATGGGCTGAATTAGCTGTAGGACATAATATATTGCTTAAATGCACACACTGTATCCTTTGGAAATCCAATGGCATTAGCAAAAGAGCTAAAATAGCTCTTGTATATAATGGACATAATGAAAAAAGTGAGATGACAAAAGGAAAGCATTATGTTAAAGGACAGCTCCTCTGCATGTTAATAAAACTGCAAACTGCATATAAGCTCTCGGGAGTCTAACAGGAGCCAAACACTGCAGGTCATCAGCAAAATTAAGTTGACAGTAAACTAAAAGGTGGGATGGGGCAGTGCAGGAAGAAATGTGAATATATTTGCTTAGTGCGAACATTATGTCTGTTTAAAATCCCACTGCCTTTGGCAAATGAGCTGAATTACTGTAGCAGTAGAACATAATAGAAATGAGAAATGTCCATGATATCTTAGAGGTGTTTCAGCACATTTGGTAATAGCATAGGATTATCAAAGGACGTAGTGTGTGCACTTAAGCAATATAAAAACATCTCTCTCTTTTTGCCCACTCCATCCCTCCTTTTAGTGTGTGCGCATCTTTTTTTTTCTAATTTAATGTTTATTAGAAGTTTTACATACATATATAAGACAGAACAGGACAAATTATCATAGTGTACAATCCTTCCGATATAATGAGTTTGTCTTATCCCCCCCAACCTCCCACTTCCCTTCCCTTAATCCATCCCCCCACCCCAATTAAACCACAATGTACATGACACAAGCATTAGATATATGTCAAAGCTGTCTATATTCGCCGGCCCGGTGGTGCTGAGGGTTGAGGCGCTGGTCGCTACACCTCGCGCCACGCCGGCGACCCGTGTTCAGGAACGAGCACGGGTTGTCGGGGGTCGGCGGAGAGGAGATGGATTGAGCGTCCGGAGGACTGCTCTCCATCTCCGGGGTGGGGGGAATCGGGTGGCCAGTGCTTGCCTGACCCCTAGCGGAGGCTGGGGATCGACAGCACGCAGCCGCAGAGACAGGGGGGAGGTGGGACGTGGCAGACACTTGACTGGTGCGTGCATGGGAGCGTGCGTGCACTCAGTCACTGGCGTCATTGCACGCCATGCCCACCGGGAGAAAAATTCGGGGAAAAAATGGAGCCTGGCAGCACGACGTCGTTCCCCGTCACCATTCCCAGAGGACGCCTCCCTGGCATGGACCCGTTCAGGTGGGTTGAGTCGCTCCCCACCACCCTGCCGCGAAGGGTAAGTCACGGGGTGCTGAAGGGAGAGGGTCTCATGTCCAGGGATGGCGCCGGAGGAACGGCGGAGTGCGGGGGGGTAGCCGGAGCTCCCAAGAAATAACATCATTAAAAAAAAAAAAAAAGCTGTCTATATTCTGAACCGATTAAATGGAGTACAGCGTATGAAAGGGATCCCAAATCTTCTTGTACTTAGGCAGTCTGTGGTGGAGACTGGCACTCATTTTCTCAGTCCTGAGATTCTCCAATAGTTCATTAAGCCACTCATTATAGGACAGCACTTCCGAGTATTTCCAGTTTCTAAGTATACATTTTTTAACAGACATTGCAATGATGGATATATAATATTTACGCTTTGTAACTCTTAATGTAGAATAATCTCCTAATAAACACATTTCAGGGGTAAAATAATCAGAAATGCCCAACAAGGGATCTACTTTAGTTTGAATTGTTTCCCAAAGGGGTACGACTTTCGGACAACTCCAAAAAATGTGGAGGAGTGAAGCTTCTTCCAGGGAACGCCGGGTACATAAATTGGATTCGATCAAGCCCCAGTTGGCCAATTTTTGGGGGAAATAATATAGATTATGTAAGATATCAAATTGTGTGAGGTGGAGTCTGTCCTGTGTAATAAAGCGGTGGCAGTTGTGCCACAAGGAGGACCAATCTAGATTCAAAAGAGGAAACAGAGAGATACAATATTTCGTGGGGCCATGACATTGGGGGAAATGTCACTCAAAAAGTGCAGCGTATATTTTAGAAATTGCCTTCGGAGGATGACTTAAAACATGAAGATCCTGATGTAGGGACAAACTGTTTGGCGCAGGAGTGGATTGGTCCAGAACCTTAATGAGGAGATGCTTAAGTTGACAAACCTTAAAATAGCCAGAAGAGGGAATTTTGAATTTGGACATAATGTCCAAGATAGAGAGCCAGGAGTTCTCATCTTTCTGGACTAGGGATGGAGACCCATTCACCACCTGTGATAACCAAGTGGAAGGGATTGGTTTGCCATCAAGTAAAAACAGAGAAGAATTCCACATTGATTGGGAAAGGTCGTAGTGAGGTTTATATTGTAAGGACGTGCAGAGTTGTACACGCACCCAGAAAGATACCTCAACTATCATAGACTTTAGCTTGGGAGGAAGTAAGTTCGGTTTTAAATAAAGCAGGGTGGAGGGTTCGATCCCCGTGGAGCGAATCAAAGCTAATTCTATATCGAGCCACAGTGGAAGGGAGGATGAAGGAACTGGGTTAAGCCATCAGATGTATTTAGATGGATGACTAGCCCAATAATAAAGATGTAAATGGGGGAGCCTTAACCAACCTTTACGTTTTGGGGCAGCTAGTTTATTGTAAGCCAGTCTCAGTTGCTTGTTAGCCCAGATAAATTTCTTGAGGAGTTGATGCAGTTTCCTGAACCATGCACCAGGTAACCAAACATTGAGAAGATTGAGAGGGTATAGAAGGCGAGGAAATATATTCATTTTGACCAGATTAATCCGTCCCCAGAGAGATAGGGGGAGCTTCCTCCATCTGTCCAGATCCTGAGTAATAGCTAGTATGAGAGGGTCAAAATTTTTCCTTAATGGTTGAGAGAGGATTTCTGGTGAGCACAATGCCAAGGTATTTAAGAGAATCAGGAGCCCATTTGAGGCCTAGGTAGTGACCGACTGTTTAAAAACCTTATGGTTCAAAGGAAAAACAGATGATTTACTGAGATTTAGGTTATATTTGGAAAGGCGACTGTAAGTCTCAAAAACCTCGAGCACTACGGGAATAGAAATGTTTGGGTGGGAAATCTGGAGGAGGAGATCATCTGCATATACTAAGATCCTGACCTCTTTCCCGTGCACGGTAATACCCTATATCTCAGTACTAGCTATTAAATTCCGGAGAAGTGGCTCAAGGTATATATTAAATAAGAGGGGGTGAGAGAGGGCGTGTACGCGCATCTTAATTTGTCTGATGTCCTCCACTGTTTGACTTTGTGAGTGCATATGCAGTTTGCAGTTACACCAACACCTCAGAGGTTGTGTCTTTTTACTCCCTGCTTTCTATTCAACTGATTGCAAGCAGCACTAAACTCAACCAAGTAATTGCATGGTCTCTCATTATGTATTCCTTTATTTTTTATTTGATTATGTCTTCAAGATATGCTATTTTATTTTTTTATTTATGACTTCGGTATCCGGGTCAGTGCACTGATCCCAGGGACCATTTTCAGGCATGACCCGGTCCATCATACAGTGGCACAGAGTTACAAACAGCAATGCATAAGACTGTTGACAGACAATAAAACATGATTCTAAATAATGTACAGTTTGCAATAAACAGGTAACAATGGTACACTAGAATATAGGGTAGCTTGAGGGCAGAGTTCCACAAAGGTATAAGGTTTGTAATACATAGATCTACTAAGCTTATACCTGTACTAATAGAGAACCAAAATTCATAAATATTTACATGCTATATACAGCAGTATATGGACTATCCAGGGAAGCAATGGCACCTGGAGGTATTGTAGCTATTACTACATAGTATCACAGAGTATGTTCATGGTGACAGGTTATGTTTCAATAACACTATCTTTGGATAGCGCTTTTTGTAGCAGTAGGCAAACTATACAAACACACAAAACTGGCAGCAGATACAGGCCATTTGGTATATCTAATCTGCTCGAGTATGCAGCACTTCAGTCCATTACACTGCAGCTGCCCCCACTTCCTCATATGCTCTTCCACATCTCACGCCCCCTCCC
Source organism: Neoceratodus forsteri (assembly GCA_016271365.2). Classification (NCBI taxonomy): domain Eukaryota; kingdom Metazoa; phylum Chordata; order Ceratodontiformes; family Ceratodontidae; genus Neoceratodus; species Neoceratodus forsteri. The sequence continues at coordinate 702,820,653 of CM057452.1, read as the reverse complement.
GGTTTGTACCCTTCCCTTGAATCTGTCCCACACCCTTTTGAAGCCCCCAACACTCTGCAGTGATACAACTTCCTCTGGCAGAACATTCCACCCTGCCACCACCCTTTCTGTGAAATAGTGCCCTCCTCAGTTTCCTCTTGAACCTGCCCACTTCCAGCTTCATAGAGTGTCCCCGGTTTCCCTTCCACCCTTCAGATTGAACATACATCTGGTGTCTACTCTGTTCAAACCCTTCAGGTACCTGAAGGTCTTAATCATATCCCCGCTCTCCCTTCTTTCCTCCAGAGTATACATAATGAGGTCTGTCAGTCTCTCCTCATATGGTCTGTTCCCCAACCCCAGGATCATTTTTGTTGCCCAGCGCTGTACCCCCTCCAGTAGTTTGATGTCCCTTTTCAAGTAGGGGAGCCAGAATTACATGCAATACTCTATGTGTGGTCTCACAAGGGACCTGTACAGGGGCAAGATGACCTCCCCACTCCTAGAAGTAATCCCCTTTGCTATGCACCCTAGCATCCTGTTTGCATTCGCTGCTGCCTTCATACACTGAGCAGAGTGGTTCATCTCCCTGGTTACCAGCACTCCCAGATCCTTCTCCTCCTTGGATTTTGTTAATGGGACACCCTCAAGCCAGTAATTGTGTCTTGGGTTCTTGCCTCATAAATGCATCATTTTGTGCTTCTTGGCATTGAAACCGAGCTGTCAATTGTGAGACCATTCCTCCAGTTTTGTCAAATCCTCCTGAAGTACTTTTGCTCCCTCCTCCCATCTACCTCAGCACAAACCTTTGCGTCATCTGTGAAGAGACTGATCTTGCTCTTAATCCCTACTGCAATGCCAACTATGAAAATGTTAAACAGAACTGGTTCCAGCATCAAGCCCTGTGGTACACCACTTGTTACTGCCCAGGGTTCAGATGCCCCCCCCCCCACTACTACCTTCTGCTGTCTACCCTGCAGCCAGTTCTCGACCCATCTGACCAGTTTCTTCCCTGCTCCCAGACTCTTCAACTTGCAGGTCAGCCTACCATGTGGCACTGAGTCAGAGGCCTTGCTGAAATCTAGGTAGAGGACATCCACAGCATGTCCCCTGTCCAGTGCCCTCGTAACCCAGTCATAAAACTCAACCAAGTTCATCTGGCAGCATCTGCCTGAGACAAACCTGTGCTGCCTGCTGTCCTGGAGTTGTTATCCTCAAGAAATTGCACCAGCCTTTTCTTGAGGATTGTCACCATCTGTTTACCCACAATTGCAGTAAGGCCCACCGGTCTGTAGTTCCCCAGTTTGTCTTTGGGCCTACTCCTATGGAGAGGCACCACATGTGCTTCCCTCCAGTCCCTGACCATGTATCCTGAGTTTATAGAGGTATTGAACAGGTCCATCAATGGTCCTGCGAGTACCTCTGCCAACTCTCTCTCAGCACCCTGGGCTGGACTCCATCTGGGCCAGGTGCCTTGTCCACCTTCAGGGACTTAAGGCCCTTCCTCACCCTTTCCACCGTGATTTCCCCATCTGTGGTTGCTTCTCCCTCAACCACTTCCACCTCCCTCTTCCTCTTCTGTATGGGCCCATCCATCTCCTTGGTGAAGACTGAACAGAAGTATTTATTAAGTATTTCTGCCTGCTCAGTCCCCTTTTCTACCCACCCACTTCCCCTCCTGATCCTAGCAATTTGATCCTTGCTCTTCCTCTTCTCTCTGATATACTGTATCTGAAGAAATCCTTTTCTCCTCCTTTGATCCCCTGCACTAACCTCCGTTCCCTAGCCACTTTTACTGCCCTCACCACTCTGCTCACTTCTCCGGATTTCTTCACATATTCTTCTTTGTCCTCTGCCCTGTTGGATTGCTTGTAGGTCTAAAATGCATTCCACTTTTCCCCTCACCTTCTCCTCTACATAGAAACATAGAATTTGACAGCAGATAAGGACTGTTTGGCCCACCTAGTCTGCCCATTTCCCTACTTAATGGATAAGCTGCAGATCCTAGTTAACCAACAGCCTGCTTCCTCCTACCCCCAACCCCTAGAATTGCCTTATGTCTGTCCCATGCATTCTTGAATTCCACCACTATTTTTGACTCCATGGCTTCCTCAGGAAGGCCATTCCATGCATCCACAACTCACTCCATGAAAAAATACTTCCTCACATTACCTCTGAGCTGCCCCCCCCCATCTTCAAATTATGCCCCCTTGTTTTTGCACACCTCTTTTTCTGAAAGATGCTACCCTCTTGGACTTTGTTGATTCCCTTGAGGTACTTAAAAGTTTCTATCATGTCCCCCTCTCTTTTCTTTCCTTGAGGTTATACATATTAAGCTCCTTAAGTCTCTCTTCATATGTCTTCTGGTGCAGACCCTGCACCATTTTAGTTGCCCTCTTCTGGACTGCCTCCATCCTGTTTATGTCTTTGCAGAGACTGGGTCTCCAGAACTGCATGCAGTACTCCAGATGGGGTCTGACCAGCTGTCTGTACAGAGGGATAACAACTTCCTGTTTTCTATTGGTGATGCCTCTTTCTATGCATCCCAGTATCTCCCCAGCCCTCCTGACTGCCCTCTCACATTGCTTACCCACCTTTAGGTCATCTGATATGACTACCCCCAGGTCTCTTTCCATTTTTGTTGTTGTTAGTATTTCACCACCCATTGTGTACTCTTCCCAGGTGCATTACTTTGCACTTCTTAACATTGAATCTAAGCTGCCATACATTTGACCATTCCTCCAACCTTGCCAAGTCCCTTCTCATCCTTTCCACCCCACCTTGTGTATCAATCCTGTTGCAGATCTTTGTGTCATCTGCAAAGAGACATACTTTTCCTTCCAGTCCCTCTGCAATGTCACTTATAAAGACATTGAAGAGGACTAGTCCTAGTACTGAACCCTGCAGTACCCCACTAGTAACCCCTCTTTCTTCAGAGTGGACTCCATTTACTATTACCCTCTGTGTCCCATTCTCCAGCCAATTTTTTACCCAGGCTACCATCTTGGGACCCACTCCAAGGCTAGCTAACTTGTATATTAATCTTTAATGTGGGACTGTGTTAAATGCCTTGCTAAAGTCTATGTAGGCCATGTCCACAGCCCCTTCCTGATCTACTACTTTGGTCACCCAGTCAAAGAAATCTAATAGATTCATCTGACGTTACCTTTCCGCTGTGAATCCATGCCTGCTTTGGGTTCTGTGCCCCTCTAGCCTCTAGGTAGTCAACAATTCTTTCCTTCAGAAGTGAATCTATCATTTTCCCTATCACTGAGGTCAGACTAACAGGTCTGTAGTTTCCTGCTTCTGCCCTGCTCCCACTTTTGTGAAGTGGAATCTCATCTGCCCTTCTCCAGTCCTCAGGTACCACCCCATCCTCCCATGATTTGTTAAAGAGGGTAGTCAGTGGTGTCACTAGTTCTACCCTTAGTTCTTTTAGAATTCTAGGATGAATCCCATCAGACCCCATTGCTTTGTCCACCTTCAATTTTAAGAGTTCTTTCAGAAGTCTTTCTTCTGTGAATGGGCTGGTATCAACCCCCATATCCAGAGTGTTTCTATTGTTTGGTTTAGGTACCTCCCCCTCTTCATTTGCGAATACTGAACAAAAATATTTGTTTAGTATCTCTACCTTTTCACAGTCACCCTTGGACCACCCCTTCCCTTTATTAAGACTCACTATCCATCGCTTGGTCTTCCTTCGCTCCCTGATGTACCTATAAACGGTTTTATCCCCCTTCTTAACTGAGTTGGCTATCTTTTCCTTGGTTTGGGCCTTTGCTGTTCTGACTGTCTTCCCTGCTTCCTTTTGCTTTAACTGATACAGTCCTCTGTCCTGCTCCTTCTGTGATTCCTTGTACTTCCTGAATGCTATATTTTTCTCCCTAACCTTCCCTGCCACCTCCTTTGAGAACCATAGTGGTTTTTTATATCATTTTGTTTTATTTGCTTCACACAAAGGCTTGTTGCCTCTGTGATGGCAGTTTTGATTATTCCCCATTGTTCTTCCACCCCTCCTTCTTGCCCATTTGCTAGTGCATTCCTTAGGTACTCACCCATTTTGGCAAAGTCAGCCCTCCTAAAGTCCAGGACCTTTGCCTTTGTATGGCTTGACTCTACTGCTGTGTTTATCATGAATCATACTGTTCGATGGTCACTAGTTCCCATATGGCTACCCACTTCTAAATCTGTGATCTCCATTTGAGAGTACCAGGTCTAAGAATGCTCCCTCCTGAGTCGGTTCCAATACTAGTTGTCTAAGGCATGCCCCCAGCAGGGCATCTAGAATGACCACGCTCTTTGATGTGGCTGCAGCAAATGCACTCCAGTTAACATCTGGCATATTCAGATCCCCTATCAACAATATCTCCCCTTTTTCTGCCATTCTAAGGATACCTTCTATCATTTTCTTGTCCATTTCCTTCCCTGAGATGGGGGTCTATATACAACCCCTGTGTGGATTGTGGTGCCATTGCCTGTTTCCAAGTTGACCCACAGTGCTTCCTCTCCTCCCCATTTACCCTTTTGTTCTGTTGCTTTGATTCCTCCTCTTTTACCCTCCCTGTCCCTCCTGTAGATAGTGTACCCTGGTATGTTTACATCCCAGTCATGGCTCTGTGTGTACCATGTTTCTGTGACTGCCACGATATCCAGATGTTCATTTTCCATCAAGACCACTAATTCAGGAAGCTTGTTACCTAGACTATAGGCATTGGTACTCATTACTCTCCATTTTTTGATGGATTTACCTCTTGTAGCACCATCCCTGTCCTCATTGACTTTGCTTTCTCCATTTACTTCTGTCCTGCTCCCTACTGACCTTTCTACCTTGGTTTTTACCTCATTTAGTATCCTGTTTGTAGGGGGAGGATGGGAATTCCCTGTTGCTTATTAGTGCCTCCCCCCTTGATTAGTTTAAAAGCTTGCCAATGAAGCATTTAAACTGATCACCCAGAAGATTTGTTCCCTTCCTGGACAGATGCAGACCATCTTGCCAGTACAGGCTGGTATCCCTCCAGGTAGAACCCCAGTCCCCAATGAAGCCAACGTCCTGTACTCTGCACCAGTTTTTCAACCATGAATTGCATAGTGCGGAGTACCCTCGCCTCACCCATGCCATAGACAGACAGCACTTCTGAGAAGGATACTGTGTGTGCTACTTGCCTAAGGCCCCTCCCCAACTCCACAAACTCCTCCTGCACTGCTCTAATCTCATATCGAGCCAAGACATTCATCCCTAGGTGGACTATGATGTCCAGCTCCATCTTCTGTGAGCTGTTCTTGTGATCCTGAGGATGCGCTTCCTGTTCCTCCAAGCCATGGCACCAGGCAGGCACCCTACTTCACTTTTCCCTGCTCCCCCCAGTTATATCTCCCTAATAATGGAGTCCCCCACCAGGAGCTGCTTCCTTTCCCTGTGGTATCCTCTGCCTCCTTCCTGTGGGCCTCCCTTGTGACAGTTGTCCACAACCTCCTTAGTCTTCTCTGTGGGTGCATCCATAGGGGAACTATGCTCCACCAGAATGGTGTATGGATTGTGAAGTGGTACAACTGACTGGGTGTGCCTTTGTTCCACCACCCTCACCTCCCTGAGTCCACTGTGCTCCAATTGCTGCACTTTCTTAGCAACCTCTGAGGCAGTGGTGGTGGCCCTGGTCCTCCCTGGGTGTGGGAGGTTCCCCTACTACTGTCCAGTGTGGCCTGAAGATGGGCAACCTCCTCCCTCAGAGCAGAGAGTTGCCTGCAAATAGGGCAGCATCTCAGCCTCCAGAAAGACTCCCAGAAGACTGCTGCCCCACAGCCAGTGCATTGCAACTCTCCCCACATATCTGTCTTCCTTCCTGTTTATCCTGTGTAAGTTTTTTTTTGTTATAAATAAATATATATAGTGTGTATGCTTATATTGTCAGTGCAGTGTGCTGGTAAGGATATGACAGTAGTATGCACCTTGCCCGCTTGAGGAAATGATGTCAGAGAACCTGGTATAAAGGAAATGGCACCAGGAGTGGGTGGGGTGAGTGGAAGGGAGGAATTTGGGCCTAAGCTGTGCCCTCTCAAAACAATCAGCTACAAGCTCTGACCCACCACTACCATGAGTATTGACCTTCCTGTCAGCAAGACAACCTCCTGAACAATTTAACAGAGAAAACCCCTGCTAAACAAACAGAGAAAATTCAAGCAGCTGAGTCAAACACAGGTAAGCCTCCCCAGCACCAATACAGCCTGATGAGTTGTGCTCTGACACCAATCAGACCCAAAACAAGTCAACTGTGCACAAGAAAAGAAAAAGTAAACAGTATTTCAATCCCTCTGGGTTTAAACTCCCTATCTCCAAAGCAGTATTGCAAGCCCCTTCATTCAAAAGAACAATAACAAGTGTAAAATGTAAAGTAAGGTACACCTCCCTCTGATCTGAGCAAGACTGTGTTTCCTGCTGATTCTAAGTTCAGTATTTTCTCCTTTCCAGCTTTCAGTTAGAGGTAGCTTCCACCTGAAGAATATTAGCTTTTCTTATTATTTAGCTTATATATATTTAGCTAAATCTGTACTCATCCAACTAGGTTTCTTGCTCCTGGCTTTCTTGCTCTGGCTCTTGACAAATGTTTTAGTGGCTTCAGCCAGTCCTGTCTTGATGACTGCCTATTTTTGTTCCTTATCCATTTCTGGGCAGATGCTTGCCATATGACTTTCCAGTATGTTTCCCATCCTGCCAAAGTCTGCATTTTTGAAGTCCAGGACCCTAGTTTTTGTAGTGGCTACTTCCCTACCCAGGTTGACTGAAAACCAAACTGTGCAGTGGTCACTGCTTGCCAAAACATCCTCCACCCTTACATCCTTGACCTGTTCCCCATCTTCCAGTACCACATCTAGTATATTCCTCTCCCTCAATGGTTCCATTACCATCTGAGTAAGAAAGCCATCCTGGAATGCTTCCAGGAGGATCCGCTCCCTAGCGCAATTGTTTGCTGGGATGCTTCGGTCCACCTCTGGTAGATTAAGGTCCCCCACCACTACTGTGCTCCCTTTGCTACTATGCCTCTTTATCTGCTCCCCCAGTTCCCTGTGAATGTCCTCCTTCTGGGCCAGAGGTCTATAAACAACCCCCAGATAGATCTTGTTCCCTTTCCAGCTGTGTATTTGCAGCCAGATTACTTCTGACCTGCCCTCCTCCCCCTTCCTCCCTATTATATCTGATCCCTTCACTTACATAAATGGCACCCCCAGCCTTCCCTTTATCTCTAACCCTCTGGAAAAGTTTGTACCCTGGGATAATTAGATCCCAGTCATGGTGCTTGGTTGCCCACATCTCAGTAATGGCAGCTGTGTCCACCTCTCCCTCTGCCATCAATGCTTGCAACTCTGTCAACTTATTCCCCAGGCTCCTAGCATTCAGTGAAACCATTCTTCATGCTGCATCTCTCCTTCCTGTTTCCTTACCCTTCACTCAACCCCTATTTCGCCTAAGGTCGTATCTATCCCTGTGGTGGGAGGTGGTCCATGGGACCCCTTCTCCTGGTGATTTCCAGCACCAATGCCTCCCCCTACCTAGTTTAAATGATACTTCTCATTGATGAAATCCCCAAGCTTCTGCTTCAACACCTGTGAACCTGCCCTGCTGAGGTGTAACCTATTCCCTACATAAAGATCTGTGTTATCCCTTGTGCTTCCCCAGTCCCCCACCAATCCATACCCCTTGATCCCACACCATTCCTTCAGCCACTTATCAAAGTCATTGATTCTTCCCTTCCTGTCTGTACTGACCCTTGGCACTAGAAGAACTTCTGAGAAGGCTACCATTGTTCCCCCGCTTTGCTGCATAGTTTTCCCCTCTTCCCTGAAGCTGTCTTGTACCTCCTCTATCCTTCTTCCTTCCAGATCATTCATTCCCAGGCACACCACAATGTGCGGCTTCCCCCCACCTTCCCCACATATCTGCCCTTATGCTGCCCCACTCCACCCAGATTTTACTTTTTATGGCACCCCTTCCCCCACCCCACATACACACCTTATACCCTTAAGTATAGAATCCCCTAGAATTATGACTATCTGACGCTTTTCCTGCTCACCCTCTTGTTGACCTCCACTCCCCCACCCCCCAATGTGTAAGGCCCTGTCATCCTCCTGTCTCAGCCCCCTTTGCCTCCCCTAACCTTTGCCCTGTCTTCTCCCCTTTGCAACTATGAGCGGGCTACTGACCTCCATCTTCAAACTATTTTCCATCAGTGGAAACTCCCCTTTGCACTGACTTGTTACTCCATCCACCATGCTACCACCTCCTCTACTATTACTTCCCCATGTTTTTCCTGAAATGTGGCCTTCCCCCACTCGGACTTCCTTCCTCTCGATATCCTTAGCTTTCCCCGGGCTGCCTGCTGCTTTCCCCTTATTCCTTTCTCCTTGCTCCTTCTCTCCATCTGGAGAGACTGTATCACCATCACCTCACTGCTCACTGCCCCCCTTGCCAATGTGTCTTCTTGCTGTACTGCCTACTGCCTCCCCGCTGTATACCTTTTCTTTTGTAGTGTCCTCTCCCTGCTCCTTTACTGTAGCTTCCCTCCTCTCTGCTACCTGGTCTTCTGAACTAGCCAACACTGACAATCTGTTTGCAGTGCTAATCTCCTTTCCTTGAATGAGTCTAGTTCCCCTTCCCACAGGCTGATATCTTCGCTGTCACCCAGTCTTAGTCATGTTCCTGTGCCTGGCCCTCCTCCAGTTATCACTTCCTTCCCTTGACTGCACCCGCATGTGTGGCCCTCCTGCTGTCCCACCAAGTTCCCCCTTATTTTTGCCTGTTTTGAGCTCTTTTGGATACCTCATTAGTTTCTTCTCCTGGCTGTGTTCCCCCCATTTTGTCTCCTTCATGCTTCCAGTTCCCTCCTCAACCACCCTATTTCCTGCCTGAGCTGGCCCACCTACCAATGCACCCTACAACCCCCTGCTCTCCAAGCCACTCCCAGGAATATGACAGCTCCACATCCTTGGTAACAAACAACCCTTCCTATCTCCCACCCTACTTGAGTGCCCTCCACATCCTCTCCTCCCTTATCCTGGTCTTACCCCACCCCATGGAACCCTTCACTCACCTTGGACTTCCCGTGTCTGTACAGAAAATATGTGGCCGTCCCAGATAGGCTCTTCCCTGTCCACCAGTGTGGCCTGCTGCCTGCTGTCCTTCCTGCTGATGCCCTTTAGACGCTACTCAAGATGCTACACTTCTGCTTCATGACACTCAAGCTTTGGGGCTGATCAAACTTCGGGGTTGCTTGGTCCCTTTTGAAATATAAATGTATCTCAGCCCTGCTATTGGCTGGTCTGAGTCACTGACCACCCCTTCCCCTCCTGTGTATTTCCCAACCTCTCCCTCACTCAGTTAAATGACCCCCTCCTCCCAGCCAAGATAAAATCATTTGTTTTGCAGTTACACTGTTTAAATCATACAGCACACATTGCAATCTCATTAAATGCTACCTGAATCATAAAACAAAAGAAACAACACAAAGAAAGTACTTATTTTCTAGCTCCAGCTGCCTGCCTCCCTCTGCAGAGTTTCACCTACATATTTAAACCTGCACTATGCACTTTTCCTGAGGTGCATAATGACAGTAATTAATATTTATTACAAATGGCTGTTGGTCGAAGTGGCTCTCTGAGCTCAGTGGAGTCCAACAATGAGGCAAACACTGAAGGACATCAGACACATTAAGATGACATTAGACTAAACCGTGAGATGGCGCTGCAGAAATAAATGTTTATACATTTGCTTAATGACAAGATTACATGCATTTAAAATCCATTGCCACTGGCAAATTAACTGAATTAGCTGTACTGTAGGACATAATAAAAACAACAAATCTCCATGCCATCCTAGAGGTACAGTATTTCTGGTCATTTGCTAATAGCATTGCATTTTCAAAGGACATAGTGTGTGTATTTCAGCAATATAATCTATTTCCCAATGCCAGGGCAGGTGGTCATAGAAACATAGAAACATAGAAGTTGATGGCAGATAAGGACCACAAGGCCCATCCAGTCTGCCCAATTTTTCTACCTTGTGAATGTGCCATAGGCATTTACTCTGTCAATGGCCTATCTATTCATGCTCATCTGTATTGCTCCCTTATGCATATTCCATGCCTGTTTGAAGCTCTGCATTGTATTCATATCCACCTCTTCCTGAAGTAGGCTGTTTCATGCATCCACCACCCTTTCTGTGAAAAAGAACTTCCTTACATTACCCCTTAATTGGCTTCTCTCTTATCTCATGCTGTGTCCTCTTGTCCTGCTATTTTTCTTATATTGAAACATGTTAGACTATTTCACCTTGTTAATGTCCTTAAGATGTTTGAATGTTTTGATCATATCACCTCTCTCCCTCCTTTGCTCTAGAGTATACATATTGAACTCTGTTAATCTGTCCTCATATGTTTTCTGATGCAGTCCCTGCACCATTTTTGTTGCTCTTCTCTGGACTGCCTCCATTTTGTTAATGTCCTTGTCTAGGTGCAGCCTCCAATACTGCACGCAGTACTCCAGATAGGGCCTAACCAGTGTCTTGTTAAGAGGGATTATTAACTCCCTTTTACGACTTGTGATACCCCTACTAATACACCCCTACATTCCTCTAGCTTTACCTACTGCTTTAGTGGTCTGCTTGGATGATTTCAGGTCATCTGTGATGATGATGCCCAAGTCTCTTTCTTCCCTTGTGATTGCCAGCAACTTCCCTTCCAACCTATAGGTGGCTTCAAGGTTTCACTTCACTATGTGCATGATCTTGCACTTCTTTGCATTAAACCCCAGTTGCTACACTTCCAGACATTTTGCCAGTTTATCCAGATCTCTTCTCAATCTGCCCACCCCATCTGAATCATTTACTCTGTTGCAGATCTTGGTGGCATCTGCAAACAGACAAACCTTACCCTCCAGTCCATCTGCAATGTCACTGATGAAGATATTGAAAAAGACTGGCCCCATGACTGATTCCTTTTGTACCCCACTTGTGACTTGCATCTCTTCTGACTGTATACCATTTGCCACCACTCTGTTTTCTGCCCACCAACCAGTTTGCCACACAGCTGACCAACTTTTGACTCACCCAGAGCCTACCCAGCTTATTAATCAATCTTCTTTGTGGAACAGTATTGAAAGCTTTGCTGAAGTCAAGGTAGGCGACATCAACTGCACCCCCTTGGTCCACCACTCTGGTTACCCAGTCAAAGAAATCTATAAGATTAGTTTGACAGGACCTTCCTGTTGTTAACTCATGCTGTCTTGGTTCCTTTGCTACTATGGATTCCAGGTGTTGCACTATCCTTCCCTTAAGGAGTACCTCCATAATCTTGCCCACTACTGAGGTAAGACTGACTGGTCTGTTGTTCCCTGCCTCCTCGCTTCTACCACTCTTGTGGAGCGGGATCACATGAGCCCTTCTCCAGTCTTCAGGGACCTCTCCTGTGCTCAGAGACTCACTAAACCGTTCTGATAATGGCTCTGCTAGTTCCACCCTTAGCTTCTTTAGTACCCTGGGATGTATGCCATCCGGTCCTATTGCCTTGTCCACCCTGAGCTTAGCGAGCTCTTGTAGGACCTTTTCTTTTGTGAAGGGACTTGTGTACACCTCCCTCCACACTGTGTCCATGGTGCTGAGCTGTGTACCCTGCCCTACCTTCTCCTCAGTAAATACTGAGCAGAAGTATCTATTTAGGATAGATGCTTTTACTTGGTCCTCTCCACACACTCCCCCTAACCCCTTTGATCTTAGCAATACCCCCTCTGGACTTTCTCCTTTCACTAATGTATTTATAGAAAGTCTTGTCACCTTCTTTTACTGTTCATGCTAGTGTTTCATTGGTTTGAGCCTTTGCCTGCCTTACTGCCTTCCCTACTTCCCTTAGGGAAGTTTGGTATGCCTCCCTATCTTCGTCCCACTGTGTTCCCTTATATTTCCTGAAGGTCAAACTTTTGGCTCTGATCTTTCCTGCTACTGCCTTTGAGAACAAAAGTGGTTTCCTCCTTCTTTCACTCTAGCTTTTCTCCCTAATTCAATGGGATGCTGCTTCAAGTACTGCATCCTTAATGCTTGCCCACTTTGCCTGTACCCCCTCACCTGTATTTCTTCTTGCCTGGACTAGCTTAACTCTGTTGGCCATCTTATCAAAGTCAGCTCCTCTGAAGTCCCATATTTTTGCCTTGGAATGAGATTATTTAGTTCTAGTGGCCAAATTGAACCATACCATGTGATGGTCACTGGCCCCCAGGTGACCTTCTACCTGTAGATCTGTGATCCTTTCCCTATTAGTCAGTAGGACAATATGCTTCTTATACACAATCATTTTACAACAATATCTGAAGATGAATAACTACAAGGATTAAGTCGGCAACCTCCTTAGTCTCCTACAACATTTAACAACATTAAAAGGTCCCTGTCATTTCATCAATAATTTGTTGTCAGTGGATGGAAGTAACAACAAAACCTTCGCTCCTGGTTGAAATGACTTTGCCTGCATTTTAACATCATATAATAATTTCTGCTTGGTTTGTGCTACCATACTATGCTGATGAGCTTTCTGAGAGTAGTTAACTAGCCGCTTACAAAGATTAACCAGGTAATCTAAAATATTAGCGTATTTTACCGTGGTCTCTCCTTCCCATGATTCTTTGACAATATCAAGAGGTCCACGAGGATTCTTCCCATACAGCAGTTTAAAAGGTGAAAAACCCATGGATGCTTGAGGGGCCTCCCGATATGCAAATAAAAACAAAGGTAAATACTGATCCCATTTTTTACCCCTGTTCATCAACAAACTTCCTGATCATTCTCTTAAGTGTTTTATTAAATCTTTCAGCAAGGCCATCAGTTTGTGGATGATAGGGGGTAGTCTTAACAGTGGAAATGCCTAAAGATTTGTATAGTTCTGTAGGAAGGGTAGCATTGAAGTTTGTACCACGGTCTGTAAGGATCTCTTTTGGTACACCCATTCGACTACAGAATTCTACAATCTTTTTGGCTATTTTTGGGCTGTAACTGTCCTAAGGGGAAAGGCCTCTGGGTATTTGGTGGCATAATCACAATGGACAAGGATGAACTGATTCCCCTTACTGCTTTTTATTAAATGTCCAACCATGTCCATTGCTATTCTCTCAAATGGTTGTGACACCAATAGCAGGGGCATTAATGGCACTTTTTCTTTTTGTAAAACAGGACTGATCTGTTGGCAGGTGGAACAGGTTCTACAATATTCTGCAACATCATCATGCAAACCAGGCCAGAAAAAATATTGCAGTAATCTAGAAGCAGTCTGCTCTCGTCCCGCATGTCCAGCACTTGGTATATCATGTGCTAGATATAACAGATCCTTTCTATATTTCTGCAGAACCGACATCTGTTCCACTTGTTCCTGTGAAACGGGATGAGTACAGACCCTATATAGTATCCCTCATTGTAATACAATTTGAGGGACTCCTGCTGGTGTCTCTTTTCCAAGCTGCAAAAAGAAAGAGTTTAATGTAACATCAGCTTTTTGTTCATTCTTAATGTCAACAATATCATAATGTGGCATTTTGTCAGAAGCCCCAAAATGTTTATATTTCCAGTCCCTTTGAAGTCCCTTCTTCTCTTCTTTCATTCTTCTAGGGCCTTTCGGGACTTCAAACAAGGTATCATCAAAAGGGAATACTGGTTCTTGTTGTATGTGTTTAGTTTCAGTGTACTTTAAAAAAATCTCTTTGTCTTACAGGACAAAAATCTTGTGGAGAAGGGTGTGATCTTTACCATTAATTATACAATACAAACATTGCTGTTTGTATACCTCTGCATTCTACTGCTTTTTAGTAGGCTGTCATGAAGCTGCTTCGCAGTCTGCTAAAAGCCACCAAAATGCACCTTTTGGCAACAGTTTTTTATTTTTTTTCTGGAGGAGCATGCCCCTGGGCCCGCTAGAGAGGTTCAGATTTTGTGCCCCCTCAAAACTTTTTGGTTGACTCCCTGCCCTGTTGGCGCCCTTACCTTTACTTTGAAAAAATATCTTACAGGATGAAAACTTGTAGGGGAGGGTATGACTTGTGCCATTAATCATGCAATGCAAACATTGCTGTTTACTATACCTCAGCATTCTGCTGCCTTTTAGTAGGCTGTTATGATGCTGCTTCACAGTTTGCTAAAAGCCACCAAAATGCATCATTTGGCATCATTTTTTAAAAACATTTATAGGGGAGCAAGCCCCTGAACTGGCAATGGCATCCACTGACTTGAGAATAAAGGCTTCAGACCGTGTTTCTACAAAGATCCTTAAAGGCAATTTGTGGGTCCAGCAGTGACTGGAGAGTGTTGAAAACTAGGCCTGGGAACAAAACCACTGTGTTGTGGCATGGCCTAAAGCAGCCAAGGAGGAAGACCCATCTGCTTTGCAAGAATGCTGTTATCTCCAACGTTTAACCTTTCAGCATATTGGATATCCACGTGCAGGGCCATGGAAACTGCATCAAGCCCACACACCTCCCATATAGTCTTCATAGGAATTTGGGACAGCGCTAGAGCTCTAGTGGTAGTGAAATGACTAAGGAGACTGAAATACAGAGATGTCAACATACAGCTTTTCCCCGAACTCTAATATAGCATGAGATGCCAGCGTAAAGCATTTGATAGGGCCAGAATCTTTCTGTAAGCCTTAAAACTTCAACATCAACTTTTGCTGCCAGCTAAGCTTGCTCTTGTGTGGAATGGACAATGTCCAAGCATGGGGTCGGGAGCAATGAGAACAGAGACACACCAACACCAATAGCTGTTGGTAAAGATAAGATTGCAGCTGGAACTGATTTCAACACTGAAAATGTGGATACCTATGGAAAGAAAAAATACAGGGCTGCAGACTGTCTCAGGTCAGAGTTTCTTTTGCATTTTGTCACATCATAAATTATGCAGCAGGAATCAGAAAATGCTTCCCCAGAAGCTTAGGAGCCCTGCTGCAGAAATCAGAAAATGCTGCCGCAGAACACTAGGGGCCCTGGTTATATAAGTGTGTCCACTTACCGGTGGTGCAATTGAAAAGGGAGGAAGCCCAGAGATCTGTTAGCCATATTGTCAGTTCCTCTGGCATTAAAGTCACTTGTCAAAGGGCAATTAGTAAAGAATTTGTAGCATATTCTGGAAAACTTTACTCCAGACAGCAGGGAAACACTCCCGCCTCAACTCCTTGGGAGACCATGTTGCCTAGAGGTTTAGTTCTCCCATTAATTTTTGATGAAGAGGGTAAGTCTCTGGATACTTCTTTCACCTCTCAGGAGGTCCTATATGCAATGAGATCACTGGGCTCTGGTAAAGCACTGGACCCAGGCAGAATTTTTGTAGATTTTTATAGAAACGTGCTGCAGCGATATTGCTCCATTATTTGAGACCTTAGAGAGTGCCTTGGAGGAAGGACATCTTCCCCCTTCTTTTCCAGATGCTCTCATTGCCTTATTGCCCAACACAGAAAACTAAAAGAAAGGTTGCATCCTATAGGCCAATTTTACTGCTAAATGAAGATCTTAAGATCTTTGCCCATGTTTTGGCTGCCAGATTGGAGGTCCTTCTCCTTAAATGGGTCTCTACAGATCAGAAAAGATTTTGGGGGGTGTTGTAATTGTACTTTGAACCAAATGTTTTGGCATGGGGACTAAAATCTTGGCAATGACTCTGTGTTGGTCTCCCTTGATATGAAAAAAGCTTTTGACTACATTGAGTGGGACTTTCTGTGGCAGATGATGTCTGGGATGAGCTTGGGAGACTAGTTTATCAAGTTCATACAGCTGATGTATGCTGCAGTCCCAAAGTCATAATACAAATGAACTGCTGGATCTCAAAACTGTTCAATTTGCAGTGTGGGACTCAACAGGGTTGCTCCCTATGACCCCTGCTCTTTGACTTAGCTATTGAGCCCCTGGCCTGGGTCATTAAAGCCCACCCTTTGACACATGGGACAAACATGCAAGGAGTCAGGCCAGTTGTTTCACTTAATGCTGATAATCTTCTAGTTATGAACACATACCCAGAGGAACCTTTATCAGCCCTGCTGGAGACTGTTGAGCATTTGGGGAGCAGTCAGGGTACAAAATCAATAGGGGAAATCAATTATAATGCCAATGAACTCTTTAACACACTCCCTAACTTTGGCACAACCACCCTTTCAGTGGGCCCAGACTGTTTTTAAGTACTTAGGTGTGAATATAACCCAGAAACTTAAACACTTGTATCAGGCTAACCATCCACCTATTCTTCACTGTATTAAAGGGGAATTAGAAAGATGGTGAACCCTATCACTCTCTCCAACAGGACAGTGTATCATCTTTAAGATGGCCATTATGCCAAAATTGCAAACCTTTTTCAGGTTTTTACAGATCCGATTCCTAAAAAACTGTTTTATACAGGTGAGGTTTGCTTTTATTACATGGGTCTGGCAAGGAAAGACAGTACGCATTAAATTAGAAATGCCTACTTTGGCCTACTCACAGGTGCTCTGGGGGACCGCACCCTGAACTGTACTATTGGGCATTACATCTGACTATGCTATGTGGATGGCTTTGCACTGATAGATCAGATATGGCCACCCTCATTGAAAAGGGCTGGACAAGTAGAAATTGACTAACTGATCTTTTGTATGGCTCCACAATCACTAATCTCCAAGTTACTAAAAACAATCATGTTCTTGCACATATATTATCCATCTGGCACAAAAGACACGTACACGTGCAATACCCATTGTGGGTGGGTGGGTGTGCTCACTCCACTATGGGAGAACCAAGTGGCTGCAAGATTCTTGGATGACCCCAGATTTGCGGTATGGAGGGACTGGGATGACCGTATACTCCTGAAGGGACACTTATGGGAGCTGGGGTTTCTCAGGATATTTCATTACCTAGAAAATAAACACTCTCTTACATCTATTCACATGTTTTGTTATATCTAATCCGGCATTACCTAGTCACTGTTTTGGGGAAATCATTATTACTCACCCTTCCTTCCTCTATATGTTTAACATTGGATGGAGCTGAGAAGAGTACAGGATTGATATCCCAGCTATGTAAACTACTATTGTCCCATTCCAATTCAGCTTCTGACAAATATAAAAATAAATGGCAGGAGTTGTTGGTTGTGGAGATTTCAGACGATACATGGGCAGACTTACAGAAGGATAGCATCCACCTTTCTATCCTGAGTTGGTCAAAGGTTATACAATATGCATCACTGCACCATGCTTATTACACTAATGGAAAGCAGAAACCATTTTCACCTAGCTATGATGCATGCTGTCCCAGATGTGGTGAACCTGATATGTCCTGTCAGATATGCTACTTCACTGCCCAATACTCCTGCCTTATTGATCTAGAATTTTGGAGACCTTAGGGGAAATTGTTAATAGTTTTAGTTTTTTTAAGTTTCAAGTTTATTGATCAGCGTAAGTCTTTACAAATGATACAGAGAATACAAAAGTAATAAAATATAATTGAACATATATTGTCTTAAAACCAGTTTGTCTAAAAATGTAATATCAGTATGTCTTGTACAGTATATATGATAAAGATTATCATGATCGTATTGTAGATTGAGATCTAAACAGGGATCAACCATCTTGCAATTTAGGCATTGTTATAGATTTCCAAAGTTAAAGGGAGAATAACTAACCAGATAAAAATATTATGTGCATCTAGGCAAGGTAATTGAAAAATTTGATAAAGTTACCCTGGCAAAATCACAAGTATGAGAAATGTTTACATAAAAATTTTGTTAAAGATCATGGGCAGGATTCACAAAGGGCTTGCACTCGGTGCATCTCGGATACCCTGGTGCAAATGAGATGTGCCCAGCGCCAACAGTGGTATTCACAGAAGATGTGCAGGGGGGATGCTCCCAGTGCATCCCCTCTGTGAATACCACTGTTGCACCCAGCCCCAGATGCACCAGCGCAAACCCCTGGTCAGGCTGGGTACACAATGGGGCAGCGCATCTCCTGATGTGCTGTGCTGAAAGCTGCTATTCACAGCCACGGACATGCAAATGGGGCCAGTAGGCATGCAAATCACAATGGGGACATTTGCATGTCATTATGGACCCATTTGCATGCACCTCGCAGGGCTGCACCTGGCGGAATGCTCCGGGTGCCCTGCAATGTCTATGGGTTACACACACCCCAGGGAAGTAGTTTGCACCCCCACCTATCCCTGGCCTATTCACTGGCCATGAGGATGCCCACGATTGAGCCCCGGTGGTCCAGTAGTCCCCCCTCCCTGCCTGACTCCTGTTCTGAATGTTGCACCCTGCGGCAGTAAGTCCATGTATAAAGAAACCCCCCTCCTTGCCTCTTGCCCAGTGTCCAAGCCACACCCTGTGGCGGTAGATCCTTGTATGAAGAATCCCCCCACTCCCCTCCCTGACATGCATGCGCTGCTGGTGGCACACTGAATAACCCCCCATCAGTCCAGAAGACCCCGACCCACTCAGGCACCCTCTCCCCATCCTGCTCCCCCATCCCAGCAGGTCCCGAGGGTCAGTGGGCACCACAACCCAGTGGGGGGATTCACATGAATGACAGAGTACAGTGCTCACTGCAAGCTCATTGGTCAACAGGGTCCACCAATGGGCTGTCAGTAGTACAGTAGCTGTCAGTCATGGACAGCTCTGTCGGTGGGCAGCCGTGGAGGTATGTGGGTGGGTTGTGCTACCCGCTGAACTTTGGGACCTGCTGGGACTGGGGCAGCGGGATGAGGACAAGGTGCCTGAGTGGGTGAGGGGTCTTCTGGACTGACAGGAGGGTTATTTGGTGCAGCACTGGTGGTGCATATGTGTCAGGGAGGGGAGTGGGGGGATGTACACAGATCTACTGCTGCAGGGTGCGGCATTGAACACAGGGCTATGGGCAGGGAGGCAGGTTTCTTCATATATGGATTTACTGCCACAGGGTGTGGCATTGAACATGGGGCTATGGGAAGGTGGGGGTTTCTTCATACATGTATGTACTACTGCAGGGTGCGGCATTGAACACGAGGCTATGGGCAGGGTGTGGGGTTTCAATGTACAAGGCTGTACCACCACAGGGTGCGGCATGCGAACCGGGAGTTCGGGCAGGGGGGAACTCTAGACTGTCAGGGTAGGCAGGCTGCCATGCTGTTGCTGCCTGCAGTATGACAGCCTGCCTGTGGGTGGCAAGCAATGTAAGCCTACTTAATGTAGACTTATCTCTAGGAGGCATATCTCCAGACTTGCCCCAGATATGCGCCTCCTGGTTGGGCTGTGAATGGGGCTACGCACCATTTGCAAGAGCACACCCCCTTCACAGCCCCTCCAGATGTGCTGCATATCATTATGGGCGATATGCAGTG
This sequence comes from Neoceratodus forsteri, assembly GCA_016271365.2. NCBI lineage: Eukaryota > Metazoa > Chordata > Ceratodontiformes > Ceratodontidae > Neoceratodus > Neoceratodus forsteri. The sequence goes on along the minus strand of CM057452.1, from coordinate 702,801,321 downwards.
CATCTACAATGCATTGGTGCAGGGGGGATGTGCCAGAACATCAGTCCCTACCAGAATCATGCCAGTGCACAAGTCAGGGATGCATCGGCGCATTTCAAATACAACTAGGTGCATCCTTTTTGTGAATCCTGTCTCATATGTTATAAAAGACATGTATGCTAAGAATGTATTCAATATCATTGGAGCAATTAATTAACAATTTTAATGCAGCAGTACTGGATAATCAGGAAGTGAATACCAAAATTCTGCCTTTTGGCTAGAAACATGTAGCCATAGTTTTGGTTTCCATTTCTGCAAATATTTTTTTCTAGAGATCTTTAGTTTGTTAAATATTTAGCATTTATTTCTATTATAGTGTATGGTGCAACGTCATTGTGTATGGACATCCATGCACTGTAAAAAGTTGTTCTGCTGTAATAGTGACGTAGCTACTAATGCAGAATGACTCTTTGTTCTGTGTTACTAGCTATGTCATAATGCAACCGCCCCCATCAGTGCTGTTCATAGGACAGGAGGCGGTTGTAGCATGGCATGCGTGAGCTGGTCGGTGGGTAGATGGCTGAGAAATGCAAGTTCTGGACAACAGAGAGTGGCTGAAAAAAGCAAGCAATTGTGTTTTTTGATACCAGATATTATATAGAATAGTGTACGGTAGCCCAAATACACAACATCACAATTCTTAAACCTTGTGGTTACTATGATGTCAGAGAGACCTCTCAAACTTCGCTCTTGAGGTCCTTGACATCAAGGTAACCGCTTGGTATAAGAATAGCGTTGTTGTGTATGGGAAAACCATATGCTATCCTATATGTTGCGGATCCACATCAAATATGGCTGGTGCTTAATTTGCAGCCGAGCTCCCCCGTCACGCTGCATCACGTCTTTTCATTACTACCACGGGACCCTGTGCTGCATGTTCCTGCTGTCCATGTGTAGTACTACGAGTCATGTGCATGCACGGTTGACAGCAGAGGGTTCCACTTCAGCATGGTGGGTAGGGGAAATGTAAACAAAAGCAAAGAAAAATAGAGCAAATTATGGGGTGATAGTACAGTGAAAACAAGAAAGATTACCAGATAAGTGCTTCACAGAGCACAGGGAACAAACTGTTACAAAAGATCCAATTTTTTTATCTAGTACTGCTGCTTTAAATAAGTTGAAAATTCAGTTGATAATAGAACATTCATGACTGGGTTGTGAATAAAATTTGGATTCAAATTCCACAGATATGCATATTTAGAATATGAGGCATGTGAAGATACAGTCTTTAGAAATCCTGAAATACGAGGAAAAAGAGGCTCCCTCTTAGATGTAATTTTGGTTGCAAGCCACATCTGTTCTCTCATGTTGGAACATTTTTTTCAGACATTAGCAATCATTGTATAATCACCACCATTAGATCCGTGCACAACCCACAGTTTGTGGCAAAGTTCTCTATCTAGAGGTGCAAATGCAACTTTGATTTGTTTGCATACATCCACGACTTGAAACATTCACCGTGATGGCAGGAATTCTTCCTAACCAAAACGGTTAACAGGGCATATACTATTTTTTATGATATTTTAAATGAGGCTTTAAATAAGCATGCACTCTTGGTTAAGGTGTGGGTCAGGAGCAGCACCTGCCATTGGTTCTCACCTGAGCTCAAAGCTTCCCTGTTAGAAAAGGATACTTTATGGAAAAAAGTCCGAAGAAGCAAGAATGACTTGGATTGGTGTCTTTTTAAGAGAGCACGTAACAAGTGCACCAAGTTGGTCAGAGCAGTCAATGCTGCCTACTATCGTTTGGAGCTAGCCTCTGCCTCAAGAAATCCTTCAAAGCTCTGGAAAACATTAAAAGACATGTCTGGATACACACATGGTAATTCCATTCCAAATTAAGTCCGGTGGCAACGTTATCTCTAACCGATCGGAGATATTGGAAGCTCTCAATAACCACTTTGCAACAGCAGGGCTAACATTTGATACTTCCCCTGCCAATGACCTCCGCACAGCTCAGGGCCCACCAACCCATGAGTCCTCCCCTACTGAGGAGGCCTTCTTCCTCCTGCCTGTCTCTCTAAAAGATGTGGAAGACCTACTGCTGCAACTGGACACCAGAAAGGGAGCAGGCTCTGACTTCATAGAGCAATACTATCTGAAATGTGCCTACCATGTGCTTGCAGTGACAATCACCCACCTATTCAACATGTCACTCTCCCAGGGTAGCCTCCCCCCTCAATGGAAAATAGCCCATGTCATCCCTCTATTAAAAGCAGGTGACCCCTGCAATCTAAATAATTACAGACCGATCTCCCTCCTCCCCATCCTGTCTAAATTACTAGAAAAATAGTGTGTGGCCAGCTAGGGGTATACTTAGAATCCAGAAGCCTATTAAACCCAGTTCAGTCTGGATTCAGAGCACAGCACAGCACCATAACAGCCCTAGCTAAGGTGACCAATGATTGGCTCCTAGACCTTGACAAGAAGAAGCATGTCTGTGCATTTTCTTGGATCTTAGTAAGGCATTTGACACAGTCGATCACAGCCTGCTTCTTTCCTCCCTAAGCACCTTAGGCCTGGACCATAAATCTATCTGCTGGTTTGCAGACTACCTCGGAGAACAGAAACAGCAGGTTAAAGCTGAAGGGGATCTTTCTCCATTAAAACCTATGCTGAGGGGTGTGCCCCAGGGCTCTATCCTTGGTCCCCTCCTCTTTGCAGTCTACATTAACAACATCAATGACCCTATCAAAAAAGCCAACATCCACTTATTTGTGGATGACACTGTACTGTACTTGAGTCATCCCACGATGGAAGCAGCCTGTGAAGACTGCCAAGCTGAATTTAACTTTCTACAATACCAGCTCATAAGCAAAAAGCTTTTGCTCAATGCGAAAAAGACAAAAGCCATGCTCTTCTCCCCCTCCTTGCATGTGACAATTCTTGCTTGGGGGGTGCTATCCCACAAATTACCACGCTTCTTGGAGAAACACTACAGTATGTAGTTAAATTCACATATCTAGGCATTTGGCTCGATCATAAACTTTCCTTCACCGACCATCTCGAAGAACTACAGAAGAAACTAAGTCAAAGATTAGGACTATTCTACAAAATTAACCACCTGCTCAAAAAGGAGGCCAAGATTCAACTGGTTCAAGCTACCTTCCTATTTAATAGATTACACAGACCTGCTCTACAGCCACTGCACTGCCTCTGCACTAGCTAAGTTGGACACCCTCTACCACAGACCTATCAGGTTCATTACTGGCCTTCCACTTTCCACACACCACTGCTCTCTGTACTCATCGTTAGGCTGGACTTCCCTTCACTATAGAAGGAATAGAAATGCCTCCCTATGGGCCTTCAGAGCGGTGACCAACAAGCTCCCCTCATATGTCTCAGATTGTATTCCCCGGAATGTGTTAGGCACCTACACTCTAAGGAGCTATTCCCTAATTGCCACCCAAGTTCCAAGGGTCAACACTTGTTTTGACAAAGCTGCTCTAAGCTTCTCTTTACCCACATTGTGGAATGGTTTACAAAGGAACTTGAAGCTGAGCTGCCATGTTAGCCCGAATATCTTCAAGGCAGTCTACGATCACTACATGAAAACACCTTGCAAATGTTTTCCTCACCGCTAGCCCACTAATTCCGCAACTCCCCCTTTCCATCCTGATCCATGCCATGTTTCTACCTCTGGCTCTCACTCTTCCCTATTAACTCTTCCTGCTGCACCCACCCTTCTCTGCCCACTCCAGCCTGGCTAAGGTCCCACCCCATCCATAGTAATGTCCCAATTATCTACCCCTCCTCCATCATTATCATAATAAACAAGTATACAACAGCCATCGTCACTTTCTGTGGTTTTAGCCCAATTTTTCCCCCAGTCGTCGGTAATATATCCCGGCTCTTCTTTGCCTCTCTAACCTGCCACTCCATAAATGGCTTCTTTCCCCTATATGTGTAGTTGCCGGCTGCCTCATTCAAAAGATCTCTGCTTATAATCCCTGTATGCCTATGGTTGATTATACATCTGCTGACTTCTTCAATTGTAAAATAATGCTTTTTTTTATTTATTTCAACCTTGTACTGTACTGTATACACTGTATATACTTTTTCTTCCTTGTATACTATTGCTTTTTGTATACCTGCTGCTGTACTGTACTTTGATTTATTCATGACCAGGTCCACCTTGCAAATGAACCTTGCTCAATGGTGCCCACCTGGATAAATAAAGATTTTGATTAATTGATTGATTGATTGATTGATTGAGGAGTAAAAGGGATTTGTTTGGGTTCAGGTCTGGATACCTACACCTCCATCCAAGTAAAAACCCATAATCACAAAACTTCCAATTATCGAGATTCAAATTTGGAACAGCAAGGCCAAATTTTGGCAAAAAAGAGAGAGATAATCCTTACCTACTCCCTAATTACAGAATCCTACTCTCCATATGTACTCATCAGAATCACAGTTTCAGGGATGACAAATAAGTGGACAGCTTATTTAGTATCCTTTTAACCTGAGTATTATATAATTTAAAAATGATTTGATCTGGAGAAAGCTTATAATCAGTCAAAATTGAGCACAGGCAGTGACACCTTTTCTTGTGATGCAAAGAACAAAGAAGTATATTGTGCTTAAGATCAGCCTCCACTTCTATCCCACATCTACAATAAGGTGCATTAACACCAGGTCATTTTTGTTTATATTAAATACGACTGACATCATAAAGCTCCATTCTAAACCTAGTAATCGTCCTTTGATCGAGAAGGTTATATATACATGAGTCAAGTAATATTCAAGATTATGACTTGTCTTGATCTACGTGTACCATCTGAAAACTTTTAACAAGAAGACCTGTGAAAAGTCTTGTTCTATAGCCGAATCTCTTACCCTAGTTCTTATCTGTGTAATGATATCAAGATTTGTCCTGTAATATATTTTATATAATAGATTTCCTAGGCCCAAGGGAAATAAATGTTCCTTGATGGTTTTGATACAGTAGTAGGACAGATAAAGCCTTTCAAGGTATATTGAATTTCTTCCTCCAGACATTGTCTAGAAAACCTTTCTTCAGAAAGCTGAAAAAGCTTCAGGAGAAAGATCAGACACCTCTCTCTAACTAGAGTAGATATTGAGAATTGTCCCAGTTCCAGCCTTAGTAGCTCAGCTGATACTAAATTGGGAATAGACAGTACATAGCAGAAAACCTTATTCAGTACAATCTCCAGAAGGATTAAGTTAGAAAAGCCCCAAATATTGGCAGCATATAAGGCACATGATTTTATGTTTGCATTAATAACTGTGAGTAACATAGAAACATAGAATTTGATGGCAGATAAGGACTGCTTGGCCCACCCAGTCTGCCCATTTCCCTACCTACTGGATAAGCTGCAGATCCTAGTTAACCAGCAGCCTACTTCTTCCTACCCCACCCCCTAGAATGGCCTTATGACTGTCCCATTCATGCTTGAATTCCACCACAGTTTTTGACTCCACAACCTCCTCTGGAAGGCCGTTCCATGCACCCACAACCCTCTCTGTGAAAATACTTCCTTAAATTACCTCTGAGCCACCCCTCTATCTCCAAATTGTGCCCCTTGTTCTTGCACACCTCTTTTTGAAAGATGCACCCTCTTGGACTTTGTTGATTCCCTTGAGGTACTTGAAAGTTTCATCATGTCCCCTCTCCCTCCTTTTCCTCGAGGCTATATATTAAACTCCTTAGTCTCTCTTCATATGTCTTCACGGTCAGACCCTGCACCATTTTAGTTGCCCTCCTCTGGACAGCTTCCATCCTGTCTATGTCTTTATGGAGATTGGGTTCCAGAACTGCACGCAGTACGCTTAGATGGGGTCTGACCAGCTGTCTGTACAGAGGGATAATAACTTCTTGTTTTCTACTGGTGATGTCTCTCCCTATGTATCCCAGTATCCCCCCAGCCCTCCTTGCTGCCCTTTCACATTGCTTGCCCACCTTTAGGTCATCTGATATGACTACCCCCAGGTCCCTTTCCATTTTTGTTGTTGTTAGCATCTTACTCCCCATTGTGTACTCTTCCCCTGGGTTTTTGTTTTCCAGGTGCATTACCTTGCACTTCTTAGCATTGAATCTAAGCTGCCATACATTTGACCATTCCTCTAACCTTGCCAAGTCCCTTCTCATCCTTTCCACCCCACCTTGTGCATCAACTCTGTTGCAGATCTTTGTGTCATCTGCAAAGAGACATACTTTTCCTTCCAGTCCCTCTGCAATGTTGCTTATAAAGACATTGAAGAGGACCAATCCTAATACTGAACCTTGTGGTACCCCACTAGTAACCCCCCTTTCTTCAGAGTGGACTCCATTTACTTTTACTCTCTGTGTCCTATTCTCCAGCCAATTCTTTACCCAGGCTGTCATCTTGGGACCTACTCCCAGGCTGGCTAACTTGTATATTAATCTTTTGTGTGGGACTGTGTCAAATGCCTTGCTAAAGTCTAGGTAGGCCATGTCCACAGCCCCTCCCTGATATACTACTTTGGTCACCCAGTCAAAGAAATCTATCAGATTCATCTGAGTAAGCCCTTAATGGTGCCTTTCCCCAGTCTGCAATGAAATCTTTTAAATGCATTAAACACTGTTTTCATTGTAGTTTCAAACAGGCTCAAATTATCCTTCCAATGAAAATTATCAGTAAATCTTACTCTTAAATAATCATAAAAATTTGTGGTTTCAATTTTTTAGTTCCCCATTGAAAGCCTTGGAATCCTTCTACTTTTATTTCCAAAAGCTACTAATTTGGTTTTATCCCTGTTTATAACCAGGCTAACGCTATTGCACAGTGTAACAAAATAATTCATTTTACTTTGAAGATTGAGTAAAGATGTGGAAATCAAAACAATATCATCAGTGTAAGCTAAATACGGTAGCTCACTTTCCTAGTGAAGATACTGGGGGAATGAAATTCAGGACGGTAAAATTGCACTGTAATAGAATTACATAGAAACATAGAAATTGGTGGCAGATAAGGACTGCCAGGCCCATCCAGTCTACCCATATACCCTACCGTATTTAGTGGCCATTGACCCTATTTGGTCATCAGCTTTAGCCTCTCCTTCCTACCTCTAGTGTTCCCTTATGTCTGTCCCATGCATGTTTAAATCCCCTTACTGTGCTCGCTCCCACCACCTCCTTTGGTAGGCTATTCCATGCATCCACCACCCTTTCTATTTAAAAAAAAAACTTCTTCATGTTTCCCATTACCCTGCCCCCCTCCAATCTCCTATTATACCCCCTCTTTCTTGTACCTCTCCTATACTGAAAGATGTCTCCTCCCTGTACTTTGTCTATGCCCTTAAGATACTTAAAGGTTTCTATCATATCCCCCATTTCCTCCTCTCTTCCAGTGTATACATATTGAGATTCTTTAATCTCTCCTCATATGTCTTCTGATGTAAGTCCTGTGCCATCTTTGTCACCCTTCTCTGAACTGCCTCCACTCTATCTATGTCCTTACAAAGATGCAGCCTCCAGAACTGTACACAGTATTCCAGATGAGGTCTCATGGTGTTTTGTATAGTGGCATCACCACCTCCCTTCTTCGGCTAGTGATACCCCTTTCTATGCACCCCAACATGCCACTGGCCTTCTCTACAGCCTTTGTACTCTGCTTGGCCCACCTTTTGGTCATCTGAGATAATAATCTCTAAATCCCTTTCTTTCCTGGTGACTGTCAGTACCCCCCCCATCCTGTAGCTCTTCCTAGGTTTTCTGTGCCCCAGGTGCATGATCTTGTACTTCTTCGCAGTGAACCTCAGTTACCACACTTCAGACCATTTTTCCAGCTTTCCTAGGGCCCCTCCTCATTCTCTCCACCCCTCTGGAGTGTCTACCCTATTGCAGATATTGGTGTCATCTGAAAACAGGTGAACCTTCCCTTCTAGCCCTTCCACAATTTCTCTAATGAATACATTAAAAAGGACTGGCCCTAGGACTGATCCTTGAGGTACCCCAGTGGTCACCCCCCCTTCCTGGGATTGGATCCTATTTATCACCACCCTCTTCTTTCTGTCCACTAACCAGTTTCTAACCCAGTTCACTACCTCGTGGCCCATTCCTTGGCTGCCCACTTTTTTAACCAGCCTTCTATGTGGAACAGTGTCGAAGGCCTTGCTGAAATCAAGGTAGGTGACATCTACAATGCCCCCTTGATCCACCTCCCTCATCACCCAGTCAAAAAAAGATCAGATTTGGTTGGCATGACCTTCCCGCCATGAATCCGGGCTGCCACATAACCTGTGCTCCGCTGGATTCAAGTGTTCCATGATCCTTCTCTTAAGCAGTTAATTTATAGATTGAATAATGTGGGGGCAAGAATGCATCCTTGATGAACTCCCAAATCAAGGAAGTTAGATTTCTGTATTGATTGTATTGTACTCTAAACCAAGTATTTTGGTGCAGTCTTAGATGAAAATCCAACAGGAAGGGATCTATTCCAAAAGCCTGTAATTTCTGCCATAATAATTCATGACTGACACTGTTAAAAGTAGCCTTAAGGTCTATGAAACAACAATAAAGTTTAGCTTTTTTAATTAAAGTATATTTGTTAATTAAATGAGATAGAAACGTAATAATGTATGGTGGCTCAATCATGCCTAAAGCCATTCTGGGACTCATCCAGCAGTCGATTTTCATGGATCCAAGCCTCTAATTTCTGTAATATTATTTTGCAGAATATTTTTTGAGATGCATCGATGAGACTAATTAGTCTGTACATATTGGGATCAGTGGCTAATCCCTTTTTGCAAATAGGGTAAATAATACTCTCTTTCTAGCTGTTGGAAAAATCTTCTCCTTGTGCAAACCTATTAAATATGACTATAAGAATAGGGAAGCTGGCCTGGTGGCACTGAGGGTTGAGGCACTGGATACCACACCTCACACCACACCGGCGACCTGGGTTCGGGGGTGAGCCCGGGTCGTTGGGGGTCTGCTGGGGGGAAGGGGAGGTATCAGGATTGAGCAGCTGCTCAGCAAGCTCTCTTCTCCCAGGGAGGGATCCATGGATTCCAGCACTACAGTGGCGTACAGTAGTGACTGGGGGCTCCTTCAAGATGGAGTCACTATGGAAGGGGATGAAGGAGCAGGCGTACGTTAATATGGGTTGTGCAGGAGCACATGTACCAATATGCTGGCATCATTTCATGTCCTCTTCCTTCAGGGGATAACTCAGCAAGCAAAACCCTTTGCAGCAAGTTTTAAGGACACCCCCAATGGACCCATCCTTCCCCCAGCCCGAACAAAGCCCAGTAGTCGGGGCGGGGGCTTAGGGTGATCTCGGTCTCTTCCCCTGTCTCCCCCTGGGGAGGCACCTCTGTGAGGGGTAAATCATGGTCCTCCCCATCTCATAGCCATGCCGGAGGTCAGGTCAGGTGGGAGCTTGAGGGGTTTGCATATCAGTGCTATAGGGGATCAAGTGTTCCCCCCGCTGCACAGAGGTGAAAAATAGAAATTAAAACCAAAAGAATAGGGAGCCACCACTCTGAAAATGTTTTATATATGTCTGCTAAGATTTGATCTGAACCTGGAGTTTTATTGGTTTAAATCAGGAGCAAGGTTGATATACCGTAATTATATCTTGGGTATTACAGATTGGTCTAGGAGCTAAACAAGATCGTATCTCAAAATGTAATTTATCAATGACTGAGTTCCTGTTATCCTCCATGGATGAAAAATACAGGGTCTGAAAATATTCCTCTCATGATTGTGGCACATTATAAACTTCAATTTTCCTAGAATATTGCTTATACCCTGGACTAACCAATCAGCTTTGGCCTCTTTTTCTATAACTGTCCTTTTTAATTTACTCCACATATTTTCCTGAAATTTCTCTTTATCTATTTTGAGAACTTTCCTATATTTCTTTCTTGACTTATTTAAAACCTTAAGGTTTGCCCTTGCCCTATGTTTTTTGCAAAATATTACACACCTTTTTAATTCCCATTTTGCCATCCTGCAGGCGATGTTAAATCAAGTTAAGACTGGAATGCTTTTTTATCCTGCCAGTTCTGAACAAGGGTTTAAGATAATTATTACTTTCCAACCATTTTTTGATAACAGTAACATTGTCTTTATCTGAGTATGTGAGAATTCCATTTTTTAAAGATACAAGAGGCTCTGAATACAGTATTATAGAAAATGAGTATATTGAATTACTATGCCATCTGATTCTTTTAGTATTTCTAATCTCAACAAAGTCCTCAGCATAAGAAGGTAGAGCTGGATCCCTACTGGTTTTTAGTGAAAAAAAACAAGATAAGAATCGGAGAGTGGACCGAGTCAGGATGCTCCAAGACCTTAAAGTCAGACAGACTTTCCAAAGCATTCTGATTGATCCATGCTAGGTCAATGGTAGAGGACCCCATAGGTCCCATTTATGTAAAATCACCCTCTGGATCTCCCAGAGTTTGGCAATTTACTAAGCATAAATTTAGGTTAGTCGAATTTTTTAGTAATATCTGGATCTAGCCCCAATTACCTTTCTTCTGGGAGACCTGGAGAAGCTGAAGGAGCTGACCCCAGGTCAGATAAGGATGATGTATATTGCAACTGCTTGCACTAAACTTACAATACTGCATGACTGGAAAAATATTATTGCCCCCTTTCATGCAGAGAATGATTGAATGAAATACTGGAGAACTCCATTTTGGAGAAAATTATTTTTAAGACCCAGGTAGAGTCAAAGCATATGAGAAGGTCTAGTTGTACTTTAATGATCTCCTTGCCCCAAACAAAAATCAGACAATGTACAACAGCAGGCACAGTCTTCAGATTAAGGTCCCTCAGGGTTTCCTTAAGATGCTGTTGCTTATACCATATAATTTAGCAAAGATCTGCAAAATGTCTTGCCTTAGGATACTGGATTATATGTTTCTCTTAATTCTTTTTGCTGTCACTATTTGTAACTTATGTTATGCAAGTCTTTTATTTACCTGTACCACCTCTGTATAATGTAATGTCTCATTTGAAACACTTTCAATAACATATATTTGAAAAAGGCACGTGATGGTTAAATGACTTGCTCAGGGTCACTCAGTAAGTGGCAGTTGTAAGATTTAAACCCAGTTCTCTAGTGTCAGAGTTCTATGCACTAACTGCTAGGCCAAACTGCATCCTTAGGAAAACTGAGACCATCACACTGAATTCACTTCTGATATGTCCTATGATGCAGGTTTAGGAGAGGACAGCTACCATGATATGTTGTTTTCTTGTTTAAGGAAAAATTATTTTATATGTTTTGAAAATTTCTGTACCATTACATTGGAGGAAATATGCTAAAAGGTTTGCAGGAAAGCTACATTTTCATTTAAACCAGGATTCATTTCAATTTCTCTGGAGCTTGACATGAAGAAAAATGATTAGAAATGAAGGATTTATGAGATATCAATTGGTGGATGAATTTCAGAGATGCTATTGAAGAAAATGAAACATCTCTGGTATACTTCAAAGTAAAGAAATAAATAATAGGTCCTGACAGCAGCATGGTGAAAGAAAATGCATTGCTTTATATTTCTCCTAAGAAATATAAAAAATAAAAAATATAAATATGCACGTTAATGCATGTTCCTGAAACAGGTTACATACCAACCTCCTTCTTATTCTATATATGAATAACATAAGGGCTATGGCAAGGTCTTTTAAAAAATATCCCTGCTATTTTACAAGTGGTACATGACCCCATGGCATCACACGTAATGATGCCATGAGTGATGCCACAGGGATTTTTTTTTTTTACCAATTATTTTACCAGGTGAGACACACTAAGCTGAAAGCTTGTTTGCAGGTGCAACCTGGGAGCATGAGGAAGTTAAGTGACTTGCTTAGGGTCACACAGTATGCAAGTGGGGGCTGTGGGATTCAAAGCCAGGTCTCCAGATTTGCAGCTCAGAGCCTTAAACCACTGCGCCATACTGCCTCCACAGAGTAAAGATCACAACTGAAAAATCAGGCTGTGACAAACTTCTGCCCTGCTGTCATAAGCCTGTCTCACTCATGTACACACACACACACACACACACACTCACATGAATGGATGTCCAGAAGGCTTCTTGTATTTTTTTGTATGATTTCTTTATTCTCCCCATGCCCATCAGCACCCCATTCCTTCATACATCAGATACTATCCCCTCTACTTGCCAGACTCATCCCTCACATTTTCAGGTTTTCTGGAGACCAGACCAGACCTCAGCCCACTCTGCCTTGGTGCCTGGCTTGTCCTTGCCCAGGGCCCCCCCCCCGACTGTCGAGTAACATCATACACCTAAATCCTCCCTCCTTCATCCAAGTTATTGAATTTTCTTCATGGGGGCCTCCCTACAATCCAGAGGAGGACTGACACTGTTTGGGTGGATTCTGAGGGGCTACGTTGTGTTGGCATGCTGGACAGTCCTTAGGTATGGGAGGGACCAAAAAGTTATCAACTGTCATACCAATGTGATGTTGTTTTCCTTTCTTCTCCACCTGTGATTGGGTTGGGTAAGATCCTGTATAATTTGTTATGCAAAGAGAGTTAAAAACAAAGATCTATTTTGTCCTACCCTTTCCTGCTACTTATCTCTTTCTTGCCTGTCTGATTGCGCAATCAAATTTGCCTTGTTGCACTTTACTCACTCCAAAGGTACCACAATTTCCCCGTTATCTCCCTTCTTTCACTTCCTGTTTCTATTCTTTCTTTCTCCCCATGCTTATCTTTGGTTAAAAATATAAATGTGAATATTTATGTGGAAACTGGGATCCCATGGTTTGCAAATGTATACAGTTATATTGTTGAAATGACTGTAGAAAGCTACTTTGGTTTTATCTATTATTTTATTTATTTATTACTAGGATTACAAATACCTTTGAACCAAGGGTTCTTTTACAAAGGTTCCGCGTCAGCAATGGGTACAAGCAAAACAGTAGTAAGATACAGAAGTAGAAGAGGGAGGGGGCAAAGACTGATGAATAGCAATAGACTGACCACACAGCAAGTGAAATGAGACAGGAATTGTATTGTATTGTATTGGGTAAGTGTGCTTATAACTGGGCCCTCTAGAGGCTAAAAGATATAATCTGCTAATGGAAAAGTCAGCACTTAAAAAAACAAACAAAAAAAGATATAATCTGGAACACAGAGGGCTGACCTTGAGATGCTTTTTGACTTCAACAAGTTTGTTTACAGAATTATCAACAGTAGCCCAGCTGTGGGACAGAGTATTCTATTTTGTTGTACTGTTGGGATTAGATGTGCTCTTCAGGCTAGTCACAGGAAAATAATTAACAAAGTTCTGAGGAATTTTGTGAGCAACAGAAAATCAGTTTACACCAATGGAATGCACAGTTTAAATTGTCAGGAAAAAAGCATCTTACAAAAAGGAGAGCAATGTTTTCTGTAGAGAGATAGGGAGAGATGACGATTTCGATCTTAAAGAAAGTCTCAGATGTAGGACTTTACTTGTACTGTCTGTATGAAGAGTCATTTGGTACAACTTTATTTTTCTTTCTTTTATTGACATTGTTAATAATAAAATACTACTTGAGAATTTTATGACTTCTCCTGATCTGCCTATGCTTCTACGACAGTTGGTGTCAGACAAAGTCGGATTTACACCATGCATACTCTACAACAGAAGTTTTATGCATGGGTACTAGACCTGGTACAAGGGAAGCATAAAAAGTATGGATCCTGCAACAGCAAGCCCAGAAATGATTGCCAGAAAAATGGCAGCCAAACTAGAAGCAGAAACAAAAGTCCAAACTGAGGCTGTACAGCTGGCACCAGTGATGAAAGAAGAAGAATAGACTGGGACAGAACCATAAAATGGGCCTTAAAGACTTATCTGTGGAATCATGTCTACACTATTTGATGTAATATGAATCTGTACACTGTTATCTTTTTATGTTGTATTTTGTTTTGATATTGAATGTTTTAAGTGTTGTTTTAATCTATTGTTATGCACCTTGGTTGTGGAAAGGCGTACTACAAATAAAATTATTATTATTATTATAAAGCATGTCTGCCTTCTTCAAATGGTGGGCTATTCAACAAATAGAGACGGTGAAACAGAGGGGAGAAGTGATTTAATGTCTAGAGGAAAAGAGAAGATAAGAAATGCAGTGACCGGAGCAGAGATGGCTGGATGCTTTTCAAGTTCTCAAAGCTGGAGGATCTGGTACAGGTCCAGTAGATCAAACAAACACAAACAACTTAAAAGGTATAGAAACAGTAAATTTGATGGCAGATAAGGACCACTTGCCCATCCAGTTTGCCCATTTCTCCCTACCTACACTATTGCATCAGACCGTGCCTGATCTACAGCTCACATTAAGACATTAAACTTACAGAGCTGTGTCCCTCTGATTTTACTGAAGCATACCAGACAACTTTTGAAAGGGTCACTGGAGCCTGCCAATGGCCAAAACAGCAATGGTACCTTATCTGACAGGTAAAGCCCAACTTGTCTACAGCAATATGGACATTGCATAGTCAGGAAACTATGACCTTGTGAAAAGAGAAATTCAAAAGTTATGACATCTCAGGAAAGACCTACAGGAAGAGATTCTGGTGCCTAAAGTTCCAGTCAGTAGCAGTCCTCAAGAAGTCTTTACCCAACTTGGAGAACTCCTCTTTAAATGGCTCCAGACTGAGGGCAAAACAATCCCACAGATCATCAACATATATGCAATGGAGCAATTCATCAACATCCTTACTACAGACCTGCAGCTTTGGGAAAAAAAAAAAAAAACACTAACCAGAAAGTGAGGAAAAGGTTGTTTCTTTGGCTGAGGGCTATCAGATGGCCAGACAGACACTGCAGCAGCAAAGTAACAGCCAAGGAATGGTAAGGCCCTCTTTCTTCTGATTTAACTCCAGATCACATAAGAACTCTGATGGGGGCAATCTGCACCAAAAAACTTTATTTGCTATAACTGTAATAAGCCAGGCCATGTTGCAAGAACCTGTCATAAAAATAGAGAGGGCAACACTGAAGCAAATGTGGTCTTACCAAAATGGGGAAAGTATTTAACAGATGTCAAGGTGGGAGATAAGACTGTGAAGAGACTTAGAGATTCGGAAAGCAAACAGATCCTGGTGCATGTTGAAATTCTGTGAAAAGACTGTGCAAAAGGACTAGGCACTGGGGTAATCCTCATTGATAGTGACACTCGATACCATCTCACCATCTAAGTGACTCTGGACATTAATGGAGTGTTGCACCAATAGAAAGTGGGAGTAGTACCAAAGTTGTAAAGCATGAGGGTTCAGGTTGCCCTTCCCTCTAGTGAAGGTAAATACTTGGTCTTGAGTTATCCAAGTTGACAAATTAGTGTGTGCAAATATCCAATGGATAAACACCTCACAAATATCTTCAGTTAATAGTCTTTAATAATTAGTTCCACACCTTTCAAATGGCAGCATTTTTGAGGTTGTTGCCACTCCATCAGGCCACATTGTTATAAATCTTCTAGCTTTGTTGTTTATTTTGAAGAAAAATCCATTTTCCTATGCTTTAGATCTCCCCACAAGCTTTCTTGCAAGGTAAAAGGCTTTACCCTGCTGGTTTAAAAGAGTGTGATTTACACTGTTTAAAGATCAAGAAAAGTAGAGGGATGGTACCAACCAGCAGGGTAAAGCCTTTTACCTTGCAAGAAAGCATGTGAGGAAATCTAAAGCATAGAAAATGGATTTTTTTTTCAAAATAAATATAAACACAGCTAGAAGATTTATAACACTGTGGACTGATGAAGTGGTGACGCACAACAAAACATTGCCATTTGAAAGGTGTGGAGCAAATTATTAAAGACTATTCACTGAATATATTTGCATGGTACTACCAAAGTTACCTGTACCTGTGATTATTGGAAATTACTTTCCAGGATTTGCAAAGTTAATGACAAAGGGAGTAAACCCTGCTGTTTCAGTAGTTGTGCTAACAAGAGCACAGGCAAAGAAAATATTTGATGTTGGGGACTCTTTTCATTTTGGTGACTTTGATTCTGACTTGTCTGAGCCCAACTCTAAGATCTGTAAGTTCAAAAAAGAAAGAAGATGCCTGAAAAAACTGTGGCAACAAAAGACTGATGGTTATAAGGGGCTGATATATGAAAATGCTGAAACTAATCCAATAACTGATTGTGGTATTGTTTCTGAGTAAACTGACAGTGTTCTCTCCAAGGTTATTTAAAGCAACTGGGGGTGAAACAGAAACAGGGTGAACCAATGTTTAAAACAAGTAATGGGCTACTGCACAGAGTTTGGGTTAATCCTCAGACACAGGAACAGATAGAACAGTTGGTCATACCAAACAAACATAGAACTGAGTTGTTATAGATAGCACATGATAGTCCTATGGCTGGTCATTCAAGGAGGGATCACATCCTTGCCAGATTATTGTACATATTTTACTGGCCTTGGATTCATGAGGGTGTTGCTACCTATTGCAGTTTTTGTGCTGAATATCAGAAAGTAGCCCCAGTGACTAAAAAAGACAAGGTGCCCCTGGTGCCCCTACACTTGATAGAGGTGTCTTTTGAGAGAATTGCAATGGATACAATTGGTTCCTTAGACAAAAGTAAAAATGATAATTAATTCACTTTGGCAGGATGTGACTATGCTACTCAACGCCCAGAGTCAATTCCAATGTGTGCTGTCACAGCCTCAAAACTGGCAGCAGAGCTTGCCAAAATCTTCAGCAGGGCTGGCATACCTAAAGAGATTATTACTGATAAGGGCAGTACAGTAATTTGGCTCTGCATTGCTGAAGCAGCTGTATCGACTACTAGGTGCCACTGCCATAAAAACCTCCTCTTACCACCCTCAGACAGATGGTCTTTGTTGAGCATTTTAATCAAACCCTAAAATGTATGTTAAAAAATTTTGTGAAAAGTGAAGGGAAAGATGGGGACCAATACTTTCCTTACCAGCATTTTTGCTTACAGAGAAGTGCCACAAGCATCAAGAGGTTTTTCATCCTTTTAAATGTTGTATGGTATACAGCCTAGAGGGCCACTAGATATACTAAAAGAAACATGGGAAGACAGCCCTGCTCAGAAATAATCTACTGCATCTTATATGTGTGCACTGAGAAATAAATTGGCAAAATACATTAAAATTGCCCACAGTAATCAGGAAGAAGCCCCAAAACAGCCGAAGGTGTATTATGACCATGGGGTAAAAGAAAAAAAAATGTTGAACCAGGTAAAAATGTCTTGTTTCTTTTTCCCACCACAGAAAACAAACTGTTAATGAAGTGGAAGGGGCCTTATAAAATGGTTAGATGTACTGTACTGGTACAGTTTACTATGAGATTGAGACACCTGATAGGAAAAATCCTACTGAGTTATACCATGCTAACCTCCTGAAGAAATGGGTTGAAAAAACACCAAAGGTTGCTTTGTTAGTATTACCAGAAACTTATGAAGAAGATACTGATATAGTTTATGACAGACTGGAATAAACTGTAACTTCTAATACTGCAAAGGTGAATGATTCCTTACCCACAGAACAAACTGCAGAAATTTGTAAGTTGGTTAAGACATGTGAAAGTACTTTTACCACACTGTCAGGTTGAGCACATAATAGTGGCAGAGAATGCTCACCCAAATGACATACAGATTACCAGAGCAGTTAAGAGCAGACATGATTAAGAAAATACAAAAATGAAAGAGTTGTGCATCGCTGAAGAATCAAGAGGTGCTTGGTCATCACCAGTGGTGACTGTAAATAAAAAAGAAGGGGGTGTAAGAATCTGCTTAAATTTTAGGAAACGTAATCAAGAGTCTGTATTTGACAGCTCTCCTGTGCCCCAGACAGATGATTTCATTAAAAGATTGGGAAGTGCCAAGTACATTGGTACCATTGATCCCACCAAGGGTTACTGGCAAATTACTCTAGCTAAAGAATCCAAAGATGAAACTGCATGTTCCACTCCAGTTGGATTATATCAGTTCACCACCATGCTGTTTGGTTTACATGGCACACGTGGTACGTTCCAGCAGTACATGGATGTCATATTATCCCCTCACACAGGTTATTGTGATACTAACCTGGATGATGTTGTGGTGTACAGTTCAGACTGGAAGAGCCACCTGGAACACCCAAGAGCAATTATCCAATCTATCAAAAATGAAGATCTGACCATTAATCCTACCAAGCATGCACTGGGCATGCAGGAAACCAGATATTTGGATTATATTTTGGGAAATGGAGAAGCTAGGCCAGAGATGTCCAAGACAGAATTTGTAGCTAACAGTCCTGTCCCTAAAACAAAGAAACATGTCAGATCATTTTTAGGTCTGGCTGGTTACTACAAGAGATTGTTCCCGACCTTGCCCAGTTAGCTACTCCCCTTACTGAACTTATGAAAAAACTGTACCCGAATAATGTGAAATAGTCCCCAGGGTGTGAGAAGGTTTTTCAGGCCATCAAGGCTGCCTTGTGTCCAGCCCCTGTTTTAAGAAGTACAGATTCTGAGAAACTATTTCTTTTTACAGACAGATGCATCAGAGGTAGGTCTAGGTGCAGTCCTGATTCAGAATATACACATATACATACATACACATATGCATACATACATACATACATACATGCATATATACATACAATTGCTGGGATATAAGGACCAAACATGGCCCTAGTCTGCCCCATGATACTCCTTGTGTATTGAGTATCCCCTTACCCATTTCTAATTACAATCTGATTCCCACTTGATCCCCCCAGATATGTCCCCCTCCCCACCACAGTCTCAGGATCCCCTTGTGCCTGTCCCATGCATGTTTAAAACCAGAGACAGATTCGGCTCCCACTACCTCATCTGGCAGCTCATTCCAGGCATTCACCACCCTGTCCATGAAAAAATATTTCCTTTTATTTCCCCTAATTTTTCCTCCCTCCAGCTTCATGTCATGACCCCTAGTGGTTGAGCCTTTTGTTCCTTTGAAATTGAACATTCTGAATAGAATATAGATGGGAAGAAACATCCCATTCTGTATTTTAGCAGGAAGTTGCATGACAGAAAGAAAAAGTACTTCGCTAATGAAAAATAATGCCTTGCTGAGAAATGGAGTCCCTTAAGTTTTATCTGCTAGGAGCTGACTTTGCACTTATTACAGATCACAAACCTCTCTATTGGCTTAATCAAATGAAGGACAACAATCCCAGAATCAGAATGGTACCTGGCGCTACAGCCATTTAAATTCAAAGTGATACACAAATCCAGAAAGGAAAATGTCAGTGCTGATTTTTTGTCTATATTTGTTTCAGGAATTGATAATTAAGAAGGTTGAAAAAAAGTGTATGCTTAACTGAAATGTTTGCTGTAACAAATGCTATGAAACAAGGGATACTGCATATGCAAAAAACTGTAAATGTTATAAGATAATGTGAAAAGAGAAATAAGAGAAGGTTTTTGGAAACCTGTATAGATAGAAAGATAGATAGATAGATAGATAGATAGATAGATAGATAGATAGATAGATAGATAGATAAAAAAAAAAAAGTTCTGTCCTAAAGAGGGGGTATGTGCAGAGAGGGTTAAAAGCAAGGATCCATTTTGTCCTCTTCTTTTTCTGCCACTTGTCTGTCTCTTGCCTGTCTGATTGCACAATCAAATTTTCGTTGTAGCACCTAGGAATTGGTCACTCTGATGGTCCCACAATTCCCCCCTTCTTTCATTTGCTGTTTCTATTCTTTCTTTTCCCCCTTGCTTCTCTGTCGTTAAAAACAAATATGTGAATCTTTATGAGAAACAGAGATCCCTTAGTTTGCAAATGTATATAATTATATTGTTGACATGATATCAGAATCCTATTTGGGTTTATTATAAAAGATATAACCTGGAACACAGAGGATTGACCTTGAGATAGAGCTTGACCTCCACAAGCTTGTTTACTAAATTGTCCACAGATGCCCATCTCTGGGACAGAATGTTCTATTTTGTTGCACCTGTTGGGAATAGATGTACTCTTCAGGCTGGGTCACATGAATGAAATTGACAAAGTTCTGAGACATTGAGTCAGTGAGAAACAGGAGATTATTTTACACCAAAAGGATACAGAGTTTAAACTGCCAGGAAAAGATATCTTACAAAAAGGAGAGCAGTGTTTTGTTTAGTAAGATGGAGAGAGATGGAGATTTAGATTTTAAAGAGAATCTCAATGGAAGACTTTGTTTGTACTGCCTCTATGAAGAACCATCCTGTACCATTTTATTTGTCTTCATTTTATTGTCATTGTTAGTAACAGAATGCTACTTGTGAATTTTATAACTTCTCCTGGTCTGCCTATGCTTCTTTACCTATGCCTCTATGACACTGCCTGCCTACCCACCTACAATGATGCACATACACTACAGCTGGCTGGGGGGGTGAGTGACGATGCATGGTCACCAATGCCATGAAATGCACCTCCACGCACACCCTCCAGGAGCTGCTACAGAGAGGGTCTGTGTTAACTATCCTCTCTGGAGAAGAGCATAAAAAGGATTCTGTGAATCCTACCTGCTGGCTTCTGCTCCTGACGTCCTGGGATTGGAGCACAAACCCAGGTCACCAGTGTTCCAAAGTGATTCCCCATTGCTCACCACCACCGATCCAGCTGTCCTTGTATTTTAACACTGCCACCACCTGATGAAAGCTGGGGCCTTGATTTTCAAAGCCGTGAAATTGACACAAGGTGCCTGCATCAAATGGAAATGACAAAAATGGCACCTTGTATCAAACGTTGTGGCAATCCCACTTTTTGAACGCAGGCTGCATCAAAAATGGGAGTCCTGTGCCAAACCAGCCCTGCACCACCCCTGCACCCAAAGTGGTGGTGGGCCAAGTTGGAAGGGGGCTTGCACCACAGTAGGGCTGCTGCATCCCATTAATTGGGATCTTGAAAGCTCCACTGTGGCCACAAGTCCTGGCTATAACAGCCCTTGTGCTGCATGTTGTGACTGTCCCAGGTGGGAGGGGGGGAACCCTAATCCCAACCATAATTTGTAAAATGTTATATTTAGTATTGCCATACATGGCTGTGTTTTAAATTCTAACTTGTTGCAAGGATAGTTTGGTGTCACCACACAGCATTGCCATGTACATTCAACAGACCCTGAAAATGTAAGCCTTATTCTGCATACTGTATCACGATCCTGTATCTGAATAACTACTTATATCACACCCTGACCACTTTTAAAAAAACACCAAAAACTGTCTAGTGCCCCTGAATGCATGTTATCCAATTTTGTTGTGTTACATGATAACTAAAAACTGTCAGCTCTGTTATGCCTTCGATGCACAGCTCCGTGTGTGCTGGTATAATGCATACAGTGATACTGTATTATGAATGGTATGTTTTTAATGCTCTCTATAAGCAGGTGGCATAAATTTAACAGAAATAAACAATGGACAATACAAGGAATAATACATATACATGAGGTGGAAGCTCCCTTCCAGTTACTGTACTGTACCACGTTGAAAAAGCTACTTTACATGTATTGTGGTTTGCATACAGTAAAACACCAACATATCTTAAGGTGTTACGGTTTCCAATTTTCTTATAGGGCTTCTGCCTGGCTCTGCCTGTAAGGGGTTTGACTGTGCTGGAGCTTATTAATGTAAGAAGATGTACTGCAGCAGTATGCTAATGCTGTGTCTTCTTACATTGGTAACCTCCAATGCAATTGAACCCTTACCGACAGATCCATGCAGGATGCCTATAAGAAACTTGGAGACTGTAACACCTTAAGATATGTGGATGTTTTACTGCATGCAGATCACCATACATGTAAACTAGCTTTTTCAAACACAGTCAAGTAAACATAACAGAGCTTCCACACTCAGGTATATGTATCATTCTTTATTGTTCATTCTTTATTTCTGTTGCTGCTCATAGAAGAGCACTAAAAGCATACCATTCATAATACAGTATCATTGCATGCAATAATACCAGCACACATAGATCTGTGTATCAAGGGTATAACAAAGCTGACAGTTTTTAGGTGTCATGTAACACAACGGAACTGCATAACGTGCATTCAGGGGCACTATACAGTTTTGGGCTATTTTTGAAAGCAGTCAGGGTATAATATAAGCAGTTATTCAGGTCCAGGATCATGATATGCACAATAAGGCTCACATTTTCAAAGTGCCTGTGAATGTATATGGCAATGCTATGTGGTAACACCAAACTATCCTGCAGCAAGATAGAATTTTAAAAACAGCCCACTATGGCATAATGACACATACAAATAGTACAATTAGTGGTTGAACTTGGACGTTTTTCCACCCCCCCACACATTCTAGTTCTGGGCTGGATTTACAACAGCCAGAGGATGACGACTGCCTCCGTCAAACCCCTTCCAAGCACCATCTTTTTGGTGCACTACTCTGCTTGCAGCAGCTCTGGGGACTTTGGCTCCGGGACCCCTGTTGTAACAAGACCCGGCACAGGGTCCCTGGTGCACATGGAGTTTGCCGCAGGCAGGGGTCTGGTGCAATTTGCACTGATCTAAGGGCCTTTTGAAAATTGGGCCCAGGGACTCTCATTCTTGTTCTAGTCCCACCACTGGCCACTGCTCACACAGAACTAACCCTTCCATCTCCTCCAGGAAACTCTTACCGACTCTGTATCAGAGACAGGCTACTTTGTAGTTGGTCCTTGTGCTGTATAGTAATGGAACACCAGTTTGCTCAATAGAAATAGATTGCTATCTATCCAAAAAAAACACAACACAGTCACAGAGAATATTAAACATATACATATTTACACTACTAAATTACAGAAAATGCAGTAGAATACAAAAGGGATAAAACACACTAGGAAATGCAAAACAGTTAAACAGTAAAGATTACCAAAAGAAGACCTTCTCTAGTTTCTAGACTACAGGCTAACTGATTTTATCCCTTATTCTGGGTAACTTCCTTGCTTAGAACTAAAGTCACCACACAGACATGAGATACAGGAGTTATAGAGAGCCCTATAGCTTGCAGTGGTCATCTGCTGTACTCTGTTCGCCAGCTGAATCTGCCAGTGTATGACTTGTGATTCTAGATTAACCCTCTCAAAGAGTCTGTCCCCCATCACATCATCCTGTCTGTCAGAAGGGTCAACCTCCCTTTGTTTCTTTGATCCTAGAAGCTGGTCCTTTCCCGTGGGTTTTCACACTCACAAGTGGTTACTCCATGAAATCAGGTCCTTTCAATGTGAGTTACACAACAGTCCCCACCACTCCATTGAATCTGCTAAAGATATCGCAACTCAACAGTTCACATCCCTGAACAAAAAGATTATGGACTTAGATCAATGAGTACACCAGGTGGGATGCAGGACTGGGTTTAACAAGGACAGCCTGGCCCCAAAGGAGATGTCCATCACCAAACACAAGTGCCTACTAGCATCTTTACAAATTAAAGTTGACTGTATGAAGAACCACTCCAGAAGGCAGAATTTAAAGCTTATCATTGTACCAGAGGGTGCAGTTGGTCAGCAATTGGAGAAAGTCTCCACCACCCTCTTTAACCACGTTGCTGCTGTCCCTGCTGTATTGAAAATACAGTTGGACCAGGCCCATCAGTCTCTCATCCCTCTGACCCCCTCTGGGCACTCATCATCACCCAGTGCTGGCATGTTTCTTCAGTATACTGATAAAGAAGTGATCCTTAAAAAAAAGTATGGCAGGTAGGCAGTATCAACT
Organism: Neoceratodus forsteri; assembly: GCA_016271365.2. NCBI lineage: Eukaryota > Metazoa > Chordata > Ceratodontiformes > Ceratodontidae > Neoceratodus > Neoceratodus forsteri. Next base: position 702,777,641 of record CM057452.1, on the reverse strand, counting down.
GGAAAGGAATAAAGATCTCAGTATCCATTATACCAAAATTACCATATTTTGTCAAGCTCTTCCAGCCCCTAGTCCTAGAAAATTTTTTACACAGGTAAGACCTGCCTTTCCCGTACAATTCTGGCAAGTGCGTATTAAGAAATGCTTCTACAGGCCTACCCACAAGGTGGTCTGGGGGTCCCACATCCTGAACTGTAATCTTGGGATTCACAGTTGGCTATACTATATGGATGGCATCACACTGACAGATCAGGTATGGCCACCACCCTCATAGAAAAGGGCTGGACAGGTAGAAATTGACTAACTGTTCTTTTGTATGGCTCCACAATCACAAATCTCCAAAATGCTAAAAATCCTGTTCTTGCACATTTATTATCCATCTGGCACAAAAGACATGTACACATGCAATCCCCATTGTGGGTCAGTGGGTGTGCTCACTGTACTATGGGAGAACCAAGTGGCTCCAAGATTCTTGGAGAACCCCAGATTTGCGGTATGGTGGGGTAATTGCATACTCCTGATGGAACACTTATGAAGGCAGGAGTCTCGCAGGACATTCTGTCAACTAGAAAATAAATACTCTCTTCCATATTATCGCATGTTTTGTTATATCCAGATCCGACACTACCTGGGTTCTGTTTTGGGGAAATCGTTATTACTCACCCCTCCTTCCTCTATAGATTTAATACTGAATGGAGCTGAGAAAGGCACAGACTTCATATCCCAGTTACGTAAATTACTACCGTCCCATTCCATTTAAACTTCTGACAAATATAAAAATATCTGGATGGAGTTGCTGGGTGTGAATATTTCTGATGACACATGGGCAGATTTGCAGGAGGACAGTATCCGCCTTCCTATCTCAAGTCAGTTAAGGGTCATACAGTACATGTCACTGTGTAAGCAATGAGACATGATGGGGTGTGCACTAGACAGTTCTAACACATGGCTAGGGTGTGTAGAGAGGCATGAGGCTGCAGGCCGAGTGTGTCCAGTCCCCTAGCTGTGTGTTAGAACTAACGCACATCCTTGGAGTGGCACATTGTGCTTATAAAATTGGTCTATGTATTCTACATGGGGTTTCTAGTTTTAGCCATGCATTAGATGCTTCTAATTCATGGCTAGCAACCAACAAGATTGCTTGAAATCTTTTGCCCATTTTATAACTCAGGCTTATTACACTCCTGAAAAGCTGAAAACATTTTCACCTAGCTATGATGGGTGCTGTCCCAGATGTGGTGAACCTGATGCTTTTCTATCACATATGCCACTTCAGTGCCCACAACACCAGCCATCTTTCGTCTGCCTGTAATGCACCTTGCTCACCTGCTGCCCTCCTTGACTTTCACTCTCTCACCTCACTTTCACCCTTGATCTGCCCTCCTACTCAGGCATTCATTCTGCCAGCCTATCTGCCATTGGCTGCTCCCTCCCTCTCCTCTTCAGCTCTTCTCCTGTTACACACTAACCCAGCTTTCTTCTTCTTTCCTCCCCAGACACAGTCATTTGACTGCACTGCCTGTCTGGGCTAAGGGTCAAGAGGGCTAGGTCCTCTGCCCTTCCTACTGCACCCCAGAGATGAGGAACAGTGTGGTCGGACCTCCAACCCCAGGTACTGCAGCAAGAGAAAGCACACTACATTTACATGCAGCGCTGCTGTGTGACACCACACAAGACAGCCCAGCCACCCGCCCGAGCTCAGCACTTTCCTTTGTAGTCTCCTGTCTTCCGCTTCTCGTAAGTACACACACCTGTCCCTGTGTTGGTAAGCATCCTTAACGGTGTTGTTTAGTGTGTTAGTAATATTTATCCAAAGTTTGAATCTTGTGCTCTGGGCTGCATTCTCAGGTTACTACAGGTTCTGGATTTATTGATTTAATATAGGTACAGGTTCTGAGTTGTTATGAACTTGTCAGCATCTGTTCAATCCTGCTCTAAGCTCTGGGTTCATCCTTCTGCATCACAGTTCGATTACAAGTGGGACAGGTAATAGATCGATAGCCGAATACCCCACCCAGCCACCCCCCCAGGTTCTGTACCCACATTTATACCTAATAGACTTCCTGTTCCTGCCCTCACCCATACAGGACTTGCACCTGTTTCCAAACTAATCAGCACTGCACACATCTTGGAAGTGATCAACACTCTAACAGGCTTGCCTTGCATCCAGCTTGTCTACCACTTATCAACAGCTACATTCTTTCTTTCTTTTCCATCTCCAACTTTCATAACCCTATTTTCCTGTTAAGCGGTACAACTCTCCTCTACCTATTTTGAAGATGCAGGTAAGGATTGATCACCAGGACAAGTGCTGTGGAGTTTGAATAGAGGCAGGAACACAGCAGAGATGGAAAATGATTCAGCACCTGCAGTTAACAAAAGGATTGGCCTGACACAAAGTTACAGGTCCATATTTTTAATCACAGAAAGTGCCATAACACACATACACTCAAAAAGGAGCATAATTCAAAAATGGCAAATGCCACACAGATACGCTATTAACATTTCACTTAGCTACTGCCAAGCTTCATCAGAAAAATCTAGTGTGAACTGTGATGTGACAATAGTTATACAGCCCATCAGTGCAGTTTAAAAAATCTTTCACCCAATCAGGTGTCTCAATTAATTAGTGGTGATAATTAAAAAAAGCTGCTTCACCTATTATTGTGTTGCAGTCATTTAAAACCTTATATTCTGGGACCGGCACTATGGGTGCAATGTGGTGTGACTACCACTATGGGGCAATCTTTATTACTTAACCAAGAATTCTTGGTTACAATGGAGTCCCACCACTACATCAACGTGCCATAGTCCAGGTACTGTCTTAACATCCAGTTTTATCAAATTCATGAAGGAGTAATAAGTTAGTCCATTTTTTACTAAACTCCATATTGCAAAACAGTGTATTTTCTACTATCTATTTTATACATCGTTATTAATTCAGTATCTTATGATCTAAATCTAAATATTAAAAAAAAAATTATGATACTTTTCTTAATGGTTATAGGTTCTACTAACATCTGAATTTGTTCAAGAATGCTGCCAGGTCGGTGTTATCATTGATCACCTTGGCTCTTCTGGCTCCTAGTTCATATGTCCAATAGCTCTCCCTACAACCTATCAGCTTTCCAACGTCCCCTCCTCCGGGGCCTACAGTGACAATTGCTATACCAACAAAACTGATATCATGGGTCATTTTGGAGTGTTTTTGACATGCTTAACTATAGCATAAGTGTTGTCCCCTCTTGTCAGAGCTCGTACAAGCTTTTCTACCCAGAGTTTGAACTGCCTGGTAGTCCGCTCCACAAAGTAAGCCCCACAGCTGCAATTCAGGAGATATACAACACCCTGACTTGCACAGTTTATAAGGTGTCATATTTCCACTTGTCTCCTTGATCTAGTATGTTAAAATGATTTACAAGGACTTAAGTATGCTCAATACATGCATCTCCAACAACGATGTGTACCTGTGGGGGGGGGGGTAAGCAGTATTGGGATCTAATTTTTTCAGGCTCTGGCAAGATGTTTGTCACTACCATATCTCTAATGGGTTTACAGCATCTGTATACTACCCTGGGCCCTCACTCACTATGTTATGTAGTTTCAGCTCCAATTCCAAAATCAACCAGTTTCCAATTATTATGTCCTTAACTAGGTTCGCGCTACCAGAAAAAGTTGTAACAAATGGGCATGTGTACTGTGTTTTCCTATTCCTTCTTACACATTGTAATGTATCTGCTCTATCCAGATTTTCCACTTTCTCCACTGCATTCATGATGCTGTGGTTGCTATAATCTTTCTCTAAAACAGGAAATCTGTACATTTCACTTTGTTGCAAATTCATTCTCTTCTGTACAGTTCCTACTTGTGCGGATAAGCTGACCCTTAGGGATGTCAAATATGACATGGGGAGGATGGTTAAACAGGGTCTATGAATAATCTACCTTAATGCCCAAAGCTTGCTGTCCAGGTTCCATGAAATTTAGGCATGGACTGCAACTTATAAACCAGATGTGCTGGCCACTAATGAAACCTGACTCTGTCCCTCCACTCAAAATGATGAAATACTTCTGCCTGTATATAAAATCTTTAGGAGAGACATGCTACTTAAGAGAGGTGATGGTGTCAGGTTTTATGTAAAAGACTCACTTGCCACAGAAGACTATAAGCTGAAGTGTTCCTTTACCTGTCATTGTGAATACCTGGTGATACAGCTTAAACTGGGCGATACAAAAAAACTAACAATCTGCTGTGTCTATAACCCTAAATCTAGTACTCAGGGGCTCCAGGACATCTCTAATTTGATCACCTTTAATGCTGTTGGTGAGTTACTAGTTATGGGAGATTTCAATTTGAACTGGTCTGGGAATGTCACCTCAAGCTATAGGAACTCTCTTCTGAACACTGACCTACAGCAGTTAATAACTGCCCCTACCAGGTTAAACGTATAAAATAAGAGGCACACTACTCTTGATTGGATTTTGACTAACAGGCCTAACTACATTATTAGTTGTGGGGTTATTGCAGACTCCATAAGTGACCATCACCCAATATTTTGTTTACGGAAACATCCGTGACAAAAGAAATCTATGCTAAGGGTTCTTGAATTTCAAGAATATTCTAGATTCAACATACTTCATTTTTGTTAAAGTCTTTCACAGGTTGATTGGTCCGACCTAAAATTTATCCCTGACATTAATTGTGCTCTGGATTTTTTTCATAAATTAATTCATTAAGATTTCTAATACAAGGGCTCCCTTTATCAAAAGGCATCTTAGTGGTAGGGTTACTCGGTGGCTAGCACTAGAGCTATTTAAATTGATAAAGGAGCGAGGCAGAGCTTAGGTAAAATATAAAAAGAATAACTCTGCCACTGACCTTCAACATTACTGTAGTTTAAGAAACCACTGTAAAATAAACTCTACAAAGGCACATTTTTACAAAAAGCAACAAACAGAGTTGCAGATCCCAAGAAATTCTGAAGTTCATTAACTCCCTCATTAAGCCACCATCTAAAACAAGCACAGAAATGAAGAAAGGAGAAGTGGATCTAACTAGTCCCATATTAATTGCAAATGAGTTTAACTCATGGTTTACTAATCTGGATGTCTAGCATTATAACTTCAAAGTCCATTCACCAGTACAACAGATCAGTACTACCGTAACTAGACCCCATTTTTATTTAGGAGCTGTTACAAGAACTAAGGTGCTCAAGCTGCTGATTAAGGTGGAACCAGATAAATCCAGCACGTTTGATAATAATCTAGCACCAAAACTACTGAAGCTGGCAGCAAAGGACATGCGTACACAGTAAGCTTAATATTCAACCTGTCTTTTTCCTTGGAACAGGTTCCAGACCTCTGGAAATATTCTTATATCATGCCTGTTTATAAGTCTGGACCCCTCTTTGACTTTGGATATTACAGGCCAATTTCTATTTTATCAAGGCAAGGCAAGGCAAATATTATTTAAGAGACGCCCATCCCAGAGGCTCTGGGCGCCGAACATATTAAAAATGTTCATATCAACCTTCTCCAAAATTCAAGAAAAATCAGTGTATGACCAAGTGATAAAATTAAGCAATATGGTATGACCAGGGGTTAGATTAACAGTCTGTTAATCACCCCCTAGGGGTGTAATGTGGCACAAGGCGCAGCGGAGTGCCATATTGCCCATAGGGGGTGATTAACTGACTGTTAATCTAAATTCTATGAGTGCCTTATTTTATTATAAAAAATTATTCCAAAAGAAAAGTGTTAAAAGTAGACTTTTTGATTGCTTACTTCATTTAGAGGGAGATTTTTTCATTAAATAGTTCTTCCACTAACAGTTTAAGAATGCTGGTTCAAAATCAGAATGCAGCATTCCAGTCATTCAGCAGTGCTAGAGGATAAAATGCTGACAGGAGAAACTCATGTTCCATGGTGATCAGGCTGTACATGACAGTATAACATGGATTACACCATGGACATAAATGAACAGCCAATGAAATGGTCAGACTGGCAGTTTACTACCAGTGTAAATCCTCTGATGATCACTGGCTGTTGAGCAAATAATAGAGCAAATGGTCATCTGCAGCACAGGAATAATTACAATAAAAATAAAAACACACAGCAACCTCTTTAAAAGTTGGATTTTATTATAGTAAAAAAATGAACCTTGGTATAATCGCAATAAGCCACTCAGAGGATGTGGGTTATTGGGGGAATTACCATGGCTGGCGAGGATTTACCCACTTGGCTGCACCTCGTGGGAAAGCCACTCCAGCCATGATAAATCCCCCAGTAACTCACAGCCTCTCATGGCTTATTGCTTAATTAATATAAGGCTGTTGGAATCCTAACAGCCAATCAGATTGCAGCATTTTTGAGACTCTTTTTATAATATATTAATAAATGCAATCTCTTGTCAAATAATCAACACAGTTTTAGAAAGTGCATAGGACTCACACTGCCTTGGTTGAATTCATGGTTGAAGCATATAATGGCATGGAGGGGGACGCTTCATTGGGGCAGCTTTTGTGGACTTAACCAGGGCATTCTATCTTGTAGACCATACTTTATTTATTTATTATTTATTTGCTTTTGGTAACTGGGTGGGTGCACTAGGCATAAGAATGCCTATTTTCAGGCACGACCGGGAGAGAACAGTTTGAAAATACATAGGTATACATGTGACGCAGCACATGAGATAGGAAACACAATTAAGAGGGAATTACATACAGTCAAACTAGGGTATAGAGAAACATTGGTTTAACATGCTAGTAAACTTAGGGTATAGAGAAATATTATATGGTGTAATGCAGTTAAGTACAGTTTGGACAGGATACAACAGGATAAATACAAATGTGAGAAACAGTCATTGCAATAGCAAGCATACATAGAAACAATACAATAAGTTCCATCAATGCGTGATTAATGAAACAGGGAGGAGAGAAAGGAGGAGTGGTAGGAGGCAGTGGAAGAAGATAAGGGATGAGAGAGAAGTCATATTTGGAGGGTGTTAGGAGAGGTAGAGAAAGAGGGGTGAGAGAAGTGGATTACCTGAAGAAAAAAGAGTGCAGGGAAAAAGGATGGTTCAAGGTGGGTGAAAGCAAGTGCAGGGGCTAGTAACATGCAGATGCTCACGGTGAGGTTTCTTAAAACTAGCATGGGTGGTTGCTTGACGAATAGTTTGAGGTATGGAATTCCAGTATTTTAGAGCCATATGGGAGAAAGCACATGCACCCATATTGGTTCTGCATCTGGGAATGTGGAGAGAGGCCTGGTTAGTAGATCGTAGTCCATAGGAGAGAGGTTGTGAGTGCAGCAGGGAGGCAAGGGATAGGGGAAGGCCTGATCTGACAATGCTGTCAATTAGTGAACCAAGAGACTGGAGTCGATGGGCAGTAGAGCATTGCCAGTTTAGGTCAGCAAAGAGCTGGCAATGGTGTTTGTAAAGTGGGGATGCAGAGGCACAGCAGCAGATGTTATTATAAGTGGTGACCCATTTATGGAGGGAGGACTTTGAGGATGATAGGTAAATGACTGAGCCATAGGCCAGGGCTGGGAGAAGAAAGCCTTGTGCCACAGCGAGTCTAGCCGAAGGGGTAAGGGTGTAGCTAGTGCGATAGACACTTCCTATCTTGGCATTGACAGATTTGTAGGTGGTAGTTATGTGCAGGTCAAAATCTAGAGATTCGTCGAGCACAACCCCCAGATATTTAAAGGATCTGGTACTAACCAGTGTGGAGCCATCTGCACATGAGATTTTGAGGTTATCATGAGTCACTTTAAGTCTGGAAGGTGAGCCAAAGAGCATGGAGTAAGTCTTGCTAATGTTGAGAACAAGTTTATTTTCAGTTAGCCAAGACTGAATACTAGTGAAGTCCAAGGCAAGAGGGTGGTTTAAGTCTGTGATATTTCTTGCACTAAGGTAAACAACTAGGTCAACAGCATAGAGCAAAGATGAGCAGGAGGGTGCAAAGAGAGGGATGTCGTTAATGAAGATTGAGAAAAGCAAGGGGCCAAGTATGGATCCTTGGGGTACTCCAACGTGTATTGATAAAAGATCTGACATGGCTGAGATGAAAACTATAGCCTGTTTCCTGTCAGACTGATAGCTTTTGAACCAGGCCACTGCTTCAGTGGAGAAGCCTAGGGAATGTAGTTTAGCAAGAAGCAGGGAATGGTTGACCAGGTCAAATGCCTTGGTTAAATCAATGAAAATCACACCTGTCAGTAGGCCCGAGTCCATAGCGGCATGGATGTCATTTGTAAGTTTGAGGAGAATGGTGAAGGTTCTGTGGCCTTTGAGGAACCCATGCTGGGAACAAGAAAGAAGGTTATACTTCTGGAGATATTCTATGGATTGGGTGGCCACAAGTTTTTCCAGGAGTTTGCTAAGCACAGAGAGAATTGCTATGGGATGATAGTTCTTAATATCTTTAGGATCACCCTGCTTAGGAATTGGTGTTACTTTGGCTATTTTCTAGATATTAGGAGCTATACCATGTCATAGAGATAGGTTGAAGATTTTGGTTAGGGGAGAGGCTATGAGAGGGGCAGAAGCTTTCAGAAGCCTAGGGTCTAGACCATCAGATCCTGAGCTAGTGCTGTCAGGAATGGAGAGTAGCAGTTTTAGCACATCTGCTCTTGTAAGGCTCTGGAACCTAAAGGGAGGATGCGTGCATTGAGGTATAGCATCACTAGTAGGGGAAGTGGTGTGTGCAGGTGGGAAGGAGGACAGGTAATTTGTTAGATCTGAGAACTGGTGATTGAAAGAGTTTGCTATAATCACTGGATTATTGCAGTGAATGCCATTTATCAGCATATCACTAGCATGGGCTCTGTGATTAGCACCAAGGAGTGTTTTTATGGTGGACCAGAATTTCTTAGAGTCTCCTGCAGCTTTAATCAGCAGGTCTCTACAGAAAGCGCTTTTAGCTAAGCAAATGTTTCATTTGTATGTGTTCCTTAGAGATCGGTAGTGATTATAGTCGGTCTGCAATCCAGTGGTTTTGAAACACCTCCATAATTTGTCCCTGGCTCTTATTAGAGTGAGAAGGTCTTTGTTTAGCCACTTTGTCTGAGTTCCAAGAATGCAACAAGTGACACGGGGAGCATGGGTGTCTTGGAGCCAACCAAAATGGGTCAGGAAGTAGTCTAGTGCCAACTGGGCATTGGTTGAGGTGCAGATGGGAGACCAGTCAATCAATGAGAGATCATATGTAAACTGTGTTAAGTTGAAATTGGCCATGTTGCAGAAAGTAATGAGTTTTGGAGGCGGGGATGCTTTGCAGGTAGAGCGCCAGATGCAGTATATTGGGGAGTGATCACTTATTACATCAGCAAGGGTACCTGTACATATTATACTGTCAGGTCGATTTGTAAGGACCCAGTCGATAAGAGTACTCATCCGAGGGGGAGCCATGACCCTTGTAGGGTCTGTAATAAGTTGGTGAAGGTTGTGGCCTTGTACTATAGTATGAGAAGCCTGGTTGGTTTTACTGGTCCAGTTTAGGTTGAGGTCCCTTAGTATAAGTATTGCAGTGTCAGTGGCTCAGTAGGTAGCACACTCGCCTCTGAGGCCCGGAGATCAGAGGACTGTGGGTTCAGTTCCCACATCTGGCACTTGGGTTAATATCCCAGTACTGACACTGTGGTGCAACATGAGAGGGGTGCTGCACTTCTGAGGTGCCGTCTTTCGGATGAGACGTTAAACCGAGGTCCCATCTGCCTGGATTGGTGGTAGTTCAGGTGGATGTTAAAGATCCCATGGCACTTATCGAAAAGAGTAGGGGAATTTCCCCGGTGTCCTGGCCAAATTTCCCTCATTCACTAAAAATACCACCAACAGCTTAATCTGGTTCAAGGTCAGTTGGCATTCATCTGTATCCCCCTCCCCCGGGTCGTGCCTGAAAATAGGCAGGATTTGTCTACTGCACTTACCCGGTCAACAAAAGCTAAATAAAATAAAATAAGGACTTAATTTTGGCCAATGGTACTGTCTACTAGGGAGAGGAGTTCTTCCAGTCCCGTGTTTCCACCTGCAGGAGGGTTGTAGGCACAAACTATGTGCAGTTTCTTTGAGCCTAGCTGTAAAGTGCAGTTTCTTTGAGCCTAGCTGTAAAGTTGCATGGATAGCTTCGCAGTGAGATGGGGTAGGTGGGATATTATGAGATATTGTGACCTTCCAGGCTACAACCTCATTAGGTTGGACAGGCCCCAGAACAAGAGGGGGTGCGGAGTACTCATATACTACAAGATGCACTTAAATGTCTCAGTCATAGGACACTCGCAATCTGCATCGCAGCTCTGTGAGTTCCTACACGTCCTCCTCCTGCTAGGGAAGACCAAATAGGTGCATGTGATATGTGCCTACAACCCTCCCAAGGGTGGTGTGTCTGGGCTCTCCTACCTCCTAGACAGTCTCAGCCCAAAGGTTGGCTTGAATGAGTTACTAGTCCTGGGGGACTTCAACCTTAACTGGGCAGGTCGTAGTGCCCAGCAATTCGAACCACTGTTGGCTGGACTGGCCCTAAGCCAGCTCATCTCTGAACCCACTAGGTTACAAGGGCTCCGTCATCGACTGGGTACTGAACAACAGAATGGAGAAAATTATCTCCTGTGGCATTCTACCTGATGCTATATCAGATCATTCTCCCACCTTCTGCGTATGGGGCAATGCCCCTCCCAAAATCCCGCACAAGGTGATTCAAATGAGGGATTACTCCAAACTCAATGCTGGAGACTTCCTTGAAGACCTGAAGCATACTGACTGGTCTCAGGTCATGGCCACCAATGACCCCTCAATGGCCCTTGACAACTTTCTAAGCGTTCACCCACTTCAAGACGAGGCATGCTCCCTCACAAGAAGGAGTGAGGGCACTGCAACTAAATGGCTCCATGGAGGCCTGTACACTCTTATGAGGCAAAGGGATAAATGCTGGGCGAGGTATAAGAGCTCACTGTCCAGCACGGATCTCCAGAATTACAGGCAACTGAGGAACTCATGCAAGAGAGCCATTCGCTCAGCAAAAAGTGAATACTGTCAGTCCATCTGGCTCTCCACAGCCAAAAATCCGAGGACTTTCTGGCAGAGCATTAAGAAAGTGGTGGGTGGGGCCACGAGAGTGCAGGTCACTGACATGCTCATTGACGGGGTTAACTGCAACAACCCCTTCACTATTGCCAATGCCTTCAACGTTTAGTTCACAGACTTGCCTGCTTTACCCAAACTGCTGCACTACCCTGCTGGCCGGGCCTCTTCCCCCAGAGGGACAACCCCCCTACTGCCCTTTTACCTCAAGGCAGTAACAGACATGGAGGCCCAGAAGCTCCTTGCTGGTCTATCCCCATACACTGGAGCTGGGCATGACTGCCTGGAGCCCAAGCTGCTGAGGCTAGGGGCATCAGTACTAGCCCGGCCCACAGCCCATGTCTTCAACACATCGCTCACCTCAGGCATAGTCCCAGACATCTGGAAGATGGCCAAGGTGATACTTGTACCCTAGCAAGGGGACACAAAAGACCTCAAGAACTACCGTCCCATTGCAATCCTATCAGCGATCAGCAAGCTCCTGGAAAAGGTAGTCGCCTCTCAGGTCACCCACTACCTACAGACCCACAACCTTCTCTCCCCTGCACAACATGGGTTTAGAAAGGGGCATAGCACCTCCACGGCCCTAGCAGTTGTTACCTCGGAGATCTGGTCTGCTGCTGACCGAGGTGAACTTACCAGGGACATCTTTGTTGATCTCTCAAAAGCCTTTGATCGGGTTGACCACACATTACTGTGCTCCTCTCTCCTGTCACTTGGCTTCTCCTTCCCACCTCTTGCATGGATTAGTAATTACCTCATGGGCAGGCATCAGTACACCAAATTCAACATGGTCCTGTCTGAGCCTGCCCAGGTTAACTGCGGAGTCCCCCAGGGCTCTGTCCTGGGACCTCTCCTGTTCTCTCTCTTCATAAATGAGCTACCCTTGGCTCCAGCTCTAGGGTCCTCAGTGCTGTATGCAGATGACCTAGTCATCATGGCCAAATTCCAGAACATCGCCACCGTTAACACCAAACTAAACTCGGACTTCGACCACATCCCAACTTGGTTGCAGGACCATAAACTTGTTATTAACCTACAGAAGACACAGGCCATGCTATTTGGCTCAGCAGCCAAGTTAAAAGCCACCCCGGATTCACTACAGATCTCTGGGGCTGATGGGTCACCGCTGACTGTCGCAGGCTAGGTCAAGTACCTGGGGATAACCCTTGACCCGCAGCTGGATATGAACCTGCACATACGAAATACATGCAAGGCCTCAAACTGCAAGCTGGGTCAGGCTTACAGAGCAAAAAGCTGTCTAACTCCAGCTGCCCGCCTTGCTCTAGCCAGGGGAGTCCTCCTACCCACGCTTTGCTACGGACTAATCACCTTTGTCCACGTTGCAAAAACTAGTCTAGTAAAGTGGGACTCAGCGTACAACAACATATGCCGTTTTGCGCTCTCAGCCCCCCAACTCACTCACCTCTGTGAACTTTACACCCGGCTTGAGTGGCTCCCACCGGAAACTCACCGCTCTTATGTCGTGGGCATCTTCATTGACAATATTGTCAGAACTGCCACCCCTCAAAACCTTGCTGAGACCCTTGTTCTTGCTACACCCTCCTACAACCTGCAATCCAGCGCCCCATGCCCTCCTGGTACCTAAAGCCCGCATACAAATGGGTGACCGAGCCTTCACTGCATATCGCCCAGGGTTTGGAACTCTCTTCCAACTAGCACTTTCGTCCTCTCCCTCGCACCAGAGCTTTAAAGCCTCCCTCTGGGGTTTTCTCAAAATGGCTGCCACCTGTCTCTGCACTAGACAAACCCTCTCAGCCTGAGATGCCCCAACTAACTGAGATGCTACCTAAACATTACGACTTGGGCAGAGCACAATTGTGCTCATACTCCTCCTATTCTCACAGCATATATAAAAATGGACCATTTAGGCCCACCGGCAAAACAGGGTGAGCACTATAACTGTGCACTCCTTTCTCTCGCACTGGGCCCACTCTATCCCAACTATGACCCCTCCTTATTCTAACTGCTAGCCTTACAACTTGCTGCCTGGAGCGATGAATTCACACTGCACTTCTTCCTACTGACTGCAATGTTTAATACTGTATTGTAATACCTGTTTTTGGTATTGTTGTCTTACAACGTCCCTGTGTTCTGGTCACTTTATATTAACTCTTCACTACTATTTGCCTGATGAAATCTGATGCTTGTAAAGTCTCTATTGTGCTAATTCTATGTAATGTAATCCTCCACTTGTATTTGCCTGATGTTCATGTATGTACCTTGTAATCTCCCGGGTCGTACCTGAAAATAGGCACTTGGCTGTCTAGTGTGCTTACCCGGTTAACAAAAGCAAATAAATAAAAATAAATATCAGCAGATTAGGTTTACAGAGGATGGCTACACCACCTCCAAGCTTTGAAGAGGGCCTGTCCTGTCTGATGAGATTGTAATTGGGTAGTGAGCAGAGAGAATCAGAGGTGGAGGGTTTTAGCCATGTTTCAGATAGGCAAAGGATATTGGGGTGGTATTGAGCAACCCACGCTTCGAGTTCAGCTTTGTTATGGAGCAGGCTCCTGATATTCATGTGTAAGATGTGGAGTCCGTTAGTGTCATTCTAGGTTGTAGCATTGTTGGATAATTTACTTATGGGCCCCGGGTTTGGCTCAATATCCCCAGCTCGCAGTAAGGCTACTAGTAACTGGTACCATAGTTTGCGATGGACAAACGGGGTGGGCAGGGTGAGGTTTAGCAGAGGGGATTTACACTGTGTGTAGGATAGGTAGTAGATGAACTTATAAGGTATGAGAAGTGGGGAGGCGTAACAGGGCCAGTGTGGTGGCATATGAATAATGGAGAGTTTGGTGTCATCAGGATGGGTGGAGCAATGGTTCTTGATTGGCGGGTAGTAAAAGGGAGCCATAAAAGGTTGGAGAAAATGGAGACTAGCAGGAATATAGCATAAGATTTTATGGCCATGTTGAGATTTATTGAGAGAGATTTTTAGATGTGAGGGTGTACAAGAGAACGAAGGCTAGACTGATAGTAGCAAAATTATTTCCTAGCAAGGTTATGATTTAAGGTGACCCTGAGTTACACAACTGTTTTGGGGTATGATTTATGAGCCAGAGAGATGTAATCTAAACAAGTGGTGCTCTCTAGCTGCCAAGAAGTATAACCAGTTAATGGTAAAGTCAAGTCAGGAGATGGTTAATTTCTTTCTGGGTGTCGCCCAAAGAATTCCTCACGCTATATAAGTAATGCCGAGCAAGGGTGGGACTGGTGGGGGGTGGGTAGGGAGCAGTCGCTAAGCGACTGTGGGGAAGGCAGCAACAGGAAAGCTCAGAGCAGCTGCAGTAGTTAAAGTCAGTTTTCCTCCCAAGCTGCAGGCACTTTGAAAAGTAATAGAGCAGCAGCTTCTAAAACTGAGGGAGCAGTTTTACAATTAATTTACCGTCTCCTCCTGAGCTGCTAGTGATGTGGTTTCAGTTCGAAGCAACTGCTATCACCACACCTGCAGAGCGAGAGGAGAGCATTACTATCGCTTCAAAATTACAGAGGGGAAGAATAAAATTAAAGGAGCTTTGGTATGCGAGCAGCAGTCTGTACTATTGAGCTGCGGGCTCGGCAATTTTACCTATCAGCTGCTTTGTGCCTTATTTTAGTAGTTTCAAAGATTTAGTAGCTGAAAGCAGGTTTGGGAACAAGCTTGTAATTACTGCATGGGTTCAAGACCGAGGTGTGCCTCACAAAAAGGAAATGCACTTTGAAATAATCATGGTCTGTAACACTAATTAGCAGCTACATGTAATTTACAAATAAAATGCAAGGGCACTTTAGGTGAAAATCCAGTGTGTATTACTGTTTAGTCAGAGGCAGAGTTTAAACTCTGTTTTGGCGCCACTTTAGTGGGTGATTGTAGCTGAAGGTGCAGAAAATGTATTTATTTCATGATCCCCACCTAGAGAGCACACAATCTGAGTTAGATTTACACATATACAACACCCGGTGGCTTCTAACTATGGCAGTCATTGCGGCAGTTTGATAAATCGGACAGAGAGTCCAGAGGAAAAACGGCGCCAAATTCAAACAGTCACACAAAGGATGGCCAAACGTAGGAGGCGCTGCTAGGCTGGCAAGAAATTACCTTTAGAGATGAAGAGCCTTTGAAATCAGTAGGTGGGGAGCTCCAGGGCAGGGTACACCCTCCTGTAGCTGAGGCTTTAGGGATAAGGAGCCTTTGAAATCAGTAGGTGGGAGCTCCAGGGCAGGGTGCACCCTCCTGTAGCCAAGGCTTTAGGGATGAGGAGCCTTTGAAATCGGTAGGTGGGGAGCTCCAGGGCAGGGTGCACCTTCTTATAGCTGAGGCTTTAGGGATGAGGAGCCTTTGAAATCGATAGGTGGGGAACTCCAGGGCAGGGTGCACCCTCCTGTAGCCGAGAGAAGATTAAAGCATCTGGGATTTGGGAAACTGGTCTTAGTCTGGTTCAATGACTATCTGACTGATAGGTATCAATCCATCCGGTACAGACAGTAAATCTGGAAAAGTCAGGGTGGCATGTGGTGTCCCACAGGACTCATTTCTCTGACCTATTTTATTTTCCTTGTTCTTTGACCCAAGAATGACAATTGTAACTGAAACAAAAATAAAGCTTTATACTGATGATGCAGCTATATACTGTGATGGATCATCAGCTACTGAGTTGGAAGTGGTTTTGACAAGAGAACTGGATTTAATACAGAACTGGTTAAGTAGAAATAACATGGTACTTAACTTATCAAAAACAAAGACAATGGTCTTTGGGACTCATTCCAGGCTGACACGCCACGGTAATAGTCTAAGCACGGTGGCATTGGATGGGACAAAGTATGAAAATGTTCCTTCTTTTAAATATCTTGGGGTAACCTTGACCTTCCCTCTGCTTGCACTAATTCCCACATACATATGTATGTGGATGACACTGTTCTTTTTACCTCTGGTCCTGTCCTATTTGATGTTCAAGCCATCCTTCAAAATGATTACCACAACATTCAGTGCTGGTTCAAGAACAACCAACCCAACTGAAAATAAATACCTTTAAAACAGTGTCCATGACATTCGGTACAGTACAAAAACTAAACAAAGGTCCCTCCATCACCTCACTGAACGGGGCACTGCTGGACTTAGTCACAAAATACAAATACCTTGGTGTCTGGTTGGACCCCCATGTGACTTTCTCGATTAACATAGAAGCTATTACCTCTAAATTACACTCTAAACTAGGTATGCTTTACCGGAACAGAGACTGTCTCCCACTGCCAGTCAGATGTGAAATCCTATCCAAAATGATCACTCTCATTTTTGATTCTGCGGACATGGTCTACATTACTTCCCTGGCAACAACCCTCTCCAGACTGGACACCCTCCTGAATGCATTCTGCTGCTTCGCCACAAACTCCCCCCTCCCACTGCTCCTTTTACACCTCTCTGGGCATAGCATTTCTTCCCATTGATGTTACATCCACGCTCTAAATCTTATATCCAAACACTGGTTCAACTTGCTACCCTCCTACGTATCAGAGTGCTTTCCATGGCTTCATAATTCCCTTATGGTCTGCGATCCAGGGATTCCAGATCCTTGACACTGCCTCAGCCATCCTCCTCAGCTGGTAAATCCACCTTCTCCTATAGGCTCCCTTGCCTGTGGAACAAACTTCCCCCTCCCATCAGAATCTCCCCTTGCACTATTTTTTTAAACAGCAGCTCCACCTACTGCCACCCACATGTGCTCCTGTCATGTAAGTGCGACACCAGCTCCTCATTGTTAAGGACTCTGTGAATTGCCTAGCAACCGTTGTAAATATAGATGTACAGGCAGATGTGCAAATTTTTTGTAAATACTTATGTACATAATGCTGCATTAGTTACTGCCGAGTGTCTCTTGCTGTTGTAAATACCCAACACCATTGTACTTATACTTAATGCCCCTGCAGTATTACTTTGCAAACTTATACTATATTTGTACATAATAGCCTCTGCAAGCTGTCTGTTCTCTACAAAATTGTTTGTATACCTGTTTCCCCTCCCCCGGGTCACACCTGGAAATGAGCCCCGGCTCAGTATGCTTTTCCCAGTAACCAAATATTTAAATTAATAAAATAACCTTTGACCCCACTTTGAGCCTTGGGCTCACACTTTGGTACCCCTCCCTGTCACTACAGGGGTCCCCCAAGGCTTGGTCCTTGGCCCGATGCTGTTTTCCATTTTCATAAATGACCTGCCCTCAGTCTTTCCACACACATCTATTCACATGTACGCCGACAATACTGTACTGTATGCGTCAGGTCCCTCCCCCTCTTAAGTGGCCTCTAGACTCCAGCAGGACTTCAATGCTGTTCAACTCTGGTTTCACTCAAACCAGCTTTTTCTTAATCCCAAGAAAACTGTCTCCCTAACCTTCAGCATGAGACAGATGCTCTCTCGACTCCCGTCCACCCCCACTTTCCACACCACTGATGGGACTCCCTTGGAGGCTTGCACCTCCTTCAAATACCTCAGGGTATGGCTAGACCAGCACCTCGACTTTCTGTTCACATTGACTCCATCCACAAGAAACTGCACCCCAAGCTGGGTGCCTTATATCGCAACAGGGGCTGCATCCCACTGTCAACCCGCAAGGCAATTGTACTGAAAATGATCCTATCTTTATTTGATTATGATGACGTAGTCTACAGCGCTGCTCCTATGTCCTCCTTAGCCAAACTAGATCCACTCTTTCATTCTTCCTGCTGCTTTGCCCTGGACTTCCCTCCCACAACTCATCACTGTGACCTCTACAGGTCCTTAGACCTTTCTTCGCTCCAGGATTGGCGACAGGCCCACTGTGCTAGGACAACAGCGACTTTCTGGGCTCAGTCCCTTCCCTCTTACCTCGAGGCTGCCCTTACAGTTCAACTCCCGTCTGCGTACTCACTCAGAAACACAGACTCCTGGCTTCTTTATGTCCCACATATGACCACATCTAAAGGCCAAACCACCTTCAACTACCACATGCCTAAAATATGGAACTCCTTGCCGGAAAACATTTGGCACACTGCCAACATACAGCATCTCAACTCTCTCCTCATAACAAATTTCGCCTCCACCTGCACATGCACCTAGCACCACTGGGGGGCCAAATGTCTCCCACATCTCCACTTACCTGACCATTTACTGTGCAGTACTCTGGCTCCTACTATGCGATCACAGACCTCTACCCTCAGTCTAGCACTGTGATTGTGTTTGTCCTCTGCTTGCTGCCCATAGCTCTCTGTGACTTTTGTGCTCTCAGTATGAAATTCTAATGTATATTCTACATATTCTATGTATACCATATTGCATATTCCTCTGCAAAAATTGGATATATTTGCTCTGTACCTCTGCTTGCTTGCTCATTGCTACTGTACCCATGTGCTCTTGGTATGCAATTTATTGTATTGTTTATAATAAAGTATATCCTCCCCCCCCCACCCCCAGATTGCATCTGGAATCGAGCATTACAGCACTCAGTATGTCTTCCTAGTAAAACTTTTAAAATAAATAAATAAATAAAAGGGCATAGTCACGTCAAAAGTTCATGCAAAAATTGCTGCTCTATACAGAATTAGAAATGTTCTAACACGTGAGACTAGAATGGCAATAGTTAACCAAAATCTACTACCTCCAGTTAACTACACTTCAACAGTGACTGACACGACTCCAGCAAATAAACTGTCTAAGAAGACATTTGTACTTCACAAGACAGGGAGAGTTGCACTATCAGCCCCAAATAGGATGCATCATTGTGAAACACTTGGAAGATTGGGTTGGCTTCCTGTCCCCCTTGAATTACAAGCAATCCTTGTTCCAACTTGTTTACAGGATCCAGAAGGCAGACACCCTGCCTACTCTGTCTGTCTCTTATGGACTGTGTACCAAGTTTCAACTCACGCTCTTCACAAAACCAATATCTTTTAAATATGCCATTTGTACATACTTTGAGTGGCCAATGAACTTTTGCTCATTCTGCAGCAGTATCCACCTGGAATGAAATACCCCCTCACATCAGGTGTCTGCCTACTTACAATGCCTTTTCTACAGCACTATTAACCCACCTGACTGGGCTACTCAATTGTGAATGTTTCAAGTGCATTATACCAATTTATTGCATTGTTTAACTGATGTGGATCTTATTGTCCCTGTCTATTACTGTTCTGTTGTACCAAACTGTTGTTTTCTTTTTAACTGACAAGTGAACTTTATAGACCCTGTTTATTCCCATTTGTTGAAGAGTTCTCTGTCTCTGATCTCAGGTTGTATCTGTAAATGGAATTGTACTCCAGTGTACTTACCCAAACAACAAAATAAAATGAAATGAAAAGGAAACATAGAAACATAGACTTTGACAGCAGATAAGGACCACTTGGCCCACCTAGTCTGCCCATTTCCTGACCTAAAGGATAAGCTGCAGATCCTAGTTAACCAACAGCCTATTTCTTCCTACCCCACCCACAAAACTTTCCTTATGTCTGTCCCATGTATTCTTGAATTCTCCCACAGTTTTAGACCCTACAACCTCCTCAGGAAGGAAATATTGGTTTAGAATTTGAAGACCTTAGGAAAAATTGTTAATAAAGATCTGGATCTGTCCCTGAGGGTCATTCTTTTGAGAGACCTGGAGAAGTTCAAGGAGCTGACCCCAGGTCAGATAAGGATGTTGTATATAGCAATTGCTTGTTCCAAACTTAAAATAATGCATCCTTGGAAAAATGTAATCACCCCCTTTCATGCAGAATGGAACACTAACATGCTGGGAGAACTCCATTTGGACAAAATAATTTTAAGACCTGAAGTAGGGTTGGAGTGTATGAGAAGGTCTGATTGGACTATAATGATCTCCTTGACAAAAAAAAATCAGGCAATGTACAACAGGCACAGTCTTCAAATTGAGGTCCCTCAGATTTCCTCATGATGCTCTTGTTAATACCATGTGGATTAACAAAGGTCTACGAAAAGACTCATTTTAGGATACTGGATTATATATTTCTGTTATTTCACTTTGGTATTCATATTTGTAAATTATGTTATGCAAGTCTTTTACTAACCTGTACCACCTTTTTATAATGTACTGTTTGAAAAACTTTCAATAAAATATATTTGAAATAAGCAACGGAAGGTTAAGTGTCTTGCTCAGGGTTACCCATTAAGTAAATGATGATTATAGGATTTAAACCTGGTTCTCTAGGGTCAGAGTTCTATGCAGTAGGTGTTAGGCCAAACTACATCCCTAGGAAGGATGAGACCATCAAACTCAGTTCACTTAAGATATGTCCTATGATGCAGGATCAGGAGAGGACAGCTACCATGATACATTGTTTTCTTGTTTAAGAAAAAAATGATTTCATATGTTTGAAGAATTGCTGTACCCTTACACTAGAGGAAATATGCTAAAAGGGTTTGCAGAAATGGATCAAACAAGCTAGCTCTTTCATTTAGACCGGGACTCATTTAAATTTCTCTGGAGCTTGACATAAAAAGGAATGATTAGAAATGAAGGATTTATGAGATATCAATTGGTGGATGAATTTCAGAGCTGCTATTGAAGAAAGTGAAACATCTCTGGTATACTTCTAAGTAAAGAAATATATAATGGGCCCTGACAGCAACAGGGTGAAAGAAAATGCATTGCTCTGTATTTTTTCTTTATTTAGAAATATAAAAATGCAAATAAGCACTCCAACACATCCTGAATCAGGTTATATACCAACCTCCAACATATTCTGTATACACCACCATAATGTGGTGGATGCGTGGTGCTCATCGGGTGCACGTAAGGGCATACGACTCACATGTGTACACACCATGTAGCATGCACTTAAAGTGTGCAGAGGTGTGTGAATGCAACACATGCATAGTTCTGCCATTTCAGTACTACACACAGGCTAAGGGGTGTGGTCACATAACAGCATGAACACTCCACACACACACATGCACATGCACAACATGCATTATGTCACCCAGGCATGTGGAACCATGGATGAAGCACTACACCAGGTAGAGGGCTGCCATAAACTGCTTACACACAGGGCTGGAATGCAGGACATACAGTGTGCAGGATGAATCACAGAGACTGTAAGGTGCATGGACTGGGATCATAATGAACCACCACTGCCAAAGACCTGTAGTGCCACAAAAGACCACAGTCTGCAGGGTATCATGGAACCAGTGCTAGACAGCCCTGAATGCAGCACCAACATGGTACATAGAGTAGACCATTAAGGGACATGGGAACACCAGCCCCCCCATACACAGGTGAACCTGCCAACCCTGGCATGATACAGTGTAAAAGGTGAGCCACCTCTCAGGTTCTTGGTGGTAATAAACCAACAGAAGAAACAATAGTTAAATGGTATAAATGGTAATAAACTTGATTATTACACAAAAGCAGACATATGCCCTAATCAGAGCCTTACCAAAGTTAGACACTGGGAACCAAAGTTCCCCTGTACCCTAGGATACGAAGATGGTCTCAGAGAAAATACGTTATACATAAGCTTATATACTATGATAATTACCATGGAAATGTATCCTTTGTGTGCAAATTAGATATACACAATGGGCGCTATTGGCCAAAAGTTAGGTGGCTCCACAGTGTGAAAGTTATACATTTTTCATAAAGTCAGTTAAAAAGTGTGAATACAAAGAATCCTCACAAAATACAGAGATAACAGACAAATAAGTGCGGTGTTACATAAATCTGCATGGTGGCAGTGCAGTCTATGTAATACAGTACGACTTCTCAGAAGATAGCTTACATTAAGTTATATAAAGAATACAAAATGCATTCTTGATACATCACTTATATGTTTCCAATAATCACAGTAATAATCAATAATAATGTCCCTGATACCTCACTCTTACATGGTAGGTATCTGTGCCCTAACAGGTTAGTAATGATTATGGCTCATTGGAGCCACAATTAGTTAATACTGTAGATGCTGTCAGTGGTGTATAGTGTGTTGCCAATATGGGTGATGAGACCAAGTGTAACATTTCCCTCCTTGTTGCCTTACAGAAAAGGCAACACTAATGGTTAAGTTGTGGGTGACAGTATCATTTACAGACCTGAGGCATGAGCCTTGTAAAGGAATTGGAATTGTCCCCTGTGTTGTTTTAGAGTACACCTCAGACAGCAAAGGATTAGTATCACAAAGAATGTCAAAAATATTTGTATAATCACAAAACCTTTGAAAGTTAATTCTAACCAGGTATATGAGAGTGCAGTGCTTAAATCCCCATCATAGATAAGAGTATTGCGAGCATCTCCAGCTTTGGAGATGTTATTGCTGATGTAGAAGAGATGGGTATCCTTTCTATCTAAAAGTGTCTTAAGTGCCAAGTTCAAAGGGTCTATGTGGACGTTAAATATGGGTAAATACTGAGACAGGGCAAGCAAATATTCAGGGTCAGTATTAATGATATCTGGTTCTTGGATGGGAACAGGAGTAATAACGGTATGACCAATAACAGTTGTTTCATGAGGAATAAAATGAAAGTTAGATTGTATAATGTCACAAGTTTTTGAACCATAAGAGAAAGGTTTATGATTAGTAATGACACACTATTGGCCGTCAGAACTGTATGACCCTCTCACTGTTGGGAATCGCCATTTATGCAGCCGAATTAGGCAGGTGAAAGATTGATTCACTAGCCCTGTAGTGAAACTATGAACTTCCTCTGTGTAGTCCTTGTAGAGATGTCCAGTACTGCCAGCCGGTGAAGAAGGAGATGGTGTTGCCCTAGGGTTAAGAGTTCCATTCAAAGAAAGGTCACAGTCCAGAGTAAAAACCAATCAATGCTTTCTGGTGAGTAGCCGCAGACAGACTTGATGAGTAGAACACGTCACAGTGACAAAGATAGTGGTTACCCTTTTTGGTGCAACAGTCAGGTATGAGGTGCCACCCAGGCTTCCAGGATGGGATGAAAGACCAGCAGAGGTGGGAGGTTGATTCTCTTCCTGAAGATGTCATCGTCGAGTTGTTCAGTGAAGTGGATGAAGGCCAGCTTGTCAAAGATAGCAGTTTGCAGATCAAAATATGGCAGTGAGACAGTGAATGTTATAAATATGGTATCATAAATAGTATATTGATGGGTGGAATAACAGGGGACCTGTTTGGGATGACGTGTGGCATAGCTTAGATTTCTAGCAGCTGATAATGGAATGGAAATGGTTCTACAGTATGTGATAATGGCAAATGTACATCACTGAAAATAACAACAGCTATGTAGATCAGCAGTGAGGAAACTACCCTTAACTGTTTATGAGGGGGGTTTTGCCAACCGCACACACTTTACTAAAATAACAAACTCCGGGGGGGGGTGCATGTCAGGGAGGAGGGAGATCCAGGAAGAAAAAAAAAACAACACACCAGCACAGAAACGCATGAAATATTGTGCTCCTTCCCAGCCCCAAACCCTCCCCACCAGAGCCAGCCTCCCTAACCCCCATGCCACTAAGCCAGCTTGGCAATTTCCTCCCTCACTACCCCTCACATACCTTCTGGTATCCTATTGCTCTTCCATTCGCCCTGCACTTCTCAGTTGCTACCCTTTCAGTATTGTTCTCCTTACAGGCATTGAGATTGAGTCACTCAAGCTGAGTCACTGAATCTCAGTCACCCTTTTAACAGTATACCAATAGAAACAGACCTAGACATGCATAGCGTAATACATGAAACAGATCTACAATGTGGACAGTACCATTTGGATAGTCTCTTGTCATGAATGATATCTGGAATGCATCCTGATTTCAAAACCCGAAAGAGATTGTTTATAATAGTTATAACATAAGAGCCATGGGCAGAACATAAACATTCCCTGGTAATATACTGCTTGTCTGCTTCCTTGTTATTTTGGAACACAAGTTCTTTGATTTTATTTCTAGTGTCATTGAAACTCTTGGCAATATCATGCATGTTATGCACAGTATATCTCTCTTCCTGATTAAGCCCATCTACACCATGCAGTAAAGGGGGGAAAACATCATTTTTCATGCCAGTCTGGAATTTTACTGTTTGGCATTTAATGGCAGCAAGATCTCCCCTGTTCCAAATGGACATGCTGGTTCCAAAGAGACCGGATATGGTGCCAGTGGCGCCCGTCATATCAGCAGTGGTACTCCTAGTGCATTTCTTATTCTTATTGTTGGGGTTAGTTCTTGGTCAAAATACATCTAAGTGTTCAGTAGTATGTGGCCCAGCTACTGGGTCTTGCATACTTGTCTGGTATGCTGTAAGAAGGTATAGTAACATGTTACTATGAAACTTAAACGTGTTTGTTTTAGAGCACATGCCGAATTCGGCCATGTTCCAATGTGTAAGGTTAAAGATAACAGGGATGTGCATGAACTGCACATTGTTGACAAGTGTACCAGGAAGTGATGTGGCAGCCAGGCCACTAGCTGGTCCTGGCTCCTGTATGGGGTAGTCTGTGAGTTCTGCTTCAGTAGGGGGAACTACTGATAAAAACATAGCTGCTGTAGCCATGTAGTGTCATGTACAAAAGTCTCTAGCAGAGTCTTCTAGGTAATGATCACAAAATATGGGACTGATCAGAGCAGTGAGGTTGTATAAACCAGTATGTTTATAATTAGCTTGTCTGATAGACAGTGTGTCATTAGGGGCAATTCTGGTATTGGGCTGGCCTTGGAAGGTGCCTTTGGAGAGGCGGGCCATGGGGATTTGTTGTCCATTGCTGTCAGTCTGCCATTCAATTTGGAGTGGTGATTTGTCTGGTGCCTTGACAATGGCATTTAGGTAGGCATCTGTGCCTTCCTGAACAGTGATTAGTTTTCTGGGAACATCTATGCTGACTTCTTCTGGGATGGTGGTAGGTTTGTTGTGTGGGGTGAGGTATCATTCTTCTGCAGGCTGGAGAAGTGGAAGGAGTCACCTTAGATGTTTGTTAGTATCAGATATTGTAGTCATATCCTTGGAATGAACAATGGAAAGTATTCATGTAAGGAGGAACAAAAGCAAGATAACCATCTTGTGGGTGTACCTGTAAGGAAGAAAGAAAAGGTAAGTAGGTACTATTCTGCCCAATGGGGTTAGGAAAAGTAATTACTCTCCTTTGTATAGCTTAAGCTGATTAACATGTAGCCATATATCAGTAGGTTTCTTCATGTGTATGAGTCTGACCTGGTAGACAGCTGGACTGAGTTTGTTGATAATGTGGTAGGGTCCTTCCCATTTGTTGGTGAAGGAATGTGTAGGGTGAGCAGATTTGAATCTCCAGCTTGCCAGTCCACTTCTTGTGTGTGTTTGTCAAAGTGAAGTTTAAAATGTTGTTGGGCTTTACCAATGTGGTGTGCTGCATATAAGTGGGTCTTGACAATATAATTCCTGAGTTTAGCAACATAAGTGTCTACAGACACTCTATCTGCAGTGGGTGTGTTCAGATCAATCAGCAGGTGTTCAGGTAGTCTCATGGTTCTACCAGTCATAACCTCAAAGGGTGTACACTGGGTGGTGGTAGCAGGAGTACCCCTAATTGTCATAAGGAGTAAAGACAAAAGGGAACCCCAATCCTTGGGATTGTCCTCAATGAATTTGGATAACATGAGTTTTATCCATCTTTTGGCTCTTTCTACCTGACCTGAAGACTGAGAGTGGTAGGGGATGTGAAACTTCTGGTGTACCCTAAGAAGTCTGAGTGTTTCTTGCATCAACTCACCTGTAAAGCTGGTTCCTTGATCAGAGTCCACCTTGAGAAATAGGTCACACCTCGAAAACAATTGTTCTACCGGGATTTTTGCAGTTGCCTTTGCTGTGCTTTTGGAGGTGGGACAAGCCTCAACCCATTTAGAGAATAAACTGGTGACCACAAGGGCATATTTGTTGTTTTTGCTGGTATTAGTCAATGATCCAATGAAAGCAATTTGAACTGCATGCCAAGGGCCAAATTGTCTCTGGGGAAGTAGTTTAGCATTCCGTTTGGTTGTGATTGGATTGTTTTGTGCACAGATTAGACAATCGTTAATGTAGTGCCTAACATCTTTAGTAAGACCGTGCCACCAGCCAACAGTTTTCAGTCTTTTGACTGTGTTGTCCACCCCCTGATGTTCACCAGTTGGGGTGTCATGAACCTGATAAATAAACTCAGGTCACAGAGATGTGGGGACCACCCACAACCTATAGTTTAGGTCATCAGGCTGGTTCCATACCAACTTGTTATCATGTGATAAATGCAGTTTTTCTGCATGTCTCTTATAGGGATTGTTGGTCAGTAATTCTTGTTCAGTCCCTTTGTCTAGGAATCTGAATCTTTCTCTCTTAGCTGTGGGTCAGTTTTTTGTGCTGTGGATAGATCCAAGGAGGCAGTATAGCGCAGTGGGTTAAGGCTCTGAGCTGCAGATCTGGAGACCTGGGTTTGAATTCCACAGCCGCCTAGGTGCATACTGTGTGATCCTGAGCAAGTCACTTAACTTCCTTGTACTCCCAGGTTGCATCTTGAAGCAAGCTTTGGCTTAGTGTGCTACTCCTGGTTAAACAATGTTCCTTTTCCCATTAAACAATGTTCCCAGTGGCACAAAGGTTTCAGTCTTCTGCTTCACAGCTGCTATGTGTATTGCTGTGAGAGCAATGGGATGAGCCATGTCCCTTGTGTGCCCCCATTGAGTACCCTCCTTGGCAAGGGTGTCAGCTTGGTCGTTGAACACATGGTATGGTTCTGACTTTGAGTGAGGCTTCACCTTGTGAAGGTACAGTTTGTGTTTAAACTGTTAAACCAATGTGTGAATGTATACCAAGATATCTTTGTATTTGACAGGGGTGCCATCAGAATAGCAAAGGAGTTTCTCTGCCAGAAAGGTAAAAACTGTAAAAGAGAAACAGACCCAGTTAGAGTCTATAAAAATTATGGTATCTGTTGTACTGTGATGTACAAGTTCAAGAGCACAGTCCACAGCTGCCAATTCTGCGTATTGAGAGGATGTAACACTGCAATGTTTGGATGTATGGACAGTGCTATCATTAGGACAGAGGATCAGCACTCCAAATCTGGCTACCTGTTCCCCTTGGTGATATGAGGCAGAGCCATCAGTAAAAATGTGATACAGTGAAGTACCAGTCAGGAGTTTTGGGTAGCAGGTAGAAAGGTGCCTGGATCAGACAGGTCAGGAGGCTGAAGCCCACAGTCATGGGGAGTCCCTCTATACAGGAGCCCATGGGCCAGGATTGATGGCATTTTGGCAGTGTGGACCTGGATGTCATAGTCCTGCAAGAGAAGTGACCAATGTGTTAGTTTGGTATTGGATACAGAACCATCCTTGACTCTGTCTGATAGCAAAAAGTCAGTGGGTGTGTGACTTATGTGTAACATAATGGGTGAGTACCCTATTATGTACAGGAAATGCTTCACAGCCCAGTAGGTAGCCAGAAGGTTTCTTTCACAGGTACTGTATTTTAGTTCTACTGGCGAGAACATCTGGGAAGCACAGGTGATGGGTCTGAGAGTCCCAGCCACCTTTTGGGCCAGCACTGCTGACACTGCATTGTCAGAGGTAGCAGCTTCCAAATGGAAAGGCAATGTTGGGTTTGGATTGACCAAAGCTGGAGCAGAGGCCAAAGATTGTTTCAGTACGGTCACTGCATTGGCGTGAACAGGACCTCATGTCCATGGGATGTCTTTCTCAAGGAGCTCATATAGAGGGGCGGCTTTTTGTGCAAAGTCACAGATGAAATACCTGGAATAGTTAACCATTCCCAGGAAAAGTCTGAGTGTGGCCACACTTGTGGGTAGTAGCAAATCTTGTAGGCCTTGGATCACCAGGATCAGGCACCTGGTTCCGTCTGATGACCTTCCTATCTTGGTCCACACCTTTGTGTCCTCGCGCTTGGATTACTGCAACTCCCTTTATCTAGGGCTTTCTGGGGTTGAAATCCGTCACTTGCAGCTGGTGCAGAATGCGGCGGCCCCGCTTTTGACAAGATCTGCTCGATCTTGTCATGTTACTCCGGTGCTGCACAAACTGCACTGGCTGCCAATACAGTGGCGGATCACCTTTAAGGTCGGTTTACTGATTTTCAAAGCCCTACATGGACGGGGCCCGGACTATCTGAAAGAGCTTCTGGTCCCCTACTGCCCTGGTCGATCACTCCGCTCAGCCAGCAAGGGGTTGTTAGAGATTCCAAGGGTGAATTTGAAATCATCTGGTACAAGAGCTTTTGCTTATGCAGCCCTCATCCTTTAGAATTCTCTACCCCATCGGTTACGGCAGTGCACAACTGTGGAGGGATTTAAGCAGGGCTTAAAAACCTTTCTGTGGCAACAAGCCTTCTTAGCCAATTGAATGTTTGTTACTGATTTATTGTTATGTGATTTTAACTGAATTGAACTGATGTCTGATGTTTGTATGATTTTTGTTTTATGTTTTATATTATTAGGTGCCTTGGCAATATATAAGGCACCTTATGAATAAATTTATTATTATTATTATCTTGTTCCAGGCTAGGCTCCTGCCTTATTCAGTGATGCGCAGACCAAGAAAGATAACCTGTTTCTGGCAAAATTGTACCTTTGCAGGGTTGCACTCGAGGCCAGCTCTCTATAAAAGAGTAAGTAATTCATCCAGGAGGTGAAAGTGTTCCTCCTTAGTGGTGGTGGCTAAAAGTAAATCATTCACATATTGCAGTAGGCACTGGGGGGTAGAGAAACCCTGTAAGGTGTCCATCATGTGTAGATGGAAAAGGGAGGGGCTGTTATAAAAGCCCTGTGAGAGTCAGGTTCATGTGTACTGACAGCCCTCAAAGGCGAAAGCAAACTTGTATTGGCTTTCATGGTCAAGAGGAAGTGTCTAAAACTTGTTGGAGGTGTCAGGAGTGCTAAACCAGGTACTGTCTGGTGTTAGTAATTTAAGCACATCTGGTGCTGATGCTACTGTAGGGGAGCAGCTAAAAGTGACTTGATTAAGTTTCCTCTAATCAGTAGTGAGTCTCCAAGTGTTGTTGGGCTTCTTCACAGGCAAGATTGGTGAGTTGAGGGCTGAGACACAAGGCCTGATAACACCTTCTTGAAGGAGTGACTGAATGGTTTCTCTAAATGATGGCAAGGCTTCTGCAGGAAAAGGATACTGTCTTTGCCTGACAGACTGAGGGCCAGGGACTTCAATGCTGGTTTGCATTCTTCCACAAGCATGTTTGTGCTTTGCAAAGATGTCTAGATACTTCTGCAAAATGGATGAGTTCCTTGAAGAACTCATGAGTTTGGAACAGAGCTATAGTATGACATATTCCTTGTAGTTGACTGAAACAGCAATTACAACATGAGAGTCAGGGATCATGACAGCACGATATTGTCCTTTGATTTGGATCAAAAGCCGATTGGCTATGTCTACTACACAGCCATGTAGTGCTAGGAAGTCAATTCCTAGGATGCTAGGATGATGAGGTCAAAAGTGAAATCTGTGGTGAGGGTCCCCAATACCACAGGAAGCACAATGGAGTGGTAGGTGAGAGTGTAGTACATTCTACACCTTGGGCATTGGTCCTCTGTCTGGTGGACTAGGAAGAAGACGATGGGTCTTCATCATGTAATACAGACATGGCTGCACCTGTATCCAGAAATACAGTATGTTGGCGGCCCCCGACTGTGGCCTTGGTACAAGGCTGTCTGTTTGTATCAATGGTAATATTGTTTACAATATGGACTGATGCCTGTAATAGTTAATCTGAACCATCATCTTCAGGCAGTTCCTGGAACTGTAGGCCTGTGGGTCCTGCTGGGCCTTTTCCAGGTCCTATATGGGATACAGGTGCTCTTGGGTAGATGTGGCAGCAACAGGCAAGAGGTTGGAGTTTTGGCCTGTTGTGGGTTGGTCAGAGGAAGTTTCAGTGTCTCCTTGGCCTGATGGAGCCAGGGCCGTAGGTGTAAGTAACACTACAGCCTGTTTTGGAATAGACTTGGCTACTTACTGGACATTTCTAATAATTTTTCAGAGGTTTTTATTTTCCTCCACTACCTAGTTGTAGGAAGGGCCCGATTGGTAATTCCAATTGCCCTGATTACCATTTTGGTTGGAATTATTCCAGTTATTTTACTGGTTCTTGTTCTTGTTGTGACCCCCCCGTAGGGTTGTTTGTCATCGGAGAGTGTGGCCTTGCCATCCTGGGCCTTGTCTTCTACAGTATAGTGGGTTGTGGGCTAGCCGGCAGGTTGCACCATGGCTACTCAGGCTTTTGAGCCAGAATTGAGATCTCGGAGGAAGAGATGGTAAACTTGTTCCGTTCTCACGAGGATGTCTGTGAACTTGTCGGTTCAGAGATAAACCACAGGTTCAACCTTGTCACGTACTGTCAGAAGCATGTTCCAAATGAACAAGGATTTGTACTCAATCTGGTCCCTGTTCCCTCCCTCTTGAGAGAGAGAGACTTACCAGTGTATTATGCTAACCATAGCCACTGATGGTATGATGCTGGGCTTTTCTTGGTGTATTGTTTGACACTGTAGGCCATCATGACACCGACCATGCCTGGTGAATAAGCAGCAATGAGTTCAGCAGCTACATCATCAAATGTTGCATCTGCAGCTTGGTGGACTGCTTCTGGAAGTTTTGCCCAGAGGCCTGGGTCTACAGTCTGTCAAAGAACCTGTACCTGATAGTCCGCTGGGAGACTAAGCATTTCACATTTAGAACGGACCTTCACCAAATGACAACTGAGATTGTCTCTAGGGTCCATGCGGCCTATACTGTCAATGATCTACAGAACAGAGTGGGCTGCCTGGATGGGGATTATTGGGAACTGCTGCATGAAGATCGGGGAAGGGACTGGAGTGTGCACCATGAAGGGCAGCCTCCGCTTCGGCATCTGCCACACTTCAGAACATCGATTCATGAATAGCATCTTCTTTCAACATTTGTTCCATGTTTTCTCGAAAGATTTGATTTGCTCCTCGGTCATCTCTGTCCTGGCAAGTGCTGCATCGATCATTTGATTGATCTCCATTCTGCCCTCCTTTTTAAGAACAGCAATCAGAGGTGGATACCTTCGGCCTCCCCCAGTGTCATGAGAGTCACTATCATGGCATCGCACATGCAAGTCACCATATTTCTCATCATATAAAGTCACGCTATCATAGCATAGGGGAATGCCATCTTGTGGGTGGTGTGTGTGGGAAGTGCCATTTTGAGGATGTGGCTGGCTGCTGCCATCTTGGGTGGTTTCGTCATCAGAGTCATCATTGCCTGATGACACAATGTCAATTGGGGTGTAGTGAATCCCGCCCATCACTTTGATGTGACCAGCCAACATCTCTCACTGATGACGCAGTTTTGCTATCAACTTTACACCTCTTGTGACTAACTTTTGCATTGTTCTGTCCAACATCTCTCATAATCTCTTTCTGCAACACTCTATACATGGCGCTGAGTTTGCAATTCTCCCTAAGCTTCCTGTCCAATTCTCCACTTACTCTTTTCAGGTCCTCTCACAACTCCTCATTCTCATCTCATAATGTCTCATTTGTTTTACTCAGCAAATCATTCATTTGTAATATCTGCCTCTTATCCAGCTTTAGCCTGTCACAGTCCTCCCTCAACATACATAACTCTCGTTCATAAAAACATAGAAGTTGACTGCAGATAAGGACTGCAAGGCCCATCCATTCTGCCCATTTTTTCTACCTAATGAATGTGCCTTAGGCCTTTACTCTGTCAATGGCCTATCTATTCATACTTATCTGTATTGCTCCCTTATGCCTATCCCATGCCTGTTTGAAGCCCTGTACTGTATTCATATCTACCTTTTTCCTGAGGTAGGCTGCTCCATGCATCTAACACCCCTTCTGTGAAAAAGAACTTCCTCACAATACCCCTTAATTGGCCTTCCTCTAATCGCATGCTGTGTCCTCTTGTCCTGCTGCTTTTCTTGTATTGAAACATGTTAGACTCTTTCACCTTGTTAATGCCCTTAAGATGTTTGAATGTTTTGATCATATCACCTCTCTCTCTCTCTCCCCTTTGCTCTGGGTGTACATATTGAGTTCCATTAATCTGTCCTCATATGTTTTCTGATGCAGTCTCTGCACCATTTTGGTTGCCCTTCTTTGGACTGCCTCCATTTTGTTATTGTCCTTGTACAGGTCAGCCTCCAGTACTGCATGCAGTACTTCAGATAGGGCCTAACCAGTGTCTTGTAAAGCGGGATTATTACCTCCCTCTTACAACTTGTGATACCCCTACTAATACACCCCAACATCCCTCTAGCCTTGCCTACTGATTTAGTGATCTGCTTGGATAATTTCAGGTCATTTGTGATGATGATGCCTAAGTCTCTTTCTTCCCTTGTGATTGCCAGCAGCTCCCCTCCCAACCTGTAGGTAGCTTCAGGGTTTCTCTTCCCTATGTGCATGATCTTGCACTTCTTTGCGTTAAACCCCAGTTACCACTGTTCTGACCATTTTTCCAGTTTTTCCAGATCTCTTCTCATTCTTCCCACCCCTCAGTTTGCCACCCAGTTGACCAACTTCTGACCCACCCCGAGCCTACCCAGCTTATTAATCAATCTTCTATGTGGAACAGTATCGAAAGCTTTGCTGAACTCAAGGTAGGTGACATCAACTGCACCCCTTTGGTCCACCACTCTGGTTACCCAGTCAAAGAAATCTATGAGATCAGTTTGACAGGACCTTCCTTTTGTAAATCCATGCTGTCTTGGATCCTGTGCTCCTATGGATTCCAGATGTTGCACTATCCTTTCCTTAAGGAATGCCTCCATAATCTTGCCCAGTACTGAGACAAGACTGACTGGTCTGTAGTTCCCTGCCTCCTCCCTGCTGCCAGTCTTGTGGAGTTGGATCACAAGAGCCCTTTCCAATCTTCTTGGACCCCTCCTGTGCTCAGAGACTCACTAAACAGTTCTGCTAATGGCTCTGCTAGTTCCACCCTTAGCTTCTTTACTACCCTGGGATGTATGCCATCAGGTCCCATTGCCTTGTCCTCCCTGAGCTAAGTGAGCTCTTGTATGACCCTTTCTTTTGTGAAGGGACTTGTGCACACCTCCCTCCCCCCTGTGTCCATGGTGCTGAGCTGTAGGTCCTGCCCTACCTTCTCCTCAGTAAATACTGAGAAGAAGTATCTATTTAGGATAGATGCTTTTCCTTGGTCCTCCTCCACACACTCCCCATTAACCCTTTGATCTTAGCAATACCCCCTGAACTTTCTCCTTTCACTAATGTATCTATAGAAAGTCTTATCCCCTTCTTTTACTGTTTGTGCTAGTGTTTCCTTGGTTTGGGCCTTTGCCTGCCTTACTGCTTTCCCTGCTTCCCTTAGGGAAGTTTGGTATGCCTCCCTATCTTCGTTCTACTGAGTTCCCTTATATTTTCTGAAGGCCAACCTTTTGGCTCTGACCTTTTCTGCTACTGTTTTTGAGAATCAAAGTGGTTTCCTCCTTCTTTTGCTCTTGCTGTTCTCCACAACCCAATGGGATGTTGCTTCAAGTATTGCATCCTTAATGTTTGCCCACTTTGCCTGTACCCCCTCACCTGTATTTCATCTTGCCAGGGCAAGCTTAACTCTGTTGGCCATATTATCAAAGTCAGCTCATCCGAAGTCCCATATTTTTGCCTTGGAATGGGATGATTTAGTTCTAGTGGCCAAATTGAACCATACCATGTGATGGTCACTGGCCCCCAGGTGACCTTCTACCTGCAGATCTGTGATCCTTTCCCCATTAGTCAGTACTAAATCTAGGATACCCTGTCTCTTGTGGGTTGTTGTACCAATTTTCTGAGGCCTTCCCCCTGAAGGGAATTCTCTACGTGTCTAGTTCTGGTGGATGTTCCTGCTGGTATTGACCAGTCTGTATCTGGCATGTTGAAGTCTCCATTAGCAGAACCTCCCCTTTAGCTGTCATGTTTAGTATATCTTCTAACAGTAATGTGTATATGTCCTTCCCTTGGTCTGGAGGCCTGTAAACAACCCCAGATCGCATGGTTGTCCCCCTTCCTGTTTCCAGGGTGACCCACAGTTCTTCTGGCTCCTTATGTGTATTCTGAATTTCTATAGCTTTGATATTTTCATTGACATAAAGGGTCACTCCACCCCCCCTCTTTTTTGCACCTCAGTCTCTTCTGAACAGTACATAACTGGGTACTGAAGTCTCCCAAGTGTGGTTACTGGTAAACCATGTCTCGCTAATGGTTACTATGTCCAGTTTAGCCTCTGTCTTTGTTGTCTGATTTTCCATTGGTCAGATTTTGGTGCATTAGTTGTTGGATGAGGAGTTTCCCCCTGCACAGTGTATGGGGAGCCAGACCTTTTTCCTTACCTGGTGATGCAAATGAACTACAAACATGTTGAACTCCTGTTTGATCACTAGCTGAGGGGGGAAGAGGTGTTCTTCCCATTCAGTGTATTTGGTGATGCACCCTTCTCCCCATTTTCTAGTTTAAATATTCTGCAAAGACATCAAACTTCTGCCCCAATGCTCTGACTCCCTCCATAGTCAGATGCAGTCCATCGAATTTAAAGAACTTTGGCTCCCAGAACTGTTGCCAGTTACCTACAAATTTGTGTCCTTCTT
The DNA here is from genome assembly GCA_016271365.2 of Neoceratodus forsteri. NCBI lineage: Eukaryota > Metazoa > Chordata > Ceratodontiformes > Ceratodontidae > Neoceratodus > Neoceratodus forsteri. The sequence goes on along the minus strand of CM057452.1, from coordinate 702,743,021 downwards.
CCTGGCACCAGCCCTTGAGCCACATGTTTAGCTCCCCTATCTCCCCTTCTCTGACCTTCTGTCCATCTGCCCCATCTTCCCCAGACCTGCAGGATCTCAGAGAAGGAGATGCTGGACGAAATGAATGACAGTTTATCTCCCAGCCTGGTCAGGTGTTCCTTGGTCTGCACAACTGACCAGCTGATGAAATCATTAGTCCCTATGTGTACCAGGATGTTGATGTTTTCTCCTGCTTCATGCACGATTTTAGCAATGCAGTCAGTGTCTCTCCATGCTGATATTCATTATTCTGTACAGCACAATGCAAAAGTGTCTTGTTCTTACTGCGCAAAGACTGAAGTTCTTCATCCAGTCTCTGCTCTTTCCTAACCATTTCAGTTGTCTGCAAGCCCAACTCTTTTTTTAGAGCAGAGTTTTGCAGTTCATGGGAATGAAACCTCGATTCGGAGGCTTCTAAAGCAGCATAAAAAGCCACAACTAACAGCCCTTTCAGCATTTGCTTTTTGGTTGTTTGTCTCATCTCTGAGTACTGGATTGAAATCCCCAGCACGGAGTTATAGGAGGATTTCGCTTCCAGCGCGAAGTCACTCCAGCCTCCATGAGAAGCGAGAAAATTAGAGACATCAAGTCTCAGGTCTGTGCAGATATTGGATGTGTTAGGGAAACTTAAATAACCCATCAGTAGAGCCCTGCCTGTGTATTGAGCCACTGTGGTTAAACCAAAAGATGGTGGAGCATCTACTGTTTACTCACACAATCCTACAACTCAAAACTGCTGTGCAGCAAGGTGAGATGGCATTGCACTTGCCTGGTGTGCAGCCAGACTTTGCAGGGTGCTACAGAGTAAAAGAATGGGTGAGATGATACGAGGGTGTACACCTGCTTACTACCCATTTGAATGCCATGTAAGTAGGGATTCTCTCTTAGTTTAGACCACCTGCACATGGTCACCAAAATGTAAAAAGTGAACCACCTCTCAGGTTCTTAGTGGTAATAAACCAACAGAAGAAACAACAGACAAATGGCATAAGTGATAATAAACTTGTTTATTACACAAAAGCAGACATATGCCCCAATCAGAGCCTTACCAAACTAGACACTGGGAGCCAAAGTTTCCCTGTACCCTAGGATATGAAGACGCTCTCGGAGACAATACGTTATACAGATGCTTATATACTATGGTAATTACCATGGAAACTTATCGTTCATGCATAAATTAGATATACAGAATGGGCCCTACTGGCCAAAAGTTAGGTGGCTCCACAGTGTTAAAGTTATACATTTTTCGTAAAGTATGCTAAAAAGTGTGAACAAAAAGAATCCTCACAAAATACAGAGATAACAGACAAATAAGTGTGGTGTTACATAAATCCGCATGATAGCGTGTAATACAGTATGACTTCTCAGAAGATAGCTTACATAGAGTTATACAAAGAATACAAAATGCATTATAATAATCACTAATAATGTCCCCCATACCTCGCTCTTATATGGTGGGTATCTGTGCCCTAACAGGTTAGTAATGATTATGGCTCATTGGAGCCATGATTAGGTAATACTGTAGATGCTGTCAGTGGTGTATAGTATGTTGCCAATATGGGTGAGGGAACCAAGTGTAACAACAGGCACAACATGCACATAGCATGTCACACAGTGTCCCTCCTGCAGAGTCACCTGTCCCATAACATGACTTGCGGCAAGCGGTTCCCCCGATGCACCACAGCCACCATAGGCATGCCAGTCATAGCCAGAGACAAGCACCAACTGACTGGAATAATGACATGGGCACATGACACATATGTTGAACAAATTTTTTATATACTTGGCACAGCTGCCATAGCTATTCAAATTGTACAAAATATAACCTGTCACCTGACAGGAACAAAATAACAAATGCACTGTAAACACAGGAGGGTGTGGTAGCCATTTGCAGAACAATGGGAGCTACATGGACTTCCAGGGGCATGGACTGCCAGCTACTCTGTAACCTCCTGCTACGCATCTTTGCTGGACCCCACTGGTATTGCCACAGTATATTCCCTCTCCACCAACACTAGGCATCACAGTGGTCCTCAATATCCCTGGAACAAGGGTAACACAGGGGGCAGGCATGAATGGGATGTACATGCAACATGGGACTTATCACCATGTTGCCAAATGCAACTTGGCTAAGCATACTGCCCTTTTTTTTTTTTGAAACTCACCATTCTGGCGAGTAGCCATGGGAAACATAGGAGCATGCATGCACAGAATTTCAGCAACCTTTAAACATTGCTGTGGGCTGTTGTCATCGCACATGCATGAAGTCCACTTTTTTTTTTTTATTTCTTCTGACAGTGTGGCAATGCGGACATGGTCCAGAACTAACACTCCCTCCTAATGCAAGCTCTGCATGTTCAACCCACCCAGCTGCCAGAGCACCACCTGTGAGTCTGTGCAAGACACCCCACCACCACTTAGCAGTCAATCCACCAAAACCACAAGGTAAAACAAATTTCTGATGTCAGGCGATCATGTGGGGGTTACATTAGAAATACATACTCTTACACTGAAGCATGCCACATAGCATAGCATCAGAGAGGGTTAGAGAGCACATATTGTCCTCTGAGATTAGACCGACATTGTAGCGACTGAGTGAGCCAGTGAGGTTGAACCAAAAGCCCTTTTAAGGGCTGCAAAAAAGTAATATAAAGAGGATTATTAATCTCAAGACTGCCTTTTCAGTCAGACTGAAAAAAAATTTAAAGATTAGGTGGGCTGCAGGCAGTGTGAAGGTGGACTGTCATGCTAACTATAGAAGGGGGGAAGGGGAGATTCCTTGGTGATCTTGGGGGATCTGTCTCTGTTTCAGTCATCCCTCCACTTGAAGGAAATAAGAAAAAAAAAATTTTAAATCAAAGAAGTTGTTGTTGCTGTGGGAGTTTTACTTAAAAAAATATGTAGGGCTAGCGCTAATGGGCCATACTAGAGAAACTTGAGTGTGGACTGGAACAAAAAAGAGCCTGCTTGCCACCCTACCTACAACACCCTGTGAATCCTGACAAAATACCAGTATATGTTTAGTAACAAATAAAAAAAAGACTGAGAGAGTGAGCACAGTCATCATCCTGCTAGATCAGTGTCAACCAACCTGCTTTTTTCTGTCAATTAATTAAAATCCCCTGTACTGTGTTTAATATTGGCCAGGAAGAGGAGGAGGAGGAGGACTACAGTAATTTAAAAAGTTTTGGAAAAAACATTTACAATACTTCTGTGGTGGAAGGGGAAGAGGGGGCCTGCTGCTGCCTGTCATCTAGTAGTAACTTGTTCCAGGTCCAACCAGCCTTGTGGAAGTGTTTATAAAAAAGAAATTTACAGACATCAGGGTGTATGTGTCTGCAACTCTGCATATGGAAGCTGGGCAGGGACTGGAGATCTCTGTGATCAGTCCACTACTCAGCATCAGATGCTGTCCACTGGTGTGGTTGTGTCCTCTCCTGTTTTTCTGGGACTAAAACATTTACAAGTTTGCTTAAAGTCTATCAGACTATCCGAGATAGAAAGACACTGCACAGGTATGACTGTGAGGGAGAGGAACCTGCTCAGCTGCGCCTAAGATGGTCACATCCATCCTATCCCTTCTGTCCTGTAAGCCATACTGTGAGATACATTAGTCTTAAAACTGTTAAGAAATGTACATAGTTTGCAAAAAATATTTAACGGTTCCTAGGACTACCCGAGAGAGACACTCAGCACATCTGTGTGTAGGGAGGGAGACAGTGAAGATGGACCTGCTAGACTGCGGCACTAATAGTCCAACCCTTGTCCAGTATGTCCTGTCATACTGTGAGATATGTTAATAATTGAAAGTCCATCAGACTGTGCTGCCTGATAGCAGACACTAACAATCAGTTCATCCGTCCCATGCCCCGGTTGTCCTGTCATCCTATTAAACACGTCTGTCTTTCTGAGCTAAAAAAATTTTACAAGATTGCAAAAAAAAGGAAAATTTAAAGTCCCTTGAACTACAACTGTTTGTGGTGACAGAGTGGGGTTGGGCTGACTGCAAAGAGTAGCAGTCCACTTGTTGTCCCGTGTGTTCTACTCCTGTCATTCTTTAATTTGATGCATTAGTCTTTTTGAGCTAATAAAAAAATGTACACACTTGCAAAAAATATAGTCTCTCGGACTGCATCTGCTTGTGGGTGACAGAGAGGGGCTTGCCCAGCCTGGCTGCGAACACTAGCAGTCCAGTTGTTGTCCTGTCTGTCTTATTGCTGTCATCCTGTCACGTGATACATTAGTCTTTTTGAGCTAATAAAACATTTACAAGCTTGCAAAAAAATAATTGAATGTCCCTTGGACTAGGTCAGTGTGTGGGAAGGGAGAAGGGCCTGCCTAACAACACTCAGTCCAGCCATTGTCAGGACCATCTGTCCTGTCATACTCTAGGATACTTTTGTCTTTTAGAGCAATAAAATAAGATATTTTGTGAAAAACAAAGTTACTTGGACTGCATCTGCCTTTGGAGAAGGAGAGGGGCTTGCCCAGCCTAACTGCAAACACTAACAATCCAATTGTTGTCCTGTGTCCTACTGTTGTCATCCTGTCATGTGATATACTAGTATTTTTGCACTAATAAAAAATTTACAAGCTTGCAAAAACATACTGTATAGCAGGTTGAATTAGCATCCATTATATTTAGCGGGAGTCAACCTATATATATTTGTGTCCGATAGAATTAACACTGACAGCTTACTCTTCAATACAGTACTACTGACAGTCAGCTGTCCCTTATTTTTCACTAACCATTTACTTTCAGTAATTGTCAGCAATAGCTAATACAGTGAAAATAAACAGAAAGTGAAAATAACCTTCTATGCAGTAACTGAAAGTCCCTTGGACTGCATGTGTGTGTTTGGGGAGGGAGAGAGGCCTGTCCGATTGTGAATAGTCAGTCCAGCATTGTCCCTTCTGTCTTGAAGGAGAGTATTACAGTTGACTAAAACTCAGTTGCCCGAATTTTATTAGCCCGACACCGTTTGGCTGACACACGGTTGCCCAACAGGCAAAGTTTGCCCGTGGTGGAGTCAGTTATATAAAGTAAGGGGGTGCTGGGGGGGTAAAGCCTACCAAAACATAAAGAACTCTGCGGCAGAAAAACTTTGCCTGTCGGGCAATCGTGTTCCAGACTGCTGGCATTAGGATACCGAAATTCGGGCAACCGAGTTTCAGTATTTGATAGTATATCTGTCCTGAAGAGGCTGTCACCCTGGGTTTACTCACTTCGGGGCGACTGTCATTAGGGCGACAGCACAATGCTCATGGCAGTCATGCCGCCCAGCAATTGTGCTGACTGACATCTATGGTGCCCAATACAGCACAGCAAATGCTGGCTGTTTTCAGGGGGCTTTGCCTCCCACACCTCCTGAAAATTACAATAATCTCCTCCATTGCTGAGGTGTGTCTGGGAGGGGGTGCAACAAAAATGTGGCGCTCTCCCTGCAGGGTGCTCTGACAACCAGTTTACCACTGTGACAGGCAAACTGGTTGCAGCACCCTCGTGCCATCACCCTAATGCCATCGCTCCATTGACAGGATACCAGGGACCCACCTGTGAAATACATTGTTAGTCTTTTTTCATCTCTTAAAAAAAGTGTAAGTTTGCCCAAAAATAATTGCAAGTCCAGCAGACTACCCTGAGATACAGAGAGAGGGGCATTGCAAATGTTTTTATTTGTGGAAACTAAGGGCTTGCCTAACTGTGAACAGTCCAGTCATCTTCCACCCATCACTCTGTCCTGCAGTGCAGTCATCCTGTTGTGTGTTGGTCTTTTTTGGGGCTAATAAAAAATGTACAAGTGTATTAGCAGCAGCTAACTATATCAGACTGACAGTCAAGTACCATGGCTGTGGGTGACACTGTCTGTGTGTGTGATTGCTGTGCCCTGCTTCTGTTGTGTCATCCATAACATACTTTCATATCAGGTTTTTGAGTTAGTCATCACATGTGAGAAAATGTCTGGCAAAAAACAGAAACAGCAACTGAATTTATTTTCTTTTGGGCTTATTAAACCAGGCGCATCTTCACCTCCAGAATCAACAAGTAGTACAGATAATCAAGTTAGCAATGAACATTGATGTTGTCGTTGACGCCACTGTTGTGAATCCTGCTAGTCTTGCTGCTGGGGCCGCTGCTGCTTCTATATCGGGGGGGGGGAGGCCCAGGAGCAGGGAGACTCGGTGGTCCTGGACCCTTTTGAGAGACCAGCAGTAATAGCTACAGTTACTACTAATATTGCAGTCACTCTTGCAAGTGCAAATGCAAATACTTTCTCCTCCAGGGGCGTCTTCTTCTTTAGAATAATGCCTATCAACCAGAAAAGATGTAAAACACAAATTCAGAGCTGATTGATCTAGGGATTTTGAATTGCTTCAATACAAGAAGCAATCAAATACAATGAGTTGTAAAGTTTGTAGGAAACAATCCCCACTTGCAGATCGTATATCTGTATTTTATGTGGGTAGCAGTACCTTTAAACTGGAGTCCATAAAAATTCATGAATCATGTTGCAAGTGCCCTTGTAAAATGTGTTCTGAATGACAGAGCCCAACTGACCCCTGAATCTACACTTACGTTTTTCCTTTGTTTTAAAAGATAAAGGCTGCAATGAATGTGAACTTGCTGTTACCCCTGTATATTGATGCTGATGTATATTATTATACCTATTGTAACTACTGCAAATAATACCAATATGTGTTTTATTCTGTAACTAATTCCGGGGCACCCCTGAAAAAGGGACCTCTGGTCTCAGTGGGTTTACCCGGTTACCAAAATCTAAATAAATACATAAATGATGGAATCTATGTGGTGTCTGTTTAGCGTTGCCTACTTCTTAGCTTCCAGAGATAGACCCTTCAGGGATTTCCCTTCTCATATTTCATTGTTAAGAAAATGTAATATAAAACTGATTGATAAGTATACAAGCCATAAAAGGGGCTGTGAGTCTGTGCATCACCTTGCAGTAATTATATGTGAAAAACAAATGGAAAATGTTAAACAGTCTCCAGCTGTGGGGTTGTTAATTGATGGCAGCACTGACTGAAGCATGCAGGAGTTTGTCATGTGTTTCTAAGCTATATTGGAATGACGGTACTCCTAGTACTTGCTTCATTGGAACGTAGTTGTTAGGAAAACAGATGCCGAGGGATACATTGCAGCATTGGATTCTTTATTCAACAAACTGAATGTTCCTTCTTGAAGAAATATGTCATGGATTTCAGGGATGGCCACTGATGGCGCATCTGTCATGTGAGAGCAACAAGGTGGTGTAACGTCAGCAAAGCTCAAAAGCAGTGGCCTGCTTTGGTTACTTGTCATCCATTGCATTTCTCGGCTTTTACAGCTTGTCATTCTAGATGCACACAAAGATATGACAGAAGTAAAAGAAAATTAAAATGGGCTGAGGGCCCTGCATTCGTTTTATCATGGCTCCCTTTGAAGAATGAAAGCCCTGGAGGAGACAGCTAATGCCCTTTTCATCAAGTTAAAGAAACTCATCAGCATCTTCACTGTGCATGGGTTAGTTCACATCACGGTGCTGTGACAGCTCTTCTTCACAACCTGTCAGCAGTAATTGCCCATTTAGAAAATATTACATTACAGCACAGTGGGAGTCCTGATGCAAATAGTGCTAAGGGCCTCTTGTCCTTTGTAACAAAAAAAAGCAAAAGAAAATGTGGTTTCCTTGCATTTCAACAAGATTGTCTCTTATCTATCTGTCTGTCTGTCTATCTATCTATTTATCTATTCTGGGAAGGGTGTCCCAAAATTGTTAAAAAGAGGGTCTGTTTCTTACACAGGTACCTCCCAGGGTAGAGAGCTGCATTTCTGAGCTCAACAAGCTGAAGATTACTGCAAGTCCTGCTGAGCAGCTATTAGAATATGTACAGTCAGATATCAGTCTCCTCACCGGTGGTGTGGATGGTGGTGGCTGCAGCAGCACGCCTCCTACTGACACGACAGAAGAAGATGGCATTGCAAGTAGAAATAAAAGGGAGAAAAGAACCAGGCAGGCCACTGCTTCTGACCAAGCAGTGGAAGACACTGTCTGCAGTGAAAATGCCTGGAAACTGATAAAGGAAAAAATATGCGACAGAGAGAGAGAGAGAATTTTTGCGTGACAGATTTGAGCCCACGTGGCAATCAGATGAGTACAAATTATTTCCTATATTTGATGCAGCAGTTTGGCTTGATTGCCCCCAAATATTTCTAAATTTTGGTTAGGGATCAATCAGTGGCCTTACACAGAAGTACGTGCCTTTTCTGAAAAAGCATCATGGCTCAGGGCAACATTTACACGATTCAGAACCAAATGCAGAACTGGAACGAAAAATTTCACATAGACTTTTGGAAGAATGGCAAGATTTTAAAAATTCTGTGAAAAATCAAAACACACAGACTGCTTTGAAAATGGTTCACCAAATTTTAGAAAGATTTGGACTTCTCTGAGTGTTGGTCAACATTTTCTAAGTAATGCCTGTGAGCACAGCTGCTTGCAAAAGGTGCTCATAATAGGATTAAACCAACATCTTGTAGCAATCTAATAGATAGCACTCTGCATGGTCTGCTAATGATCAGCTTAAATGGGCCCACAATTGAGGATGTCAGTCCTGACCAAGCAATTCCTCCCTGATACTCAGAAACTCTGGGATATCAGCATCTTTCAGTGCATCCACATCCAGTGATGGATATTTCTGAATTAGAATGAAACGGAGGCAGGAGAGAAACTGAAGTGAGTGGATGAGATGGGGTGTTTGAGATGAGGATGGGGATCTAGACAGCAGCAGCTGCTGCCAATAGTCAGTACTGTAGGAAGGGTGGGGCGGGTGGGGCAGTCAGCCCGCAACCTCCTAGGGGCGAGTTTCAATCAGAAGCTCACATTACTATAAGTTCAAAAGTGAGTACTGCCGCTTTAAATTAAAAAAAATAATTTTAATTTACTTTAACAGCAACTACTACTTGCTGCCAGTAGTGGGCGCATCTGAGGACCAGCAAGTCAGGGGGGGAGTCACATGGTGCATTGCAGCCTCAGCAAGAAGAACTGTGTGTACAGTTTCAGAAAGCCATGTGGTCTGGCCGGCAGCAAGTACATGAGGTGAGAGAAATGTGCGTGCTGCAGTCTAGAACTGTTTGAGGTGAGAGATAGTAGAGAGAGAGGTCAGAGTAGAGACAGTGCTGTGCTGCAAGATTTTCAACGAGCACGTCTGTTTAATAAATTATATTAGCGATCTGTGCTGTGGAGTGGGTTGGAAAAAATAGTAAAACAAACTACTGATCTGTTTAAGAAGGCAAAGAGATTAGGATAGGAATAGGTTTATTTGACTACAGTGTGTTTGTTTCAATTGTAGTTTGACCTTGGGCTGCCTGGTGCAGCTGCGCTCTCCCCGCACCCTGACTCACGCCTCCTGATTCTTGATCCCGGTCCCCCTCTAGCCGATTCCTGAAGTCAGGAGGCCTGCACCCACTCGCTGCTTTCGTAGTTTTCTTCCATCCCTTCTTTGGGTACTGTCTACGCTGGAGGCCAGGACAGGTCTAAAATCCATTCTCCCGAGTCCCAAGTGAAGTGTGAGTGAATAAATACATTGTGTAAATTGTGAAAGGGCACTACTACTGAGGCTAAGTCAGTCTGTGATGACTAGACTTGCTTTCAAGTTTTTCAACTGTCGTCTTGCTGAGTTTGATGAATGAAATAAAAGTCAAAACTTTATTTCCTTGTGTTCGTGCTGCCTGAGTGCCTGGATTTTTGGTGAATTGATCATCGTTGCTGCCTTAGTTTGATCTTTTCTTTGGATCTTTGACCAGGGCGTGGGGGGGCATCTGATTGAAAAAAAAATAAATAAAAATAGATAATTTCTGTTGTGTACAGTGTTTGAATTGCTGTCTGACTTTACTCTGGGGGTGGGGGGGCAGGCTCAGCAGAGCAGCAGGAGAGACAAGAGTAGTAGTCATCATTACAAAAAAATGCCAACTTCCTGGCTAGAAGGCTCTTCTGGTTCATACTCTGTGTGAGTGTGCTGGTCCAGCACTGAGAAAGAGAGAGTATGAACCAAATGTTTCTAGCCAGGAATTCAAATTTCATTGCAAATAAGCATATTGTTGCTATTTTGTGTTATTATTTCTAATTTTTTTTATAGATTTTCTTACTTTTTTGAAGTTTCATAGGTTTCATATTTCATAGGTTTCATAGGTTTCAGAGCTTTTAAGACAAAGTTCGTATGCTCGCCTTGTATTTAAGAATATCCCCTTATTCCATTTTTTATTAAGTAACTATCCAGTTTACTCTTAAAAATTTCCATATCCCCACTATCAATTATTTCTGCTGGTAGTCTGTTCCAGATCCTTGGTGCTCTAACAGTTAGCCAGTACTTTCTTTTATTTGATTTGTATCTCTCCATTTTTATCTGTAACGGGTGTGCCCTGGTGTTATGGTTATGAACCATAACATCCAGGTCAAGTTGATCACTTAATATAGGGTCATTCAGGGCCCTATATATCATACACATGTCCCCTCTCAATCTTCTAAACTCCAGTGAGTACAATCCCAATGACACAAGCCTTTGATCATAATCCATCCCCTGTACCTCCTCCATTCTTCGGGTGGCTCGTCTCTGTACCCTCTCTATCGATGCAATGTCCTCTTTCTAAAATGGTGACCACAACTGTGAACAGTATTCCAAATGGGGTCGTACCAAGGATGTATACAGTGGCAACAGAACACCCTTGTCTCTACTCTTTATATGTCTGTTAATACAATACTGAATACTACCAGCTTTTTTAATAATTTTATTGTAATGGGGTGTAAAGTTTAGATTATTACTAACCTTTACCCCCAAGTCACTTTCCTCATAGGTCTCTTTAAGATCTCTACCTCCCATTTATAATTCTGCATTTGTTTAATGTTTGCCCTATTTAAATTAATTGCTTATTAGTCTGTAGCTACTAGACATCTGCCAGCAATACCAGTGTGTACCCTACCAGGTGTATCAGTCACTAACTATTGTTGTATCTAGTATACTGACTTACCGTGTCTGTTAGCCTAACAGATACAGTAAGTCAGTATACCAGTTACAGCAATGTCTGCTCTGTTATATCAGTCTTTGCTCACATTTATGCTAGCATGGCAGTGTCCCATTACACATAGAAACATAGACTTTGACGGCAGATAAGGACTGCTTGGCCCACCTAGTCTGCTCATTTTCCTACCTAGTGGATAAGCTGCAGATCCTAGTTAACCAACAGCCTATTTCTTCCTAACCCCCCCCCCACAAGAGTTGTCTTCTGTCTGTCCCATGCATTCTTGAATTCCCCCACTGGTTTTGACTCTACAACCTCCTCATGAAGGCTGTCCATGCATCCACCACCTCTCTGTGAAAAATATTTCCTCACATTACCTCTGAGCCATCCCCTCTATCTTCAAATTGTGTCTCCTTGTTCTTGCATCTCTTTTCTGAAAGATGCTACCCTCTTGGACTTTGTTGATTCCCATGAGGTACTTAAAAGTTTCTGTCATGTCCCCCCTCTCCCTCCTTTCCTCAAGGGTATACTTATTAAGCTCCTTTAGTCTCTCATCGTATGGCTTCTGTTGCAGACCCTGCACCATTTTAGTTGCCCTCCTGTGGACTGTCTCCACCCTGTCTATGTCCTTGTGGAGATGGGGTCTCCAGAACTGAATGCAGTACTCCAGATGGGGTCTCTCCAACTGTCTGTACAGAGGGATAACAACTTCTTGTTTTCAACTGGTGATGCCTCTCCATATACATCCCAGTATCCCCGCAGCCCTTCTTACTGCTTTCTCACATTGCTTACCTATCTTACATTGACTGTCATCTGATATGACTACCTCCGGGTCCCTTTCCATTTGTGTTGTTGTTTATACCCCCACTGTGTACTCTTCCCCTGGGTTTTTGTTTCCCAGGTGCCATACTTTGCACTTTTTTGCATTGAATCTAAGCTGCCATATGTTTGACCATTCCTCCAATCTTGCCAAATCCCTTCTCATCCTTTGCACTCTTTCTTGTGTATCAACCCTATCGCAGATCTTTGCGTCATCTGCAAAGAGGCATCCTTTTCCTTCCAGCCTCTCTGTAATGTCACCTATAAAGACATTAGAGGACTGGTCCCAATATTGAACCCTGTGGTACCCCACTAGTAACCTCTCTTTCTTCAGAATGTACTCCGTTTGGTTTACTATTACCCTCTGGGACCTGTTGTCCAGCCAGCTTGTCACCCAGGCTACTACCCTGGGACCTACTCCCAGGCTGGCTAACTTGTTTGTTAATCTTTTGTGTGGGACTGGGTCAAAGGCCTTGCTAAAGTCTAGGTAGGCCATATCCATTGCCCCTCCCTGGTCTGTTACATTGGTTACCCAGTCAAAGACTGTAGTTCCTCCTAGTTACAGTTAAACAGTGTTTTGTTTAATACAGCAGTTTATCTTCCCACTCCAGTTACAGTTATACCAGTATCAGCTTCCTGTTATACCAGTGTCTCTTCCCAGTTACACCTCTCAGTATTTCAGTTACAGCATTATCTCCTTCCTTTTGTGCCAGTGTCTCCTCTAAAACATAGAAACTTAGATTTGAGAGCAGATGAGGACCACTTGGCCCATCCAGGGCAGTCTGTTCACCACTCTTCCTTAGTCTTATTTAAATAATAAAATGTGGCCTTGATTGCAGCTGCTTCCCCACAAGAAAACAAACAGTACCTACAGTACTTTTGTGTTTTGTATATAAATAAATAGAATGTGATGGCATTCACCAACTGTGAGGGCAATCACCCTTACATTATATTTATATAAAAGTACTGTATGCACTGTTTGTTTTCTTGTGGGGAAGCAGCTGCAGCCAAGGGAGGTCAAGTTTAATTGAAGTTAGTTGGCTGTTAGTACTATATTGGAAGTGGAACTTGACCTGCTGTCTGTGTTTGCTCTGCTCTCACTCTCTGACTGTGAGGGGTTACCTGGACTCAGTTCATTATCTTGCCTGGGTGATCAATGATTTACGTTGTGCACCCAATCCCCCTGGGTGGGATGCCAGCAGTAAGTGTGCAAGCTGTGATGCACACAAGCAAACAGACTGCAACACTGTTGGTGTTCCCCTCCCCATATACCCCTTACCCCTACTTGTGCACCGCTACCTGTTGTCTCACATGTGACATGTGGTAGTATTGCACCAGCACTGACAGCCTTACACTCCCCAGAAGAGGAGGAGGAGGGTTTCCCCATGGACACTCGATCCTCCTCCCACAGCAACCCAGGTTAGCTCCCAAACTCAGGTCACCAGCATCGCAACAGGTAGCACTACAGTTGTGCCAAGGGCCAGCCATAACATGTTTTTTTGTTTTTTTTTTTGTCTATAGAGCTACTGATGCCTCAGAGAAAACTTTCAAAAACATAACATGATATTTAGATTTTAGACATGATTCAGTATGTGTATTGCGTGTATCTGCAGAAATCTACAAGAACACTAGATCTTTATCCCTTAAAGTGAATTTCCGACTTACCCTATGGCAGCTACCACTCGCATGGTGTGGCAGCTGCCCTCCGAGGCAGTTGTTCTAGCCAGGTTAAAAACACTGTGTGCAGCTAATAATCTAGATATTTTACACATAAATTAGTTTTAGCATTGGCTGCCCGATGCATTTTCAGAGCCCCATCCCCCGGCCCCTGCGCTCAAGCACGTAATGACATGTGGCCAGGGAGAGCATGGGGGTGCGCCCAATTGAAATGAATGGGGCTAGAGTTTTCATTCATTTTTAACATCAAGAATGGCCAGTAACACAATAATGAAAAGCACCACTTGACTAACATGATCTTTGTTGGTCAGCCACTTGTCCACAACAATGAGGCTGTATACTCTGATGCCAGCCAGCCAGTGTCTCCCACATCTCATATTCCATGGTAGCACAATATTCCCTGAAATCAAAGGGTAGGGAACATGTAACAAAACTATGTTTTTATCTTCAAGAAAAGCCCCAAAACTCACCACAGAGCAAGTAAACACATCAGAGCTTCTGGGGGCCTTGTGGCCCCCAGACCCCCGGCTATTTTCGGGGGGGTGGTGCAAAATTTGTCTCTTGCCCAGGGCACCAAAATGCCTTCCTATGGCACTGCCAATAGTCACATGAGGATTAATTTTAAAGGGTGTCCTTAACCCTAGCTTTTCTTTAACCGAGTGTGCTGATCAGATAACAGACAGCAGCAGGTGATGATATCCCTTCCCTGGAGTTCTGGACCCAGCCCACAAATCCACCTAGCCATGTCATGTAAACAAAGTAAAGGAAATAAAAAGTAACCCCCCCCAAGAAAAAAGACAGACACAATGACAGAACCACAACATCAATCAATCAATCAATCAATCATCGTATACTTATAAAATAGCGCTATTCCAAAACCATAGTGCTGGTACATAACCATAAAATACGTAAAAACAACTACGCATATAAAAACATCTGCAGCAGATCAAATAAAATCAGGGAACGCCAAAGTAAACAAATGAGTTTTTAATGCAGATTTAAAGCTCTCCACCATCAGGCACTGTCGAATCCGACAAGGTAGAGAATTCCACAGGGATGGGGCCACAAATTCAAATGCATGGGCCCCAGATGACTTTAAACAAACCTTGGGAATCTCTAGCAATCCCTCATCAGTGGAGCGAAGCAGCCGGGAGGGGCAATAGGAATGAAGAAGATCTTGCAGATAACTCAGTCCCTGTCCATGTAGGGCCTTATAGGTCAGTAAACCGACCTTAAAGGAGATCTGCCACTGAATAGGCAGCCAGTGCAGATAGTGCACTGGCTTGATGTGACAGCTACGAGGTAGCCCAGTCAACAGCCTGGCTGCTGCATTCTGCACCAGCTGCAAATGGTAGATATCAACCCCTGATAGCCCTAGATACAGGACATTACAGTAATCAGGGCGAGAGGTTACAAAGGTGTGAACCAAAACTGGTAGGTCATCGGGCAGAACTAGGTGCTTGATCCAGGCTACATTGCTTAGATGGTAAAAGGCAGTCTTGACAACGGATGACACCTGATGTTTAAGCGTCAATCTATCATCAAGAATCACACCCAGATCCTGCACCCATTCAGAGGTCATCAGCAGGTGACCACCAAGCCAAAGTCCCGAGGCTCGCCCCTCCAACAGCCCCTCTACCCGATGACCCGCATCCACCACCAAAACCTCAGTCTTATCCAGATTCAACCTCAGCCAGCTGGCACTCATCCTATCCTCAATCTTGGAAAGGCAGTCATTAAAACCCGAGACAGCTCCCCCTTGATCAGGCACAAAGGACAGGTAGAGCTGAGAATCATCTGCATAACAGTGAAAACAGCCCATACTGCCTTACAATGTATCCCAACAGCAGCATACACACTGCAAACAACATGGGGGACAGTACAGAGCCCTACAGAACCCCACATGGCAGGGAGACCTTGTCAGAGGAGTAAGCCCCACAGACAATTCTCCGAAATCTGCCAGTGAGGAAAGAATGAAACCATCTGAGGACTGTACCAGACAGTCCACAGATTGACCGCAGGCACCCAACCAACACCCCATGATCCACAGTGTCAAATGCCACTGAGAGATCAAGAAGAACCAAGATAGAATGGCTCTTCCGATCTCTTGCTGTTAGGAGATCATTGAGAACCTGAACAAGGGCTGTCTCGGTACTATGCCATTTCTGGAAACCAGACTGGAGAGGATCATAGATGTCTTGGATGGTTAATGATTCTCCAGCTGCAGTGCAACCACCTTTTCAATAACCTTACCCACAAAAGGAAGGTTAGAGATGGGTCTGTAGTTAGCAAGACAGTCTGGGTGGAGAGATGGTTTCTTAAGAAGGGGTACCACTACCACCTCCTTCAGGGTGTCTGGAAACACCCCAGATTCTAACGAACACCAGACTGTCTCAGCAAGGACGGGCCAATGGTATCAACACACCCCACAAGGAGGTGCATTGGGCCAGGGTCCAAACCACAGCAGGTCGACCGCAAAGACTGGATAATCTTCACGACATCCCCGATTGCTGGCTGGCCAAAGTCAGACCAGGCAGACCGAGGAGCTGCCACCTCCCACCGATCACTGCCCGCCTCATTGAGGCATCCCATGCGACACTCAGCCCTGTTGTCAGCAACCTTACTGGCAAAAAAGTGAGAAAATTTGTTGCACTTCCCTTGTGACAATGCTCTCCGAGACTGCAGACAAACTGGATTGCACAATCTGTCTACAGTTTGAAAGAGCTGACCGGTCGATTTTGTGCTGTAGCAATCTCCCTGGACAGGAACTCTGCCTTCTTACAGAAGATAGCCAATTGATAGTCCTTATAATGGGCTAACAATCTAAGTCTGGAAAATGGTATGGAAAGTGGTACTAGTGAAAGATATTCTGTTTGTAATTGCTCTTGGTCTGATCTGGTTCCTTCAATGTCTCCGGCAGCGCTTCTCCTGCCGGTGATGCTCCTTTACTTTCTCAAAGTCATGCCTTTCCTTTCCCTGCTGTCTTCTTCATTTGGATTAGGAAGGACTTTTCATTTGTAATTGATCATGATCTGATCATGTCTGGTGTCTCTCCCAGTCAGCTACCAGGAGCTATCCTCTTGCTGGTGACATTCCTTTTTACATTCTCAAAGTTATGCCTTACTTTTCCCTGGCTTATTCGTTGGGATCAGAATTCTGAAATAGCTTTCCATTTGTAATTGATCACGGTCTTGTCTGGTCCCTCTGGTGTCTCAGTCAGATCTGCAGAAGCTCTTCCTCTGGTGTTGATGGTCAGTTACATATTATTTTGTCATAGTTTTAGTTTATGGGGACTTCCGGTTCCAGCATGATCTGAAAAGCAGCATGTTTAGAGGGCTCTTCATTTCTCAAGCTTAAAAAGAACACCAATTCTACTTAACTTGGCAAATTCCACATTAATCTAAAGAAAACTGGTGTACTATACCTCTAAATGTCAACGACTCAACGTAACCACTTTCAGGCATCCGCAGACATGAGGGAGACCGAAGATCCAGATTCGGATGACTCAAAACACCATACAAGGGCCAACACGGGCACCTCCCAGAAAAGACTTGCTTCATCTTCTATGGCCACCAAACCCCAAAAATCTACACTGGAGACTTACACAGAAGCGATTTTAAAAGCAATCGCTGATTTCCGTGGAGAAGTCCGTGAAACTATGCAGGATCTCAGGACGGAGATGGAAAACTTACAGACACAGATGACTGAGGCTGACCACCAAATTGCCAAAAATGCTGAAAAAATAGATGATCTGGAGGCTTCAATAAAATTCCTGGCGAGCGAACAACTGGCCACGGCATCTCAACAAGAGGATGCAGAAAATATCGGCAGACGTCTGAACATTTGCATTTTTGGCATACCTGAGAATGAGAAAGGAAGCAATATGCTCACATATGCCGACTACTTATTCCGGATGGTGCTGGAGCTGGACCAGAGTCTTCAGCTAGATACTGAATGGGCGCATAGAGCCCTTAGGCAAAACTAACACGCCCTGATGCAAGGCCCCGCTCATTCATGGTGCGACTGCTCAGCTACCAAATGAAAGAACTTTTACTTAAAAAAGCCTGGCAGAAAAGATGAGTGATGCAGAGCCAACAAAGGCTACTATTCAATAACGATTATGCTTCCTGCATCCAGCACCTTCGCAGAGAATACAACCCACTGTTCCCAGCACTGAGGTCTCAGAAGATCCATTTTAGAACACCGTATCCTGCTAAACTCACAATAATATTACCTAATGGCCAGCAGACATACTCCTCAGTACTTGAGGCAGCTGACGACTTACTAACCAAGGGACTTATAAATGATAAAACTCTGGACTTAGTGAAGTCTAGAATTCGACAGATGACTCGGCTATCCATGGAAAGACAGCAAGAAAGAAACCTGCCATTGTCAGAAATTTTGCAGCGCCTTAACCAGTACTGAAACCCCACCCTGGGTACCTTAGGTATTTTTCTGGAGACTGTTGGCGGTTTTGTGCTCCTCTCCCCTAGCTGGTTAGATAGGGGAAGACTGGAGTGAGGGGGGATGGCGACCAGATGGCTGGTGGAAGGGGCACTTCCAAGGGGCCCTGACAATTGATAACTGAATTTTGAAATACTTATTAATTAGGTGTTGTGTTGTTTATAAGGACCTATTTATATCCCCAGATGGCGGGGCTCGCCCCAGACTTGGGGATTTAACCACTCAAGATTTCTGCACTTTATGCCCATGGCCTGGTCGGATGCTGTCCCCCATCCTCATGGTTTCCTTCCGTCCCCGCCTGCATGGTATGTGGGTGGGTTATACCGGTTGGGGTGGAGGGAATGGCCTTGATATGGATGGCAATCCAGGGACAGGGTTAACGGTAGAGACCTCCACTCAGGAATATAATTACTTATTTGGACAACCCTGAACTCATTTTACAAACACGGCCTAAACAGGACATGTATGCTCACCAAACATAGAAGCATCAGGAACTATATATTTCAATCAAGATGAACTATAGTTACAAATTATGGATGCTAGTACTTTCAGGAATGGTCAGTTATCTTGAGGCTCTTACGATTTTTGGTCAGATTGCCTTCTCCACATTTCTTTGGAAGAACTGGTGGGATGGGGGGGAATTTAGCAAAAATGCACATGTAATCCCTTTACTATTTCTTGTGGGTGTCAGTCATGGCCTAGTATTTTCCTATTTATCTCTCATTAAAGGGAATAGAGACCAATCTTCTTTTTTAGTTAAAAGCTAGGCCAACTTACAAAAAGATTGTTTGGATTTGCAAACAGTAGCCAAATGGTTACCATGACCCATGATCTCCTAAATCTTGGGAGTTTGTTTATATGGCAGTAATGGCACACTCAGGCCGATTAGCCTGGGTGCCCTTCCTCCCATCTTATGCTTTGGCGATGTTGAATTGTGAGTGGGAAGACTCTGCTCTGCCCCCCCCCACACACCATAACTATAATGGGATCCCTCTGGCTGACTGATACTCGTATAATTAATTTAGTAACTACACCATTTGACCTCCATAACAGGGAGGAAAGGAGAGCCTCCTTATAGGAACCTTGAATCTTGGGTTATGCTGGTCCCACTTCAGGGTGTAAGTGTATTTTCACTCACCCTACTTGGGGTGCTGTCGCTGCTCCTGAGGAATTTCCCCCATAGGGTCAGGTCGATTTCCTCAAACTCCTCCTCTGCCTGTTTGGGGCACCTGGACAGGATCTATTTGAGTGTGTTTCTTTTAAGCACCTCTCCATTGGGAGTCAATATGTATATAGGTTGTGGTTGGATCCTGTGGAGGGATGGCTATGGAAGATTAGATAGCCGCTTATCTCAGGAACCTCATTGGGTTATATTGTTAATTTTGCAATTTAAGAATCATTTAGGGATAATTAGGGGGTGAATAGACAATATTTTTTATAAACTAGCAATATCATAATTGCACTATGTTGCGATCATACATGGGGTGGGATCAAGTTTTATAGTAAATATAAAAGATTATTGTTTGTTAGGTTAACGAGTTATAATTTTAGATATGTTGGAAAAAAGGGGATAAATACAGCACACATATGGATGTTTAACTTGGCTTTATTGACTCTGGATCATTGTAAGCACAACAGGAGTGATTTTCGCTGCAGCTGCCTGCCCTTATGGGGTTGGGGAGTGATCGGGACGAACCCTGCCACCAGGCACCTAAGGATGAAACAAAACAAAATAATTAGTCATATAATAAATTATGACCGCTAACCCAATACAAATATATTCACAGAATATAAATGGTATTCACGACCCTATTAAGAGATATCGTGCTATGCAACACCTAAAAGAATAAAAAGCTTGCCTCTTTTTTCTCCAAGAAACCCACCTTTCCAATTCTGAACATCAGAAATTAAACTGAGGGAAAAATATATAATGTATTTGCTTCCTCCTATCCTAGAGGTAAAAAACGAGGAGTTGCCATATTAATCCCTACTGATACACCCCTAGAAGTTACTGGTACTTGGTCAGATACTCCAGGTAGATACGTAATAATACAGGGCCTATTATATGGTCAGCAGGTTACCATTGCAAATGTCTATTTCATTCCCCCTCAAACTCAACTCCAAATACTTAAAAAGTTTATCTCTCTCCTTCTCAATCATTTACAGGGACAGCTCATAATGGGAGAAGACCTTAA
Organism: Neoceratodus forsteri; assembly: GCA_016271365.2. Lineage (NCBI taxonomy): Eukaryota > Metazoa > Chordata > Ceratodontiformes > Ceratodontidae > Neoceratodus > Neoceratodus forsteri. The sequence continues at coordinate 702,722,810 of CM057452.1, read as the reverse complement.
TATGACTCTCCCACCTCATTTAGACTGCTTGCACCCACTTAAACACTGGTCCAATAAGATAGTCAAACATTTCAGACATATACTAGACCACCTAGGAATATTTGATGTTTGGCGTCACACCTTCCCTTCCACCATTGGTTTCACTTACTATTCCCCTAGGTTTCACTCCTATTCCCAATTGGACTACTTTTTCACAACTTGTGAACATTTTTCCAAAATACAGGATATCTCAATTGGTCCCAAATTACTTTCTGATCACCACCCTTTAATTCTGAGGCTAGATATAGGAGAACGACGAAAAAAACTCTCTGGAGAATGAATCCTTTATTATTACAAGATAAGGAATTCCAGGACTATGTGATAAAGCATATTCCCCAATTTCTCAATGAAAACACCCATTCTACTACTTCAAAAACAATTCTATGGGATGCCTTAAAAGTCACAATTAGGGGAGAAGTAATAGCCTATACCTCTAAAAATAACAGCGTGAAGTAAAATATCAGCAGCTCTCAGAACTGCTTAGTTACCAAATATTATACAGGGATGGAGACCACGAACTACTTAGAAAAATCAGGGATACCAAGGCTGCCTTACAAAAGCTTTTAGATGACAAGATACAACAGGCATTAATGTACCTATGCCATGCGACACATAAAGGAGGTCCCCAAGGAGCTAAGAAATTGGCTTACAAACTGCACTCAAGAAAGCGAACCTCCACAATCTTAAAAATTTAAGATCCACTCACTGGACAAATAGGCTACACTGACTCCCATGTAACCCAGACCTTTTCAGATTTTTGGGGGAAATTATACTCAGAGACACGAAGATCCGCTGAGACAGACAGAATGACCTTCCTCTCCCGGCTTAAATTGTCCCATCTAGCAGATTCTCAGAGGAGATCTTTGGAGGCACAGATATCCCAAATCTCAGAGGCAATCCAAAAACTTAAATCAGGCTGTTGCCCAGGCCCAGATGGCTTTATATCCGAATGGTATCAGAAATTTTCGAAGGTTCTCCTCTCAAGTTTACACTCATTATACAATGAGGTAGCAAAAGGAGACTCTCCTCCCCTCCTTGGAATTTTGCTACAATAACTCCAATATTAAAACCAAATACCCCACTAATCCTATGGCATACCACCCAATCTCTATTCTAAACAACGATTATAAACTTTTTACTAGCATATGGGCCACCAGAATAGTAAACATTCTCCCAAAAATTATAAACCCAGATCAATCTGGCTTTATTCAGGGCAGGACTACCTCCGACAACATACGTAAAACTTTAATTCTTCAGGAATATGTTCTAAAAAGACAAATCCCAACAGCTCTCATTAGTCTAGATGCTGAAAAAGCTTTTGGCAGGGTGTTCTGGCCCTTTCTTTGGGACACCCTGCGGGCCTTCCATTTTTCTACTTCATTTATAACCTGCCTACAGAATCTGTATAAATCCCCCAAAGCCTATTTGAGAACCCATGGTAACATATCATCCCCCATCCAGGTTAACCGTGGTACCCACCAAGGTTGCCCTCTTTCTCCAAGCTTGTTTGCTCTTTACATGGAGCCTTTGGCCCAGGGATTGAGGAAGACTAAGGAAATCAGAGGCATACGTATACCACAACAGGAATATAAAATTAGTTTATTCACAGATGATATACTTCGATCCCTGACCTCTCCAAGCATCTCAATACTTTCAGCCTAGAAAATTCTGAAACAATTTGAAGAGCTGGCAGGTTTTAAATTGAATGATTCTAAAACAGAAATTCTTATTCATAATTTTACCCCAACAATAACTCTTGAGAGAGCTTACCCCTTTAAATGGTTAACAACAAAAATTAAATACCTAGGTATTAACATCCCCCTAACTTAGAAGTTTTTGAACTTATAAATTATGAACCCCTGACTCTTAACATTCAGTCTGATCTAACCAGATGGTCCCCTTTACTTTTTATACTTCATCAAAGAATAGCTGTCATTAAAATGAATATTCTTCCCAGACTCCTTTACCTTATCCAAAACATACCAAATTTCTCCTCAAACTTCTACTTTAAATCTTGGGATAAGTTAATCTCTACTTTCATTTGTGGTTCCGGATGATCGCAGATCAGACTATCTATCCTGAAACTATCTTTTGTACGGGGGTGGGGGTGGCTCTTCCAGATCTCACCTTATACAGTAAAGCAGCCTTCCTCCGTATAATTGTAATGTGGCTGATGGAAGTTTACCAAACTCCTTGGAAAACTATGGAATTCAAAATTGATTACTATATTCGATATAAACAAGATCTTCTTCTCTTCAGAGGAACAATCCCTATCCCCTAGGGCCTTCTCTAAAATAACTGCCAATACATACCAAATTTGGAAGAAATTGAGACGGACCAAAGAAATTCGTCCAATCTATGAAAACTGTAAACTGATCTCAGAGGAAGAAACTTTTCTCCCAATAATGTCCAACCTATCATTTAAAAGATGGTGGGGATTGGGACTGTCTCACTTTTTTCAATTTCTATCATCTCAAGGTATAAGAACCTTTGATACATTAATGTCACAATTTAATTTGCACCATTCCGACCAATTCTGATATTTTCCAGTTCGAAACCATATACTGAGAAACTCATATATTCACCCGATCCTACCCACTCCAATACCAGGACTACTACAATTCTTTATAACAGCCATACAGGGGAGATTGGAAGGACATTTAATAGGGAAATTATATAAGGCTCCTAGGGAAGGGACCTCAGAATCCACAGTATCCATTCTGACCGAATGGAATAAAGACTTGAATTTAGAGATTTCATGGGAATCTTGGACAGAGGCAAACTTATGGGCTATCAAAATTACCTCTTCACCCACATGCAGGGAGTTGGCATGGAAGTGCCAGACAAGATACTTTCACTCTCCGGAGATCCTTAGTAATTATTTACCCGAAAGATATGGCAGGTGTTGGCGCAACTGGGGCTGTCAACTTGCCTCACTAGGCCATAACCTTTGGCTATGCCCACTGTTGATGCCTTTCTAGGTAGCACTTCATGTAGAACTTTCACAATGTCTATCTGAAACTATTGAACTAACAGCAGAACAGGTCCTGCTGGGTGTTTGCTCCGATCACTCCCCACCCTGGAAAAACACTCTTCTTCCAATATTTCTCTTGGCAGTGAAAAAGGCCCTAACTAGAAGATGGATGACTAATATTGTGCCCTCTATAGCTGACTGGAGACTAACAATGAAACAAATATATTTCACTGAAAACCTCAATTCCAGAATCCAACAAAGGGGACCAAATTACATGAGGAAATGGCAAATATGGTCTCTCTATCAAGCTTTAGTTGACCCTGATTTCTCCCCTTAGATAGGAAAGACATATAAGGGGAAGTATCTCACTTTTCAACAGGAGGGAGAAGGAGGAACATATAGGGAAACAGTTAATTCTTAGGGTCACCCCATAGTTTGGATTACTGGAATTGAGGACATTCTTAAGGTAAAAATCATAGACTTTAAGCTCAGTGGCCTAATATATCTGTAATAATGCATCTCCTTGGATAATATTTTCTCAGTAATATTAATAACTCCTCTTTGAAGTGCTATTCATATATTAACAAGTGTATAAATAAGCTCAGTATGTAAAACTTGAATTATATGGAAATGTGTGTGTGTGTATGCATCCTCATAATAAAAATTAAATTAAAAAAAATTAGTTTTAGTTTATGCCTATCTGTTCTAAGTCTTCTTCATTTGGATTGGGAAGGACTTTCCATTTGTAAATCATGGGCTACTCTGGTGTCTCTCAGTCAGCTCCCAACAGCTCTCCTCTTGGTGATTTTCAGCTCCTTATATTCTCATAGTTATGCTTTCCCTTCTCGAATGGGAAAGACTTTGAATTTGTACTTCATAAATTCTTCCTCCTGTGTGATACTTTTCGTGCTATTCTACCAGTGTATTTCTCATCAGGTTTGATAAGGACTTTCCAGAATCCAGGGACATGATTTCAGCTGAAGGGCAAGTAAAAAATGTGAATTGGCTACCAGATTTTAAAGTCTAGTGGCCATAAAAAAGTACAACCTAAAAAACCAAAATTTGGTCACCAGATTTTGATATATGCTGGCCAAACTGGCTACCACATCCCAAAGTGATTTGTCCCACCCTGTGCACATGCATTGTGGCAGCAGCACACAGTGGGCACACAGGCCCCTACTGCCCCCCAGCATGTACCTTGGAAGGCTCAGCCAGAGACCAGTAGCCCCAAAAATCATCCTCCTAGTAGGCATCCTGTGTGCCCACCCATGAGGACAACCAGTATGGTACGTGAAGGTCCCATCCGGCCTACTGAGCCACCACCTGTGTTGATATCCTGTCCGACTACTCATGCTGCTCCAGGACAATGCAGTGGAGCCTCCAACAGTAGTCCTGTGGAAACATAACAAATGGAACAACATCAGTTACACTGTACACACAACATAGAAACAGAGAAACATAGACTTTGACAGAAGATAAGGACCACTTGGCCCACCCAGTCTGCCCATGTCCCTACCTATTAGATAAGCTGCAGATCCTAGTTAATCAACAGCCTACTTCTTCCTAACCCCCACCAAAATTGCCTTATGCCTGTCCCATGCATTCTTGAATTCCCCCACTGTCTTTGACCCCACAACCTCTTCAGGAAGGCCATTCCATGTGTCTACCACCCTCTCCATGAAAATATACTTCCTCACGTTGCCCCTGAACTGTCCCCCCTCCATCATCAAATTGTGCCCCCTTGTTCTTGCACATCTCTTTTTCTGCAAGACACTACCCTCTTGGACTTTGTTGATTCCCTTGAGGTACTTGAAAGTTTCTATCATGTCCCCCTCTCCCTCCTTTCCTCAAGGGTATACATATTAACCTCCTTTAGTCTCTCTTCATATGGCTTCTGGTGCAGACCCTGCACCATTTTAGTTGCCCTCTTCTGAACTGCCTCCATCCTATGTCCTTGCAGACAGGGGGTCTCCAGAAAATGCACACAGTGCTCCAAATGGGGTCTCACCACTTGTCTGTACAGAGGGATAACAACTTCCTGTTTTCTACTGGTTCTGCCTCTCCCTATAAATCCCAGTATCCCCCCAACCCTCCTTACTGTCTTCTCACATTGCTTGCTTCCCTTTAGGTCATCTGATATGACTACTCCCAGGTTCCTTTCCATTTTTGTTGTTGTTAGTACCTCCTCCTCCCCCCATTGTGTACTCTTCCCCTGGGTTTTTGTTTCCCAGGTGCATTATTTTGCACTTCATTGCATTGAATTTAAGCTGCCATGCTTCTGACCATTCCTCCAACCTTACCAAGTCCCTTCTCATACTTTTCATCCCTCTTGTGTATCATCCCTGTTGCAGATCTTTGTGTCGTCTGCAAAGAGGCATACTTTTCCTTCCAGTCCCTCTGTAATGTCACTTTTAAAGACATTAAAAAGGACCAGTCCCAGTACTGAACCCTACAATACCCTACTAGTAACTCCCCTTTCTTCGGAGTGGACTCTGTTTACTATTGCTCTCTGTGTCCTGTTGCCCAGCCAATATTTTACCCAGGCTACCACCCTGGGACCCACTCCCAAGCTGGCTAACTTGTTTATTAATCTTTTGTGTGGGACTGTATCAAATGCCTTGCTAAAATCTAGGTAGGCCATGTCCACAGCCCCTCCCTAGTCTACTATTTTGGTCACACAGTCAAAGAAATCCATTAGATTCGTCTGACGTGACCTTCCTGCTGTGAATCCATACTGCCTTGGGTCCTGTGCCTCGCTGGCCTCTAGGTACTCAACAATTCTTTCTTTCAGAAGTGATTCCATCATTTTCCCTGCCACTGAGGTCAAACTAACAGGTCTGTAGTTTTCTGCCTTTGCTTTGCTCCCACTTTTGTGAAGGCGAATTACATCCGCCCTCCTCCAGTCCTCAGGTACCACACCATCCTCCCATGATTTGTTAAAAAGGGTAGTCAGTGGTGTCACTAGTTCTCCCCTTAGTTCTTTTAGAATTCTGGAGTGAATCCCATCAGATCCCATCCCTTTGTCCACCTTGAGTTTCAGGAGTTCTTTCACAACCCTTTCTTCTGTGAATGGATTGGTATCGACCCCCTTCCCCATCCAGAGTGCTTCTATTGATTGGACTAGGTACCTCCCCGCCTCTTCTTTTGTGAATACAGAGCAGAAGTATTCATTCAATATCCCTGCTTTTCACTGTCGCCTCTGCCCACCCACCTCCCTTCATTAAGCCTCACCATCCCTCCTTTGGTCTTTCTTTGCTCTGTAAGGTACCTATAAAAGGTTTTAGCCCCCTTCTTAACCAAGTTAGCTATCTTTTCCTTAGTTTGGGCCTTTGCTATTTTGACTGCCTTCCCTGCTTCCTTCTGCTTTAACTGGTACAGTTCATTTGTCCTGCTCCTTCTGTGTTTGCTTATACTTCCTGAATGCTATCTTTTTCTTCCTAACCTTCTCCGCCACCTCTTTTGAGAACTATAGTGTTTTTTTCCTTCATTTTGATTTATTTGCTTCACACAGAGGCTTGTTGCCTCTGTGATGGCAGTTTTGATGTTTCCCCATTGTCCCTCCACCCCCTTCTTCTTGCCCTTGCTAGTGCTTTTCTGAGGCACTCTCCCATTTTGCCAAAGTCAGCCCTCCTAAAGTCCAGCACCCTCACATTTGTATGGCTTGACTCTATGGCTGAGTTTATTGTGAACCACACTGTTTGGTGGTCACTTGTTCCCAGATGGCTACCCACTTCTAAATCTGAGATCCTCTCTCCATCCCCATTTGAAAGTACCAGGTCTAAGATTGCTCCCACCCAAGTGGATTCAAACACCAGCTGTCTGAGGCATGCCCCCAGTAGAGTATCAAGAATGATCCTACTCTTGGATGTGGCTGCAGCAAAGGTGCTCCAGTTAATATCTGGCATATTCAGGTCCCCCATCAACAATAGCCCCCTTTTTCTGCCATCCTAAGTATGCCTTCTATCAACTCCTTGTCCATTTCCTCTCCCTGAGACAGGGGTCTGTATATGGATTGTGGTGCCATTTCCTGTCTCCAGGGTGACCCACAGTGCCTCCTCTCCTCCCTGTTTATCCTTTAGTTACATTGCTTTGATCCCTTCCCTTACATAGAGTAGAGAGCTACTCCTCTTTCTCTTCTACCTTCCATGTCCCTCCTGTAGATTGTGTACCCTGTTACACTGACATCCCAGTCATGGTTCTCTGTGTACCATGTTTCTGTGACTACCACGATATCCAGGCTTCCCTCTTCCATCAACACCCACTAGTTCAGGGAGCTTGTTACCCAAACTATGGGTATTGGTACTCATTGCTCTCCATTTTTTGATGGCCTTACCCCTTTTAGCCCCATCCCTGTCCTTACTGCCTTTGCCTTTTTCTCCATTTACCATTGTCCTTCTCCCTATTGATTTCTCTATTTTGGTGCTTACCTTGCTAACTACCCTGTTTTGTGGGGGAAGCTGGGATTTTCCTGCTCCTTTTCAGTGCCTTCCCCCTTGGCTGGTTTAAATGTTTGCCAGTGAAGCATTTAAACCTATCATTTAGGATCCTGGTTCCCCTCCTGGACAAGTGCAGATCATCATGCCAGTATAGGCCTGTATCCCTCCAGGTGGACCCCCAGTCCCCAATGAAGCCAAAACCCTGAGTTCTGCACCCATTTTTCAATCATTAATTGAATTCCACGGTGTGGAGCACCCTAGCTTCACTCATGCCACAGACAGGCAGCACCTCCGAGAAGGTTACCGTGCATGCTACTTCTGTAAGGCCCCTCCCCAACTCCACAAACTCCCCCTGCACTGCTCTGATCCCATTCCCAGCCAGATCATTTGTCCCTGGGTGGACAATGACATCCAACTCCCTCCCCCGTGCAGCTGCTCCTGCAATCCTGGGGATTTCTTCCTGTCCCTCCAGCCATGGTGCCGGGCACCCACCTCCTCTTCCTCTCTCCCCCAGTTCTACCCCCCTAACAACTGAGTCCCCCACCAGGGGTTGTTTCCTTCCCCTGTGGGGTCCCTTGACACCCTTCTGTTGGTCTCCTTTGTGGAGGTTCCAGCATCTTCCTTGGTCTCCACTGCGGGTACCTCCATAGAGAAACCACGCTCTGCCAGAATGTTGTATGAATTGTGGAGAGGTACAACTGGAGGGATGGACCTCTGTTCCACCCCCTCACCCTCCCTGAACCTACTGTGGTCCAACCACTCCTCTTTCTTGGCAACACCTTAGGTGGTGACCCTGGTGGTCCCTGGGTGGGAGAGGAGGTCCCCTGAATCCTGGCCAACTCAGCCTGGAGACAAGCAACCTCCTCCCTCAGCCCAGAGAGATGCCTGCAGATGGAACAACACCACATCCTCCAGAATGTCTCCCAGAAGACTACTGCTGCACAACCACTGCACTCTTATTTGTGGCCCATCAACTGTTGTTTTGTATGCTTACTCTTTTCTCTGTTTTTTTTTCCCTACTTTCCTACTGTCTCTGGGTCCTTACAGCTCCTGCCCTTCCTGTTCTGGGACAGAAAGTTCCTGTTTGCCGCAATAGTCTCCTTCTTACTTGCTCAGAGACAGACAACACATGGCTTGCACCCCCCGCACACACACACACACACACACACACACCCCTTACCCCTTGCATACATACCTCCCCTGCTCCTTCACCTTCCAAATTGCTCTTTCATCCTCTGTGTGCTGGTAACACATCTTAGATACCCTCCAAAGTTTGAAGTGGTACACCTCCACTCTCCCCACAGAGCCTTCACTTGTTGCCACCCCCACCATCACGCAAGCCAGTCAGGAATGACCCAGCGACACCTGTGCATGTTGTGTCACCCCACAGGTGTGCTGGGTATACACCCTTTATAGGCCTCATAAATGTATGGGAAGTCTGTGCAGCCTCCCTGTTGGTCCCATGGGTGGGGGAACAGTACAGACTGGTATGAGCCACAGAATGGCATTGCAGCTAGCAAGGACTACATCACAGGGGTACAGAGGATGTGACCAGGACTATTGATGAATGTCCTCCTGCTGGATGGTGAGAGGGAACATGAGCAGGAACTGAGGGCAAGGCCATATCTACATGTATTCTGGCAGTAGCTGGACACTGCAGGACACACACTGTGTCAAGCACTTCCACCTGGACCATGCCACAATCACAGGGCTGTGTGACATGGTCTGGGCCCAAGTGGCTGAAGTACACAATGATCATGGGTAATGTCTGTGGAGGCAAAGGTGCTATGTGCACTGGTGTACTGCACAACCGGGTCCTTCCAAAGGGTGGCAGGGGTGTCACAGGTGTCAGCCAGTCTTCCATGTGCAGGGAACTGCGCCAGGTGTCCAACATCCTGCTGCATGTGCACTAGTACATATTATTCTCCACAGTAGAGGCCAACATACGGTCCACAAAGGAGGCATTCTATGCCATGCATGGCATGCCCAGTGTACTGGGGGCCATAGCCTGCATACATGTGGTGATCCTGTTCCCATCACTGGACATAGAGGCATACCATAACTGCAAAGGGCTACCACACCATAAACTGCCAGATAGTTTGTGATGCAGTGAATATCATCACTAATGTGTGTGCCAAATATCCTGACTCCTGTCATGACTCCTACATCTTCAAAAATTCCAAGCTGGATGCCCCCTTTCATGCACACAGTGCTAGAGACGGATGACTGATAGGTGAGTATATGTAGACCACACATGTGCACTGATTTGTATGCAGAGACCCTTTGCTGTACTAATTCAATTGTTCTTCCACTGCATAAGGTGACAGTGGTTATCCACTATGGCCATACCTGATGACACCCTACCCAGAGACACATGGTGCCAAGGAGGAGGCATAAAACTAGGCCCAGAAGAAGACAAGAACATTGGTAGAGAGGATGATATGGCTGCTGAAGATGAGGTTTTGTGCCTGGCTCTGACAGACAGAATCATAATACTTGCCCCTGGGAAGGTATGCAGAGTGTTCAATGCATGTGCCATGCTGCACAACATGGCTGTGCAGTGTTGGCTACCCATACCATGAGACGTACAGGGGGTTGTCCTTCTAGGTGAAGAGGGAAGGGGATCTTCCAAGGGAGGGGTGCAGAGTCCCTGTTTGGATGGGCAGCACTTCATGGACTTGTGAAGGGGTGCCATTTGGAGGTCAGTGGGACAGTGTGACACAGTGATGAGAACCTACTTTGAGTAGCATTCTGCCCACCAGAGGGGCATCGGGGTCCATGCTTGATGATATCAGTGGTGGTGTTATCAGTGTTGTGGGGATATGTGGGAGTGTACGCAGTGGTGTGGATATCCATGGTGTGGGGTTTACTTAGAGCTGATGTGTATGGATGTGCTTCTGTGTCACTTTGTGTCAGTTGCTGGGTGTTGTAGGCATCACTTTTTCTTTGCCTGCTGTTGCCCAGGCTGTGTGGATGACCGTGTGCTGAGATGACGAGTCTTTGCTGTCCCCTTCCCCCTCTGCTTGGGACCTTTCAGGCTGTGTGTCTGCCTCCAGTTGTGTTTGGCTGTTCTCCCATTCCTTGGGGCCACTAGGATGTCAGGTGTGTGGTGCAAGGGGGGCCTTGGGGGCCTCATAGACTGTTACTGTGGCCGTGCCCATTCCTGCTACAATGTGCTCCTTTAGCCTCTCTAGCAGGTCTCCTATCCTGTCTATACTGGGGCACATAGCCCTCACCTCCACCGTCAACTCCTTGAGTACCTCTGTGTTTTCCCTCTGTGCCTAGAGGTGATTACATTCCAGCTGCCGTATCTCAGAGTAGTAATATGTAATACATCCCTGGAAGCTGTCCTTCCTGTCCTGTATGTCAGATGGACAGATTTGCCCTCATACCCACTGTCACTGTTGTGTTGTGTGTTCTACATCAGCTCCCCTGTTGTCCACTGGATGCTGATGATGGGCAGGCCACCTGTGTCCCTGTATGTGCTGGCAGAGCTGACAGGCCATGCCAGCTGCCCTATGACATCTGGCTGGATGGCGGTTTCATCTTAACAGGAGGGACATTCCGGGGTGGCTACCTGCACGTGACTATGGCAGAGGATCTGCATGGGAGGTGGTTGGAGGTTGACTGTTGGTAGGGGTGTCCATTCCCTTCCTGTGCATCTGGGTCTCATCCACTGTATCTGTAGGAGGGTGTTGGCTGGCACCTGCTCCTCCTCCGCCATGCGCACAGGTAGCTGCGATGTACCTGGGGCTAGAGAATGGATGGGTGTTATGTGCTGTGCCACTGCTGTGGGCATCTCAAAGTGTGTTGAGGGATACCTAGCATACCACCTCCCTTCACTAGCCTCCTGCCCCCCCCACTGCTGTTCAGGACTCCTGACACATGGCACACTCGGCAGGGGTTGCATCCTCCTCTTTGGAGGTGTGCCCAGTCCCTACATCTGTAGGGTGCAGTGCAGGGAGGTTTAGCTTATCCCTGGTTCCCTGAAATCACCCCTGCATGGTAGTGCATACCCAGCAGAGTGTCCATGCCCTCCTCCTCCCCATGCAGGAACACCTTAGTGAGGGTGTCCACCGCCATCCTCTGTATGGTAGCCAGGCTGTACTCCTGTGTGGGCAGTCCTCCACCCATGCCAATCTGTTGGGATTTGACAGCTGCCAGCTTCCACTTCTCAGCTGATCCCATGACCTGCCACTTGTGCTTGATGACTGCTAGTGTGCATGCCTCAGGCCTGGCCGCATTGATGGCTGCCTGTACATTGAAACAAAGTCTGACCTTTGTCTTGGCTGACTCCTTTAGTGACTCTGCCCCATATAGGGGGTACAATGCTCCCATATGTGGGAGACCATGGTGGCCACCTGTCCACTGGTGAAATTTGAGGCCCATGTATGGCCTCTGCTGCATGTTTGGGGTGGTCCTACATCCCTGTGTGGCCATGGTCAGTCCCATCAGTGTATTCTCCCCATTCTCCATAGCAGTATTCACTTCCCCATTTCTGCATGAGGCAATGCGGATGACTATATATGGTGGGGTCAAGAGGCATGGCCACATTCTGTAGACCTGCCTGCAGCCTGCTCCATGTGGCCCTGCATACATTTGTACACCACACCCTTGCCTTCACCTGTCCTATTCCCATGTTTGTGCATAGCTCATAACTCTCCATGCCTGTATGGCATGCACCTACGCGCTGCCACTATGGTGCTTATGGGCACAGTTCCCATGCATTAGTACATAGGCCCATAAGAATAAAATATTAGATATTGCATGGGTCTTATAAAAGTATCCCTGCTATTTTACAAGTGGTCTGTAAACCCGTGGAATCACAAGTAATGAAGCCATGAGTGATATCACAGATCACAGAAAAATCAAGCTGTGACAAACGTTTGCTCTGCTGGCAGAAGTCTGTCTTACTCATACATACACACACACACACACACACACACACACACAGAACTGAACAGACACCTGGAAGACTCCTTGTATTTTTTTTTCATTATTTCTTTGTTCTCCCATGTTTCATTTGTTATTCTCATTTTTCAGGTTAGGACACTACTTGCTCCACCAGACTCACCTCTTGCATTTCTAGGCTTTCCAGACCCAGAAAGCCTGGAAATACAATGAGTGAGTCTGGTGGGTATTGAGGGTGGTGTCTGAGGCCTGAAGGAGTGTGGTGCTGGGTTTTCCATGCCTGGGGCCCCTCTGACTATTGTGGAAGATCATACATCTGGATCCTCCATTCTTCATCTGACTCGCTGGCTTGTTCTCACTGGGGCGTCCCTGTAATCCAGAGGAAGACTGACACTGCATGGGTGGAGTCTGATGGGCTATGTTGTGTTGGTGTGCTGGAGAGTCCTTGGGCACTAGAGGTACAAAAAGGGTGTCATCTGACATACTGGTGTGGTGATTTTTCTCTCTCCCCCACCCACTCACAATGATGAACACATGTTATAGCTGGGGAGTTGCCTGACAGTGTTTGATCACCCATGCCACTAAAGGAACCTTCATATACCACCTCCAGGAGCCACTACAGAGTGGGCTATGTCAACCCTGCCCCCAGAGGAGAGTGTCCAAAGGATGCTCTGAATCCTACCAGGTCAGCCTCTGCTTCTGGTGTCCTGGTCTTGGAGTGCAAACCCAGGTAACCAGCATGCCAGAGTGATGCCCCATCACTTGGCACCACAGAGGCAACTCTCTTTGTATTTTAATACTGCCACCACCTGATGAAAGCTATGGTATTTCAGTCTAGTTCTATTCCCACTTTTGGCCCCTGCTTACCCAGTGTGAGGCCTTTCTTTTTCCTTTTGACACAGAACCAACCGTCCCGTCTTCTCCAGGAAACTCTTACATGCTCTGTGTGTACTTGGTCCTCATGCTCTTTGGTAGTAGAACACCAGTGTGCTCAACAGAAATAGATTGTTGCTTTTTCCATAAAACACTACACAGTCACAGAGAATATTAAATATATAAATGTTTAATATTGACACTACTAAATTAAAGAAACTACAGTAGAATACAAGAGAGATAACACACACTAGGAAATGCAAAACAAAACAGCTTAACAGTAAAGACTACTGAAAGAAGAATTTCTATAGTCACTAGACTAGTGATTGTTTCTAACAGTCACCAGTGGCTGTGGACTACCCACCCACCCTTCCCCACACCCCACCCCCACCCCCAGGTGGGGCATTTCCTTTATAGCCAAAGTTCTGACATCACTTCCTCAACAGGTCTTGGGGCAGAACTGTCATATTTTAATAACCCAGCACAGTGCATAAAGGGTAGGTACACACCACAAATAATAATAAAAAATATATATATATATTACATATTGTCTATTATAAGGGAGAGGGACATGTGGGGAGTGGTGCAATGCACTGGCTGTGGGGCAGCAGTTTTCCGGGAGACATTCTGGAAACTGTGTTGCTGTCCTATTTGCAGGCAACTGTCAGCTCTGAGGGAGGAGGTTGCCCACCTCTAGGCTGAACTAGGAAGGACTAACGAGGCCTCCCCCACCCAAAGAGCACCACTGCCACAACCACTGTCTCAGAGGTTGCCAAGTATGAAGTGCAGTTGGACCACAGTGGGTTCTGGGAGGGTGAGGGTGGTGGACCAGAGGTGAAGCCCCCTAGCTGTACCTCTACACAAATCATATGGCACCCTCAGTGGAGACCCAGAAGAATGCTGAGGACATCCACAAGGGAGACCCACAAAAGGGCAGCAAGGGACACCACAGGGGAAGGAAACAGCATCTGATAGGGGACTCAACTGTTAGGACAGTAAAACTTGGGAAGGGAGAGGAGAAGGAAGTAAGGTGCCTGCCTGGTGCCATGGCTTGGAGGGACAGGAAGCAAATCCTCAGGATTGCAGAAGCAGCATCACAGGAGAGGGAACTAGATATCATTGTCCACCTTGGGACAAATGACCTAGCTAGGCATGGGATCAGTGCAGTGCAGAATGAATTTGTGGAGTTGGGGAGGGGCCTCAGATGGGTAGCAAGTACGGTAACTTTCTCAGAGGTGCTGCCAGTCCATGGCAGGGGTGAGGCTAGGGTACTGCACTCCATGTAGTTTAATGAATGGTTGCAAAACTGGTGCAGAGCACAGGGCTTTGACTTCATTGGGGACTTGGGGGCCACCTGGAGAGATAAAGGTCTATACTGGCATGATGGTCTGCATCTGTCCATGAAGGGAATCAAGCTCCTCGGTGACAGGTTTAAATGCTTCCTTGGCAAGCTTTTAAACTAGCCAAGGGGGGAGGTGCTGATAAGAGTCAGGAAGTTTCAAGTCTCCCCCCACAAAACATAGCAGGTAGTAAGGTAAACACTGAGGTACAGAGCTCAATACAGGGCAGGACAGGGGTAAATGGAAAAATAGACAAGGGCAGTAAGAGCAGGGATGGGGAAAAAAGGATAAAGCCAACATTAAATGGAGGGCAACGAATACCAATGCCCGTAGTTTGGGAAACAAGCTTACTGAGCTAGTAGCCCTGATGGAAGATGAACAATTGGATATTGTGGCAGTCACAGAAACAGGGTACATAGAGAACCATGACTAGGATGTCAACATACCAGGGTACACAATCTACAGAAGGGACAGGGAAGGTAAAAGAGGAGGTGGAGTAGCTCTATACATAAGGGAAGGGATCAAAGCTACAGAACTAAAAAGTAAAGGAGGAGGACAAGAGGCACTCTGGGTCACCTTGGAGACAGGGAATGGCATCACAATCTGCACAGGGGTTGTATACAGACCCCCATCTCAAGGGAAGGAAATGGACAAGAAAATGATAGAGGACATTCTCAAAATGGCTGAAAAAGGGGAGATACTGTTGATGGGGGACCTGAATATGCCAGATGTTAACTGGATGACATGTACTGCAGCCATATCCAAGAGCAGGGTCATTCTCAATGCCCTGCAGGGGGCAGGCCTTAGACAGCTAGTGTTGGAACCCACTTGGGAGGGAGCAATACTAGACCTGGTACTCTCAAATGGAGAGAGGATCACAAATTTAGAAGTCAGTAGACATCTGGGAACAAGCGACCCCTGCACAGTGTGCTTCACAATGAGCACAACCATGGAGATTAGCCATACAAAAACAAGGATACTGGGCTTTAGAAGGGCTGACTTTGGCAAAATGAGTGAATACCTGACAAATGTACTAGCAAATGGCCAAAAAGGAGGGGTGGAAGAACAATGGACAAAAATCAAAACTGCCATCATAGAGGCAACAAGCCTTTGTGTGAAACAAATAAAGAAAACAAAGCAGAGTAAAAAAAACCACTATGGTTCTCAAAAGAGGTGGCAGGGAAGGTTAAGGAGAAAAAGGCTGCATTCAAAAAGTATAAGGAATCACAGAAGGAGCACGACAGGGAACTGTATCAATTAAAGCAGAAAGAAGTGGGAAGGCAGTCAGAATAAAGGCCCAAACTGAGGAAAAAATAAGCTAACTCAGTTAAGAAGGGGATAAAACCTTTATAGGTACATTAGGGAGCATAGAAAGGTTAAGGGAGGGATAGTGAAGATTAATAAAGGAGAGGGAGGTGGGCAGAGGAGACAGTGAAAAGGCAGAGATACTAAATGAATACTTTTGCTCAGTATTCACAAAAGAAGATGAGGAGGAGTTACCTAAACCAGACAATAGAAGCACTGGGTAGGGGGGTGGACACCAGTCCATTCACAGAAGAAACAGTCCTGAAAGAACTCCTAAAACTCAAGGTGGACAAAACAATGGGGCCTGATGGGATTCTCCCCAGAATCCTAAGAGAACTAAGGGAGGACCTAGTGACACCACTGACCATGCTTTTTAACAAATCATGGCAGGATGGGGTGGTACCTGAGGACTGAAGGAGGGCAGATGTGATTTCCCTTCAAAAAAGTGGGAGCAAGGCAGAAGTAAGAAACTACAGACCTGTAAGTTTGACCTCAGTGGTAGGGAAAATGATGGAATCACTTCTGAAAGAAAGAATTGTTGAGTACCTAGAGGCCAGCGGGGCGCAGGACCCAAAGCAGCATGGATTTACAGCAGGAAGGTCATGTCAAATGAATCTAATTGATTTCTTTGACTGGGTGACCAAAGTAATAGACCAGGGAGGGGCTGTGGATATGGTCTACCTAGACTTTAGCAAGGCATTTGACACAGTCCCGCACAAAAGATTAATAATCAAGTTAGCCAGAAGGTAATAGTGAATGGAACACATTCTGTAGAAAGGGGGGGTTACTAGTGGAGTACCTCAGGGCTCCGGCTCAGTACTGGGTCCAGTCCTCTTTAACATCTTTATAGGTGACATTGCAGAGGGTCTGGAAGGAAAGGTATGCCTCTTTGCAGATGACACAAAGATCTGTAACAGAGTTGATACACAAGAGAGGGTAGAAAAGATGAGAAGGGACTTGGCAAGGTTGGAGGAATGGTCAAATGTATGGCAGCTCAGATTCAGTGCAAAGAAGTGCAAAGCAATGCACCTGGGAAACAAAAACCCAGGAGAAGAGTACACAAAGCAGAGGAGGTACTAACAACAACAAAAATGGAAAGAGACCCGGGGGTAGTCATGTCAGATGACCTAAAGGTGGGTAAGCAATGCGAAAGTCGGTAAGGAGAGCCAGGGGGATACTGGGATGCATAGGAAGGGGCATCACAAGTAGAAAAAGGGAAGTGGTTATCCCTCTGTACAGACAGTTGGTGAGACCCCATCTGGAGTACTATGTGCAGTTTTGGAGACCTCATCTACGCAAGGACATAGACAGGATGGAAGCAGTGCAGAGGAGGGCAACTAAAATGGTGCAGGATCTGCAGCAGAAACCATATGAAGAGAGACTGAGAGAGCTTAATATGTATACTCTTGATGAAAGGTGGGACGGGGGGACATGAAAGAAACTTTCAAGTACCTCAAAGGAATCAACAAAGTCCAGGAGGGTAGCATCTTTCAGAAAAAGAGATGTGTAAAAACAAGGGGGCACAATTTAAAGATAGATGGGGAACAGCTCAGGGGTAATGTGAGGAAATTTTTTTTTCACAGAGAGAGTGGTGGTTACATGGAACCTCCTTCCTGAGGAGGTCATTGGGTCTAAAACAGTAGGGGAATTCAAACATGCATGGGACAGACATAAGGCAATTATAGTGGGGGGTTGCAGGACATAGGCTGTTGGTTAACTAAAATCTGCAGCTTATCCAGTAGGTAGGGAACTGAGCAGACTGGGTGGGTCAAGTGGTCCTTATCTGCTATCAAAGTCTATGTTTCTATGTTTCTATGACTACAGTCTTGCTGATCATACCCCTTCCTCTGGATAGTTTCCTTGCTTAGTACTCAAGTTGCCACACAGATATGAGACTCAGGAGCCACAGAGTTCCCTTTAGCTTGCAATGGACATCTGCTGTACTCTGTTCCCCAGCTGAAGCTGCCAGTGCATGACTTGTGATGCTAGTTTAACTCTTTCAAAGAGTCTATCCCCCATCCTATCATCCTGTCTGTCACAAGAGTCGGCCTCCTTTTGTTTCTTTGATCCTAGAAGCTGGCCCTTTCCTGTGGATTTTCACACCTACAAGTGGTTACTCCTTGAAAGTAGGTCATTTTGATGTGAGCTGCACAACTGTCCCCACCATGCCTCTGAATCAACCCAGTTGCTTCAATTATTTAATACATTTTTCCCACCTTATGAGTGGTCACTCCCTGAAAGCATCTCCTTTCCTGTAACCTTCCTATGAACTCAATTTCCCATATTTCCTGTGACCTTCCTATGAGCTCAGCCATTGTTTTTCTTTTTGTTTCATTAGACCTATTAACACTTATTGACCTCCTGGTGCATGTCAATATTCCCCAACTAAGTCTCATATTTATATTACAAGTCTATGTCTATGGTACAGTTTGAAATTTACATCCATGCCACACAGACATATTTTAAGTAGACTCATGCCATATTTTATTCAAACAAAGGCATAGTTTAAAATGTTGTTTTAAAAAGGGTAGGGAATGTATTGCATCCTGATTGGTCAAAAGGACTGTTGATGGGAATCGGGATGACAACCATGGGTTTTGTCTTCTTTCAGCAACCAGCATGCAGCACACTGATATATAAATACTCCCAGATTTACTCACTATAAATCTTTAAGAAGGCACTAAAAATAAAAAATCCCTTAAATAAAAAAACAATTAAATATCCGTTACCCTCATAATCCCCTACAAATATATATAAATTTAAGAATTAAACTACTAATTACACTCACAGTTTTAATGTCTAGTGCTCATTTGCCAATCAAGAAAATCATCTTCCTATCCTTGCGTGCTTACCAGGGAACTCACTGATACTTAGCCTGCCACAGATGAAATTAAAGACTGGCTCCACAGGAGGCCTTCTGTTCTTTGGGGGAAGGGGCATGGGGGTGAACATTCTGCCAGTGGAATTCTACAGAATTTTGAATTTTCATATTCCATGGTACACAAGCTTTCCATCTGTTGAATATGTGGAAAGACGCATGAGTGACTGGTGGGCAGAGGCTACTTTTACTAGTTATTTTTAACAAAGGAAAATACCTGTTTTTTTATCCAAAAAGGCTGCACATTTTTGTTTTTCAAATTGTTTGTTAGTTTACCCATTTACAAGAGTAATAAGACACTCCAGAATGTGGGTTGTTATATGATAACTGTACTTTCAGGTACTGCAGGCATTCAGCATAGACATCTCACGCCTCACTATGCACATGGGCATGCATTTATCACATAACAACCTGCATTAAACAAGACAGAATGGGTGATTATTTTGCCCCAAAAGTATGAGTTTAAGAATGAACTGAGGGCCAGTCAGTGGCATGGAGGGCTGAGGTGCTGGCACCTTACCTCCTGCCATGCTGGCAACCTAGGTTTGGTGATGGACTCAGGTCAGCTGGGGTGGGAAAGAATCGAGCATCCGGACTGTGGGACTGCTCTCTTCTCCCAGGAGGGGAGGGATGTTGGCTTGGCCTTAGACTACCACCAGATGGAGGCCTGGTGATAGTGCAGCACAGGCAACATGAAGGGTGGGAGACTGTGGATATGTCAGGTGTGTGCAGCCCCCTGCACACACCTTGAGATCCTGCAGCAGAGATGAGAAGAAAAATCAGAACAGGGTGTCAGAGGCTACATGAAGCTCTGCCCACTTACCCTGAGTCCACTCCATCACCTAGCTTCTCACCATGATCCACTCTGGATAATGGATACTCGTGGAGGGAGGATGGCCATCCTCTCTCCAGCCCCATCATGAGGGGTAATTTGTGGAGAAATCTCAGATCTGGTGACTCCCATGGGAGGCTGTGCCCAGCTCATGGAAGAAGGGACAGGGCTGATTGGCTGCCCCCAGATACAGGAGCAATAAACATCTGTATTGGAAAAAAAGAATGAATGAATTTGAGGACCAAGTACTCAGCAGCTGTGTCTTGTTTTACAGAGCCAATTAAATTTTTTATATACAACTTGAATATTTCCAAGAACTGGAAACTGTTTGCTTCAGGAGCTGAGAGGGAAAGCAGCTACCAGCTACCCTACAGCAAGGAGGTGATTTAATTGAGTACCTTGAATTGAATTCTTAATTCAGGGGCCTATATAAGTAAGTAGAAGCCAGTGTTTTGGTTCTCTGTTTTTGGGGTTGTCTTTACTTAGTGTAACTTTAATTTGCCAGGGAGGTAATCTAGCCGGGAGAATATTTGCAGTCATTTGTGACTAGAGCTGTTACTGAAACTCTGTGAAAGAGGGGTCTGAAAGAAAGGACAGCACTCATCGGGGTGGTGAGTCAGAGCTGCAGCTGATTGTTTGTGGAGGGCACGGGCTTGCACTCCCAAAAGCTGGTCGCACTCTCCCTCACACATGGGTCCATTAATGTGGCAAAGCAACTTTCTCCACCCCCTAAAGAATCCACAGTCTAATGCTGGTACTGTGCCCCCATGCATTTACATAACTGACATGTTTGAGACAGTGTTGTGCATCTTGCCGAGCCCAGCTGGTGCCATGAGCCATCTGAAGGTGTGAAATCTCTCACCCTGCACCATTTGTTTTCAACCAATGTTTGAAAGTCCTAAAACAGTCTAAGTAGACCAAGCTCCACCGAAAGTCCAATACAGTATGGGCACCCCCAAAACACCAATCCCAGATGAACCTCCACATTTGTAAGCTCCTCATCCCCATGGTCTAGGGGTATGCCTGATATTGTAACAGGAGTGGGATGCCCACAACAACAGAAACACCATTCAAATTAATTTTAATAGTTCTTACCAGGATTGGCTGTGATGGCAGGTCTGTGGCTGGAGGGGGTGCCATCTTTAGTGCAGGGCTGCAGTAAAACTTTTGGGTTAAGCAAACAACATACCAAATGGTTAAATAACTGAAGGTCTACAACAGCTGCAGATTCAAATGGGAGATCACATTTTATTAAATAAAAGACAACTCCATGGTGCCATAGCAAAGTTTTTTGTTCCAGACCACAGGGGTCTTAATGAGGTAGCAGTGGTTACATGTGGCTGAGCTGGCCCACACCTAACATCACAGTCATTTGTCCCCTGGGTCGAGATGGCAACTAAAAGTGCTGGGCAGTATTTGTTCCAGGTCGGGTGACCCGCACTACAGGCAGCAGCTGAACTCTGACATTCCTGTTTTCTCTGGCTCTAGGTACACTAACTGTACAAGGCGGCTTAAGTGAAGGAGCCATTACAAATTGGGGATACCGCTCTCCTTCCCTCTTTTAGCGGCACTCAGAACAGGATTTGGGTAGGCAACTTTCCCCTCTAAAGCACGGGGCAGATGTGCTCCACTTTACGGCCACAACTGGGTTGGCCCTCCTTGTTCTGGATGCATTCCCCCTTTCTGGGCACAGACTGATTTCCACATGTGCCCTTGGAGCTGCCACACTGGGTTGGCAATAATGCTCCAAAACGGGCATTCTCACCACCATACTGGACTCAGTTCCACTTCCCCCTCCATGCTGTCTTCCTCAAATAGTCTGGGCAGCCACAGGTTAGAGACTGCTCCCCCCTCTCACAACACCTATCCATCCCCGGCCAGGTTTAGCTGCAGCATCACTGGAAGGAGAAAAAAATTGCAAAGCTTCACCTACAGAACAGTCCCCGACTCAAACAGTGGCCAGTGCATGACAGTTTGCTGCTCTCCTGATTCAGCCCAACCACCCACAGAAACACTAACTGTCCCAGTGAGCAGACAATCGCCCCTGCTCACTGATCTCCCCACCGCTGCTACACTCACCCATGGCGGAGCTCCCCTTTTGTGTCAAAACCCCAAATATATGGCCTTATGCACCTTTGGTGACCTCTGACCCACAGAGTCCCCACCAGTGGGAAGAGGCCAGAGTGCCTAATTAATTAATGGCCTTAAAGCCCTCAAAGGTTTACGATATGTACACACACCCCGCCGGGGGGGGGGGGTTACACAGTTATTCCTCAGGATCATTAAAGTCAAATTATGGTGACTGGCTGATTTACAAACAGTAACTGTAGTTACTGTGTTAAAATAAATTTATATGGACTGAACTATGACTGCACTGGTAGGGATGTTAGTGCATTAAGCACTGTTTTGGTGAAGGGATCACAGTGGCAAAGTGTATAAGACCTCTGGGTAATAAATATTTCTTAAAGATGTTATTTTTGATGTTTTAACAGAAAATAAAACACAGAGAGGCTGATGAAGTGGTGATGTACAGTCATGAAATGTTGTCCAGGTTGTGATGAGAAATACAAAACCATTAAAGGAAAAAGATTGGTTTTGAGTGGAGTTCATCCTACCTTTAACAGTACCGTTTGGAATAGTTATTTTTTGGATGACCCAAGATATAAAGAACTTATTTTCTGGAACAGAAGGGGCAGTCTGGACATCTGGATTTCAAATTGTATCCAGAATCCCATTAATTTAGAAAGAACCATAGTTATGACTCTGCATTTTCCAATTTCAGTCCTCACATTGGGAGGGCTTAGCCCGTGGTTCAGTGGGGGGGGGGGGATAAGTGCCCACCAGCACTATTTGAGCACACCTCCAATCTCACTCAGCACTTAGTTCATTTGGACTGAGCCACTGTGTGGTTTGTGGTCATGCTTTGGTGCTCTACTTCTCCTTTGCTCTCCGCTGTCTCATTTCTTTCTCCCCTGTGCTCCCTGGTTTGCTAACCCCTCCCGTTCCTACTCCCCCACCCGTGGCTGTCAACCCCCTCTCTCTCCTTTCTCCTTGTTGCTGGGCTTGTCCTCTGCTTTCCCCATTTGCTCTCTCTCTCTCTTTGTGTCCGCCCCCCCACCTCTAGTCCATTGTGGCACCTGCCTTCCCCCGGCGTGCCACTCGTGGCTGCCCCTTCCTGTCTCCTTGCTCCTTCCCTCTTCCCTGCTCTTTCCCTTGTACCGTACATTGGTGTTTCTCTCTTCTAGGGTGGCTCTTTTTTTGCCCGACTCCCAGTTTCTCTCTTTGCTGCTGCCTTGCTAGACTTCCGGGTGCATGTCCTGACATCACCGCCCAACCATCCTCTCTGTTTCCCCTGCTTCTCTCTGATTTCCTCTTCTCCTGCTCTGTGACCACTTGCCCATGGTGCTCTTGTCCCCATTTCTTCATGGACCTCTCCTTCCATTCCGCTGCCCCATGGGGCTGGGACACTACTTTTCTCCGGATCATGACTCTGCTCGGTGCTTGAGCCCAGCCATGCCTGTTGGTGCTTGGCCCACATTTACAGGCACAGTTCCCTACTTCTTGATGTTTCAGACCAGCATATTCTTGGGCAAGGCTCCAACCTTATTTGGACTGTGACTTTGCTCTGTGCTTGAGCTCAGTCATTCCTGTTAGTGCAAGGACTACATTGTATGGCCAGTCCCTCATTTTCTATCTCCTCCACCTAAGCCCTTTCCTACATAGTGACTGATTTCCTCATCATTGCATTGGTTCCTGAATCACTTTAAGGGGTTAATATTCCTCAGAGAGGTACTACCCCTTGATCCTGCCTCATTAGGCACTTCTGTCCAACCTCGATGGGCCCTATTGTTGTGGACTGGTCTCGATCCCTACTTGCTTCCCCATCTCCGTACTGAGGTCCATGTGCTACTGCAGATCTCTGTGGGATCCACTTTACAGCTGCCTCCTAGTTCAGAAACAAGTCCTTGGACTCTTGGATTATTCTCTTCCTTTTGATTCCAGAGGGATATTATTCTCTATTGCCTCAGGTCCTCTGACAGACCTTCAACACTGATGGAGATCTCCAGGCTCCTCATTGTCTGTCATCCACGTTGACAGATTCACCATCCTGTTGTTGACTTTGCTGACCCTGAGGAGAGCACGTCTTCACACCCTCCTTCCTTGCAGGACTCACCAACCCTTGAAAGAAGGCCTCCTAAGCCTTGTTACACCTTGAAGGACTGGACTATCCCTTGGCTCATATCTGAGCTCAAGAGGCTGTGCATTTCGCATTCGCCATCCGCAAAGAAGCAAGACTTATTTGATTTGCTCCTCCTGGCCGATGCCGGACATGACTCCACTCCTTCTCCTGATGCTGTGCTGCCCCCGCATGTACCTGACACCTATGCTGAAATTTGTACCCTCCTGACTCATTTAGCTTCTTCCCTCTCTGACCTCCAAAATTGCCTTATATCTTTGGAAACCCACCTGTCTATCCAACAGATGCTTGACACTGCTGAATGGAACTGTAAGCGCGCCTTTCACCTCTCGAAGCCTGAGTGGGTATACAGCCCTTCCTCTCCATTTCAGGATTGTCTCCCTCCTTGCCTACCAGTTTCTCCAGTACTTTGGAAGGGTTTGCTTCTGGCCTCCCCACCATCAGCTGCTCCAGTAGCTTCAGCTTCACGGTCTGCTCAGGATCCCGCATCTCCCACTATAGCCATTCCTCTTCCTGTGATAACTGCTGCTCACCTAGTCCTGAGTCACCTGCGCAAAGATGTCATCGAGGGCAAGGATGGTAACCTAATTTTCCTCCTGATTTCCTCTCACGACACCCTAGAAAACAGAGTCATATCTTGCAGTGATGTCTCAGTGGTGCTAAAATCTTAAGACCCTTGGCTCGCCAAGAAACTGACTTTTCCGGAATTTGTGCTTGCATTTAGCCTTTACAGGGACATTGTATGCTCTGCCTTCCCTGCCCAACCCCAGGAGCTAGATTCCTACCTATACCTGTTGGTAGACCTGGAGGCCAGATACGGGGGCACACTCTTCTACGATTACCACCGCTCCTTCTCTGCCAAAGCAGCTGCCACCTTAGCCCATTTTAATACCAACATTGACTGGTCTACGCTGGACTGTTAATTATTTTGCTGCCACTTTGCTGGCCAATGAGCCCTCTCTTGCCAGCTGTACAGGGTCTATTCCCACTTCACATCACTTTGCCAGCTTTCAGTATCTCATTCAATGGATCCACCTTCATGAATCTCACTTGGGGACTCCACTCCTGCCTCCACAGGCATTACACACACCATGCCCAATCCTAGGGCTCTTCCTCAC
Source organism: Neoceratodus forsteri (assembly GCA_016271365.2). NCBI lineage: Eukaryota > Metazoa > Chordata > Ceratodontiformes > Ceratodontidae > Neoceratodus > Neoceratodus forsteri. Next base: position 702,697,906 of record CM057452.1, on the reverse strand, counting down.
TCCAGCCATGATAGCTGAGGTCAACCGATGGCCTTCATGAGTCGGGACATCAACCAATTTGCAATAATTACAATTCCTCCAGCTGCTTCATCTATGGGTGTCATTACCTTCATGTCTGCAGCTTCTGTGGTGAAGCCCATCCTAAGGTCAACTGCCTACACTTACCCCAATAGCAGCAATTTCCATCTCTTTCAACCATTCAATCCATTCTCCCTAACAGCTTCTCTGACTCAGTAGACGTTGGCTTCTTCCAACCTCAATAAACCTACCAATTGCATCTGATGGAGGACCTACGTGGAGGTCCCTTCATCTCCAGCTTGGCTCATATGGGGGCCTCTCTCATGATTCAACCCTCCTAACTCTCTCCAGTGGTGGACCTATGTGGGGGTCTGCCATCCCTAGCTTGGCCAATGTGAGGACCTCTCTCACTGCTCAACCATTTTGCTATGTATCCATGGCAGACATACGTGGGGGTCCCAACATCCCTGGCTTGGATCATGTGGGGGCTTTGCTCACTGCTCGACCATTCTCTGTGTATCCATGGTGAACCTACGTAGGGGTCCTGCCACCCCTGACTTGGCCCACGTGGGGGCCTCACTCATGACCTGACCATTCTGCATTCTATCTAGTGGTGGATCTATGTAGGGGTCCTGCCACCCCTGGCTTGGCCCACGTGGGGGCCTCACTCACAACTCGACCATTCTGCATTTTATCTAGTGGTGCACCTACATGGGAGTCCTGCCATCCCTGGTTTGACCTGCATGGGGGCCTCACTCATGATTTGACCCTTCTGCACTCTATCTAGTGGCGGACCTATGTAGGGATCCTGCTATTCCTGGTCTGGCCTATGTGGGATCCTCACTCATGACTCAACCATTCTGCTCTCAATCTAGTGGCAGAGCTATGTGAGGGTCCCACCACTTCCTGCTCAGCCCACATGGGGGTTATCTTCCCTGCATGAACATCCCGGATTCCTTCTTTAGCAGTTTTATGCAGGGGGGCTAGCCAATTCCAATCTGACCCAATAGAACTTAGCAAACTGTGCCACTACTCCAAGATTCCTTCCTTGGCTGGCTTACGTGGAGGTCATGCCATTCCAACTCAGCCCTCGCAGGGGCCCTCATTCTCAGCACCACTCTTCAGGATTCCCTGTTCAGTAATTCATCACCATACATGGACAAAGACCTGTTTCTCATCATCAAACCTCACAGTAACTATCCGCCTATGCTGCATGGATCACACATGCATCACCCTCATCAAAGAAGATTCCAGATACGAAGACTTCAACAATCCATGTCTTTCCTGGATGATCGTGCTCCAAGAACTCCGGGTCCACATTTATAGCTTAGGATTACCTCCTCTTAGTATGCCCAGAGGAAGGGCAGTCCAGCAGCCAAGGTTCTGCAGAGGTTCCACCATGGGGGTGGTCCTCTACTGAGTGCTGTCATTCACACTGTCTGAGTTGGAGGAAGTTTTCTCACTAATTCTTTTTGGGCCTTTCTTTTTTCCCCGATCCCAGCCTTTAGTCAGCAAGGGGTGAGAATAAGTAAAACCAAAGTAAAATATAATCACAAGTTCACATAAGCACATTATTCCCTCACATTGAATGGGAGGGCTTAGCCCGTGGTTCAATGGGGGGGATAACTCCACCCACCAGCACTATCTGAACATGCCACCAAACTCACTCAGCGCTTAGTTCATTTGGACACCCTCCATCCTCCCCACCTCCTCCTCCTCAGCGCTCTTCTTGCCCCTTCTCTGAGCCTTTCTTTTTTCTCTGTTCCCTGCCTCTGGTCAACAAGGGGTGCGAATGAGTAAAGCCAAAGTAAAACATAATCGCAAGTTTCCACAAGCACATTATTCCCTCACATTAAATGCTGAAGGAGCTGATTTACTAATTCCTAACAATTCTTTAAAAAAACTAAAGGGATTTTTTCTTCCAATTTATCATTTACTTGAGTAGCCCCATACTCCTGACCCATAATGCAGAACTGGACAACGTTTACTGTCAACAGCTGTTAAAGTGGGACAGAAATTATTTCCACCGTACTTATGATTAAACCTTCTGCGTGCTTGCCCAATATTAGGTCCGCTGTCTGTAGCATTATTCCAGTGGGTAATCCATTTAATGTTAGATGTAAATTCAAAGCCCAAATAAGTGTAACATTTATATTGTTGCTCGATCTTTAAGGGTACTCCTTTTTTGGCACCAAATACCACAGCTTTTGATTTATCATAATTTATCAATAGTTCTGTCAGGCAGATTCAGAAATCCTAGCAATCCTGGATAGTTTTCTTTTAAGGCCTACTGGTGTATATGACAGAATCACCAAGTCATCTGCATGTCTGAGTATTGGGCAGGAGTTAATAATAGAGGGAGAATGATATTGTGAATCTTCCATTGATTCCAGAATTTTCTCTATGATGATTTTGAATAATGTAGGGGCTAAAGGGATGCCTTGTTTAACACCTTTATTTCAAATAAATGTCTACGTTGCTCAGCTAAACTATGGCGAATCTGAGAAAAAATTGAAGCTACCTCTGGCTGGAAGCTGCAACACTGGACTTAAGATTTGCAAGAAAGTGAGTTGTGCTCACAACAGAGGGAGGTGAACCTTACAATTTACAATTGTCTTTGGTTTGAAGCAGATTCCTTAGGAAAGTTAATATTCTTCAGGTGGAGGATACTTCTAACTGAAGGGTGAAATAAGGAACTTAGAATTATCAGAAAAGGCAGTCTTTCAATCAACAGAGGGACATGGACCTTGTTTTACTTTTGTTACATTTGTTAAGATTTTCAGTGCAGGAAAAGTTTAAACTCACAGGTGCTGAATACTGTTTTCTGTGTCTGCCCTTCTGCACAGCTGACATGTTTTGGGGCTGACTGCTTTCAGAGCACAATTCACCAGGCTGTTTTGGGGCTGGGGAGGTTTACCTGTGTCTGGCTTGGATGACTGGATTTTTCTCTGTTTGATTAGCAGGGTATTTTCTCTGTCAAATTGTCATGTAGGGCATCTTGCTGACAGGAAGGCACGCATTGCAGCGGGAGGTCGGAGCTTTTAGCTGATTGTTTTGTGAGGGCACAGTTTAGGCCCAAACCCTTCCCACCCTCACCCCACCCACCCCTGGAAATAGTTCCTTTATACCTGGGGTTCTGACATCATTTCCTCAAGAGGGCAAGGTGCATATCACTGTCATATCCTCTCTAGCACACTGCACTGACAATATAAGCATACACATTATATAAATACATATATTTCTATATAACAAACCAATCACACACACACACAAAAAAAACTAAACAAGGTAGACAGTCATGTGGGAGTAGTGCAATGTAATGGCTGTGGGCAGCAGTCTTCCGGGACTCTTTCTGGAGGCTGAGATGCTGCCCTGTTTGCAGACAACTATCTGCTCTGAGGAGGAAGTTGCCCATCTTCACGCCTCACTGGACAGTATGGATGCACTCACAGAGGAGACTAAGGAGGGTGCAGACAACTGTCACATGGGAGGCCCTCAGAAAGGAGGCAGAAGGCACCACAGGGAAAGGAAGCAGCTCCTGGGGGGGACTCAATTATTAGGGGGCTAGAACTGGGGGGAGCAGGGAAAACTGAAGTAAGGTGCCTGCCCGGTGCCATGGCTTGGGGACTGGGGTTCCACCTGGAGGGACACCAGCCTATACTGGCAGGATGGTCTGCATCTGCCCAGGAAGGGAACAAGTCTTTTGGGCAATCAGTTTAAATGCTTCATTGGCAAGCTTTTAAACTACTCAAGGGGGGAGGCACTGATAAGCAGCAGGAAAATCTCAGCCTCACCCTACAAAACAGGGTACTAAATGAGAAAAAGACCAAGGTAGAAAGGTCAGTGGGGGATGCTGCTACAGAAGGTAAAGCCCTCAAAAAATGGAGAGCAATGAGTACCAATGCCCGTAGTCTGGGTAACAAGCTTCCTGAATTAGTGGCCTTGATGGAGGAGGAACATCTGGATAGCGTGGCAGTCACAGAAACATGCTACACACAGAACCATGACTGGGATGTAAACATACCAGGATACACTATCTACAGGAGGGACAGGGAGGGTAAAAGAGGAGGAGGAGTAGCTCTTTACATTAAGGGAAGGTATCAAAGCAACAGAACAAAAGGGTAAACAGGGAGGAGAAGAAGCACTGTGGGTCAATTTGGAGGCAGGCAATGGCACCACAATCCGCAAAGGGGGTGGATACAGACCCCCCTTTCAGGGAGAGGAAACGGACAAGGAAATGATAGAAAGTATTCTTAGAATGGCAGATAAAGGGGAGATATTGCTGATGGGTGATCTGAATATGCCAGATGTTAACTGGAGTGCAGTTGCAGCAGCCACTTCTAAGAGTGGGGTTATTCTAGATGCCCTACAAGGCATACCTAGACAACTAGTATTGGAACCCACTCAAGAGGGAGCAATCTTAGACCTGGTCCTCTCAAATGGAGATGGAGAGAGGATCAAGATGTAGAAGTGGGCGCCATCTTGGAACTAGCAGACCATCGAACAGTATGGTTCACAATAAACACAGCAATAGAGTCAAGCCATACAAAGGCAAAAGTACTGGACTTGGAGGGCTGACTTTGCCAAAATGGGTGAGTGCCTAAGGAATGCACTAGCAAATGGGCAGGAAGGAGGGGTGGAAGAATGATGGGGAATAATAAAAACTTCCATCACAGAGGTAACAAGCCTTTTGTGAAGCAAATAAACAAAACAAAATGATGTAAGAAACCACTATGGTTCTCAAAGGAGGTGGCAGTGAAGGTTCAAGAGAAAAAGAAAGCATTCAGAAAGTACAAGGAATCACAGAAGGAGCAGGACAGAGAATTGCATCAGTTAAAGCAAAAGGAGGCTGGAAGGCAGTCAGAACAGCAAAGGCCTGAACCGAGGAAAAGATAGCCAACTCAGTTAAGAAGGGGATAAGACCTTTTTAGGTACATCAGGAGTGAAGGTAGACTAAGGGAGGATAGTGAGGCTTAATAAAGGGAGGGGTGGGCAGAGGGTGACTGTGAAAAGGCAGAGATACTAAACAAATATTTTTGCTCAGTATTTACAAATGAAGAGGGGGAAGTACCTAAAACAAACAATAGAAACACTCTGGATACAGAAATTGATACCAGCCCATTTACAGAAGAAAGGGTTCTGAAAGAACTCTTAAAACTGAAGGTGGACAGAGCAATGGGGCCTGATAGGATTCATCCCAGAATTCTAAAAGAACTAAGGGTAGAACTAGTGACACCACTGACTACCCTTTTTAATAAATCATGGGAGGTTGGGGTGGTACCTGGGGACTGGAGGAGGGCAGATGTGATTCCGCTTCACAAAAGTGGGAGCAGGGCAGAAGCAGGAAACTACAGACCTGTTAGTTTAACCTCAGTGATAGGGAAAATGATGGAATCACTTCTGAAGGAAAGAATTGTCGAGTACCTAGAGGCCAGAGGGGCACAAGACCCAAGGCAGCATGGATTCACAGCGGGAAGGTCATGCCAGATGAATCTAATAGATTTCTTTGACTGAGTGACCAAAGTAGTAAATCTGGAAGGGGCTGTGGATATGGCCTACCTAGACTTTAACAAGGCATTTGACTCAGTCCCACATAAAAGATTAATATACAAGTTAGCCAGCCTGGGAGTGGGTCCCAAGATGATAGCCTGGGTAAAGAATTAGCCGGAGAATAGGACACAGAGAATAATAGTAAATGGAGTCCACTCGGAAGAAAGGGGGGTTACTAGTGGGGTGCTGCAGGGTTTAGTATTAGGACCAGTCCTCTTCAATGTCTTTATAAGAGACATTGCAGAGGGTCTGGAAGGAAAAGTATGTCTCTTTGCAGATGACACAAAGATCTGCAACAGAGTTGATGCACAAGGTGGGGTGGAAAGGATGAGAAGGGACTAGGCAAGGTTAGAGGAATGGTCAAATGTATGGCAGCTTAGATTTAATGCTAAGAAGTGCAAGGTAATGCACTCGGGAAACAAAAACCCAGGGGAAGAGTACACAGTGGGGGGTGAGATACTAACAACAACAAAAATGGAAAGGGACCTGGGGGTAGTCATATTAGATGACTTAAAGGTGGTCAAGCAATGTGAGAGGGCAGTAAGGAGGGCTGGGGGGATACTGGGATGCATAGGGAGAGGCATCACCAGTAGAAACAGGAAGTTGTTATCCCTCTGTACAGACAGCTGGTCAGACCCCATCTGGAGTACTGTGTGCAGTTCTGGAGACCCAATCTAGGCAAGGACATAGACAAGATGGAAGCTGTTCAGAGGAGGGCAACTAAAATGGTGCAGGGTCTGCACCGGAAGACATATGAAGAGAGACTAAAGGAGCTTAATATGTATAGCATCGAGGAAAGGAGGGAGAGGGGGGACATGATAGAAACTTTCAAGTACCTCTAGGGAATCAACAAAGTCCAAGAGGGTAGCATCCTTCAAAAAAAGAGGTGTGCAAGAACAAGGGGCACAATTTGAAGATGGGAGGTGGCTCAGAGGTAATGTAAGGAAGTATTTTTCACAGAGAGGGTTATGGATGCATGGAATGGCCTTCCAGAGGATGTTGTGGAGTCAAAAACAGTGGTTGAATTCAAGCATGCATGGGACAGCCATAAGGCAATTCTAGGGGGTTGGGGTAGAAAGAAGTAGGCTGCTGGTTAACTAGGATCTGCAGCTTAACCATTAGGTAGGGAAATGGGCAGACTGGGTGGGCCAAGCGGTCCTTATCTGCTGTCAAATTCTATGTTTCTATGTTTCTATGCAAGACAATAATTATAAGACAATCAGCTAATGCAATTTCCTTAAATCAGTTAAGAAGCACCTGTCTTGACAGGCCATCAAAGGCCATTCTGAGATCAAGGAAAATTGCATACAATTTTGACTTTTTAAACAAGACATATTTTTCAGCTAAATGAAATAGAGTATAACACTTATCTATGACCAAATAACACTTTCAAAATCCAGATTGTTACTCTGAGATTATATTTTGTAGTTTTAACCATCTGTCCACCGTGACCAAAATAATTTTGGCAAATATCTTGGCAATATAGTTCATCAGGTTTATAGGTCTATTGTTCTCAGAGGTGTTACAGTTTCCTTTTTTATGAATTGACACTAAAAAACAAGACCTCAGGCTTAATAGAATGCATTTATACTGTATACAGGTGTAGCTCTACTTCTCATGTCTAGGGGTGTCTAATGGTATCTCACTAGGGAGGGGAGCATACAAACTACCTTTACTTACTTGACACCCCCTTCCCCTGGGACTTGAGGTGACCTCCCAGGCACTAGGGCACTCTCTGGCTACTCAGGGCTGCAAAACAAGGGAACAACAACAACAAAGGATCCTAACACAAGAGCAGAATGTCCAGAACAGCAATAAAGTACAACCAGGATCCCATTTATTCTTCCAGCTTATAAGCATATAAAATTCAGCATCAGAAATTAAAGTCCTTTGAGCAGCAATAAAAAAGAAAGAGTCCAGATCAAATCCAGATGAAATAGGAGTCCACTAGTCCCGATATTGTTATAGAATCTCAGCTAAAAATGTGCCAAATAACTCTGCTCTCACCACAGAATTCAGTTTAACACACAAACTGTTTGAAACAGCGCTGTCACCACTAGAAACTTAGCAAAATGTTCTCAATAACCCTAGAGATAGAATTAACCAGAGAAAACTGGATTATGCAAGCCACGTGGCTCACTAACTACCTGAGGCTGTCTTATTCCACGAGTAGATGTGCCTTCTGCTGTAGTCCAGAGTCTACAATATTACAGTCTTCTGCCCGCCACTAATGACCAAGATGTCAGTCCATGATGTAAGTCCATGGTCCCGCAATTCGAGCTCATGTCTATTGGTCTCCTTACATCTCCTTCCTCTAACATGAAGGTAAATCCAGTTCCAATACATGCCCTTCACTAACCAGTCAGACTAAGCCATGCAAAGGTAGATCCAAATCCAAATTTGGAGGTAGTGTAGTGCAGTGGTTTAAGGCTCTGAGCTGTAAATCTGGAGACCTGGGTTTGAATCCCACAGCCCCCACTTGCATACTGTGTGACCCTGAGCAAGTCGCTTAACTTCCCTGTGCTCCCAGGTTGCACCTGTAAACAAGCTTTCAGCTTAGTGTGTCTCACCTGGTTAAACAACTGGAATAAAAAAAATCAAGGACCTGCCCATCATTATCCAGTCTGAGTGGACCATGCTGTCATGGGACAGTTGACTCTAGGTGCTGAGCACAATATAACATGCTGTCTCACCACCAGTTTGCCTAACAGGTGTATATCCCTCATGCCACTCCAGGAGTGATGATAGAAACACAGACTTTTTTGGCAGATAAGGATTGCTTGAGCCACCTAGTCTGTTCAGTTTCTCCTTGTCTATACTGTCACCACAGAACCTTCTTATTCTCCAGCTACTTCCCCCTTCCCTGCTGTCCTACTGATATTCCTTTGTGCCTATCACATGCATGGTAGAAGCCCACCACTGTTTTCGCTCCCACCACTTCTGCTGGTAGACTGTTCCAGGCATCCATCACTTTTTCACTGAAGAAGTAGCTCCTCACATCCCTTATAAACGTCCTCCCCCTCCAGCTTCATTGCATGCCTTCTTGTCCAGGTGCACCTTCTCTTCTGAAAAATACTCCACTCCTGTACCTTGTTCACCCCTCTGAGATACTTACCGATCTCTATCACATCCTCCTTCTCCCTCCTTTCTTCTAGGATATTGAGATCCCTCAGTCTCTCCTCATATGGCATAGGGCTAGAGTACAAAACCAATAGACCACAAAGTAATAACAGTTTACAGAAAATGAAATATTGCTGCCAAAGTGCCGCTCTCTGGTTAGCAACTGATAGTACTTATATGAACACCTAGGCACTTATAAAACTAACTCCTGCAGCTACTTCACTAAAACCCTAACTACCACTAAAAAAACTCCTATAACTACACTACCAATTAAATTTGAATCCTGTGCAAAAAAAATGCAGTTAACTGCAGCAAATACAGTGAGTTGCAGAACCCTAGGCAAATTGAAGGGGGGTAAATTATCAAAAAACTATAATAGTCCCTGCTGCTCATAGTCTGCCCATCCTGGCAACCATCTTCGGGGTCAGGGTTCTCATGGACCTGAGAAGGACTTCATTAATTCAGGCGTGAATGAAGTAGCCAATTGTTTATTGAGTAATGGACTTCCAGCCTTGCTGTGATTGATTGACAGCACCACTAACCATCTGAAAGCTGGATTTCCCCAGTGAATAGTTGGGGCTGTTCCAGAGCTTTTCAATCAGTCTGCAGGTGACTATTGTGAGAGTCAGATTGGAGAGCTGAAGCTGAGGGTGGAGGAGACAGACCCGTCATCTGTCAAAGCCAAGCAGAATTCTTGCAACTGTAAAAAAGGAGGTAGTTGGATGCTTCTACAATGCGGAGTGACAGACTGAAACAGAAGACAGGAAAAGTATTAGCAAGAGTAAGCCACCCTGAGATCACTATCCGGGCTCCCAGAGAGACTTTGCTGTATCACATCATAAATCAGTATCAGAGAGAAGCTTTGTGTCTGGAAAGCCACTCAGCTAGCACCACTGTCAGACTGTTGCAGTACACTTGGGTATGGGATGCCACGTTGTGGTGTGCTGGTTTGACATAGTCAGGCTCCACAAGCTGAAACTGCACCTGGGACTTTGGAGAAATCATCTGTTACATGCACAGAATAGTAGAGGCCTGATTAACCCTGCAAAGTGCAGTTTTTGTACATCGTCCCAGAGGCCTAAAAGTGAAAGAAAGTGAACCAGCCAGTGGAGTGACCCACTGCCACTGCATCACTACACCCTGCAATCACAGGAGATCCCATCAGACTGGATGGGGCATGATAACACAGGATCTGGTCCTGTACCTTGTTTGGTTAGTTATCTAGTTTTAAATACTTTGAAGCCATCTAATGGACAAGGCTATCGGGCCAGAACTCACAAATACCCAATTGCGTTTAACTTTGGGTTTGTTTGTTCATCTGCTTAAACCTTTATGTGCACCACTGCAAGATCCCATATTAATGACAGACTACAGGCCTGCACAGATTCCACCATTGGGTACCCAGTAACTTTAACAGAAAGGGATTCTCCAGAGACAAAAGTAATAACTATATGGTACCAGGGTTGGTAGAGGGGTTCTAACAATACAGTCTGGCACATGGGGTTTATGTGTGGTATGACGGTGGGCTACCTGACATACAGCAAGGGGTCTGAATATATTCTGCACTGATTATTCTGACTTTAACCCCTTTCTTTTCTCTACAGAACCTATCCTGCTACCCCTAAAAAGCCATATGCTGTTTTGTCATATTTATTGGTTGTGAAAATGCTATTTGTGGCATGCAAATAATTGATATTGGGCTAACTCTTTATTGCATTATGCTGGTTCATGGGTGGGGTGATCACAGTGGGGAGGTGAGGAGGTACTGTACTGCAGGGGGTGGTACTATTCTTGCAACCAAGCTCACTATAGCTTTCTCTGGGTGGAGGCACCATGCTAATTATTTCTGTCCTGGATAAGAACCATTCAACCAAGCCCCTCAACTTTGAGCCCACAAGGGAGGAGTAGTAACTGTAAACATCTACAGTGACCAAGCTACATCTTGGGAGGCACTGCTGGGATTTCCTGTGTACTATCTGGTCACCCACATGGACCACCAGTGCAGTCAACAACAGTCTGGTGCCCCACTCTGGAGAATTTTGGAAATTGCCTTAGCATTCTAGGAGGTCAAAGGATGGTGTCATGCTAAATTTTCTTGTCAGGAAGAATATCCCAAAAGAAAGCAAAAGAACAGCTATAGTGGGAGTTCTGCAAGATACACAGATACATAGACACTCACAGCAGAAAAAAGGCTCATGGCCAATCCAGCCTGTCCATCCTACCTAACTATTCTGACTTGCCCTAGTGGCAATCCTCCCCTTTTTACTGTCCCCCTCTAACTAAACCAACCCTACCTGTCCCATCCCCGCTTGAAGTTGCTGAATGATTTGACTTTACTAATTCTTCTTGTAGCTTTTTCACTTATCCACCACCCTTTCCATGGAGAAGTACTTCCAGACATCCTGTTTGAATCTCCCCCTGTCAGCTTTAGTGAATTCCTTCTTGTCCCTGTGTTTAAGCTCAAGGAGAATACTGTAGTTCCTTGGCATCTACTATATTTATCCCATGCAAATACCTTGTCTGTCTCAATCATGTTAATCCTTTCCCTCTTTTTCTCCAGGGTGCACATGTTTACATCCTGCATCCTCTCCTTGTATGTTGAATCCCCAAGGCCATGCACCATCTTAGTTGCCCTATGCTGTACTGCCTCCACCTTGTTGCAGTCTTTCCTTAGGGGTGGGATCCATTGCCTTTCATAGTATACCAGTTGAAGCTTCACCAGTGACCTGTACAGTGGGAGGATCACCGCCCATCTTCTACTGCTTATCTCCTTCCTTATGCATCCCATCATTCTGTTTGCTTTGCTCACTGCCCTGTTGCAGTGTGCAAATGTTTTTAAGGTCTCATATCATATTGCACCCTTAGATTCCTTTTCCCAATTTGCATTACATTTTTAGCTTTACTGTTCAGCTGCCAAATCCTGGATCAGTTTTCCAACCTGTCTAGATCCTCCCTTAGTTCCCTTCTCCCTTTCTCCATGTCTACTCTTGTGCAGATTCTTGTGTCATCTGCAAAGAGGCATATCTTACCCTTGATACCGTCACCTATGTTACAGATGAAAATATTGAAGAAGACCGGTCATAGTACTGATCCCTGAGGTACCCTACCGGTTACTTCCCTCACCTCTGAAAACTCCTCATTAACTATCACCCATTGTGTTCTACTCCTTAGCCAGCCCTATACCCCATTTGAATGTTTCCCTCTACCACAAGGTCCCTAATCTTTTTGATCAGCCTCCTCTGGGGGACTGAGTTAAAGCCTTGCTGAACTCAATGTAGACTGTATCAGTTGCCTGCCTCTTATCTGCTGCTGTGATAACCATTTGAAGAAGTTGACCAGATCTATCAGAGACCTTTCCCTCCTGAACTCATGATATCTGGGGTCATGCAGCACATTCCTTTCCAGGAAGTCAGCCAGGTCCTCCATCAGTAAATACTCCATGATCTTCCTCACTATAGACATTAGTATAGTTCCCTGGCTCATCCCTCTTACCACTTTTGCGCAGCAGAACCACATCCGCTGTCCTCCAGTCCCTGAAGACCACCACTATGGCTAGCAAGCTATTGAAAATGTCTCCTAGTGGCCTTGCTACAACTCTTGCTACCTCATGTAACATCCTTGGATGTAAGCCATCAGGTCCTATAGATTTACATACTTTCAACCCTGCTAGCTTTTTAAACACTCTTTTCACCATTATGTTGACCATTGCCCCAGTGTCTTTGCTCCCTCCCTTCCTAACCCACAATCTGACAGTGGCCCATCTTTCCCCTTAGTAAATACTGAACAAAAATAATTGTTAAGTATCTCTGCCTTCCCTTTGTCTGCCTCCTCCCACACATCATTGCTCTTAAGTCTCACTATACCCACTTTGACCTTGCACTTCCCCCAGATGTACCAGAAGAATGTGTATCTCCTTTCTTCACCCCCGTTTGCCAACTGGAACTCCATCTCCGCTTTGGCCGCCCTCACCTTTCTGGTGTTTTTGCCAGTTGCTTCCAGATACTTCACCTGTCTTCTTTCCTTTGACTACCCTTGTACTTGGAAGATGCTCTACTTTTTGTTCTTACTGCCTCCTTTACATTGGCTGTGAACCACATTCCTTGGCCCTGTATTCCTTTTACCCTTGGATACCTTTGAATTGGAGCTATCTGCTGCTTCTATCATCACCTTTTTAAATGATGCCCATGTTTCTTCTGCGTCCCCACCTTCACTATGTCCTTCATGCTGTTCTCCAATTTTTCCCTCATTTTGCCAAATTTCACTTTTTTAAAGTCCCATACCCTTATTCCTTATTCCCTTTGTCCATCCCCACAAGGCCCTCCAATGCTACTGTCCTGTGTTTGCTGGAATTGAGTGGTTCCAGGACTGCTACATTCTGAATACTCTCACTATTGGTAAGCACTAGATCCAGCAGGGCCTCCTTTCTTGTTGGGCCCTGAACTAACTGTTCTAGGAATGCCTCCTGGCAGGCATTCACCAGAATCTGATTCCTAGTACTAGCTACGACTGGAAATTTCCAGTCCATGTCTAGCATGTTTAAATTCCCAGCTACTACCTCTTCCACTAAACATGCTGCCCTCTTAAATGTTTCCCCCACTGCCATGTCTATCCCTTGATGCTGGCCCAGTGGCCTATAGACCACACCAGCCAGGATTAGTTCCTCTTCCCTGTTCCTGCTAGTACCCACAGGGTTTCCAATTCTTCTGACTCCCTAAATTACTTATTAATATTGCTTTAATCCCCTCCTTAACATACAGTGCTACCCCTCCTCCCCTCCCTTTCACCCTGTCCTTTCTGAATAGGGTATAGCCTGGTATAGTTACATCCCTGTCATGGTTGCAGCTTGCCCACATCTCTGTTACTGCCACTAGATCATGTCCTGCCTCTGTGACAAATGCCTGGCATTCCAGCATGTTATTGCCCAGATCCCTAGCATTGGCACATACCATTTTCCAACATTTCCTCCTAACTTCCCCCCTTTTCCACAAGTTTACTTGATCCTGCTGAGTTCAGTGGGGGAAAGACACAAAAGCCCCCCTTGACTGTGACATTTTGTGTCTACCTTGCCACTCTGACTCCCCTCATTACTAGTTTAAACTAGCTATGTGTTGTGCCCACCTTTCTACCAGAACCTTCCTGCCCTCCTCATTGGGCTGCAAGCCATCCCTTTTGAATGACCTCCAACCCCTCCTAGTTGGACCCCAGTCCCCAAGGAACCAAAATCCCTCCTCCCTGCACCAATCCTTTAGCCATGCACTGAACTAGAAAATGTAGACCTGTTCCCTTTGGTTTAGGTATGGCCATGGTAGTACATCAGAGAAGGCTACCGCTACTGCTCTCTCCTTCACTACCTTTCCCAGAGCACAGAAGTCTGTTTTCACCTGTTCCATGCTCCTTTTGGTCATATTATTCATGCCCACATACACAATCAGATCTGGCCTTGTGAGTTCCACCACCCTTGCAATAAATCTGTATACTGTTGCCCCAAGGATAGCAGCTGATGAACTCTTTGCCATCGGTGGTGAGACTCAGTTCTCTTCCAATGCCCCTAACTATTGAACCCCCTTTATATGTACCTTCTTCTTGCCCCCCTTTGGGATTGACCCTCCATCTGTCTGCTTTCCAGCAAAGCCTGCATGCTGAGTATGCTAGCTCCCTCTTCTCTCCCTCTTCTCTCCCTGTGTGAAACTGGGGGACCTCCTGTTACAACAGAATTAATCTATTGCTGGTGTACAGACCAGGTTCCACAGGCTTGGGCTCCCCCCTTCTTCCCTTCCCACCCCACACTACTTTCCGGCCACCTTCTCAATCCTAAAACCACCTATGAGGTGTCTGTGGCAGAAATGTGCTAAGTGGTCTGGTGGCTTCAGCTTTCAAGCAGCATATGTCAGCCCTTGCAGCTTCCAGCTCCACCCTCATGGCCTGGAACCTCCTACAGCTGAGACAGTAGCCAAACTTCCAGAGCACTCTGTTGTTCACCACTGCCTACACCCTCCCCCCACATCTCACCAAAGTGTACCCCTGCATTGTGGTTTTTACTGTACTGGAATAAGTTTTGTATACGGAAGATGGCTTAAAAGGGATTGGAAAGTTGAAGACATATCGACTAATTTATGATGGGCACCAAGACAGTCAGTGTGTTACAATGGAAAGTGATGAGGATCTGGAATCAGTGGAACTGCATACCACCTACATGCCAGATGGAACAAAAGAGGTATGGCAAATATTTAGCAAGGAGAGCACCCCTGATAGTGACCCCAATCTGATGCCAGCCAGGGACTGAAAAGAAAGAGCAAGGAGTTGGCTTGATAAGGAAAGAAAAACTGAACAGGATTCAAAGGAACTAGTGGCTCTTAGTTAGTGGGACAGGAAGTGACATCCACTGAGGCCATATTGGATGCAGTAGGCCAATTGATGGACATGTTACAGAAACCCCTGTGAAATAAAGGAAGCTCTGACATTTCTCTGCATTACAACCTACCCGCCCTAGGAGAGGAAAACTTCAAGACCTCGACTGAAAAAGCCACTGTGATAGTTCAGGATCTAAAATGTTCACATGTGAAGAAGAAAGCTCACATGGGATAATGCTCGAGAGGACCTACTTTGGATGCCATCAAAGCACTGAAAGTTACTCAGCCTGACATATCCCATTGAACTATTTGGAACAGATGTTGGAAGTATGGAGAAACCTGGAGGAATCCTCAAACAGTTGCCACTCCTGAAACAAAAGGAAAGGAAGAAACTTTCAGAGTGCCTGATCTTCATGGAAACATAGTACAATGACCATACCAAAAAGATATTCTGTCAGCTGCAGGCATGGACAGAGTTCATTTACAGCAAGTATTAGAAGGAGCTGTTCACTCAGACCAAAACTTGACAAAAATCAGATTACAGGATAGGATGATTCAGCTGTTAGCATTTATCAAGACTTGGTGGGTGAGGTCAGGGAACATGAGGAGAGCTTGCTTCCTGTAGGGACTCCTTGAACTTCAACCAGTATGGTTCCTAATGCAGTTATAAGGAGTGCTCCATTTCAGCCCATCCAGGACCCAGTAAGAGTAAATTGTTGGTACCAACTGAGAAATTAACCAAGTAGTTTATGAGACTAAGGAAAGCCAGACATTCCGATTCTTGAGCAAAGCCAAGGAATGGAGTCACCATGAAGACCCATGTGGACTTCTTCCTAAGGGAGGAGAGAAGGGCTCATGTATACAAATGCGGGAAGGAACAACTCATCTAAAAGTTGGCAGAAAAGGGAAATGCCAATGCAGCCCAGTAAAGGAGCATACTGGAGGACTGGTCTTTAGATGCTCCACACAAGCAGTTGCACAGTTGCCAGCCACATCAACCGTAAAGTTGCCAGTTATGCTAACAGAGTTAGTAAAACCTTCATTCAAGATCATGGTTGATGGTGTGGGCACCCATACTGTTCTAGATAGTGGTTAACAAATGACTATTATTTTGAAACATAGACAATGACAGCAGAAAAACACCAATGGTCCATCCAGTCTGTCTGAGTTTCCTATTAAGCCGTAGGACCTACTGTCCCTACAGAGTCCTAGACCTTCCTATTCTCCCTCCAATCTCTACCCTGGTTCTGCACCCCAAAAAACCACAATACCCTTCATACAGTCCCAACCATGCTTGAAGTCACTAACTGTTTTCACAACTACCACTGCATCTGGCAGACCATGGCCTCACCACCCTCTCTGTAAAATAGTAGTTCCTCATATCCCTCTTGAACTGCCCTCAAATTAGTTTCCACTCGTGTTCTCATGACAGCGAGCTAGTATTCAAGCTAGAAGGTCCTCACAGTTCACCTTGTTAATTCCATTTAGGAACTTGAAGGCCTCTATCATATCCCCCTTTTCTCTTATGGTCTCCAGTGAGTACATGTTCAATACCTTGAGGTGCTCCTCATAAGACATGTCCCATTGACCCTGAATCATCTTAGTCACCCTGAGCTGCACTGTCTCCAACCTGTCCTTATGAAAGGCCCCCCTTCCCACTGTCTAGGGGTCCCAATGGTAAATATGGGGAGAGGGGTACAAATCAGAAACCTCCCAGGTATCCTAGTCTTCAGCTTAAATAAGGAAGGCCTTACCTCACCTGCAGGTCTCAATCAGCATGGATACACAGGTTTTTCTTACCAGCTGGGTGACCAATACGATCAGCTGTACTTCTAGGCCAGACCCGGGTGAACTGATGCTAACTTTCTTAGGAGGAGCAACATGGTTAGTTTATATAAATAATTCCAACACACTCAGAGTGAAAAACAAATAAAGAGAAATTTAATTTCTTTTCTTTAAAAATTAATAAATAAAAAAGTGTGCAGCTCCATGGAGCAGAGGGTCAACAGGCTAGAGGCACTCAGGAGAGATATATATACAGCACCAGGCTGAAAGGTAACAACAGGCCGATCAAAGGCCAGGCTCAGGCTCCATGCAGATATTTTGAGCCAGAAACAAGTTCAGAAACTTATTGAAGGCACAAACAAACCTACAGACTGAGAGAGTGCCTTACTCCCCACCCCGGCATAACCCATGCTGGGGACATGGCCTTTTGAACACCGTGACCACCCTGAAACCTTGCCAGAGAACACCCATTTCTGAAACTTCCTCAGACCAGGATAAGTTGCCAGAACAAATACAGCATTAGCAATGCAGTTCCCTCCTTACAGTTACCATACTTCTGCACTTTTATGGGCCTAAATCGGGACCTACCTCAGACATGGGCATGGCAGGCCCAATAACCTGAGATCCCATGCAGGCCATCAGACTTATCCCGGCAGTGTGCCACACTGGGAAAGGCCTCCTTAGAACTACCATCATCGAGGGGCCCTATCACTGCCCTGCCACTGCTGCAACAGCCCCATAGCCATCCCTTTTTCACAGATACGAGCAATCCCAAACTGCCCTTGTGAACGAGAGGCTTACCTCTGTTCTTCATCCACCACTGCATTCACTTCTTCTGGACCCTGCTCCCCATATTCACTTTGCTCCTACCAACTACCAACTGGAAGGGGGCAGGATCAGTTGTGTTCCAGGACAGTAGCTGCTGCTGTTTTCACAGGGTTCTTGTGGATTTTACTTGGTAGGTTAGTTTTTTTCTTTCTTGCTTCTAAGGGGCTAGCAGGGTATTGTTCTGGGGGATCCTGGATGTTTGTAAACTGATTTAGTGGCTGTAAGTGGGTCTCTTTTTGTGGATGTTTCACTTTGTAACAGGCTGCTGGTAAAGGCCTATTTCTTCTGATTTAAAACCTGTTTGGTGGGATTTGCTTGGGCCTGGTTCTTTAGCTGCAGGGCTTGGAGGGAGACACAGGGCTGATACACTCTCTTGTCAGGTGTCTGCCCAGACCCACCCTCCCTCACCCCTCCCTCCCAGAAGTCTGCAAATTTATAGGGGAAGACCTGCCCTGCAATTGAGGAAAAGGCTGCTGGTGCAGCTCATGTAGTTCTAGCCACTGGGGGTTGAATTTAAAGGCCGGGAGAGAGGAGCTTAGGGAGTTGTTCATTTGTCTTACATGTTTAATGTGTTGTACTGCACCTAGTAAGAGTTACTGGTGTACAGTGGGACTGTCTCTAGGATTAGTGGGTGACCTGATTAGGCAGTAGGGGTATCTTGGAATAGGGGGAACCTGGTGGCTCACCCAAGGAAACCTATTTGAAAGGGGATGGAACCACACATCATTAGGGCCGGCATCTTTGGGAGGGTGGTGGGGTGCACAGGGTGTGGAGCAGCCATGATACTGGACTGGGCTTGGAAGTTTGGTGGTTGCCCAGTGTGCTACCAGCTAGCACAGCTTAGGGAGGAGGTTGGGGATGAGGAGAAAGCTGGGGAAGGGGGTGGTATGGTTGGGGAAGGGGGCTGGAAATCTCCCACAGGGTTGCACCAAGCACTGGGGGGGTATAGGGAAAGGAGTGCAGGAGAATACTCAGGGGTCACATAGGGACCCTGGCAGAGGGGGCCCAAAAGGACACTACCAAGGAAGCAGGCAGGTAACTGGGGACCCTCACAAAGGGGGGACGGAGGGACAACATTCTCAGGGAAGTAGGCGGATAGCCAGTGCTGGACAGAAGGAAGCAAGGCAGGGAGGTGGATCAGACCTTATACTTAGTAACCGCTTCAATTCTCTTCTTCTGCTCAAGGATGAGGGGGGGATGTAGCCACGACAGAGGTGGTTAGAGACGGAAAGGGTGTGGGAGTGGGGGCAGGAGGCAGGGGCCAGATAGCAGGAAGAACAGGGGGGGACCTGGAATGCAGGAGAATGGGGGGAGCAGTGAATCGGAGCAGGAGGGGCAGGGGGAAGAGGGAGGAAAGCGCAAGGAGAAGGACCAGTTGGGAGGAAAGGTAAAGAAGGACCAGAAGTACAAGGAGGATTCAGTAAAGAGAGCTGAGGGGGTAGGCCAGGGGAGCACGACGAGCAAGGAGGAACTAAATGGAGACAGGAGGAAGGATGTTGAGCCAGGCTAGTTTGGCAGATGGGGAGAAGGACCAGTTGAGAGCAGGAGGGGGAATTAACAAGGTACAGAAGGATACTCAGAAGGAGGAGAGGCATAGGATTGAGGAGGGAGGGCATGGTAAATAAGGAGCGGTGGCATGTGGCACACAGATAGGGGAGGAACAAGGAGCCAGCTGGGTGGAAGGGCCGTAGAAAGGATGAGGGACATGGAAGGGGGAATGGAGGAAAAGGAGTGGTCAGAGTGCTCCTGTTGGGGATTCTATGATCAGGGGTATCAAATGGGATAGGGAGGGAGAAGCCTGGGCTGTTAGAACAAGATGCTTCCTGGACTAAGTGCACAGGGCTAAGCACAAGGTATATCAGCTGGCAAAGGATATGGGGGTTCCCCAGACATACTGGTCCACCTGGGCACAAATGACATTGAGGGAAATAGCGAGCTAGAGATACAGGCAAGATTCAGGAGCTCACAGGGTCTGTCATGACATAGGATGCACAGTTTCCTTCTCAGAAATCTGCCAGTGCCAAGGGCTAGTGGGGAACACAAAAGAAAACTGGGAGATAAACCAGTGGCTCAGGAGTGGTGTGAGGCCAGAGGGTATGGGTTGATGGGGGATTGGGGGGAGACCTGGGAGGATAAGGAGCTGTATGCTAGAGATAGACTACATCTCAATTTGGAGGGGAAGGGAATCCTTAAGTTGAAAATAGAGGAGTTCATTGGTGAAAAGTGGGATTTAAACTTGTGAAGGGGGGTGGGATGGGAGAAAAGGCAGTCAAGGGGATGCCGATAAAGGAGGGACTCTGTCTCCACCCCCCTGGGGACCAGGAGGATTGCAGGAAAGACCAACTGGCAAAGTGCAGACCAGAGAAAACAGAATCCCCAAGGGAACATGAGCAGGGAAATGGAACTATAGGGAAAGGGTGGAAGGTAGTCCTGTTAAATGCCAGGAGCTTAAGTAATAAAATGCCTGAGCTCCAGGCGTAGTTAACTGAGGGAGCAGTGGATGTGGCAGCGTCACTGAGACTTGGGCCACTGCAAGACATGACTGGGACCTGAACCTGGAGGGTTACACTATGTTCTAGGAAGGACAGGGGAGGGAAGGGGAGGAGGGTAGCAATGATAGTTAAAAACTGCATTGGCATAGGGGGGAGTAGAGGAGGTGAGGGAACCGTGGAGGCAATTTGGGTCTCCTGATACAAGCAAGGGGGGCAAGAGAGTAAAATAGGAGTGGTGTATAGACCCCTGCTCTGGCGGAGGAGCTGGAGGACAGTCTGGTGGCAGATGTTAGGAGACACTGCAGACTGGGCAGAGGAAAGGTGGTGGTGTTAGGACTCTAACCATGCCAGGAACAGACTGGGAGACTATGACATCCTCTGTGACCAGGGAACAGAGGTTGTTGGATGTCTTTCAAGACGCTCCCTAACTCAGCAGATGAGGGAACCGACCAGGAGGCATGGTACTGGATGTGGTCCTGGCAGACAGTGACCAGATTGGGGCCTGGAGGTAAGGGACCCATTGGCGGGAGTGACCATGCCACGGTCTGGTTCTGCTTGGACCTAGGAGGGTAGAAGGCTGCACAAAGATGGAAGTAACTGACTGTGGGGTGGATTTTAAGGAAATGGGAAGGATCCCTAAGGAGCCTTTGGATGGGATTGGGTCAGACATGGATGCTGATAGTAGGTGGGAAATCATCAGGAGAGGGGTGCAGGATGCTACCAGCACCTGTGCAAGAGTAAGACGAAAATGCAGTAGGGCCCAAAAACCCTGTTGGTGGACCAGGGAGGTCCAGGAGGTGGTGCGGGGAAAGAAAGCAGCCTATAAGAAATTCAAGTGCTCAAGGAGTGAAAGGAATCGGGGGAGTATGAGCTGATGGCTAGAAGGGCCACTAGAGTGGTGAGGGTGGCTAAGGCAAGGAAGGAGCAGAACCTGGCCAGGGAAATTAGAGAGGAAAAAGGGGTTCTTAGATACATTGGGAAAGACGATGGTGAAGGGGCAGATTAGCAGGATTAAATCAGGAAGAGATGGGCACGGACCCAGAGGAGCAGGCTGAGGTACTAAATGAGTACTTCACCCTCAGTTTTCACCAGGGAAAATGGGGATGCTGCATCCTACATGGGAGGAGACAGAGATAATGAGGAGGGGGCCCTACCAATCGGCAGGTCTGGGGAGGGGGGCATCACTGCAGGTGGGGAGGGCTAGCAGGGAAGAGGTACTGGAGGTGAAATCACAGCAGAGAGTGAGGGAAGCCCTCAGCCCCTTAAGACGGAGAAAGCACCGGGGCAGATAAATTACATCCTAGAGTGCTGAAGGAACTTGCAGATGTCCTGGCAAAACCCCTGGCAGAGCTTTCACCATCTCTCTGAGGACAGGGTGGGTGCCCCAAGACTGGAAGGTGGTGCATGTAGTGCCATCCACAAGGAGGGATCAAGGGAGGTGGAGGGAACTACAGGCCTGTCAGCCTGACATCAGTGGTGGGCAAGGTGATGGAGGGCATTGTCAAGGAGAGGCTAGGGGGACCTGGATAAGTCAGGGTGCCTGGACGATAGACAGCATGGATTCATCCTGGGAAATCATGTCAGACAAACCTGGTGGAGTTCTATGACTGGGTGACAAGTGCCTTGACCTGGGTAGACCAGTGGATGTCCTCTTTCAGACTTCAGCAAGGCATTTGACTCTGTTCCTCACGGGCCTGTTGGATAAACTAGGAGAAATGGGGGTGGGAAACCAGATGATCCGATGGATAGGCAATTGGCTCCAGGACCGACCCAGAGGGTCGAGTTGGTGGGATAGTCTCTTCCCCAAGGAGGGTCATTAGTGGGGTCCCACAGGGATCAGTCCTTGGGCCCCTTCTGTTCAACGCCTACGTATCTGACATAAGGACAGGAATCAGGAGTGAGATGAGTCTCTTTGCAGATGACTCGAAACTGGGGGCGGTGGTGGATGGGGAGGAGGGGAGGGTGGCCCTGCAGGGGGACCTGGAGGCTCTGGAAAGATGGTCTAGAAAGTGGAAGCTGAGGTTTAATGCAGGGAAATGCAAGGTACTCCACCTGGGGGCCAGAAACCCAGGCCAAGTGTACACCCTGGGGGAAATACTACAAGTCTCAATGGCTGAGAGGGACCTGGGGGTGGTGGTGGATGTCAAGATGAACAACTCTGAGACTTGTAGGAGGGCAGCAGCCAAGGCCAACAGGATGCTGGGATGCATCGCTAGGGGGATCACCTCCAGAAGGAGGGAAGTGATACTCCCTCTGTATAACTGCTTGGTGAGGCCACACCTGGAGTACTGCGTGCAGTTTTGGAGGCCGCACTTAAAGAGGGACATTAACCTCCTGGAGAGGGTCCAGAGGAGGGCAACCAAAATGATTTGGGGCTTGGGGGACAGGACCTATGAGGAGAGGCTCGAAGAGCTAAATATGTACACTTTGGAAGAGAGAGGGGACCGGGGGGACATGATAGAGGTCTTCAGGTACATGAAGAGGGTAAATAGGGGAGGAACAGTGAGGGTGCTTCGAAGGAAGGAGGAGGGGGCCACTAGAGGGCATGGGTGGAAGCTGGAGGGGGGAAGATTCAGGGGAGAAAGGAGGAGGTGCTACTTCACTGAGAGGGTGGTAGAGCCATGGAATGCACTACCTAGGGGGCTGGTGGAGGCAGAGACAGTGGAGGGGTTCAAGAGGGGGTGGGACAGGTACAGGGGAAGGGTTCAGGAAGCAAAATCCAATGCAGCAAGAATATCCGGAACTGGGAAGGGAGAAGCCAGAGAAGGCGAGGGGGACAGCAAGGTCAGCACCCAGGGTGGGGGCTGACCAAATGAGCAGACACGAAAGACCATTAGGCCTATTCTGCTGGCATTTTAGTATGTTAGTATGTTAGTGTATGGCTTGTATGCATAGCTATCGCCATCACCAAGTTGCCTGAATCTTCTGGGCTGGGTTTGAAACCCCAGCCCACTTGTCCTAACTTCAGCCTGATGACTCTTTGTTTCCCTCCCAGCAGCCCCATTAAATGGGCAAGGGAAAAAGCAACACCCCCAGGGGGTGGACTCAGGCTGCCCATACAGGAAATTGGCAATAGAGGGAAAGGGTACTAGAGTAAGCCCACCCCGAGCGGGTGGCTTACACTTAACTTTCCTGAGGTGAGGACTCCAAAACTGGGTAAAGTTCTCCAGGTGAGGCCTCACCAAAGATCTAAAAAGGGGTTGAATTACCTCTTCTATTCTGCTGTCAGTACCCCCTCCCGATATACCCCAGCACCCTCTTTGCCTTACTATAGCCCTTGTTGCACTGGCTTGATTGTTCAAGGGTGTTGCTGATGATAACCCCTAAGTTCCATTCCTCAGACGTAGTGCTGAGTCTTATCTCACCCATCAAGTACTCATTCCTGGGGTTCTTGTTCCCTAGGTGCATTACCTTGCACTTTTTGGCATTAAATTTAAACTACCAAATCTTAGACCACATCTCTAACCTTTGCAGGTCACTCTGCATTTCTCTGATTCTCTCGTCACTGTCCACCCTCTCACAAAACTCAGTGTCATCTGTGAAAAGATATAACCTACCCTGGATTCCCTCACCAATGTCGCTGATGAACATGTTGAAGAGGACTGGACCCAGGACCGATCCCTGTGGTATCCGACTCGTGACCCCTCTCTCTTCTGATTTAACCACATTAATCACAACCCTTTGCTGCCTCCACTTCAGCCAATTACCTACGCAGTTCACTATGACTTTAGCCACACCCAGATCCTCCTTCTTCTTCAGCAAGCACCTCTGAGGCACTGAGTTGAAAGCTTTGCTGAAGTCGAAGTAGAGCAAATCCACAGCATGGCCCTATCTAAGTCCCTCATTGCCCAGTCAAAGAAAACTATCAGGCTAGTCTAACAAGACCTCCCTGCAATGAATCAATGCTGTTTATTATCCTGGAGACCATTGCTCTCCAAGTAGTCCATGAGGTCTTCTTTGACCAGTGACTCCATCAGCTTCCCTACAACAGAGGTAAGGCTGACAGGTCTGTAGTTCCATGCTTGTTCATTGTCTCCTTCCTCTTATGTAGCAGAATAATGTTCATCACCCTTCAATCTTTCAGAACTACCCCATTCACAGTGAACTGCTGAATAGACCCACCAGGGATTCAGCCACTTCTGCTGCCAATTCCCTGAGAATCCTTGTACGCAACCCATCTGGTCCCAGGACTTCATCTAACTTTGGGGTGGCCAGCCCTTTCAATAGTAGATATTGGCTGCCTTATCTCTGGGACCCCGTTTGGTGGCTACTTTGATACCACTCTCTGGCAAGGGCCCACCATCCATCCTACTGAAAAATGAGTGGAAGTGCTCATTAAAGATGATGACTTTTTGCCTATCTTCCTCTATCCCCCTGACCCCCTCAGCTAGTCTTATAATTCCCTCTTTCTTCTTCTTTTTTCTAATTTATCTGAAGAACTGTTTTTCTCTGCTTTTGACCCCCTACGCAATATACAGTTCTGTATCTACTTTTGCCTCCTTAACTGCCCTCTTTGCCGCTCTGTTTTTCAATAAATATTCTCCCTTTTCTTCCAACCCCTGCTTTTCTTTATATTTGTAGAAGGCTTTTTTCTTGGCCCTCACTGCTTTCCTGACCTTTGACAAGAACTATAACGGTCTCTTGAGCCTATTCTTTTTGATTACTGTTCTCATGCATACCTTAGATGCCTAAAGAATTACCCCTTTAATTGCTCCCCATCTCTCTTCCACCCCACCTATGTTATCCACCCCTAACTTATCCCTGACCAGTTCCCTCAGCTTATTGAAGTCCACCCTTCTAAAATCCAGGATTTCCGCCCTCAACTGCAACTTACCGGACTGAGGGCCAGTTCAAACCAAACGGTGTTATGGTCTTTGTTCCTCAGTGGCTCCCCTACTCCCACAGCTCCTACCACTTCCAAGTTGGTAAGCACCACACTGAGAATTGTGGTCTGCCTGGTAGGTTTCTTAACTAGTTGTACCAGTAGACAGTATTGGAATGTGTCCAGCAAGGCTTGACTTCTGGTGCTCCTGTCCACTGGAACATCCCAGTCACCGTCCAAAAGCACCACTACTTCCACGTAGCTACCCCTCTTTCAAGTTCTTCCCTGGCTCTCTGTCCCTCTCTTCCCTTGCCCCGCTGGTCTATAGATCACCCGCAGGTGCAGTTTCTTGCCTGAGGCTGTCATGAGTTGCACTCACAGCAACTCTGTCTCCCCATTACTAGCCCTGATGCATGTATCTTCTGCCGCCTCAGTGCCCTCATTGACAAAAATGGCTACTTCCGCTCCACCTATTCCTCTATCCCTCCTGAACACTGAGTACCCAGGGACCATCAGTTCCCAGTCGTTGTTTTCTGAAACCCACATTTCCGTGATGGCCACCAGGTCCACCTCTGTGTTTGCCATCAGTATCTGGAACTCACGGATTTTGTTACCTGGGCTCCTGGCATTAAGGCATACCACTTTCTATTTGACCCCTGATGCAACTTTGCTACTACCATTGAGATTCTCTTGTCCTGTCATCCCCTTGTTTTTCTTGATGCTGCAGTCTTTGCGTTCTCCCACTGTAATGTCCCTTCATCTAGTCGAGTAAGGGCCACAGCTCTCTTCATACTCACTGTGCTGCTACACACCTCCAGATGTGGGGAAGTACTAGCTAGGATCCCCTTCTTCTCACCTGTCACCATGGTTACCCTAGGCCCAATCTCCCCCATAGTCAATTTACATGTCTGATATAGATATTAAACTTCTGCCCCAACGCACAGGCCCCCTTCCTCATCAGGTGAAGTCCATCATCCTTGAAGAGCCTCCTTTCATGGAAAAAAGTGGTACCCTTTTTCCTGATACCATCCCTTAAGCCATCCATTAAACTACTCTATTTCATCTCTCCTTATCCTTTCCCACTTCCCCTCCCTGCCCCACACAGGAAGGACTTTGGAAAAGGCCAGGGAGGCTAACTGTGCTGCAAAACTGTCCCCAAGTATACAGAAGTTCTGCTTCACCAACTACACCAACTAGCTCACCAGATCATTGGTATGCAGGTGTACCAGCACATGCAGCTTCCCTGTTCCCTCTCCACCATCCTTCCTATCCTGTCTAAATTCCAGCTGGCTGATTCTCCATGAAGGCAACGGATCACCACCTCCTGTCCAACACCCCTCCACCACCTTCTTTACCCCCAAATTATTGAGTCTCTGACCACTAAGACTCTACTGGTAGATTTTCTCCCCTTGGGTGTGATCACATTGTCCTGCCCTTTTCCATCAACTGACTCAGAGTCTACTCAATGGAGTCAAGTGCTTGAACCTCCTCTAGGGGAGCAATGGGATTTACTGTCTGGATGGTGAGGGGCTAGTAACCTCCTTATGGATACCCCTGCCCTTCTCCCCCCCTCCCTGTCCCCACCACTTTTCACCCTGTGGACCAGTGGGTCTCTGGGGTGTGAAGGGTGGGGTTTGGCTCCATCTGCGTTGACGATGCAGCTGAGATATTTCTACCCTTGCTGCCACCAACTGAGCATAGAGCTCCACCGAGGTCCTGCAGATGGGGCAGTGGCCCCTCCTCCAGTGCATATCTCTAGAGACAGTGCACCCCACCGCTGCAACAACTTACTGCCTCCCCTCTCGACCCCATCTCTTTAAAGATCTCTACTAATCAGATGACTAATTTAACTTGTAGTGTGATGGTATGTATTATGGTGGAGTGCTGTAGTAGTACATTTGTTGTAAAGGGTGATTAGAGCATAAAGTGCTGTGATGACCCAGATAAGTTGCACACTATTTACCAACACCAGTGTCGCTCCCAGCAGGTGGAATGGCAGGAGGACACTTCATTGTAAAGGTGGGTGATATCACCTGACAGAGAGATGTGGGAGTCAAGAATGAGGTTCAGATACTGCACCGTATTTATTAATAACAAGGGAGGAAGGAAGACGGTCACAGGGCCATGGGAAAGCTTAGCACTCCAAGATTTGTTGCAGGATGTGGCTAATCCTAAATCTCTAAATCTTGTTACTGTAACTCTAAAACTATACAAGCAACTCTAAAACCATAAAGGTAACTCTAAATACTGTAAAGGTAACTCTACCCCAACTCTGAGATGCACCTCTGCCCACTTGGGACTACCCCTGGAATACTCCAGACCCAGGGACAACTGCAGTGAGCAATAGCAAGACTCTAAAATGGTACAGCTTGCAGTGCGAGCTCAAGTGTCAAAGTCTCTGTTCATATGATGGACAATCTGTACAGTGAGAAGAGGAAAACCAAAGAGGATGCCTGCAGAGAGGGACAAGCAGGCTCACCAGCCGGCATGGCTAATGAAATTTCTGTGGGACTATAGTGATATGGAGAGGTTTTTTGAACAGGCCATAAGTCCAATGGCTACACCCCCTCTCCTGGGTTGCCAGAAACAGGGAATAAGGACTGCTGAGATGAGATGCAGGAACCACCGAGCCACAGCCCCTCCATGGACTGCTGTGACAAGATGCAGGAACCACTCAGCTACAGCTCCTCTGTGGACTACCGGGATGAGAGACCAGATTCAGGGATGGATGAGGAGAACTCACAGGAACTGAGGACCAGGATGAAGATATCTTCAGAAACCAGAAAGACGGTGGGCTTCTGCGCGCCAAGGCCGGATGAGCCAGGGATTAATGCAAAATACCAAACAGGGCACTGATTTGGAGACAGGAACAGAAGATCCTGGAAAAACTGTGAAGAGAAAGGAAAACAACAAACTGGATGACAAGATCTGCACAGGGCCTGAACGTAACCTGGTACCAGCAGAAAACAACTAATGTGACATTGAAAGGGGGTGCGAAATGTGAATGAAGTTCTCCCAGAAGATTCACACTGCAAGGTCACACTACTTAGGCTGGATACTGAAGGTGTAGGATGCACCAGCTGAACACCTTCCTGGAGCTGCTGAAGACTAATTCTGAATACCACTGCTACAAGGTGGGAACACACTTCGGGGCAATGGCAGTTTGGGGCAATTGCAAGCAAAAGAACATTGTTCAGGGCAATTGCAGGCAGTAGAACACAATTTGGGGCAATTACAGGCACAAGACCACAATTCAGGGCAATTGCACAATTCACAAATTCAGATATAGTGCAGCATTATTGCCCTGCTAACTTGCCCTTTCTCCCTTTTGCACTAGCATGTTTACTGAGCTGCTAGCCAACTCCTTCCTCAGCCACCTCTATGGGCGGTCCAAAGGTGGGAAATTAAAAAAAAAAAACCTTAACCACCAATGCGACCTCAGTCACTGTCCCAAAGCTCAGAAACCAAAAGGGGCCTTCAGCCTAAAACACCTTCTATCTGGCTGCGAAATCCCACTATAGAGTCAGGAACTAGGGTGGAAGATAGCTGCTGGGCACCTGGGCTACTAGCCTTTTTCTTTAACTAGCCTACCTGGGCTCTTTGGCGTACTAGGGCCTGCCTTGTCCCCTTTAATGCCTCCTAAAGGTATTTCCCTTTTAAATAATTACTTAAACACCCAAGCCTATTGCCCCAAGCTCCTCCTCTGCTGAGCCTGCTTATAAATATTAATTTTCTCCCTACAGGGCTTTTCTAGACTTAGCCCCTCCCCAAGGCACCACCATGACTAATTAATATTAATTTTAAGCAAATGTTGGGCCCCTAGATCTGCCCCTTCTATAGCTCTTGGCTGATCTTCCTGATGCCCTGTGGTGCTTTAAACAACAAGAAAAAAAAGTTCCCTTTAACTTTAAATGCAGGCGGACAGCACTTTGCTTGATATGCTGCCACCGACTCACCGCCTAAGCGCAGGGAGAAAAAGCTGCTTTTGGGAGGCGGGAGACTTCTGGCAGAGGAGGGAGCCCTCACCGCAACCACTGACTGTATTTCATCTACAGTGACCCAACGGCACTGCAATCACATGACACAGGACTGGACCAGCTTCACTGACCAGAGGAGAGGCACCAAGCAGAGTCGATGGAATCAGCTTCAACACCCAGGTAAGCCTCTTGGTTCCCATCACACTCTCATGGTCCTCTTCCTACCACTGCACAGCAACGAACACTCCCAAAAACAGTTAAGTTCCCTAGTTTAAAGCACTACACTTGGGGTTCTAGTTCTCGAACCCTGAGCTTGCTGCAGCCAGCCACTGTCCTTCACTTTTAAAAACATGCAAGCACCATGCACTGGGCAGGGACAGCAGTCCCAGTGCGTGGGTGCCCTAGGCTCGTGCTGCCTGCTCATGGTGGGGTGGGCCAAGAAAGAGCAGGCAGCCAAGGAAAACATTTATTTTTTCTCTGTTTATTTATTTGAACCAGCTTCTCTGCTATGGTGGGGGGGACACACTAAAGGAGGGAGCCCCACCACTATTCTCTGCCTGCCACTACACCACCCTGATGCCTACACTGTCCCGGGCTCTAAAGCTCACTTTATTTATTTAACTTTCTGTGGTGCCCCCATACTTTGGGGCACTACAGATTCGGGCCCACCAAACAATACATGCCCCCATGTATCCCAAATTTTTATACCACCATATGAATTTTAAATAACTAACATAGCATTAACTAGATGTGAAACATCTCTAAAATCTCTAAGACTTTTAAGTATACTGCACAAGAGTTTTCTTAACTCTACTTCTATATAAGCTTTAAAAGTTCTAATGAAGTTCACTCAACTAAAGTCTATAACTAATATGAGCTATAACTTTAAAATGAATGATCAAAACTCTTAATATATCTTAGCCTCTTAGGTAATTATTGTAACTTTTAGGTGTGAGGAGATTAAGTAAATCTTGGGACCTAAAGTGACCACGTCTGGTTATCTTATTAACTTATAGCATTTGAGAAGGTTAGGACTAAGGAGCTTCCATTGCAAACCTCTTAGGAGGGAACCCCAAAATGTGCCCTTTGAGATCTGTGAACCAGAGGGACTAGAGGTTCGGTAATAACAGATTCTGTTTCTGCAGCATCTGCGGGCATCAATATTTCAGCACAGTCTGGGTTAGCAAAAAACAGTTAACCCCAGGGATTGACATGTTTGAGTTTTCAAACTCATGAAATCACTGGAGCGACACTTCTGCCTCTCTATTGGCTCTGGGTCTGGGTCAGCTTCTTCATTTGCTCCTGCTCAGAATATGCATTGTTTCAGCAGATTACAATGCATAATCTTGCTGTTTTTCCCAAATTCACCTTGAATTTTATACACTGAGGGCCGGATATTCGAACTGCGCCCAAAATGTACGCAATAGCAGGAGCAAGCACAAGTCAATTGCGCACATGTGCAATAGACGCGATATTCAAACATGGAGCAAGTCAAATTGCACAACCAGTCAACGTCTGAATATCACACAACCTGCGCCATAGTGCAACCAGGAAGGGGACGCTGAGCAGATATGATGCGCCATAGCGCAACAAGGCCAGCCCAGCTGAGCAGTCCAGAGGCGCCATAGCGCAGGAAGAGAGCCCCCCAGCAGCAGAGCAATGGAACTGCACAACCAGGGAGGTAGGCAGGGGTCCACCACCCATGCCACAGATGGGCACAGGAACACACTGCAGAACTAACAATACACCCCCACACCCTAAGCACAGCATCACTGGGGGAGGGACGGAATATCCACCGGGCCCATGGGGACAAGCCAACAAAACACAGCTGGGCCATGGTTCCCCAGCACACCCACTGGCAAGCTGAGACTGCCACACAAAGGGGCGGACAACCCAAGTGCACTACAGCACCCCCCTGCGCACAGCACACCCTGCACTGGTACCCCAAGACACCACCCATGAGCAGTGACTGTCACTGCATGAATCCCCATGCATCCCCCCCACCACACTGCAACCTCGTGTACCACAGAACCATACAAGCCAGACCCATTAGGAGCACCCAGCGGTGTGTGGCAGCACACGGCCAGACCTGCTGAAAGCCACTACCACACCAGAGACACCTCCCCACACACACACACACACATACCCAGGACAATACCACCCCAGATGCCATGCACACCACTGCAACCGAGCACCTATAGCCAGCTGCAAATCAGAGACCACCACAGTATTCATAACAAAATAGATTTATATAATGAAAATATTAACAGGAACAACAGGAACAGACAGAACTATGTACAACCATATACAAGACAAGGGTGGGGAATGCGGGTACAAGGTAGATTGGGTAAGGGGCAGGGTGAACAACTGGGTGAGGGAAGGTAGGGTGTGAGGATGGGTAAAGGGTAGGTGAGGGCAGCTACTGCCCACCAGGCCGCACATCAGCTGGCTGCTGCTGGTCCCAGGCCTTCTCTCACGCCTCACTCCTCTGCGCTGCATGTCCTCAGGATCTCGAGGGACTCCAACGAGACGCCCAGCAGGCAGTGGACTGCCCGCCCATCCTCCTCAGGATCTGGACACCTAGGACAAGGGAACAGAATCAATGGCTGTGACTGTCCACAACCCTGAAGCCCACCCAACATGCATGGCATACAGCCAAGTGCCCCGCTACTGTGATGGACTGCACCCACCCACAGTGACCATGCACAAGACAAGCCCAATCAGGCAGCAACAGCCATGTTTGCCACTGCACACACACACCACCCAAGTCCAGCACAGCACAACCAAGGCTGTACAGTGACATGGCTACGCGGTGGGAAGTTAGTGCCACTGCCATGTGCCCAGTGCATGCATGGACCACCAGTGACACACTCCCAGACATGCAGTGCCACTGGACAGTGCTGACTGCCACATGTCGTGTGCATGGCAGTGTTGTCCATGGATGGTGGCCATGCCCTGCACCCCCCACAGCATGCAATAGCATCCATGATGTCATGACTCTCACCCTCATCAAACCGCTGCTGCTGCTGCTGCTGCTGCTGCCGTGGCTCGACACCACCACCACCACCTCGTACAGCCACCGCTGCCACCCCTCGCTGTGCTTCATCCTGGGCCCGCTTCCGCTCCACCATGCCTGTGGGAAACAAAAGGTGAGAAACACATCAGTGAAATCCCAAAGCAGACAGCCCCCTGCCCCAATGAGTGTGCCTGCCCACACAGCCAGACCCATACATCACACACCTGTAAACACCGCCACAGCCAACCATAGACCAACCCTCCCCCATGTGCTGGTCATAATACACAGTGTTACCCATGTGGACAATACAGGTGCATAGATGGCTCACCCACCTGTCCTAGGCACCACGCCCCTCTTGGCATGTGAACGTAGGCATGCCAGCAGTGCCCGCTCCCTCCTCCGTAGGTCACCGTACCGGTGCCTGCACTGCTCCGCTGAGCGCCGCCAGCCAGTGGCCTCCTCCAGTTCAGTGGCCACCTGCTGCCACACTTGTGTGCGGGCCACGTTCAGGGGTTCATCCCCAAACAGTGGCCCATGGTGAGGCTCCACCACAGCCATCAGGTTGGCCAGCTCCAACGCACTCCACTGTGGTGCTCTCCTGGGTGCCATCCCTGCAAGTATATAGTAGGCAATATGGCGCTCCGCAGCTCGGCAACCCCACGTGGAAATGTTGCACAATACAACTCCATCAGTCCCTATTGCGCTGTTCATATAGTGCCGCCAGTCCCTATTGCGCTGTTACCGAACAGCGCGATAGAGCTGCAGACATGCCATACGTACAGCGCCAAGGGGGCAAAGGTCGGGCACAAGGTCATGGGTCTCTGGCGCAAGGCCACGCACAGCACCATCGGACATCTACACGTCCAGTGCGATTGGTCACCTGTGTGTCATTGCCACAGTGGACTATTGCGCAGTTGTGCCACAGAGCCATGTGGTGACCGGCGCTGTAGCACCACTGGCACAATGGTGGCCGTGTTCTGAATTGCCGATCACGCACAGCACGTCATCAGCGCGGCAGATGCCTGCATAAGCTACCTGGGCATGCGCAGTGTGGTGTACTACGCAGTCACAGAACTGCTCCATTGGCTCAGCCGGCTCAACCATATTGCGCAAAGCGCAACAGCGCGATATTCAGCCGTCATATGCAAATCATCCGATCAGCCATTCAATGGTGCAGCGGCACGATTTTCATCTCATTAAAGTTGCTCCAGTCCTACTTTGCATGCATTGCGCTATAAATGTGCGACACTGATCTGCAGTGGCCATATTCGGTTACTGCAGCTGATAGGTGAGTTGCATGCATTTTGCTGTTCTAGATCATGGCCTGAGAGAAGCTGTGTACTGCACAGTCACAGGTGACCACTCTCACCCATACAGGCTGTGAAATGACCGAGCGAGGACTGGGTGAGGAGGATGATGGTGGGCGGAAGAGGAGGCCCAACTTTACCAAGGCGGAGACAGAGGCACTGTTTGAGGCCTACCTGGCTGAGGAGCCACTTCTCAGTGGACGGCGGGGCACCCCTCAGGCCCGAGCTGCTGCATGGGAGGGGGTGGCATGTGCCGTCAACCTGCACAGCAGCCACCAGCGCTCCATGCAGGAGTGTAAAAAGAAGATGGGGACCAACAGGAGGAGGGTGAAGGAGAAGGTTGCAGCCATCAGGGCAGCACATGCTGCTACAGGCGGTGGACAGCTGGAGGTGGTGCAGCTGACCCCGTCGGAGGACATGCTCGCTGCAAGCATGCAGCGCAGCGCCACTGAGGGTGTGCCTGGAGGTGGCTTCCAGACAGGTGGTAGCCCATCACTGCATGGTATGTCATGTTGGGGGGGAAGGTAGTTCACATGCACTAACATGTCCTTCCTTTCTGTTACAGATCTTGTGCATCTGCAGGGGTCAGCAGTGGAGGACCTGTCCACTGCAGACAGCCACCCAGAGTTGGAGGAGGGCCCATCCACCTCCACAGATTGCCGGCGTGCACTGCGGCAATATGCATGGCCATCTGCCTTCACTGATGTTGAGACAGGTGTGAAGAGTGCCCTTCCTGTGTCCCAGCAGTCTGGCATGCAAGCATGCCAGCACACTGCGGCTGTGGCTGTGGCACAGACCTGCACCATCGATGATGCACTGACCACTATGGGCATTGACATGTGTGTGTCACAGAATGGACACACAGCAGGCCAGCTCACGCCCATGGATCTAGCTGGTTCCGACGTGTGTGCCAGCATGTCAGCACTTCCCAGGCTGTGCCTGTCAGCACCGGTGGGGCAGCACCGGTGGCTGTGCAGGTCACTGGCACTGTTGTGGCCACAGCAGGGGAACCACTGATCCCATGGGCACAGCAGGTGGAGGGGCAGCAGCAGCAGTCACCCACCGGGACTGGGGGTTCAGGGCTCAGCAGTGATGGAGGTGCACCGCCTGTGGACATGCCCATATCTGGTCCTGGTGAGCAGCTCCCACCCTCAAGGGGTGCTGTACATCAGGCCCTTCCAGACCCTGAGGGACAGGTTGCCGATGTGGCAGATGACCTCTTTGATGAGCACACCCACCTGCTGCAGGCATCAGTACAGCAGCAGATGCGGGTTGCAACATCCATGGAGGCATTGTGTGCAGCCCTGGAGTGGGTCGAGGAGTGACACAGCAGGGACACTGAGAGGATCCTGTCCCAGATTGACCATATGCGGGTGGATGTGACCGCTGCCATTGACAGGCTGACACAGGCAGTGATCAGTGCCATGGCCACATTGGGCACACAGTCAGGTGCCCCTGTGCCGCTCACACCGCGCAGTATGCTATCCACTCCCCATTCCCGGTGTCGTACGACACCCACCCTGTAGATGTCGGGTTCAGCTGTGGGCATCCCGAGCACCCCTGGTGCAGGTATGTTCGGTATGCTGCAGACCCCTGTGCAGACAAGGTCGCGTTTGTGCAGTGGGACTCCTGGTGGTCCATCGGTGCCACTCCATATGGCCCATGCTCAGCCTGCCAGTGCTGCTGGGTCTCGGCGGGGCCGCCCATGCATCCAAGGTGGCCGTGGCACTGTGCCACATGACTGAGCTGTCTCCCAGTGCAGGACCTGTCTGGTGCTGCTCTGTGTGCAATGTGTGTTTTGGTGGGCAGTGCACCAGTGGGTGCCCTGCCCTAAACGTCGACACACGGACCACCTGCACACCCTCCTGACTGCTGTCCACAGGTGCGTGTGTATGATGATGCCTGCATTGCACTGTACACCAAGGTGCAAGGGTGCCCAGCATCTGACACACATACATGGACAGTACAGGTGGTGGTGGTGGTGGTGGCCTGTGGACATGTGTGTTTCTCATGTCTGTTCCTGCTCTGCTGTGCACCTGACCCCTGTGCACTTTGTGCCTGGTGTGTGTGTGTGTGTGTCTGTCCATGTGGCATGTGACTGTTCACCCCTTCCTGGTTGTGTGTTTGTGCACCTGTACCCTGCCACTTCCCTAGCCATCATGCACCCCTGGTGTGTTTCCCTGTGTGTATGTGAGTTGTGCCCTGGACAGTGTTGGTTGCACATGGCCCCATAACTTACCTGTGTTGTGCCAAGTGCTCCTCTGTAATGGTGTCCCGGTGCAGCTGGGCCAGCCAGATCAGTCAGGGGTCACGCCGTCCAAGGTGGGGCTGCTCATCTCCATCATCACCGGCATCACCAGCATCCCCATCGCTGTCCCCCTCCTCGACCTGTACGGC
Organism: Neoceratodus forsteri; assembly: GCA_016271365.2. Classification (NCBI taxonomy): domain Eukaryota; kingdom Metazoa; phylum Chordata; order Ceratodontiformes; family Ceratodontidae; genus Neoceratodus; species Neoceratodus forsteri. Next base: position 702,662,244 of record CM057452.1, on the reverse strand, counting down.
TATCCCACAGTCTTTGGCCATGTTGTGCAGGATACAACAGACCAGGAATATCCCACAGGCCTTTGAGGGGCTGTACTGTAGGGCACCGCCGGAGGTGTCTAGGCATCAGAAGTGTGCCTTCAGCATCCCAAACACCTGCACGATGATGTTGCGTGTGGCGGCATGTGCCTCATTGAAGCATTGCTGCGATGGGGTCGTGGGCCGCTGGTAGGGTGTGAGCAGCCAGGGACGGAGTGGGTATCCACTGTCACCTGTGTGGAGATAGTGGAGGTTAGTGTCATGTTCAAACTCATATTGCCCCTAACCCTGTGTGCCACTCCCATGGCACCTGTGGCTTACCCACCCTTGCCCCCGCTTTGCCAATCCTACATGCATACTCACCCACTAAATGTCCTGTGGGGATGTCCCCACTCTTGAATTGATGGCACAGTGCTGACTGGTACCATATGAATGAATCGTGTGCTCCACCAGGGTGCGTGGCACAGACATTGATGATGCACCCACTGGCATCACACAACACCTGGCAGCTGACACTGGAATACCCCTTCTGATTGTGATAGGCAGCCCCATCGGGGCCAGGTGGTGTGCGAATGGCCACATGGGTGCAGTCTATTGCCCCTAGCATGCCAGGCATATGTGCTACCCTGTGGAACTTCTGTATGTTTGCTGTACGCTCTGCCGCGGTGCTGGGGAAACGGATGTACTCCGCAGCATGTGGCAGCAGTGCGCTGAGGAATTGGGTGAGGATGCATGATGTGGCTGACTTTGTTATGCCTGTGGTGTCCCCTGTTGGCCTCTGGAAGGTACCCGTGGCGAGCAAGCACATGCAGACTGTTACTTTTGTCTCCACTGACAGAGCATGACTCCATCGTGAGGGTGCCTACATCACATCACTGCACAGCTCACAGAGCCGCCCAGTATTGTCCTGTTCAGGCAGTACCAGCCCACAATCTCTACATCTGAATACAGCTCAAAGCTGATGCGGACACGGTACTGCCTGTTGGGGGCATACCGACGATGGGCCCTTCCACGGCCACGTCCCCCTGCAGCATGCCTTCTCACCCCCCTCATTACAGCTTCCATGTGGAAGCTGGCACTGTCCATCTCCCTGGCTTGTGTTCCCCCCCCAGCTGTTGTTGATCTGTTACCCCTGCTGTCCTGACTGCTACCTCCACTGCACTGGGTACACCTACTGGCCTCTGCACTCTGTGGCCCCACACACCTTCACTTGCCCCTATTCTGTCCTGTACACTCCCTGGCCTGCACTGGTTCCTGCTGTGGCCTGCTCTGTCTGGCTGCCTCATGTGAATTCCCTGTCACATTCTTGTGCCTCTTCCTTGAGCCTTTTTATTTTGGCTCATTTCCGCTGTGGCGCAACTTCTGCCTGATCCACTGTTGCGCATTGTGCAAGCCTTTGAATATCACATTGCGCACTTTATGCATGGTTCCACCCCCTTCAGTTGCGCATACCTTCATTTGCATTGCGCTGTTGCTCAGCATGTTTTCTGTGGTGCAACTGCCTCCTGCTGAATATCGCACTATGGCGCAATTTTGGACTTGCGCTGGTGCAACCCTATTGCGCATGGTGCAACCCTTTTGAATATCTGGCCCTGGAAGCTCTTTATAAGGGATTTCGACCATGAAATAAGGCTCAGGTCCCCACTTTGGAGACAGCTTATTGAATTTCTATGTTTTCTTTAACAACACTCTCTCTCCAACTTGCAACGGGCTTGCATTTGCATTGGCATCATACACAGCTTTTTGTCTTAATCTTACTTGGGTCATATATTTGTCTAAAATCTGTCCTGCTTCTTGCAGTCTATGACTATGTTCAGTAGCCCAGGCCATGTTCTGGCTATTTGCAGAAATCTCTCTCAAGTCAATATAGAGCACAAGGTCCATAGGCAGGAGACCACTCTCCTGACAAGACAAGGCCAGTGGTTGCAATAGGAGGAAATGATTCTTCAGACTTTATCCTTCTGAACTTTCAATTTGCTATGAACATTAAGATAGAACTTTAGATAACAGTTATGGTGCATTTTTCATATATATTTTCCACTTTTTTTAATTTTATTCTGTGACCAAATTGATAAAACCTTTTAGTTGTAAATGTATGATAATTAATTATTTAGTAAAAACAGTTGTTTTTAAGAAACCTGCCTGAACGAGATTGTTATATTGTGTGTGTGATTGTGGGAGGTTCAGTAATAATCTGTGACTAAACTGTTATTGCTAAGGGGTGCCATCATAATCTATCAGATCAAACAACGGTCTGAAAAGGGAAAGTCTGGGTAAAGATAGGGGGATTACCAAAGTCTCAAGGAAGGGTATGTGGGGATTTGAACCAGGTTATTGCACGCCTTGTGGTAGAAGTCAGAATAAAGGTTACAACACTACCCCGAAGAGGTTGTAATGCCTGGATCTTCCCCCTTTTTGTAACAACCAAGAAGGGTTCATATTTGCCTACAAGACTTGTGACTAGTATTATACCCTGCTCCAGAGTAAAGAGGGGACCCTAGGACTTTGTGGCGAGTGTTCAGTTGTGAATTCAATGAGCACTATAGAAGGACATGAAGAGGGTATCCCATTTCCCCCTCCCTGTCACAGATTGCACTTAGGGGTGGGCACTGTGAGCTCAGTGGATCTGACCCTCAGTAGTGGGTTCATGACAGAGTGTGTACCCTGTTGAACTCTGAACAGTATTATTGTAGAGGTAATTTAACTCTGGCAAGATGGTGGGTCAATATGGGCATCTGTGCTCCGGTAGCTCTCTCAACATATTGATCAAAGTCGGATTAACCCTCTCACCCAACACATTAGTCAATGGATGGTAAGCTGTAATTTGTATTTTATGGCTTCCATACAATTTACAAAGTTCATGAAATAGCTATAACTCAAGTCAAAGTCTAACGGATGTTTGCTAAAGGCTTCTTGGTGTTGGACTACTACTTATATAATGTCTTCCCGTTGGGTTTCTGTTGTTTCAGAAGTGCTAATGTTGATCTCTTTTAGCCATTCAGGCAAGTCTTTATCCACAAATTCTCTTTCTTCCTCAGTTGCTACTATTTGTTGGCAGGCCATCATGTTGGTTCAGCTCTCTGGTTCTATGACATCTTGGATGTTGATGGCATGCAACTTGGCAATGGGCTGTTTTTTGTAAAACTGAACTGCACGATTCCCTTAATTGAGGACTCAGATAGGGATTCATCCCTTGCTGATTGTTGCAATGCTGCAGGTGACAATAACTAGTTCTTCTTATGGACTGGGATATGGTTCCACCAGGACATCATAATCCTGCCCTCTCGGTGCCACTTGGCCTTGCACAACAATGTGATTTCAGTCCCTGAATTCAGCATTATGGGGCAGGAGTCCATCACGCTCACCTTCCCAATTTCTCCATCTGCATTGGTGAAGCGCTGATGACGCTGCAGTAAGTGGATGGTTTGTTGTAGCACTTGTTTGTCTTCCATTGGTAGCTGTTTGGCGCACTGGCATTGGATTTGAACCAGCTCCTCGAAACAATGTTACAGGACATTCATCCCCATGATAAGCGGGAGCAATTCACTGCTGTTGGCATCACTGACTATGATACCCTGTTGAGCTTGGGTGTGGTTCCCTAATTGGATATCAGAGTTAATGTATCCAAGATATGGAACCTTGGTCCTGTTACTGATGATTAGTTGGATCCAAGATTGAGGGGGAGGTTGCAAGTCTTGTGGGGACCAATTTTGTTAGAAATATTTATATTGCATAGCGGTCACTTGGGAACCTGTGTCTAATAATGCTAGGTCTTGTCCGTTCACCTGTACTGTCACTGTCAGACACCTGCCAACAAAAAAGGATTGTTCATTTACTGAGGCTGGGCCTGATCCGTTGCTCTCTGGGAATCGGACCACATCCTTACGGACTCCTTGTTTAAAGCTACTGCATTGGTAGTAGCCTGTCCACATCTCCTTTCAACATGTCCTGCAATTCCACACCAATGACAAATGGGTCTTCCTTGGCAATTGAAATGGTCATTTTGCCATTGGCCTTCTCCCCTTCTCAGATGGGACACAATCTCACTGGGTCTTCAATCCCTCTCCGATCAATCACTGACGGGTCCTTGGTGCCAGCCCTTCTTGAGATCCTGCACCTCCTGGCATACTTCTGTGATCTTCTAGGTGAAAGCCGCAATTTGTTTGGTCCATTCAGCCCAGGACCCTGGGCTGGTCCTATGAGGTGGAACCTGTGTCTGTGCCATCTGCGCGTAGGCCTCATCTGTGTTCAGGGAATAACCGGGGTCACTGCTCAGCGTGAACCATCTCTCTGGACATGACCATGGTGACCATCGATCCTCCTGCCTCCAACCTCTGGTAGAGTACTCTGACCACTCTGCACTGGAAGATGTCATCTGCTGCTGACATAGGGCAGACTTTTCTCCTGTTCGGTTAGAGCCTAGGATGCATATGGCTTCCTCCTTCAAATCCAAAAAGGGGGCCTCAGAATCCTGCAGATGGAGCATTCACAGTTCCCTCCTTAGAGCTTCACTCTGGACTCCATCGATGAACCTCTCCATGAGGGTCCTGTCCAGGTCTTGCACTTCTCTGGAATCTACCCTCTCAATGGCTGGAAGTACCTCCTGTTGACTTAGGTCGTATTCCCTTAACGTCTCCTGAGGTCTCTGAGTCCAGGATAATAATATAATTTTTAACTCCGATATAGTTCGGGTATCAAATGTGTCTTTTAACCTGTGGAAAATCTGGTCTGTCATTGCCTTCTCCCTCTCAGGTCATAACTGCACTTCTCAGTGGGCTGCTCCCTTCAACTGTCCCAACAGGATTTCTACTCTCTGGTGCTCCAGAATTGGATAGAGCTGGAACATCGACTGCATCTTGGCTGGGAACTCCACTAGGCTGCTGGAGTCTCTGCCACCTAGTTCTCCTGTGTAGCATGGAAGTCATGGTGCTCCAAAGTAAAATGGCATGGGCCACGGGGAAGAATACATCCACTCTGGGCCTTCTCCTACTCCTCTGTCCATTTCACTGCCATTTCTGGACTCTAATGGCATCTTGGCTGTATTCCTCCTCCGACTTTGGGCTCTTTGAAGAACATGCTCTTCACCCTGCTTGCTGCACCAAAGATTTATGTGATGGTATGTATTATGGTGCTGTGCTGTAGTAGTCCAATTGCTGTAAAGGGTGACTAGAGCATTAAGTGTTGTGATGACCCAGGTAAGTTGCATACTATTTACCAATACCAGAGTCGCTCTCAGCAGGTGGAATGGCGGGAGAACACTTCAGGTTCTGTAAAGGTGGGTGGCATCAACTGACAAAGAGAGGTGGGAGTTGAGAGTGAGGGTCAGATGCTGCATGGTATTTATTAATAACAAAGGAGGAAGAAAGACATGGTCACAGGGCCAGGGGAAAACTTAGCAGTCTAAGATTCATTGCAGGATGAGGCCAACTTTAAATCTCTAAACCTTGGTACTGTGACTCTAAAACTATACAAGCAACTCTAAAACCATAATGGTAACTCAAAACACTGTAAAGGTAACTCTAAATACTGTAAAAGTAACTCTACCCTAACCCTGAGGTGCACCTCTGCCCACTTGGAACTACCCCTGGAGTACTCCAGACCCAGGGACAATTGCAGTAAGCTATAGCAAGACTCTAAAATGGTACAATTTGCAATACGCGCTTATCTGTTTGTATGATGGACTATCTGTGCAGTGAGAAGAGGGAAACAAAGGAGGATTTCTGAAAGGAGGGGCAAGCAGGCTTGCTGGCCGGTGTGGCTAATAAAATTTCCTTGTGACTATAGGGATATGGAAAGGCTTTCTGAACAGGCCATGGGCTCATCAGCTACACCTCCTCCCCGGGTTGCCTGGGTTGCCATAAACAAGGAATAAGCACAAGAACACCTCAGCACAAACCCTTTGTTGGGCTGTCAGAATGTAGTAATGTGGAACAAGCACAAAGGATCTGGCCACAGTCCTTCTGTAAATGGCTGGGATGAGACGTCAGATGCAGGACCAATCCGGCCAAAGTTCTCCTGTGGATGGCTGGGATGCGACAACAGATGCAGGAACAACCCAGCCACAGCCCCTCTGTGGACTGCCAGGACAAGATTGGGTGACAGAGGCACTGGTCCAGGGAAGGCCAGTGGATGTTTCCTTTTTGGACTTCAGCAAGACATTTGACTCGGTCCACACTCAGGGTTCTTGGACAAGTTGGGGGGAATGGGGGTTGGTGGAAAGGTGGTGGGGTGGATATGGAGCTGGTTAACTGGGAGATTCCAGAGGGTGGTGGTCAGGGGGAGGTATCATCTCCCAGGATGGTCATTAGTGGGGTCCCACAAGGGTCAGTATTGGGCCCACTCCTGTTTAATGCTTCCATCTCAGACATCAGGGAAGGTATTAGGAGTGAGATGAGCCTCTTTGTTGATCACTCGAAGCTGGGGATGGTGGTGGATGGGGAGGAGGGTAGAAGAGCCCTACAGGGGGATCTAGAGACTTTGGAAAGGTGGTCATGCACTTGGAAACTTGAGGTTTAATGCAAAGAAATGCATCGTTCACCACTTGGGGCTTAGGAACCCTGATCATGAGTACTTTTGGGGGGAGGAGAAACTGGAGGTTTCGGGGGGGGGAGGATCTTGGGGTGGTCATAGATGCTAAAATGAATAACTCTGAGCAGTGTAGGACGGCTGTGGCTAAAGCAAATAGAATGCTCGGGTGCATTGCCAGGGAGATAACCTCGAGGTGACAGGAGGTACTTCTTCCACTGTATTACTACCTGGTTAGACCACACCTTGAGTACTGTGCAGTTTTGGCACCCGTATTTGAAGAAGGATATTGCACTCCTAGAAAGGGTCCAGAGAAGGGCAACCAGGATGATACAGGGTCTGGGGGAAAGATCCTAGGAGGAGAGACTTGATGAGCTGAACATGTACTCCCTGGAGGAGAGGAGGGACAGCAGGGATATGATCGAGATTTTTAAATATCTAAAGAGAGTGAACAGGGTCAGCCCAAATAGGGTGTTCCAGCTAAAGGAAGAAGGGGCACCAGGGGGCATTCCATGAAGCTGGTTGGCGGGAGGCTCAGGGGGGAGACTAGGAGATGTTACTTTACCAAGAGAGTGGTGGACCCATGAAATGCACTGCCTGCAGAACTGGTGGCTGTTGATACAGTGGAAGGATTCAAGAGGGGCTGAGACAGGTATAAGGGAAAGGTAAAGCTCAATAGTGCCAGAAATGGAGGTGTAACTCAGATGGGGGATGGGGTCAGGGGGACTTACGGGGAAGGCGAGGGAGCAGCAACGGAGTCTTGACTGGGTGCTGATTTTCGAGCAGACTCGACAGACCTTTAGGCCTACTCTGCTGGCATCTTAGTACATTAGTATGAGCCACCCAGCCACAGCCCCTCCGTGGACTGCCAGGACGAGAGACCAGATGCAGGGATGGATGAGGAGGACCCACAGAAATTGAGGACCAGGATGAAGACATCTTCAGAAGCTAGACACACGGTGGCAATAGAACACAGTTTGGGGCACTTGCAGGCAGTAGAACACAATTCAGGGCAGTTGCAGGCACAAGACTATGGTTCGGGGCAATTGCAGGCAATAGAACACAGTTCGGGGCAATTGCAGGCAATAGAACACAGTTTGGGGCAATTGCAGGCAGTAGCACACAATTTGGGGCAACTGCAGGCAATAGAACATAATTCAGGGCAATTGCAGGCAATAGAACACAGTTTAGAGCAATTGCAGCTTGGGGCAATTGCAGGCAATAGATCAGTTTGGGGCAATTGCAGGCAGTAGAACACATTTGGGGCAACTGCAGGAAGTAGAACACAATTCAGGGCAATTGCAGGCACAAGACCACAGTTTGGGGCAATTGCATAATTCACAAATTCAGGAATAGTGCAGCATTATTGCCCTGCTAACTTACCCTTTCCCAATTTCACTCTAGCATGCTTACTGAGCTGTTAGCCAACTCCTTCCTCGGCCACCTCTATGGACAGTCCAGTAGTGGGAAATATTGAAAAAAAAAAACTTTCCCCATCAATGCTTCCTCAGTCGCTGTCCCAAAGCTCAGAAACCAACAAAGATCTTCAGCCTAAAACACCCTCTATCTGGCTGCTAAATCCCCCTACAGAGTCAGGAACTAGGGTGGAAGAAAACTGCAGGGCGCCTGGGCTACTAGGCATTTTCTTTAACTAGACCACCTGGGCTCTTGGTGTACTGGGGCCCTGCCTTGCCCCCTTTAATTCCTCCTAAGGGTATTTCACTTTTAAATAATTACTTAAACACCTGGGTCTATTGGCCCAAGCTCCTCCTCTGCTGAGCCTGCTTATAAATATTAATTTCCCCCCTACAGGGCTTTTCTAGCATTAGCCCCTCCCCAAGAAACCACTGTGCCTAATTAATATTAATTTTAAGCAAATGTTGGGCCCCTTCTATGGCTCTTGGATGACCTTCCTGATGCCCTGTGGTGCTTTAAACAACAAGAAAAAAAAAGTTCCCTTTAACTTTAAATGCAGGCGGACAGCACTTTGCTTGATGTGCTGCCGCCAACTCACTGCCCCAGCCCGGGTAGAAGAAGCTGCTTTCAGGAGGCAGAAGACTTTTGGCAGAGGGAGGGATTTCTTTGCAGGTGGGGACTGGATGACTCAGGTGACAGGGGACCTCATCGGCTTCGCAACACCCATCGCTTCTCTCTGTCTCTTTCTTGATGTGGCTCCTAGGCACTGCCACCACTGAGGGACCAGACAAACTTTTCTTTTAAAATCAAAATAACAAATGGGGCAAAACAGAGCCCTCCCTGTGATTGCCGACTCTATTTCTTCCTACAGTGACCTGACAGCACTACGATAACACAACACAGGACTGGACCAGCTTCACTGACTGGAGGAAAGGCACCAAGCAGCGTCAATGGAATTGGCTTCAACACCCAGGTAAGCCCCTTGGTTCCCATCGCACTCTCACAGTCCTCCTCCTACCATGGCTCAGCAATGAACTCCCCCAAAAACAGTTAAGCTCACTAGTTTAAAGCGCTACACTTGGGGTTCTTATTCTTGAACCCCGAGCTCACGCCAGCCAGCCACTGTCCTTTCTTTACTTTTAAAAACATACAAGCACCATGCGCTGGGAAGGGACAGCAGTCCCAGCACGTGAGTGCTCTATACTTGCGCGGCCTGTTTGGGGGGGTGCAGAAAGAGCAGGCAGCCAAGGAAAACATTTATTTTTTGTTCTATTTATTTATTTGAACCAGCTGCTCTGCTATGGGGGGGGGGTGATACATTAAAGGAGAGGGCCCCACCACTATTCTCTGTCTGCCCCTACACCACTCTGACGCTTACACTGTCCAGGGCTCTAAGGGGCACTTTATTTATTTAACTTTCTGTTGTGCCCCCCATACTTTGGGGTACTACAGTAGTGTTCACCTGAATAGAGTGTAGCTGTAAGACGCAACTATAGCACTGAAAACAGGGATTAAAACTACCACGTGGTGTTCATCCAGATAGGGTGTAGCTATAGTCTTAGCAACAGTACAAGCTACAATGTAGTGTCCACCTAGATAGGGTATAGTTACATGCCTAGCTATAACATGGAAGTGAGAAGCAAGAACTACATTGTAATGCTCACACAAATAGGGTGAAGCTGAAATATTTAATTATAGCAAAAAAAAACAACAATAAAACCCTGTAATTCAAGCTACCCTAGCTCTAACACAGAACACAGCCATGAAATTAAATTTTACATAAGCAATGAGAAATTAATTGTAGCTGACACAGATAGATGAACAATGATAATCTAGAATCATATAACAGAATGCTCCCCAAATAATACCCCCACAAACACTGCAGTTCAATGTTCCTGTACAGTTTTACCAGAGTCCCTGGCTGCTGACTGTCCCTCCTGGCCGACTCCCTTGATGTCCTTTGCACTATGGTCCTTCACACGGAGGACCACAGCATGGAAGGCCACTTGGTAGTGAGCTCCTTTTCAGGGGACAAAGACAGCTGTGATTGCCTGGAGGGATCAGTGCAGGTGCAGTTCTTGGAGGAGTGCTCCTAAGCTGGAGGGAGCAGTGGCTGGCAGGGGTGGGCTGGAATAAGTAGCCGAAGCCCAGCTTTACCCCTGCTGGTCTCTCAACAGCACTTTTCTACCAGGGACTGAGCAAGAAAATTCCCAATAAAAGTTTTAAAGGAAGGATTACTATGATAAATACAATACTTAAGACATTTGACATTGTTGCCTGTGCAAGGACTAGACGTATGGGGTATGGGGTTTAAGTGACAAGCAATACCCATACTTGGGATGTGTGAGAGTGTGGATTGATTTTCCTATGAAGGTCAATGGAGTTGGAGAAAAGCCTTGGCATTGATATGCCTAGTCAGGAATGTACAGCCACATCCCAATACTGGTTGGAAATAATGCTCACATGTTTGGGCAGTTGGGTCTGTTGTGTCAGGAACAGGAGGCCCAACAGCAAGGATAAGTGCTGCTTGTACACTGGCAAGCACAAAAGAAGCAAACTCAGAAGATGTCTGGAAAGAGTGGGTGCTCACGTCTTCCAGCCTTCCCCCCCAGGCTAGCTGCAAGCGTGCTCGTCCATGTGCGAGACAAGCAGGAAGTAAACCAGGGAACTGACTGGTCAGTCTGGGAGAGCTCCAGATGACTGCCTCCATGCATGCTCCCCATATTACCTGAGCCTCCACAGTGGCACGCCCATCATCCAGCTCTGGCTCCAGAACATCAAGGTACTTCTCTCTTCCCTCCAGTGGCTGGGGAGAGGTGGGAGCCACTAGGAAGGGACAACCTGGTATCTGATAGCAGACTACACCTGCAGAGCAAGTCCTGCAGGCAGATGGAGCAACCACCTGGAGAACATGAAGAAGAGGAGTAACCAGGAGTAAAGGAGGTAAAACAAAATGGCAAAAAAAATCTGTGTGTGCAAAAATAAACACAAGCGTGCCATTGTACAGATTATTGGTGAGGCCACAAGTTGAATAGTACTGCTAATTCTACATGCCCATGCCTAAAACAAGCATTTGTCAATGCCGAATGTTTTCCAATGGTAATACAGTTCTACCGGCTCTTGCTTGAACACATTTTTACTATATATTTACCCAGCATACAGCAGATGAATTGAAATATCTCATTTCAGTGGTGTCCTGCTTTGACACATTATTAGATTGTAATTACCCAGGATAGGGCAGCTGAGAGGCAATATACTTTTTTTTTGTTTAATATGTTTATTGAGTGACAGTTCCCATATGACATTACAGGTCATCCATTGTTTGACAAGACATTCGGCAATATACTTTTAAGTGGACTCCCACATTTTGCCCCAAATGTCCAACAGTCTTTTTATGACCTAACATTATGATCAACACAGGTGGAGTTTTTAAAATCCCATCTGAAAGGTAATTTCGCTGTGCGACTGTGGAAACAAGTTTCAAAGGGGATTTGAGAAATTACATCTGCCACGTTCAGGAGGTGGGGTAACACAAGGGATATGTTGAACATTAAGGGTGCACATCTGCAAAAAATAAAGTCATGAGTAAATGATGGAACAATTTGTTTCCTCATAACTTTGTTGTTTTTTTCACATTTTACCCCAAATATTCAGCATTAGCTTTTTATGACCACTCTTCCTGATAATGACAGGTATCATTTATAAAACAATGGCTGAAACGTAATTTTGCACCACAATTGTTAAAACACATTTTGAGTAAGATTTGAGAAATGACAGCTGTCACATTCATGAGGTGGTGTGAAAAAATGACCATGTTGAACAGTTGGGGTCAAACTATTGAAAATTACAGCAGTTACAAGCATGCATTGAAAAATTGCAATGTAGACGCACAGGTTTGCTGTTTTCTCATATTGTTACCCCACATTTTCAACATAGCCTTCTTATGACACCACATAGCATTTTTATGAGTCCACCTCAAGAACAAGGATGGAGAAAATTTTCAGATCCTGTCCAAAAGGTGATTCCACACCACCAGTGTGAAAACACATTTTGGCCAGAATCTGAAAAATGATAGCTGTCACATTCATGAGGTGCTGAGAAGAAATGGCTATGTTGAAAATGTTGGGGTCAAACTATTGAAAATTGCCAAAGTTACGAGCTTACATTCATAAATTTCAATGTAGGCTCATAACTTTATTGTTTTTTGTAAATATTTTTACTTCAGATTTTCAACATAGCCTTCTTATGACCCCACCTCATGAACAAGGGTGGAGAAAGTATTCAACTCCTGCCCAAAAGGTGATTTCGTGCAGCGACTACGAAATCACCCTTTGGGACAGACTTGCCTAATTACACTGCCATTGTTCATGATGTGGGGTCCCAAAAAAGCATGTTGAAAATCTGAGGCAAAAATATAAAAAAATGGCCAAGTTGTGCCACTGAGTTCAAATCCCCATTGAAATATACTGAACCGTGTTGCTGATTTCCTCAGTTCACGGTCTGGCGCTGAAGAGTAAAGACGTGTCTGCGGGCCAGAGAAGATTATGATGCTGGACCCCCTGTGTGTAAGTAAGAGCTTGGGGGTGTGGGGTGGTGGGTACTGAGTGGGAGGGTCAGGTGGGGGATTAATAGCAGCAACAGACATCGATGGACAGTTTTCTTTGTTACAGGGTATGCACTACAGTGGGGGCAGAAAAAAAAATGAGGGATGGTTTTCTTTATTTTAGGTGGCAACACTGGAGGATTGTGCAGACCCGGTGTCAGTGTTATGTTTGTGGGGGGTGCGGAGGGTGGGTGCTTAGTGGGAAGGTCAGGTGGGGGGACAGGGCAGTGACAGCAACAGACATTGATGGATGGTTTTCTTTTCTTTTTATATATATAGCTTTTTTTCCTGTTGGAACTCCCATCAGGCATGGCTGCAGTCCTCTTTCAGAAGATCTCAAACCACCCTGTTAGCTTCAGGGATTCATTTAGCCTGCGTCAGTGCCCCATTTTCTGTTTTCTCCCAGTTACTCCCGGGACCCCAGAACACGGTCGCGCATGCATGTCAAGGTGGGCATGCGCTCCATGGCTCTGGTGATGGCCCCTTCCTCCCACCCCAGCCTAATGCCCAGTCTCCTGTGTGGTCTGGTGCTGCCTCCTAGCCTCCACCTGATGGTAGCCAAGAGATGGGGAAGCCCATGTTCCTTCCCGGGAGAGGAGAGCTGCCTTGTGGCAGCTCAATCCAACTCATCACCCCCCCCACCCGGCCAACCCCCAATGACCCAGGCTTATTCCCAAACCCATGTCACTGACATGGGAGGAGGTAGGACATCCAGTGCCTCAGCCCTTCATGCCACTGGACTGATAGTTTTCTTTTTTTGCAGGGTGTAATTCAGCCACAGCAGGCTGATCATGACAGATCAACCGTGCTTGATGGGCGGTGCAGATCAAAGGCAAGAGCTGACCTATGATTATGTTGGCTCTTTCCTTTGAAATACACAAAGTTTCCACCCAGCAAGCTAGAACAGTGTCATGAGCAGCCTGGCTGATGATTGATCTGACACTGATGAGCCTCTTGCAGTCCACTCTGCATTGGTCTGACAGTGTCACACCCTTCAAAAGCCATTCTCATAAAAAAATGTTCACTGTGTGTGCACACAGAGCAATCATAACAAGATCTATCCAGAGCTGACATGGCTATGGCGAGCTTACAAAGCTCCAAAGAGCAAGTGCCACTGAGTGCCATCTTCAAGATGGCGGTGGCAACGCAACTGCACATGCGTGGCATTCACACAGTTGCGGTGAATGGCAGTATGTCATTTGCAAAATGGTGGAGCCAGTGGAACTGCAGAAGTAACAGCCAAAATAGTGCCACTGTTACTCTGTAGCAGCCGATCATGGTGAAGTGTTACAAGCTCCGTTGGACTTTTGGAAAGATACTTCCAAAAGTGCAATGGAAGGTGCCATGATCAGCTGTTTTAGCAACGGAAAGCAAAATGGCTGTAGGCTCTGCCCACGGCCACAAAAAGGACTCTAGGTTAATAAAGGAAACCCAGAAATGTGTTACAAAAATTATATGGGGGTTGCAGGGCATGGATTATGAACACAGACTTGTCAACTTGGGGTGCTTTAGTCTAGAAAACAGGAGAGTAATTCTTCTGTACAAACTACAAAGTCCTGGATAGCTTCAAAGTAGCAGTTACAAATGATGGCATAACCACTGAAGAGTTTAACAGGCAGCTCGAAGGTGAATGATTTAGAGAAGAGTCAGGGAAGCATGTGGTGGGCAGAAACCTGGGTGGTGTTGGTTCTGTAAGGCTGGTTCTGATCATAATCCTGCAGTGGTGAACTCACCACAAGGAGAGGTAGGAGGCTTACTTTGGCAGAATGGACTGGAGGATTTATTGTATAGCACACAATTCATGGAGGAAAAGGCAATGCAATCACTACGACAAATCTAAGGTTCAAGCAATTTAAATACTCTCATCCCCAAGGGCGGTGACAAGTGGGGTGCTGCAGGGCTCAGTGCTGGGTCCAGTGTTGTTTGGGTTATTCATATCGGATATCTCACACTGCATTAGGAGTGAGATCAGTCTCTTCGCAGATGATACCAAGATAGGGGTGGTGGTGGACGACATAGAGGGGTGGCAGGGGCTACAGGAGGACCTGACCAAACTGGAGGAGTGGTCAGAAAAGTGGAAATTGAGCTTCAATGTGAAGAAATGCAAGGTTATGCACTTCAGAGCAAGGAACCCAGGGAGGGCTACCAGTTGGGAGGGGTTCAGATAGAGGTCACAGAGGAGGAGTAGGACCTAGATGTGATCATAATGGGTAACATGAACAACTCAGCTCAGTGCAGGAAGGTGTCAACTAAGGCCAACAAGATGCTGGGGTGTATTGCGAGAGGAATCTCATCCAGAAATAGGGATGTGATCCTGCCGCTGTACAGGTCACTAGTCAGGCCAAAACTGGAGTACTCCGAGCAGTACTGGCATCCCTTTCTGAAGAAGGATATCAGATTGCTGGAGGGGGTGCAGTGCAGGGCAACTAAGATGATCCAGGGGCTGGAGGGCAAAACCTACAAGGACAGGCTGACTGAGTTGAATATGTATACTCTGGAGGAGAGGAGGGATCGGGCGAATATGATTGAGACCTTCAAATATTTGAAAGGGATTAACAAAATCGGTACAGAAGGGATATCTAAGCTGAGGAGAGGAAGGGACATGAGAGGGCATGGTCTCAGGTTAGAGGGTGGAAGATATCGGAGAGAGATGAGGAGGCATTTTTTCACAGAAAGGGTGGTGGAGAAATGAAACACTACCTGAGGAAGTGGTATCTTGTAGAATGGTGGGCAGCTTTAAAAGGGCAGGGGACAGGGTGTGAGGCATGGTAAAGGTGAAGGGGGAGAGGAGAGGGGGCAGCTGCAATATAAGGGTGCTAGCTGCGCGTTCGAGCAGACTAACTTGATAGACCATAAGATCTGCTTCTGCTGGCAGATTCATATATTTGTATGTATGTAACTATATTTCTCAAATTCTCTACTAACTTAGACACAACACCGAAGCAGTGGTGTACAAACTGACCTGTTCATGTGGGAGAGTCTACATTGGGAGAACAAAGTGGAAACTGAGATTAAGAGATAAAACAAACATATTCTGGCTATTAAAAATCAAAACACAGAATATGCAATGGCTGTACACATAAAAAATTGCACACAGAAAGCAAACCATTAAGTTTCAGCTATTGGTTTGGAATGTGTATTGAAACATGCTAGGGGAGGGGACATTGTGGCAATTCTCAATGAGAAGAAACAAAGACAGATATACAAACTGGGTGCCATGAAATACCCAGGTTTAAATGATAAAATTAAATTAAAACCATTTTTACTTAAAAGGAGGTAACTGGTTGCCTTTAAGCAATCTCTGATTCCCTGCATCCAGTATACTGTGAGTAACTCTCCTCCCTCCAACCTGAGGATCCATACCTCCCAGGTAGTTGCTCAATGTCATGCGCAGCCAGTATGGTGCTATGCTTGTGCAACTGTGTTAGTTTTGCTTTGGCCATTCACACTCTCTATTCCAGAGGAATTACCACCCTGTAGGGGTACGAAAAGCAAGGAACCCTCGGAGAGGGCTCCACCCCTAGAGGTGCCACAGACGATTCCCTTGGCTAAAGGTACCTTAGGAATCCCCCTAAGGAGAGAGTGCTGCCACTGGAGGAGGAGGGGAGGATGGTGGGGCAAAGAAAAAGTGCTTCACAATGAGGCTGAGAGGAACTGCTTATATAGCTCAGGAAATGGGAGTGGCTGGCTTCTTGGACATCGAACTCCAGGCATAGCCTTTCCAATTCAATGTCCTGCGCAGCCAGTATAGTGTTAAGCTTGTGCAACTGTGTTAGTTTAGTTTGGGCCGTTCGCACTCTCTGTTCCAGAGAAATTACCACCCTGTAGGGGTACGAAAGGCAAGGAACCCTCAGAGAGGGTTCCACCTCTAGAGGTGCCATGGATGATTCCCGTGGATGAAGGTACCTTAGGAATCCCCAAAAGAAATGTAGTACAAGCTTATCCCAAAGAATGAGGTGACACAAAGCTTATAAGCAAGCAGTAACTGTGATGTCGGAGCAATAACTGTAACATAGTAGAGAAGCATAGACAGTTTGATAACGTAATGAGCTGCTCAGTTTGATAATGTAATGAAATGCCCAGGTTTGTGTAGCATGATACTAATGGTTTGTGTTGAGAATGAGGGGCTCCTCTAAGGAGAGAGGGAATGGTAGGACATCCTCCACCTCCATCCAACAGCGGAACCTACCTAAAGAAACTAGGGGCCACTACTATGCTAACTAACAGTTATGACCTGAGGCAATGGAGAAGAGAACAAAAACCCTATGAAGAGGAAATCTCTGGGGATCCAAGACCTAGGTCACCTTCCCTCCAGGCTTGGGATAGTTTATTTAGTGACAGTTCTGCAGCTGCAATTTGGAAAACCCAATTAAAGGGAGGTGGAAAATATTCTAAATTGGAGGAAGGCTCTCACTCAACCCCTCTAGCAGGAATGCTGTGGAAGGTTGAGAGAAAACTCTGCAACAATACGAGCATCCAAGGTGCAGGAGGATAGCAACAACTGCTGAGGCACTCACCTGGCCTACCCGCCCTAAATCAAACCAGGTGCACCAGAGGCAGTCGTGGGGAGAATGCGGTGAAGGTGCCTTGCTAGGGAAACCACTAAAGTCAATGGCCAACCATTATAGTGGAACACTACAGCCAAAGGAGATAGTCGTAACTGCCCTTCACCACTAGTCTTAAATTCTACACCAGGAGCTGCTGTCACGTAGCAGACAGCTAAACCCAAGCCCAGGGCGAGGACATTCCCAGCTATGGGCCAGGTGAGAAGGATCCTGCCCCAAGTTGGACACGCTCAAGATGTGGACTGAATGCAGAGCAAGACCATCAGCTGCAGGGATCATGCGCCAGAATAGAATGGCTGGCATGCCCCAGAATTAGATTGACAGCTGAGAAGCTGGCAAGCTGATTGAGCATGGTGTGCTGATCATAATGAGCAGTGAGTGCTGAGACCTTGCAAGGTCGAAAGCAGATTGAATGCAGCGGACATCCCAGAGGCTGAAGTCAAGAGGATGCAGCAGACATGAGCAATCGATTGCGTAAGCAAGCGTGGACCTGTACGTAGGTCAGTAAACAGAGTAGTAAGTGGACCTGTACATAGATCTGCATAACGCAGCAGCAATGAAACAGCACTGAATAGCAGAGCAAGCCAGCCAGACATTTAAAAGCCAAATCAAGGTGATAAATATTCTGAGGATTTTCGGTGGTGAAGGCAGGATTTAGAACAGTAAATTTAACAGCCACAGCAAGAGCTTTTTTAGCTGTCCTCAGAGCATAACAGAGTGAATAAATATAAAAGCAACATCTGTATGGAGTACACTGAGTTGTAACAGCAATAAACATAAATAAGGAGACACACTGCTCTGAAGCAGGTGAAGCCAGACAGTGCAATGAAGTTGTTATAATGAGGTAAGCAGAATGAGACAGCATGATTGAGCTGCATAGCTAAGTTCAGTGTAGGCCTTAGTCAGGTGAAATCAATTGAGCATGCAACATGGAGCAGCTATGGTTGAACTGAAACACACAAATTGGCCCAGATATTCAAAAGGGATGCACAACAGGGGATGCGCCAGCGCAAGTCCGAAAACGCACCATTGTGCGATTTTCAGTGGGAGGTAGATGCACCCCCCAAATCAGAATGTGCAAGAGCGCAATGGTAATGAATGCATGCACAACTGAAGGAGGAGGAACCATGAATAAATGGCGCAGTGCGATATTCAACAAAATGCGCCATGAGCAATATGGGAGCAAACGGAAGTTGCGCGATAGCGGAAATTATCCCCCCAAAAAAAGGAACAAGAGAGAGGCGCAAGACCGCTACAGGAAAGCCACATGTGGGAGAACTGCAAGCAGGCACACAGTAACTGTGAGCAGGACAGGGCAGGAGCAGGACAGAGCACCTGGAACCACCAGGAACAGGGAAGGAGTAGGAAGCCTGTGCCACTGCGTAGGACAAAAGGGGGAAGTGCCACACAGGACTGAGGGCACGGACAGTGGGGAAGTACCTCCAATACTGGGAGGTATTCCCGGTACAGGGGGAGTAGCAGTAAGGACAGCAGAGGGAATGGTAAAACAGCTGCCAGGAAGGATAACACAAGCCAGCAACATGGCCAGTGCCACCATCCAGATGGAGGCAGTAATGAGGGGTGTGAGAAGGCAGGCAGCAGGGGGGCGCGGCCGTGGAAGGGCCCATCGGCAGTATGCCCCCAACAGGCAGTACTGAGCCCGCACCAGCTTTGAGCTATACACTGACACTGAGATCGTGGGCCAGTACCGCCTGAACCGGGTGATCTTGAGGCGGCTCTGTGAGCTGTGCAGTGATGTGATGCAGGCACCCATACAACGGAGCCATGCTCTGTCAGTAGAGACCAAAGTGACAGCTGTCATGTGCCTGCTCACCACGGGCACCTTCCAGAGACCAACAGGGGACACGACAGGCATAACCCAGTCGGCCGCATCACGCCTACTCACCCAATTCCTCAGTGCACTGCTGCCACATGCTGCGGAGTACATCTGTTTCCCCAGCACACCGGCGGAGTGCACAGCAAACATACAGGAGTTCCACTAGGTAGCAAGTATGCCTGGCATGCTTCAGGGCTATAGACTGCACCCATGTGGCTATCCTCGATGACCACCTGGCCCCGGCGGCCGCATACATAATCAGAAGGGTATGTGCGTACCAATTGCCAGGTGGTGGTGCGATGCCAGGGGTGCACAACCAATGTCTGTGCCATGCACCCTGGAGGAGCACATGATGCTCTTCATCTGGCACCAGTCTGCACTGTGCCACAGGTTCGAGAGTGGGGACATCCCCACTGGCCACCTAGTGGGTGAGTATGCAAATCACGCAGAAAGACAAGGATCTTGGATGGGCATAGTCAGAGGTGATATGGTTACTGGCCTAGATGGCCCATGGCAGGGTGACGCTGATCACTCAAACTAATGTCCACCCTCACACACAGGGTGACAGTGGATACCCACCCGTCCCTGGCTGCTCATTGACCATACCGGGTGGCCCACGGACCCCATTGCAGCAACGCCACAATGAGGCACATGCCACTCACACGCATCATCGAGTGGTGTTCAGGATGCTGAAGGCACGCTTCTGTTGCCTGACACACCTGGCGGTGCCCTACAGTACAGCCCTCAAAGGCTCATGGGTCAAGGTTCCTATTCTGTTGCATCCTGCACAACATGGCCAATGACTGGGATAGCTGTACAGGTCGGCAGAGGGGGACAGCGATGGGACGAGGAGGACGCTGGTAAAGATGATGATGGGTAGCCCCTTGGTCTGGAAGGGACCCCAACTAATCCGGATGGCACAGCTGCACCAGGACACCATCACAGAGGAGCACTCCAACCCAGGTAAGTCATGGGGCCATGTAACCACCCAATGGCAAGGGCACAAACCCACAAACACACATGGACAAACCCCAGGGGTGGCTGCGTCAGAAGGGAATTGGCTGAGCATGGAACCGCACACACCGTCAGGGATGGGCAAGGTCTAACACGGCACGTGGTCACACACGCACTCACACACACACCCCCCACAAGACATGCACAAAGGGTAGGAGGCACGCTGACCCCAGCTGCCACCCCTAGCCACACACACGTCCACAGACCACCACGCCCAGTGCCTGTCATTGCACATGTGTCAGACATTGGGCACCATTGCACAGTGGCGGATAGTGCGTATGCAGGCATCATCACGGTGACACCATGCCGACAGCAGCCGGGAGGTGTGCAGAGTGAACATGTGTGTGTGTGTGTGTGTGTGTGTGTGTGTGTGGAGTGGTACCCCACCGCATTGCACGTTGAACAACACACTGCACACAGAGCAGCCAGCCAGACAGTAGCCTTGGTGGGGCGTTGCTACAGGTCAGTCATGTGCCACAGTGCCACGGGCCGCCACGGATGGCCGGGCGGCCCCGCCGAGATTCGCCAGCAGTGACAGGCTGACCACCGAGTCCTGGTGACACCGACAGCAGCTCCCAGGGTTCCGCGACGTGAATGTGACCGCGGCTCGCTGAGGGGTCTGGTAGCCCGAACATGCCCGCGCCAGGCATGCCCGGATGCCCACAGCTGAACCCGTGTTGACAAGGAGGTATCGCACAATGCTGGGAACGGGGCTGACATTGCACTGCGCCGGTTCTCGCACGCATGGGCAACAACTGTGTGCCCACTGGCTATGACAGCTGTGAACACCTGTGTCTGCCTGTCAATGGCGGGCGACTCACATCCTCCCGCAGCTGGTCCATCCTCTGCTGGGATCAGACTGGTGTCCCTGCTGCACCGCTCCTCTGCCTGGTGCAGGGAAGCACTGAGTGCATCCACCGCCATCACAAGCCGCAACCGCTGATCGACTGAATCTTGGAGTATGCGGGTGTGCTCATCTAAGAGGTCATCCACCTGATCGGCATGCTGTTCCTCACGGTGTTCGCAGCCCTGATGGGCAACACCCCTTGAGGGTGGGCGCTGCACACCAGGGCCACGCCTGGGCATGTCCACAGGTGGTGCACTGATGCCGCCCCCGACACTGTACCCCCATGGCCATTGGCTGATTGCTGACACTTCCCTCCAGCTGCCACCTCCAGGGCTTAAACGGTGCTGCCGCAATGGCCACAACAACCCCACTGTCCTGGACACACACCAGTGCTGCCCCACTGGTGCAGACAGGCACTGGCTGGGACTGTGATGTCACGCCGACCTCCACGGCAGCACCACCCATGGCTATGCCCGTGCTGTAACCTGCTGTGTGGCCATCCTGCGGCCCTCACGTATCACTGTCCATGATGTGATCATCAGTGACGGATCCGGCACCAGTCTGAGTCTCAGCATGCTGGCATCCATGGACGCTGGCACGCTGGGACACAGGCAGGGCCTCCGCACCTGCTCCACCAACATCAGTCCAGACAGCCAGGCAGGCCCACTGTCTCCCTGACCTCAGACACCTGTGGAGGTGGATGGGCCCTCCTCTGTGTCCATGGTATCGCTCTCAGTGGAGCAAGCCCACCACCACTGACCCATGTAGATGCTCAGGAGCTGTAGGAACACAGTAGCATTAATGTATCTGCCCTACCCTGTGTCATCCCAGTGACAGATCAGGACCTTACTATGCAGTGACGGGCTATCACCCGCCTGGAATCCACCACCTGAACACCTCGATGGCACAACGCCGCATGCTGCCAGCAACCCGCCTTTTGTGGGTCAGGCGTTGCACAGCCGGGCTGTCCTCACCGGGTCACAGCCCATGCTGCCCTGATGGCAGCCACCTTATCCTTAATCCTCTGCCTGTCCATGACCCACCTTCTTCTCACTCCTGCATGGACCGCTGGTGGCTGCCATGGAGGTGGGACGCACGTGCGTCCTCATGTGCAGCAGCACGGCCTGTGGTGTTCCCCTGCTGTCCACTGAGCAGTGTTCTTGTCAAGGGTAGGCCTCAAACAGGGTACTGTTTCTGCCTGGTAGTTTTGGCCTCCTCCCACATCTCTGTTCTCTCCTCCACCCTCACGACGTCATTATTGATCCTGGAATGATAGGGCCTGTGATGCAGTCCCATGCATGTCCCACACACCACAGTCCATACTTCAAACAGCATGCAACTCACCACAATAGACTGCAATACCAGACTATGGCCTCTGCAGCCCAATGTTGCATTTATATAGCGCAACGCATGCAAATGAGGCGTGGTGCAATTTTAAGTGGATGCTAATGCGATATCTGCACCATTGAATAGCCGATTAGCTGATTTGCATATGCCGGCTAAATATCGCGCTGTTGCGCCTTGCGCAATTGTGTTGAATGTGCTCAGACAAGGGCGCATTTCTGTGACATGTGCCGTGGACACCGAATGACGCATGTCTGGGGTGCTGACGCCGATGCCTGCTGCGCTGCTGACGTGCTGTGTATGGGAGGCAATGCAGGGCACGGCCACCATTGCGCCAGTGGCACTACTGCGCTGTTCACATGTATAGCGCTCTGGCACTGGGGCACTGTAGGTGCAGTGGGGCCACAGAGTGGTAGGCCACTACAGGAAGTGCCACACAGGCATCCTACCGTGCTGTACGCGGTGAGTACCAATCGCGCTGTGGCGGTCCATGCGTGAGAGACCCCTGACCCTGTGCCGACCTTTGCCCCTAGGCACCAAGCATCCTCATGGGTGCACCTCTATCATGCTGTTCGGTGACAGCACGATGGGGAATGGCAGCGCTGTACCGCGCAGCATCCGCATGTGGCTGACGTGCGCTACAGAGCACCATTTTGATACTGAAAGATTGCAGGACGGCACGGAGACGGACACAGATCTGGAGCCAGGTTGAACTGGCCAATCTAGTGCAGTTGGTGGAGCCCCATGCTGCTGCTCTGTTTGGAGAGGCACCCCTGGACAGGGCCAGGGGTGCCATGTGGGAGGAGGTGGCAGTGGCCCTGGAGAAGGCGACGGGCATGGAGTGCATGGCCAAGCAGTGCAGGCACTGCTATGGGGACCTGCAGTGTTGGGACCCGGACAGGCTTGCCCGCCTGCAGTCACGCGCCAGGAGGGGTGCAGTTCCATGGCCAGGTAGGTGCCCCATCCATACACTGTTAACGTCCATACAGGTATCATGGTGGCATGTGTCCAGCACATGGGGAGGGCCGTCCAGTGTGGACCATGGTGGTGGTATAGGGATGGGGGGCAGATGGTTATGGCTGTGTGGGATTGCACACACATGGGGGCGGGGGGACTTTGCTACCAGATTGTACTGATGTTCCTCTCTCCATGTTTGCACCCTGGGCCCTGAGGAGTGCTGGCATGCCAGGGAGGGGAGGCTGCGGCATGAGACACATCATGCAGCAAGGGCGGCCGGACCAGACCAGCGCAGGGACCAGCCTGATGATGGTGAGTGCCTTACATCCATGATTATTTTTGCATGCTGTGTAACAGGGCGGGCAGTGGGGCATGGCCACCATCCATTGACAAAACTGCCATGCACGCAACTTGGTACAGTCAGCACTGTCCAGTGGCACTGCATGTCTGAGAGTGCATCAATGGTGGTCCATGAGTGCACCGGATACATGGCTGTGCCACTGCCTTCACACCGCATAGCCATGTCACTGTACCGCCATGGTGCTGCTGTGCGGGACTTGGCCGGTGGGTGTGTGCAGTGGTCCGCATGGCTGTGTGCACCTGGGTGGGCAGGTCTTGTGGACACAATCACTGTGGGTGGTCACACACCATCACAGAGGCATGTCCCACAGCCGTATGCCATGCACAGTGGGTGGACTGTAAGGGGCTGTGCATTCACACCTATTGACTCTGCACCCTTGTCCTAGGTGGATGGCAGTTGCAGACAATACAACAGATGCTGCGGAGATACTGCAGGTGGCCAGGGCCTCCCTGGAGCTCTTGGAGCGACTAGACCATCTGGGAGTCCGACGGCGGCATGGTGGGAGGCGCAGTCAGAGCGGGGAGCAGGGCTCCCGCTGAGCATTTTACACCCCATGATTTCCCCTACCCCCCTGGACCCACCCTCACACCCCTCCTTCCCTCTACCATTTGTTCACCCCTGCCCCTTACCCAGCCCCATCTTGTTTGTGGCTCTCCCCCCAACCTTTTGTAAATAGCTGTATATAGTTGTTTGTGATCTTTTACAATAAATGTGATTTGTTATGCCTACTGTGGTGGTCTCTGATTTGCTGTGGGCTATAGGTGCTCAGCTGCAGTGGTGTGCATGGCGTCAGGGGTGGTGCAGTCATGTGCGTGTGTGTGTGTCCGTGGGGAAGTGACTATGGTGTGGGAGTAGCTATCAGCCACTGTCTGTGGTTTGTGTGTTGTTCCCTGTGCACTGGATGACTATGTGCAGTGGTCCACGGTGCATGATCTGTGTCCATGGCGCACCTGTCAGACCATCCATGGCCTGTGCAGCTGCCACCCTTGCATGTCTGTGACCTGCACGGTCCGCTGGCATGTCAGTGGTGGATGTCCATGCTGGACAGCCACTGTACCCGGCACAATGCCGGGTTGCCTCCTGTCACTGGTGTGGTGCATGTCTGCCTTGGGTGACACTGTAGCCTCCGCTGTTGTTGTCCCATCTCCATGCTGTCGCTTGTGTGTGTCACAGGGGATGTGCACCATTGTCTGTCACTTGTGCTCTGGGCGCATGCTAGTGGCGTACAGCTCCATGGTGCCTGCACAGGGTGGCTGGCACTCCCTGCCGTGGAGGGTGCTGGCCATGTGTACTATCGGTTTCATGGCCTACACGCTGGGGCTTGGTTGCCCCGCTACTGTGTCCCTGTGTTGGTGTGCCCTTGGGTATGGGTGGGTGTTTGTCCATGCACTGTGTTTGCATCCTGTGTGGGCGCATGCTTTCCATGCACCACTGTGGGTGTCTGCACTGGCTGTTGTGGCCAGTGCTGGGCGTGAGTGATGTCCTTGGGAGGTGTGCAGGGTGATGTACCACTGGTTGTGGGGTCTGGGGGCATGCCCAGTCACGGTGGCCAGGTACCTTCGTGTGCCGACGCATGGTCGGTCTCTCAGCTGTACCTTGGGGGACATGCGTAGGGTGGCACTGTATATGCAGTCCCTTGCATCATTGTCTGCTGCCACCCACTGATGGGTGCCTCATGATGGGGCTGCCTTGCATGGTTCTGTGGTGCACAGGGTTGCGTGTCACAGTGGGGTGGTGGCATGCATGGGGTGTCCTGCACTGGTGGGCGCTGTTCCTGGGCAGGGTGTCTGGGATCATGTGGTACAGGGTGTGCTCTGCATTGGTGGGATGGTGTGGCACAGGGTGAGGCCGGACCTCTTGTGCCCGGTCACAGCTTGCCAGGGGGTGTGCTGGGGCACCATGCCCTGGCTGTGGGTTTGTTGCTGGTATCCATGGACTGGTGGTTATTCCAGCTCTCCACTGGTTGTGCAGTGCATGGGGTGTGGGGGAACGATGTCTGTTCTGCTGTGTGCTCCTCTGCCCATCTGTGGCATGGGTGGTGGGCCCCTGCATCCTGTTCCTGTGAATCCCTGGTTGTGCTGTTGCACTGCTGCCCTGCTCCACTGGGCATCCCTGGTTGTGCTGTTGCACTGCTGCCCTGCTCCATTAAGCATCCCTGGTTGTGCTATGGCGCATCTGAACTGCTCCACTGAGCATCCCTGGTTGTGCTATGGCGCATCTGAACTGCACCACTGCACATCCCTGGTTGTGCTATGGCACAGGTGGCACAATATTCAGTTGTGTACCGCAGGTGCATCTTGACCTGCGCAGTTTTTGAATATTGCGCTTCTTGCACATGGGCGCAGTGGACTTGTGCTTGCTACTGCTGTTGCGCACTTTTTGGGTGCAGTTTGAATATCTGGGCCATAATGTTTGCAGTTGCACTGCAGTAGCTTGAGAGCTGAGTGACTGAAAGCAAGTAGTAGGAGCTCTGGAACAATATGCTAGGAGTTTAGAAACAAAGCCCCAAAAACTAAACAAAACCAAAGACACAAACACAGAACAGGAAACAAAGAAAGAAAAAGCACACATGCAGCCGAAGGCAAAATACAAACCAGAAGCAGGAAAATAAACACAGAAAGTCAGCAAAGACAAGCAAAAGCTGCAGGGGGGGGGGGTTCAGCCAGCCCTGCAGGCCCCAACCAGCTCAGAGGACAGAGCCTTCAGCTGCAAAGAAAAAGTGCTTCACAATGAGGCTGAGAGGAACTGCTTATATAGCTCAGGAAGTGGGAGTGGCTGGCTGCTTGGCCATCGAACTTCAGGCATAGCCTTTCCAATTATAAAAAGCAGATTGTATTATTCAGTGAGGATTATAAATGAGGGTTAAGATGGAGTTTTCATTAACTTAATTAATTTTCCCTTTTTGCTGTTCTCACAGGCTCCCTTGGTGTGTGATGAAGAAATTGTTTTGATTATAAGCCTGCATTTTGAGTGAAAAGAATATACTAACATACTAATTGCCAGCTGATTAGGCCTTACTGTCTATTGAGTCTGCTCGAACCTCAGATCTCTAGTTGGCTGCAGAGGCCCCCCCCCCGTGTTCCAGAAACCCCTATCATCCATGCCCACCCCCCGGGCCAGGCCATCATCTGATACATTTGCTTTCTGTGTCTGTCCCACCCTCTCTTGAAGCCCTCCACTGTGGATCTCTGAACCAGCTCACCAGGCAGCACATTCCAAGGGTCCACCACCCTCTCAGTGAAAAACCTCCTCCTCTTTATACCTTCCACCTTCAACCTCAAACCATGCCCTCTGGTGATACCTCTCCCCTAAGTCTAAAGATCCTCCATGTTTCATCTTATTATCTCTGAGGTACTTGAAGACCTCAGTTATGTCCCCTGCTCTCCTCTCCTCCAATGAAAACAAGCAGAGCTCCTCAAGTCTGTCCTCATACCTCAAATCCCCCAGTCCTTGTATCATCTTAGTCGCCCTCCTCTGTACCCTCTCCAGGAGCTGTATGTCCCTCTTCAAGTGTGGTCTCCAGTACTGTACACGGTACTCAAGGTGTGGTCTAACCAGTCCATTGTACAGCGGCAGAATCACTTCCCTGCTCCTAGAGGTGATCACCCTTACGATGCATCCCAACATCCTGTTTGCCTTGCTAGCTCGCTCTCCTGCACTGCTCAGAGTTATTCATACATGCATCCACCATGACCCTAGGTCTTTTCCCTGTTGAGGCCTCCAGCGCCTCCTCCCAGGGGTGTACCTGTGTTTAGGTTTTCGCCAAGATGTAACACCTTGCACTTGGTGATATTGAAATTTAATTTCCATGTGCGAGCCCAGCTTTCCAGGGTGTCCAGGTCCCCTTGCAGGGCCAACCTCCCCTCTTCCCCCTCAACTACTGCTCCCATCTTGGAGTCATCAGCGAAGAGACTCATTTCACACCCTATACCCTCCCTGATGTCCGATATGTATGCATTAAACAGGATCGGACCCAGGACCGAGCCCTGCAGTACCCCACTACCGACCTCTCTAGGGTTCGAGAGCTCCCCACCGACCACTACTCTCTGGATGCATCCAGTTAGCCAGTTTTCAATCCATCTGACCATCAAAGGGCCTACTCCCAACCCCGTCAGTTTTTCCACCAGACCATTGTGGGGGACAGAGTCAAACGCCTTGCTGAAGTCCAAGAATAATACATCCACAGGCTTTCCCCTGTCCAGTTCTGATGTTACCCATTTGTAGAACTCCACAAGATTGGTTTGACATGATCTACCTGGCACAAACCCATGTTGCCGACTATCCAGACCTCCCACCACCTCCAAGTGCACCCCAAATCATTCTTTTAGTATACTCTCCATTAATTTTCCCACCACCAAGGTCAAACTGATGGGTCTATAGTTATCTGGTACTTCTCTCGACCCCCCTTTATGGATTGGCACCACATGTGCCTCTCACCAATCCCTAGGTACCCTCCCTGTCTCACGCGACCTGTTGAAGAGCTCTGCCAGGGGTGCAGCCAGTATGTCCGCCAATTCCCATAGTACTCTCGGATGAATGCCATCCGGCCCAGGAGATTTATCTTTCTTTAGGGCCTTGAGGGCTAACCACACCCTTTTGGTGGAGATAGCATCATCCGTCCTCTCCACCTTACTAGCCTTTTTATCCTTATCCTAATGTGACACCCCTAGAGTACCTCTCCCTCCCTCTTGCTCCATTTTTGTTGCTCCCCTGATCCCACTCACTATCGCTTCTATCCCCATAGTGCCTTGCTTTGTAGATATCCCTTCCCCCTCCCTAGTGAACACAGAGGCGAAGTACTCGTTTAATACCTCTGCCTGGTCCCTCGCCTCTTCCACCCACCCTCCTTCTGATCTCAATCTGCAGAGATGGCCCTTAGTTTTTCTCCACTCCCCCACGTACCAGAAGAACCTCTTTTCCCCTCCATGTATCCTCTGTGCCAGCTGTTGCTCTTTACTGGACTTTGCCCCCCTCACCATCCGGGTGACTTTTCTAGATGCAAGATAGTACATTTCCTTTTCCCTATCCCCTCTTGTTGTTTTATAATTTTTGTAGGCCGCCTTCTTTTCTCTGACCGCTACCTGAACCTCACTGGACCACCAGCATGGTTTATATGACCTTGCTGCCTTACATTTCACCTTAGCGCAGGTCCTGACTGCCTCATGAAGTCCCCGTTTTATGACCTCCCATCTCTTTTCCACATTTGTCATTGATGTAATCCCCTTCAAATGATCCTTGAGAATATTTCCCATGCCCACAAAGTCTGCCCCCCTGAAGTCCACTGCCAGTGTCCTAGATCTCTCCCCCCTTCCCCCATGCTTATTTGAAACCAGACAGTATTGCGGCTGCTCCCAGTCAGGGGATCCTCTGCAACCAGGTCCCTTACCAGATGCCCATCTGCTAGAACCATGTCCAGGACATGCCCCTCCCTTGTGGGCTCCATCACATGCTATGTTAAGAACACATCCTGGAAGCCGTCAAGCAGCCTCTGCTCCTTGGCCACCTTAGAGGACATGGTTCCCCAGTTTGTACCTGGCATATTAAGGTCCCCCATCAACACCACTCCTTCCCCTTTTGGTCCACACTGGGCAATGATGTTGTCCAGCAAACCATCCTCCAGTACATCACCCATCCCGGGGGGCCTATATACTATACCCAGCTTGACCTTACCTCCTGCTGGGGTTCGTAAGGTGACCCATAAGGCCTCCATGTTTCCCTCTGCCTCTTCTACCCTAGCAATTTCTATGTCATCTCTAATGAACATAGCCACTCCACCCTCTCTGCCCTCCTTTCTATCCTTCCTAAGCATAGTGTACCCCCACACGTTTAGGTCCCAGTCATGGTTTTTGTTGGCCCACTTTTCCGTGACCGCTGCCACATTCACCCTCCACCAAACAGCATGGCCTGGAACTCTGCCAACTTGTTTCCCAAGCTCCTGGCATTTACTAACACCACCCCCACCCCTTATACCTGATCCCCTTTGTCAAGCCCCACCCAGGTTCCTTATACTTCCATCCTCCCTCTGCTCCTCCTGAAACCTCCTTCCCCAGTCAGTTCCCCCCTCCCCCCTTGGGTTTGAAGACTACACCCCTCATCTGGAGGAGAGGGCTTCTGGTCAGCCCCTCCCTTAGCCCTCCCCCTCACAAGTTTAAACCCCACCTTTCTTGAATGTAGTCAGCCACCCCCTGTTTA
Source organism: Neoceratodus forsteri (assembly GCA_016271365.2). NCBI lineage: Eukaryota > Metazoa > Chordata > Ceratodontiformes > Ceratodontidae > Neoceratodus > Neoceratodus forsteri. The sequence goes on along the minus strand of CM057452.1, from coordinate 702,632,565 downwards.
AGGACTTCCTTCCTTAACTGGGCAAGATGAAGTCTGTCCTTGGCATACAGTCCCTTATCCTCCCAAACTCCTTTCCAGTTCCCTAACACCCCCAACCCACTCTCTTCACCCCACTTCCTGAGCCAGTCGTTAACCTCTGTGATCTTCATTTTTTTCTCCACTGAGGTCTTGGGTACTGGCAATATCTCCGAAAAGGGAATGTTGCATCCATTATCCCGATAGACTCTGGCAAGTTCTTGGAACCTTGCTTGGATTTCCAAAATGCTATTTCCCTCTGGATCATTAGTTCCCAAATGCACCAGGAAATCCGGTTTCCCTCCACAATCCCTAACCAGTTCGTACACCATGAACTTTGCTCTGTGCACTGTCAGCCCAGAGATACTTACTACCTTCACCTGGCTATGGCATCCACCCCCCCTGTCCCTCCCACTGGATACCCCTAATCATTGAGTCTCCCAATAACAGAACCTTAACACCGACATCATCCTTATGGTTGGTTACCTACACTGTGCGCTCTCAACCCCCCATCCCCCCCTTTATTTGTGATCTCAATTCCATGGGAGTCTTCCTGCCTTATTAGAGACCCCCTTGTCATGCTCCCCTTTCTGCCTCCCTTGTTGTTTTGCCCACTTAAGTCAGTCCCCCACTGAATAGGTGTCCCCTTTAACCCTCTCGTATCCGAACCATTATCCTGGCCCTGATGGTTTCCCCTTCCCCCACACCGCCATCCTCCCCCCTTGTAATAGTACCCCTACCTCCAGAGGCCCTCTGTGGGTCCCCTTTACCTAGGGCCCCATCCTTGGTACAGACCCCCCTGCTGAAGGGGGGCCCCCTCCCCTGCCTCCTTGTCTTCCAGTTTCTCTCCAGTCATGCTCTCCTCCCTCATATCTGCAATATGTTGCATCTCCCCTATCTGCTTAACATTTATGTTTCCCCTTCTCCCTCTGGGACTATTTCTATCCTTTCAATTGCCGGTCTGTGATGCCCTATGGGTATCTGACTCCCTCCCCCTGGCCTCTGTATCAGTTTCCTCATTTCCACCAACTCCTTCCTCCCCCTGTAAGTTGCTTAGTAGCTCAAATTTATTGTAACACTCTATGCCAGCCTCCATCAAGTAACCTAAGTTTCCCCCGACTGCCCCTCTAAACTGCTTCTCTTCCTCCCCTCTTGCCCTGTTCTCCTTAGGAGCTCCCTTCCCACAGTCTGCTCTTTTAGGCTTCCCCACAACAGCCCCTCCCTTCTCACTGTCTGCTCTTCTAGGCTTCCCCACAACAGCCCCTCCTGACTCTTCCCCCTCCACTCTCTTTATTTTCAGAATGTTTACACCGTATGTTTTCCCCTTAGCATCAACATCCCTATCTAAGGGTCCTCCGTCCCTATTATCCCCCCTCCTGCTTGCTGTAACATAACATTCTGTAATTTCTGAGAGTTGCCCCAGCTTCCCCTCAGCCCCACCCTTCTGCCACCCATATCCACACCCCTTATCCTTGGACACCCCCCCAACTCCCGCAGCTTACTCCTTAAACAATAAACTTCACTCCTGATACAAGATAGCAGTCTACAGAGTAGGCAGCCTCCCTCTCTCCAGGCCCAATTGAGAATTATTGCCATCCCACAGCCTGTGCAACCTACAACCCTTCCAAAGGTGCCTGCCATGGTGAAATGTGGCCACCCTGTTTGTCCCTCTCTGTTCATAATGGCACACACCCCTTTTCTCAGTTCCTTCCTCTGTACTGGGTCCAGTCTTCTTTAACATCTTTATAGGTGACATTGCAGAAGGTCTGGAGGGAAAGGTATGCCTCTTTGCAGATGACACAAAGATCTATAACAGAGTTGATACACAAGAGGGCGTAGAAAAGATGAGAAGGGACTTGGCAAGGTTGGAGGAATGGTCAGACATATGGCAACTTAGATTCAATGCAAAGAAGTGCAAAGTAATGCACCTGGGAAACCAAAACCCAGGAGAAGAGTACACAATGGCAGGGGAGGTACTTACAACAACAAAAATGGAAAGGGACCTGGGGGTAATCATATAAGATGACCTAAAGGTGGGTAAGCAATGTGAAAAGTCAGTAAGGAGAGCCAGGGGGATACTGGGATGCATAGTACAGGGCATCATAAGTAGAAAAAGGGAAGTGGTTATTCTTCTATACAGACAGTTGGTGAGACCTCATCTGGAGTACTGTGTACAGTTTTGGATACCTCATCTATGCAAGGACATAGACAGGATGGAAGCAGTCCAGAGGAGAGCAACTAAAATGGTGCAGGGTCTGCAGCAGAAACAATATGAAGAGAGACTGAGAGAGCTTGATATGTATACTCTTGATGAAAGGAGGGACGGGGAGACATGATAGAAACTTTCAAGTACCTCAAGGGAATCAGCAAAGTCCAGGAGGGTAGCATCTTTCAGAAAAAAAGATGTGTAAGAACAAGGGGGCACACTTTAAAGATAGAGGGGGACGGCTCCAGGGTAATGTAAGGAATTTTTTTTCACGGAGAGAGTGGTGGATACATGGAACAGCCTTCCTGAGGAGGTCATTGGGTCTAAAACAGTGGGGGAATTCAAACATGCATGGGACAGACATAAGGCAATTATAGTGGGGGGGGGGTTAAGGAAGTAAGCTGTTGGTTAACTAGAATCTGCAGCTTATCCAGTAGGTAGGGAAATGGGCAGACTGGGTGGGCCAAGTGGTCCTTATCTTCTTCTACAGAGCTGATATCCCAAAAAGGTTACACAGTGGATGGGATACCGGTGTAATAGGCAGGCGGGTGAAGCACAGCCCTTCAATCCCAACCCCCAGTGGCTTTTCAGTATTTAAGAAAGCCTACAAAACAGGATGGGTGGGAGGGCTTTACCATCACTAGGCAAACATCACATTTAAATTTCACTCTAATTATCACTGCCAAACAAGTGTTCCCACACCCAGCACACAAGCCCCAATAGTTACAATATCACAGCCCAAGTAACAGTTCTAACTCAAAGTAGTAATTTTTAACACACAGAACTAATTTCAGGTACAAAACTATTCAAATATTTCAGTTAAAACAGAAGATAAAACCAAACCTCTTTCCTGAACAACCTCCTACTTCTGTCCAACTTACTTTTCACCTCTTGATTCAATGAACACACTGGCCACACACTGCATTAGCAGCTACAGAATATAGAGTAGCTGTGGGGAATAATGTATGGCTGGCCATACACAACAAGCCTGTGTTTCTATCGAGGGGTTGAGATAACAGCATACAGTCTTCAACAGTGAGCCTTGAGAGGTCCATGCTGTTATCTCAACCCTGAGATAGAAATATTATAAAATTATTATATTTTCTAATCTGTATTACATAGTCTGTGATTAGTATTATAAGTTTTGCTTTATTGTATGTCACTAGATGTCATTTCACTATGTAAGGATTAAATCTGGTAATTAACTCACTTGAGCCCTTACTGACACTTGATTGGATAAATGCACTGTTTGAATTTGGGGTCATGTGTATATAAACCTACAAATTATGTATGTTCACTATCTCTGATGAAGCCAGTAGTGACTGGCGAAATGTAGGAACTGGTGCATGCCTGCACCATTTTTTCCTGTATTGCACTGGTTGCTGTATGCTTGATGGACTGAGTAAAAGAAAAATTTAACAGCACTTTGGTGTTGGATACTTTTCTTTAAGTTTCCAGAACAGGGGTGAGTGCATTGCTCTCTGTGGACTAGTATTTGTTTTAACAACAGTACCACCGTTCCAGTGCTCGCTGCTAACCCAGTTCACTCTATAAATAACTTCCACTTCTATAAATAACTTCTGCTGTACAATCTGCAATCACAAGGATTCTCAGGGTCAGTAACAACACATAAGGAATAATGTATGGCTGGCCATACACAACAAGCGTGTGTTTCTATCGAGGGGTTGAGATAACAGCATACGGGCTTCAACAGTGAGCCTTGAGAGGTACATGCTGTTATTTCAACCCTGAGATAGAAACAAAGGGCAAGTTGTATATGGTCACCTATAGTTTATTTTTTTATAGTATATGGTTTTATATACTATGGCTTTTTTATAGTACATGGTTATACCGCTCAGATTACAGCTACCCTATATCCTGTAGCTGCTAATGCAGTGCGTGGCCAGTGTGTTCATTGAATCGAGAAATGAAAAGTAAGTTGGTGCAGGAAAGAAGTTGGGAGAACAGATTCTGTGTAGCCTTGCTTTCGGACCACTAAAGTTGCTGCTGCCAGGATTCAAGAAGCCAGTTTGGCTCTTTATTTATTTATTTATTTATTTAAGAGTTTAACCAGGAAGGCATGCTGAGCGGAGGCCTCTCGATTCCAGATGCATCCTGGGGTAGGGGAAAACAGGATAAATTACCGGTACAGTGCATATACAGGAAATGAAGTACAATAAGCAATTACACAAGGCAGCCACGAATACAGTTCTTCTACAGAGCCGATATCCCCAAAAGGTTACACAGTGGATGGGATACTGGTGTAATAGGTAGGCGGCTGAAGCACTGAAAGCTTTAGTAGAGACCAGAGAAAAAGGTGCATAGCAAACTTATACACTGAACAGCTAATTTTGAAGGTCCTAGAAGCCCCGAGAGGGCATGTGGATGTCGCAAATGTGGAGGGGTTGGGCTAGTTGCATGTGCAGGAGGGGGAGAAGTGCACCTTGAGGAGTTGGTTTAGGAGCTGGTTGCTGTCTGTGTGCCAAAGATCGACCGGTAGGGAGTTCCACAGTTTGGGCATATGGGAGCTGAAAACAGCTTGACCTTTGTTGGAGGATGTGCGTGGGACGAGAAAGATCCTGGAATCTGAGTTCCTGAGTGAGTACGCAGTGGGGGGCTGGACAGAGAGGACCGATTGGAGGTACGTGGGGAGGGATTGTGCCCAGAACTCAGCAGTGACCCTGGCGCAGTGTGCCTGTCTGCGGTCCTGTAGCGATGTCAGGTCAAGTGACTTATAGAGGATGCAGTGATGTGTCGAGGGTGGGCAGTCCAAGGCTAAATGACAGAAAGAGTGGTAGAGGGGATCTAGCCTGGTTAAGGTTGATTTAGTGGCCGTGCTGTAGATTACGTCCCCGTAGTCAAATATCGGGAGGATCCTTTTCTGTATGATTGTTTTGTGAGTCGGTAACGGTAGGCAGGCCCTGTTGTGATAAACAGCACCCAGTTTGGGATGTAGTTGTTTGTGCAATGAGTCGATATGCACAGAAAAATCTAGGTGCTGGTCAAGCCATACCCCGAGGTATCTGAATGAGGTGCAGTCTTCTAGAGGGGACCCATCAGTGTTGTAGAAAGTGGCAGTAGAGGGGAGATGGGAGAGTCTTTGCCACGTTCCAAAAGTTAGTGATATAGTTTTCTTTGGGTTGAGGAAAAGCTGGTTAGTACGGAACCAAAGCTGAACAGCATTGAAATCCTCCTGGAGTCTTTCCACAGTAACAGAGGTGGATGGACCCAATGCAAACATTACCGTGTCATTGGCGTACATGTGGATGAGTGAGTGCATGCTAGCTAAGGGCAGGTCATTTAGAAAAATGGAGAACAGTAATGGGCCAAGGACCAAGCCTTGAGGGACCCTGGAGATGACAGGGAGCGGGGCGGAGGTGCAGGAGACAATTTTTACCGCTTGGGATCTGCCTGCCAGGTAGGAATGGAACCAGCTGGAGACTGTTCCTGGCAGACCAGCTCGGGCGAGTTTGTTCAGTAAAAGGGAATGGGAGATGGTGTCAAAAGCGTTGGCAAGGTTGATGAAAATGGCTGAGGTGGTGTGCTCTTGATCCATACCAGCGAGGATGGCATCCGTGAGCCTTAGAAGTGAGGTGATAGTGGAGTGTGACTTCCTAAATCCAGACTGGAGGGTGCGAAGAAAGAGGAGGAGTCGAGAAAGTGGGCAAGTTGGGAGAGTACAGGGTGCTTCAGTAGTTTAGCCAGGATGGGGAGTAGGATATAGGCTATATCGTATGTAGCGGGTCCCCCGCTTTCAGAAGTGGATGACTGTGGCTCACTTCCAAACAGACAGGATTTCAGCAAGCGAGAAGAAGAGACTGAATAGATCTGTCAGTGGTGCGGCGATGGCAGGGTCAGATAGGTGAAGCAGTTTTGAGTCCGGCCCTGAGGGGCATTTACCTTTAGAGGGGTTGATGGCCTGCAGGGCTTTAAGCACTTGGTGGGAGTAACTGGGTGAAAGGTGAAACAGGAGGCCGAGGCAGTGGGTGGAAAAGTGGGGTGAGCTAGGAGTGGGGGTGGAGGTTAGGAGAGGACACACAGCTAGTAAAAAGGTGTTGAAAACTGTTGCCAATGAACCACGATCGGTGACGATGGAACCTTCAACATTTAGGTTTGGGGTTGGGGTTGGGTGGGGAGAAAAGTGAATTTATTGTTCTCCAGAATTTGGCTGGGTGGTTTATACTAGTGTGGAAAGAGGCCTCAAAGTATTTTGCTTTGGCCTGGCATAGTAGTGTAGTGCAGGAATTATGGAGTGCTCAGTAGCGTTGGTGAGCCACCAGGGTGCCGGCAGTCTTGTATGATTTCCAAGCCTTATCTCTGGCGTGAAGCTGGTCTATGATATTTGCCATGACCCACGGTAGGTGGGCACCCCTTACTCTTGACCTTCTATGTGGGGGTCCCAGATAGATAGAAATCTGGTTGTAAACAGTTCTAGGGTAGCGTTGATATTCGGAGCCCGGTGGATGCATGATCAGTCAACATATGAGAGGTCCTTTAAGAGGCAGCAAGGTCGAGAGATTTGAAAGATCTGGTGAGCAGCGTTCAGAGGGGGTGCTTTGGGCTGGAATATTTTTCTTACCATGTAGAGCATGTGGTGGTCACTTAAAGAATCTGGGAGGAGTCCAGCTACAAGTATTCTATGGGGGTTGGAGGTGAGGGCCCAGTCTAACAAGGAGTGATTCTGGGATTTAGGATTTAGCCTAGTAGCTGCAGATATTTGCTGTGTCTAGTGTAGGGTATTTACTTGGCTACGTAGCCTAGAGTTAGCAATGGAGAGCCAGTTGCAGTTGAAGTCTCCTAGGATGTGTAGCTTGCCCCCTACTGCGAGTGATTTTAGTGTACCCAGGTGATCCAGTACGGCGGGCATAGGGTTGTCTTGGGCACAGTAGGATCCCGCTATATTTACTGGAGTCATGTGCGGTAGTGTGATATTGATTAGTAGGGAGTCAGTGGATGGAGTAGGCAGGAGGAGCTGGATAGGAGTGAACTGGTGTTGAGATGAGATGAACAAGGCAATGCCTCCCCCTCTTTTTTTACCCTCATGGTCATGCCAAATGAAGGTGTATCCAGGGATTGCAATTTCTGTGTCTAAGTTATGGGGTTTGAGCCATGTCTCGGAGATTATCAGAATATCAGGATGTAGCATTAGACTGGTTGCCTGTAGTTCAGTGAGCTTGTTGAGTATACTACATATGTTCAGGTGGATTATCTTTAAACCCCTTGGTAGTTTGAGCGATGGGGAGGGGTTTGGGTTTTGGGGTTCAGGGTTTAACTCAACGTCCCTTGATAGGAGGAGCAGCAGAATTAGCAGCTGTCTTGTTTGTAGCATGAACCATTTGGGTATGCGGTGGGCATAGACTTGCTGCGAGGTTTGCTGGCCAGAGCAAGTGGAGGTAGTTTTTAATGCTGTCAACCCTACGTAGAAGGAGGGTGGCAGGATGGCCGCCCCCATAACCCAGCTAGTCTGAAGGTTAGGAGGAGGTTTCACGATGCAGGAGGTTGAATGGGGGTGGGCAGCGGCTAAACTGACTGTAGAGTATTGGTCATGCTGAGGCACTGGATATGAGGAGGGTGAGAGGGTGACGTAAAGTGCTAGGAGGCATAATACGATGAGGGACAGTGGCAGCATGATTTAGGTTGCTGGGTATGCAGCTGAGGCTTATGTTGGATTTTGGGAAGCCTCTAGTAGCTCAGTTTTGGATTACTGTGTATTGTAGTTAATACGAGTGAGGGCGGCCTCTAGTGGTTCAGTCTGATAAACTGCTAATGGGAAAGTTGGCTGATTGGCTAAAACCGGCACGTGATCCGCACTATAAAGCACTGAGTTTGCCTAGGGTGGGGGCGGCGGTAGTGGGGCAGCCGGCGCAGAGCGCCAGTGGGACTGAAATGCAGAGTGTTCAACAATTCCTGGAAGTTGGGCAAGGGTGGCGTACCTGGGAGCTCCTGTGAGTGGAATCGGTTGCTTTGTCTTGGGGAGGGCAGGACACATGGGCCCTCTCGACCGCCGAGTGCACTGAGGAGAAAAAGAACAGCCTTTATAGAGCCAGGTAGGCGGGAACAGCAGCTTCAGACAATTCATACTGTGCTTCCTGAGTGCTGTCATTTGAACTAAAATGGAGGCATTACTTGTTTAACACTTCTGTTGTAATTCAAACTCAGAAGCTTTACATAATTCCGACAGCTCAGAGGTTAAACAAGACTATTCAGCAGTTACAACTGAGCTTCCTGATGCTGTAAATTCAAACTAAAATGGTGGCTTTTTGTTCTTTAAACTCTGCTGTAAATTCGAATTCAGAATGGTGGCATTTAATACATATCAGCTAAGTAAAATTGGCTAGATACCTAAACTTGGAGACAACATTAGGCTTTAGATTATAACAATAAATTAAAGCTCCAAAGCAAAGTGCATTAAACACTGTGGAACTGGTGAGAATTGATTACAGAAAAACTATCTGTACTACTGTGCCTACTGGCTGAGGTGAGCCCTTAAAGTTGCCAAGTTTAAACGTTCATTTTTTTTCCCCCTGAAACACCGAGTGTTCAACAATCCCTGGGGAGCTGAGCTGTAGTGTGGCAAGTGGCGTACCTGAGTGCTCCTGTGAGGAATTCGGGTTGCTTTGTCTTGGGGGAAGGCAGGACACACAGGCTCGCTCAACCACCGAGTGCACTGAGCGCTCCTGTGAGGAATTCGGGTTGCTTTGTCTTGGGGGAGGGCAGGACACACAGGCTCGCTCAACCACCGAGCACACTGAGCGCTCCTGTGAGGAAGTCGGATTGCTTTGTCTTGGCAGAGGGCAGGACACACGAGCCCCCTCGACCACCGAGTGCACTGAGCGCTCCTGTGAGGAATTCGGGTTGCTTTGTCTTGGGGGAGGGCAGGACACACAGGCTCACTCAACCACCGAGTGCACTGAGCGCTCCTGTGAGGAATTCAGGTTGCTTTGTTTTGGGGGAGGGCAGGACACACAGGCTCGCTCAACCACCGAGCACACTGAGCGCTCCTGTGAGGAATTCGGGTTGCTTTGTCTTGGCAGAGGGCAGGACACACGAGCCCCCTCGACCACCGAGTGCACTGAGTGCTCCTGTGAGGAATTCGGGTTGCTTTGTCTTGGGGGAGGGCAGGACACACGGTTTCTCTCGTCCATCGAGCACACTGCACGCTCCTGTGAGGAATTCAGGTTGCTTTGTCTTGGGGGAGGGCAGGACACACGGGTCCTCATGGAGCACTGTATTAAAAAAGCTTTTGGGAAATGAAAGTTTGCTGCATACTTTACCGGGCTTTGTGTCCTGAAGGTTACCCACTGTATAATTTGTACGCCATGCTCCATGGAGTAACTTGATCATATTTGTGCAATTAAATCATTTTGTTTTTCCTTTTTTAACTTCTGAATGGACAATGGCCTAATTATGGCAGTCTGTAATCACCATAACTGAGCTTGCCCCTACAGCTGCTGTCACCCCTCACTGTTGAAGTATACCTGCACTCCCCTTGAAGACATCTCCTATTTTTTTTTATTTATTTATTAGCTTTTGGTAACCGGGTAAGTGCACTAGGCAACAAACCTGCCTATTTTCAGGCACGACCCGGGAGAGTACAGGACATTGTTATACATATTACAGTAGCACATGATGACAATAAGGTAAACATAAGACAGCAGGAGCAGTTAACAACATACATAGGTTATTAGAGCAGCATAATAACAATCACAATCAAATACAGTGCATAATAAGTGACATGTAGAACAAGAATAGGCTTGTGTCCGTGCCGCAGACCAACAATAGGGTGAAACAGATTACAAGCAATTGCAGTGTCCACGGGCATGCAGGTGAGAGAAGAGCGAGCTTTTAAATTCCCGGTGGGAGGCAGAATTTTTAACCTGAAGGGGGAGAGAGTTCCAGAACTTAGGAGCAAAGTGAGAGAATGCCTGTTCGCTCATTTTTGAAGAGCAAAGTCTGGTAGAGAGCATTGGGATAGAGGAGGACCTGAGGGTTCGGGTATGAGAGGCAGGAGTCAGCAGGTTCGCCAGATTGTCAGGGCTAGGAGGTCTAGTCAGGGAGTCAATAAAGCATCCCAGGGAGTAGGCCCGTAGATCCTTAGGTGATAGCCAGTTTAAACCCGAGTAGAGGAGGCAGTGATGAGTGAGGCGAGGGGCAGTTAAGGCGAATCTGCAGATGTTGTTATAGACGGTGTCTCATTTACTGAGTATAGAAGAGTTGGCAGTATAGATAAGGAGACGAGTGTATTGGAGCTGGGGTAAGAGGATTCCCCTTGCTACTGCTAGTTTGGCTGAAGGAGTGAGGGAGTGGCGCACACGATAGGCGCCACCAGTTTTTGCATTGACAGCTCAGCAAACCATGTTGACATGTAAAGACAAGTCAAGGAAGGGATCAAGTGTGACCCCCAGGTATTTGAAGGACGCCATGTTGGTGATGGGGGAACCATCAAGGCAGTGAACCGAGAGCCTGGGGGCAGTTGAGGGCAGTTTTTTTGAAGAACCGAACAGCATAGCTCGAGTTTTGTCCTGGTTAAGGTTTTGATGGTTGTACGAGAGCCAGCGTTGAAGGACTTGAAAGTCATTTGAGAGAGTGGAGTTGATGTCATCTATTGATTTAGACCCAGAGTAGAGTACAAGGCCATCAGCGTACATAAGGGTGCAGCTGTGTCAGGAAAGAGCAGGGATATCATTGAGGAAGAGTGAGAAAAAGAGAGGTCCAAGCATGGACCCCTGTGGAACTCCACGTGAGATTTTTATGGGGGAGAAGAGAGTCTTGTGGAAAGCTACCACCTGAGTGTGATTGCCCAGGTAGCTGCAGAACCAGGACAGAGTCGGGTCAGATGCTCCAATGGATTGGAGCTTCTTTATCATGAGAGGGTGATGAACCATGTCAAAAGCTTTGGATAGATCAATGAAGATGGCTCCGGTGAGAAGGCCATGGTCCATATTGCATTTTATGTCGCTGGTAAGTTGTGTCAGAGCCATGGTGGTGCTGTGACCAGGCCTGAATCTGTGTTGGGAGGGGGTTTGGAGATTAAACTTGGCAAGGTGTTCAGTTAGTTGGTGGTGGACTATTTTCTCAAGCAGCTTACTGAGAGTAGGTAGAAGAGAAATGGGTCAGTAGTTTGTCATAAGTTTGACATCACCCTTTTTGTGAATCGGGATGGTTCTGGACGTTTTCCAAATAGATGGGACAGTGGACGTATGGATTGAGAAGTTGAAAAGCCAGGTGACAGGCTTGGCCAGCCATGGTGCAAACTGCTTGAGGATACCTGCGTGCCGGGAGTGAGTTAAGTAGCTTACGTACTTCTCGGTATGAGGTTGGAGCCAGCACAAGGGTGGGTGGAGTGTGAGATGAGGAAGGGGCATGATGACAGTAATCTTGAGGCAGAGTCTGAGATGCACCTGGTAGCATTGAGAAGAGGGAATTGAAGGCGTTGACAATTGTACTTGGGTTGTTGCAGTGAATGCCTTGAATGTTCATGTCTGTTGGGGACTGCTGCTTATCACTGCCAAGAATTTCCTTTATTTGGGCCCAGTACTTTTGAGGGTTCTTGGAAGAGGATTTTAGGAGGTTCTTGTAGTAGGTACTTTTGGCAAGGCGAATTTCCCTTTTGCATTTGTTCCGCGAGGCTCGATAGGCTTCACAGTCAGTGCGAAGATGGGATACCTTCCGCACTGCCCAGAGTTTGTCCCTACTTTTGAGAAGCTGAAGTAGGGGAGGCGTTAGCCACTTGGTTACTTTCCCTGCCACCCTGCATGTGGCAACTGGGGTATGTAAGTTTTGTAATGCTAGAAGGACAGAGTTGAAATAGTCAGTTGCATAGTTAATGTCCTCAGTTTGGTAGAGAGGAGACCAGTTGATCAGGCTGAGATCATTTATGAAAGCATCAGCATTTAGGTGGGAGAGGTTAGGAAATGTGACTATTTTAGACAGGAAAGATGGGGTGATGGTGTCCCAGACACAGTAAACAGGATTGTGAACAATAATGGTGTCAGGAAGCATCCCGACCGAAGTAATGTATTCCTTTCTGTTTGTGAGTATCCAGTCAAGCAGGGTGGCACAGACGCCGCCCCGCGAGACTCTGGTGGGTTCCTGGATGATCTGGGATAGGTTTGCCTTACTAACCATAGAGAATAGGCTGGCTGAGCTGTTCTCAGACCAGTCAAGGTTAAAGTCCCCAAGGCAGATAATGTCATTTTTGCCTGTTATTGTTTTTAGGTTTTCCAAGAATTCAGAAACAACCATGGTAACAAATTTAATTTTCTGGGACTGTGTTTCTGGCTGCAAGCACCCCCCTCCTCTAAGTTACCATCTGGCATGCCCCTAAACACTAGGAGAGGGGCTTACAACATGGGGGCTCATCCAGGATTATTTAATGATCATTTTGAGGGTGCAAAAACTTTGCCTGGACTGTTACCATAGAAACATAGAATTTGACGGCAGATAAGGACCGCTTGGCCCACCTACTCTGGCCATTTCCGTACCTAACGGATAAGCTGCAGATCTTAGTTAACCAACAGCCTACTTCCTCCTACCCCCCCACTAGAATTGCCTTATGTCTGTCCCATGCATTCTTGAATTCCCCCACTGTTTTTGACTCTACGACCTCCTCAGAAAGGCTGTTCCATACATCCACAACCCGCTCTGTGAAGAAATACTTCCTCACATTTCCTCTGAGCCGTCCCTCCTCTATTTTTAAATTGTGCCTCCTTGTTCTTGCACATCTCTTTTTCTGAAAGATGCTAACCTCTTGGACTTTGTTGATTCCCCTGCGGTATTTGAAAGTTTCTATCACGTCCCCCCTCTCCCTCCTTTCCTCGAGGTTATACATCTTAAGCTCCTTTAGTCTTTCTTCATATGTCTTCTGGTGCAGACCCTACATCATTTTGGTTGCCCTCCTCTGGACAGCCTCCACCCTGTCTATGTCTTTGTGGAGATGGGGTCTCCAGAACTGTACACAGTACTCCAGATGTGGTCTTACCAACTGTCTGTACAGAGGGCCAACAACTTCCTGTTTTCTACTGGTGATGCCTCTCCCTGTGCATCCCAGTATCCCACCAGCCCTTCTTACTGCCTTCTCACATTGCTGGCCCACCTTTAGGTCATCTGATATGGCTACCCCCAGGTCCCTTTCAATTTTTGTTGTTGTCAGTATCTCACCCCCCATTGTGTACCATTGGTGTACAGCAGCATGGGAGATTTCTTTGCTGCCAGGCGCCATCTTTAGCTGTGAAATTTTGCACCTTCAGTAAAGCGCCATTTTTGGACTAATTAGCATACATTTAATGTATGCAGAACTTTGGGGACATTCTGCCATTGGCTAGAGGCTGGTTAAGCTGGGTCCAGGGGTCACAGAGCGAGGAGCGGGAGTGTCATTTTGTAAAGAACCACAGTGAGCTGCGCCATTAGTGATTTTAAGCCTGAGGAGAAATCTGCTAGCTAAAGACTCGCTATAATTTGAGCAGCAGCAGAACCAAATTAAAGACTGAAGAAAAGATGGCAGAAGCATCTGGTGATTGGATGAATATGGTCTCTGTTCCCACTTCATTCCTGTCTTGGTTATGGGAGGTAGCACAACAGGATAGCACCCAGAAGAAATGTGTGGTCTGTCACAGAACAGGAGGCCATGTGAAAGTGCTGTCAGTCTATTTAAATTGTGCCAATTGTGGAGCACCTCCTGCAGCCCAGCCTGCACCTCCCTACCGGCCTGCCTGGAGTTGAACCACCATCTCAGACTTGGTGAGCACAGACACTTCAAGCCTCGAAAACTGGGAGAAGGTGAAAACTGCAGACAGTGAGGTAGTGTCTGGGGGGAAAGGTGCTAGCCATCTGCCCAGCCCTTCTCCCCCACCACTGCCTGGCCATCCCTGTGGCAGAGGGAGAGGCCGTGGGATGGCAGGGAAGCTTAAGCCCAAGGAGCCCCCTGCCCATGTTATGCTCCCCGTGGCAGCAGATACCAAGAAGACAGCCCAAGAACCTCCCCCTTGGTACTGCAGGTGCTTCGGGAGCTGAAAAGCCAGATGCAGAACTGGAAGAGGTTATCTCTGAGGGAGACACTAGCACAGTAGAGGATACAGAGGGGATGGATGCTGAATCCCCTGCTCTGGGTGTCTGCCCTAGGTCCTTTACCTTTGATGAGCCTCTTTGGGAGTGAGACATTCCAAGGCCTTATCAGTTCCCCAGCTTACTTTTTCCAGATACCATCCCCAGGCTGTACCAAGTCTGCCAGAAGAGAAGAAAGGACATGGACACCCTCCACCCATCTGACCCCTGCTACTCGCAGTACACCTCGAGGAGTTGGCTGCTCAAGGATACTGCACCTAGGACCAGTGTGAGGATCATACTCGAGTGATCTCAGGTTGAGCACCGGGTAAGGAAAAGGATTAAAAAAAGAGTTCTCAGGAGAGAATTATCTATACCTGTGTGAGCATATTTGGGAGATCATCAAGGAAAGGAGTGAAGTCTGGGTCTTCGAAGGAGCCCTGGACAAAGTAAAGCAGTGAAGCAGAGGAAGTGCCCTGGACCTGGGAGGACACCAGCAGCAAGCCATCAGAAAGGTCAAACAGGGCCCGGTGGCACTGAGGGTTGAGGCGCTGGATACCACACCTCGCACCACGCTGGTGACCCGGGTTTGGAAACGCACCCGGGTTGACAGGGGGTCAGCGGGGGGGGTAGGATCAAGCATCCAGTGGACTGCTCTCCTATCTCGGGGAGGGTTGAGGGTTCCCACCATTCTGTAGCGGCCCCTGGTGGTGACCGGGGGCACTACTAGAGCTGGTGCAATTGGGGGTGGAGTGCAGCGGACGTCGGCACATTGTGCCTCAGATGTCATTGCATGTCTGCACTCCAGTGGAATTTCAGGAGGAAAATGGCAGCAATTGATCGGGCAGCTTGATGGCTGCAACTTCCTCACCCGGTGGGGCCTACCATGCATGATCGCATGCCGGTATTGGTTCCCAGCCTGTCGTGGGGATTGGGGGGTCTCTTTCGAGGGTACGGCAGCATATGCCAGTCAGTGTGCGGGTGAGTCTGCGGGTCGCTTGGGGAAGTGAAGCAGTGGCTGGATGATTTCTGGTCAGGCTGCAGGAGGAAAAAAGAAAAATACGATTAAAAAACAAGGAAGGCCAAACAGATGTGTACCTCCACGATATGGACTGGTGTGACATTAAGACTTTCACCATAATTCAGGATGGAGAGGGACAGAGGATCAAATGCTACATTATCTGTGAAAGCACTTTCGGAGAAGAGGTCACCAAGCCTGATCCAAAGTTGTACTATGCCACAGAGTTCCAGAATTAGTGATGCTTCTGTAACGCCCCCCCCCCCTACAAATGGGGGTTCCTGAACAGTCTTCCTTGAGCTTGCCTAAATGCTTACTGCCAGGCTGGTGTCCTGCGTTTATGATTGTCAGAGAGTGCCTGTATAGCCTCTGTGTACTGTCTCTTTAAGAGCTGCCTGGATTGCAGTTATAAGTAATCTGAGAGGGAGCTCTGTTGAAAGATGAAACTATTTGCTGAAAATCATTTAGCATGATAATGATAATGTAGTTTATCTAACCTGCCTTCTTTGCAGCAAGGACTGTTTTGTTAATCTTCACTATCTTGGACCTGGACTGCGAACTGGACCAATCAGTTCTGGTGGGACCTAAAATAGAGCAGGACTACAGGAGCTGTCAGGACTCAAAATCTGTAGGAATTGTAGTTTTGGGCTTTTGGCGCCTTTTTGCACCTGAAGGGGGAGCCTTTGTTGTGACTGACAGGAGGATCAGCCAATCAGACCTTTTGGATCTTGGGGAATTTCCCAGGCTGCTGCAGCTAGTTTCAATTTTGAGCTGAGAAGTGAAGTAACAGCCCAAGTGATTTTTGAGCAGCAGTTCTGCGTAGTTTTGCTTGGGAGAACTGTGAAAGGGCTGAGTTTTGGCCTGCCTGTCTGCCTGCAGTCCCTGAGAGGGAAAATAGAGTTTATTCGGACTGAATCCGGGTTGTGAGGACTATTTAAGCCACTGGACTGTGACCAGGCTTTAATCTGAAGAAGATCGAAGATTTGCTGAATGCGATAGGCCTGTCAGGATTTGCAGCTGCTTTTGAGTCCCCAGTTTGTGCAGATACTTTGAGATCGTGACCGAAGAACGGTTTGCCTGGTACAGTAGAATTTCCTTATGTAACCCCTAGGTGGCACTATCCCAAGGAATACTACCCCTGCCTGCTTGACTAGTAGCAGGTTAAGGGGCCTAGGTTCAGTGACGGGTGCCTCCACCCAAAGGTCAGGGTTGGTATTAGTCTGACTAACCAGGCCACAGCCCTCTGGGACACTGTGACCCCTCTTGTCTCCTGCTAGTGGCCCACACAGCATGCAGTGTTTATCTTCCCAACACCCCTGATAGGTTTTACACATACACCTAGATTTAACACTTACTCCCAGGACTGGTTCCTTCAGCTTGACTCAGGGGAACCCTGTAAAATAAGGTGATGCAAGACAAAAACAACTATGCAATACCTTAGGCATAAACAGACACCATCGTCAATGTAGATTGCAGAAAAAGAAGTAGATCTGATTTATTCTGGGGGGCTATAAGAAGGATGGGGGTAATCAGGTTAATTGGCTTAAATGCACTATAAATATTATAGTTGTGCATGCAGTCACTGTCCCTATCAGTCACTCTCTGGGTACCCAGGATGGAAAGGTGGGGCTAGCCAGGACCGTTGCCTGGGGTAGGCCAGCATTGCAGCTGGTAGGGGCCCTGTGAGGAAGAAGAATTAACATGCACACCCACTGAGTGTAATCCGGAGCCGGATGGCTCAGTTCGTGGAAACAACACAACAAATTAATCAGATGACACACTTGTGATTTAAAAGATATGTTGCAGGGAGCTACCCTGTTTACTACTCACGATACCCAAAGCTGAAAACAGGATAGATGATGGTTGTTCTGGACTGCCAGAAGAAGCAGAGTAGGGAGACAATGCCCTTGTGGCAGGGCCCCACTGCATTTGAAATTCAGCCTGAATGCAAGCTGGGTACAGCTTCCAGCCTTCAACACACAGCTCAGCTCAAGGGGGAAACCAGGTTGTGACCCCTCTCCAGTTCACAGCACATTTATATGTAACTAAGGACTACTGTACCAGGCAATCAACTCCTCGATACTGATCGCAAAGTCACTGCTACACCCGGGAGCTTGAAGTTAGCTAAAGTCCTGACAGGCCAATCTCGCTTGGCAAAATCTTCGATCTTCTTCAGGTTGAGCCTGGTATCCCTCCAGTAGCTTACTTCACAGCACACCGGGTGGATCACTGTCTATTTTTCTTTCCCTCTCTCTCTCGGTAAAACGGCAACAGACCGGGTTTCGGGCCTTCCACGGTTCTCCTGCGTGAACTACTTCGCAACATGGCTGCTCGATTATGCGAGCTCCTTCCTCTTTGACTTCCAACTCGAATCTGGCTTGCCAGCAGACAGCTCAGGGGATTTCCCTTAGATCCAAAATATTCGGTTGGGCAATTTAGCTGTCAATCACAGTAAGAGCTCCCCCTTCTGTTGCAAAAAGGCGCCAACAGTCTAAAACTACAAATCCCAACTGGTAATCCATATAGACCCATTCCAGCAGGCTCCATTTTAGAGTCCCCCAGTACTGATTGGTCCAATTCGGCAGTTCAGAACCAAAATGGTGGAGCTAAACTGAACAGTCCTTGCTGCAAAGAAGGCAGGTTAGAATGAACACTGTATCTTTACCACTCTAAATGTTTATCAGCAATTAGTTACATCTCTTAACAGGGCTCCCCCTGCGCCACTAGCAAAGGCAGAAATGGAGTGAGGATTCAGCAGCCCGGGCAGGATTCGGGCATGTGAACACACAGTCCCCTCATAAAGATTAATTATGACTGCAAACAGGCAGCACTTAAAGAGACAGTACATGGAGGCTTTAAAGGCGCTCACTGGTAACGACATTTAAAAGGCTTTAGCACAAAAGACCAACCAGGCAGTGAGCAATTAGGTGGACTCTTGGAAGACTTTTCAGTGACCCCCATTTGTAGGGGGGTTACACCCTTCCTGGCCTGGAAATACTTGGTATCCACGTCAAGTGAGTACCATCACAGTAATTTCAAGTGTAACTTATCTTATACATCTATACCACTAGCATATTAAGCCTATAACTTCTAAAGCATTTGGCAACGTATTAAAGTTTTACCATACACATTTCCTGTATTTCACAGTACACTACATTTTCTAAATCACATCACACATTGGTTACACAGATTATTCAGATACACCCTGCAATTTGGAATTAGGTTATTACCTCCTGCACATTGAACAATGATAACGGGGGCCCTTTCCTATTAGCTACCTTGGGGCTGGATGGGGCAGGGGCACCATACTTAGAGGGCAGAACAATCAGCCGGGAGTTAGCACTCAAAATCAGTTTGGGTAGGAAACTTTGGGACACATAAACTCCCTTGTGGACTACACTGAGAGGCAAATCCACTGGCCTCCCAGGGGAATCATAGTTGAGGCGCACTATTGGTTTGACAGCTTGGCAAGTCTTCCTGGGGGGAATAGCCACAGTCTTGGTACCTTTCACCTCAATCTCTGCACTTTTCTCACTTGCAAGGGGGGCCTCTGTCTGAGTGAAAGAGTTCAGTCTTGGGGCACTGTCAGCCCCTGGCTCAATAAATTCAGGTTCAACACCACCCGGCTGACTGAGATGGCCCTCCGGCACTGAAAAGAGCCATCATCACACTCAAAGTACTCTTCAGGTTCTGGCAGGTCACCAGTCTGCCCCAAATCTTCTGTCTCTTCCTCAGGTAACTCACATAGTTCCACCATACACAGCGACTCAACATCATCAGACCTGCCACTCTGCATTTCACTCTCAGGGAGCATTAGCTCCAAGGATAAAGCTGGGGGGGTTAGGCAGTCCAGAAGGTCCAGCTTCATCCCCACTATTGACCATGGGGTTGCCTTGAAACAGTTGACTCAGTTCATAAGAGGGGTAATAACCATAGCTGCACTCGCTCTCATCAGAAGTGGACTGACGATCATCATCAATTAGGGTTTGCTGTGGAGAAAACCTTAAGTCAGTAACCACAGGGACAGGCTTACTCTGGTTTCGTTTTGCAGCAGCCCAAGTCACTGGTCCAGGGAGAACTATCTCTGGGGGCTCAGCTTCAATCAGGATTTGGCCAATGGGCAACAAATGGTTACGGTGCATGGTATTGACATCTTTTGAGTTGTTTTCAGGCTTCACTTTGTACACAGGTAAGTCATTCAATTTGTCTACTACGATATGGCGAGGATGGTGCCACCGATCAGCAATTTTGTGTTTGCCATGCAATCCCAGGTTCCGCAGCAATACACGGTCTCCAGCTCGAAGCTCTTGGGCCTTCACTTTTTTATCATACCTTTCTTTATTAGCTAAATTTCTCTTTGCAGCCATTGTCTGAGCTAGTTGGAATACATGGTTCAATTGAGCTTTTAGCTTTTGCACATATTGTAGGTAATTTTCATCTCTGATCCCATCAGGTGAAAACCCAAAACAAACGTCCACTGGTAACCGAGCCTCCCTCCCAAACATGAGGCGATAGGGAGAGAACCCGGTAGCATCATTTTTTGTACAATTATAGGCATGGACCAAGGTGCTAATCTGCTGGCTCCATTTAGGCTTGTCTTTCGGGTGGAGAGTGACCAACTTATCAAGCAGGGTGCAATTGAAGCACTCTGGCTGGGGATCTCCCTATGGGTGATAAGGCGTGGTCCCGGACTTCCGCAACCCCCACCCCATAGAGAGAGCATTTCTTTGATTAAGCGACTCTCAAAGTCTCTGCCTTGGTCAGAATGAATTCTTTGGAGGGCTCCATAGTGAACAAAGAAATTTTCTATCAGCACCTTGGCCACAGTGGATGCTTTTTGATCTTTGGTGGGGAAGGCTTGGGCATAGCTGGTAAAAAGATCAGTGACCATCAACACGTTACTGACGTTCCGCTGATCAGGTTCCAAACTTAGAAAGTCAATACAAACTAACTCCATGGGTGTGCTGGTGGTGATGTTAACAAGGTGGGGGGAGCCCTCTGTGGCAAAGCCTTTCTCTGTAGGCAGCGACTACAAGTTCATACATGATGTTCAACATCTGCCCCCATTTTAGGCCAGTAGAATCGGGACCACACCAGGTCAAGGGTTCTGTTGATGCCGAGGTGGCCCATGTGGTTGTGTAGGGATCTCAACACCAAGTCTCTGAACTCTGTGGGCAGGACCAATTGTTGCTTGTCTACTTGACCCCCCCCCATCTACAGTCTCTCGGTACAGCAACTGATTTATTAGCTTCAATTTTGGGCCTTCTTTGTACAATAGTGCAGTTCTGAAGTCAGAGGAGTGCAACTTGGCCACGTCTTTCCCTGTGTAGAGGGCTTTAAGGGTTGATCGGATAATTGGGTCACGAGATTGAGCTCCCTGAAGGCTGTTATTATCAAACTGAGGCAAGGCACAAATATCAAGCACAGAGAAGTGACAGTACGCATCGGGTATGCAAGTCTCAGAGGGGCCCAGACAGTCTACCAAGCAGTCCACTGGATACGTGGATATCTGTTCATCTTTGTCAAACTTTTGGCACAGGGCTTGAATAACAGGCTCGGACAACCTGACCCAATCACTTTTGGAATTAGGCCTCCGGGAGAGGGCATCAGCATCTATGTGATTCAGGCCTGATCTGTATTCAATAGCATAATCATAAGTCGACAATGAAGAAAGCCACCAATGCCCAGTAGCATCCAATTTAGCTGAAGTCTGTACATAGGTTAGGGGATTATTATCGGTCTTTACTAGTATCTTTGCTCCATACAAGTAGTCATGTAATTGGTCAACAATGGCCCACTTCAATGCCAAGAACTCCAATTTATGTACAAGATGTTTTTTTTCTGACGGAGTTAGACTTCTACTGGCAAAAGCCACTGGTCTAAGGTCATCTTCATGCTCCTGATACAATAAAGCCCCCAAACCTAGTAGGCTAGCATTGGTGTGTAACACATAGGGTTTAGCAGGATCGGCATAAGCAAGAACAGGAGCATGGGTGAGTTGATATATGATTTCATGGAAAGCAGCCTCACAGTCAGGTGTCCATCGGGGCCCAAAAAGTTCACCCGGGCGGAAATATGCCCTATCTGCTTCAGTGGGAGCTATTCCTTTGTATTTTTTGTTCGTGGGAGGGTAACCCTGTGTCAGATTCAACAATGGGCGAATCACTCTTGAGTAATCCTTTATGAACCGACCGTAATAACCACAAAAACCTAGAAAGCATTGTAATTCTTTTAAATTGTGGTGCTGGGGCCAGGTGGTCAAGGCCTCAACTTTGCTAGGATCAGTCTCTATCCCCTCGGTGGACACTATGTGCCCCACATACTTTACGGATGTCTGAAGGAACTGGAATTTGTTGATGGACAGTTTAAGACTGAAGTCTTCCAGTCAGTCCAACACTTTAAAAAGTCAGCTCTCATATTCCTCCAATGAACTAGCAAACACAATAACATCATCCAAGTATACCAGGCACTCCAACAAGTTCATGTCTCCCACTGTACGTTCCATCAGTCACTGAAAAGTGGCTGGAGCACCTGAGATCCCCTGAGGCATCCTCATGAACTCATAGAACCCAAGCGGAAAGATGAAGGCTGTTTTCTCACGGTCTTCCAGGGCCATGGAGATCTGGTAGTACCCACTGCAAAGATCCAACACTGAGAACCACTTGCTTCCATTTAAACAGTCCAATGCATCTTGAATACGGGGCATGGTGTATTGATCGGGGATGGACCGCCTGTTAAGAGTCCTGTAATCCACACACATTCTTACTGTCCCATTCTTTTTCCTCACCACCACAACAGGTGAAGCATAAGGACTTGTGGATTCTTGTATCACACCAGCCGTGAGCATTTCCTGCAGGTGTCTTCTTTCATCATCTATATCTGCTGGTGCTAAACGCCGAGGCCTCTCACGGAAAGGCCATTCATCTTGCAGGTGTCTGTGATGCTCCACTCCTCTGACACATCCCACATCCCATTCCTTCAGTGAAAACACCTTATCTCTCTGAGTGAGTCTCTGGCTGATTCTAGTCTTCCATTCCGCTGGCAACGGGGAGTCACCAAAGTCAAATAAGTCGGGTGTCACTTGGTCAGTCACTCCAGATGGTCTGTTACTAGGCAGCACTGTGGTGTCTGCACAGTGTATGGTAGCTAAGGTGCAGCCTCTATTCACCCAAATATCTCGATCTGACACATTGTGAACCTGGACCATGACCCGTCGGGCACAGGCATGAGCACAAATGGGTAAGATACTGGGCTTAATCAGCAACCCTTCCAGCAATTTCCCATCGTCTGGAGCATCCAGCATGAGTATCTTATTCTTGACATCTTTCCATAATCAGACCTCCCCTTGTAGGGTGCACTGGGTGTTGGGGCCCAGGACCATTGACTCAGGATCCTTCTTCCATACCACCCTGACTGGTTCATCTTGATCCACCTCTTCGGCATTCTGCCGAAACTCAAATGCTCTTTTAATCAATGGGGAATCCTCAAAGTCCTACCAGTTCGTTGCCCCTGTTTCTCATAGCATAGCTGAGTCAATCTCCCAAACATATGAGCATTCATCCCAATTAGTAGAGGGATCCCATCATACAGTCCAGTAGTGGGACACACCAAAGCTAAGGTCTCCACTTGCTCTGCCACTCCAGCCACTGAAGTAGGGAAAAACAACCAAATCCTGATATACCCTGCATGGGGTAGGCCTTTTCACTCAACCCCCAGACAGGCAGTCCTTCCAATGGCTGTAGGGGCACATCAGGCAAGTGCTTCCGATACCAGTCCTGAAACATTATAGTTACTTGGGAGCCACTGTCAAGCACAGCCTTGGTAGACACTCCATTCACCTTCACTGTTATCTCTATGGAGAGGTACACTGTATCGGACCATTCCGGTGCCACTGAGGTTGGTGTTGATCTGGCATGGGCTTTGGTGGTGTAACTTTTCCTTACAGCTCCCCCTGGTGGCGAATTATTATTTTGTCTAATCACAGCCAATAACCGGACAGTGACCCTCCTCAAATTCTCCGGTGAACAGCAGAAGAAATGGATGTGTTCATCCTCTCCACATTGATAGCAAAAAGTAGGCTTTCGAAGGTCTCGTGGGGTTCACGGGCCATCTCCTGATTTGCGTACCACAGGAGTAGTGGAGGGCTCATCTTTGGCTCGTGCTTTGGTTTCATGATCCTCTGGACTTCCACCAGGGTGAGGATTCAGTGTGGTCTGCAGCAAGTCCCCCATTAATGATCTCAGCTCTCGCACCTCTTCCAGTAGGTTACTCTTAGCTCGGGGCTCCGAAGAAACAACATGCACTCCCACTCCACCTTTGGCCTCTGGGAATGCCTGATACTGGTCAAGCTTTTGGGCTGCTTCAGTCAACTCTTTGATCAACTCTCTCAGCTGCTGGACCTCGACTGAGTCACTCCTCTCAGGAGTCGGGCAGGTACCGACCATCCCCACATAGGGCTCCCAGCCCTCTTCATCAGTCTCAATTTCACAAATTTCCTTCATAAGATGACAGTGCTCAGGGGGGTTAGCTTCCCTATCTTGTAACTTGAGTTTCAATATCATTACACTAGAGTGTTGGGCTGACTTTAGGATATGGTCCAATCTGACCCAGTTCAGTTCCTTCTCGGGCACTCCCCCTTTTCTGTGGGCCCTCTGCAGAGCCCTTTCAATCCTGGTAACAAAAGCGGACAGTTTCGAATTTTTCCAGATTAGCTGACTTGAACTTCCACAACAAGTCATCCCCCAACTCAGTACTACCAAACACCCCTTCCAGTGCAGACAGGTATTCAGCTGCTATAGCCTCTGGACTAGTTGTTCGCAAGAAATGGATGGCTTCCAGGGCAGGGCCCCTCAAGGTCTCCATCAGCCTCTTTCTCTTTTCCCCCTCTGAAATTTGCCATTCTTGTACTAAAGGAGTGGCATAGTCCATCCATGTTTCCAAATCATCCTCCCCTGGGGGCACTGGGACTATGCCCAAAAAGAGTCTGAGCTTTCGGTTGGAATCCAACTGTATTGAGGGAATCACTATGGGGGAGGGAGCCACAGGAGAACTCTTTGGAGAAGCACGGGAGGTGGCTGGGGAGTGCAGGGGCGTGTGTTCCTTTGTAAGGTCTAACACCTTTACAAGCTCTTGGGCAGTTCATCCTTCAGACGCTAATAGTTTGAGCAACTTATCCTTGAACCCTTCTATACAGGGGGACCCACCTGGGGTAATCGGATCACTGTGCAGGTGAATGACACTCCACCCTTTCTGGGTACCCTCAGGCAAAATAAGAGGGGTACTTTCTCTGGATCTATCGGGGAGCCATAGGAGAGCAACACTATCATAGTCTGTTTAAACAAATCTGCATCTCTCCCCTTTACCTCGACTTAACCCAAACCCTTAACATGCTCCACAGTGGCTACAGTATCAGCATTAGCAATCCCTAATGGGACATTCAGTAATAGGAGAGCCTGTCGGGGGGTCCAACCCCTCAGCCTCACTCCACCCCATCATTCGGTGCACTAACAGCTTATGAGGGGCAATTTTCAGCTCGGGCATAGCGAGATCCTCCATCTTCTCCCCAAAACTAAACATGGCAGGGTAACTTCTTCCCTTGGCCATTAGAGGACGCTAATCCCAGTGGTGCCTCCAAGATATAACACCTAAGTGGCGCTATCCCAAGGGCTACTACCCCTGCCTGCTTGGCTAGTAGCAGTTTAAGGGGCCTAGGTTCAGTGACAGGTGCCTCCACCCAAAGGTCAGGGTTGGTATTAGTCTGACTAACCAGGCCACAGCCCTCTGGGACACTGTGACCCCCCCTTATCTCCTGCTAGTGGCCCACACAGCGTGTAATGTTTACCTTCCCAACACCTCTGATAGGTTTTACACATACACCTAGATTTAGCATTTGCCCCCAGGACTGGTTCCTTCAGCTTGACTCTGGGGACCCCCTGTAAAATAAGGTGAGGCAAGACAAAAACAACTATGCAATGCCTTAGGCATAAACAGGCACCATAGTCAAAGTAGACTGCAGAAAAAGAAGTAGATCTGATTTATTCTGGGGGCCTATAATAAGGATGAGGGCAATCAGGTTAATTGGCTTAAACACACTATAAATATTACAGTTGTGCATGCAGTCAATGTCCCTATCAGTCACACTCTCTGGGTACCCAGGATGGAAAAGGGGAACTAGCCAGGACCATTGCCCGGGGTAGGCCGGCATTGCCGCTGTTAGGGGCCTTGTGAGGAAGAAGAATTAACATGCACACTCACTGATTGTAATCCGGAGCCAGAATGCTCAGTTCATGGAAACAACACAACAAATTAATCAGATGACACACTTGTGATTTAAAAGATATGTTGCAGGGCGCTACCCTGTTTACTATTCACGATACCCAAGGCTGAAAACAGGATAATGGTTGTTCTAGACTGCCAGAAGAAGCAGAGTAGGGAGACAAGGCCCTTGTGGCAGGGCCCCACTGCATTTGATAGCAGGCGGATTCAGTCCGAATGCAAGCTGGGTACAGCTTCCAGCCTTCAACACACGGCTCAGCTCGAGGGAAAAAACAGGTTGCGACCCCTCTCCAGTTCCAAGCACTTTTACATGTAACTAAGGACTTATGTACCAGGCAATCGACTCCTCGATACCGATCGCAAAGTCACTGCTACACCCAGGAGCTCGAAGGTAGCTAAAGTCCTGACAGGCTGATCGCGCTTGGCAAAATCTTCGATCTTCTTCAGGTTGAGCCTGGTATCCCTCCAGTAGCTTACTTCACAGCACACCAAGTGGATCACTGTCCAACTATTTTTCTTTCCCTCTATCTCTCGGCAAAATGGCAACAGGCCAGGTTTCGGGCTTTCCACAGTTCTCCCGTGCGAACTACCGCGCAACACAGCTGCTCGATTATGTGAGCTCCTTCCTCTCCAACTTCCAACTCGAATCTGGCTTGCCAGCAGACAGCTCAGGGGATTACCCTTAGATCCAAAGGTTCGGCTGGGCAGTTTAGCTGTCAATCACAGTGAGAGCTCCCCCTTCTGTTGCAAAAAGGGGCCAACGGTCTAAAACTACAAATCCCAACTGGTAATCCATAAAGTCCCATTCCAGCAGGCTCCATTTTAGAGTCCCCCAGTACTGATTGGTCCAATTCAGCAGTTCGGGACCAAAATGGTGGAGCTAAGCTGAACAGTTCTTGCTGCAAGGAAGGCAGGCTAGAACAAACACTATATTTTTATAAATGTTTATCAGCAATTAGTTACATCTCTTAACAGGGCTCCCCCTGCGCCACTAGCTATGGCAGAAATGGAGCAAGGATTCAGCAGCCCGGGCAGGACTCGGGCATGTGAACACACAGTCCCCCCATAAAGATTAATTATGACTGCAAGCAGGCAGCACTTAAAGAGACAGTACATGGAGGCTTTAAAGGCACTCACTGGTAACAACATTTAAACGGCTTTAGCGCAGAACACCAACCATGCAGTGAGCAATTAGGTGGGCTCTTGGAAGACTTTTTGGTGACCCCCATTTGTAGGGGGGGTTATACTTGCATGTAAATGTGCTGTGTATTGAAATTGGGTCGTGATTTGGTTCCCCACTGTGTGAACTGTGTTCTGTTTGCTGGAACCTTTATCCAGCCTAATCAGACTGAATCCGCATTCATCTCCATTCGGCCTGGGCCATGCCAAGCTGGCCCTGCCAGACTACCCCACTGCACAGAGAAAGCCACCAACGAGAGACCTGCCTGGGGATCAGCCCCCTGCTCCACGCTTGAACAGGAACGATGCCTCGGCGAATCGTGTGGGCCCTCCTTCTCCTGGCACTCCAGATTAACCACCTGCTGTCTCGATTTTCATCCAGCCTGTGTCCAGTCTTGGGTATCCTGAGTAATCATCAGGGTAGTTCCCTGCAACAACAATCTAATCTAAAAGTGTATCATCTGATTGTCTTGCTGGTTTCTTTTCATGAACTGAGCCCTCCGGCTCCAGATTACAAATAGTGTGTGTTGTGCATGTTGTTTTCTTCCATCACAGGGTCCCAACCAGCTGCAACATTCCTGGCTAGCCCACCATTCTCCATCTGGGTACACAGAGTGTGTGACTGTTTATGGACCCTGAAGTGCATGCATAACTGTTTGATTGATAGAGCCTTTAAGCAAATTAACCTGATTACACCCCTCCCTTGTTCAAGCCCCTTAAATAAATCAGATCTAACTCTTTTTTGCATTTACCCTGACTGTGGTTCCAGTTTGTGCAAGAGTACTGTACTGCTGTTATTTGCTGTGTATAAGCTTGTTTTACAGGGGGTCCCCAGGGCTGGGCCAGAGGAAAGCCCTATGGTAAGCACAAACAGTGTGGGTACTTGTGTGGTGTATCAGGGGTATTGTGAAAGTGATTATTGTGTATTGTTCCAGCCACTAGTAAGGAAAGAGGGGGGGTTACAGTGTCCCGGAGGGCTGTGCCCAGGTTAGCTTGACCACTATCAACCCTGACCTCCAGGTGAAGGCACCCATTTCAGAACTCAGGCCCCTTAACCTGCTATTAGCCAAGCAGGCAGGAGTAGTAGCCCTTGGGATAGCGCCACCTAGGGGTTACACTTCCTGTTCTTAAAAGACTGCACCATGAAAGAGCTGTGTCCAGACTCCCCCCTCCCGATGCAGGCCTTGGCATCGGATGAAAGGAGCAGGAATGAAAAAGAAATATGGACCCACTGCTGGGTGCTGGATGCTGAGTGAGATCAACCCCTTTTATTGTTATTTGTTGTTTACCTTGTTTTAGAAATATTAAGGGATTGACTCCGGAGTAAGTTAAAATATGTGTTCTTTTGTTACAAAAAAAAAAGAGTTCTAGTTAGTAAAATTTAGCAGGAGGAGGCGGGACTGGAATATGACCCTCTGGGACTGATAGTTAAACCTTAATGCTGTGAGAGGGTATGTAAGGCTAGTGTGAGAGGGTGTGTGTGAGTAAAATGTAGTGTTATGCCTGTATTTATTTAGTTTTTGTTGACCAGGTAAGTGCACTAGACAAATCCTGCCTATTTTCAGGCACGACCTGGGGGAGGGGGATACAGATGAATGCCAACTGACCTTGAACCAGATTAAGCTGTTGGTGGTAATTTTTTTTTTTGTGAATGAGGGAAATTTGGCCAGGACACCAGGGAAATTCCCCTACTCGGCTGCTGTTCTGCTGCCAGTAGGGGAACAGGCCATTTCCAAGATGGCCACTCGAAGTGGATCATGGAAGGAGGAGGACGACTGCAGAGTGGGAGAGGTAGCCTCGACTCCTGCTCTAGGTGGATTGGAGGCGTCAGCCTGGCATGGCTGAATTTGATTCAGATATTGAGCTTCAGACTGAAGTCATAAATTGGGAGCTTTAGATGAAAAGAAAAGGCAAACAAGGATATTTCTTTTGGCATAAAGTCTTCTAAGATGGAAAAGGAGTCTTTGGGAGATGGCTCTATACAAAATACAGAAGAGGAAATCCCTATTCGGCAGAATCGCGGTTTGAATCTCGGAGCTGTGAGGTCCGTTTCATTAAGTGTACTGGATGAGTCAGCTACTGCAGGTGATTTTGTGGAGCGAGACAGCGGAGCGAACCTTCGGACTAGGAAGCTGGAAGGTGTACATTTTACCAGCAGGGCAACAGTTTCTGACGAGGATCCTAAAATGTTATCAGGTACTGTGTCCACTTTTAATTTAAATACGTTGGAGAGCAAACAAACGGAAAGTGTTACTGCCGCTAAGTTAAATATAGAAGCTCCCCTCCAGCCGTCTGAAGCTCCGAAGTTCTACGCTGGTCTAATTGACAGCAAACCCAGAGCGTATGTTTGCAGCACAGAAACCAACACACAGGCGGAGTTAAGAGACGAGAGTAGTCTCGCTGAACGGAGCCCTGCAGGGAATGGCTCCAGTGTTTCTGCCGAAAAAAAATCGCTCCTGTTAAATTTGGACCAGGCTGGCAGCTTTATCGCAGCATGTAGCGAGTGCCCACAGCTTGCTATGACTTTGGCAAAACGATCTAATGAAGCGAAAGCTAGCTTAAAAACTGTTTCTCCTGCCCTGACTGCAACCTTCTGCAATAATGAAACTGCTCCTTTGAGTAAAGCAGTGGGATTTGTATTAAAACACCTAAACCAGGATGAGCCTTTAGCTGCTCCAACTGTGAGATATCATTCTTCAGAAGGTTCACAAGCTGGGGTGACAGAGTTTTTTTTCCCGGACAAAAATAAAAAAAAATTTTACTCCAATTTTAAATATACAGGATAGAAAGATAGAATCTCCTTTGTTAATGGAAGATGATATGCAAGTTTCTTGGTCTCCAGATAAAGCTTTAAGCGAGGCTGGTTGGATTCAGACTGACACAGGTGTGTGGAAGCCTGATCCAACTTGGGCCTCAGAGTTAACTTTATCTCAACATTCACCAGAGTGGGCTCCTGTTGTTCAGCAGCAGAAAGGGGCAAATACTGGGGGAAGTAATCAAATAGAGAAGGAGGATTTATGCCTTCCGAGTGGCTCCACTGGTTTGATTAAGCCTTCTACTGCACCTCTAACTCAGGAAACTCAACTGCAGGATACCTTACAGAATCCCTCAAAAGAGATTTCTT
The DNA here is from genome assembly GCA_016271365.2 of Neoceratodus forsteri. Lineage (NCBI taxonomy): Eukaryota > Metazoa > Chordata > Ceratodontiformes > Ceratodontidae > Neoceratodus > Neoceratodus forsteri. Next base: position 702,602,706 of record CM057452.1, on the reverse strand, counting down.
TGCCCCCTCCCCCCGCTCAAAAACCTTTAATGTCAGAACTTTTTGCGAATTCACATAGAGAAGCAGCTCCCAGGCGGAATGCTGTGAGTTTAAGGTATAAAAGGGGTTTGGAGGTTAGGACAGATAGGCACTATGTGGGGAAAACACTACTAAAAGATTCATTACATTTTTCCCCACAGGATGTTTATGCCTTCATAAATATTTCAGGGGAAGATAATTACGATGTGAGTTTTTGTTCTCAGCATGCTCTAGACCTTTTTTGGACTAGATATGGTCAGGTTAAATTTTCTCCTATATGGGCTCCCTTTATTGTTATCCCTCTATCCAAGCCCTTGATTAAATTCGTTACTGTTATGTTTCGGAATGAAGGGGTTTGGGTAGAAGATATAACCTTTTGGTTGAAAAAAAGGTGTGAAGTTTTGAGTGAACCAGAACCCATTTTGGACACAGAGCATTTCTGGACTGGGGGATGGAAGTATAAAATTAAGTTAAGACAAACTGAAGCAGGGATTGAGCATATACCTAACTCTTTTTTATTGGGGAAAGACAGAGGAGAATAGTGGGCAACCTCGTGCATGCTACAAGTGCGGGGCCAGAACACATCTTTCCAGTGTGTGTGATCAACCTAGATGTGACAATTGTGGGGAGGTTGGGCATTTAACTATGTTCTGTAATAATCAATCGTGTTGTGATCTATGTGAATCAAAGGGTCATGTATTTAAAGTTTGTCCTTGGGCTGCTCACAATACGACAACTTGCTCTAGCTCTGAGGTTTTCATTCAGAAAGCACAGGAAGCTACTGTTCAGGTTCTCCCCTCACCGGTGTGCCCCCCTCCTTCTGTTATTACTCAGGCTAAACCGCCCTTTGTTAAGAAACCAGCTGAGCTGAAAGGAGATGTTAAAGATACAGTTTCAGATAAGAATAAGACATCTTTGGTGAGTAGTGTGGAAAAACAAGGGCGGGTTTCAAATATGGTCAGTTTAGCGAAGGCTAATATGGGTCCCCCTAATGCTTTAAGTTTTCCTCCAGTTTGTTTTTCAGATGAGGTTACAGAGAAGGTAGATAACACTAATGCATTAAATGAACCTTTGTTAGCGTTGCCTCAAAGAAGAGCAGCTAGAAATTTGCATCCCAAACCCCCCCCCCAGCGACTCATTATGAGACTAGTAACTCATATGCGGCTCTGTTTTCCTCATGGGGGAATAAGGAGCTAGAGATAGAGGATTCTGATTCTCAAAAATCCTCTCTTTCAACCAGATCGCAGGTAGTAGACAATTATAAGGATAAAAAAAAGAAAAAGAGAAAAAAATAAGGGTATGAGCATTTAAACTGAAAAGGAGGTTGATTTGGGGCTCTTTGAATGCTCACAGTCTATTGAATGTAGTGAAGAGACAAGCCCTTTTCCATTATATCCATGAGTATCCCCTTTCAGTTTGTTTTTTGCAGGAGACTTGGATGTACTCTATAGAGCAGCTTGTAGCATTTAAAAGAGAGTGGGTTTGGGCCCATCCTTTTGGTCTTTTGGGGAGGACTCTGCAGATGGTATAGGTATTGTATTTAATTCTTACGCTTTTCAGTTACATAATTTGATTGACCTGATACCTGGAAGAGTATTAATAGTGGATGGGAAGTGGCTAGGCCTATGTTTTCGTTTTATCAACATTTATAACCCCCAAACAAAATATGTTAGAGTCAACTGCCTAAAAATGGCGCAGCCTTTCTTATTAACAACAGTTAGAGTTTTATGGGGAAGAGACTTTAATTGTCCAATTCCCGCTCTCTCTCTTAAAAAAAATAATAATAAGAAAATATATTGTGATTCTAATGCTTAAAGCAAAATCATTAAAGAGGCTGGTCTTATAATTTGTAATGACTCTTTAAAGGCGGGAGCTAGTTTTTCCTTTAAAAAGGGGAACTCCTTCTCTCTGATCGATCACATGCTAGTCTCACCTAATATGCAAATGGAATACTTTAAAATATTCCCCTGCGAATTTTCTGACCATTCATTCCTGTTAAGCTGTTTTTTTCTTTCTGATACGCAAGAGAAAAGACAAATAAGATGGAAGCTGAATAATTCTGCACTAGAACTTCCCCTTATTCAATCAGGGGTTAAAAATCTCTGGAGGGCTAGATTATCAGTGGCCTTTTTGTACTCAGACTTAGGGGACTGGTGGTTAGAGACAAAAGCTGATCTAAGGAACTGGTTTAAAACTCAGGAAGAAGATCTAAAATTATAAATTTTACATTATCTAGGTTTAAGGCAGCAATTACAGAGACTTATGACAATAGCTTACTCATCTAGGTGGGATTATTCTGATCAAATCTCTTCGTTAAAAGAGAAAATGAGAGAGTTTCAATATAATAGGCAAAACCATGCAGGCTATTCTAATTAATGGAGTCAAAAATCACCCATAGGGGACCCCTTTGAGATGTGCAAACAATTAAGGGATTCCATGAGATTGGAGGAGCTAAAAAAAGCTGACGGAAGTTTGGCGACCTCGGTGGCGGAACTTTGGGAGGTGATAGTTGATCATTTTCACTCTTTAAATCCTCATGAAACAATTTCAAAGATAGATATGGTGGACTATTTAAAACAGATATTGGTCCCAGTTAATAGGGTCGGAAGGTTAGAGGGATGGGACCCTCTTACTCAAACAGAGATCCTAGATACTATTAGGTCATTGAAACTGAATATTTCACCAGGAATAGATGGTCTCTCAAATAATTTGTATAAATGTTTCTCAGAAGAGCTCAGCCAGTGTCTGGGCCTGGTGTTTCAGTTTTTCCTAGATAAAGCGGTTATTTTCCCTTCAGTTACAGAAGGGTTGTTGACTTATATATTTAAATCTGGTGATAAACAAGATATTGTTAATTGGAGGCCAATCACACTCTTAAATTCTGATTACAAAATTTTTGCTAGTATTTTGAATAACCGGCTTAAAAAATACGCAGGAGGAGTTATTTCACCCTATCAATATTGTGGTTTGCCAGATAGAAGGGTACAGTATGCCCTCATGCTGATACGAGATGTTATTGAGCATCTCACAGAGATGGGATTAACTAGATGTTTGATTGCTGCAGACTTAGATAAAGCCTTTGATAGAGTGCATTTACCATTTCTTTTTCTTACCCTTGGACATTATGGAGTTCCATTCCAATTGGTGGAAATAATCGAGAAACTGTATAATAAAGTTATGGTATTTCCTTTCTTGAAAGGTTGTAAGGCTGAAGGTTTTCAAATAACTACTGGAGTTCGTCAGGGATGCCCCCTTAGCCCCCTTCTATACACCTTTGCTATAGACCCATTCTTGCAATCTGTGCTATTAGCTCAGAAATGGAAGGGTATTCTTTTTAATGACCTTAGTAATTTAAAGTTAATGATACAGGCATATGCAGATGATCTGGTGTTATATTTTGAGTATAGTGCTTCTGTTTCCCACTTCATGGTGGCATTTGAGGCCTTTGCTAAAGTTTCAAATGCGAAGCTAAATGTGAATAAGACGAAGGGGCTATTTATAGGTGCAAGTGGTGTTGAGGAAACATGGCAGGAGGGTATTCATAGATCTAGGAATCTGCTTAGAATTTTAGGGATCAAATTTGGTCCTCAGAATATGCCTAAGGACAATTGGGAAGGTGTTATTGCGAAAATTGAGTGTAAGGTCAATAGGTGGAAGCAGTGGAGGTTATCCAAATTAAAAAGAGTGCATGTAATCAAACAATTTCTCCTTCCCATTATACAGTATGTAGCTATGATTTTTCCACTCCCAGTAGTATTTGAGACTAAAGTTTACAGTTTATTTTTTCAGATGCTTTGGGGCAACCGCTTAAACCCCGTTAAAAGGAGTTATACATTTTTAAATAAGATTCAGGGAGGGTTAGGTATGATAGATCCGGTTGTTTATGCGCATGTTTTTTTTATCTCAAATTCAATTAAAGAGGGATTGAAAGCGGAATCAAGGGCTGAGGCTTCTTGGAATCTAAAATCAATGGGCAAATATTTCAAGAATTGGCAATTATTTGCCCCAAAATTAGGTTACCATTTGTATACTCCTGAATATTTTAGGCCCACGGCTCAGAAACTGTTTAAATGGAAACTGCCGAAACAGACAGTTTTGACTAATAACACAAAGGGGTTATATCATTCTTTAATGACTCAGTTACAGCCTTCTGAACCTGGATTTAAAAATTGTCCTTCAGCTTTAAATTCTATGGTACTGGCTCAAATAAATAATCTTAGGATGCCGCAGAAACAATGGGAAATGCAGTGGTTGACTTTTTATGGTAAATTAAATGTCAGAGGTAATGCCAAGTACAAGGCTCTACAGGAAAGATTATGTCCATATTTGGAATGCATTAATGTAGAAGAATCTATGGAGCATTTTTTTCTTAGATTTACATATGCTACAGGATTATGGGATCATTTAGCAAAACTATGGGGGTTTAAGTGGTTATGCAGTATGTCTTATGAATTTTTAATTCTAGGATGTGTTTCAACTACCTCATTAGACTTTCATGTAGAGACTTTAACGTTGTTTTTGGGGTGCTTGAGATATTACTTATGGCAAGCTAGAGTACAATGGGTCCTTTATCAAAAAAAAAATGCCTTATGCTTGTGTAAGTAATTTGATTATAAAAGAATTGGAACAAATTTATTCTCAAGATATTTTAAGAGCTACACCTGGAACTTTAAGCAAATGGTGGAAAGGCTTTTACATTTTATCAAGTTTAAATAAGAAGAAGCAACTATATACAAATTATTAAAAGTATAATTGTTAAATTTATTCGTAAACATCAAATCAGATGAAATCTTCACTATTTCTTTGTTAATTATATTTTGATTTGCTGTGATTCAAACGATCTCAGTATGTTTTTTTTGTTTGTTTTTTGATAAAACTGATTGTGCTTAATGTTTTCTCTCTTGGAAAAGTGTTGATGTATATGTTTATTTTGCTAATAAAAACTCCCCTACTCTTTTCGATAAGTGCCATGGGATCTTTAACATCCACCTGAACTACCACCAATCCAGGCAGATGGGACCTCAGTTTAATGTCTCATCCGAAAGACGGCACCTCAGGAGTGCAGCACCCCTCTCATGTTGCAGTACAGTGTAAGTACTGGGATATTAACCCAAGTGCCAGATGTGGGAACTGAACCCACAGCCCTCTGATCTCCCGGCCTCAGAGGTGAGTGTGCTACCTAATGTGTGGGAGATAGGTGTAAGACTAGTTAACTGATATGAGAAATGTTAAAAAATTAAGATAGTTCAAGCATTTAAAGTTGCAGTGTTTGTTCTCTCTGTTTAAATGGCTGTGTTGCTTATCTCAATGGGGCTGGCAGTATTTATTTATTTGAATTTTGGTAACCAGGTAAGCCCACTGAGATCATGCAGTCCCTTTTTCAGGGGTGACCCTGTATAGCCTAGAGGTTAGAGTAATGAGCTGTGAATGAGCTTGGTACATCCAGCAGACAGACCTGGGTTTGAGTCCCACAATCTCCAATTGCATACTGCATGACTCTGAGCAAGTCACTTAACCTCCCCAGTGCTCCCGGGTCACCCCTGAAAACAGGCACCTGTGCCTAGTGGGTCTTTCCCGGTTACTAAAGAAAAAAATAAAATATCTGTTAATCAAATAAGGTACCTAGGCAATGTTAATGGGAGGGGGTATGCTTTAAGCCCTACCTGGCAGCAACCAAAGTTGTTTGTTCAGTTTTGGGAGTGTATTAGAGGGGGCTGGGATGACACCACTGCAGTACCTGGCAATCCATCCATGAGAACCTGCGGGTGGGTCACCATTGGGGCCCCATAGGTATATCAAGTTCAAGTTTATTGACAGGAAAGCTCCATTGAGCACGCTCATTTACAAGGAGGCCCTGTCAAGGACAATGTGATACAGCAGGTACAGTACAGTAATACAAAGACAAAACAAGATTCAAATGAATTATGGACATAATAAAAGAGGACACACATATTTACAATTTGTTACAGGACAAGGTTGTGACATATACAGAGCATTTTAATAATCTGACATGTTATAGCAGTTCACGATAGGTAGGTAAGGCAGCATACATGAGGGAGCATAAGTGCAAGCTGGGTAGTAAAATTCCATCTGTAGGAATGTGCTAGCCAGCATGGCATTGACAAGTTTCCTTAAGTGCCTTGTTAGCCATGGATTTGAAAACGTTAATGGTGACTAGTTTTGCAAGTTTTAGAGTGGATTGCAACTTGTTACAAGCAGCTGGAATGGCATATCTAATTACTGCTCTACCATACTGGGTGTGGGATTTAGGTACATCTAGCAGGATGTAGGTGTTTTTCCTGTGGGAATAGCCACTATGTGAGCAATGGTATAGGGACGTAATGTAGGAAGGGAGATCGTTCAACAGAGCTTTGTATGCCCATGTACAACTATGCAACAACCTTCTAGTGGCAAGTGACATCCAACCCACTACAGAATAGAGGGCACAGAGGTGGGTTCTGTAAGGTGCATCTGTTACAAAGTGGATAGCACGATGATAGAGGATGTCTAACTTGTGCAGATTACAGGTCGCACTACTGTGGTAAATGATGTCTCCATAGTCGAGAAGGGGGGAGGAAGGTGGCTTGCATTAGCCTTTTTCTAAAGTCAGCGGGGAATAAGGATTTGTTCCTGAAGAAAAAGTCCAGTCTTGCTTTTAGTTTATTCATAAGGATTTCTATGTGTACTGAGAATAATAGTCTGCTATCTAACCAGATTCCTAGGTATCTAAATGTAGCCCCTCTCTGGCACTATCCTGGAGAGGGCCACTACCCCTGCCTTGTGGGCCGGACCAAGGGCAAGGGGCCTGGGTTCCCATAGCTGACCTAAAGGGTCTTTTCCCAAAAGTTAAAATAAAAATGGCAGTGCCTCCACCCAGAGTTCATATTAGTGGATCTGATTAATTGTAGTACAACCCCCTGGGATGTTGTTCCAACCCACCTCCCCAACAGTTACCCCAGCATGGACTTACCAAGATTCAAACCTCCTGACATTCAGTTATAATATTGACCTTTTCCATTTCATTCAATAATTATGTTCACTAAAATTAGGCTCTGGATTCATCTCTGCTGCAAAACAATAACATCCGGTTTATTTACAGGGGGAGGCTTAGGATGGGGTAAGTGGAATAGAGTTCAAACATTTTCAGTATTTGTAATTCCCAGTAATCACATTTCCCTTTGATTCAAACCCATATTGCAATCCGTGCAGCCACCGGATCTAACTATACTAGCTAACTGCTGCAGAAGTGCCCAAACCCAGACCTGCAGGTCCCAGTCCATTTCAAACCCCAAAGTCCGTTTACTGGGTACCCAGATTTAAGTTGCAGGCCTGAGGTGCAGCTGGTAGCTGGTGTTGGCGCGCTTAAGTACTTTTAACTTTTTACATGCTTCCCACTTGACTGTCCCTCCAGGCCTAGTGTGTGTACTTTAACTATTTACAGTTCCCAGGTGCAGGGCAAGTTCTGCGATTTACTCACGGTTCTGTAGAATCAGTCCTTAGATGGCACAGTTCGCTGAAGACCTGGGGATTAATGAAAAATGCATTCAGAACCGGGCACTTTGCTTGAAACAGGGGCACAAAGGCTGCTGCTTGCTCTTTCTCTTCTTGATTGCAGATCTTGCAGCTTGTCCTCTTCAGCCCATTTCAGGCTCATTGCAGGGCAAGTGCTCAGGGCCTGCCCACTACAGAGGACCCAGATCCAGGACTGGCCCCACGGTCCAGCTCCCTCCAATCAGAGTGCCCTAGTACTCAGGTACAAAACCCGTGATCCCCTGTAATGGCAGACCCCACTTGATGGGGTTTAGCAAGTTCCCCACGTGGCCCTGGGTGTCAGCAGAAACATTCAGCACATTCTCTTCTGCTTCTCTTTCTCTCTCTTTCCTGCCACAGTGTGTAGCCAAAGCAATCTGTTTCTTTTCCTTGCTTATCTCAGGAGAAGAGAACAGGCACAAAACCTCTGAAAAGCACCTGTCCATCCTTCTGCTTTCACAGTCTCTCAGCTTCAACACACCTGCATTTTTGCTCTGGCTCACACTATCACCTGCACTCAAAATCCCTTTTCTCACTGTGCAGGTACTTAGCAATTGTCTGGATTGAAGAGGCTCACTCTTCCTTTTCTTCACTCTTTCTTTTCTTCACTCTTCCTTTTCTTCTCTCAGCACATTCATATTCTCTTGTTCCTCATCATTCCTCTGTATTCTGTCTTTTTCCAGGCTTAGACACAACCTTTGTCTTTTTTCCAAGTTCAGGACACAACCTCTTTCCTTCTTTTCCCACTGCTTGGGTATATCTTTAATTCAACGCAAATTTTTGTAATCAGCAGGTTTCCCTTTTCCCTTTGAGCTGCCTTTATCTCACCGCTGTGGTGCAATTTCAGAACAACGCAGAAAATTCATGAACCTGTAGCTTTTCCTTTTTCTCTTCAAAGCTGCTGCTTTCTTGCCTCTGCTTTCCCTTTTCCTGATAGGGCTGGCACTCTCTACCCTGGGGGACAAATTGCTGGCAGCCCCCAGGTAGGCCCATCCTGCGGCCCCATTCTCTCCAGGGATAAGAGCCCCCCTTCTTCTGGATGGGCTCCCACTGAACTGACTCAAAGTCCAAAAGTTCTGTCCTCTTGGGAGCTTTCTAGCTGCTCTCCATTGGCTGGAGCCACAGACCGTTAGAAAAATTAATATGCATGAGGCTCTCTCGATGCCTCATTGGTGCAGAAAAAAGCGTCTAGATTTTCTCCGGTCTTATCCCACAAAAGTCTGTTCAAATAGTCCCAGAGTCCCTGGCAAGAGTCCTAGCTTGGTGGTTGGCTGGCTGGTGTCACATAGCTGCTAAACATGGTGGCTGGATGTAAACAGTGTCCACACATTTATCAGTGTCCCAAATTTTAATTGTCCCTGCAGCAAAACCCTTTGTCTTTATACAATTATTTTCCCCACACATGGGAAGCCACCCCATGCCCTGTAAAGTGACTGCATCCATTAACAGATTTAACCTGCCCTCTCTCAGTTGCTGCTACCATTTACTATTGCCCCTAGGCAGCCTCGCAGTCCCAATGCAGTCCATGTGTGCCGCCACTTTATTCACTGGCTGCAGTCTGTGGAATCCTTTTTGTTTATTTAGACTCCCTCAGACTGGCAGCTTTCCCCTTTTCCTTGCACACCTCTCTTTATTTAAACCTTTTAAACCTTTTACTCATGAATTCGGGACATTTTTCAGGGGCATCTCCAGTAAAGAGGGTTGAGTAACAGTAGAAACTGCTGATTTAATTCCTGTAACATTTTCGGCCCTCCTGCCCACCCCATTCCCTCCTCCCATTAAATGCCTGGTAACCACGCCCACCTTCTGCCCTAGGCCAATCGGGTCTGGCATTAGTCGGCTTCTCAGCTGACATTCTGACTTAAAAAGTGTCTGTTAAAACTGTCCGCCTGTAACGGGGGCGTGGCCTGGCACCAAGCAAGATGAATGTCTGATTCCTGAGCTCTTCATCAGCCAAAAATATCTAATATCATCTTCAGCCATCTAAACCAGATTTAATATTCTATTTACGAGAACAAGTAGATAAAAAGTACTACAGACAATCTGTCAATTCATTTTAGCATAAGATCTGCCTTATTGGCTTCAGTACTCCTACAGACCCTGGAAAGACGACTGCAAGACTTCATAATCGCCTACTCTGACAAACAACTGAATCCACTTGGGAAAATTGAAGAAATGTTTAAGAAGTTATCTGCAGATATGAATGAGCTAAAAATTGCAACCCAGCAAAATACCCAGATGATGAGAACTATTGACTCTCAGCTCGCTTTTACAGAAAATAAAGTCTGCCTCAATGCAGAAGCTATACAAGAGTTAAAAACAACTATCAGGCTTCAAGACCGAACAATTAAAGAACTACAAGCCAAGGCTGAGGATATAGAGAACAGAAACCAAAGAAATAATCTTCGGATATTTGGGATTCCCTGAAGAAGTGGAGGCCAAAAATACTATAGCATTTCTTTTACAAGTGCTACCGCAAATGCTTAAACTCCAAACCGGCAACGATCTAATTATAGAACGCTCTCACCGATCATTAGGCCCCAAACCTTCTGCAGAACAAAGACCTAGGCCAATAATAACCAAGTTCCTCAGCTATGCAAATATAGAGCTTATTATGCAAAAATCAAGAGAAATTGGGCAACTCACCCGGGCAAGGACACAATATTTACATATATCGCGACTTTTCAAAGGAATTAACTACAAAACGGAAAGCTTTTACACCAGCTAGACGGATTATGCATCAGGTTGGGCTTCACTTTTCACTCAGATACCCTGCAACAATGAGGATCTTTATCGGAAACACACATAAGGATTTTTACACTCCGGACTCATTAATGTCTTTTTTAAATAGCTATACTGCAAATTACCAAAAAGACTCAATGATCCAACAAGCTCATCTCACAACTGAATCTTCGACAGTTACTAATACTGACGCAATCTCCAATACCGGGTCCTCGGAAAAAGCAGTCACTATTTCTGATTCCCTTGATAAATCTTCAAGAAGGCAGTCTAATTGTGTGCAAGAAAAGTTAACATTTGGCACTGGACAGTCAAGAGCACGATGTTGTAGTCCTGAGGCTACAGATCATAATATGCATAAATCTATAGTCACTGATCTAATTATTCCAAATGTTCTCGTGCATAATAAATATGCTTTATTGCAAGATTTACCTTCTCCGGGTGACGGCCCCGCTGCAGAGTCGGGCACTTTATTGGGAATCAATATGGACTGCAGTCCGATAGACGCTTCCTGGATTAGTAACGGAGATAGTTCACCTCTCAAAGTTAATGAACCCCCCCAAAAAAAGCACCGAGGAAAGGGTAAAAACAAAGGGGACACTACACCTTTAAAGCATGGGAAATAAACGTCTGCAAGTTTAATAACTTTAGTACTTATCGCCAGATTCTAATTTTAAAGGCAGATCGACAGAGACTATATGTGATGAACGATGACATTTAGCCGATCACCGTACTGTATCTGGTAATTCAAGTTACTCTCAGTACCATCTCCTCCTTTTGTTTATACATAAAGCATACACCTACAGTAAATTGGCGCATACGCGGGTCACTGTCGTGTAGTTGGGTGGGTGTCTCTTGACGGATGGACATGGGGGTCCGTCTGTGCAAGGCTGAATGTACTTGTGACTTTATGACAAACTAGGACAAAGGCTCAGCCTGGCTTGTCAACTAAAGAAACGACTCAGCTAAATCACATCGATGGCTCATCTAAGGCACCTCAGCCAGGCTTGGATCGCTATGCGCTGAATACCGAGAGGTCCCAGTTCGATTACCCTGCAATGAGCACCCATGCTGGTAGGCTTCCTAACGGTCTGAGTGGCCCAAATGGTTTCCCTAAACTGGAGGATGACCCGCCTGAACCGAACCGACAAAGTCCCAATTCTCAGAGAGGTCACGGGCTTGTACCTATCCCCACAAGCCAAATGAACGTTCCTTCAATCTGCTGCCTCAGACTATGCTGAATGGTCCAAGCACACCCTCAGCACTCCCTTCGTATGGTTTACTGGTCGGCCACCACCTCCAACCAGCCTGGCAGCTTCCACGTCCCTGGCTACGCAGTCTCTGGCTGATTTTGGCAAGAGACCTGGTTTCGTTTCTAGCTCAGACCAAGAAAGAGAACTGAAAGAAAAACAGTGCAACGCAGAGGCTTTGGCTGAGCTAAGTGAAAGTTTGAGAAACCAATCAGAAGACTGGACAAACAAACCTAAAATAGTCAGGGAGACTCTGATCACTCTTTTGAATTGCACACCCTTTGATGTTCGATTTAAAAAAGACCACTCACTGATAGGCAGAGTTTTTGCTTTTGATGCCATATCTAAACCTGACATGGTCTATGAACTTAAAATTTTCATTGAATACCCTAGTGGATCTGCCAACATGTTTTCCAGTGCATCTGGGGTGGCCAAGCAAATGTACCAGGACTGTATGAAAGATTTTGGGTGAGGGCTTTCATCTGGCTTTAAATATTTAGAATATGAAAAGAAACATGGATCAGGGGACTGGCGACTTCTTGGGGATTTGCTGCCAGAATCAGTTTGCTTCTTTAAAGAAGTAGCAGGACCTGACATGGTGCCACAGCCTTACATTGATGACACTTTGGGAGGGACACCGAAATGCACTCAAAGATTTCATTATGCCTTGACTTTACATTAGAAGCTTAACATGCAAACGTCCTTAAAACGTAATGAAAATGCGAATTCCAGAGGTGGGCTTCAGAATACTAGCTATATTGGACATTTCTCGATGTGTGGACAGGGGGTCCGTCTACACATGGCTGGATGTATTAATGGTAGTATGGCAAGCTATGTCTGATGTTTTGGGAGGAAAGCCAAAATACATCCGATGGCTTCATTGTGCCCTGACATGTGCCTAAAACTAAACGAATCTGCAAAATATTGAAGTGGGCTTAGGAATACTAGCTAAGCTGGATGTCAGTTAACACGATGGAACAATAGTATAGACATAAAGAACAATTTAATCTGGGACATCTAGCCAATCAGTAGGCAGAAACTTCCTTTTTTTTTTTTCCTTTTCTTCTATTGTAATGTCTAATGATTTGGGGTATTCCCCTCGTTGGACGATGACAACATATAATTTTAATATAATAAGGCATTTATTTTCCTAGTATGCATTAGGCTAATTATATTTTGCAGCTACATACCTTTGGTCAATTCCAGATTTAATAAATAACCTAACTAATAATGTAATATATAGGATATTATGCATTATATGCATATACTACTCTATATCTGGAACTTCCAAAGTTGTCACAATTCCTATAATTAGATCGGTTTAGAAACTACACATTTTTTTTTTCTTCTCCTTCTTTATACTTTCTCTCTCTCCTTTCTTGCTGTAGTAACATATCTTTTGTATATCATCAGTTCTCTTTTTCCTTTTACAGATGATGTTAGAGTTGTTAAGGCTAATACAACGCAATTACCTCTAAATTTACAAGAGCAAGATAGACACAATATCGAATACTCCGTTCTGATGTTCTAACTTGTTTAAATTACAATACTTTGGTATTGTTGCACAAAGTTCTGTTAGATTTAGTGTTCTTAGGAAGATCGGATTGTACTTTACTTCTTTTTATCTCTAGTACTATCCTATCTCCTGATTGTTAAGCTACGTCCTAGAGAACAGAGAAGTGGTCTTGGTCTCTGTCTTCTTTTCTCTTGGACTGACCTCTTCTTCTCTGTTCATTTCAGATGACAATATTGTCTTGTTGATTTATAATTTAGATGTTTAATAGTATTAAGGTTAAAGTGTTAGTAGAGAGCTGCAGAGAAAGAAAACAGAAAGACTTTATATATCTCTTAATCCTGATAATTCCAAATAGTTCTGCCAATAGTTTCTTCACAAGTAATATATATATTAAGTTGATCTGCATATCTTTATTGAATTTGATTGGATACTGGAGTCCTCTTGACTATATATCTATTTTACTATAGAGAGTATAATCTAAGGTATGATGGTTAATTTATCACTATATACCTGGAACGTCAAGGGACTTAATACACCAAATAAACGTAAACAAGTTCTTAATCATCTTAAAAAACATAAAGCACAGATTGCACTATTGCAAGAAACTAAACTCTTGGATGCAGACAACTTTAGACTCAAATGTGACTGGGTCGGTCAGGTGTTTGCGACTTCTGCCTCCTCCAAAAAAAGAGGTGTGGCTATATTAATTCACAAAAACCTGAAGTGGAAGCTTTCTAATATTCTGAAGGATCTGGATGGCAGGTGGATTATTATAACCTTTGACACTCCCTCAGGGCCATTATCAATAGTTAACATCTATGCCCCTAACTCTGATGACTCTCAATTTTTCCAAAAATTTAATCAACTGTTAATTTCATCAAATTTGGTTAGTTCTCCCTTATTGATTGGAGGGGACTTTAATTTTACTTTGGATGCACACATGGATAGGAGTAATGGTTCACCGGAAAGTCACCCTAAAAGTGTAACTATAGTATCCCAGCTAATGAAGGATCTGGGTTTATCAGATATCTGGAGGACCCTTCACCCCAGAGATAGGGATTATACTTTATACTCGTCTCACCATCAGACTTATAGTAGAATAGACTACTGGTTAACTTCCCCCACAGTTACGACTAACATAATAGAAGTTAATATTCTTCCGTTACTTATATCGGACCACTCCCCGGTTAAACTTTTATTTACTTGGGGCTCTCCCCCTGTAAAATCTCCCACATGGCAATTAGATCTCTTATTGCTAAAAGATCCAGAATTTCTACCTTGGATTAAAACACAAATAGAAGAATTTATAGCTTTTAATGACCCAAAAGTTACTTCTGTAGGTATTACATAGGAGGCGCTTAAAGCTACATTACGTGGTAAAATAATTAGCTTTGCTGTACATAGAAGGAAGCTCAGGGAACAACAGATTAATAACCTTGAAAATCTACTCAAAACAAAGCAAACATGATATTTGACTAATCCCCACCCTGACCCCTCCTCTCCTTTGCATTATGAAATTCTGCAATTACGTATGCAAATTAATGAGTTAATTTCTAGAAAAACAGAAATAGCATTATTAAGAATAAAACAAAAGTATTGGGATTGAGGGGAAAAGGGGAGTAAAATACTTGCCCATAGGCTCAGAATGCAACAAACGGAGCGATATATCGCTGCCTTAAAAGATCAGACAGGAGAAATTCGAACAAATGAATCTTCTATCAATGAGATTATGACATCCTTTTATAAAAAAAATACTCCCTTTCTCCCCAACATCATCTTCAGATATTAACTCTTTTCTTGACAACTTAGCACTTCCTTGCCTTTCTCATGATGCAATATGATCCCTAGATACACCTTTTACTACAGAAGAAGTAAAAAAGGCAATTTTCTCCCTGGAGGAGATGGTTTCCCAATCGAGTTTTATAAACTCCTAACTGAACAGTTATGCCCCTTACTATGCAACGTATTTCATGAATCCTCCGAGAAAGGTCATTTACCTCATACTATGACTGATGCAATTATTACAATTCTTCCAAAAAAAGATAAGGATGTTACCCTTCCGGCCAACTACCGCCCTATATCTTTGCTTAATACAGAAGGTAAAATTTTTGCCAAGATCTTGGCAAATCGTATAGAACCACACATTCCTAAATTAATTCATAGATCTCAAGTGGGCTTTGTCAAAGGAAGGATGGGCCCCGACCATCTTCGGTCTCTAATTAATCTAATATATAAGGCCAAATTTCTTAATTCTCCAGCAGTAGCTATTACTATTGATTTTGAAAAAGCTTTTGACTCTTTAGACTGGAATTTTCTTTATCTTGTATTATCACATTTTGGCTTTAGCAATCTCTTTAGTTCTTGGATCAAACTTCTTTATACCAATCCTCAAGCAAGGGTACTCACCAACCGTACACTATCCCAACCTTTCAAATTAGCAAGGGGCATAGGCAAGGATGCCCACTCTCTCCATCCCTTTTTATTTTAGCTCTCAAAACTTTAGCTACTTTTCTAAGGCAGAATAATGAAATTAAAGGTATATCTATTGGACATAAACAATATACATCACTGTCGTATGCGGACGATATGCTCATCCTATTAGAAAATCTAAAACTATCTGCACAACCA
The DNA here is from genome assembly GCA_016271365.2 of Neoceratodus forsteri. NCBI lineage: Eukaryota > Metazoa > Chordata > Ceratodontiformes > Ceratodontidae > Neoceratodus > Neoceratodus forsteri. The sequence continues at coordinate 702,587,025 of CM057452.1, read as the reverse complement.
CTTAATAATATACTTAACTCATTCTCTAAACTTTCTGGATTAACAGTTAATTACCAAAAAACCAAGGTGTTACCATTAAATAAACATTGTAACCCCCTTATGAACAAGCTCCTGGGATTTCGCTGGGCGCCACAAGGTATCACCTACCTAGGAATAAAAATTTCATCCGACTTAGATAAGATTTGGGAAATTAACCTCCAACCTTTACTTGCAGACATTAAAATAAATTTAACTAAATGGAAAAACTTGAACTTATCCTTCCACAGTAAAATAGCCACTATAAAAATGAGTACTACACCTAAAATTCTTTATCTATTCACCTGCATCCCACTTAAAATCTCCCCTCATCTTCTTCATAATATAGATAAAATTATAGGAGATTTTTTATGGGAAGGTCATATACCAAGATTTAACTGCACCAAATTACGCTCTCATTGGTCTTGAGGAGGTTTCAGACTACCCTGGTTTATGGCCTACCTTTGGGCATTTAGAGCCTCGCAAACTATTAAATGGTTACTTAAACCTAATAATAATGTACCACTATGGTATGACATGGAAGCCTCCCTATCCCCCGGACAGATTCCTAACAGTTTTATTTATTTCACCTTAACCTCTAAACTAAGAAAGCATCCCACAATTAATGCGTCTATTCATTATTGGTTTAAAATGCATAAATTGCTTAAAACTGATCCTTCTCCCATATCTTATACACCTATATGGGGAAACCCAAAATTTACTTTAGAGAACAAACCAGTATACTGTAACTCTTGGAAACATAAAAACATTCTATTTCTGAATGATATCTTGACTGATAATGGTAACACGCTAGATTCCTTTAGTAAGTTACAAACAAGAAGGAATATTCCCAAAAAGGAATTTTGGAAATATTTACAGATTCGTTCTGCTATATTCCCCATCATTCAACAAACCAACAATCCACTGCCAACTTCCTCATATATTAATATTTGGATTACTACTTCTTCCGGTTTAATTAGTAAAATTTATAAACAGATCAGAGATGTATTACCGAACCAATCTCTCCAGGCAAGAAATAGATGGAATCTGATATTAAAGGATAATATATCTGACTCCCACTGGGATGACTGTCGGAAACTTTGTCACAATACTTTTAAAGATATGCGTAGCATGCTAATTCAATACAAAATATTACATTTATGGTATAGAACACCTTCTCAACTACACAAAATGGGTTTACTACCTAATAATAATTGTCAGCGTTGTAATTCACCAAATAGTGATCTGTTACATATATTATGGTCATGCAAACAAATATCTAAACTATGGCAATCTATTAATAATTTAGTTTCTAATGTTGTCAGTCGTCATATCCCCACTAGAACCTAAACTTTATTTACTTGGAATCACAAATAATAATATAAAATTAACAAAATATCAGCATAGATGGCTACAAGTTCTATTTATACAAGTTAAGAGATTGGTTCTAATACACTGGAGATCTCAATTAATACCCACTCTGACTGATATTTTGAATAATTTAACCTATACTGCCTCTTTGGAACGAATTTCATACTTGGCATTGGACCGACTTAATGAATTTCATCTCTGTTGGCAGGACTATTTAAACTTTATTCAAACTCATAAGTGATATACATTATCACACTCTTTAACCAGGTATTATTTTGAATATTGATGTACCTTGCTTCAGTGCTTTTGCATGAGGTTCTTTGTCTTTTAGCTTTTTTTGGGGGGGGGGGCTCACCATGACCCAAACCCATAAGACCAACTTAGGGCTGGTTAATTTCCTCAGCAGTGTCATACAGATGAAGCACACTGGTCCATGGTAGGATGAAACACGTGTCTGTGTCTTCTGTTTGTGCCCTTTGCAGCTTGTGTGACAGGCCCTTTGGCACCATGCATTCCTGCTTAAAGCTGAACCAGCCTAAAATTTCATGGTGATTGCATTATGGAGGCTTGTGTGATTTTGTATTTCTTTGAAACAAACTTGACTCAATACCCTTTGGGGTAACCCTTGCCTCATTGCTT